>JANUYF010000003.1:177638446-178888446 GCA_026167975.1 Phrynosoma blainvillii
TCTACTGAACTCAATGGGGCTTAATTCTGAGTACGCATGTATTCAACTGTACTGTGGTTCTTTGTGGTTGAAACCAGTGAGAACTTTAAAAAATGGAAATGGGTCTAGAATTTCTAGGTTTACAGTGGGACTAGGAGAAAAAAACACTAGCAGAAACTAACTGGAAGGAAAAATCAACAAGATCTCTTACATCTCTGACTTATTTTTAAGCTAGGAGAAGATTATTTTTAAAAGAGAGAGAGAAGGAGAGAGAGAAAAGGAAGAGTATTTCTAAAACTACATAGGTACCTCTGGGGTCAGTTCCCTTGTTTCCCCCACCACCCTGCTAGTGACACAATGATCAAGGTTGTTCCAGTAAATAAGGAGGGAGGGAGACTACAGTATGCTCTTACTATAGGTATACATCTTGATCTTGGGGCTCCTTTGTGAAAATTCTATCTAGATATGACTTTGCAGTGTTTCTGCAGCCAGATATACACTTTTTTTTTAAAGGAGCTATTTATTTATATTGATAAACTGGTTTTCAGACCATCACATTCTGGTTTCATTGGATTTATGTAAAATCTGAATGAGTTATCTGATTTTTAAAAATATATTATAAAAAAGTATAATAATGTTTTCTTTCACACAATGTGTAGTCATAAGAATGATGCACAGAAGGAAATCTGTCAAGACACATTTGTAATAGTAGGCTCCTTCATCCTTTAATATACTGTCTTTCTTCCATATTAACCTTCTATATTAACCTTTAAGTCCTGGTCAGCCTCTATTCATAGGAAGGAACAGCAATATGCACCAAAGTCAAGTTGTAAACTGAAATTAAGCTATTTTTGAATATAAGCACATTTCCTTCACCATCTGACTAACAACAAAACAGATAACATAATTTAGTTTTTTGCCTCCCAAGATATTTCAAAAGACTGGACCTGTTCCCATACCTACCACCATCATGAATGATGTACGATAGGAATAAGAAGACAGAAACAGCACCTGATTCTTATCTGTTTACCCCTACCAATATTTGCATCAAGGTTGCTACCAAGGACTGATGCTTCTCTAAAATGTCAACAATTCACTAGTGTGATCATAAGTGCTGATTTTATAGAGAAGGGGAAGAATAATTCCCTTGCTAAGTGTAAACTAATAGCATCATTTCAATGGCATGTCTTTCCACATTTCATTCTTGTACATTTTACCATGTGCCTTCATACTTCAGAGTTTATGTCTCTATTTATTAACTTAAGGATTCCCCTTAGCATACCAGGAAGTACTAATTACCTAACACAGTTTCTTAAGGCTCTACAAAACTGCTGGGTGGGGGACTTCAACTATTAAAGAAAGCTAATTAAACACATACAATAAATCTCCGAGGTGTCTGGCAATGAGAAATGTGTGTGTATGTATGCACGCTTGTGTACAACCATGTGTGCACATGCACACAGACACACACACAGAGCCTTCTTCCTTCAGAGAGGCTTTTGTTCTAATGAGGAGGGGCTTTGTATTATTTTTATTTTAAAAAAATCATGAAATTTTCTCACAGGTTCCATTCAGACAATATATGAGCCTTTACAGAGTGCCAGAAATAGTGCAGCTTGAGGCCACTTTAACTGTCCTGGCTCAGTGCTAGGGAATCATGGGAATTGTATTTTTTTATGGGCCATTGAACCTTGTCTGCCAGAGAGCTCTGGTGCCACAATAAACTACAGTTCCCATGATTCCTTAGCAATGAGCCAGGACAGTTAAAGTGGCCTCAATTTGCACTATTTCTGGCAGTCTGTAAAGGCCCATATAACTCCCTTTTTTTTCAATTCAAACATGCGCACACAACATTAATTTTCTTTAAGGTGACATTTTAGTGACAGCCCTAGACAGTACTAGATAGGTTTCAAATGCCTCTCTACCAGAAATCTGAAGCAAGCATAACCAAAATGAATGAAGAGGAAAAAATATGTTTCATGAAACATTACGTAGATGGCTATAGTGATTGTGAAGAAATATTAATAGCACAGTGCTGCAGTGATAACTCTGACCAGAGTGTCAATCTGTCATTTTTGCATCATTGTGCACGGGCATTTTCAATATCCAAAAAAAATTCTAAGGAGAGGTGACTGGCAAAATATCAGGAATATTCCTATGGAACATGGAACATAGGGATATTTGCTTAAAATTGTTTAACCACTAACCACATGAAGAAACATGAATCCTAGTGTGGAAGAAAAGTGGGATATAAATCCTTGAAATAAAATAAATAAATAAATAAATAAACATGATTCTTCTTACTGTTTGATAGGATTGTAGAAAACCACCCAGCTACCTCTTGTCATAACAGAGCCCACCTTGCTGTACTTTGTTGCTTGTCAGTTCATTCTCAGTTATTTCATGTTGCTTTGAATATTCATTTTAAGACTGTTCTACATCCCAATTTTATAATAAACTACTTTATTTCCAATGCAAGTAAACCTCACTGAGGAGTGTTCTTGATTCCTATTATATTGCATATATTATGTGCTGCCTTAGAGAATCAGTTTTAGATTCTCTAAGACCAGGGGTAGGCAACCTAAGGCCCGGGGGACGGCTGCGGCCCCTGAGGCCTTTGGACCAGCCCCAGGCTGGTCCTGCCGTCACCGCCGCCCCCTGCTGCCCCCCACTGCCGCCATGATGATATTGATTATTGTTGTTATTACTTGTTCTTGGGGTTTTCTTGGCAAAATCTCCACAAGGGTTTTGCCATGGCTTTTCTGAGGCTGAGAGAGAGTATTTTTTTTAATTTTTTAAAATATTTATTTATTTATTTATTTTTGGTGCTTCGGCCCCCCAATTGTCTGAGAGACAGCAACCCGGCCCCCGGCTCAAAAAGGTTGCCTACCCCGGCTCTAAGACACTGTAGATGGCTTCATCCTTAACACCTAAGCATCCAAGAACCCACAGTAGGTCTGCAGATAATAATGTATTGTCCAGACAGCATAAAGATACCTCTTCATTGTAAGGATGGCAGAAAGAATACTAATGGAATTTACAAACAATAGATGTGGGTGAAAATTGTGCTTGGTTAATTTTTTATAAGAACTTTCCAGAATTCGCAAATTTCATCCTTAAAATTAAATGAAAAGACTGAAATAAATCAGAGGTCCCAAACACACTGCTGAAATAATCCAGTTTGAGACTGCTTTAACTGTCCTGGCCCACTGCTAGGGAATCCTGGGAACTGCAGTTTGCTGTGGCACCAGAGCTCTTCAGAGAAGGCTGAATGTCTCAGTTCCCAGAATTCCCTAGCATTGAGCTAGGACAGTTAAAGCTATCTCAAACTGGATTATTTCTACAGTGTGTTTTGGAACAGAGATTAAAAAAAAAAAAAAAAGACAGATTCACAGATTCAAGAAAAGAGAAAAGTGGAGAGAATTTCCTGCTGCTTAGACTCAAATTGAGATCTATAAATAGCTTCCTTCTAGATTATCAAGTATTTCCTTCCTAAAGCAGACACTGTTCCCCTCTTCTTCTGTTCCCTTATTTTACATGAAACAAGGGAACATTGTAGAAACTGTGTCCTATGTCTGCACTTCCTGGTGGGTAGAGGTTTGATTTTGTTGTTACCGTCACTTTATACAAAGATTAAACACTTGCAAATGGAGCCTGAAACCTCATTGACTCTGATCAACAGCTACTATTGATTGCAACAGATGGAATAAGACTTAGAAGTCTGAAAGTGACAAGCTGTTCCACATTTTGGAAAAAAAGACTGAAAATCACAGCATGAAATGTTTGCAGCAGGGAGAAAATTCTACTTCCAGGGTCCAAACAGCATAGTGCATTCATAAACTGTTGGATGAAACTACCTTCTCTTTGCTGGTTTCATACAGCATTTAGTACAACATGAAGTACTTTATGGGCAAGCAGAATGTGGAAACTCCAGCTGGTGTTCAGCTCAACTTCACTGCTGAAACCAAAAAGGAGACATGGAAGAGATGGATCATCAAAACTGCTCCAACACCAGTAGTAGTGTTGGGACATCTGACAACTGTCAGTGCTAAGACTGGAAGTGTAAAATGGGCAAAAAGTATTTTTGCTGTTGTCCTGTGGGCTGGATCAAATGTACCCAAGACTGGATCTACCCAGGATCCCCTTTCATCAAATATAGGTGTTGCAAATGAGCCACTTCCTGCTCTTGGAGCCTAGATATTTTCATCTGCCTGTGAAGAATGCATTTCTAAAACCCTGTTGTATTTGCTAGCATTTAAAAGTAAATGGGGTGGAGAAAAGGAAGGAGGGGAAAGGGGGGAGAAAAAATTTATGTAGAAAACGACTGAAAATATTGGTTACAAACATAAAATAAAATAAAGAACACTACTTCCCATGTGCTTTCAATATGACCCACCAGTTATATGGTAAGTGGAGGACAGAGGGCAAAACATTGAATTGATTAATTGCTGGGAGGAGAATATTAACCATCTATCTAATCAGTTTCCACATCATGAAGCAAATGTTATGATGCTTTCCATACATATCACTTCACACTCCCAGAAGTGGTTGACAAACATATAACCTCAGCAGCTGTTTCCACATGTGTGTACTTCCCAGTGTTCAAATACAGGAATAGAGATATGTTTCCCTAATCAGATATCATGGCAGCACAGGGTGGGGGGAGATTCACCATTCATTATTGTAAAGAACAATTTTGTTATTGGGAAGCAAACCACTAAATTCAACCAAACTTACTCCAAAGTAAATGTGCACAGAACTGCAGCCTTAGCTATTATGAGAAGTTATTTTCCTCTTTAAGAAGTGATAATTCCATGAGATGGTGATATATTTATAGGTGTGATATATTCATGTGTGACAGGGTGCGATTCTGTTTTGATGATTCGTATTGTCTATATATATTGTGTCAAATCAAAACTTAGGGGGGATGCAGACGGGTGGCCGTGGGCTGCCCTGGGAAGTGGTGGATTAGGGCTGAGGCTGCCCCATGCCTCAGCTCCGATCCTCCCTTTCGCTGCCTAGGAAAGGAGTGCTAAAATAGCGCTCCTTCCACAAGCCGCAAAAGGGGTGCCCGAAGAGCCGCCATGAGGCTCTTTTGCACCTCTTCTGGCTCAGCGTTTCCGGATGCTGAGCCGAAAGGACATCATCAGAGTGCCCATCCGGCTGCCCCTCCCCTTCCTGGGATTGAAGACGGTGCTTTGTGCCTTCTGCAAAGGGTGCTAGTCACGACTAGGGTAGTTCTGTAGAAATCAAAAGTTTGGGTGAAAATTAGGGGATTTTAATTAAGCCTCCCTGTAATTGATGGTTATATTGTAAACATGACTAAGTCTAGATCAAACTTGTTTCCAGTTACAAACATTGTACTTGTGGATACTTTTATAAGGTTCTTTATAAGGTTCTTTACAATGCCATAGTGAATGAAAATTATTTTTTTATTTTACTCTTTTTATACTCCTTCCTGACTCTCTCCCCCCCCCCCTTCAAAAACAGGAAGTTTGGATGAAAATAACATATACTGTTATTTGTTTCACAGCTGAAAAATTAGCTTTTCAACACTTGGCTTATACATTTGTCCCTCTTTTGCATACCGTAACTTTTGGGTATAATATACAGTGCACATGTTTTCCTCTTACATGACTGTCTGTAACAGCTGTCCTCCTTCCCTGCTACTTCTGTTTCCTCTGAAAGACACAACAAAGACTTGGGGCGAATACTAACCATAGAGAAAACACTCCATATCCAAATCAATCCATTCTTCCTTCTACAACGTAGACTCACAATACATTGTGATTTGGCAGCAGCAATTACAAGTGTGCAAAGAAAAAGATCAGATACAGAACACAAGAAAATACCCAATAACTGAATGTTATTTCAAAACAGCTATGTTAAGACACGGAATGAGATTAAGGAAGATATGTAACAAACTAAACAAACTAAACTTGTCACTATTGGGTAAATTTTCTTTGCTAAAAATGAATGTTTTACTTAGAATGTTGTTTTTATTCCATACCATACCAGCCAAAGCAACAGCAGAGGGATATATCTAAATTTATGTAGCAATGGGGAGGGATTAAATTTAACATGCTGCAAGATGAAAAGTAGAAGTGGTTTGTGGTTACCAAATTTGAAATTGTACTTTGCTGCCTCCTGTTTGGTATAGTTGAAGGAATTGATAATGATAAGTAATAAAAAGATTACTAGATTTGGAAGGGCACAACCTGAGGTTTGGGTGGCATGCATATTTATGGCATCAAACATAATGTAGATTTTAATAATCACAATATGAAAATACCTTTATGGGTCTCGATACAAGAGATCTTTTTATCTAACACATGAAAAAGAATAGTTAAGGTACCAAAATATGTTGGTAAATTATCAAGGAGAATGAACAATGAATATGAAGGAGACTCTGCTGGAGCATAGTTTTAATGACTTCTATATTTACTGTTGTTTAAAATATTTAAGACATAAAAATAATGGTATTGAAAAAAAATCAGAATTGGAACTGTAATTATCTACAGGTGATGAAAATGTGATGGATAAAATGTATAAACCTCTTTTCAGATTTTAAATGAAGGACAATTTGAACTATTGCATGATAAAATGGGCTAGAAATTGCAGATATATTCAAATGGAACAATGGCAAAGAATGTGGTCAAAGGACCTAAAGTTTACATAGTATCGCAATCATAAAGAGAATATTTATAAAAAGATGTATCATTGGTACATGACATGAGCAAAGTTATATAAAATGCATAAATTAATTTCAGCTGTGTTTTTGGAAATGTCAATGGCAAGAATTTTATCACATGTGGTGGACTTGTGAAAAGGCAAAAAAGTTTTGGGTCCAAATGCATATCTATAGCTAAAACCAGAATTATTTCTTCTGGGACTTATGAAGCAACATTTAGAGAGGAATCATGGAAGATCATTATGGAAGCAAGATTGTTGTATGCTCAGAAGAATCAGTAGGTTAAAAAAAAAGACTGGAAACCTTTAGTAGACTTTTGAAGAAACAATAAAACTGGTAAATTTTGAAAATGAATATGATATAAGGCAGCTATTGGAAGAAGTGTACAATATAGTCTAGAGCAGGGGTAGGCAACCTTTCCCCTTTAAGGGCCGAGGGACTTCAGCTCCCAGAATCCCAGGAGCTATTGGCCAACATGGAACTATTGGCTTCTGGGAGCTGAAGTCCCTCGGCCCTTAAAGGGGAAAGGTTGCCTACCCCTGGTCTAGAGAGACTGGAACAGTATTACATTATATTATAGATTATAGCTGTTGAAAATAAAGTTGGAAGTCACTATAAAGGTGAAGGTAAAGGTATTCCCCATTGACAAGGTTGCCAAGTTGTGTCCAACCATAGGGGGCAGTGCTCATCTCTGTTACTAAGTCATAGAGCCAGTGTTGTCTGGGACTACTCTGATCAATGAGGTCAGCATGATTGCACAGAACACCTTTTACCTTCCCATCAAAGTGGTACATATTTATCTACTTGCATTTGCATGCTTTTCCACCAAACTTTGACTACTTCCCTCAATAATTTTAATTAATTCATCTTGGCCCACTATCCATTATCACAGCATGGGTCCCTTTGTACCTAGTTAAAAGTATAGATGAAAGAGGCTTCTGCTACACATCCACAATATTTATAGCAGAGGGTCTGTTATAGCTTGGAATGTTATTTTTAAAGGCTAATGAATTAGCATTACTTAAAAAGAAAAATGTCACCTGTTCATTTCTGCTTATTCATGGAACTAGAGATGATCTTCTGTTAATTGCAGTAGATCAATACAGTGGTTAATAAAACAGCACACAGGCCCTTTCAGAAGTTAGTAACACACCATAGCCACCATTCACATTCTATTCACTGCATCTCTAAAGAAAAAAAGATCTTCATTGCAAGCAGCTTTCTCCCTTTAGCAAGATAAGAGGCAGCTAATGTTTCTTCAAAGCTTTTCAAAGAGAAGGTGAGAGGGGCTGTCAAGAGATGTGGAAGAAGGATCCATCACCTTTATTAATAAAACAATTAAAGGATCAGAGACACTCTTCCAAAATGTTTAGAACCTGTTCACCTGTGAAGCAGGCAAAATGGTGAAGACAACCAAAAGCTTCATATTGGCATAGAAAAACCTAAGCCTTCCTTTTAGGGCAAAGTGCCTTATAGATTTCTATAAAAGCAAATTGATTCAAGTGGAGGACAGGATTATGCTTATTCGTGATGTTTCAAGCAACGTACTGTGTCTAGAAATTCAAGAGACAATTCTCATAGACATCCAGCAAAATAAACATTTGTCATCATTCTTAATAGAATGCAATCGGTAATGCAATTTGGTTCTGCATTTGTCAATAGACTTCCATATACTTTAAATATGCACACACCCTTCTACTGCTACTTTAGTTCTCTGTAGCTGGTTGGCTATTTTCTTTGTTGCATGCACTTTAAGTTTACTTGAGTGAGTGTCCTTGACAGAAAGGCAATAAATACATTTAATGATAAATATATCTTACTCTTGTCCCCAAGCTATCTCATTTACAAAGATGAAATACAGGGACACTCTGGAATTATTAATGTAGAAGTACCTATCTTATGGAATATGTTCCCCAGAGACAATCCATAGTGTTCTTTCACCAGTTAATACAAATCTCTCTCTCTCTCTCTCTCTCTCTCTCTTTTTTTTTTTTTTTACTTACAACAATTCCCAATTTCAGGTTTATGAGACACACTTTCCATTTTTGTATGTGGTTTTGTAGCTACTTTTAATGGTCTGTTGTCCAATGGTTTTATATCATTATTCAGCTCCAACCCTACCACTATGCAGTCAGGCTTTTGTCTCAGGTGCTGGGGAGGAGGTAGGTACAGAACTATGAAGTGTTGAACCATGGAGCTGTGGGTGATATACATCCTGCCTAGTATAATGTGTCTGTTAAGTTAGCCTGTTGCCCACCACTGTAATGAAATTTGGCATTCTGTCACCTGTGCTGAAGTAAGTTTCAGCTGCCAGTTCATTCAGATCCTGTATGTGGAATGGGGGGAGGGGGGTGCAACCATTTGCCTTTGTTCTGGCCATAGATTGTTCCTGTAATTGTCGGATTAGTATGTTTTTGGGAGCCTGAAACTCAGCCAGGAATAGGAAGAAACTGGAGAGGATGAGTTAAATTGTACACCAAGGGCCATATTACATAGCAGCAAAACAGAAGTCTTGCATCTTCCTTTGTTTTTCATGACAGAACACTGTTTCTTAAGAGATTGTCACTGTTGTTTTAATCCAACCTGCTGCTTCCATTGAACAGTTCATCTGGAAGTTAGGTTTGGACATATCTGTACATGTTTGTCATGAGGCATCTTTATCATTTGGATATGTATCCTTATCAGGCAACAAGTTCTGTTTTCCACATGAGAATCAGCCAACATGGATCTAACAACACATACTGGGGTGGGCAGCTTCTGCAGGTTCAGGAGCTAATCTGCCTGGGGGACATTTGGAGAATCACAGAGTCTGTCAAAAATTACTTCTAGATAGTATGTCTTTGTTTGTATGTTGGAATGTATGTATTATGTGTAGGCATGTTTGTATAAAATGCTTGATTTTTTAAAACTGAATATTTTTTTTGAAAAAAAAAATACTCCTAGATGAAACAAACAGAAAATAATGTGTGATTTCAAACAGAGCTGGGTTCCCTAAAATCTGACTAAAATGCATCCAGGAAAACAAATGCACTCTTTTTCCCTCTTTTTTTTTTTTTTTGGTCCAAAAAAGAAGGTGCTCTGGGGAATCTGGAGGGCTTAAAATTCCATGTCCCCAAAATATACTTGGGGACTATATGCAACCTCAAAGCGCTGTTTTGTCCATATATATGTTGTGCTCCCCTTTGTCACAAACCAATATGGTACATTGAGGTAGACAAATATGTAAGCTACTTCCCAGGATTTGTTGAGTTCACTGAAATCATGTAGGGAAGTATACTGTAATATGTTGACTCATGGTTTGGAACTCAAAATTGTGGCTCTCCATTTCCATTAGTGCTAAGAACGTTTAGGGCAACTGCTGTAACATGCAGCTCTTTCAGAGAAAGTCATGTTGGAGGATGTATAGTGTGTGTGTGTGTGTTTTTAATAGGTAAATGTAAAGGTATTTCCCATTGACAAGGTTGTCAAGTCATGTCCAACCGTAGGCAGTAATGCTCATCTCCATTACTAAGCCAAAGAGGCAGAGTTGTCAGATACTACTCTGTGATCACGTGGCCAGGTACCTATTTATTTACTTGCATTTGCATGCATTTGTATGCTTTCGAACTGCTAGGTTGGCAGACGCTGGGACTAGTAACAGGAACTCACCCCATCATGTGGCACCTGGACCTTGAACTGCCAACCTGCTGATCTTGCAATCAACAGAATCAGCGTCTTAACCATTTGAACCACTACATTTTTAATATCTGTTTATTTATAAATTCACATGATACTGAGCTGGGATAAAGAGACATTAATTTAAGCCCTGCCCTATTATGACTCTTTCTGGCAAGCCAACAGTAAACAATGATCCTGAAGATGTTGTTGAACTCTAACTGCCATCAGCCCTAGCCAGCCTGGCCAATGGTGAAATACAATTAGAGTAGTTCAGAAACAGAGAAAGTGCAACCTGCTGACCACATACAGTCCCTTCCCCCAGGGCTTTTGAGGCTATTGAGTGCTCAAATCCCTCCACTGGCTGCCTCCACTGGCTGCCAATTAGTTTCCGGGAGCAGTACAAGGTGTTGGTTTTCAGCTTTAAAGCCCTACATGACTTGGGTCCATCTTATCATAGGGACTGCCTCTCCCCGTATGATCCCCCCCGCGCCCTTCGGTCCTCTGGCAAGAAACTGTTACAGCCAATAAAAACTAGGCTGTCTCAGACCTCCCAGAGGACCTTTTCTGCTACCGATCCCAGACTCTGGAATGGCCTGCCGGACGAGATCCATCTTATTAATACTCTTGCTGCTTTCAAAAAAGCAGTAAAGACGGATCTCTTCCGACAGGCCTTCCCAGAGTAACGGCTGTTGTAGGGAAATGAGTTTTTATCCTTACCTTGTTGGCCCAACTGATCCTTTGCTGTTATTTTATTGTCTTAATTGCACTGTATATTTTAATTCTTCTTTGGTTTAATTTTATTTTAAGGGGTGGGAGGGTGGATTAGAGGAGGTGGGAATGTTTTAACTTGGTTTGTTTTAAATGTTGTAACCCACCTCGATTGCCATGCAGAGGGGCGGGCTATAAATAAAATGTATTATTATTATTATTATCATTATTATTATTATTATTCATCCCTTTTTTAAAAAGAAAAGAAAAGAAAATTTAAAAAGTAAAAATGCTCATGTGTCCTAAAATTAAAAAAGTAAAAATGCTCATGTGTCCTTCAGGGGGCATGGGGGCAATTTTGTTCTTTCCCTCCAGGCTTTTTAAAGACACAATGGAGCACCTGCCCCCCAAAATAAGGGGATTTCCAGTTTACTTACTGTATTTTGTTTTGTTTTGTTTTAACCGTGAAATCTTTTATTATATAAGTGTACATTTACAATGTATATAAAACATGAACCTTCAGTTAGAAATAACTAAAATAATGAAACATCTAAATATACATATAGTCTTCTTTTCTTCTTTTCTACTATAAGGAATTTACTTTCTTTGAATAAACATTTGTGCACTGTGTTTGTGTTTGATATATTTGGTTTCACTTCTGTTTACATTCTGTTCAGTATTAACTTCTGTATTGTCATTGCTATCTGTGTTTTATAAAGCTGATAATAGTCCCGAAAATGCCCTGTAGAGAATGTGTGAGGGGGGACAGGGGTTATTTTGAATACTTTAAAAAGTAAACATAACAATAACAATAACCTCAAAACCCACAAAACCCTAATGACAATAACAATTATAACAAGAATTGGGGACTTGTGGTGGGGGACTGTGGAGCTTTGAGTTTGTATATGTGTGGGCCAAAGTTTCCCCTTATAGAATCATGCCATCTAGGCACTCTGCCAAGGTTCCTTCACAAGGGCCAGAGGAGTGAATTAAATGTGAATTGAAGCCTTACTCAATCATCCACTGCCTTTGTCACTGATGAGAGAAAGTTAATAAAGGGTTACATAGCCAGCTATCTGCCTTGGTTTGTTTCAACACGTAAGCTGCTCTGATTGCTATTATAGTAGAAAAGCGGGATACAAATAAAAGTTATTTTTTATTTTTGGAAAGAGGTTGCACTAGACGGGCAGGTGCTAAATCCATTCACTCTCAAGGCTGCATGCAGTCCTAGTTAGCATTTTATGCATCCATTTTTTTCCAACTAGTAAGTGAAAATAATTATTCATTCATCAACAAAACATCTGAGATCCTGTATAGTCGCTAGGCAATGACAGAGTTCTATAGTCATTATAGGTATTGCTGATACTACTCCCTAAAAACCCTACCTCTTAAGCTAGACAGTGCCTCAACTGAAAGATTTTTTAGAAGCTGCACATAGGGGACCAGGGAATGATGACTTCAGTGCTCTCTCAATCATGGAACATGCTGAGATGGGGATCTGCAGTCTCTTGTCTAAATATGTTGCATGATTAGGAGATCTCCACAGTCACCATTCTCCCAAGCCCTTCACTGCAGCATCTTGAAAACTCTTCACATTCAGTCATATTCAGTCATTAACAACAATAAATATGAGTCCCCAAAATTACAAGATTGTAAATCCAGTGTAAAATCTCATAAATACTAAACGGGGTGCCAGCTGTTTTGTGTGTGTGTGTGTGTGTGTGTGTGTGTATTTAAGTACTGACATTTATACAAATATCACAATACGAAACTCCAATCAAAATGCATATGAAGATATGTCAAGGAGAACTTCTCTCATACATAGCACCACCTGTATTAGTAAACATGATATAGAGGTGTGATAGCAAACCTATGGCATGCCAGCCAGAGATGGCATGTGAAGCCATTTTTCTGGGTACATGGAGGGTGGAGAGGAAGAGGCATGCACCTGTTCCTCCTCCTTCCTGGCTGTTCCAGGCCTTCAGCTGCCTTTCCAGAGGCAGCTGAGGGCAGGGGATGGCACAGGGGGAGGGGGAGGAAGAGGTGCACACCTCTTCCTACCCACCCTCCACATACCAGGGAAAAGCTCTCTGGAAGCAGCTGACGGCCATGGACAGTGGGGGGGAGGAGGAGGAACAGGCACACTCCTGTTTCTCTTCTTCCCCCCCTCACTCCCCCAGGCCTTCAGTTCTCTCCAGAGAGGCAGCTGAAGGCCAGGGAGGGTCTGGAGGAGGAGGAGCAGGAGCACCTTGGAAATCCTGCCCCCAGAGGGCAGAAGTCCTGCTCCCAGCATCAGGTAACACCCTGTGCCAAAAGGCCTTTTAGTTCGGGCACTCAGCTCCTAAAAGGTTCACCATCACTGACAGAGAGAAAAGCATTATACTAAGGGGAACTACATGCAAAAATAGGCAAAACTGCACAAACACAATTGCTTTGGATTTCCAAACAAACAGAGAGAGAGAGAGAGAGAGAGAGAGAGAGAGATGAGGGAGAGAGGTGTAGAAATATAGAGAGGGAGATGTAGAAATGGATCAGAGCTTTAAGACTGGGAAGAAATGGGAAACAGTAAAACTGCAGTTGACAGATCCATCTATCCCAAGTTTATTCCACTTCTGTTTCAGATACTCAGGGCCTGAGCAGACGGCGCAAAGCGCCATTTTTGAGACCAGGAAGGGGAGGGGCAGCTTCACGCTGGGCACTCCAACCCCTTCCTGAAAACATCATCAAAGCGGGCGGCCCTCCTGCTGCAGCGTCCACACACGCTGCAGCGGAAGAGGCACCGAAGGTGCACCGGAGGCCTTTTGCGGCGCACCTTCGGCATCTTGCAGAAGGAGCACTATTTTAGCGCTCCTTCCTGGGACTGGGATGCTGCGCCTCAGGGCCGAGGAGTGCGGATACCTCGGCCCCGATCCGCAGCTTCCCGGGGCGGCCCTGTGCCGCCCGTCTGCTTCCCCCCTCAGTTGCAGGGTACTTTGTTAGCTTTTCCCAAGTGGAAGCAATAGTGACAGGGGAGTTAGGAGAGAAAGTGGCATATTTGAACGAGTTTTCTGTTGTCTGCTATGCTTATCTGGTGGCTCCATTACAGGATACTTATACTACTTTGTTTATCCATTTCAGACTAATTTTCTCCCCCACTTGAGTGCTCTATTATAATTTTCAATTGTTTCTCTTAAGCCATGACCCCAGCATGAGGGTGTGGGCTTACTTCATAGCCACCAACCGTCTACAATATCATTCTCTATTTCCATCAACAAGAAACTAGGCTTTACAGATGGTGCTCTTCTCTGCTTGATAGACCCCAATGGGTTGTATGATGTGAGGCTGTGAAATGGATTTGCTTCAAACCTGAATGAAGAAATCTTGATAACAGTCTCTGAATGTTCACAAAGGTGGAAGGATGATGGGATGCTCAAATGCCTTCCAACAAGACACAGCGTGACTCCTCCTGCCTTCATTGCAGGAACACACACTTGAAATGCCAACAAGCTCTATGGATGCTGAGTTTATTTTAGTCTACAAGTGAGGGAGACGTCTGCAAAAATATCTCCAAAACTAACCCTGTAGCATCTGCAGAAAAAAAGGTTGCCTGCCACTGCTTCACCCTGACCATCACCAGCATGGATCACTGAAATAAGCATAAGCTCAAATTATGTACAAGCATAATCACACAGCCAACCTGTTCCCGCCTGCATTGTTACATCATATGTTCTGAATTAGTGAAGTATAATTTTCAGTGCACTGGGAAAAGAGCAGCCTGTGCTTCCAGCTTCCAGTGATATTTAATAAAACTTAAGTTCTTTTTGTGAATGAGCAGCAGGCTCTGGACTCTTTCAAAAATAGCCCACAGAGAACAGTTGCAACATTCTTCACACTTGTACATGACAGTACATTTCCAGGAAACCAGCAGGGAACAACCCTAATCCACCACCACCACCACCACCACCACCATCATCTTGATAATATTTGAGTAAAACAATACTGCAAAGATAGTAAAAACTGCTAAAGACTTTGGGAGTGGTCATAATTATTTGCCAATAGAAAAATTATTGTTTAAGATTAGCAGCATCAATGTTATGGATACCAAGAGTGACAGAACCTACAGGTGTACAATGTTTTCACTATTGATACAAATTGAATCTGAAAATAGCAATTTATTCACCAAATCAAATGAATGACTACACTGCAGTTTCCCCTCATTCAGCTCTCATTTCCCAGCTCACTATTCTTAAACACTGCTGCATTTGATTTTATTGCACACTTTTTTCTTGACTGCTAGAGCTTTTCAGAAAAGGTTAGTTAAAGAGGGGAGGAGTACAAAAGATGATTTACAAACTTTTTTCTCTCTTTAAGCAATAAGCATTCTCTCACATATACATATATCTATACATTAGACACTCTGTATTCATGGATTTCCATCCACAGATTCAGCCATCCATAGCTTGATTAAAGAAAAATTCAAATAGCAAACCTTGATTATGCCATTATTATATAAGGGGCACCATTTCACTACACCAGTGTCTAACATGGAACTTGACCCTCCATAGACTTTGGTATCCTTGGGGAGTCCTGTGGGAGAGGAGACCACAGAAGATACAAAAGGCCTACTGTATTATGTGTCATTTCACTAGAACACACTAGTGTTTAAATGAAAAAGGACTTCACACATGCATATTCATTAGCTGAAATTGGAAACACATACACTATCATTTCTTTCAGAGCTAGTGCAGTATAGTGTTTTGAGGGTTGGACTATGACTCTGGGGACCAGGATTCAAATCCTTGCTCAGCCACAGAAACCAAATGGATGACTGTGGGCAAGTCATATTTTCTCAGTCTCAGTGGAAGGCAAAGACAACCCCCCTCTGAACAAATTGTTCCAAGAAAACCTTGTGCTTAGGGTGCCATAAGTCAGAAACAACCTGAAAGCACACAACAACAAATCATTTATACCCTAATTTTATGTTATACCTTTCCACCAACTTAAGGATCCTAGGTATTTTGACCCATTCAGCACCCATTCAAGTACTGAGCAATAGCATGAACATTCCTATGCCACTTATCAGTGAACTCAGCACTCTCTAAGTGGTTTACAATCTGTAAGTTAATTGTCCCCAACAATCTGGGGTAAAACTGATTTTACTGACCTACAAAAGGATGGAAGGCTGAGTCAACCTTGGAGCCCTCTGGGGTCAAACTCAAAACCTTGTGGCTGCAGTACCAACATTTAACCACTGCACCACCAAGGCTCCTAGTGAGAGTGCTTTGCCGGAGATTCCTAGTGTCTAATCTCTGTTAGAGAGCAGGGGTGGGAAACATTTGGCTCTCTAGAAATTTTGGACTTCCATTCTAAGAAGCCACCATCAGCATGGCCATTGATATTGTATGGTACAGAATTTGTGGTTCAAAATTTCTGTAGAGCAAATATTTCTGTAATATTACTCTAGTTCCACAGTTTGGACGGATCCACGGAAAACAGGAAAAGCCAAAAAAAATGCTCTATCCCTAGGAACTATGATTCTATAGATAGAGGATGGACCTCTTGATTTGTACTTTCCCCTTCATGGGCATGTTTAGCTCTATTTATCTTTATTTTGTTTTCTTTTGTGAGTGGAAAAGTAATTCTTCAGAATATAGATCAGGAATGGGATTCATGCAGCCTTCCAGATGTTGTTGGATTGCAGCTCTCAGCACATCATTAGCAATGCTGACAAGGGCTGCTGGACCTTCAAGAACATCTGGAGAAATGCATGAGTCAAATTTTGTTTGCCATTTTACACCCCATGGCATGCACACACACACATCTTCAGAAACAGTGGAAATCAGACAGAGAAAACTGAAAGCTGAGGATGTATGTTCAAGAACGGTGAACTTTATAGCAAGCAAAGAAACAGGGACTGATAATCATAAGAACTAACTGATTTACAGAATTCTGAATTTGCTGGCTGTATATTTCCAGAACAGAGCCTAGTCAGTTTTTTACTGTAACATTCAAAATGATCTAGCCAACATGGCCATCAGCAGCAGTATCATGACTATCTGTATGTTGTTGGCAGCATGAGCTTTTGTAGACTTCAGTGTACTTCCTCAGATGTATTTGCTGGAGTGGAAGCCAGGTACAGACATATATATGCCATTGGCATGTGATGATGTCAATTCAAATTCAAATTCCTTTGTGTATGGAAATGAAGTTGCAGGTCCAGTTTTAACAATCGTCATTAGTACAAAAAGGCATGGGAAACTGTCATCGAGAGAAGCTGTTCAGAAGTTGCCCCTGCAATGGGAACACCTCACTGCTCCCAGCACCCCAAATCCCCTTGGGACTCCTTATCCTGTGCTCCGCAATACAGGAAACCACGCCCACCAGATCCAAGGCCCATATTACCACCTCCAAAAGTTGTGACAGCCCACAAGAGCCCATGACCAAATTAGAGGGAAGGAGGGAGGGGGAGACCCAGATTGGAATGGCGCTGGCCACCCCAGCCACATGGCCTTAAATAGACCCAACATCCAATCACGGCCAATGCTAGGCAGAAGTTTTACCCTTCCCCGGCCTCCCAACCAATCAGGGAGACTGCCACCATAGCAAAGAGGAGAAGGGCTTCTGGCCACAAAAGCCACTGGGACTTGTAGTCCCAATCCGGGCCCAGGATTTGCTTCCAGGGCATCCCAGGAGCAAGCCAAGTCCCCAGATGGGCCAAGAGAGCCCCTGAGGCCCGACCATTCCTCCCTCCCGGGTGATTCAGGTGGCTGCATTTCTGGGCTGGCCTGGGTGAATCAGGTGGCTGCATTTCTCACTGTAAAGACTGGATGGATGAGAAGGGAGCTACAGTAAATCATAGCTGTGTGATGTTGGGGGAGGCGACCCAGGCACAGGTAAGGCTACAAAAATGTACACATATCAGGCAAGAATTAAACTGTTTGTTTGCTTGTTTAATTTCTATCCCGCCTTGTTCCCTAAAAGGGACCAAAGGTGACTCACAATATAAAACACATTAATACAACATTTTTAAAAACAATTAAAAATTAAAACACTACGCAACTAAAATGTAAAACATACAAAAGTTACAAAACATAATTTAAAACAACAACAACCCCAAATAAACCAGGCTTGCATGAATTTAAAAATGCTTTTTAAAAAGCTTGCTTGCACAGGAATATTTTTACCTGTCAGCAAAAGGCCAGCAGGGAGGGGGCCAGCCTAGCCTCCTGTGGAACTCCCTTCCACAGAGCGGGAGCAGCCGCCAAGAAGTACAGTATTAACTCTTATCAAAAAAAGGAACCATCTCATTATCTAAGTAGAGTGGCAAAAGCTTAGTCCATTCTGGGATAACCTAAAAGAAGCAACAGCCCTCTCTCCTCAATTGGCTCTCATTTGAAGGGAAGTGCCAAAGAACTGCTGCCATGGGCTGCTGCTATTTTCCTGCCCAAGCATCCGAAAAGAGCAGAAGTGTGCCATGGCATGGGAAGTAGAATGGGTTGGTGCTGCTTTTAGGTTCTCCTGGGATGGACTAAGCTCTCGCCTTTTGCCACTCTACTCAAAGAAGGGGATGGTTCCTTCATTTGATAACAGTTAAAGTGCAGTACTTAGGTTGTTCTGTGGATAAGCTGATCCATGTTTTGGGGGTTGATTTTTTAAAACTAAAATTTCTGCACTTATACAAGAGCATACAGAGCATGCTCTTCCAGTACCACAAATGCCAAAGGTTCTAACTTCAATCAAATTCATCTTCAACCATAGGGAGAATGCATCAAGGACTTCTGCTCTTGAGGAGATCCCTATTCATGAGAAACTTTATAACCTTCAAAAGTTATGTTCCTTCCCATAGCACTGCATGCTATACATAGTTTTTAATTAATAATAACTAATATACATAGTTTTTAATTAATAATAACCAATTTATTCCTCTTAAAAACCAAAACATCCCAGTGTTGTACTCCTCATGGTCCCCTTCCTATCCATGTCCACTTTTAGGTATTTAGGTTTCAGAGTCTTGGCACTGTGGCAGAGACAGACACATACTTTTATTATTATATATACAGCATAGAGATGTCTGAGGCTCAAAGAATAATGGCTTGTTTAATGCCAGCCCTGCAAAATCTGCTATCTACTTTCTCTCTCTCTCTCTCCCACCCCCCTCCCATCTTTATGCATTAAAAAAGTGCCTGCAGAACTGTAACAAAGTACTTCCCAAAATAACTACCACCAAATTGGGAATTGGAAAGCTGAAAAGACTCTGGGCTGTCTGACAAAAATGCACACTGGGGAGAACAAGCTACCATTTCAAGGAAGGTAGAAGCTTAGCAACCTCCAAAAGAAAGAAAGTTGAGGAGTTCTATGGTGCCGAGCTGATATACGTGGTGGATTAATAGCTCACCTTGTCAGAGATCAAATATGAGAATGTTCATACTGGGCATCCCAGGCTTGCTGGGACTTGAGTTTGTTGCTATGGTTACTTTGGTATGGTGACACGCAGCCCACAAGGAAACAAGTAGAAAAAGAAAGGGCAGGAATAAGGATGGCTTATAGTTTCTCTGAATTCACGTGGACTTTATTCACCAAGGGCTTTCAGGAAGGCAGAAGGAAAAGCATTCAGCAAATTGACTGATGATTCTATCCCAAGCATATTGTTAAGCAGCTACTGTGCACATCACTTCTCCAACATAGCTGCTTTTTCTTACTGATGCGGCAGCTTTCCAGTGACTAAGCGATTTCAGCAAGACAATCAAGCTCCAGAAAGCTTCATGAGCTGCTGAGTCATTTCAACTCATCTGAATGGAAAGGGGCGACTTTCACTCTCTTGATTTAATTCAACTAAGAACAAAAAGGACAGTTTATGCAGTCAGCAGTTACAGCAGCAGCAGAATGTAATGAAGTCTTTTTTAAAAAAATAATCAGAGATATGTGGGGGAGAGTATAAAAATCTGTCACTTTTATGTTTACTGCATCTCCCAGACTCCTCCCAGCATTCTCATACAATCCAGTTTCTCTATTGGGCTGGAAGTCTCTTCCCCCACATCCTTATTTGCATGGAAATGCATGCATGCTTTGGTATGCACTAATTTTCCCAATGTGTAAAATTTTATGCATTTTCCCACAGAGTAAAGTATGTTTATGTACATTTGCATAACTACATTTTTATCTATGTATAATTTACTTGTGTATAATGCAAAAAAGAAAAAAAAAATTGATAGACATCCTTTTTTCCTGATTAAGAGAAACCAATGTATACACAGATAGATGTTTTATTGTTAGCCTCAGAAAGCATGAATTCATTTAAAAAAACAGTTAATGCTAATTTCCGTTTCATTCCTAGTGAAGGGTGATATCAAAGTTGAAATGGAACAGTCCAGAAAAAGAAAAGGAAAAGCTTTGTCATTTGATTTGGCCACTGAATGGCCCCCACATGCCTCAAGGTAAAGCACATCATTCTAGGCAGCAGAACACAGGCAGTCTATCTCTGAATGGTGCATCACGTTTGTTTAAAAATGTTAGCCATGGGATGGGGCATTATTCCATTTGTGACATTCCACTTTAGAAAATAAAATATTTTAGATTAGCTGACTGTACAGTATAAACTTGCCTTCTTCCTCTTCCAAAATACCAAAAAGATTACAGAGTGTATCATTCCCTTTTTAGACACTTGATAGACGCTTCACTGATAGATTTTTTATTTATTTTAAAAAGTCTAATTTAATACTATTCTTTTGCAGAAGAGTGACAAATGCATATTGACATACAGCTCAAGAGCAGTGGGTTCAGGAAAGAATGGGCTAGTATTTGTACTGTAAGTACTCCATGGTATCTACTCTGCAGTACAGCATGGAAGAAAGTGTGTCACATAAACTGTTCCCAAGAGAGAGCAGAGACATGTACACAAGAGTAATGGTGATTATTGCTTTTTGCCTGCTGTGCTATCAGAACAGGCTGCTATTAAGTGCAGGTCTCCCCCCCCCCCTTTCTGCTTCTCTCTGATTTAGGAATCCATATTATCTTATCACACTGTCTGGTCCTTTTCCCCCCTTAGCACATTTTTGCTAGAGCACTGGTAAGAAAAGATAAAAATGAAGAAATGAGCTGGGGGGGGGGAGGGGGGCAGAGGTGCTGAAGTGTACTTTTCTCTCTATAGTATAATGCATGTTCTTTTGGAAAGAAAGGGACCGGTTCACTAGAAAAGGGACTTCATGATGAGAACAGAAAATAGAAAAGGTCAGTGTGTTGCCTGAAAACTGCCCTGGAATTTCTCAGCCAGCATCCTTATCAGATCAGTCTAAAAAGATCCTCTGGTAGCAACAAGAATTTGCATCAGCATACTCTTTAGAATATATATCCGTAGCATGGAAAGTCAAGTTTGGAGAGTCAATAAAGCATTGCATTGAGACCCAAATGTTTAAACAGTTTCTCTTTTTAGCATCCCTTTCATGTCTGTCAGAATGACAAAATAAATGCAGAGAAGGAAGAGGAAGAGATGGGTGTGGCTTGTTATTAATGTAGATGGGCAACTTGGCAATCAACCATATTGAAAAACAACTTAGGTTCAGTGTATATAATAGGACCTTAGAATTGTCCAAGCCATTATATTCCCCATCACCATGTATGGATGTGGGAGCTGGACAGAAAGAAAGCCAACTCATTTGAGATGTGATGCTGGAGAAGAGTGCTGAGTATACTGTAGGCAACCCAAAAAGCAAACAAATGGGTACTAGAACATGTCAAGCTTTAACCACTTTTTGAAGCCAAGATGATTAAATTGAGGCTGTTGTACTTTGGCCACATTATGAGAAGGTATGAATCACTAGAAAAGATAATAATGCTAGGAAAGATAGAAGACAGCAGAAGGAAAGGAAGACTGCACACCAGATGGACAGACTCAGGCAAGTCATGGGCCTGAATCTACAAGATCTAAGCCAGGGGTAGTCAACCTTTCCCCTTTAAGGGCTGAGGGACTTCAGCTCCCAGAATCCCAGGAGCTATTGACCAACATGGGACTATTGGTCAACATGGCTGAGGCTTCTGGGAGCTGAAGTCCCTCGGCCCTTAAAGGGGAAGGGTTGACTACCCCTGATCTAAGCAGAACTGTGGAGGATAGGAGACCCTGAAGGGCTAACTCGAAGGTAGTTAGCAGCAACAAAAATAGGAGTTTGAGGCTTAGGAAATCCAGCTTCTATTCCCCACTGAGCATCCCTGGCCTAGCTACTCTCTCTTAGCCTGAATTACATCATCTTGTTGTTAAGAGAATAAAGTGAGATAAGAAAAGTTATGCACACCACCCTGAGCTCCTTGAGCAAAACATGGGGTGTTTTTTTTAAAAAACTTTAAAAGCTTTTTCTAAATAAATAAATACATAAATAAATAAGGCTCTGTTGATCACAGATTTCTGAGTAAATATGGATAAGATGGAACTGAACTTTTTGTGTTCGGATTCAGCTGGGGTAGTCTGAAGCAAACAAAGGCAATATTTTGGCAGAAGAGGAATTTCAGCAGGTGTAGCTTCATGATGAACTTCACCAGTTGAAGTTCCCTCTTCTACAGAATTATGAGACCTGTTCCTTCAGTCACCACAGATTCAACTTTTGGTGTCCTTCATTGTTTTGATTATAATAACCAATGTAACAAAAATTGTAACAAAAATGATATTAACATTTTTCCCCTGAAGGTACTCTGTGATACCATGTGCACAGATGGTGTTCTATGGATGTTAATAATCATTTTGCTTGCCAAAGGAAGCAGAATAAAAGAAAAACCTTTGCAAGAGCATTATTTTCTTTGGGATGATAAACTGCAATTTTTGTTTGGGAGGGGGAGTTACTGCTGAAAATTGCATTCCTTAATAAAATAATGGATAGGTGTGCAACAATATAAGTGATGTGAGCTTTCATAATATATATTCATTTATTTAAAAAAATAATCTAAACTGTCTTTTATCCATACAGTTACAGAGGTGTGTAAAATACAAAGGCAATTTTGAATCCTAATTTTTTGGGGAAAGTGGGATACAAATAATAATAAAAATAACAATGTTGTTGTATGACAATGATTCTGGATTTTGTCTTGAGTACAAAACACACTGCAGAAATAATTGAGTTTGAGACCATTTTAACTACCCTAGGGATCCTGGGAATTGTAGTTTATTGTGGCACCAGAACTCTCTGTCAGAGAAGGGTAAACATCTCACAAAAATACAGTTCCCAGAATTCCCTAGCATTGAGCCAGGACAATGGTGTACCCACCCGGGGTATCATCCTGTGGAGGTGAGGTGGGGCTTATTGGGACAGGGCTTCTGAGTGGTGGGACTTCTGGGGGGTGGGACTTCTGGGGGTGAGGTCACATGGCATGGACTGGGAGAAACGGCCATGCTGCCAGTCTGGGAAGCTTGCTAGAACCCCGTGCTGGATGGGAAAAAAGGTGGTGCGGGCTGGGGAAATGGTTGCATGCCACTTCCCGGGGCTGGAGACACCCCCCAAGGTCTGGAACAACCCCAAGGGACAACCGCGTGTCACCCTCTCACCTGTGATGTCACCTCCCCTTGTCTGTGGTGTCACTCCCCTTCTGGGTGTCACCCGGTGTGGTCCACACCCCCATACCCGCCTCCCCCTGGAATGCTACTGAACCAGTGCAGCTAAAGCAGTCCCAAACTAGATTATTTCTGCAGTGTGTTTTGGAGCTGGATCTACCTTTTAATATCAGCTATGGACAAAATAAGTAACAGCTACGCAGAAACAACTTGCTAACCTCTCATCCTATATTTTGCACATATGAAAGAGAAAGTCAACCAGAAAAAAAGAAAAAGAAATTATCATATTGATCCCAATTCAGCATTCAAACCTATGGACATAAGCTTCATCTGACACAGTCAACTGGTGTTAACATTCCAGACAAACAGAATTCTTTGTAATATCTGAACCATTCCTACCCCCACCCATCTTCTCTGCAATATATCTGAGTACTGAACTTTATTTTGCTTGCCTACAGTTCCCCAGGGTTCTAGCACTATGATGTCAGTCACTTCAAGTGATTAAAATGGTTACTTAAGTTATTATAGACCCGAGGACAAACTGTTGGAGAAAAGTAATTCTATTTAGAATTGGCATGGCTGCCCTTGCACACTATTTAAAGGGCAGGGTTTCATCTATCCAAAAAGGCAGAAAAAAGCAACAAGCAAAGCAAATACAAGTGACAGTAATGTTTAAGTGGGGTAAAGCTTGCAGAAAGATCTGCACACATACATGGAGTGTGAGTGAGTTTTCTAATTAGCCACCAGAATTGTAGCAATAAAGTTGTTGAAACAAAGGTGATAAAAACAGAGATCAAACATACATGGGAGTTTCAAAGCTGTTAATTTTAGGAAAGATTGTTATATGGTAAGCAAACATAAACTATTTCAATACTTTAATTATATCTGCACAACAGTTTTAGCATAAATGTACTTCAATGCCCCGTAAGTAATTTTGGCCTTCTAGATCTAACATAATACTAGAGTGTTGTTGTTTCACAATTCCTGATATTCATTGGTATATAGATATTCATGCAAATCCTACAGCAGCATCTAGCATGTTAAGATACACCAGTGGATTTCCTCCTTTCCTCCTTACACCATTTCTACATGCAGTCTGGTTGTGTGTGACTGTATCTGTGTGTTCTTAATCATATAATCTGTCAAGGATTTACTCCTCTTTTTGTGAGTGTGTATATTTCAAGTAATACATATTACTTGCACACATTCCATTCATTAGCTAAAACATATCTGTGCAGTGATTTTATGCATATTTGTAATATGTGCATTTATTAAACACAATTTTTAAAAGGTGTGTATTTTATCTGATGTTTCCAAAAATATCCAACAAATGTCCAGAACACAAAGCCTGGAATGCAAAGACCCAAAAGTCCATGCAAAATGTCCACAAGAGCAGATTCATTGCAAATTCTCAATTTCATACATATGACACACATGAATATTTTGTACTACCTGTTTCCCTGTCTATTGTTACTCAGAGATAGTAGGGGATTAATTTTTAAATCAAACTTTTGAAATTTAGCATAATTTAGTCCCTGCTTCTCTCAGTCAAAAATACAAAGATATGTTAAAAGGTCCACCCAGTACACAATCTTCTTTCCTATGGTGACATGTCAAAGTTTACTTGAGGTCCCTAAGCAAGCAAAAAGGCTATAGCCCTCCCTCAGTGTTCATCCTGCACAATTAGTTTTCACTAAAACTTTGAAGTAATGAGTTATAAGTAACAATTTTACCTGCAGCACATTAGTGTGTGTGTGTGTGTGTGTGTGTGTGTAGCGGGGGAGGATATTACAGTTTTCCTAATTAACATGGCCACTAGTAATGACATTACTTCTCATCATTTACTTTTTAGTTCTATTCATTAATGGGGGGTGCAAAATATTTTGAGGAGCATTTTAAATAACTTTCCATGCTGTTTTGTTTTTTTTCAGTGGCAATTTCATATCAAATATGTACTCTCAATATATTCCACCTGGTGTATTTGGGTCCAACTATGCAATTGATTAGATCACAATACTTTGCATTCATTAGGCATGGCTCATTTCAAGCCTGAAATAATCCTTCCAAGATTCCTGTAAATGTTCTTATCCTCACATTACTGATGTGCAACAGTGGCTGCATGAATAGAAACCTGTGTAAAGCCCTTAAGTAGTTCATGGATAGAACAGAGATTTGATCTAGTAACTTCCTATTTAAACCTTACATCTTCTGAATATGGAAAAGAACCAAACGTTTCTTGCCTGTGCTCCTCTCAAATAAACTTGTTTCTGCCTAGCTGTTCTTTTTACAGTGGGAGGTGGCATAGCCAAGACCCCATAAGAACAACAGAAAAAGACAGTGTTTGGATAAGCTCTAGGCAGGAAACCGTTCAGCATATGCCTGACCTATGTGTTAGCTTGCATTCACTCTCCTCAGACTTCCTAGTGTAAGAGAAACATTATTCCCATTTTAAAATGTGGATCTGCTGCCATTGTATCTTAGAGCCAATGCAGACCGGCCCTTGGGGTAGAGTTGGGGCTGGGTGACTGCACGCCATCCGCCCTGACTCCACTGTCACACTGCGCACCTGACTGCATGGTGCGTAACATAAGGGCGCTCCACTGGTGCAGCATGCACACACGCTGTGCCAAAGGGGCACAAAAGAGTCACTGCTGCGGTGACTCTAAGGGCGGCTTTTTGCCACCCCAAAAAGGAACCACATTTGCCAGCTCTTTTGGGAGTGGCAAAAACGAGGATCGGGGCCCATGACATGTGGTTGCCATAGCCCTAATCCAGCACTCCCAGGGGTGGCACAGAGCTGCCCCTTAGGGGCCATCTGCATCGGCCCTTACTTTCCTTAGGAATTTATTTGTTCGTTTTGGGATTTGAGCATACCCACCCTTCCTCCAAGGAATTGACCATTTTATTTTCACAAGCTCCCTGTGAGATAGGTTAGATGGAGAAATATGATTGGCTCAGGACTATCCTATGAACTTCATAGCTGAGGCTGAACTGAGGTAAAATAATCCAAGGAATTCACCCCCTATCTTTCTACATGATGTTGTCTCCTAAGTGTCTCCTAAGGAACCAAGTTACAGAACAGAGACTCAAGGAGAGAGGTAAGGAAAACCTTATCCCAGGACAGGCAATCCTGCTGCATTTTTGTACCAGTAAATGAATACAACTAGGACTCCAAGCAAGAAGATCACTGGCATCCCTTCCCACTTTATTAAACTTTTGAACAATGTGTTTTTATTCACACTGTTAATCAACTCCATGACTCTAATGTAGGGATGTTTAAAGATCTTGTTCACATTTGAACCAACCAGATTTGCAGCATATGCCAACTGGAAGACCATTATCCTTCAGTCTTTGCCATTTCCAGGTGTGTTGTGTTTTGTTGTTGTTGTTGTTTTGAGCAAAAACAATAAGACAAAATGCTTACCTGATCTTAACAAGTATATATGCATAATTTGAAATTACAGATGCATAGAAATAGGATTTTTGTGAAAAGGTATATATAAAAGTGGATATTTTCAGTTTTTTAAAAAATCACATATTGGAGTACACATGGAACATTGATGCATGGCCATGCAGACCTGTGCTCCCAGCATTTTAAGTGAAAATTATTTATATTGTGTCTGTTTGTTTGCTTGCTACAATTATATTCAACCTCTTCTACAATGAGCTCAAGGTAACATTCAAGGTGTTCAAGTTAGCATTCTTTCTTTCTTTCCGCTTTCTCCTCACAATGGTATGACATGCTGAAAGTGACTCATTCAAGGTCCACCAGTGAGATGTGACTCAGTAATGACCCAAAAGCAGGTTTCCCAAAATTCACTCAAAGATGCTAACCACCACACCACACTACATTGTTTAGAAATCATTTGTTGTTTTGGCTGTTCAGTGGACAGCCAAGTTATCAGTTTGGGACCTCCTTATACACTAGATATCTCAGGTGGTTGGGTCAACTGTCTGTCCTAAATCCAGACTTGTGACAATTCTATTTACACCTGATGGAAAGATGCTGGTGAATTATGCACATCAACTGAAGGGGACTGCCAATAAGTGCTGGCATCCAGGTTCTGCATCATTCAAGAGTCACAGCAGCTAGCCCCCTCTGAGCACACATGAGCCATAAAGGGCATAATTAATTTCCTTGTTTCACACAAGCCATTTTCTTGCCCTGCCACACAGTTTGGGAACTGCTGGTATAAACCACATTACCTTTAGCAGATTGTAAAAATGTCATAGTCAGCTGCAGCTAAATGAATTTCCATTTGTTTTCCAGCCAGCTAAAGCCATGCAGCTTCTGAACCTGCTAATCGGATAGCCTGACCCCTGATAAGTCAACTTTATAATCAATATACTTGCTGCCTTTTTTTGCTTCAGCTCTTAGTGGCACCTTCTGATTAATATCTGCCTTCCAGGAGAAGGATATGAAAATGATATCATGCGTAAATAGCTTGAACTGCCACGCTAATACAGGACATTGAACTACCTGAGGGGAAAAGGCTAAAATCAACTAGAGTAGATAAATGTCAGTTCCTGGTTTTGTGTGTGTGCACACTGATGGGCAGTTTGGATGTTATGCTTAAATTATAAGGGATCATAATTTTAATTCCTTCCTTTGCTGTGAACCTGCTAGGGCTCTCCCCCCTCACCCGCTTGTGGAAGATTCAGATAAAATATGTGATCATTCTCTGCCAAAGCTCTCAATTCTTCTTCGGTGTAGGCAGCAGGGTTTATATGATAAAATTTTAATGATCATGGACCTGCATATCAATGTGAGGCACCAGCATATTTTCAATAATGCTCCCACGTCTGTGAGGACTGGCACCAGGCGATCTTCCTATAACAAAATCCCCTACAAGTCCTGAGAGGCCAGCTTAGTGGAGATAGTGGCAGCTCCTGTGAAAGCTCCATTATCATGCAGCTGTTGTCTGGATGAAATGGAGATTTATGAATCTCTCTGCCAAGAAACTATATTATAGGCTTTAAATTAAAAATGGGGGCTTAACTCATACCAACTACATCTTGGAAAGTACTGGTCCAGCATTACACCATTCTGCTTCAGAAGATGCTGTAATACAAAACCTCTTCCCCCTGCAGACATACACACACACTCCATCTCTCACACAGAAACCCTTACAGCCACTATTACACAATCTCAGGTTGAGGGAACTTCTTAAAATATGCATGTGATGTAAACTGTCTTAAACATGTAGTTATATGTACACTGAATTTCCAGGATATGCTGTTGCCAGATGTGAAAAACACAAAGTGAGTGTGCTGTCCACCCTACTTCATTCTACAAAAGATCCTTACTTTGGCTGCATCCACTACAGAAATAATCCAGTTTGATACCGTTTTAACTGTCATGACTCATTGCTATGGAATTCTGGGAATTGTAGTTTTGGGAGACTTTTAGCTTTCTCTATCAGAGAGTTCTGGTGCCCCACCAAACTACAATTCAAAAATTTCCATAGCACTGAGCCATGGCAATTAAAGTGGTATCAGCTTAGATTATTTCTGCAGTGCAGACACAGCCTTTGACAGTGGAAAAAAGATTGTGTCCTCCATTTCAGGTGCAGGTAGCAGGCCAGATTAGGAAATGCAGGGAAGGTCACTTGGCCAGAATTGATCTCCAGCACCTCATTGTCCCCTACCATCTTCCCTTAGCATCAGTTGTGTAAGGATATTGCCTGATACTGCCTGTGCTAGGGCCAGTGCTGGATATATTGATCCAAGACCACCTCAATTACTTTAAGTAGCATCTACCCAAAGGTTTAGCCAGTGAGGAGGGAATAAGGGCATTGCCATTAACTAACATTTGTCATTTCAGCAACTTAAAAATTCAGTTGAGCAATTAGAAATCCAGTTTAGGCATCAAAAGAAAAGGGCCCCAGCAAAGTTAACAGCATGGTAGATGTAAGAGTTCAGGGTGTGAATGATTTTCAGTGTCTTGCTCTATGCAATGCTAGCAGTTTGCACACTGAAGGAAATTTTCATTTGGGCAGGCGGAATTGTTTATCCTTCTCCTGTAGCTATACCTCTACCCCTAGCACTGGGAAATGCTATGGGAAGTACTTCTGTGCCTTCTGTGGAGCCCTTTCCTTTAGCATGCTGAGGGACAACTAATGGAACAGCATTTCCACCTCATTCAAACTTCTCTCACAGGACGTTTGGTGGGAAGGAGGTTAGGACTGCACTCTCAGACTAAGGGCCTTTGCAGACTGCCAGAAATAGTGCAAATTGAGTCCACTTTAAGGGTTAGTATTAGTGCTAGGGAATCATGGGAATTTTTTGTTTTGTTTTGTTTCTGAGACATTGAGTCTTCTCTGTCAGAGAGCTCTGGTGCCACAATAAAATACAGTTCCCATGATTCCCTAACCCTAACCCTTAAAGTGGACTCAATTTGCACTATTTCTGGCAGTCTGCAAAGGCCCTAAAACCCTATGCAAAGACAAATAATACTTCTCTTCACTATTATATAAATAAATTGTCTGTCAGAACAGTTGGAAAGGGGGAGAAAAGAATATGATCCACAAAAGTTTGGGATCTGGCTGATCCAGACTTCATACATAGATTTGCCAGAATAAAAGCAGCCTATGCCTTTAATGGTTGCGTAGAAGAGGGGATTTCAGCAAGTGTTGCTTGTTAACTCTCTTCTACACAATTATTAAAGGTATGGGATTTGTCTCCAGTTTTCAATGTAGCAACCTTTCTCAAACATCTTGACATTTCATAGCTTCAATATGAATATAACAAAAAAAGTCCAAAAATGATGATGATGATGATGATGATGATGATGATGCAATTCACATTTGAATTAAACCAATAACACTAAATATGTTTACTAGACCATTCAAGACCATGAAAGTTCACATGTAAAAGATACGAGATAACAGCTAAATCTCCATTGTCCCCACTGCCTTGTATTACCCTTTACTACAAACACCATCCTTTGTCACGCAACTGGAACAATTGTTTTCTGAACTGAATAAATACAATTTACTACAGGTATCACTGTAGTCAGATTATTTTGCCTAGAAAGAACTGGTTGGCTCCATATGGGCAATTGTTAGTTGTCTAAAGTGTAAATTAGCTTTCTCTGTGTGTGTGTGTGTGTGTGTGTGTGTGTGTGTGTATCTGTATCTATATATCTTGAGGTAGGTATGGGCAGCTAAGCAGTAACTCATTTATCACTTTAGGTCCCTGAGTGTCATGCCCAAAGGCATGCCACAGGCTTTACCTCATGAACTGAGCCCAGTATTTTCAACTGAGCATTTGAAGTGGAGCAGAGCACTGCTTAGGTCCCGGGAAACAATTCATTTGTGGCAGTAATTAAGAAATGTACAAGCTATCTGGAAACACTGCTGAAATGCAAATGAAGATGGGGCTAGATTCTCAGCCATTTAACCAACTTGTCAAAAATGACACTGTACACTTTAATGTGTAAAGATATAAATGAGACACACAATGCACATACCTAACGTGTGTTTGTGTATTATGTAGTATCACCCTCCTTTTCAAGCTCCCCACAGTTGAATGAATTAGTCACAATAGTTACTTCATGATAACTTTGATTTTTCCCCCCTCTGGATTTGTCATGGTGTAATTCTTGTTTTCATTGACTTTTGTCAATTGCTTGCCAAACATTGCAGACCACTTCCATATGACATACCCTTGAATTCCATCCATTCAACATTTTAAGGCCTGCTTACATATTTGGAGGGATGTCATATTGAGGATGGAGCAAGCTTGTTTTCTGCTGCTCCAGAGAATAGGACACACAATGGATGAAGCTACAAGAAAAGAGATTCCACCTAAACATTAGGAGGAACTTCCTGACAGTAAGAGCTGTTCAACAGTGGAACACTCTCCCTCAGAGCGTGGTGGAATCTCTTTCTTTGGAGGTCTTTAAACAGAACCTGGATGGCCATCTGTCGGGGATGCTTTGATTGTGTCTGCCTGCATGGCAGGGGTTCGACTGGATGTTGTTTGTGGTCTCTTTAAACTCCATGATTCTATAATCACTTTATTTTATTTATATCTCACCTTTCTTCCAAGCTATGACTCAAGGAGGTGGCTGAAATCTGTACACAAGAACACAAATTCTTGTATATGTATACAAATGGAAATTTGTTTATCAACAATCAACAGATCAGACATACAGATAAAACAAATCAGATAAAATTAGCATCAAATTATAAAAAGTGGATATTAAAAATCAAGTTTCCTCATCAAAATTTTAAAATTGGTCATTATAAATTTTTAGAATATCATTTTATGCCAGCAGGTCAATGCTGCTGCACAAAACTTTATTTTTTATTTTTTTGTGCCACTTTAATTGTTATCAATGGACACTGGTCTGACAGCAAATGGAATACATAAAACTCATCAGTTCTTCCATGAATACCTCTAAGAATTGGATAAATAAAAGTGTGATGATAACCATTACAGAAAGAGCAATGTAACAATATATGCCCTAAAATTTCCATTATATGTTTATGAGAATTATTGCACACCCAGCATGATCACATTACAGTGGAAGTGGCTTTGTTTTTGCAGTCAAAGACCTACAAGTCTACATTCAGTAGATGAGCAAGAATAGGATCTCATTTAATGACTTGGCTGTGGTTGTGAGTGTGTGGTGATATATAAGGGAAAATGTGATCCCATAACATACCTTGTTTAGGTTTTAAAAGGTCAAAAACTTTGGATTCTGTCCAGAAACACTGGAAGCCAATGGAATCATTTCAACCAACCCCCCCCCCCCAACCATAACTAGAGTTTTATAATAAATTCTGCTCTCTCCAGGGATTTTTCTCACATCTGTAAAGGGTCAAAATATGCTGCAGAGTATCATCATTCCTATCATAATAGACAAACCACGTATTACTTTATGTGACTGAATAGAATTCTTTATGGTAAGAATCTTCCATGCTATCTCTGTATTGGCTTGTGTCTAGTTTTCTACAACATGTGAAGAGGAGTGATAACCTTTGAACCTGCCCTTCTCAAGAAATATTAAAGAATAATTCTCTCAAGATCTTTCGCTCTGCTCCATCACCTTTTCCCTTTCAGTTCTGCTACACTCTTTCTCCACCTGCAATTTTAACTCATTTCCCCCCCTAAACTGAAGTAAAGAATTACAAGGAATTCTCATTATGTATGCCATTAGAATCTAGACACCTATTATTCTATTAAAGTTTTGCATGAAGTTTCCACTTTGGAAAACTTGTTGCATACAGTTGGTACTACAGTTTCCAGAGTCTCCCTGACAGCATAAACACTGTAATCAGAAAATTAACATTTTCAAGTTCTGGCAACTACATGGTCTGTAACATTTATTTTCATCAGAAATGGTGAAACTGGCAACAGTGAAAAAAATGGTATAATCATAGTTATACACACATCTAAGGTCCAGTGCCAACTTTTTAATGGGATCTTGAGTTATGTAACCCTATTCAGGTAAGAACAAATGTGGAATGGAGAAACATGAAGAGGAAAGAGTGAAATGGCTCATCTTACATCATCTCTGGTTTCTGTCCCTGCAGGGAAGGTCATGGTTTGAAGGGGAGAGTTTCTGCTATCCAGAGAGCCTCTACAACTCTTTCTGAACACATGGGGTGTGGCAGATAGTGATGGATGGGGTTGCTATAGTCTCCCATTTGATAACACTTGACTAGTTATTGAGATTCTGTGCAGAATAAAAGGCTTACTTTGTTCCATGGTCTTACTGCATGAAAACCTAAACTTTTCCATGCTTACTGCTATAAAACATGGGGAGGATGGGGCATTGGGAATGAGGATATTTCTCACCCACTCTCCTAATATTGTCCAGGGTTGTGGTGTGAAGCCAGAATGTTTCACAGGGATGAGAAAATATCCAGTGGCAGGGTGGAGGAGGAGTGGAAACCAGGTGAAGATTACAGATACTGTGGCTTTCCACAATTTCCCTTGCCCCCCCACCCTACCTCCTGCCATGCAACATCTGGAGGGGCATGGAAACTGGGTAAGAAAAGATGAAATACTCCCCATGTTCTGATATTGTTCATGGTAAAAAGAGTTGGACTTGATGGCCCTTGGGGTCTCTTCCAACTCTATGATTCTATGATGCAAACATCATTGTCACAACCAACTATCGGAACACAATATAGTTAACTCTGCTGGGCAGGAGTAGTCCTCAAATCTATTCAAAGACTGGGTGGGGTGGATTAGAAAGAGGCCTAAAGAACATTCTCCTTGTTGGATTTCCCAACACTCAAAAAGTTCTCTCTCATTTTCCCTTCTTGGGTATTGAAATACTTTACACCACTAAACACCACTAGTGCTGGCACCACCAGCAGCACCATAATATTTTAATTATGGTTGTGAGGGTATGATCATGATCATCATTGTCATCCAGAAGGCAATCTTATCTATGCATGCCTATTAAGGGCCTTTGGAGACTGCCAGAAATAGTGCAAATTGAGTCCACTTTAACTGCCCTGACTCAGTGCTAGGGAATCATGGGAACTGTAGTTTATTGTGGCACCAGAGCTCTCTGACAGAGAAGGCTCAATGTCTCAGAAAAAAAAATACAATTCCCATTATTCCCTAGCACTGAGCCAGGACAGTTAACGTGGACTCAATTTACACTATTTCTAGAAGTCTGCAAAGACCCTATGAAGTAAGCATTGTTGACTTTAATAGGGCATACAACTACAAGATATGAAGAAAAGAACATATTCACTTATTATTTTTTTGTGCACAGGAAAGGAGAAAGAATTGAAGAGACAGAAAGAGAGGAAAAGTATTGAAGATGAGTATAGCTTTAGAAATGGGGGGACGGAGGGAAAGAGAATAAGAATTACAAAATAGAGGAGAAGACAAACATAGCAAGAAGAACTTAGGAGGGGAAAATAAGGAGACAAAAGAAACAAGGACTGGGACTGTAAAAGGAGAGAGAAAAAGAATGTGTCTAGAAAGTGTAGGATGAAAAGATGAAAAAAGAGAAAGAAGATGTGAGAGAAGGAGGCATTTAGTCAGAAGAGAGAGATGATAAGAGAAAATGACAGAAAGAGAAGACATTTAGCCAAGACTTGCAGACTGGAAGAGAAAGAATACGGGAAACAAAAAGAAAGAGTGATAAGTGAACTCAGGAATTAAGGGGGAAAATTATGTGCCTAGACAGACCTTAAGAAGAAAATTGCACCAGGATTCTTTGTGACAAAGCTGCAATCTGCATACCCCTCAGAGCAAGAAACTTTCCTGTGGTGTTGGGGGGATGCAGACGGGCGGTCATGGGCTGCCCTGGGAAGCGGCGGATTGGGGCCAAATCTGTTGGAATATATTCTTGATACCAGTTAAGATTATCAAGAAAGAAGAAAAGATTGTTTAATCTCTTCAGCAGAGCAACCCACTGCAGAAGATGGCGAGCAGGAACACACACTAGGTCCACCTAAATTCTCCACACCCACGTGTCTATAAAAACAAGTCAGACATTTTTGAGTAGAATAATAAAAATAAACTTTACTTACAAAAAGTCATGTATATAAAAAAATATACAGGTTAAACTTCAGTTGCAAGACAGAAAATAAGTAGCTCTGCATGCTTGCTGGTCAGCCATGTTAGAAGAAGAAAAAGAGCGGGAACAGCAGAGTAAAAAAAGGATTTTAAACTTAGGCCAGTAGGGGAAGTGAGCTCAGCCAACAGACAGGAAATGAGGAGGGGCTATGAGTGGGTGACAAAACAACCACAGACATGCATAAAACACATTCCTAGAGAGACCAGCATGCGAGGTTGCTATATCCCAACACCCCTTCTCAACCGAGCATGCACCCCAGGCCCAACTTGACTCGTAGTCTCTGGAAACCATCTTGTTCTCTTTAAATTTGAATCCCCAAGTAGTATGTGGCATTTCCAAGTTCCTTCAGTTCAACTTCTTTATTCAGGTGATTCACAATTTCAGTGTAGTCTGTATCTCTTTGTGTAGCTATGATTAGGTCATCAACATATGTCAGAATATATGCTAAATGTCCATCCTTGGTTCTTGTGTATAGACATTTGTCTGCTTTTCCTTGTTGAAAGTCCAACTGTTTTAGCATCTCATCCAATTTTTCATTCCAAGCTCTGGCAGCCTGTTTAAGTCCATACAGCCCCTTCTGAAGCTTACAAACGTGGTGTGGTCTTTCTTTGTGTATAAAACCTGGAGGCTGTTTCATAAAAATGTCTTCTGTAATCACCCCATGTAGAAATGCTGTCTTTACATCAACATGTCTGACGTTCATCTGTTTTGAAGCTGCTAGGCTAAGAAGTAATCTTATAGTAGTATGTTTTACCACTGGTGAAAAGGTCTCGTCAAAGTCTTCTCCATATTTTTGTGAGAAGCCTTGTGCAACAAGTCTTGCCTTGTAGCATTCAATTTTTCCTTCTCCATCTTGTTTTAGTTTGAACACCCATCTGGATCCTATAGCTTTCTTTCCTGGTGGGAGTTCTGTAAGTGTCCATGTTCTATTTTTGTGTAGTGCCTCTATTTCTTCTTCAGCAGCTTTTCTCCATTTAACTGCTTCATCAGCAGGCATTCTTTCAATTTCTTCTATGTTTGATGGTTCTCTAGGCAATTCTAACTTTGTAAGATAAGAAAGTCGGGTAGGTGGTTTACCTCTGTTGGGTCGCAGTAAGTATCTGGAATCTTGCTCTGGAACCTCGCTTGTCTCTGTAGCATTCTCCGGTCCAGGCATCTCATTTGCTTCATCTGCATCCCCTTCTGAAGATGTAGAGTCTGCTTGTGCATCCTTTCTGATAGGGACAACAATCAGCTGAGGGTTGAACCTTGATGTTGCATCTTTCTTGTTTGAGAAGTCCAATGCACCATCTTGGTCATCTAAGGATTCAAGAATAGTTCCTTTCTTGTTTATTCTGCTTCATTCATCAAAGTAAACCACATGCCTGATGAACACTTCTCCAGTCTTTAAGTTCATCACTTTGTATCCTTTTGATGCAGACACATATCCAATGAAAATAGTTTGTTCTGATCTGGCGTCCAACTTGTCTCTCTTTTGTGAGGGTATGTAGGAGTAGGCAAGACTTCCAAAAGTCTTGATGTGCTTCATGTTTGGCACTTTGCCATGCCACAGCTGGAAAGGTGTCTGTGTAGTGCCCTTGGTTGGCAATCTATTCTGAAGGTATGTGGCTGTCATGATGGCATCTCCCCAGAACTGGTTAGGAAGACCTGCATCTGCTAACATGCACTTTGTCATCTCCAAGAGAGATCTTAGCTTTCTTTCAGCTGAACCATTCTGAGCCGGTGTGTATGGGACACTTCTTCTGTGTTGAATTCCACGTTCTTCCAAGAAGGATTGAGTATATTTTGACAGATACTCGCTCCCACAGTCCGTTTGGATGGCTTTGGGTCTTTTTTCAAATTTCGTTGTCACCATTTCAACATATTTATTTAGCATCTCTTGAGCTTCACTCTTTTGCTTTAGAAGGTAGGTGACACAGTATTTCGAAAAATCATCCATGAATATTAGTATATATCTGTTTCCACCCATTGAGGGAAGAGAAAATGGACCACAGATATCTGAATGGATCAAATCCAGTACTTGATAGCTTCTTTGTTCAGTACTTGCTCTAAAGGAAGGACTCATTGCCTTTTGTTCAATGCAAACTCTGCACCTTTCAGAGTTTTCATAGCCTTGGGACTTTATCTTGATCCCAGTAGCTAAATTTTGTTTTTGTAATTGAAGAACTGCTTTGGTATCACGATGGGCAAAGCGTCTGTGCCATAGCTCAAGGCTGTCCTCATCCATGTGTCCTTGAAGTGCATTCACTTGTGGAGCTGAAAGGTTCACTTCATATAAACCATCACATTCAAATGCTTGTGCATATATGACATTGTCTTTAGAAACTGTACATTGTCCATCTTTGAAGTTGATTTCAAATCCCTTCTTGTCTAAAACTGACACACTGAGCATATTTCCTCTCAAATTTGGAACATACAATGCATTTGTGATAGTATTTTCAATGACTCTATTACCAGGCACCTTGAAAGGCAGTTTAAAATCTCCTTTTCCTTCAACAATCAAATGCTGATCTCCTGCAGTCTCAATGTGTCCATTAACATTTTTATCAATTTTATCAAAATAGGACTCACAATTTGTAGAATGTTGTGTACAGCCTGAGTCAATAATCCAGAAATTTGAATTATCTCTGTTAATGCCAGTGGACAAAGCTTGTGCCTTTGTGAAAAAGGTCTTTCCTCTCTCTTCCTTCCTTGAGTAATTGTCCTGTCTTTGTCTCCTAAAATCAGCTTGAAGATAATCATCCTGTCTCTGGGTTCTAGAATCAGCTTGAGAATAGGTTGAAGAATTCTTAGGAAGCGAACAATTTCTTGAGATATGCCCCTTTTTATTACATCTATAGCAGGTAACCTCTGATTGGCCAGTAGGAATGGCTCTTCTTCTCCCTGGATTTGCAAAATAGTGAAGTGAAGCAGAAGCTTCTTGGCTTTCATAGTGGTAACTTCCTGTTTCTGTGATGCATTCCTCTCTCAATTTACTTAAAACTTGGTTGTATCCCATTTCTGGCAAAGCATTAATGACTGTACAAAAGGCATCAAATTCTTTCCCCAATGTTCCCAGTAAATAGGCAATTTTAAGGTTATCACAAGGTGTAAAATCACAAAGAGTCATTTTTTCAAACAGTTCTGTTACATGGGAGATATGTCTTTCACAGTGTTGTTTAGAATTCAACCTAAGATTCATAAGATCTTTCATGATAAAAGAGAGTGATTTAGTGGTCTTCTTTCCAAAATTTTCCTCAAGCTTTAAAAGCATCTCTCTGACAGTATTGCAATTATGTACTAAGCAAATTAAGTCTCTAGACAGAGATTCTTGCACAATGTGTCTTGCAATTGCATCTTCTTTCAACCAAACTAATCTTTCTTTTTCTGTAGTTGGGATTTGAGAGTCCACACAGTGAAATACCCATGGGCTTGAAGAAAAACTTCTAACTTTGTTTTCCACTCAGAGTAATTATCTGGGGTGAGCTTTAGTCTTGAAGATTGTAGGGACATCTTTGCAAAAATAGTCAGCCAAAATCAAAACTCAAAACACAGTATCAATAAAAAGCATCAACTGCTCAAAAGCAAAAATTAAAACTCTCTCTGGTAGACACAGGTTATTAAGGGAGAGTGGACAAAACCGCAATAATCATTTACTCAGCTAAGTAAACCAGCAGCATCCAAAAACAGCAAAAGGCAAAATACCCAAACAATCTAGTTTTAAATTGTTCCCTTCTGCTCAGAGCACCTGGGCCCCATAACCTGTTGGAATATATTCTTGATACCGGTTAAGATTATCAAGAAAGAAGAAAAGATTGTTTAATCTCTTCAGCAGAGCAACCCACTGCAGAAGATGGCGAGCAGGAACACACACTAGGTCCACCTAAATTCTCCACACCCACGTGTCTATAAAAACAAGTCAGACATTTTTGAGTAGAATAACAAAAATAAACTTTACTTACAAAAGGTCATGTATATAAAAAAATATACAGGTTAAACTTCAGTTGCAAGACAGAAAATAAGTAGCTCTGCATGCTTGCTGGTCAGCCATGTTAGAAGAAGAAAAAGAGCGGGAACAGCAGAGTAAAAAAAGGATTTTAAACTTAGGCCAGTAGGGGAAGTGAGCTCAGCCAATAGACAGGAAATGAGGAGGGGCTATGAGTGGGTGACAAAACAACCACAGACATGCATAAAACACATTCCTAGAGAGACCAGCATGCGAGGTTGCTATATCCCAACAAAAGCTGCCCCATGCCTTGACTCCAATCCACCCTTTGGGCGGCCCTGGAAGGAGCGCCACACATCTCTTCAGTGTCTCTTCCAGACCAACGCGTCCAGACACTGAGTCAGAAGGGTGTCATTGGAGCGCTCACCATGTGCAACAATGGGTGCTCCGATGACGTCTTCAGGAAGAGGTTGGGGCACCCAACATCCAGCTGCCCCTCCCCTTCCTGGCCTTGAAGACGGCACTTTGTGCCGTCTGCAAAGCCCCTTAATCTCAGCAGATACTTAGGATGAGGAAGATGATAAGAGAATTGGTAAACTTAACAGTAAAATAGAAAAGCCATGGAAAAGCAGCAATCCTATAGTATCATATTCATCAATTCCCGAGGCAGCAAAAACTGGGGCAGATGAATATTTCTCTTTACTGAGGACTCCATACCATTGACTCCTGATGCCAGCTGCAGTCTGAGAAACACTGAGTATGAAAGAGAGAGGGGATGAATTGGCTAGTCAGATGTCCTAAGGAAGTTGTAACCACTCCATGGCAATCTACTACTGTGTGGGCTAACACCATCAGTTTTTGTTTTTTTGTGGTTTTTTGGGGGGGGAGACTTTTTAAGGCAGCACTCTAACCATGAGATTTCCTTCAGAGATGTTAGGCCCTGAGGTTAGGAAACTCTATGGACAAGGAATTTTTGCTTTCAGATCAATTATTAGAAAAAAAGCAAAGTGGCAAAGCCATTTCTCCTCTCTTCTGCCCCCCCCCCCTTTTCTTTCTTGTTATTAAAGTTATACACTAGGGGCAGGCAATATCAAGGGTTCTGGAGGTCAATTTTCTGACTCTCAGGACAGAAAGATTTGGCAAAAAGGTTAACAAATACTGAAAGGTGCAAGTTAAATTGTAACATGTGACATTTTGCACAAGCTTCTTTGAATTCTACTTTAATTTTCTATTACTGTTGCCAAGGCTGAAACTGCTTACACAGGGGTATTTTGCAGTGTACACATTTCTAAGAGTATCATGTAAACAATATCAACAAATGAAAGGCTTTGACATTTTCCCCTCTTGATCATAATAGAATAAACAATCCCTAAAGGTTAAATTATTCAGCTCTTACACATACCTATAAAAGTGTTTTTTTTTCCCCTTTGCATCCAATTACTTTGTCATTGTGTCTTTTAATCCCATCCCAAATCTCCTGCTTACTGCTTCAAGGGGGAAGGCAAAGCTGAAACTTGTTGCAAAATATTTGCATCAACTGAAAGATCTACCAGCTGAAGAGAGGCCTTGTGCAGAACTCCATAGGAGCAAGTTGAAAAGTACAACAAATTGTTCTAACAAAACCAGACAGGGCCTAAAAGCATTTCAAAAAATCTTGTGCAGTAAGACATTTCCCATTTGAACATGTGTCAGTGTTACACTTCCTAGGGTCAGACAAATGTGAATAATGTCTATAAGGGAATGTTAAGGGCAAAACCGAAAAAGAAAACTGACTCACAGAGGAGAGATTCCATTTTCTGGATTGACAGAGCGATAGCAAGCAAATATTAGAGTTCTTCTAGGTCACAACCACCTTCCCCACCACCAAATGTAGGGTAATTTTATGTTTGTATAACTGACCTATAGTCTATTTCATTGTTCAGGAGAAAACATTATATATATAATGGTTTAATTCCTGTGTGACAAAAATAATTTACTATGAATTTTGAACATGCTTTTATAAATATATATTTCTGAAGTGTTTGCTCCCAAAATATGCACTTGTGAATACACTTAGGCACATGGGAATTGCACTGGAATGTTTGGTAAATTCCAAAGAAGACAATTACAAACAGTCTTACACATTTGTGGCTTTGACTTTTGCAGATTTGATTATTCATGGGTTTGATTTAATATATTCTCTCTAGGAATCTCTAGGTCCTCCAGTGTGACTCTGCCAGACGTTGGTCATAGAGTTGTGCTGGAGGACCTAGAGATTTCTCTAGGCATTATTAGATCTTCCAACATGATTCTATGGTCAACCTCTGATGGAGGTTAATGATAAATTTGTACTGGAGGACCTACAGATTCCTAGAGAGGTTTTCTCACATGTAAAAAAAAAATAGTGTTTTTATTATTTATAGTTTTCCCACTTTCATGGGGGTCCTGCATCTCAAATCCCAGTGAATGTGGAGGGACCACTGTAAGTCCTGATCTACATATTAAGCTGGGGAGGTCTGTGAATGGTGGAATCCATAAATATGGACTTATGTATTCTAATTGTAATGAGGAGGAAGAGGTACAACCCAAAAGGACTGCAAACAGGATACTTAAAACACAGGTTACTTCTAAGAGAGCATGCTGTACATTTTCATTCAGATTCAGAAGAGGAACATGCAGTGGAAATATTATCGTGTTTTATGATTTCCTTCTGCAGCTGCTCCAGGTTATATAGGATCTCTCCTGATACTGAAGGAAAATATCTTAGAAAAGTGATTTCTGAGGTAAACATTTGGAGTAAAGTAGGAAATCACCAGTTTGCCATCAAGATCCAAGTGTTACCTTAATAAACAACTGATTAAACAGCAGTTAAGCATATTTCCTGACGTAAAATTTTGGGGTATTATAACAACCTCCAAAGAAATTAAAATTCTCTCAGAACAAGCAGAAATGGTTGGAGAAGAAAGGATAGCCAGTGTGGACACCACAATGTCTAAGGGCCTTTGCAGACTGCCAGAAATAGTGCAAATTGAGTCATGGATTATTTTTTTCCTGAAACATTGAGCCTTCTCTGTCAGAGAGTGCTGGTGCCACAATAAAATACAGTTCTCATGAGTCCCTAACTCTAACCCTAACCCTTAAAGTGGACTCAATTTGCACTATTTCTGGCAGTCTGCAAAGTCCCTAAATCTCCCGAGACCGTGGAGCTTTGGAAACTAAAAGAGAGAATGGAATTGGCCAGACTTGTAAATGAGAGGTTTGTAGGACAAGCTGAATTTTAAAAAAAGAGAAAAGGAAAAAGAAAGGGAACAAGCAGAGATTGAAAATGAGAGCACTCCAACTGTCAGCAATGAAATTCTTTATCACCTCAGCCCACAATTCTATTGGCTATTGTCATGGCACTCCTGATTGGCTGTTGCTAGCTGAACATAATTCTGTCTGCTCTCCACACAAGCTAATTGCTGTTCTCTTGGCTGTGTGAACTAGATAGCACTAGATATATTTTCATACACAGAATATTGGGGTTGTTCTACAGAAAACTCCAAACATTAACTTCTAAGAAAGCAACCCATTTTTATTTTCAGAATTAGGAGTTTTGCACAAATTAATAATAATAATAATAATAATAATAATAATAATGAAATTTATTTATATCCCGCCCTATGGAAATCCAATCAGGGCGGCTTACAGCAATTAAAACATACACAATACCCATAAAAATGTACACAATACAACAGACCCCCTCCCCCCCTTAAAACAGTATTAAATCAATAAAGGTTTAAAACAGCATTCAATTAATAAAACCAATACTTAACCCAATATATAAGCCCAGCGACAATAACCCTGACCATCCTTAGATGGGGCCACGGAAGGGTCATTGGGGTGGGCTATTTATACCCGAGGCTGGGATAATTAATCTGGAAAGGCCTGCCGGAAGAGATCCATCTTGACAGCCTTTTTGAAGCTGTCTAATGATGTTAATTGATGGATCTCGTCCGGCAGGTCATTCCAGAGTCTAGGGGCGGCGACTGAAAAAGCCCTCCGGGTGGTAGCCATAAGCCTCGATTTTTGGGGCTGCAGCAAATTCCTCCCGGAGGACCGGAGAGTGCGGGGAGGATTGTGTGGGAGGAGGCGGTCCCTGAGATAGCTTGGACCCAAGCCATTTAGGGCTTTAAAGGTAATAACCAACACCTTGTACCTGGCCCGGAAGCTGATAGGCAGCCAGTGGAGGGACCTCAGAACCGGAGTAATGTGGTCCCTCCGAGATGTACCCGAAACAAGCCTGGCTGCCATATTCTGTACCAGCTGTAATTTCCGAACTATTACTATTTGTGGAAATAACAGAAACTATGGGAGGAAGAACTGGAAGCACTGGAATTGAAATTTCTCAATGCAGTAGTCCATTAGTCTCAGTCTTATCTTAAGGAGGTAATCACTTTCAACAATATCTCAGGAGCAGTAAGATTCTTTCACCATTCATTCTCTCTCTCTCTCTCTCGCATGCATATACACAATTCATAACAACCTCAAAGTACATGGTGCCCTGAAATGTAAAACCTTGCGTTTCCAAAGAGCTGACATTACATATTTTAGAAGAAAAGAGAAAATGCAAGTTTGGGATCAAGGACAGAGAAGGTAATAGTGATGGGGCATGTGTAAATGTTATTACTTCTTAGAGAAGTTTTCCCTGTCTTGGTGCCCTCATGATATTTTGGAGCACAACATCAACAATCCTCAATTGCCCAGCAATCTGGGAGTGGTGAGATTATAGTTTGACTACATTTCAAAGTGACTAGAATATAGAACACTGCATTAGCTTGAAGCTTAGACAGTAAGGAAGGCATTAATGGAAAGGGAGGTAGGTTTTGAAAAGGGAATTCAGGGGGGGAAGAGGTGACACTACCTAGGAATTCTAGACATATGGAACCAAACGAAAGAACAGTTGTGGCAATTCAGCATTTACAGTTGTCTGTGACATGAAGAAGTTGGCACATGGTTCTCTCTGTAGTGCTTAATCTGTGATGAATCATTCACATATGCAAACGATCTCCTCATGCTGTTATCAAAGAAAGTAATGAAAATGCATTTGTGAACCAGTCCTGAGATCAATTCTTTTTCTCCACAAGTAAAAGCATTTACTTTACACATATGGCATATGAAAGAGAATAAGTCTCCCCCTTTCTATCACTTTCAGTCTCTCTCTCTCTCTCTCTCTCCCCTGGTAGCATTGTGCATAATGTACTCTACATAGCAAAGAAAATTAATCAAATATGGCATAAGACTGGAAGTGTCAACATAAGAGAAGAAATGGAATGTGATCAGATTTCTATGAGAGCAGGGTCACATGGTGATGACCATTCATTGTGAAATGAGTTCTCTTTGTGGAGAGCAACTGTATGCTACAATGTCATGTCTACGATATGCAGAGTGACAAATTCTGCATGACCAAAATAACATCTTCCTGAGAAAGATGTTCAAAATGACCAGTGCTGTGAGCTTCTGCCTATCTCTGTAAGAAATGGTGTGTGTGTGTGTGTGTGTGTGTGTGTGTGAACTATCTGAATTATCTCCCCCCCCCCCCATCCTTATATACCAGGTTTTATGCCACTCCACACAATGAAACTGATTAGTGGTAGATTCATAAATGTTCAGAGGAAATATGTTTTTACTGCATGCATAATGGACTCATGGAAGTTGTTACCATGAAATGTTGTGATGGGCACATGTTTTCAAAAATGCATTTGAAAAGGATAAGAGAAATTTAGGGGGGGGGGGGAAATAGGGTTTCAAATATGCATGCAATAAGGATGCAATTCTTCACTAATTTTGTTCCCAAACAAAGTAGCAAGCAATTTCAATAATTTTCTTCCCACTGTGATAAAAAAGGGAGCTTTTCAACAGACACTAAGAAGGCCTGCTATATGCTCCTGCCAGATGTAAATGTAAAGGTGGTGGAAAAAATAGAAGTACCTCCCTAGAAGCTATCAAAAATATTATATATTGGTTGTTGCCTTCAAGTCATTTCCAACTTACAGTGGCTCTAAGACAAACCAATCATGGGGTTTTCTTGGCACGTTTCATCAGAGGGGGATTGCCATTCCCATCCTCTGAGGCTGAGAGTGTGTTACTTGCCCAAGAACCAGTGGGTTTACATGGCCAAGCTGGGATTCAAACCCTGGTCACCAGTCCAAAGCTCAAACCTAGCTCCATATGTGTGTGTGAGAGAGAGAGAGAGAGAGAAAGAGAGATGTTTTTGTGTGCCTTCATAGTTGTTTCTGACTTATGGTGAACCTAAGGTGAGCATATAATGGGGTTTTCATGCCAAGATTTGTTCAGATGAAGTCTTCCTCCCAGACTGAGAGACTGTGACTTGCCCATGGTCACCCCATGGTTTTCCATGGCTGAGCAGGGATTTGAGATCTGGTCTCCAGAGTTGTTATCCAACACTTAAACTGCTACACCATGCTGATTCTGAAATATATATAGAAATAACTGGTAGCAAACTTTTTTAAAAAACCTTTGAGGTAAATGTTTACAACAGATGACTTAATATCTACTCTAAAGTAAGCTCCAGTAAGTGAGGAAGGTGTTGCTTCATGAAGTATTCATTCTCCAGGTAGCCTACTGGCTACAAATTAGGATGTTGGAGAAAGTACCTCCTGGCCAAACTTTCACCCAATTCTTATGGCTCTTCGTGGATACTGTGGCCTAGTATTCACATTTCACTATATGTGGTACATCCAGTCTTCTGTATCACAGGGCTGGCTCTTAATTAGTTTCTTTCTAAAACTAAAAGGAACTATATTCATGGAATGTATAACAAAAGATGTCTAAATGTCAATGAAATCTTACAGACTCTTAATTCATGAATATACCACAGGGAATGCTTAAAGTTAATTTCAATTGTCACTGTCAAAGGAAATGTCATTTTTTTTCTACAAAAAAAGGGGAGGAAAGTAACCATCCTAACAACAGAAAACTGCCTTTGCAGACTGCCAGAAATAGTGCAAATTCAGTCCACTTTAACTGTCCTGACTCAGTGCTAGGGAATCATGGGAACTGTAGTTTATTGTGGCACCAGAGCTCTCTGACAGAGAAGGCTCAATGTCTCAGAAAAAAATAATTCCCATGATTCCCTAGTACTGAGCCAGGGCAGTTAAAGTGGCCTCAATTTGCACTATTTCTAGCAGTCTGCAAAGGCCCTAAGTTGAGCAGCAGATTGTAATGTACATGTCACTGAAATGTTGAACTGTTGATTTTCTGCAAGCAATTCTACATTATTCCACAACATTATTTCTTCAGTTGCAAATGTTTTCTCTCTAGCTCACTGTGGTGCTGAACACACAGGCAGGATAAGATAGACCAACACCGTCATAAATTGCACACAGTTCTGTCCCATGTCCACTCCTGGTGCCCACCAGATTCAGCACAGTGTTGGGTGGATGTTCACATGGCCACCCATCTTCCATGGAGTTGCTGCTGCCATTCTACTTGCCGGCCATGGACCATAAGAGTGAAAAGAGGGTGCCTGGCTTCATACATGTGAATGGCTATGATTGAGGTCTGCAATCAGAATGATGGTGGTGGCAGCAGGTAATGGGTGCATGGCATCCAGTCTACTGGCTGTCATGGGAGAGTTTCTGGAAAAATCCACCACAAACAGCTGTTTCTTTAAAAGCACACTAAGAGCCAGTTTAGCTACAGTGGACCAGATCCACCAGAATGGTGTCCACTCTGTTTGGTCCCAGCCTGGGGCTGTGGGTCTGCATTATCTAAACAAGACACTGTCAGGCTAGGGAGAACATGGGCCTTTTGGCCTGTCTGTATAGCCCCAGAGTTAAGGGGGGGGGATATTAAAAATAGTAGGAGATGATATTTTTTTTTAATAAATATATATATATATATATATGAAGTTTTCCATAAAATCTACATCCCTTTTTTTTTGTGTGTGTGTCCCTGGAATGCATATTTTCCAGTGCTATAGGTGTCAGCACATTTATTCGTATATGCTTACTGAACTCAACTGGATTTGCTCATACAAAAATATCTCATAATGAACATGTTACATTTATAGCAGCTACCATTTTTGAAAGGGTGCATATAATATGGGAGTAATGAGTGTTTAGTGTCACCATCCACATATAGATAGGCAATTAGTCCTGCCACTCCAAAACTCACATCCCCTTTTGAATAAACACTTCAGACTAATTATATGGTCTGGAAGCTTGCAGGATTTATATATATAAAAAAAATACAAAAATATCGGCAAGACATCCAGTGTGGTACCAGAAGTCAGATTAACAATAATAATAATAATAATAATAATAATAATAAATTTTATTTTTAACCCACCCCTCTGCAAGGCAATCGAGGTGGCGTACAAAGTTAAAACAAGACAGCAGTTAAAACAATTCCATCCCCCCCAATCCCTAGCCCGCCCACCCCATAAAAGTCGAATTAAACTAGTAGAATAATTAAAATAACAAATAAATCAGCACAATGATTTAAACCAGGGGTAGGCAAACTGTCTCTTTTAAGGGCTGAGGGACTTCAGCTCCCAGAAACCCAGACTATTGGCCAACATCCCAGACTATTGGCCAACATGGCTGAGGCTTCTGGGAGCTGAAGTCCCTTGGCTCTTAAAGGGGACAGTTTGCCTACCCCTAGAAACGAACAGTAGTGGCCGGGAGCAGTAGCCATCCAAATCTATTGGCGTGGGTGAGTTATTCCGGGAAGGCCTGTCAGAAAAGATCCATCTTTACTGCTTTTTTAAAGCAGTCAAGAGTGGTAATAATATAATAATAATGCATTTATTTCTACCCCACCCTTCTGCTAGGCAACCGGGGTGGGGTACAACATATTAAAACAGGCAACAGTTAAAAACATTCCCTCAACCCTCTCCCTGACCCCCCCCCTTAAAACTGAATTAAACAAGCAAAGATTAAAATACAATAGTACAATAAAATATAAAAATAGAATAAAAACAGAAAGCAGCAACAAAACAAGGGAGAGGGGTAGCAGTCGCTTCCGATTGGGCCGGGAGGTTATTCTGCGAAGGCCTGCTGGAAGAGATCCATCTTTACTGCTTTCTTAAAGAACATTCTGCGAGCGGTCGCGGAAAAGGTCCTCTGGGAGGTCTGCGCCAGCCTGGTCTTCATAGGCTGCAGCAGATTCCTCCCAGAGGACCAAAGGGCGGGGGGGGGGGGCGGTCATACGGGGAGAGGCGGTCCCTGAGATAAGATGGACCCAAGTCATGTGGGGCTTTAAAGGTTAAAACCAACCCCTTGTACTGTGCCCGGAAACTAATCGGCAGCCAGTGGAGAGATTTAAGCACTGATATTATGTGCTCCCTCCTCAATGTTCCAGTGGCCAACCTGGCTGCCATATTTTGAACCAATTGAAGTTTCTGGGTTAGGCACAAGGGTAGCCCCATGTAGAGTGCATTAAAGAAATCCAAACGTGAGTTTACCAGAGCGTGTACCACAGTTTCGAGATCCCTAGTCTCCAGGAAAGGGCGCAGTTGGCGTACCAGCCGAAACTGATAACAAGCACTCCTGACTGTCGCATTCACCTGACTAGTCATGTGAAGCGATGAATCTAGGAGTACCCCCAGACTGCGAACACAGTCCTTGGAGGAGAGTGTGACTCCATCCAGGACTGGGAGTTGTATTCCCAAACCTGGTTTCGGGCCCATCACTGTTAGTACCTCCGTTTTGTCCGGATTCAGTCTCAATCTGTTTTTCCTCATCCAATCCATTACCACCTTAAGACAATCATTGAAAGGAGAGACGCCATCTGAAGTCTGGACAGACAATCGGGTCATTGAGAGATATATCTGGGTGTCATCAGCATACTGAAGACATCATATTCCATGCCTCCGAATGATCTCTCCCAATGGTTTCATATAGATATTAAATAGCATCGGAGACAGGATGGTGCCCTGAGGGACAATTAAGCTCTATTCTAGAAGAGCAACTGTCCCCGAGCCTCACCCTCTGGGATCTACCCAAGAGAAAGGAACAGAACCACTGCAAAGCAGTGCCTCTAATTCCTAACTCTCTCAGGCGATCCAAGAGGATGGAGTGGTCTATTGTATCAAAGGCCGCTGAGAGATCCAATAGCACCAGCAGGGTCACACTACCCCTGTCGATACCCAAGCAGAGGTCGTCAGCCAGAGCAACCATGGCAGTCTCCACTCCATATCCTGCCCTAAAGCTGGTTTGAAATGGATTGAGATAATTGGTTTCATCCAAGACAGCTTGGAGTTGGGAAGCAACTGCCCTCTCGATCACCTTGCTTAAGAAGGGAAGCAAGGAGACTGGTCTATAGTTGTTCCTGTCCAGGGGGTCCAGGTAAGACTTTTTCAGGAGGGGCTTAACCGCAGCCTCCTTTAAACAGGATGGAACAATGCCTTCCCTGAATGATGTGTTGATAGTATCCCAAAGTATACCCTCAACACGTCCCCCCCCCCCCGGATGACCAGCCATGATGGACAAGTATCTAGAGGGCAGGTCGTTTTCCTCACTCTTCCAAGGAGCTTGTACATGTCATCGGTACTCACAGATTGAAGCTGATCCAGTAAATGCCATCAATAGAGTTGCTGGACGCCTCACCTACGGATTCTGTTAAAAAAACTGTCATCCAGGTCAGCTCTTATTTGAGAGATTTTATTGTGAAATAGATGTTGAAAACATCACAGCAGGCCGCTGTAGGGTTAAGTAGAGGGTTCTGCACAGGAGGTACCTGAGTCAGTTCCCCCACCACCCTAAACAGCTTTGCTGGACGAGACTCTGCAGACACAATGCGTGCAGAGGAGAAAAGTCTCTGTGCTGCATGCAGTGCCTCCTGATAGGAATCAAGATGTTTCCTATGGCGAGTTCTGTCGGATAAGAGTCAAGTCTTTTGCCATTCGTGCTCTAGTCATTGTCCAGCTCGCTTCATTCTCCTAAGCTCCTCTGTATACCAGGGCTTACAATTAGGAATGGCCTGGAAAGGATGCTTGGGAGCGATTGTGTTGATGGCCTTGGTGGGATTGTTGTTCCAGGTATTAACCAAGGCTTCGACAGAATCACCCTCTAAGGCTTTCTGGAAGCCAATTGGTTCCATTAGCCTTCTAGAGTGGACCATCCTAATAGGTCCACCACCCCCAGAGTGGCAGACAGTTTCTCTTAGTTCCATCTTGACCAGGAAATGATCCATCCATGACAAAGCGGAGGTTTTGATAACCTCTGCCCACAGATATTCCTGTTCCGTACTAAAGACTGCATCGAGGGTATGACTCACACAATGTGTGGGCCCGACAACCAACTGGGATAGGCCCATGCTTGTCATGGTTTCCATGAACTCCCGAGCCGCACCAGTTAGATTTGACAAACTGGTCTCGAGTGGGATGTTGAAATCACCCAGAACCAAAAGTCTGGACGACTCCAACAGCAACTCTGAGACCAGCTGCGTCAGCTCAGTTAGGGAGTCTGTTAAGCAACGGGGTGGCCAGTATACCAACAGAATCCCCAAACTATCCCTGGTTCGCAGGCTAAGGTACATACACTCGATGTAAGCTGTTTTCAGGATAGGCTTCCTGGTCAAGGTTAGGTTTTTGTGAACCAAGGTGCCACCCCCCCCCCTTTTCTTTATCTGCTCACTGACTGAGTACCCAGCTGGAAGGGCCTGCACCCACGTCACCACACTGGCATCTCCCAGCCAGGTCTCAGTAAAACATGCCAGGTCGGCTGCCTCATCCAATATGAGGTCATGGATGATATGTGTTTTGTTTCTGACTGACCTGACATTGCAAAGGAGCAGAGTAAGGGTCTGTGGAATGGATGGTACGCTCTCCAAATTATTCTGGGAAACAGAGTGAACTGAAGGGGGGATAGATATTAAACATCGATCCCTCCTTCTTTTGTAACATTTCTTTACAACAATTACTCAGGTTTTAAAAAAGGATGTAAGAGTAGGGTGTTAAGAAGACACACAGCCATCTATTGTCCTAAGGGACAAAGAAAACTGTCTGTCTCCAATCTTTGTGAGAGTTTTCATCTCCCGTATGAGAACAGGAGTCCTCTGTTTTGTTTTTGTCATGTTTTCTTTAATTTGTACAAAAGCAAAGTTAAAAAGCAACCTCTCTGCACAAAACTGTCATATTCCCCTTTGAGATGGAAAGCACACATGCACTATGTGCACACACACACAGAGTGCAGGCAGACTTGAAAAAGTCACAGACAACCCTTTCAAGGTTTCTGATTTGTAAAGTGCACACATCAGTGCAGCAGGTCTCACAATTTATGTAGAAATCACTCTCACAATTAGCACAAAATAATGTCCTTGCAAATGAGAAGATCTGACCAAGAGTCCAACACCTCGCTCCCAAAAAAACCCTAACTCACGTTCACTGAGAGAACGCAAGACATTTAATAAAATAATAATAATAAAATTTTATTTCTACCCCGCCTTTCCAAAAAGGATCAAAGCGGCTTACAAAAATTAAAAAAGGCCAATATGATACAATAATACAATACAATACAATACAATAAGAAACTGGTCAAGGAAGAAAACAGGAAACAACTAAATCACAAAATAACAGGAAGGAACAGAAAACAATCCAAAATCAACAGAGTGGTACATGGAGGGAAAATACCGTTACTGGGATGGAAAAGCCAATTGAAATAAGTATGTTTTTAGATTTTTCTTAAAAGAGGCTAAAGAAACAGAGGAGCGGAGCTCTATAGGAAGCATATATTCGTGCTCTACAGAAGGATTCACGTCCCCATGAAAGGGCAATGTTAGAATTTTAAGAATTATTTCATCCTTGGCTGGACATTTAAGCATTCATCTTTCCTGAAATGGAGGTAGGAATCTTCCTTTCCTTTCCTTTCGGCATGATGGGAAATGCTAATTTGCATGCAAGTAAGTGAATTTGCACATAGACATGAAAAAAACAAAAACAAAACACTTGTTGCTTTCCCTTTGAGAAATACAGTAGCAATAACCAACAGGCACAACCTGGGTGTCACTGTACTGAATCTATGGTTTGCTTTTTACCTTTTGCTTCTTTTGAACAATGCCCCCAAGATTACTTCCCATGAGCACCTGGTGTTCTGTACATGCAGAGAGACATCAGAGCTATGGCAGATGTAAAGAGAAATCACTGTTAAATGTCATTGACGATTTGACAGAGAGAGGAGGAAGTTGTAGGATAGATTTAAAATGAGAAAAAACTAGCAGGGATGAAAAGAGACAATCGAACCATTCCCCTACCAAATGGCTCCAGCATCCTTCATTTATTCAGATGTGCTGGAAAAATATGTCTATCCACCTGTCAGCCTCCCTCTAATGCACCCTCAGGCAATCTCAACTGAAAGTAATGGAAAGATTCCCTTGTGCTTGCACACAGGGCAACATGAATTGAATGTGCAACAGCTGGAGGGATCAAAGACCCAGGACAGCATCTTTGCCTTTACAAAGCCATCATTTCATTTTGCTCTTGACCTGGGCACAGTGTTGAGATAAATCTGGCTGCATATTTTGAAAATGTAATTATTAGGTGACAGCTAAGGAGCCCACAGTAATGACAACATTTAAAAAGGAATGCCTGAATAGTATTATTTAAACCAGCACTAGCCTGATAAGGAGCTTTCAAGTTGCTGAGGGGGTGCATTCTAAATTAATCTGAAAAATCACCAAATTAAAATCATGCTGTCAAAGAAGACAGGTGGCAATGGGATGGAGGATCCAGAAAAGTGGGCCAATATTATTTTTCATGGCCCATTCTTAACATGAAATTAGGTTCATTTTGGGAAAAGCCATTCCGTTTTGTGCATTTAATTTAACCATTACTTTAACTGGCCCAGTAGGGTGAGGGAACCTGTAGTCCTATGACTCTGAAGGCTAAACAAATGGATAATGGTGATGAGACAAACAATGGGGCTCTGCAGATGGCGCAAAGCACCGTCTTGGAGCCAGGGGAGGGGAGGGGCAGACGGACGCCGGGCACCCCAACCCCTTCCGAAGGACGTCATCGGAGCACCTGCTGTTGCACATGGCGAACGCTCTGATTATGTCCTCCCAGCCCAGTCTCTGCATGGGCTGAGCCAGAAGAGACCTGGAAGAGCTGCACGATGGCTCTTCCGGCTCCCTTTCTGGGGCTTGGGAAAGGAGAACTATTTTAGCATTCCTTTCCCAGTCGCTGAAAGGGTGGATTGGGGCCAAGGCGTGAGGCAGCCTCGGTCCCAATCCTCGGCTTCTCAGGGCAAAGCAGCTTCATTTATATACCACTTCATACCATGCTATGGGGTGTCTAAGCGGTTCACAACCGTAAGCTCATTGCCCCCCAACAGTTGGGTACTCATTTTAGCGACCTCAGAAGGATGCAGGCCTGAGTCTAGCCTGAGCCCTGGCTAGTATTGAACTCGCAACCTTGTGGTCTATGAGGGAATGGCTGCAGTACAGGCATTTAACCACTGTGCCACCAGGACCCCATGGCCGCCCATCTGTAAAGGCCCAATCTCTCAGTTGAGGTAGACTATATGATTGTTGGAGAGTTGGAGAGACCTCTGTATGTTGCCTTGGGCTCCTTGAATGAAAGATTTCTTGGTGGGATATAAAAGTAATAAATACATCATAGTGGTAATTTAATATTTCTGCCTAATAAAACACTTTGCTTATACTTCAGTTTAGAGAAAGGCATTGCTGATTGCATAATTAGGTGAGAACATTTGCTTAATCTATGAATTAAACAGCGGTGCCATCAATTTCATGTATTAGGTAGGGTACTACTTAATTTGCAAATTAGGCAGAATTATTATGAATTCCATAAATAAAATCTGTTTTCTCCCCCTCATTAAACAAGATGTTTCATAAGTGTGGCATATAGTCTTCAGCAGTACTTCCCAAGCAAATAAACACATGACTACATGCCAAGCTAACACTAGCAGCCCCATAAACAGATTAGTTTATCATGAATACTGGGTTGTCCTGACCAGTTTACCTTTAATTCAACATTATTTTTTTTATTTTAAAAAGTCCACATGCTGTTGGTATTAATAGGATAAAAAAAAGATAGCATTTTGTCCATAAAAAGGAATACAAATATATTAATATAAACAAGTACTGAATCCTGTACTATTTGCAGTTATCTAAAATGACAGGTTTTGTTGAATGGTGAAAAGAACCATTGTTGTTGTTGTTGTTGTCGTTGTTGTTGTTGTTGTGTGCCTTCAAGTCATTTCTATCTTATGGAAACCCTAAAATGAAACTATCATGAGGTTTTCTTGGTAAGATTTGTTCAGAGGTGGTTTGCCATTGCCTTCCCCTGAGGCTGAGAACATGTGACATGTCTAAGATCACCCAGTGGGTTTCAGGGTCAAGTGGGGAATTGAACCCTGGTCTCCGGAGTTATAGTCCAACACTCAAACCACTACATCACTTTCAATGTCCTACAGCAGGGGTAGGCAACCTTTCCCCCTTAGGGGCCGAGGGACTTCAGCTCCCAGAAGCCTCAGCCATGTTGGCCAATAGTCCCATGTTGGCCAATAGCTCCTGGGATTCTGGGAGCTGAAGTCCCTCGGCCCTTAAAGGGGAATGGTTGCCTACCCCTGTCCTACAGATTCCCAGCTTTTGATTTTTTTTCTCTGAGTATTTAGAAATCTCTCTTAGAAAGCTTTGTGTACTCATTGGAGGTCCAGCACTAGAGCTCTCTACTAGAGAATCAGATTACATATCTCAGGATGCTGTAGGGTCAATATAGATTTACCTTAGTTCACTTGAGTATCTTCAGAATTGGTGCCCATTTGCCTATGGGACTGAAGCTAGTAGCATTTTGAAACAGAAAAAGGAAAGAAAAAAACTGCAGAATTATTTCTCCCACAAATGTAAGGTTAATGGTAGGTATGAATGTAGTTTTAATTTGCTCAACCAATGAGATATGCTCTGCTTGTCATAGTTCAAAGAAATGTTCAGGTTTCACAATGTAAACATATTGTTCCACCCATAAGAGGAGACTGCCTTAATTCAAGCTTAGGCAGCTGTATCAAGATTCCAAAGCAGGTAACTGTAGCTACTCATTAGAGACGTGCAAGCTATTTATTACCTGCCTAATTCTAATTTGCCCATTTTTTTTCCTCTTCAATAAAACCTCCCCCAATGAAGAGTCAGTCATCTATCCCACATACGTTAAATATAACCCTGCGGCACCTTCACTTTTCATTTGCAAACCCAATCTAGGAAGAAGATGATGATGAAGATAAGTCTCCCCCCCTTCCCCCCCTTTCCTGTCATCTCCATTGGGAATTTAGAGGCAGTCTCTGTAGTCATGCCTGTGGCAAACTAGTAAAAATTAATCCTTAGTGATGAGATGAAATAAAAATGAAGGTGCTGTACATGTGGGAAGAGGCAAAACCTGAATGAGGGAATACATAATTTAGAATGACAATACTGAGTTTGCCTGCATTCAAGCAGAGAGTAACTACATGTCATCATGTTAAAGGACTTTTCTTGGAAATGGTGATGCTTTGGCTCACATTTAACATAAGCTCTACCTGGGCACTTTAATGATTTGAAGAATTATATCTAGAGGAAGACTTCGAAGTAATGAAACTGGCTAATGATTTCCTTTGAGATAGCAAATGATCTGCTTATAAAACCCAGCATCCGTGACAGGCAAGAAAGGAACACTTTTCACAGAAGGGATCACAGGGATATTCAGTAGTTTCTCACTCTCTCCACTGTCTCTCTCTCTCTCCCTCCCTTTGAGGGGATCGCAGAGATATTCAATAGTTATTCTTTTTCCACTTTGTCTCTCTCTTCCTCCCTTTCTAATGCAGTAGTTCTCAAGTTTTAGTCTTCCCAATGATTTTGACCTCCCAAATGAAAATGAGGCCACACATATTTATACCTTAGGCTGGGCAAAATGTTTTGATCTGTCTTTTTTGTTGCTGCTGTTGTTATTTGTTTTATGGTGTTTTTGGTTGGAGATTAAATGAACTCTCACTACAAGACTGGGAGACAAACAAGAATAAATTTCTTCATAATTTCAGTGCATGTGCACTGCCATTTACATGGCTTTTGTTCTTGCCCTTTTAACATAGAAAAGAAAAGCTCCGTATGATGCCAGGCTCACTTTGCACTTTCTGTCTAGCTGAGCTTCCTGAAATGCTTTGGCATTGACTCTACAGCATAACATATCATGGTGTCAGTTCCACAGCATTCTGGGAGGTGTGACAAGGGAAAAAATATGGTGAAGATTTTTATTCTATAGATCCCTGTCAACTACACTTCCTGGAATGCCCTGGGAGTGATGTGACTTCATGATGCATTACTCCCAGGGCAATTCTGGAAGTGTGGCTGCTAGAAAGTTACAAAGTGACCTTTGTTTGTGTTTGGTTTTTTTAAAGGTGTATGAACAGAATGGGGGAAAGAGCCCAGGCATAGAACATTCAGCAAGACAAATTAAGAAAATATCATTCCCAAATTGCCAACATTTATCCTGACACAAACACTCTCTCTCTTTCTCCTTAGTCCTCTGCCCTCACTCCTGGCTAGGGATGTAATTCTATAATTGGAGGAAAACTGATCACTATTTTTGCTGGATGTATAATTTTCTGGCAGCTAGGATGAGAATTTTTGCCTAGTCTTATTTGAGACTTATTTTCTTTGTGAAGCATTTGGTTGTGTCTTCCTGCCTTCCCACCTATAGTTTCATTAGAGTTCTTGACCAACTGAGAAGAAGTTCAGAAATCTTTCAAGACCCTCCTCTACAATGATGCATAGATATTTTTATAAACATTCCTGAACTTTCTTCAAGGAAAGACCTCAAATTACCAATTATTTAATTTTGGTAATGTGTCACTAAAATGGGAGTGTCACCAAAATGCTGTCATTACACCACTGTCATTACAACATGCTGGGATTTCTTCTCTACATGTTCTTCATTTCTTCTAAAAAAACCAATCCATCCTTTGCTGCCATCTGGAGACAGATGTGTCAGTAAATACACCATAAATACTTACTTAAAATAAAACAGCACAAGAAGGCTTAACCTAATATGCAATTATTGTTACACATGTTTAAAAAACACGCTGCAACTTAAAAAAAAAGTCAACAAGGTTTTTCATTGCTCCACATGTTGAGAGGCAACTGTGGAAGAACTCAAAGGAGTATGTAAGTGGCATGTTGTATGCTGCATGGGGACATCTATAAGCACATGCACAATATATGTTTGTGTATATGCTTAGTCACATACACATTTGACATCTACAGACTTTCAGAAAGAGACTGGAAAATGGAAACTCCATCAGCTCCACATGGACATTCCCCACAACTCCATCAAGGACAGCATAGGGACAATGATTCAGTAGGGAGAACTGCTAGAAAACAGGGGGTGATATCAACATGATTTGAGCAGAAATTTGTTTGAGTAAAAAAACTTTTCTTTTCTCACTGAAGCCTTCTGAGCTTCCCAAAATTTGTTCCAGGGAGTACTTACCTATCTGTGACAGATTTCAGGGCCAACAAGGAGACTTTAACAGAGTTTCTTATTCCATCTAAAATAAACAAATTGCCCTGACACAATGTGCTACAAGAAACCTATCATTTAGCCTTTAAGAATGTGTGACAATGTTCTCTGTTATCTATTTGAAATAGGCTACTGTGGTTTTATTTGACTGAGCAACACCTAAGGAATATGAACACTTCATATGCCTCAGCTATGAACATTTAACAAACATAGTCTCTAAGTAGTATCCAAATAAGGATTTCTGCTGATGAAACTGCTCCCATCAGTAGAAATGAACAGCACTCATCAAACATGGCAACCTCTAGATTATTTCAATAGAATAATTGAGAAATTATCTCTACACAGCATTCCAAAGCTCAAGAATAGCTCAGTATAACAACTCCAGAATGGAAGAAGGCATTGCTTGTGCACTGGATTTATTGAGTAGCTTCTTCTGCAGCTATAAACTCTAGCCTTGCACAATAAATCAACACAAATTATTAGTCCACAAAAAAATAATAAACCTAAATCATTACTAGCATGTCAAGAGCCAGAAAGAATGTCATGTCAACCAAAAACATCCCATTTCCTATGGTTACAGGAACCTGAAACCAGGGAATAGGTCCTTATGATGCCCCAGCCAAGAGTTGGAACTGTTTCTGGATAGCTCATACTGGAAAATTAAGTGGATTTACAATTCAAATAAATTACCACAATTAGGATAACTGGGATAAGCAGGTGACATACCAATCCAGAGCCTAGGAGAGGACAGAAAATGTACACAGTCACCCCAACATTCACCACCATCCCCATTCAGGTTCACAACCCACACATAACACATGGGAAACCACCATTCCTTGGCAGATCTTTTGCTATTTCTGGGGCTTTTGGAAGATTCATCAGTAGCCATTATGTTTCACTTTATTTTTTTTTCCAGGTCACACCACTGCTGACATTGTTGTCCTTGCATAACAATGTCAATCACAACTCATGGCACTGGATCTCCACTCTGTCTTGTTAAAAACAGCACAGTGATCCCACATGCATGCATCCACTGTTTCTCTTTGCAATTCTCTTAATCATTTGTTGTTATGTTTGTTTTTGTTTTGTTTTGCACAGGGAAAAAACATTTTCTGAGAAGCTGTTTCTTGTTCATATATAGTCACATGAAAATTTTAAGTCCCAAATTGTGAAAATTCAGGGTTTTATACACTCAAGACCAACCTTATTCCTGACTTTTTGGTGCATGAGAAGCAAGGACATACAAACAGCTTCATACAGAGCCAGGGAGCTCTGGTAGACATTGGGAATGGGCAAACACATGTGTCCAGTATTTAAAGCCACCTCACATATAATATTTCCTCCTTCTCTAGTAACAAGTCCTGAGATTTATCGCCCTACTTGAGAATGTAGAGACCTGCAATAGTACCTGATGCCTATCAATCTTATATTCTGTGTTCATTTTAAAAAGATATTCCTTGATCTTTAAACATTGTGATGAGAAGAAAACATAATGGAAATCCATGCAACTGAAACACTTGGGCAAGTTAGATGGTGTGCAAGTTATATAGGTTTGATCGTGAATATCCCTTCAAAGGTTTTATGAAAACTAATTGCTTCTATGAGTCAAGCTAAAATCTATCATAATGTCCAGCATTCTCTTTCCAAGAGTGGCTTGTTATGTTTTCTGGGGTATGGTGTTCACAAATGGAGGAAATCATCCTATCCTCCGAGATATGCATCACCTTTTAATGTGGAAGCTTTCAATGTAGAAAAAGAATAGGTGAAAACACCTAGGGAGTCTTAGCTAATGGACATGTCATGCCATAGATGCTTTTACAAGTCTGCATATCATAGCTAGTACAGGGTATTTTGCATACAGTCTTGTCTGAAAACAGTTTTCTGGCTCTGAACAAGAATCTTACATGAAAGCTTGTTTCATCCTATCTCTATGAAGCTGTTATCTGCCAGTTCTTATGAAAGAACAAACAAAAAAAAATTCTGAATCACTATAAAGAACTAATGGTCTTGTACACTGAAGCCACAAAAGGCAGTAATGGTGTAGAAAAGTATAATAAAAATAATTCAGAATGAACAAAAAGAAAACTGCTAGAACTCACATACCCATGCATGAGCATGCACACACACAGAGAGACACAGACACACAGCTGAAAAAAAATGAACAAAAAGAAGGTAAAGAGGGGTATTTTACAACTGGGGTGAGAACTGTGCAGCCACAGGCCACATGCTAGGCAGCAAAATTGCCAGCTGAGTCTACAGCACTGAAAAAAGTGGAGAACTGTAATCCACAAAAATCAATCCCAAACTAGTAAAATGTGTTCCATTTTACTGTTATTTCAGCCCTAATCCTTTTTGGGGGGCATGGGGAGATGATAGCATTTGGTTCAAAAGCAGAAGTGAACATCCAATCACTTCTGTTCTTGAAAAGGTGGTAGCATATGGCTTACATGGAACTTTATCACACAAACCCCATTTTTTCCTCAGTGACATTAGTAAAAGTAAACTGATACATATTAGTTTGAGAGCTTTCTTTATCCCATGCCCATCTAAAAGCATGAGGGGGGCTGTTTCTGGCACTGATGTTCCCTTCCATTCTCTTCCACACTCCTGCTTAACCCCACCCCCTGCCCTACAACTCACCCAACATGCCTTTCATTTTATTTTTTATTTTATCTGGAACTCTGTTTACCAGTTATGACAATTTAATTGAGTAAAACAAAGACAAAAGAAAAAAAATAAAGTTCAAAAAAATAAAGAAACAAAAGAAAAAAATTGCTTGCAAATAATGAAGGGGAGGGAAGATAACACCATGTGTGACTGGGGGCTTATTAACAGGTTTCCCCCATAAAATGAAAAGGGACACCCTAACCACACTTGGGACACACAGTAGTTACGGGTTGGATGTGATGTCATATGATAAAGTTTTATTTATTTATTTATTTATTTATTTATTTAGCATATTTATACTCCACTCCTCAGCCACAAATCTCTCAGAGTGGATTAAAGATAGTTAATTCGGCATGTCAAAGTATCAAAGCATCAAGTATCAGCAAAGGCTCTATTTTACAACTTTAATTGTGGTTTTAAATCCATATGTGATAATCTCAATGGTCTAGTTACTCAAAAACAATAACAAATGAAATGAAGCTACCCACATGTGTTTTAATACTATCTCAAAAATGAAAATGTACTGCCCAAATAACATTCACACTATTTACATTATCTCCTCTACACTAGCTTGTCTACAGTAGATCCTCAAAACATTCTTTTGTTTGTTTGTTTTTTGTTTTTATCGGTTTGTATTTAAATTTTATATTTAATGAATCTGCTATTGTTTTAATTGATATCTGATTTAAAAATGTTTTAAGGGGGGAGGGAATATACTGTTTTATCTTTGTTGTTCTTTTAACTGTTGTAAACCGCCTAGATTGGTTCGCCATAGGGCGGTATAGAAATAAAAATTATTATTATTATTATTATTGTTGTTGTTGTTGTTGTTTTGGAATGAGCTATAACTGCCCCTCCTGCCTTTATGATGTCAGAAGAAAACTTGAGGTAATACTTGGTCTCAGAGTGGCTCTGGGTCTACTTATTATGGAACAGATACAGCGTGAATATATTCTGTAAAAAATTACTTGTACTTGGATAGGAAATTTAGTTGTGCAGTAGAAGCAGTTCACCAGCTTGCTGCACCCAGGAAACAAAGAAAGAATTGAAATAGCCAAAACTATTTCACTCCACACTTGAAAATGAAGATTCTATTTGTTCATTTGGGTAAAAATATCCTGAAAAAAATATGTAATTCATTATTGTGGTTAAAAATTCAAAGGAATACATACCTTCTGTTCTCTAAGGTCAGAGAGTTTTTGTTTTAAGACAGTTGTGCAGCACAGTCCTAAATAGGTACTCAGGTGTAAGTCCTAATCTACTCAGAAATAAACTCTAGTAAATTCAATGGCATTAATAAGACTCTCTAAAAAGGAGTAGGTATAGGAATGAAATATTAAAATCTAGTGACACTGGATAATAATATATGTGACAGGAGGAGATCTGTATTCATATAGTGCTTACCTATTTTTCCCTGTAGCAGCTGGGAGAGAGTTAATCTGTGTAGGGGTTATTCAGGAAAACATGACATGGGTATAGAGATTAAACCTCCTGCCCATCACTGTAGCATTGAGTTAATCTCATTAATCCTACCTGATCTTACCCATGGATTGTTACTGATGAAAAAGAAATACACAGAGGATCTTATATTTCCCAACATCAATCTAGTTGGATTCCCAGACTGTGACAAACCAGGAGTCCCACAGTGACTTGGACAGAGACTTGGGAACAGAGTTGAAAGTGGCACTAATAGTGAAGACACCTGGTCTAGCCTCACCTGGAGCTGGCAAATCTTGACCCCTATCCCACTAAAGCTGCCTAAAGATGCATGACCAAGATCATTTTGGGAACTTCATCCTCATCCTAGAAATGGAACAATCTGGAAGCTTTGTAATCACAGGAACTGTTGTATGAAAACCAGCAATGTACTTGAAAAAGCCCCTGGAGGGGAAAAATATGATACAGGTCTTGGGGAGGGGCAGACACTGAAAAGTAGAAATGGAAAGAATGCTAACATAATGTTTTAGGCAAAAGTATTTTTATAAAAAAATTCTTGTATATTTGAAAACTGTAACAAGGAGAATCCTGGCCAAAGCTCTGGCCCCAACAAGACATTCTGGCTCCAATAAGGAAGCATAACATAGCCAGGTGGAGCCTCTGCTATCCCACCTCTGAGACATTCATCATTTTCCTATGTCTTTATGCTCCTCAATCTGCTCCATGTTTCTACTTAGAGATGGGGAAGTTCAGGGAGCCAGACTTTCTGATACTCTTCAGAGACACATAGAGTGGCCCGGAGCGAGTGGAGGAATAGGTAAGGGTCATGCAACTAAGTTCTGTTACCTGTACATATAATCATGCAGATATTGTGCAGGACCTCTAATACGTGAAATATCATGGGTCTGGCTATCAGAGCATAGCCAAATGATCTTTGGCTGCCATTAACTTTCTGCCATGGCCATGTAGGACAGGGTGGAGGCCACTGAACATGGTGAAGATATCTTCTGATGGCTGAATACACAGTAATACAGACATCTTTCAGAATCTTCCAGCAGTCCCCGAGAAGGTCTGGAGGATGGCATTGTCATCATGCATTCAACTATCAGGAGTTAACTGGATGATCCTTGACTGTCCCCCTACCTTAGACACTGCAGGGCTGTAAGAGGAGAGATCTGCAGGAAAGTGGTGGTTCTCTTGTGAGAGGGGTGGAGACTTACCTCTGTCAGACTATCTTCAAGAACTGTACAGTTGTTCTCAAAGCAAAGAGAAGGTTTATGATTTTTGTTAATCTATCACATGAAAATGAATTTAACATCTTCCACCACATATAAGTTTGAATCTTGTTCTTGGTTGATAAGATCTAGCTAGGGATGAAAATAATATTTGAAAATATATTTTTAAAAAATATTGAACACATGATCTTCAAGTATTAAAAAACCCTGACAAGAATAATGCTGAACTGATGAGAATCTTTGCAATTATTACTACCACTACTACTACTACCTATTCTGCACAAATTTGCACACTGTTGTTTTGCACATAAAATAGCATTTTCCACACAAGAAACAGCTGCTTCTGTGCAGAACAGAACTTTTCTGCAGACAAAATGCTACAACATTCCACTCAAAAACTGTACATGCTTAATTTTCACTGAAAACACCTAGTTCTGTATAAGAAAAAGCTTTATGTGTGCAGAAAATATTTCCACACAAAAATATGTTCATCCTTTTATGTTTGTGTTTTAAATTGTTTTGATATTGTTAACAGGTTAATATTGATCTTTTGTGTGTTTTTAACTCTGTTGTAATCACATTAATTTGTAAGCTTCCTTGAGTCCCAATTTTTGGGAAAAGGTAGAATATACATAAAGCCAGTAGCAGTAATAATAATAACAGCAGTTGCTGTTATCATTATTAAATAAATTCATAAAATACTGCACATCTTGTTAATAACCCTCTGTACTCATTAGAACTCATGTTCAAAGTTACTGGTCTTCTGAGTAGAATTATCAGTCTCTTTTCTACACAGAGAAGTGCTCTTCCTTTTCAGAATAATATATAGAATCAAAAAGTTGGAAGAGACCACAAAGTCCATCCAGTCAAACCACCTGCCATGCAGGAAGACACAATCAGTGCACTCTCTGTGACAGATGGCCATCAACACCTGTTTAAAAACCTCTAAAGAAGGAGACTCTACCACCTGCCAAGGCAGCATGTTCCACTGTCAAACAAGTTCATCAGGGTTTCATTCCCACTATGATCTAAAGCAATTTTCTCATCACTTTATATGTGCCTCGTTCACACTGGAAATGGTTTCAGATGTGACTGCAATCATTCGGACTTGCTTCAAAGTGAGACAGATGCCAATAAAGCACTCTTTTAAGTTTTTTTCATGGCTCTTTTGAAAAGAATCAATTAGCAAACATGTTCAGCAAGTGGGAATGACGAACCTGAATCACATCACCCAGGAAGGGAGGGACTAATGGCAGAGGGCTGGCAGAGGGTGTAACCCATCTCACCCCTGGTTTTTGGGAAATCTGCCATTCCCCCCTTCCTTTCCCAGGACCCATCCTACATTCCAACCTTCTGTCCAAGAGGAATTCCAAAACGTTCTCCATTCTGAGCATGACTAGGAAGCCTGAATTTATATGCTGTGTTGTTAGCTTGTGTGTGCATGTGTGTGAGAGAAAGAGAGACATTTTTGCTGGCAGGTCCTCCATTTGGTGGTGCTTTGCCCTCCTTTGTGGTAAGGGCATCAATCCACCCTGGCCCTGGGCTCCGGGGTCCCTTTGGGGGTCCTTTCCCCACCCGCAGAAAAGTCCCAGCACAGCCCTTCCAAGGCTGGCCCCTTGGTGAGGAGGAGGTTGTTTGGAGGTTGCCAGCCCTGGCTTGAATGGCAGCAGCAAGGAGAAGCACTCCTCGACCCAGGCCCATCAAACCCCCGAGGAGGCCTGGCTAGCAAAAGACCCTGGGTTCAAATCCACACTTATCTAGGGGAAACCCCTCTATGAGCTCTGAGTTACTATAGGATCCAACACTGCAGTCCTAATAGCCACTTAGACTGAGTAAGTGCCATTGCAACAGGGGGATTTACATCTGAGTAGAGAGCCGGGCTGGTGTAGTGCTTTGAGCATTGGACTAGGACTCTAGAGACCAGAGTTTGAATCCCCACTGAGCCATGGAAAAGCACTGGGTGACCTTGGGCAAGTCTCACTCTCTGAGTCTCAGAGGACAACAATGGCAAAACCTCCTCTGAGGAAACTGGCCAAGAAAACTCTGTGATAGGATTGCCTTAGGGTCGTCCTCCTTTCCCAGGACCCATTATACATTCCAACCTTCTGTCCAGGAGGAATACCAAAATGTCTTCCACTCTGACCATGACTAGGAAGTATGAATTTATATGTGTATTTTAGCTTGTGTGTGTGTGTGTGTGTGATGTCACCCATTTTGTTTTAGTGAATTCCATATTTGAAGGTAACATGGATTGAAATATAAAGGACAGGTCTCCTGTACTTTACATGAAATGCTTAGTTAAAATTGTGTTATGAGAAAGGGAAGATATTTGTTCAGTCTTCCTTAACCTGCTGTTCCAAATATTTTAGATTTCAGCACCATGAAATCCATGTGAACTGGGTGTGATGGTAGTATTTTGGCAAGGCTGCTTTAGCTTCCTTCTCTAGTCAGGCAATATTTCACACAAGATACAATAAAATGAAACAGTGCTGTTGAATCCAATGCCTACATTGTTTGAGGAAACGAGTAAACAGTCTCAATTTCCCTGCAATGACCCTTTTATCATCAGTGCCAAATATCCAAATGCTTGCTGCAGATCTGAGATCAATCTTGTTTTCTATTTCCATTTCAATGCCAAAACAGCCATTCTTCACTGACCTGCTTAACCCTAGAAAACACTGTGGACTACAAGTTAGAGACTAATATAAACAATGACTGTTAGGAACCTGTACTTGTATAAATGCATTCCTCTATCATAAAATATAACTTTTTTCAGCAAACTGAAACAATAATAAAGACAGTAATATCTTACAACATCATGATTTCATATACTTACAATTGATTTAGAAGTCATAAAAATCTCTGTCTGTCTGTCTATTTTGAAGTCCAAAAACTGATTGAGGTTAAGGATGTATAAGCAGGATAAACTTAGTGAAAGTAAGATGACTTCTTGTGAATATAATAGTCATAGCTATAATATAATATTAACATACTGTAATTACTATAATTATATTAGCTATATAATATTACTCCATGACAAGTGGCACTCATCAAAATTCCCCTGGTGTAAAAACGATTTCACATATTTCTTGAATCTATGGGAAAGGATGTGCAAGTGTTTCTACGAAAGGCACTTGTGTGGGAAGCTTTCGACAAAGAAGCAGCTTGCACATGTTCTCATTAGAATAGTAAACAGATGTGTACTCTTCTTCCATGGAATTCAAGGATAATCACAATACAGGTTGAGTCTCCCTTATTCAAAATGTTTTAGGATCAGAAGCATTTTGGATTTTGAAATTTATTCATTTATTGGATTTTCGAATAAATATATTTGCACAATGAGATATCTTGGAGAAGGGACACAAGTCTAAACCAAACATTCACTCATTTTTCATATACATCTTGTGCATGTATTCTGAAGGTAATTTTATACAATATTTTAATACTTTTGTACAGGAAAAAAAAGTTTATGTACACTGAACCATCAGAAAGCAATGTTGTCTCTATCTCAGCCACCCATGAGAAAAAAAATGTTTTGGTTTTTGGAGTATTTCAGAATTCTGGATAAAGGAGACTCAAGCTGTACTATGTGAAAACATCCAAACCTGGGCTGAATTTTAATGCTGTCCTTCAATATATTCTTGGGACAGATTTTTTTAAAAAAATGTATGAGGAACATCCAGTAATCAGATAGACAGAAAGGTGGCTGGCTGGCTATATATTTTTAAATGTCTTCTGACTGCTCTTTCGGTACAAAATGCAAATTCTAAGGGGCTTATCATTCTGACAAATAACCCGACTGCTCCCCAATGGGATACAGTCAGGGTTGTGGGATGCAGTCAGGTATTGTCACACCAAAGTCACCACCAATTCCATTGGATGAGTGTAACTTGGCTGCATCTCAGGTCCCAGGCACACTTTGGAGGTTGCTTTTCAAAGCCAGGCGCTAGCCATCTTTGAAATGTGACCTCTGAAAGATGCCTGGGACCTGGGATTCAGCCGGGTTGCACTCACCCAGCAGAATCAGCAGAGACTTTGGTGCGATAATACCTGCCTGCATCCCGTAACCCGATTGTATCCCGTTGGGGAGCAGTTGGGTTATTTGTCAGTGTGATAAGCCTCTAAGCTAGTGTAATACCTATAAAGTTGGTTCTGAACTAGGAAGATCCCTGTTCTAATCTCAGTTCTGTTGTTCATCCTCAGTAATCCTTAGTTACTACAATACAAAGAAGGTCATTCACCACCATCGTCATCATCATCATCATCTTGTAGATGGGAATGAGGAAAGCCAAAGGAGTATGCTGAGTTGCCTAAGGCAGCTTAATGAGTTGATGTCACTGCTAAAGTCCAGTCTGGAGACTTCCTAATGGACTACCCCTGGGGCCCTTTAACACAGCAGACATAATGAGCTATGATTTTACTTTAACCATTGTGGCTGGGTTCTAGGGAATCTTGAAGTTTGTAGTGTGGTGAGCTAGCATGCTGATAGTTTTGCCTTAGGAAAGTCAATAATGAATTGGAGGTACAGGACAACAAACAACAAGAAACATTAGAGGTTTGTGGTTGAAAGTCCTCAATGATGGAACCATGACAGTTAAAGTGGAATTATATATAGTGCTATATTTGTGTAGTTCTTACAGAATATTACTTATTTTTCACCAGTACTTTACAATTGCTCAGCACATTTGTATTCTCAGCCACTTTCTCCATGCAGCAATGAAGTCCTCCATCCTTTTCACTTTGTAAAACTTCATTGTACTTCATTTTCTTTTTTCTTTTTTTTTTAAATGTCCCAGGAACAAAAGATGGTGGTGAGGGGGTTCTTTTGTACTACACAATTCATGTTTATATTACCCCCTTTTCTTTCTTAAAGGTGTATACATAATAGTTTCTAGGATGAATATAACAAACTTCCCCCCCCCAAAAAAAAAGAGTGCTGTTTCTGCTTGAACTCCTGCTGACTTCTCTTGGAGGTTGACTTAACCAGGTCTGGAGGATTGGGAATAAATTCTAATTCATCCCACTAATAAAGGAATAGCTGACCCACTAAAGCAAGCAGCCCATCTGCTTTCTTACCTAATCCTCAAGATATGGAGGTAACCATGCCAACTATATTCTTTTCGGATTCTACCCAAGTAGCCAGAGCTTCAACATTTCATTTGGTGTATATCTATATTATCAAATCAGAACAGGTTAGATGTAGGCTCTAATACTGTTTGCTTGTATGTGTGTTTGCCTCTAAGTAATTTCTGATTTATGGCAATCCTAAGGCAAACCTATCACAGGGTTTTCTTGGCATGTATCTTCAGTGTGGGTTTGCCATTGTCATCCTCTGAAGCTGAGAGACTGTGATTTACCCAAGGTCATCCAGTGCGTTTTCATGGCTGAGCTGAGATTCAAACTCTGCTCTCCAAAATCATAGTCCAATGCTCAAACCACTACAACATGCTATTTTTTTGTTAAAGGGATTTACTTATTTATTAAATGTATACCCCACCTTTCTGCCAAGTAATAGAACTCAAGGTATCTAACAATGTCAAAATGAAACAGAAATAATAAAAGCATTAAAATGTTTTTAAACATACATTTAAAGTACAAATGCCACTGACCACTCAAAGCCCACCTCAACATTCCAGCTTATGTGCCAAAGACCTGTCTGAATACAAAAAGCTTCATAATTTTTGTAGATGATCATATTCAGGTATACTAATTTCCTGCACTGATTAATAATGTTTACTTATGGTTACAACACCCTTTTCATCAAAGGGTGGAATATCAGACAGATATAATCAAGAACAAAGCAATAAAACACAACACTGTAATGTACTAAAATACTAAAATAATATACCAATGTACAAAAAAACAAAATCCTCTGCAGTTGCTACCTATCTTGGCCACCTTAGGTACACTCAGCAGCTTAATCTGGTGAATCAAAGAGGAAGGTATTCAACCCGTTGCAAAAATGGAGGCGCAAAGGAAGACTGTTTCACAAATGTGGAGCTAGTTCACGAAACATATGCAGTCTCGATAGAGCTATATGCCTTGGTGAACTGCCAATAATCCTTCACCTTTAGATATTAAATTCCTAGATACCATGCTAGCCTAGCTGCCACCTACTTGGAGAGGTTAAATTGCAGGGCCTTGAACACTAAGACTAAAAGCTTGCAATGAACCTTGGCCCAAACTGGTAACCAGTGGAGGGATCTACAAGGGAAAGAGAAATGTTAGTATTTAGGGAGATTTAAAACAACCCAAACATCACTGTTCTGGATTAAAACTAGATGAATGAGAGAGTAGGAAGGCAAACCTGCCAGTAGACTATTACAAAAGACCAAATGTGAAATTACTAAGGCCTGGACAAGCAAATGTGTAGTCTTGACAGTCAAAAACCTACGGATCCTACAGATGTTCAAAAGATAGAAGTTACATGCCTTTGCAGTTGCCATGATAAAGGGGTGTGGGGACAGACAATCATCCATCTGGACTCCAAGGTTTCTGGCAATCAAGACAGGGGCCAGTATGTAACCCCATAAACACAGTGAAGGGCTTCAATGTGGTGCTACTGGGAAGTCAGGTTCAAACACCAAAATATCTGTTTTATCCATGTTAAGCTTAAGATAATAGGTGGTTATCCACAGAGAAACACTCAACAAACAGTCCATCATGGAAATCCAACAGGAAGTGTATATAATGAGAGAAGAGGCCCCAATACTGATCTTTGAGGCACCCCTACAGTTACAGTGAACGTTGTTGACATAGCTGTTTCAAGAGGAAACAGCAGAGGAACAGTCCAACAACAACAACAAAAATGAAATCAGGACAGAGTGTTCCCTGTTATTCCCAATAATGCCAACTGTAGGAGTCAGATCTGATGATCTAAAATGTCAAAGGCTGCCAATAGAGACAATAGGATCAACACTAATGTTTGACTCCAAGCTTTTTCTACTAGAATATCATTTACTACATGTATCAAAGCTGTCTCTATAGAATGACCTGTATGAAACCTTGATTGAAATGGATCAAAAATAAAATCATGTGTGATCAAATAAGGCACCAATTGGGAAAAGGCTGCTCTCTCCAAAAATTTAGAGAGAAATGGGAGGAGAGACACAGAATGATAATTTACACAAAGTAAAGTATCCAGGAAGGGTTTGTTTAATAGAGGATGCAAGACAGCATACTTAAAATTGTGGTTATTGTGTCCTTTCAAGTCATTTCTGACTTATGGTGATCCTAAGTTGAACCTATCATGGGGTTTTCTTGATAACATTTATTCAGAGGAGGTTTGCCATTGCCTTCCCCTAAGGCAAGTAGCCCAGAAAAAAAAATCTTTTGAAAAAGTCCAGCTCACCAACAGGGTTTTACAAGGCAGAAACAGAGGTTTAATGGGTAGTGATGTCTTATAAATTATGCAGTTCCTCCTTCCTGGCTAACCGGGGTGTTTATTCTGTTGTGACTTAAAAGTGTGTGCTAAAGTTAAATTCGTGCATGTTCAGATGCCTTTGTAACAGGGCTCTTTTATGTCCCAAACATCATATGGTCTAAGAATATTTCAGAGTAGAGTAGAGACTCTTCTTACAGACTTTGAGTGGAGGCATGGCTAGTGGATGCACCAATAATTGGAGCAACACTAAGCCCATTTGAGACTTTCTGGAAGATTACCATGCTATCTTTGGGTGTCCACATATCATTTGATGTCTGACTATCGGGGGGAGAGTGAATGTTTTTTGTATTGTATGGGATTGTGCTTTTAGATTGTAAGCCACCTTGATAGCCTCAGCTAAAGGTGGGATATAAATAAATTATTATTAGTAGTAGTAGTAGTAGTAGTAAACCCATCTTAAAACCACACTCTGCTTTGGTTGGCTTCTCAGGAAGGAATCTTTCCTCCTTACTGTCAGAGATGGTTCAAAATGCTTGCTTCAGAAAGGGAGTTTATAAATTGTTTATTTAATGACATTTTTTAAAAAAACAAGCCATTTGTGTGCCTAAGGAATAATTCTAATGAGGTTCCTCATGGTGCAATAATAATGATATTAATACAACATTTTAATAATAGACCAGATACTGTCATTTAATGGTTTAATGGCCACTGAAAAACTGCTTCTCATCCAATTGTGAGGAAGACTGGTTCTGCCTCCCCCTCACTATCTACACTTTATCTGGGAATTTTGGGAACTCTGGGAGTACTGTTGGCTTCCCCATTTAAGTTGAAAAGAAAAATCAGTTTTAATATCTTATGTAATTTTAATTGTGTTTTGTTGCATTATGCAAAATCTTTTTGATATAGAGTGAGGTAGAAATATTATAATAACTACATTTATTATATTATGGGAATCAACATGACTGTGGAGATGGCAAAGGAGGCTATTAAAAACAATGTTTGGTATAATGACAGTTCTCATGCAGTTGAGTACCCCATCAGTCTCTTTACTTGGCTGAGTCATTACTGGTAAAGACAATTTAGCATAGGAATATGGTAAATTACGCTTGATATGGAATTTAAAAACTATTTTCTTTGGAAGCAATATAGAGAAGCCATATTAAATTAAATTCAAGCTAATCTGCCCCACTGCATGGAGCAGAGAACTGTCATTTACTCCCTGATTGAAGCGCCATCCCCACCTCACATACATCCAAATCCAGCCATCATATTTATGACCAAAGTATGAAGACTTCCATCATACAGTTCATTCCTAGGTATTATCTGGGTAATTAGATCTCTTGACTAAACCTGCCACACATTGTTTTGATCTACAGACAGACCACTCCATGGAAATAGGAGGGAAGGCAGAAAACACCTTTTTCTATCTTTCTGTTTTATTACATAGGATCATAGAATAATAGAGTTGGAAGAGACTTGAACGGCCATCCAGTCTAACCCTTGCCATGCAAGAACACATAATCCAACACCCCCCAACAGATGGTTATCCAGCCTCTGTTTTAAAAACTCCAAAGAAAGAGACATTCACTACTCTCCAAGGAAGTGTGATCCACTGTCAAACAGCTCTTACTCTCATGAAGTTCTTCCTAGTGTTGAAGTGGAAACTCTTTACAACTGTATCCAACATTCAATGATGCTTAAGAAAAAGAAGGGGAAAAATGGAGGGGGAAATCATTTGCCCTTCTGATCTTTTTGATGACAATCCTCAAAATCTTTGGTCATGTCATTCTGCATGGAGCATATGAGGATTGTAGTCCAAAACCCAATGAAGGCACTATTTTGCCTACAAATGCAAGATGTAGCTGTTCAGATGAAGCTATTATGGGGCTATGGGAATTGAAAGAAGCTTATTCCCCCCCCCCCCCCCATGACTGGGCCATCAGTAATAGGTTTGTCTCAAGGTAATGCTATTTTTTTATATAGTACTGTACTTTATTTTCTCCTACAGATATTAGATTTTATTTTTCACTACTTTTTGCTAGAAATGTGATCCACTGTGTTTTGGAATCTAGGGGATGAGAGCAAAATAAATCCTCTACTCCAAGGATGATCAAGCTTTTTAAAAAAGACAAAAAACAATAAAACTATGGACCAATTGTTGGACTGGCCAGAGAATCTACCATCCCCACAAAAATGTAGTGGATGTAATTCATTTCTGAGTTGAGAAGATTTTGTTTTAATATACAGTTTCTGTTCCTGGAAGCTTCTAAAGCAGAAATTCTCTCTCTCTCTCTCTCTCTCTCTCACACACACACACACACACATATGAGACATGGGTGCAGGATTTCCATGGGCCATAAAATGGCTGGGGGCCCACACATCCCACAAGTTGCAAGATTCCTACATTTGTGGTAGCCCAACATGTTGTGGTCTGGCCATAACTGCACAGATGAATGTAATGTGTCTTTTGTGTCTCCTCCCAATTTTCTCCAGAATCTGTCCAATACTGGATTTAGACCCATTCTTTACAAGGACAGAGATCTTGCTAGTTTTTAGTAAGTGCACATACAAATCATATCACCAGTATGGCCTCAGTTGGAAACTAACTGTAACCAGAGCCAACTTTCAGACCTGACATCTGCTAGACAACAAAGCCCAAATGAGCATGTAAATTGCTACCTTTTCATTTTCAGAGATGCTCCAGGTAAATGCTCTTTAGCTGGGTTTTTCATAAAGACTATCCCTGGGAAAACTGACAAGGGAATTCTAATAACTTCATAGAAAAGGAAGGATATAAGGAGAAAGGATGCAAGGTACACAGAATATTAATATCCGAGCCAAAACTATGCCTTTTAAAAACCAACTCCTGCTCTCCCCAAGGCACTATGCAAAGCTCTGGATCCCACTTGACCACAAACAAAGCAAATCTGATTTATGACAAAGTCTGAGAGCACAGGATGTTGATACATTGTTAAACCCAAGCAGGTCTGAACCTTGGCTAGTGCATGGATGGGAAAATGCCAGCAGGCCCTGCATAAGCCCTTTTGAGCTTCCCAAAGGAAGAGCAAGATGTAAGAGCAATACATAATTAAATGCAAAGAGGTGAGGTAATCTCTGTTGAGTAATTCAGGACCACTTTGTATGCGGCACTGGCATGGTTGTCATTGAAAACTCCTTCTGGTATTTTTGACAGGGAATTCACATGTGGCTGCACTAATGTTGGGAAGATAGACTTCCCTATGAAAAACCATGCTACCCATCACCCATTTAAAAAAAAACAACAAACAAACATGGCCCCATCTTCCCAAACTGGGATATATTTTAAAATGCTTTCAAACAAATGTAGCACATGTGTCACAGGAAAAGGCATTAATTGTCTATAGTTCAGTTCATATGGATTTCTTTTGTGGAAAGCTTTTGAGAAAGGCAATTGTGGAGCTTTATAACTAACAGAAGGTGAAATAAAGGCAAGAGAGCCAAAACTTATTATAATTCACAAGTCACAGGAAAGGAAATGACTGGCTATTTAACCAAAGTTAATGTGGGGGTTAGCCTTCAAACTGAGTTCATTCTGTACTATACCAAGTTCTAGATCTCTCCCTCCATCCTTCTCCCTCTCTCTGCCTTCTCTATAGCTCCATGAAGGTGTTTATGTGTAACATGTGTAGGCAGAGGTTGGGAAATAACGCATGTGATGCTCCTCTCCCCCAAAGCTTATATAGGTTTCATTAAGTGAACTGCCTTATCAGCCACCTGTTTTAAAATAAAATATAACTGTTATACAGCTATGCCTGTGTAACAAGGCATATGGCTAAAGTAGAGACAAAAGTGGAGATTAAACAAATAAACAAAACACTTCAGGGGCCATACACGTCCCCTATTCTTGCCAAGGGTGCTCTGAAATTCAGTGGCAACTGCAGCAACATTCTCCTGGCTAGGATGACTGAGCATCTTCCCACACCATGGAGTCCTTCAGGAGTGCAGAGGAGGGTGTGTCTCAGAAAGATGAGAAAATATAGGCAACACTAGGTTGAGGAGGGCTCAGTTCAAGAGACACTTGTGCAGACCAGATCTCTTAGATCTCTCACACTAGATCTTTTAAATCCCCTCACACTGGATTTCTCAGATCCCACCGATTGGCATCAAATTATGTGACCACCATAGGGTTACATAGGATTCTTCTTCTGTATTATGACAAATAGTTTGAGGCTTCTTTTATCTCAGAACTATCTCTCTAACCCTTGGTCTTCCAGTCACTTTATTATTAAATATTTTTACTATTCTTGGTAACGTGTTTTGATGTTAAACATAAATCACTTCAGGCCATTCCTTTGTGAACAAAAAGAAAATAACTTATTTACAGAAAAGGCTTATGATGGTATCTCTTTTGGTAGCTGGTCCTCAAAGCTTATGGATATAAAGTGTATAATACTTCACTGGTTACAAAATGACTTTGTTTTAGTTCACACAAGGACTTCAGTTCCTCTTCAACTGTGTTTTAGTTCCTTCCACACACTTTCCACTAAAGCTTATTCAGTAGGAGTATAAATCCTATGAATCTCTAGCTTTATTCATAAATTGCAGTTCTACAAAATGATGTGGATCAGAGCCTTCCCTTCACTGGCTCTCCACTGCTCAAAGAACTTAGAAATTTAAACTGATTTCACAGGAATGTTTCTGTCCTTCTGACATCCCTCCTCTCTATATGGGAATCTGAATCCCTCTCAAGGCTAAATCCTTAGTTACAACTGCACTCTTGGCAGTTCTAAGACACTCCTGCCTCAGCAGGCTTAACACACTGATCTGTTCTTAATGGCTCCTCCTCCTTTTTATAGACACTCATCAGGCAGGCCCCCACCTTTTTGCCAGCCAGACTCTGATTGGCTATTCTGAACATTCCAATCTGTCAGTGTCTCTCTGCAACACTGCTCAGGCTTTTTGCAGGACAGCAGGCCTTGGATAGAGAACAGTGGGAAACACATGCTTTGGTATTCTGCTACAACGGGAGCTGTTAGAAGAAACTGTTGCAACTATCAGGACCTCCAGGACCTTTGGTGAGTCTGATCATAGTTGTAGCAACAAATTTGGCAGGAAAAAATGGTACTGCTTTAGGCTGCAGTTGTCTGTAGGTTGCAAGATAAGCACTGGTTTCACCCATGGAGCTGTTTTTAATAGAGCTGTCTGGCATTTCAGCCTCCCTCGCATTCTTTCTACTTTAATGTTGTTTTTAGCACAAAAGGAACAAAACCTTGTGAGTTGTTTTGGTTTCTAACATAGATGTGAGCAGGTGACATCAAATCACATATTCTTTGATAGATGGAATAAAATGCTCTCTCATAAACTCTGTCACCAGATTCTAGAGTACACAGGACTTTGTGTGTATGCGCTCACACAGAGACACATACTCATGCTGATTAATTCTCTGCATGACATTCCACTGCAGACCATTCTGACCCCTACAGATCACAGTAATGTTGATGGTGATATAAAATTATTTTCCAGACTGGAAAATCTGTTCTTTGTTTACAGGAAAGGGGTAATTCATTAAGCATCAGAAAAGAAAACATCCCTTGGTGAAAGAAGGAACTGGCACTTGTGATTCATTGGTAATAATCCAGAGAATAGCACTAGAAAGGATTGGAGGCTGTAGGGAAGTCAGTAAATTGACAGTATTTGCTTTTGCCCACAGGAGGCCTCTAGTTGGCAGATGTAAGGGGGGCAGACTGAGGGAGAGATGCAAAAGGCTTTAATACATTCCTCCCCTTTAAGAACAAGAGATAAGGGCATGTGCCATCTCAACTTTGCTTTTTCTTTCTTCTCTGCATGCCTAGTGCTCCCTGCCTAGTGTTAACTTCACAAAACAGATCCATCTCATCCCAGCTGTTAAATGTGCCAAGGCCTCCCTTCAGCTGTCACTTCTTCAAAATTGCAAAGTGCTTTAACTCCTCTAGATTGGAAAACAGTAGAGTGGAAAATTGCAGGAGATTGCTTTCCATAGACTCCCTGTTTACAAAGGTAGCCTGTAACAAGACAGCTATGACTAGCCTCGCTGGCAGCAAGTGCCAAGTAATAAGTGAGAGAATTTCTGCTTCCTTGTCTACACATCTAAAGAAGTCTGAAACACTCACAAACATTCAGTTAAAAAGTCCAGGTTGGACCACTATAGCCCTTCAGTTATTGCTGGACCTCTTACTACCATCATCCTGAGCAAGGATTGCCAATAGTGAAGGAAGGCACTGAACATCAAAACATCTGCAGGGCTACAGTTCTCTACTTTTACAAAGCCCTCAGACTGTTACCCTTATAGTAACCAACTAAAGCAGTGTGGCAGATAAAGGAAACTATCCAAGAAGTAATGAATGAAAGAGTTGCCAGAAGAACTCCACCTCACAGTTAGACATTGTTTTTATCACATCAACTACATAAAACTTGTCTCTCATCTGATGTCCTTTTCATCCTAATGTACTAAATTAAATATCTGGTCCTTGTAGAATTTGATTAATCTATACTAGATTAAAATCAAATCATGTACAAAATCAATTTCACTTAAAGTACAATAATCTGAGCCCACTGAGGTCCTTTTCTAATAATAATGATAAAGGCTTGCTCAACCACCCCCCTTCTCTTAAACTTTTTTTGTCTTTAGCCTTTTACTGAATGCTTAATTTCCATACCCTTTTATGAATTGTGACCTTGTATATCTGATTCATATCTTATTACAGAAACTTGGCTAAGGAGCTGAAGGCAGGACAAACTTATTCAAGAACTCCCCTGGGCATTTTCAGGTCAAGTCGTTTTTTAAATTGAGATTGGTATAAACCTTAAGGGATTTCTTGATTTAAGAAAGAACTACAAATATTTAAGCTGTCTTGGGGGAGATTATGCTGACATTGGATCATGGGATTACCTCTCGCATAAAAGTCAGAGGATTTGGACTGGTTTGTCCTCTCATCAGGAAATAAACTGGGCACACACACACAAAGGAATGAAAAAGGTTTTACACAATGTTAATCACATATTCAATCAATCCTTACTGTAAGCATGTCAAAAGGTAGAAAACAACATGAGTTGGAACTGAATGAAAGAGAAACCTGTTCAGACATCAATCCAAGTTTAGGCAGCTTTTGTTTCTGTGGATGCTTCTATCACAGTGGTTTCATATAAAGTGCTGTTCCATGAGAATTGAGTATTACAAAAAATAAATTCAAAGCCCCTTAGTTGATCTAGCCTTCATCATATGGCACCCAAAAGTAGTTTTGCTGTTTTAATATAGAGAATCACTAAGGAAACATAGGGCCCTTTCACAGCCCACAGTTATACTACTAATTCCACATTGGAAGGCACTAAAGGAGCAATAAAAGAGCTCTATCACTGAGAATTTCAAATGCTCATCCCTACACTATAAATCTCAGGATTTCCCAGGATGAGAACAAAAGTTAAAGTAGTGCTACAATTTGTGTAGTGTGAAAGGGCTGAGACAGACACCTGGTACATAGTGACTTTTTCTCAAAACCTTATGCAGGTTTTCATTGGGGTTAGGGGCTCAGGACCCCTGTGAAAGTGGAAAAACCAGAAACACACACACACACTCACACATTTATTTATTTTTACCCCAGAGAACACCTCTCTGGTAATCTCTAGGTCCTCCAGCACAACTCTATGATCAACTTCCATTGGAAGTTGACCACAGAAACACAACAGGAACAAGAATAGTTGAATACACAGAGCTTCAGAACAGACTTTTCAGAGTCATGAACTTAAGGTTGTAGCCCAGGACAGACAATCCTGCCCATTATAATTTCTGCCACACTGTTGTTTTTCAATCTTCTTTCCACTGCACATTTGCAAATTCTTTCAAAAAGGAGGAAATTCTCACTCACCTATATGCAGTAGTGATGACTTATAAACCATATTTAAAATAGTACAATAGATAAACACTTACAAAAGTACCACTGAGAGCAATTATTTATAAGAATTTCTTCAAAAAGAGTTATAGAACCTCCAAAGATGGTACACAGTGGGAAAAGAACAGCAGTGGGGGAGCATACTCTCTTTCATTATGTGTAAAGTTTCTGTAATTCACTAATGCCCAAAGAAGGCTTGAAATCAACATGCATATAATGTCAGACCCATCTTTCTAAAAGCAAGAAGCACACTTTTTATTATTCCTGTTCCAGTCATAAGTATGCAGTCTATAAATGAGACACGGTCATATTGTTTTTTAAAAAAAACTTGCACAGAAAGGTAAAGACAAAATGAGAAAGTAGCTCTCACTCAACACTTTGATTCTCATTTCTAATACAACTGTTTCAACCATCATTATTATGTAAGAGGATGCATATCCTGAAGAATTAACAAAGGCACATTGGATGAAGGGCTAATCCTCCAGATTGCTCTTGGCTACAGTCCTAGAAGTGTCAGCTCCTCTGTTCCTTTCCACATTATGGTGAGAAAATATTGTTCCTTTAAGAGCACAACATTCACACTTTAAGAGCTATGAGAGAGGGGATATCAGTTTTGTGTATCGTGTACAGTACAATTCCTTTCCTGTCCGTCTCCTTTCATCAAAATTCAGGCATCATCACTCTCATCATCACATGGTGAAACACCATATTGTAGCAGAGGTAAATTATGTTGTTATGCCTGAAAATGTGAAATGTATATATTTCACATGTGTGGGTGAGTGTGTATTTGTGTGGGTGCATGTGTGTGTGTGAGAGAGAAAGAGATTGAAAGAGAAAGAGAGAGAGAGAATGAGAAGAGAGATTGGTATTCTGGGAATATGAGTTAACCTCAGCTTTTACATGTTGCATCAAAGACATGGATCAGGGAATGGTGAGAATCCTTTCCTTCACTGAAATATATCTGGGTCCCTCCCCCTATAGCTGCAATCTGAGGTATCCCATCTTTTCCACCATCACCTATAGAATTCCACACATCTCCTGCAATATGTATTTCACAAAGATTTAGGACTTTATTATGCCAGCCAGCTGCCCAGTCATAGTAGTTTAAGAATGGAAGCACGCCAGTTTGGAATCATTTTGTATCACACATGTCCCCATTAATAGCCCTTTTGAGATCCATGCTCATGTGATCTATTTTCCTCTTTACATAATGGCACCTGTTTGAATGTGCTGCTCCTCTCCCTTCCCAAGTACAGGGCTGTTGTGTGCACATTCACACAGCAGCCCCTGTGTCATGTCTCAACAATTAGCCAGAGCAAGGGATTCCAAAAGGTTGCAATGCTGTCCTACTAAAGCTTCCAACCCAGTATCTGAAGATGCCAGCCACAGAGGCTGGTGAAACATCAGAAAGAAACTCTTCTAGAACATGGCCACACAGCCCGAAACCCCCCCCCCAAAAAAATCTAGCATTTAGAGTCCTCAAACTGAAGCCAGTCTGAGTCAGAAGGGGAAGTGAATCAACTGAGGCACCAAATCCAAAGGGGTATGGGAACAAGATCATTCCATGAAGCAAGGTTCAAAGGCTTTGGAATCTCACAAATTGAGAGTCAAGAACAAAGGGGGGGTTGCAGACTGCCAGAAATAGTGCAAATTGAGTCCACTTTTAGGGTTAGGGTTAGTGCTAGGGAATCATGGGAATTGCTTTTTTTTCTGAGACATTGAGCCTTCTCTGTCAGAGACCTCTGGTGCCTCAATAAACTACAGTTCCCATGATTCCCTAACCCTAACCCTAACTCTAAAAGTGGACTCCATTTACACTATTTCTGGCAGTCTGCAACCCCCCAAAGTGGACTGCGACCTGCAGATAGGCCTGTTGTTTGTAACCACCTTCCTGAGGTGAGGCTGGGATATTTATGTTCTAACAGATTCCCACATCTGTTGCCTGATTGCAGTGCATTTTCTATAAATACATTCTGACCAACACAAGCATTTCCTTTTTGCCTGCATTCACTTGCAGTAGGTGTTATCTGGTTTGTATTCATGTCTTGTGGCTGTCGGGGGGTGAGGGAGTTATACGTTTGTCTCCTGCATGTCTCCCCTCTGTTCTGGCCCTGGGTCTTGAGAACCAGGTCTGACCACCTCTTCATATGGCTCACTCTCTGTATCATACTATAGAGTGGGGGATCTGGGAGGGAGGCATGACACTTGGGAGGGGAGTGATGTTGGCTGTCAATTGCCTCCTGAAGCTGGCTGCTGTGTAAAGCAGCCAGGTTCAGAAAGCTGTGGGCTGCTGGCAGTAGTGATCACTGCTCACTGCTACCCACCCCCAAACCATGAGGACAAGTGATCCCAGCTGTCAACCATATCCTGAAGCTGGCTGCTGTGTTAAGGTGCACATAGCAACCAGCTTGAGGAAGCTGTTGGAAGCATGATTCCTGCAAAGTGGGGGAGAGGAGAGGAGTAGATTTACACCCACTTACACCATGTGACTTCTGGAGAAGTGGAACTGTACTGGAAGGGACCTATCAGATGAACGAAGTAATGGAATAGCAGTGAGATTGAGAGCTTATTGATAGGTTTTGCCCATCAATGAAAAGATGCACCACAGTAACGAATAGAATGCAGGGCAGCAGTAGGGACAGACATAACACCATGTGATAAATTCCAGGTATATAAGCTTTTATCCTTGTAAAATTCTTCTTTTTGGCCTTGTGCAGTTAAAGTCCACAAAGAAATATTAAAACTGCAGATACTAACAGATGAAGCAGATTGCTATATGAATTCCATTCATGTGGCTGCACCCTGATGCCTGTGAGTGAGTGGGGAATTTGTTTCTCTCTTGCCTTCTGGCAATGAACTTCCTGCCTCAAGATCTTGCCTGTTTAGAGCTGCCTACAGATTAAAGGGTAACTGAATGGCAGGACAGATTTGGGGAAAAAAGAAAGAAAGAAAGAAAGAAAGAAAGAAAGAAAGAAAGAAAGAAATAATAAAGTCATTATGCCGGAGATGATAGTGCAGGGGTAGGCAACCTTTCCCCTTTAAGGGCCGAGGGACTTCAGCTCCCAGAATCCCAGGAGCTATTGGCCAACATGGAACTATTGGCCAACATGGCTGAGGCTTCTGGGAGCTGAAGTCCCTCAGCCCTTAAAGGGGAAAGGTTGCCTATCCCTGTGATAGTGGAATACTTTGTAATTCCCTTAGGAAGAATTTTTAGGTAGCATTGACACTAAGATCTGAGTGAATACAGGTTCATCAGAGGTGAATGATATTTTACTGGCCTCAATCAATATCCCATAGGAAAGGCAGCAAGGCATACATATGGAGGAGAGTCAGTCGACATTAACATTGTCCATCATACTGCACTGGAAAGGGAGGTATCTTTCAGACAAGAGCAAACTAGTAAATTTATTTCCTGTAAGTCAAATATGGTGCTGTTCTCTGGCACATCAGGAAGAAAAAGCTACTTCTGGCCCCCCAGATCAAACAGTTTAAGGAACAATAGCTTAGAACAATGTAATTCAAAGTGGTGTGGTCTATGGACTTATTGCTGTCCCTGAGCAATTGGTTTGCTGTCCTGGGAATTTCCAGCAAAGAAAGAAATGATTGTAGCTAATGGGCACAAATTTGCTACCACTCCTTGGCACATTGACCAAAATAATAATTGCTAGTCCCCTACATTAGATAGCTTGGGAAGTACTGGCTCCAGGGAAGCTTGAGAACTCAACTGGCTTTGCATTCAACCATGTTAGTACTGATGTCTGCACTGTGTGTTTGGCCCTATTCATTCAGCCACATGAGTACTGATTTAAAGTTGTCAACTCTTCCCCCCTTTTTTTTCTGTATGGCTCTCTATCTTTGATGCTTATATTGCAGACAAATACTAAATCAAAAGTGGGGAATCCTTTTGCTTGAAGATTGTATTCATTTTCTGAGAAGTTCTTAGGGGTCACTTTCTTTCTTTCTTTCTTTCTTTCTTTCTTTCTTTCTTTCTCTCTTTCTTATCTTAAAGCATTTCCTGTCAGGATTCTTGGTCATTTTAGAAGACAGAAACTTGGGGTTAAAAACAACTGGGAACCACTGAACAAAGGAAATAAACATGGTCATCTTAGTGAAAACCAGCAGGCCAGAATGGGTCTCCAGAAAGTCCCAATACAAAATTACAGTTGAAGGTTTCTCACCTGTGTACTACATGATGCTCTCTATGCTACAAAGAGCCAAAACTGTTAAATTTAGTTTTCGAATCATTTGTTTTGAAATATTTACCAATACATTTCAGTATCTTCATATTGAAAATGGAAGGAACCCAAGGTTACAAACTGCAGTGTAAAACTGAGAAGTTTTCCTCACCTTCCTCTCCCTGTGAACCTACATCTGACTAAAACATGAACAGGACTGTGTTGTGAGAAAGTGCTGTGAAAATTAGGATCATGTAGTTCCTCAGGGCCTGACTGTCCAATGAAAGTATGTTCTGCCATGAATAGTATTGGATGACCCAAAAGTTCTGTATGAGGTTCCAGATGGGTAATTGTTTTGTTTGTTAGCTGTCTTTGAGTCGATCCCAATTCAAGATGATCCCGTGAATGAGACATCTCCAAGCCCACCTATCTTGTACCTCCCTGCTAAGGTCCTACAAGCTCAGGCCCTTAGTCTCCCTGAATGAGTCCATCCATCTGGCATGTGGTCATCCTCTCTTTGTACTGCCTTCTACCATCCCCAGCATCATTGTCTTTTCTAATGAGTCATGCCTTATTATATGGCCAAAGTATGACAGCCTCAATTTAGTCATTTAGATGGGCAATACACATATGTAAATCACAACTTGCTGATGCAGGGATAAAGTTATGAATATGGATGCATGAACAAACATAAAATACAAAGGCATAAAGGATCAATAAGCCAAGCAGAATTTCACCATTGCATTGGTAACCTGCAAAAATTGTTTTCTTCTTATAAAAATGATTGCACAATCTGCTTCTTTCCTATAGATGAAGCAAGCTACATTTTAACTTTGAATGTCTCAGTAATTTTATGAGCACATCTGCTTGAACAAATGCATTATGAACGCTAAACACCCACTGCTGAACTTTTTTTTTTCTTCCACAAAAGAAGAAAGCAGAATGGCATTAGAATGTGTAGCATGTTTAACTTAAACAGAGATGAAAGTTCATTGTTAATGCCGGTTGTAAATATTTGCTTCCAAAGAAAGGAAGGGGGAGCTTATGCCACAGCATTAGTACCCTGGAATTCAAATAAACATGTTAATGAGTTTTCTTGTTGCAACTGCTGTAAATGCAAATCTACACTTTTTTTTTCCAACCTTAAGAAAATCAAACATTTTAGAGACAAAAGGTATTGGTTCTTCAAAAGTAAAAACAAGTGTTTTAGTGAAACAGGGATTTTACTTGGAATCTATCAGAGTCATATGATCTCAGTCAAGATTAGGTTTGTTTCATCCAAACTCTGTAAATGTTTGACATTTATTCTAATGGAAAAGGAACTGTCATGGGGAAAAAACCTCTTAATTTTTTGTGTGGGAAGTGTAAAAGATAAACAAAAGAAGCATATGGATAACTAGGACTATCCATGAAGAGTCCAGTTTATATCTTTTATTACCAGGGATTACAACTGTGTCAGGGATGAGACTAGCAACCTCACAGCAAGCCCAAATATCTGCATTTTCATATGCAGTCCCTCTCAAAATGGTGACAGGAAGTGACCAACTTTATTTTCTATCAATATTTTGAAAGGGACTGCATATGAAAATGCACATATTTTGTGGCTGTATGCATTTCTGGGGTACTTGTGAGGATTGAGTCGGGTATTTTTGAATGCTTTCATTCATTGTGGGGTTTTCTGCATAGCTTTGGGGTGAAAGTTATCTGGGGAAAAAATAGTGTTTTTGAAGTGAGTGTTGGAGTGGCTTTGGGAACTAGCAGGGGCTTTAGCGGGCATAGAAACTGGGAATAGGGGCCACACAATGCCCACCCTTGCCTTAAACACATGGCAGGACACCCATGGCTGCTTCTTCATCACACAAAGAGAAAACATTTGTGAGTAGGGAATTAGAGCTGAAATAAAAAGCAAGGGTCCTGGTGTGTGAAAATCTTAAGAAATGAAGGCAGTTCTCTTCTGTCAGATATCTTTTGGGCATTGTTGCAATAGTGTCCCAAAGGTGTTCATTTAATTCAGGAGTATGGTTGCATGTGAAAACTCCAGATCTGGGGCATGGCCCGTGGATCCCCTTGTTCCCCTCCAAAAAAAAAAAAAAAAAAAAACCTGTCAGAATTGCTGCTGCTCTACAACCCAAGGAATCCCAGTAGGGTTTCCAATCAGAATGGCTCAGGACACCCCCTCCTCTTCCCTGTATCCTGAAAGCACTAGAGTTACTGCAATAATGTAGGAGGAGCATTGTTGCACAGACGTGAAAGTTAAGGCTTCCCAAAAGCACTACAGCAACTGTGTTTAATGCTTCCTGCTATGGTGACAAAGCAGTGATCCTGACTGTGGTTATGGAAAAGAGAGTTTAGCTTCTTTCTTCCTTTATGACTTTACAATAATCTCTTCAGAAAGATTACCGGGATGGAAGCAAGGTTAGAGCTTTGTGCTGATGTGTGTGTGTGTATCTATGCCTATGCAAACTGTAGCACCCAACAGCCAAAGGAAGCAGCCTTAGAAGCCTAAAAGACAGAGCCAGTTTGATCACTCATCATAAAGCACCATCCACATGATCTTGTATTGCTTTCAGTGATGTCTAAACTAATGGATTTTTTAGAACAGCTGATATATCCCAGCCCCTGCTCACTTCTCTATTTGCAAGTAGTGAAGGTACCTGGGAGGGACATTCAGAGATCTCCATGGAGGATAAGATTTGTTAAAACACAACTTGGATAGTGGTGACAGTTCTTTTCTTACCTCAGATTCCATAGGCTTTCTTCTTCTGAAGGTCACATGTGATGTTGGCTAGGAGGTTGATGGCGGCTCAGAAATCTATGTGCACTTTACATGTGTAGAAAATTAGGTTTTAAGAAAACAATGACTAACCTTGAATTGTGGATTCCACTATGGCTCCAGGCTTGAGATAGCCTTCAGATGGCTAACACCAGAGGCCAACATCTGCTAATAGGTCTGGCAGGAGTTGTGAACACCTGGAAGGTTACCTTTTAAACTTTTCCAACACCGCCTCCAAGTCACAGTGAGTCCATCACTCCAGGGTATTGTGTGGAATTAAAAATGGCAGCTTCCCAGACCCTGTGCCAAACAGCTGCAAAAGGGAACTGGGTGAGTGCTCATGCTGCTTGTGGTTCACATACTAGCTACTCTGAAATTTTGTCTGGGTCTCTGAACACTCTGTAAAAGTGATATCTTTTGTCTGGTATTCCATGAGCTCTTAAGAGCAACTCCTGAAATAGCTTTTCCATTCAGATCACCTACTGCTACAATCTGCACTTAATTTTCCCAATATTTTGTTAGGCTATTGCAAGTTGAGTGCCTTTGATGTTGGCATTTTATGACTGTGCATATTATAAAGCTGTTCCTTTCACACTTAACACTTACTTTCGAAGGCATATAATCCCGTTAGCTGGTAACTAATTTGATTTTGATTGTTGGAATTGCATTTTCAAAGACCTGCAAATAATTTTTTAACAATGTTTTCTTTTTATATCTTGGTTATTTACAAAGTAATATGAACAACAACAACAACAAAGATTGATTGCCAGAAAAGAGTGTTGATCCTTGCTTTCCTTCCTTTCACCTTTAAATGAAATGGCTTCTACTTCTGTGCACAGTTCCTTGTAAACAGAAATGTACAAAATATCTTATGTAAAAGTGGCAAAACAGAAAGATAGCTGTAATGGCCAAGGATCTATTCCCACCATGTATGAAAGAGGAAAGAGGGGATGAATGGGGGGGGGGGGTACCTGTCCAGGAATGTAGAAATACTGCACACGTGTAGCAGTTTGATACCACTTTAGTTGTCTTAGCTCCATCCTACTGAATCCTGGGATGTATTGATTTATGAGGTTCTTATAATACTTTGCTTGAGACCTCTGGTCCACACTTCCTTGAAGTATAACACTAGAGTTCTCAAGTAGAGGACTCTTAGTCTAACCAAACTACAAGTACCGGGATTCTATAGGATAGAACCTTGACAGGGAAAGTGGTAACAAACTACTATACACCCCTGCATCCTGCCCCCATAGAGTGCAACCAAATGCCCATGGGAAGGAGAGAATGGGTATAATAACACTCTCCCATGCACATTCCCCAGCAACTGATCTGACATTCTAACATTATGGGAAATGAGGGGGGAGGGAACCTCACTATCTACACCATTCATAATTTTGGATAGATCTATCATATTCCTTTTCATTGGCTCTTTTTCAGTAAGGTAAAGGATCCTGAGTGTAGCTGGCTTTTCTCTGCGGAGAACTGCTCCAGTTCCTTGATCAGTGTGTTTGCCCATTTCTGAACATTTCCCACCCCTACAATATCCTTTGTGCGACAAAATGTTCCATGTGTGACCATACTGGCAGCAATAATGCCATCAGTATATATTCTAAGTAAGTATTTTTTATCAATTGTAAATCACCTTGCATCAGCTTACACCTGCTCTCATAGGCTTTCTCTGTATTTTTTAAGAACCTTAAATAATTTGTGTTTCCATAAACATTGGAAAAATTGTTTTCATTATATTTTGCATGATGCTTTGAGAAAATATTGTACTTTGAAAGGTAACAGAGGTATGTACAGTATGTATGCATTTATGTATACAAATAAATATCAATCAATATAATTTCCAATCCATTTTCCCACACACAGGCATCACATAACGGGACAATTATTCACAAACATGGGTGTGAGGTTTCTGCAATGCAAATCCAATGTCTAGTACATTGCATGCATATTATTATCTAAAATAGGTCCCATTGTGCATTAAGTTCCCCATTCAAATGCACAGACACATCTCTGAGTAATATAAAGCAATCTAAATCATTGTTGCACATCACATGCAAGATAGTTTCTATTATGTATCATCTTGCACATCCAGTCATCCCTCCCCCATAACATTTTCAAAACTGCTGCTTATTTGGGAGGTTTGTCTACAACAATACATTTGTAGTTTTCACACTGGCATTGAAAACATCAGGAGGAATTACAACTTCCATATCTAATCAGAAAGAAGCACAACTTCCAAAACTCTTCCTTTCTCAGATGGGTGCACATGGACAAGTTCTGAAGCTGATATACATCTCCATTTATATTATTCCAAGCTGGAAATGACTAATTCCAGACTATGACGCTTCCTATATCCTTCTACTTTCCCAACAGGTATGAGGTTCTGCCTAAACATCCACAGCCATCAAATGTGAGGACATCTATAACCTCATACAATCACCACAGGAGTCCCGAATGCAGCAACCAATGTAAGACCTTCTCCTGCATAAGTGCTGTGGCCACCAACTGTGGGGACCTAGTAGGTGCCCTCAGGTTCATGTGTGGGATATTATGTGACTTCTTTATTTTCAGCTGCTACCACAGACATTGTGTCTGAACCACATCTTTATAAACATAAGAACATAAGATCTGTCTTCACATCAAGACTGCCCCACCCTGCATAGATACCAGGATTTCAAGTTTCATTATTAGTCCCATCTTTTCTGCACATTCTGTCTGGCTTGCACCCTCAAGGAGCAAGAGAGGCATGTGCTGGGCTGTTCCATGTCCCCAAAGCAGGCCTGTATGGTATCTCAGGTTGAAACAGATGGTAGCGACTAGCATCTTGTTAGTGGCATATGCAGATGTAAGTTCAACTTTATGAGTAAATGTGGTGTAGTGATTTGAATGTTGGACTAGGACACTAGAAGACCAGGGTTTGAATTCCCACTTGGCCACAGAAACCGACTAGGTGATTTTGGACAAGCCACATTATCTCATCTTCAGATGAAGGCAAAAGCAAACCCTCTCTGAACAAATCATGCCAAGAAAATCCTGTGATAGGTTCATTTTAGGGTCACTGTAACTTGGAAATGACATGAAGGCACACAACAGTAAGACGTCTAGCTTACAACTCTGTGCATCTTTTAATGGTTTCTGTGGTGGGAGGAATTCACTATCTCTCTTGTGCAATGAACACGTAACTATTAGTTTCACCATCACCCTTTTGCTTCCCTAATACAACCATGTAGTGTCTGAGAGATAGAAGGACACAGCCAAGATGCATCCATCTGTGTTCCAGTATCTGAATATGTCCTGCTCTCTCTCAACAAGGGCATCCACCAGATCTCTGAAAGGTTCTGAAGAATATCTCCATCATCATGTGTCCAGCTAACAGAACATAGCTGGATGCTTCTCAGCTGTCCTTGCTTCCCTTAGTCACCACAGGCTGTGTCAGAAGAGAGGGGCTGGTAGCTAGACAGCATGTGAGAAAAGGAAACACAAGATGTAATTCTGCCGTGGCAACACTTTAAAGAGCATCTCCCCATTCAGGATCTCAATCAGAATCATCTCTTGAGTACTCTGGTGAGGAAAACATCACAGACTTTCTTATTCTAAGATAAATGTTATTTAGAGTGTATCATGCTAGCCCTTTTAGGATGGGAGAAACATTTGTTTTGCCCTTTGTCTCTGGATTCTGGAGAAACAGGCCAGATATAAATAGTCCAGCCTACTTTATGTACTTCTATGCCAGATGTTAGACTAACAAAAAGATATCAATTTACAAAGTTTGTATCCTATTTTCTGGAAGCAATACAGCAACCACTGTCAATCCTAAACTGTCTTTCACAGGTCATTTGTTTAATCGCTAGTGAATTCTCATTCCATTATAGTGAATTCTCATTCCATTATGCTGCATCAGTGACAGAAGAAACAGAAGGTTTCATCTTTAAATATGATTTCTATGTCTTACTTCCTCCAGATGGCAAGTTCTATTTAGTTAGCTGTTGCTGGTCAGACACTGTTAGATCAAGATCAAATTCTTTTGATCTTCTGAGGATCCATCTAATGTTCACTCAGACTGAAATAGCCTCAAATGAAAAGCAGAGTCTGAAGAAATAAACACACCTCAAAAGCTATGTCTCCCAACACAAGCCAAGTTGAAATGAATGACAACAAATTTTAAAAGGGCTTGCAGGTGAATTTCTTGGTGTATTGTGTCCAGCACTGTTATCATGCTTTTAATTATAGCCTAATTTCATTCTTACTCAAGGTTTTTCCAAAGTAGGGCAACTTTTAAGGATTGGAAGAGGGAATCCAATATAGTAAAATCTTACTAAATGTTATTCCAAAGTAGAGCAACTTTTAATGATTGGAAGAGGGAATTCAATATAGTAAAATCAGAAACTAGAATTTCAACCATCAAGGCCCAGGCTTAGAATGCTATACCATTAAAAACAATTTCCTTGAATCAAATCCAATGTTTATGAAGAAATAGGATGACAACACAAATGGAGGTTCTTCATCTTAACACTAATATGGCAGGCATGTGCAAGAGGGCCTTCTCATGCTGCTGCCATACTGCAGAAATAATGCAGCTTGACACTACTTTAACTGCCATGACTCAGTTTTATGTAATTCTGGAGCTTTTAGTTTATTGTGACACCAGAGCTCTCTGACAGAGAATGCTACCTGTATTTTCCAGCGTACAAGACGACTGGGAGTATAAGACAACCCCCAACTTTTCCAGTTAAAATATAGAGTTTGGGATATACTCGCCGTATAAGATGACCCCTCTTCCAATGGGGGAAAATGAGAAAGTGTTGGGAGGAAGGACTGGCAATATACTAGGTGATGCATTCTGGGGTATGTACAATTTGCAAGCAAGTAAGTGACCCTGGGCATGTCACACACTCTCGCCCTCAGGGGATGGTAATAGCAACCCTCATTTGAAGAAACATGCCAAGAAAACCCCATGATAAAATTGCCTTAGGGTTGCCATAATTCGGAAAGGACTTGAAGACACACAAAAACAACAAAAAAGTCTGCAGTTGTTTCATAGGTAGTACATGGGATTAGGAGCCAGCATGATGTAGTGGTTTGAGTGTTGGACTACCACTCTGGAGACCTGGGTTTGATCCCCCACTCTGCCATGAAACCCACTGGATGAACTTGGACCAGTCACACACTCTCAGCCTCAGGGGAAGGCAATAGCAAACCTCCTCTGAACAAATCTTGTCAAGAAAACCCCATGATCACCATAAATCAGGAACAATTTGAAGGCACACATATAACCTCCAAGTTAAGGAACTTGGTTCTTCTTTAGATAAATCTTGCCAAGAAAACACCAGGATAGGGGTTCACCTCTTATCTGCTGCTGCTTCCTCCTCCTGCCTCATGTCACACCATGCCACCCCTTCCTCCCCTCTCCTCCTTCTCTAACCTGACTTCCTCTCTTCTTCCTTCCTCCTCCTGCCGCGCCACCCCTTCTTCCTCCTCCTCCTCCACCCAACATATAAAATGACCCCCGACTTTGCAGAAGATTTTCCTGGGTTAAAAAGTAGTCTTATATGCCAGAAAATACTGTAAATAATAATAATAATAATAATAATAATAATAATAATAATTTATATCCTGCTCCTCTGTCACACAACTACAAATCTCAGATTTCCCTAGCATTGAGCCATGACAGTTAAAGCAATGTCAATTGCATTATTTCTGCAGTGCAGTTACAACCTTAAGTCATGGGAGGACTTTCATTCATTCAGCTGGGGCAAGAAGGGCAGAATTTTGTTTTACTTCATTGCTTCCCAAATCTCACTTATTCACATTTATGATGGAAATCATCTAAAGTTTAAAAATTCTAACACACAAGAAAGTGAAACTACCATGTTTCCCCATCCCTATATAAAAGACAACACACTAATCATGATTAATCACAGAAATTAAGCAATCTCATTGCTATGGCTCAGATCAAGTGTTCAGGGCTCTGTAGGTCATTCTGTGGCCAGGGCAATCAAAGTCACTAGTGAGCCAGAATGGAAAGAGAAATCTGGGGCATAAGAGATACTTTTTAAGAAACGGAGTATCTTGATCAAACACAAAGCACACCGAACCATGATTCAAATGGTCCAAATAATGGTTGGGAGCAATTTAAGTGAGGAACATTCATGCAAGTTGCAGGGGAAAGCACCCAAAATTAAGGGGCTGCAGCTTTCTCTAAGAAGGCATTACCACATTTGTTGCTTAGATGAGAAAGAGAAGGCACAATAGAGGTGTGTACAATTCTGTGGAAAAATTGAGTAAGATAGGATTCTCTCATAATATTGGAATCTGGGATCATCCTCTGCATTTGAGTCGAGATTCATGATAGATAAAAGGAGGAGATTCCTACAGATAATACATACTTAAACTATGATGTTTGCTGTCACAAGGTGTAGTGATAACCTCACAATCTGGATGGATTTTAAAATATTTGGGCAATTTCATGGAGGATAAAGCTACCAAGAGCTACCAGTTAGGATGGATGCATAGTCCTTTGAGAACCAGAGGCAGTGTGCCTCTGTAAAACATTTACTGGAAAATATGATGAGGGGGATACTGTTGCACTTATGTCCTGTTTGTGGGCTTCCTGGTGGGATCCAATTAGCCACTCTGTGGAATAGATAGGTCTGTAGACTCATCCAGCACCACTGCTCTTATTACACTGCACTGGGCTTGAGAGAAGACCTGAGCATGAATCAGAATGAAACAGTCCTTTGATACATCCACAGGAGAGTCCTCTGGTACATCCAAGAGGAGCAGGAATGCTTTAAAAACTCAGTCATTGATGGTTTATAACAAAGTCAGCTTTTTATTGCTGAAACATTTCTGAATGCAAGATCCCACTAAGCACCAGAAACATCAGAAGGGCTCCTTTTCATCTATTATTTAATGAACAAAGCCCCACTTCCCCCTCCCCCCAAAAATCTATTGCTATCTAACTGTGGCAAGGTTAACAATTTCAAGAGCCTAATCCCAATCATAACTGTTAGCTGCTGATTACAATAAAGGGGCTCGGGGGCCAGCATGAATGATTCACTTTGAAGTGAAGTAGGTCTCTGGCTGAAATTGACATGTAATGCAGTATGAACAGCAGCACTTAGCAACAGGTGAAGGTTAACTATAGCAATTGGTCCTCTCTTTTTTTTTTATCCTATTTACAGGAAGCTATGTAAAGAGCTGATATTTAAAAAGAGCATGGCACTTCACCAGAAGCACATTTGTATATAGCTATATTTCTTGGAAGATTTATCTAAACAGTTGTCATGGTTCTAGCCTTCATGTTATCTGATTTAATACTGGTTTAAGGGAGGGAGGGATTGTTTTTGGAATATCTCATGTGATTTTATTGTTGTAAGCCACCTGGATTGGGTCTCCAAAGGGCGGGATATAAATACATTTTATTATTATTATTAGTAGTAGTAGTAGTAGTAGTAGTACTTCTGAAGTTTTCTGCCTCACTGAAATTAGGCAGAGCCAGGTTAGGACAATTATGTGGCAAAGCGACACCACAATTCTTGCTGGACTGGTATCTTCCAAATGGTACTTTATAATCTATACCACCTTTGAGAATGTCCTGCCTTACAAAATCCTATGAAATTCATGGGTCTGTAATAATTCAATGGTTGACTTGAAAGTACATACACATATATTCAAATGCATGATATTTTACTGTGTATGGAGAAAGATGGGTTTCTTCCCCAAAGGGATAATGGCTTGTGATGTGATTAAGCAAATGAGGAAACAAGAGTACAAGAAGGGAAGAAGTAAGAGTACAATAGCAAAGTACAAAGTGTATATTTGTGTGTGTTTTTGCTTTATGTAACAGTGTGTTATACAGGAGCTAAGTGGGAAAATGTAAAGCGTGATGTTGTTGTTGTTTAACCCATCAAGATAACCATAGGTGAGCAACCTTAAAGAGCTACATATCTATAGGGAGTATGCTTGCCAGGGTAAAAACTGGAGAAGGCTCCTGTGCCTTTACTGATTGCATGTACATGCTGATAAAAAGTTCACAGAGGTTCAGAAGACACTGGAATTAAGTCACTTTTGTTCTTGATTAGCCAATTTAGATAAAAAGAAGAGGATAAAAATTAAACTGGGTAAAAATTATTTCCCTATCCACTTGCTGTAGGGATGCCAGGGTCATCCAGCCTATTTTAAACATGATTCTTTACTCCTAGAAGATGAAAGCAGAGGTTAGCCATCTTTAAAAAAAATGGGGGGGACAGTGTAATTTCATTGACCAGGGCTGCAAAAAGCAAAGGTTCCAGCCACATGTTGTCCATCCCTGGTACAGTAAACTGTCAAAGCAATACAGTAACCTCCAGAAATGCTACTTAATTAGGAAGATGTTCAGTTCTGTTCAGCACAGTGAAAGTCACTGAATGCAACAGAGATCTACACTGACTTTGATAAGGTGTTGGAAGTCACATGCAATTATGATTTTCTTCACTAAAGGGTTTGGAATCTAAACCATTTGGGGGCTTCAGCTTCAAATGGTTTCCAGGGCTCAGTTCAGCTACCTTGCAAGCAACACTAAAAAGTTCAAGCTGGTTTCCAGACCATTAGTGGCACATGTAGCTCAAATGAAAGTAAGAACAAGGAACAGGCAATTCTCTTTGTTCCTGGACCAGGGAACAAGAGCTATAATGTCTTCCGAAGCTAACATATCTGGCTATTCTTGTTCTTCCTTTGGACTGATAAAACATCTACAATACATAGGTAAACATACTCAGAATATATATCCAGGAGTAGCTGGCCATGCAGAAAAGCACAATAACATCAAAAATCCACAAAGCAGTGGCAACTTATTTGAACCAACCAAAATCTACAAAATATATGATGCCAGCTTTTGAAAATCATGAGATCATTAGAGACCAAGGGACAAGTTTTCTCAAGAACAGTGTTCCCCACAAGACCCCTGAAAATATTATTCATCTATCCCTGCAGCTGACAGCTATACTTGTGTACTCCAGCTGTAATGCCTTGTCTACATTTAAATGAATACACTTCATGGATGAAACTAGAAAGAGTTTATTGGAATGATAAGAATGGAAGCACATCCTTTGCCAGATATGAATTATTAACCAGTCAAGTTTCACTTCTGTATCCCCCTTGGGCTTTCTGCCATCCGTATTACTTACCATAAAGCACTAGGCATCTATATGGCTTTGGTTCACACACAATAGGCCCTTGAAGCTGTTCACCACCACCACCATCCACATACTCATGTTTCCAATAGGGCTACAGCATGTAAAAGCAGGCCTAACTTAACATAGAAGAGAGAGCTATGAGGAGGAATCTGACACTTACTTCATCAGACATGACCTTTAGAGGGGGTTTCATAAAGTGCCTGTAATCTTTGTGGTGTACACAACACCCAACTGGTATTCAGGATCAGTATTTCCAGAACATTATGAACTGCCCTCCCTCCAAATCCTGCATCATTCCATTCGGATGCAGTCTTACCCAGTAATGAAAATGCAAATGTATTTTGCAATGGAGGAGTGGCAGACTCATCATACATGGTACCCCAAGAAATATGATTACCTATTTGCAAGTACATTTTTATCAATACAATCATTTTGCTTCTTTCTTGGTAGCTGCAAGGAAGCAACTGGCATTAAAAACACCAGGCGCCAGAAGGGAGAAGAATAAGAAACTTTTTCCACATACATTCCCACTGTAAACTGTTTTCATGATTTAAGATCCAACATTTAATTTTCTTCTAGCTTTTAGTATTGAAACTCTTTATTATTGGAATCAATTCACTCTCTCCTTACATTTTCTCAGTTCTCTTTAGCAATGACTTTTTGGTGCCTCAGGAGAAGTTTAGTATGATACACCAATGCTTTTTCATGACAGAAACTAAAAACAAAACTGAAATTGTTTCATATTGCAAGATTGGACATTGATGGGGATTCTGCCCCCCCCCCCCCCCCCCCCCCCCGCAATGAACCCTTACATTCTTAACAGTACTGAAATCTGATTTCCTTTCCTAGGAGGTGACAATTGTTACACCAAATTCTTTGTGTATTCTTTGAATAGTAAGAGGCAGCAATATTGAAGACAGCCTGTACTTTCAATATCTATAGGTAACACTGCCTCTGAACTCTCACAGTGAACTCTTAGATGAAGTTAGAGAGACGTGCAGATAAATACTTATGAATTCTGAGGAAATTCCTATACAATTCAAATAAAATTAGTGAATGTTCTCCAGGGAATCAGAAAGCAGCACATTTTGGCTAAAGTAGAATGAAACAAAATTTGGAGGCACCTGTTCATGTGAAAAAAATCTGCAGCAAACTATATTCAGGAAAAGCAGCTTTAGACAATCTTTTAGTCAGCTTGCTATCAGTTTAGAGACACAAATGATCAGATTATTATGATTGTAAGGACCTCAGAACACACACAATCAGATTAAACCTCAAGAGCATTTAGATTTGACAGTTTTATTGAGGGAGGAAAGGGCATACAACAATAGATGAATAAGCTCATCTGTCCCAAGCCCCAGAAATTCTGCACCCCACACACCCTGTGAGATAGTCTTCTATCTTCAGTATATTAAAAGGTGACTTCTAATCCTTTGGCTCAGTTTACAGATGGAGGAATCGGTCAAACTCAGGTTAATTTAACTTCTCATTAATTCTGTTTTTTAATATGTTAAAATGTGCAAAGTTTTATTCTATGTGTTTTTAAAATGTATGCATTTTTGAATCACTGACAATTGTGCACATCTCCCCAAATATACACGTTTTGTCTACATTGTCTGAAAGTAACCCCACCCCATCCAAACATTCCCAGCAAACTTCAAATACCAATACAATGTTGCAAATGTTGAAGTCTAACTGTTCCATGTCATGTTCAGGCTCAGGTTCAGGAAAAGGAAATATGGGAAGTTTGCATGTCAAACTGAATTAATTTCTTAGACTTCCATAGTTCAGCTGTGTCTCAGCTGTTCCTAGCCTTGACCTCTGCCCTGTTGTCCAGGCACTCTGAGATTGCAGAGTTATTATAAAGTTATTGTGAAGATTTCAGAAACATGGAGGTTCTTACTATAATTTTTCCTATACCAAAAGAGAGGAGAAAGTAGAATTAAGAGCTCTCTAAATCAATCATTGGCACTGTTGTTGCACCTTAACATTCTCCTTCCTGTCACACAGTAATTTTAATGTTATGCTTCACTGTCACAAAGTTACCTATCTGTAAAGAAAGGTGAATAATTTCAACTTGAGATGGTAATGGATTTTCTTAAATAAGCAAATGTTTTCAGCATTATTAAAACAGACTTTTGTAAATATTAACATAAATTATTGGTATTGATTTCACCAAAGAAGCACAAAAAAAAAAAGTTGCTATAGATGAATAAGAAATTTGTTTGCTCTGCACTTCAGTTTACCAAATTATCACTTCTTACATGTGAATAGAAATCAGAATGAAGTTAAACATCAAAATCCATGTTTTTCTGGAGTTTATGACATAGATTATTTCAGGGGAGGGAAGTAAAAGTATATATGTGAACATAGAGCCAGTGTAGTTTAGTGGTCTGAGGGCCAGACTAGGACAAAAGGAGACTATCATAGAAACCCACTGAGTGGTCCTGGAAAGTCACACTCTCTCGATCATAAAGGAGGGCAATGGCAATCCCCTTCTGAACAAATCTGGGCAAGAAACCTCATAACAGGGATACCATATATTTGAAATGACTTGAAAAAAAACCCAAATCAAATATGTTTGAATAAAAGAGTTCTGGGGAAAAAAAGTTCTGTACTCTTGGAACAGTGTGTACCAAAAATACACATACTTAGAAACAGGTGCACAGAGCACTCCATTCAATGGGGCAAAATGACTGCAAGAAACATATAGATTTGAAAAATTGTGCACAAAGATGTATATATTTAAAATGTACATACAATGTGTTTACATTTTACAGATACACACAGAGAAAAATACAAATATGTATGTGAGGGAGAGAGCAGTTCTGGACTGGAGTGGTACTAATGGAACATGAGAAAAATGTGAATCTGAGCAAAATCAGCCTTGACAGATTTAGTTCTTACTTTCTGCACCAAATAGAGAAAATCTAGCAATGTACTATTGACTTCTCAGAGTGTGGTCTTCAACATACATTACTTTGTTCACTCAGCTCAAGCCAAGAGAATCCTCCTGGCACCTGCTCTTGCCCTTTGCTGAGAACCTGACTCGGAAGCAGAATTTGCTCTTTGAAAGCAAAGACATTTTATAGGTACCATGTGTGGTCCCTATGGGGGATGACTCAGTTGTCATGGGTACTTTCTGTTTACAATCCCAAAGAGTAGAGTTGGCATTTGATACAAAGAAGCAGCCTTGTCTAAAAGTGAAATGCTTGGGAGCAGTTACTGACTGGAAGGACGGCTGAGCTGCAAGTGGAAAAAAAACATCTCAGAAGAAAGAATGTGCACGGATATTTGAATTCAGGAGAAAGGAAGGGGGAGGAGAGAGCAGAGAGAAGCTGTTGAGCTTTTCAAATACTCTGAAACTTAGGATATTTGAGTCATGATACTTCCCCTGAACCTTTAATGTATACTGGGGTAGGAACTATGTAACTGTCCAGAATCTATTAGACTGTAACTTCAAGCATTCCTCATCATTGACAGTGCTGCTGTGAGCTGCAGTCCAGCAAAACCTAGAGGGCAGCAAGATTTTTACTCCTGCTTTGGGTTATCTTATAGTACTGTATTGGTGTAAACCAGGGGTAGGCAACCTTTCCCCTTTAAGGGCCGAGGGACTTCAGCTCCCAGAATTCCAGAAGCTATTGGCCAACATGGGACTATTGGCCAACATGGCTGAGGCTTCTGGGAGCTGAAGTCCCTCGGCCCTTAAAGGGGAAAGGTTACCTACCCCTGGTGTAGAACAGAATTCTGTCCGTGGTTGTCTTAAAGTCTAACAAGTCCTTACTATCTCCTTGAATGTGTAAGTAAGTAAGTAATCATTTTGCCTCTGCCGAACAGTAGATTGTTATGTATGAGGGTTCCCTGTAAATTATTAAGTGCAACTCACCAACCATACAGGATTCTAATGTGCAATATACAAAGTGGCCCTCAGATGTTCAGGTGCTTTTAATTACAGTTCCTTCTAATCTATCAGAATTTTTCAATCCAACTAGGTTTTGGTAAATGTGGGGTCTCACTTAGGTGCCTCACTATGAATTGTGCAGAAAGACTACATGTGAAAGAGTGTTTAGTACGGATGTTATTAATGGATGAAGTAATTTAGGAGATTATCACACATGAAATCTGCACTGGGATAGGTGAGGCCTGTACCCATCACCAACGGATCTTATCACACTGCCCTGTGTCTGGGCAGTAGATGCCTCATATCCAACCTGGGCTTCTCTGGCAGCTTTTCAAAAACGAGAAAATCCTATTCATGAAAAGCTGTCAGAGAAGTCTGGGTTGGATACAGGCTGCCTACTGGCTGGGCACAAGGTAGTGAGATAAGATCCATTGGTGAAGGTTACAACTTGTGTCTATCCCAGCACAGATTTCACGTGCAATAATTTCCTTAGAAGAATTTTAATGTACCTCTCTAAGAACTTTGCCTTGACCTGAGTACAAACTCTCTAGAAATGAGATTCCTAACAAGTTTAATGGAAATAAAATTTCCCCCTTTGAAAAGTTATAAAAGTGCACATGACAATACTAATTTGACCCAATGTATCATACTGAATGTTAGGCGAGAGGAATAGAAAATGTTCCATCAAACCAATGCTCTGTCTGAAGAAATTGGAGCTACTCAGGAGACTATAGCCATAACAGATCTGAAACACAGCTAAGAAGTTTGTTATTAGAATTCCCAACTAAAATTAAGGGTGTGTTGCGTTAATTAGTTGTAGTTGTAATGCTACTGTACCACATTTAACTGTCATGGTTCCACTCTATGGCATCTTTATAGTTTGATGAGTGAAGTAAATACAATTCTCTGTGGACAGGCACTAGAGCTCACTAAGAGTATTCCCATTATTTCATCCACCTGTGGGTCCTACAGTTCTTAGAATAGAGCCATGAGTATTAAAAGTACTATCCAATATAACTGTGTAAGTATAGCTATATACACAGGAACAGTTCTTTTGTATCATTAAAACAACCAATTAACTTAATTCCAAAATATTTGCAATAGAAAGTTGTATATTTTACCACCTGTTCTTTTTCTGGTTTCCTTGTCTATGTCCACTGATCAAACCCTGTAACTACTGCAAGAAAGGGGTCCTTTGTTTGGCACACAGCAACTCTGCAACTCATATTAAAGCAAATTAGTTCTAGTAATTACTAAAAAAATGGGGAAAGAAGATGCAAGAGCAAAGGGCAATAATCACAGAAGAATTTTCATTCCAAAGGAAAGCCAGGAAAGAGTGAAGACAACTGAGGAAGATGAGATTGCCATTGTAGAGATGCACTGTTGTTGTTTTTAATTTTGTACTGTAAGTACCCTCCCCTTCCCCCAAAATAAACACACCAAACACTCCATTCTGCTTAATGATGCATTAAAGTTCTTCATTTCATATTTGGGTTTGTGTTCTAGGCTCAAGCTGGGATGCCTTGGCATAAAGTCATTTGTACAGAGAAACCACACAGCAATAGCATCCAGACCACTTCACTTTGCATTGCAATTTTAATTTTATGGTTAGGCAGACTGGATAAATTCCATTCAGCAGTTGCTAGGGAGACTGAGAGAGAACAGGAATGGGGGGGAGTATATAATGGTGAAGCATCACTCTGCCAAAAATATCCAATGCCTTCCAGGAGACATAAAACCCAGAAAACCACAGATGTGATTGAAAGAGAAAGTTGGTCAATGGTGGAGGTGGGGGAACAGGGACACACACACTAACAAGAACAGCACTTTCCACAATATCATGTTCTACATTTATTCCTGCTCACTCAATCTCAAACCACAAAGTCCACCTGATGCATCCACCAAGAGTCCTTTGGGAAGCTGAGAAACTAGATGAAACTCCCCTTCATAAAACATCACCAAGTCCAGCTTCAAGGATTAAATCAACATGCTGTGCCTCATAACTATATTAACACTTTCATCTGGGGGTCATTCCCACTATGTTTTAACCCGGTTTTCAAATCAGTTTAAAAGGGGGCCGTTTACACTTGAATCGGTTTGCAAACTGGTTTAAACATGGGTCGTTCACACTTGAATCAGGTTTTTCCAGCCCGAATTGGGGTGGGCCCACATCAAATCCCCCTTATCCCAGTTTTTCCAATATCAACTTTTCCCCCATCTCTTTTCCAAAAAAACCCTGGGCTTTATCAGGATGCCGCCAATGGGTACTTGCCCCCAGTCAGATTCAGGACTTCCTGAAGGGACGAATCAATGGGCAGAGTGTGGGCAGAGGGGCAGAACATGTCTATCCCATCTAGAAGTGGCAAGCACCATTTTTGTGCTTGTGCTTAGTGGCCAGCTCTGAGTGTTTTCAAATTTCCTGCTGGTGTGCCCTTTAAACAACTGCTCAGCTGTTTTCCTTTTCTGCTCTTTCCCCCCAATGATGCCATAGCCAGATGTTTGGACCTCGCCAAAGCCAGGGAAGGGGGATAGGAGGAGGAGGCGATAGAGGAGGAAGGGAGAAAAGGAGAGAGAGAGAGCGCGAGAGAGGCAGGGAGCACAACCACCAGCAGCAGGGGCTCCCGCCCTACCCAGCCCTTCCTCTTTGTCTTTTCTCTCTATTATTCAGCACTGCTTTTGCTTCCTTCTGTGTCTCTCACACACCTCTCCCTAAACATTTCCACTGTGGGCCCCCCAAAACACACACCTAAACATTAACACCCACACACCCCGTCACCTGTTTATTTGACATAGGAGCCTCTCCCTGTCTCTGCCACACAGACACACAGGACGTTTTCACACTAGACCCACTAAGCCACCTGGAGCCGACCGTGCCGCTCATTCCGGAATGGCTCCGGCGGCGGCAACTTAATTCCTTTTTAAAAAAGGAATTACCTTGCCGGGGCTGATGCCGGAGGACGTCCGGAGTTAGCGCTGGATCGGCCGGAGTGAGGCCGGACTTGCTGCGATGTGAGTGTGAACACACGGAGCAAGGAGCCGGACTGACGCAGGGATGGCACCGGAAGGGGCGGGGTTTGCTGCGACGTGAGTGTGAACACACTGGAAAAGGAGCCGGACTGGGGCCGGAGGGAGGTAGGATTGCGTCCTCCTAAAGCCCCGTGTGAAAATGCCCACAGAGACAGACCCACACTGTGTCAGCTCACAACTCCAGGCAGTCCCCCAAAAACCCCTTCCAAGTGGGCAGAGGTGGCAGCTCAGGGTTGTGAAGCCTGCAGGTCTCCCTGGCCAGAGAAAGAAGAAAGGGCTCCCCATCATCATTATCATCCTCATCCTCATCCCAGATGTCGCCACCAAGGAGGACTAAGGCACTGCAAAATGAAGGACATGCCCAAATAAAAGCTAAAAGCACTCATAGAAAGATAAACTGCATACTTCTCAGTCAGGCTCTAAAGGGAGGGCATTTGGACATTTTTCCTGGACAAAAGGATGAAATGGAGGATGGGTCCAGGGAAAGGAGGATGCTCTGGTCACCCTGTCCCCATTCCAAGGTGACCAGATAGATGTCATCCCCACTGGGGGGGGAGGGGGACAAGGCACCACAAAATGGAGGACATGTCCAAATAAAAGCTTAAAGCACTCGTAGAAAGATAAACTGCATGCTTCTCAGTCAGGTCCCAAAGGGAGGGCATTTGGACATTTTTCCTGGACAGGAGGATGAAGTGGAGGACAGGTTCTCATCCCAGTGTGACCAGATAGATGTTGTCCCCACCAGGGGTGGGAGACGAGGCACCACAAATGGAGGATGTGCAAGGGAAATGGAGGGTATGCCTCAATAAAAGCTCATATAAATATAGAATGCATGCTTCTTAGTCCGGCTCAAAATGGAGGACATTCTGGACATTTGAGGGACTAGCTACCAGTGACATCAGTGGACTACACATCAGAAATGGCAACAACAGATCCAAAGCAATGGCACCAACTATGACAATGGAAGTGGAATGACATAGCTGTGCATCATTTGATTGACAGAACAACAAAAAAAAAAGAAGACCTGAACATGATTGAATGTGATCAATATGGAGGATTCATTTTCAATCGTTACTTTGGTCAGTGTGAACTTCAAGAGGGTTAAATTGCCCTGGATAGATTCGATCAGGGTAAACATAGTGGGAGCTTCAATTTAGGCCAGATTCAGTATTGCAATTTCCAATGCATTAGATATCCCGGACATCAAGAGACAGCCCAACCTGCTTCCCTGACTTTGCTGCAGTTATTGTTATTTGTTTATTTGTATTTTATTTGAAGTGTGTTTTAAATTGTTCATTGTTTAATGGTATTTTAGGGGGGGGTGGGATTGTGGGATATGTAGTGTATTTTTAATGTTGTAAACTGCCCTGGTTGCATGGCGGGATATTATTATTATTATTATTATTATTATTATTATTATTATTCATTATCGAATCTCCCAGATCTACCTGGCACAAAATGCTAGTGTGAATGAGGCCATGTTTTACATTTATTCTTGCTCACTCAAGCTCAAACCACAAAGTCCACCTGATGCATCCATCAAGACTCCTTTGGGAAGCTGAAAAACTAGATGAAACTCCCTTTCATAAAACATCACCTAGACCAGCTTCAAGAATTAAATCAGGATGCTCTTCCTCATAACTATATTAACACTTTCATCTGATAAATGATTGTAGATTTTATCTGTATAGCACCTAAAGGTTTTTCTAGATGCAACAGTGCAGAGGCTTCTTGAGAAATTAAATTTTCTCTGCCTAAGAAAGTGCTCGGTAGCTGTACACAGGAAAGAAATAACCTGGATCTCAAGAGAAGTTATTTGTTTATATACTAATGCCGCCTGGATTTTATGACTCTTTATTTCCCAATGCCTACATGGCCAAAGAGAGAAAGCATTGTGTCTCCGTGCACTGACATCAAAAATAACGTTTTGACAAAATGTAGTCCTGAGACTAAAAAAATCACAATTTTTCTTCTTCTCGTGTATGATTTTCAACACCTTTGCCTGACAACGAAGGTAGAGCTTCAAAATTTTGCATGATGTATGTTGTCCATTTTTGGTTGGCCCAATATGGTTTTGGGGATTTTGAATGTTATTTCATCTGTTACGAGTAAGGGTGGACTGAATTCCTCCTCACCTTCATGAACATTTTCTTCTGCCATGAAGACAGGGTCTCATTTCCTTCTGTCTTGGGTGGTGTGGAGAAGAAATTTGGCCACTTTATTTTTATTTAATTTTAATTGCATTATTATTATTTTGATGGTATGAATGGATGCTCTTGATTACCTTCCCTTGGGAGGTAAAGGAGAGGGCTTTTCTTGGGGGTTTCTCTTTTCTTCTCTCACTCTCAAACACACACACACCACTCTATTAATTCACTGTTGTCTGAAACTTTCTTCCTAGTTTTCCATGGGCTATAAACCTTATAAAATTCATGGGATTGCCTTAAGATGACAGATGTCTTGTGGGAACACACACACACACACACACACACACACACACATTTCCTGAAATCCCTATGGATTGGGAGTGGTGTGATAATGTCTCTGCTAAGATATTCTAGGAGGTGCAGCCAATGAGAAGCTTAAAACAGAAAAAAACATGTTTGCATATTTCTCAAAGATATAATGTTTTTGTTCATTATTTAATGGAGTGTTGCGCCATATCATATCTTTGAGAAATGTATCACACCACAGAATGAACAAAAACAAATACTTTCAGTTCAGAGAGATGCACAGTTAAAAGCATTAATTTTGAACCAGATAAAATCAATTCAGTTTCAGTTCATGTACAAACTCACTAGGTGACCTGCACACAAACCACTATCTCTTAGTATTCTCCTCTCCCTTCTCTAAGATAGATATGAAACTAGCACAAGATTCTGTATACATATTGTCCTATACCTGGGTGAGTAGGACCCAAGGCCCAGTTAGGGTCTTCTCCACAAGTACACAAAGAGATAAGAAAAACCCAGAAGCATCAAAAGCAACATCAGGGTAAAAACAAGAGACTTGGCAGGGAGTAGCGTAAACCAAATGAGGAGGATCCAACAACAACAGTCTGAGGTTGTTCATCAAATTCTAAACAGCAAACAAGAAGGGAGATTTTCACAAAGCAAAGGCAAACGTCAGGCACCAGCAGATCAGTCGCAGCAAGGTTTGAAGATACAAGGGCAAGCAGGGAAAGAACAGATTCCATTGTCCCAGGTGTAAGGACTATATCACTGAGCTACAAGACCCTCACCCAGAGCTCAGCTTCTGTCACTCTGATCTTCTCTATTCCCAAGGAAGTTCAGACTCTTGAGAAATCGTTCCTTGCAGCTGGCACTTCACCTAGATACCTCTGACCAAGTTCATGCCTTCAGAATTGATATTCTCAAGGAATGAAAGAGGTTTCAGCCTCCTCTTCTAAATCTTGAGCCGAGTTCCCTCTGACCAGCCTCTAATACACTTATGAACCTCAGAAAGTTTTGAGTGTGCTGATGCATCAGCTCTTAACTAATCTACTTCTAGGGATCCTAACTCCTCCTCACTGGAGGAGTCCTCTGGGGATATCTTTCATGTGTGCAGTGTGTGTACATGCACACACACTTCTTTGCACATAAAACACAACATCCAGACAAATACCAGAAGCCATAAAGTCATACACTAGTCTATCCCTTATCTCCAGTATACTCGCTTTCCATAGATTTAGATTTGTGATGACCTCCACCTCTTTACAGAGAGTAACCCTCCGCTGCACTCTGAAATGGCACCATGCAGGAACAATTTCGCTGTATGCAGAACTTTAAAGCTTTAGCATGTTAAAAGTAATACTAATCTGCAAGTGAAACCTATCAACCTTAATGGTTTTAATGAAAATTGATCTATTAAATTGTGGTTAATAATTAAGAATTGGTTAAAGTAATACTAATCTGCAAGTGTAGTATATCAAAATTAATGGTTTTAATGAAAATTAAGCTATTAAATTGTGGTTAATAATTAAGTATTACAAAAAGTGGCCCCAAATAGTCATGTGTGCATGCTGTGTGACTTCAAGTCACTTCCGACTTGTGGCAAACCTAAGGTGACCCTATCATGGGGCTTTCTTGGAAAGATTTGTTCAGAGGAGGTTTGCCATTTCACTCCCCTGAGGCTTAGACCATGTGACTTGTCCAGTGGGATTCATGGCCGAATCAGAATTGAATCCTGGTCTCCACAGTCATAGCCCAATGCTGAACCACTACGCCATGCTCATGGTCCAGGCTCTCAAGATTAACTCTCCCCCCCCCTCAAAAAAATAACAAGCTAAAATATAAGATATTATGTTAAAAGAATCTGTTAACATCAATGTTATTAAATGACATTTAAATTTGCTGTTTATAAATTTAATAAATTACGGGTAATTGAACTGTTAAAGTACTATGTCCAAGCTCATAGCATGAAATAGGCTATTCTACAAGCAGCATTTAAAAAAAAAAAAACCTTCATCAGATGACCAATACAAAGTTGTTTTTTAAACACCTAGTGCACAACAAAACATGGCTGGTGGGCTACATTCAACATGGCAGGTCAAAGAAGCCATACTTCGCTAAATGTTCAATGTTTATAATGCCCTAGTGAACATTTGAATCCCAGTTAAAAAACTTATCCTAGTAAAACCTCTCCATTTGAGGATGTATCCACTGCACCACAGTGACTCTTAAGTACCCAAGATTTGTCAAGACTTCACCATTCTAAAATGAATCATTAGACAACTGTAGCCTCTATAGTTACTTTGGTATAGCTCATTAGCCTTACAAATTTTGGCAAACAGCCTAGTCCAGAAGGCTCAGAGGGAAGTACCAATGCCTGGCATGGGACTATTCTTTTTTTCACAGAGGTTATGATGACATCATGACAGTGGTACCCTACTGAGAAATATCTATATGAAGACATATCTAATAGACTAATAAGCACTTTAAGTGATGTGCATGCATTCTGTCCTCCTTCCATAATACTGCATGTAAACATACTGTGTTTCTGCTACTCTATAATCTGTGGAAGAACCAGACTATGAAAAACTGTAATTGCAAACACCTCCAAAGTTAGAAAGGAGAGTGCAAACTCTGAATCATTTTTTTCAGAGTAAATTCAGTGAGTTAGCACAAGAATTTTAAAAAGTAGTATCTTTACTGTTACAGGAAGAAACCCACATGATTATCTGAACTTCACAGATTACAGTGCAAGTACTCATGGGTTGGAGTTTTTATACATAACCAGGAATTTTACAACAGGAAATTTGCATTTAATTCTACAGCAACATCACTGCCTAACCTATGATGAATATATTGTGCTGCCACTTAGTAGGTTAATATGGTCACAAATCCTTAGAAAAGTACTTCAGAGTTCCATCTTCTTGTCATTATCATTTTTGGATTGAATAGGGGTACAGGGAGAATTGTAAAAACACCTAAGAACCCCCCTACATTTTGAATGAAGTGCTCTCAAGAAGCTAAAATATTCAGCAGCCAGCCAGATCGTTCACTTTTTCTTGCAGAAAATCTCTACAAGATTTAATACCACAAAGGAAACAGAGAATATAAAAATCTACAACACTACTCTACGACAGAACAAACTTCATGATCCAGGAGTTGAAAACTTTTAACGGTATCATGCTTTCCATTTTTCCTTCCATTTGGTTTTTCCTTCCATTTGGTTTTTCACAGCAGATAACCATCCATCCTGAATACCACCACCACTACAAACTTCATGATCCAGGAGTTGAAAACTTTTAACGGTGTCATGCTTTCCATTTTTCCTTCCATTTGGTTTTTCACAGCAGATAACCATCCATCCTGAATACCACCACCACTACTACTATGACTATTATTGATTATTGATTATTTATTATTAAACAGAGGAGGACACACTGGCCCTAATATCTATTGACCACAGTTGTAGTCTCATTCTGTCTACAGTAGAGTATTCTGTCTCCTTTTATGACCAAGAAATGGAACCAGAGCAGTCCTCTGCAGAGAAATCTGTCTACAGAGATTATTACACTACCTTCAAAATACATTAGAAAGAGATTTACCTCGCTCGAATGAAGTAAAATTCGGGCTGCATCTGGATGCTATTGCATGGATTTTCCCCAAAAAACTGCCATCTGAATGCAACCCAAATTCATCCAGGCTGATTTAACTCTCTTTGGTGGCCATTTTTCTAAGTTGGAACTTAGCTGCCAAAGCAAGTTAAGTCAGCTTTGCTGAATTTGGGCTGCATTCCAATGGCATGGGGGGGGGGGGGATCCATGCAATAGCATCTGAATGCAACCCAAATTTTACTTCAATTCAGGCAAGGTAAGTCTACAACTGAGTTCTACAGGTATATCTTTCTTTCCATCTTGAGGAGATTCTGTTTTAATCAACACATATGCAAACTCTTTTTAAAGAGACTGAAGCCTTTTGTGATACTGTTAGGAAACCAGGAGCTCTCAAATTACATTTGCTTCCAATTGGGAAATGACTGATACATATGTTGGTGTGCAATCTCTTTTAGCTTCAACTGAAAAAGAAAGAAGCAGCATCTCCTATCATGCCTATATTATTGGTGCACAAATATAAAAGTTAAAGAACACCATTTAGGAACTGGGAGCTTGAAAGGAGACCGCATTTCTCTTTTGTTACATTCAGACTGCCTCCTTTTCAGGCTTATCAGAGCTTTTCAAAAGCAATCCAGTCATTTGGTGAACATGCCAGCATAGAACCACCTTCTATTCTTCTGTTGTGGGTAGCTGTTAATCAAACACTCCTCATCAGTCTTGTCAGACTCCATAATTAGTCTCAGCTCCAAACAGGAGAAATATTGTTCTTTATAAAAATGGGGGAAAGAAGTGCAAGGAAACCACTGATGCTGTGTGCTTAATACTGTCCAAATGTGAGCAGGCTGAACTTATACATTCTTTGTGTGACCATGGACAAATGATTTTGTTGTCTCAGACTACCTGTTTGCTTTAATTCCTACAGGATTTGGTTCTCTGATATTTCCTTGACTTAAGCTACCATAACATAGCTTCCAGATGTCACCATTGTGCCATTTTTGGGGGGCAGAAGGAAGAGAATAGTGGAGGGATACAGATAGGTAGGATGCTGTGGCTCAGCAATTAAGACACTCTGATGATTGCAAGATCAGCACATCAGCAGTTTGAGGCCCAAGTGTTGCATGATGGACTGAGCTCCCATCACTAGTCCCAGCTTCTGCCAACCTAGCAGTTCGAAAGCATGTAAAAGTGCAAGTAGATAAATAGGTACCACTTTAGGAGGAAGGTAAGAGTTCCCTGCAGTCATGCTGGCCACATGATCACAGAGTTGTCTTTGACAACACTGGCTCTTTGGCTTAGTAATGGAGATGAGCACCACCTCTACAGTTGGACATGACTTGATAACCTTGTTAAAGGGGAAACCTTTACCTTTCTACAGACAGGTGGACATTACCTGTTATTCAAACAAACATGGAGACATGGGTGCTAAATTTAGGTTGAGACCAGGGATGAGCAACTGCAGAGGGACAGAGAATTTTCATTCTCATTCCACTGGTGCACTGTAACAACATAATCAACATGATGCCACTATCATCATCATCGTCATCATCATCTACCTAAGCTGAACTGGGGCTTTTTTGGCTTTGGAGGTATGTGGTGTGCTAGATGGGAGAAGGACAAGCCCACTACATTCTTCAGTGATTTTGAAATGTTTGGGGGATGGGGTGAGATGCCATCCAAAACTTAGGGCTTCAGGGGGTTTCAAGAATACAGGGCAACACTTTGCTCAACCCCAAGTTATGGTGGGTGCACTCTGTAAAAATTGAACATGGAGTCAATTGTCATCATTCTAGGTTCATCACAGGCTAATCAACAGAAAGCACTTTTAATACCTTTTTTCCATTTTAGATACCTCTTCCCATTCAGGATTTCTATCTTACCTCTAACAATATGGATCAGCTCAAAGTTTAATTGAACAGAATACAGTTATTAGATCTTGTAGGCCTCAGTAGCTGAAATGTCAAACAAACAAACAAACAAACAACCCCTTAATGGCTTGGCCAAATGCCAAGTCTAGTAAATTAGCTAAACTCATCTAAGTATCACAGCATTTAATTTCTTTTAACCACACAACAAAGAGCATACATTGTAACACACAGTGTCTTTCACAACAACCTATTATTGGGTGAGAAAATTAACCATCTCTCTCTGCCATGAATGGGTAAGTTGGGGTTGGAACCAAATTGCCTGCATCGTATTCAAATTACAAGTATTCAAATTAATAAATTATATACTATTAAACTGCTTTTATTACTGTTTCTGTGGCTAGTTATTTTCTTGGCTGTGTACTGAAGAGAATTTATTTATCTTGTTTTAACAATGGCAGCAGTTTCATAAAGGCATTGCACATCTGGGTTATTTATAACCAACACTGTTTGGTGAAACTATTTACATGTCCATTATCAAAAAAAAAATGGAAAGATGTCCAACTAATGCTAATATCTTCCTTTTTCTAGTAATGAGGAAGATTTTTTTTAAAAAAAAATGAGGGATAACTGTAAGGAGGAATACATAGTTCAAAGCTAGGTTATATTGCACTATTCATATTCTTGAAGGACTTGGAGGTGACAAAAGAGGAGTGGTGCAGTCATGCATTTTCTGTCATAGATTATCACATTTAAAATAATGCGACTTATCCCTGTTGGGATACAGTCACATTTCAGGTTACTACTGGGTATTATCACAAATCACTCCACCTGCCACCGGGTGACTGCAACCTGGCTGCAGCCCGGGTCCCAGCCGCACTTATCCGGACAGTTTTCAAAAATGGGATGTTCCCATTTTTAAAAAGCAGCCAGATAAGTGGTGGCAATTTAAGTGTGATAATATCTGGTAGTAACCCAAAACGCGGCTGTATTCCATTGGGGATAAATCACATTATTTTAAATGTGATAATCTCCATAATGGTCTGGCCTCACTGACATCTTAGTGGGTTGCCCTCTTGAAAGCTACTTAACTCAAGGAAGCCAGGCCAGACCTGAACATGACAGCTTTACTTCTTCACCTCCTTTGGTGAATCTGTTGTCACTGTCATTGCTTTGTGTAATGGCTTGAGGAATGCAGTCAGAGGCAGGCTGATGGGCAGTGACTAGAGATGGAAATAATATTTTTAAATATTCAAAAGGTGGTTGAAAAACATGCTTTGTGAGTGCTGACAAACTGTGATGAGAATAGTGGAATGACAAGACTCTTTGCAGGTCAGGACTTATTTTGTGCAAAATTTACAGATGGTTGTTTTGCACCGAAATCCACATTTTCTGCATAGGAAACATCCTTTGCTGCACAGAAAATAACACTTCAATGCAGAAATATTAATCTCTGTACAGAAAATGCTGTTTTCTATACAAACCAACTATGTGTGAATTTCAGCTAGAATAAATCTCCAAGTGCAGTATTATCTGTGCAGAAAACAGCATTTTCTGTGTAGAGATTAATATTTCTGCATTTAAACATTATTTTAAAGACAGAAAAGGCTGTTACCTGCAAGAGAAATGCTGTTTTCTATTCAAATCTACCATGTGTCAATTTTGCCCATAATAAATCATCAATTACAGTATTTTCTGTACAGGAATTAATGTCTCTGCATTGAGATATTATTTTGAGGCAGAAATGGCTGTTATATGCATAGGAAATTCTGATTTCTGTGCAAAACCAACACATGGGATATTTATTTATTAATCCAGAATAAATTCTGGATTACAAATAGTTTTTGAAAACTTTGTGACTTTCAAAGACTTTCTCACACTGGGAAGAAAATATTTGAGAAAGAAAAATGTTGCTACTTTCAAGAAGAAATTTATTGAAGAATTACATCCCTACCAGTGAGAGAAGCAAATAGTTTTGTGAGGCAGTAGAGTCAGGCAATGTGGTCAAGATGGTCATAGCCACACCATGAAGAAAAAGGGCAAAAAGGCAGCTGGCCTTACAACACTCCCACTCTTTTGGTTAAGGGCAGGGGATAATTTGTCAATGGGTCTCCCAATTAAGAACAAAAACACTGTTTCCTTGACCAATCCCCTACATTGTTACATATCCACCATGTCTGTTCACCTTCCTTTGGCAAGAGTGTCCCACCCAGCCACACTCCAGCAGTGGCATCACTAGGGGCATGTGGGGTGTGCGGAGTGTGCAGACTGCACCAGGTGACACCAAACCTAGTGACACTACTGCACTCCAGCACTGTCTGCTGTGGAGTTTAGCTGTGGGTGTTTACATTACCTTAACTGTGTATATTAATCACATGCTTGTTTCTTTTAAAGAAACAAAAATTGCAATGGGAAACATGACAAGTTAAAAATGTTGTCTAATAAAGTCAATGACAACCATTAAAAAAAAGCACAGCAAAGTGGAGTGAAATAGAAATAATGCTGCAATATTAAATTACTTTTATAAAATAACTTTCCAACTCTGAGAAATGGTTCAGAGTAGTGTCAGCAGGAAGAAGGAGCATGAAACCTGAATGTGTTCTCAACAGAAGAAAACAGAATACCATGATGAATAGCTAATCTTCATTTCAGGAAACACACAGACACATACACATACAGACTAAAAACATCACTGCACCTTTGTGTATCCAATGTGAGATTTCTACAATTCCTGTAACACTTCTAGGGTACAACTGTAGAGTGAATGAGGATTAATATTATGCTGCTCACCTGCCATTTTCTAAAACAAGAGTGGGCAAAATGTCATTTGGCCCCTGGAACCCCAAAGTGCAGCCCCTGAAGCCTCCCAATACCCCAAAAACTCTTAAAAGTTATTTTCTGGCTTATTTTTCACACCAAAATGGCTCAAAATCATTTAAAATGCAATATCCCACTCCCATTGGAAAAAACCCTAGAAGCTGAAGTTAAATAAAATGAAAGGCCAAAATCAGCCATAATTAAAACAGAAAGTGATATTGCAAAACCATTTTGCATTGGTTCTGTTCAATTTGCAGTGTGAATGAAAAGTCACCCATTTTATATTGTGGAGAAGTTCTTGGGATTTTGGTTTATGATGTGACCCCCTTAAGGCAGTACATGAGTGAAAACTAGCTGCTGTTGCTTCCCACTCTGGTCTAAAAATATCTGAGGATTTCTAGATTGGTTTGATGCTTGGACAGCAATCTGTAGTGATAAACACATCTCTCTTCAGTATACTGCCATTTCTTAGTATGTAGACAACAGGGTGTTTGGTCCTTGGAACCCAAAGTGCAGACCCTGAAGCCTCTTAAAACGGTTGAGATCTACTGCATCCTTAGAAAAGGTATAACAAGTAAAATGCAGTAATTTTTCATTTTTAATTCAGTAGAAATAGTCTTGTAAATGACACACACACACACACACCTCACTTTCTATTGTTTTCCTTCTGTCTACTCAGAGATAAAACCCAACTGAATTAAATAGGGCTTTTTCTCAGAGTGTGCTCAGATCTGCAAAAGACCACTTATCTAGGTAAGGAAACATCTCCAAAAATTGTGAATATGTACACAAGTTTTCAATAGTGTTTCTGCCTAAAGCTGAGGCCATGTATTGCAGATTTTACCCTAGGTTTATCTGATAACTGAATTTTAAAACCTGAGTAATGTCTAGGATATATAAATAAATCTGTTTAGAATCCATTGTATCAATGCTGTGTGTCAGAGAACTTTTCAAAGATTAATACCTGCTGATGGTTTAAATGTTCTAATCTTCTTAAAGGAACAGATATTTAATACAATGGGACAAGCCTTGAGCACTATATGGAAAGTATGCTTATAATAAAGGGTTGCTTTTGTATAAGCTTCAGCATTTTATATGCTTCAACAGCCTCTTACAAGCTGAACAAAAATATTATTGCTGATGCTTTCAAAGAAAAGAAATAGAAAGAGCAGAAAATGTTCAAGAGTCATTGTTATTCGGGCTTTCTCCTTCCTTGAATATTTTAGCACACCTATAAAAAAATATTATTCTGATTTGCTGTAATGAAACTTTGTATGCTTACAGGCTGCTTTGTGAAATTTAGACCAAGACAACTGGGATAGAAATAGCCCATTGTGATAGCTTGTTTTTGTTGTTGTTTCTATTTGTTAGACAGATAACCTGGACCAAGTCTGCAGGTTGGTTCATCAGACCACTGTGGGAATTGTTTCTTATGTGAGTCAGCCCCATATATATATATGGATGGGGGAATTCATGTCTGGATGGGGGAATCCAATGGGCATGATGAAATGTGTGGTTATTTTGCATTTCAGGTTCACCATCCCCAGGAGTCAGGTGATATTTACATGGGAAGATACTGTACATCATTTCACACTGCATAAATGGTTTCAGGTCACAATGAGGCCCCTCTCCTGCAGCTGTGACAAATGTAGTAACATAAATGATTCTCTATTGAAATCAGGTGTTATTTTATTTTTCAACATAACCTTTTGCAACCAATATATTTTCCTTTGTTCAGGAATCCATGCTACAGGATTCTGCTGGTAGAAAGTGAAACTTTATGTCTTTCCACTGTTTCAAGGGCTCAGTGCCTACCCCAAGCACAGGTGGGGATGGAAAAGGAATTCTTCAGGATTGTTTCATTTATCTCCTTCTAGAAATATCAATTTCATATACCTCTTGGGACCAGAAATTGTACAGAAAACGTCTTGCTTTAGAAATCTGTGTATTTATATATATTTACATGCTTCTTTATGGACTTTTCAGTGTTAATAAAATTTTAAAATTATTAACCTGGCATAAGTTTATCACCCTTGACCTCTGCAACTGTGGACACTAAAAAAGCAGTCATGTTTGCCAGTGGGGAGAGGCATTATGATTTGTACTCTTTTGCAGCTACTGCAGGGGTGATTTCAAGAGATATATTTCTCTGTTATTTATAAGAGAGAAGGAACATGAAGCCACAACAACAACAATAACAACAACAATTTGGGGAGATTCACTGTAATATAAGCAAGAGAAAGTCATCAGCAATGGTTTTTGGTAGCAGAGATTTTGAGTAAAACATGGCTTCTTGAGGTTTTTTTTTATAAAGAAAGAAAGAAGGAAGCAGTTTGTTTTAGCAAAAGCTTGGATATGCAGGCAGAAACAGGCAGAAGCAGAGAGCAGTCAAAGATTGCACAGAGGTTATAGTCTCTGGAGACAGGCAAGATAGTGAAGTTGTAAATGGAGACAGAGGAGAAGGGCAGGAGAGAGGAACTGTGAGGAAAGATAAGGAGTGGTTTATGATTACCATGGTCTAAATGTCACACACCTTTCTTTGGATGTGTTTTTGTTCCACCATTTCTAACAAGTGTTCTAAAACACAACTTACACTGAAAGCACTGCCAAGGGAAATTATCCCTTGAGACCATCATCAAGAGTGCTAGATATAGCCTTCTTGGGTTTTCTTTGCAGTTCTTCTAGTGTTGCCACATATCCCTTAAAGAAGTTAATGCTCTTTTCCTTCTTCCCCCCCCCCCCACCTCATTACCATGTGTTTGGCAAGGTCAGCATATGAGTTTAGGGATTCTGTGTAATATGAGGGCTGTTAACAAAGACAAAAGGTAGCAAGGATTAAAAGAGGGTGACAAAAAGTGAAAGGTTGACATCGAACTTCTGCCATAAATTAATGGACCTAGGGAACCAGTAGTTCCATGGATGTTGTTAAAGTCAATAATGGTGGTGGATGAAAGCAGAAATTCAACAATATCAGGATTTCTAAAGCCCTTTCTCCACCATATTCAGTTTCTATTCTTTATGTGCACTATAGAGGTAAGAGTACCAAACTATTTTATATTAATGAAACCTTGCAAGTGATGTGTCCTGAATACTTAGGAATGCTATCAAACTTTCACATATTATTGACAAGAATGAATAAGACAGAAATGCCTATCTCTGAGAAACATAGTATTTTGCTAACTGGGGAATGCTAATCTTTGCCAATTTCATTCCTGCATGCAAGAATGAGTAATTTCAACAATTTCCTCCTTATTTTATAAGAATACAAGGGTTTCTGCTAATTTTCAACCACAAGTCATACTTCAGGACTCTTCAAGAAAAAAAAAAGTATGCATTAGTTTCTTGTACATAATGTAGTTTCCTGCATATAAAATAGGTTTTATGTACAGAATAAGGACATGTTATTTTGGGCAAAATGATTTTCCTTTAAAAAGAGTCTCTCCCTCTGAAAAATCTCACAGTTATGTCTTGTTTCCTCAACAAGTTGATTCAGGTATTATGAAACTCTTTTTTCACCAGGGATGCAAATATAAATATTTACTATTAACAAGTATTTTATTCCTTAATTGCAAGCAAAATACAAAATAAAAATAAAAATCAAGATCAGTTCTTGGCCTACCAAGTTGAACATAGCCCAAGAGGCATCTATGATGACCTGCCAGTTGCTTGATAATCCCCTCGGTTCTGCGATTTCAAATGGTATATTGTGTACCAAAAGAAATGTGAGGTGTTAATAGTGAGATGTCACCAACCCTTACAAAGCACTATCAGGACAGAAAAGCAATGTATAGTCTTATGTAGAGTGGACATTTTTTCAGTTAAAAAGGTAACCCTCTCAAATAGTTTAGCTGTGACTAAAAAAGTTCACCTTCAATCAAAAACATGCTGCAGCTGCCTCGTATTGTTTCCTAATGACCTCCTACATTGTTAAGACATGGGTGACCAATTCCACAGGAAACATGCTACCTGATTCTATTAGGGAAGCAGAGACTTGTTTATTTCAAAGAAAGCAATCTGTTTTTCAATCTGCATTTCTTACGACAAGCCTGGAGAATATTAGTTTGAGAGCTATATACAGTTGGCCCTCCATATCCACGGATTCTGCATCCACAAGTTCAATCATCCATGTCTTGAAAATATTTTTTTTAAATATATCCAAAAAGGAAATCTTAATTTTGCCATTTTATATCAAGAACACCATTTTCCTATGTCATTGTATATAAAGGAACTTGAACATCCATGGATTGTGGTATCTACACAGGGTCCTGGAACCAATCCCCAGCAAATACCAAGGTCCCACTCTACGATTTTAGTATGTGTTTGGTTTCGCTTTGAGGATAAGGAGAATGTGCTGCCCTGTTGTCTTTCTGATCTGTCGAACAATGCCCTGGTGCATCGTGGGGACTCATTGTAACTGTCAGTCACAACAAAGTTGGGATTTCATCAGCTAAGGGTTGTGCATGATTTCCCTCTTTTTTGTAATCTCTGAAATTCATATTTGCATCCATATATCAATTTTGTACAATCAATAAACTGATGACATACAAACATGTCCATCACCTCATACATGCTCACAGAGATAAAGCTCTAGAGAAAAGCAGTTCTTTCAATTCACATTAGCAACGTCGAAACAAGGCAATCCTCCAAAAAGCAAAAATATACATATATTATTTCCAAATGATTTTCAGTGGTAATTAAATAGATAGATGAGAGAGAAGGGGGGGGGGGGGGAGAGAGGGAGATCACAAGGCTATTTTCTGTTTGTTTGTTTTTAAATGAATATAACTTTTATCTAGAATATTTATATTTTTGTCTCATTTTAGGTAGAAGTATAATGCCTTCACCACTGTGGCTGGGGTGAGGGCAGTCCCTCAAGGCTCACCAGCTGCAAACATTTAAAACTGAGGAATCTTACTGGAAAGCACTTTGAGTGCAAAACCATTTTCATGTAAAATCTCTGAAGGCTTATTCATTCAGCAGGGGAAAATAATGCAACACTGGCTCCTTTTCATATGCACAGCAAAGCGGTCTGTTCCACGCCCCTGGCTCCTACTCTAAGTGGTTCCTTTAATGCACAGGATCTGATGAGTTTGGTTTATGCTGGCTTGCTGCATGCTGAGAAAATTTTAAGGGAAATCTTTTTTTTTTCCCCTAAGTGGGCATGGCATCCTGCAGTATGTAACTGTTGGGATTACAGCAAGGGTTATTACATAAGAAAGCAAAAGGTATACTGACATAGCCCAATTCTCATCTGTGAAATACAAAATGCTAGTCTACAGCAATCTCCCCTCACCCAGTACCCTCCAAATGTGTTGGATTACATCTTCCATCATCCCCAGATAATAAGCATTTAAGCAGAAGTCCTCTTGAGAATAATATGCCTAAGGCAGCCAGCTTGAAGGGCCTACCTATGAGAGAGAATGCCTTTTCTGGGACTGATCCCAGATTATGGAAAACTAGAGTTGCGATCATTTCTCATATTCACTGGCACTACTTTCAGGGACTCTGGGAAGATGCTTCTTTTCACCCTTTCTTTCAAAATGCTTTGATTATTGTGATTACCTGAACTTTTTTTAAGTTTATTTTTTTAAATGATATCTACAAGCAGCCTTGACTATTTTTTAGTAACTAGTGTTTAATGGAAACATGTTCTTTCCCCATAGAGAGAGAGTGAAGTGATAAACATTAAATAAAACAATGCAAATATTTTTAATAATGCAAAGGCAGCAGACACATTTACAAAGTAATATATCTGATTCAAACATTGTCCCTAACGATCACTTCCAAAACTGCAAAAGCAATACCTTTAACCAGGTTCATATATGGACACACATCAGGTAGACCACAATTTTCTAGGGTTTTTAATTTAGTTCAAAATAAGTATCATGAGCCCTGTGGCTGATACACAACCCTTCTCAGAAGGTCATGTGACTTCATACCATGGCTTCTTCATCTTCTTTTTAGAATACTATTATTTTGGTTGCTGAAATATAGTGTAGCAATCTGCTTGCACCGGCACAAAAGATTCCGCACACCTTTTCTTGGGTAATAAACTGGCCACAACTTTATTTATCTGTACAGGGTCTTAACAGTTTTCATTTACAAATTCTCAATTAAGAGAATATAGAATCAAATTCTATATTTTCGTTCTTGACACATGTGTCCATGCACATAACAGGAGCATCTATCAGAGTAAACCACGCCCAGCACGACATGTGTCAAGAACGTCCTGTTCAAATTAGTTACACAATTTCAACAAATCACCTCCCTAAACCGGAAATGACATCATAATTAAACATATGACATAAGCAAGTTATGATGTCATCAACATAGTTTATGACATCATAGATAATTTATTTAACCCAATGACGTATACTCTTCATCAACATTAATTAATTCAATTTGGTAAGTTCAATTAACCAAATTATCTCCTGGGGGTCCCTGCCCGCCAGAACTTACAAATTACATTTATATGAAACTTAACCAACCAAGACGCTGATCCCCAAGTTGTGACAAAATAAGCAATAATTTGTAACACCACGTGAGTAAATCACCACAACCAGGACGGGATCAACTACAGCATTATGCAAACCCACACTATATTATTATTATTATTATTATTATTATTATTATTAATCCATCTCAGGGAGGGCAAAAAACCCAGGTTACAATAACTTTGGGGAAAAATCCCTCCTGGCCCCTGAAGGCGACCAGCCGAAGCCTGAGAGCAAATAATAAACAGCTGCTAATTAAGGGTGGGGTGGGTTGGGTCGCTCGACTGCTACAGACAAAATGGCTGCTGCCACGTGGCAGCCGAGGGCTATATAAACCCAAATCTCAAGGGTAATCTCGCGAGATCCATGGTCTTGCAAGTTTACCCGCATACTGGGGATCTCGCGAGATCCCCCCTGATTGGCTGGGCGGTGCAGAAAGGGCAGGACTTTCTGCCCGCCCAGCCAATCACGGTATCGACATCTTTTAAGAGGCCGGCACAACAGAGAGCCCCTCCCGATGTGTCGGGGGGGGGGTTCCTTCTGGATTTTTGCATTCCCATACTTGATTGCAGTGTTGATCTTTAAGAACTTGCCATAAGCCCATAACAAAAGAAGAAGAAGAATATCACTTTAGAAGGGATTGGATTTTTGTTGTTGTTTTTGGTGTTGTGTCTTTTCAAGTTGTTTCTGACTTATGGCAACCCTAAGGTGAACCTATCTCAGGATTTTTCTAGGGCTAAGAATGTGTGATCCACCCAAGGTCACCTAGTGGGGTTTCATGGCTGAGTGGAGAATCGAGCCCTGGTCTCCAGAGTAGTAGTCCAATACTCAGATCACCATACCACACTAGCTCTCAGAGAGGATTTACCAAGGATTATTAATGTATTGTTTTGGAATATTTTTACTATTTGAAAAATAAGGACAATGTGAAGAATGTGATGCTTACAAAATAAAAAAGTACAACAAATTGGATCTGTACCTTTCAGGCAATGTGCAGATTGGAATTTAGGCATCCCCTGACTTTCACACTTTGTGGATGTTCTTGTCTGACAAACAAAGCATTTGAACATTTAAAATGCATGCTTGGTGAGCAATGCACATTTTGGGAGAAAATATATTTAGAATTGTAGTTTTAAATGAAATTATTCCTATGGATTTCTTCAGGGGGAATCTTTTACTACCTCCTCCACCCTTATATCTATATAGCCAGAAATATGAAAAAATGCAGACATAGGAAAGAGTGGAATATGGACACTTGCTGAAATAAATAGCAGACTTGAAATAGATTTGTCTATCCTTAACTGGGCAGTGTTATCTGTAATGTGCCAAGCTCCCACACACACACATGCCTCACAATTTCTCCAACTTTTCTCAGGAGCATACCACTCAACATCTCTATAATATTAATTCTAGAAACTGAAAAAAGTAATATATATATATATATATATATATATCCTCAGTTCCATCAGAACAGAAGCTGACATCGTTTCCTGTCCCTCCTGCTGTTAGTTCTCTCCTGACAGCCATCATCTGTACTTATTTACTCCTGTACCAAAATAATAATAATAGAATATTATGCAGCACTGTGATAAGTTGGCATTTTGCATCTAATTTGCATCTGACTGGGAACATCCCAGTGGGAAATATTTGTGCTAGAAAATATGATTTGTTAGTTGCTGCTTTTTAAAAAAAGTACTGTCACTGACTTTAGGTTGTGTATATGCTTAGAAGTTAACCTAGAAGCATGTGGTATGTAAATTACATAAGTAATTTCTTTTTGGTTTGGAGAGACAGTTATTAACATTCCCTGCAATTTCTTGTTCTCCATCGCTCTCTCTCATTCTGTCTCCCTGCTTGCTTATTCTTCTTTTGCTGTCTTTTTAAGAGTTGCTAACATCAGCTGGTTCTTTGTGGATTTCTCTCTTTGCTTGGTTGCCTACAAATTGCTCTAAGCCTTCCATTCCCTCTAAACCTGTCTAGCTGGGCAACAGCTGCACTTCTGCAGAAAAATGTTTGGGTGCACTAGGACACTGCTAACAAGCAGAACAGTCAAAGGTTGTCTTATCTTTTGAGGTTGCACATTCTGTTCTTTTTTGTTAAAAAAAAAAAAAAGGCGCACAACTTTCTTCAGGGGAAAAAAAGATGTTTTCCTGGAAATAACTTTAAATGTTCAGCCCATGCTGTTTCATGCCCAAGTTGTCAGGGGATGTCTAATCATCCACATTAGACTGAAACATATACATCCCTCAGGTCTAAAGATCTACCAGATTCAGCAAATGCATCCATGATCCATTCCAAAGTCAAAATTAGCCAGGCCATAATATTTCTGATTTCTATGTATGGTTGTGAATGCTGCCCAGAAAAGATCTGACAAGAAAAGAAATGTGGTGCTGGAAAGAGTTCTATAGATACCATAGACTGCTAAAACAACAAATTAATGGAATCTCAAGAAAATCAAGTCTGATTTCCGATAGCATCATGGCTGAAAGATACAACCAATATTATCAATTGTGTGCATATACAGATGGGGATTAAGAGTTTATTTTTTTATATATATGTAAATACAGTACTTTTATAAAATTATAATTAAAAGAAATAAATATTTTTTAAAACTTGTTCTCACATTATTAAGAACAGATTAATTAATCAAGGACAAAAGACAGTGGTAGGTAAAAAACAATTTTAATATGCTATTCAGCATATTTTAAGTCAGGCTTCCATAAAGAGTAATATTTAGTTTTAAAATTTTCTCTAGAATAAGCTTTTGTTCTCCATATGACTGCTAAGTATAAGCACAGATTTAGCATATATGCATTTCTTTTAGCTTTTAAGGATGCTTTTGTTATCTAAAATCTTTCTTCTGAAAGGAATCAGAAAACTTGTACATATCTAAAAAGTAGCTCAGTCAAAAGAGCCAAGTCAATATAATCATTCTGTTTTCCCCTAAACTGAAATATTAAGGCCAGTTCCAGGACAAGAAATGTCATTATATGTCCAACATTTACCATTACTATGAAGCAATAGCTTGGAAAGTTTGTTAGGGAACAAACTGGTCTTCATATTGTGTGTGTGTGTGTGTGTGTGTGTGTGTGTATTTTACTGGTTTACTTGAATTGTAAATTGTAAATAAACAATGATGTTCACTGTATAAGTTCAGAACATATTCTTGGAAACCTTCAAATCCAGTGTGGCCAGTACATTCCTGGTTCCTGAAAATCCAAAAATTGTCTATGTGTGGTTTCTAAATAGATTTATATGTTTTCTAGGAATGTGTGCAACAGTTTGTACAGAAGTTGCTGTTATTACTTTTTTTTAAAAAAAAAAGATGGATTGCCATAGGACACTTTGGGACTCGTCAGACATCCCTAATAGGTGGCTCCGTGCTACCCCTGGAAATTCTGGGTTGGGGACATGGCAACCACATGCCACACACCCAACCCGGCAGTTCCATGGCGCAAAAAGAAGCTGCAAAAGCAGCTCTTTTTTGCGCTACAGAAAGGGCTCCCTTGCTACCACTGCGGTGGCTTTTCTGTGCTCCTTTGACACAGTGTATGCAGACAATGTGCCAAGGGAGCACCCTGACGCTTCCCACCATGCGGTGGGGTGCACAACATGAGGCTGGCATGGAGGCAGAGTTGGGGTGGATGGCGTGCAGTTGCCACACCCTTACTCTGCCCTCCGACCAGCTCTTTATGCAAGTGTGTACAGCCTATTTGTTGACTTTTCTACAACAGACTGAGATCTGTTTTGCTGACCAACCATCAAATAACAAGGTCAGAACCATTCTACTGCTTCAAATAAATGGATTAAGAAAGGCAATTTTATTGACCAAAAAACCTTATTTAACTATTTGAGGCCTGGGAGCAAACAAAGGGATAAATGGGGGGGGGGGGAGCAACCTGATGTGGGTCCAGCTGAGGCTCAGATGTCAACCTACAGCACCTCCCCAGCTATCCCTTGGGCAAAACAGCAGACCCCAAGGGCAATCCAATCCAAATCCAAGTTGTTACCTCTGCCAGTCATTTTGGAAAGGCCAAAACCTGGAGATCTCCCTCCCAAATCACTAAACTTTGTAAGAGGGAGTAAACCCAGATCAGCCCCAAGGGTAGTCTCCTTCCCACACACCCCGGTCGCTTACACCATGGAGCCAGTTCCAAAGACCAACCCTCCACCACAGTGGGGTGCCAAGGTATCCAATCTAAAAATCTTCTCCTACTATTACCTGACAAAGGAAGCCTATTTAATGATACTACTCTGAACCAATTGTCCTCCTCTTACTAACAAATACAGTATGGGGCAGGTGAAAAACCTCAGGTAATGCAGGTGGGGGGATCTTTCCTGGCCCATAGACAACCAGTAAAGCTCACACTGCACTGAGAGTGGATGGGTGGGTCACAAAAAATAAAGAGCTGACAATCTAGGGGGCAACAGGCTTAATAGTCTTTGCAATTGCCCCCTATCATGTGGTACAGCATGGCCAACCAGGTCAAGCTATTGTTATTCTCTGGCCTCTATTCATAGAGGACAACAAAGAGTCCCCTTCTCCTACAGCAGCTTTACTGTGAGCTCAGGGACCAATTATATGCTTACTTGGGACAAGAAAAAGATAAGGACGTTACTTCAACCTTCCTTTTTCACTTCATGATAAATTACCAAAACACAAGCACCTCATATGTGATATAGAAATTCAGTGAAAAATTCTAGTAGTAGGCATGGAGACTATCTGAAAAATGTTCCCCTCTCAAAAACAAACCAAGAATGTTCAACCTGGTTCTTGATATGAAGTCACAGAAGTTAATATAATGATATTGTGGAAAATACAGACACACATCTTCACTACAGGAAAAGGCAACTGCACTAAATAAGGCATGGAAATCATTTGTAAAAAGCCTTTGCTTTTTGCAAAATGGACACACTCTCTCTTATATTCAGCTGTTTTGTTCAAGCAGATACCAAGCAAATTATCTGGAACTGTGACCAGATATAGGGTGCAAGAGATCTGTGAGCAAATCCTTTATTGTGCTTGATCCGTAACACAGACTGAATGCTAAATTCATTAACCTGAGTATGTAGAGCGATTTTGTAGCACCTTTGAGACTAACTGAAAGAAAGAAATTGGCAGCATGAACTTTCATAGACTTCAGTCTACTTCCTCAGATGCATTTGGTGGAGTGGAGACCAGGCATCTGAAGAAGTATACCAGGGGTAGGCAACCTTTTTGAGCCGGGGGCTGGGTTGCTGTCCCTCAGACAACTGGGGGGGCCGAAGCACCAAACATAAATAAATAAATAATAAAAATGTTTTAAAAAAAATAAAAATATAAAAATATATGCATGCACACTCTCTCAACCCCAGAAAAGCCATGGCAAAACCCCTGTGGAGATTTTGCCAAGAAAACCGCAAGAACAAGTAATAACAACAAGAATCAATATCATCATGGTGGGCGGCGGTGAGGGACGGTGGTGGCGGCAGGACTGGCCTGGGGCCGGTCCAAAGTCCTCGGGGGGCCGCATCTGAACCCCCGGGCCTTAGGTTGCCTACCCCTGAAGTAGACTGAAGTCTACAAAAGCTCATGCTTCCAATTTCTTTCAGTTAGTCTCAAAGGTGCTACAAGATCTCTCTACGTACTGATTCTACAGACTAACACAGCTATATCTTTGTATTCATTAACATGAGTGACATAGCCCTACAGGTTATGTAATGATCAAAATGTAATGAGCAAAGGATACGCATGGAAACAAAAGATGTATTGCTTTTTCATTATTTTGTGCTTTCTTTTTGATAGCCCCACAACATCTCATATATGGAGTCCAATTTCTCTTTCTTTGATTTCCAGTAAATTTGCACCATTTATAAGAAATTCATTAATGTGCCCCAAGGTTGGATAATATCACCAATTAAATTCATTACAAATTCAGCTCCCATGATAATAAATGGCCACCTTCCTACAGAACATAGTGGTGAAGGATAAAGGCCTTTTTTTGTTAACTGCCTTTGCATCTATCTTGACCCATAGTGACCCTGCTGACATCTTCAGCCCCCTCTGTTCTCTACTGCTCTCCCCAGCTCCTGCAAACTCATATCCATGGTCTCTTTAATAAAGTCCATCCATCTAGCATGTGGCCTTCTTCTCTTTTTACTTCCTTCTACCTTTCCCAACATTATTGCTTTTTCCAACAATTCATGCCTTTTCATAATGCGCCCACCAGTCTAAGTTTTGTCATCTTGGCCTCCAGGGATATTTCTGACTTGATCTGCTCTAGGACCCATTTGTTTGTCTTTTTGGATGTCCATGGAATGAATCCTCAGTGCTCTTCTCCAGCACCATATCTCAAATGAGTTGATTTTCCTCCTATCTTCATTCTTAACTGTCCAGCTCTCACATCCATACATGGTAATAGGGGATACAATGGCTTGTATGATTCTGACTTTTGTGTTGAGTTATAAGTCTTTGCTTTCTAGGATCTTTTCTAGTTCTTTCATAGCCACCCTCCCCATTTTTAATCTTCTTCTGATTTCCTGGCTGCAGTCCCGATTCTAATCAATGTTTGATCCCAGATATGAGAACTCTTTTACTATTTCTATTTCCTCATTGTCTAGTTTGAATGTGTGTAAGTTCTCTGTAGTCATTATTTTTGTTTTCTTTATATTCAACAATAAGCCTTCTTTTGCATTTTTTCTTTGATCTTCCTTAGTTGGCCTTTGCATAAGGCTTAATTGGCATGCTGGATTAGTATAAATGAATATAAAACTAAATGAATGGCTACAATTTAGGAGTCTGTAAAGAAAAATACTATACAGCATTACCCAAGAACTATGGAACTGCAATGGTGAACTTAATTTCTGCCTCTATCTTAGGTCATCTACTTAACATGAGTTCAATGGGACTTATTCCATAGTAAGTGTGCACAACACTTGATTATGCATACAGTCTATTTTATAAAGTGGCAATATTTTCTTAATGAAGCAGTGAAGGATAACAATTAATCCAATATGTAGTCCACAGGTCCAGCTCACTTCACATATGTTTTGAACAAACAGAAAAGTTGTTGTCATAATCTTTTACTTTTAAGGAGAATTTGAGGAAGCTTTCTCCTCACTCAAAACAATATTTTCAAACAAAGTCCAAACTACCTTGCTAAAATGACTCAGGTAGCTTTCATGTCTGTATTTCACCTTCAAAAATTGGGGTTGGCTAAATATAACAGATAGAATTTTCACAAATTTTCTGAAAGCTAGGGTTGCCAGGTATGTCTCCCACCTAGATATGACCCATGAAACCTGGAGACTCAGGGCCAGACATGAGATCTGGCAACCCTACTTTCAACTCATCAATACTTTGCTCAAAAAAGTGCATTTTATGCACAAAAAAATGGGTCCATCCAACTCACCAGGCCAGCCTAGTTTGTGTGGAGGTGAGGCCATCGTGTCCATGGTTTCTCCCAGGCCCCTAGTGCTCTCCCAGCAGGTGCCGGGGTGAATTTTGGAAGCCCTAATTGGTAACGGGGCCATGGGAGGGTGGGTTTCCAGCTCAGGCTGGAACTATGATTCCTGACATGCACTAGCAGCCAGAAGCGTCCTCCAATTAGCTGATCCCAGGACAAAGGCCCACTGCAATTGGTTGGGAGCCCCGAGGAGGTGGGAACTCTGGGCCTCCTGGACTGCGATTGGGTGGTGGGCCTATTTAGGGCATCGTGGTGTGAGAACCAGTGCCATTACTAGCTCAGCTCTGCCCACCCTCCCTCCCTATATTTGTTGGGGATAGGAATGTGCTGTCACAGCTTTCTAGGGGTGGTAGCAGGGGTCTCAGATCTGGTGGGCATGGTTTCCTGTGCTGAAGAGCATGGGATCGGGAGTCCCTCGGAGACCCTGGGGTGCTGGGAGCATTGGGAGTTGCCATTGCAGGGGCAACTCCAGGTCAGTGTGCCCCAGTGACAAGTGATTGAGATGCGAACATGTGATCATTTGCTTAGCCTGTTCTCATTCTGAAGCTTGGCCATGGCCAGACAACTTGGTTCATCAATCAATAGGTGGGTTGGTCGATGCCAGATCCAGACCTCATGCATTTCAGGCCAACCCTACCTGTATTCAATAAAGTTGTGGCCTTTCTCATTCTAGTCAGGTGTATTGTTATTTCCTTGCGATGCCTCCCCTTCCACAGCAAAGCTGCATTTTCACAACAACAACAACAACATACATTAGTTCTAGTAATGCAACCCCACCACCAACCACCACCACCACCACCCCAAAAGCGCAGGAAGAAAAATTGTGGAATCTTTCATTTGTATATGTGAGAATGAACATTTAATAAAAGTAAATGAGATTCACTGTGACAAACACTCTTTTAGCTGGGCCTGGAACATGCAACTACTGGAAGATAAGTGGTATAATTTACCCAAAATACTTTACAGAAGTTTGTTGAGTTGCACTGACTGCCCACAGCCTACTGAGCTACCTTCAAAATGCTTGTTTTGAGTGCTATTTGAAGCCCTAGACAGCTCAGGACTTGAGGGAATACCTTCTTTCTACTTTTCTAACTATTAATATCTAGGAAAATACCATCACGCCAGTGAAGTGACATTCCCAGAGTGGGTATACTCAATATAAGTTCCCCAAATAAAGGAAACCCTTCCCTCATCAAATGTTAATTAAATTGAAGACCTTTTTATTCACCCAAGCATTTTCTTGAATGTGAGTGGCTGCATTTTTGAATCCTTATTTAACTTTGTCTGGACCCCTTTTTATTCTCCTATTGGTTATTGATATATTTTCTGTTGGAGACTAGTGAACATTAGACATATCATAAAACAACACGATGCATAGGAAGATGATAATGCTTAGTAAACTGTGAAGTAGCAGGAACAGATGAAGGCTATATCACAAATGGATAGACTCAAGCAAGGAAGCTAAGGCCTCAAGTTTGCAAGAATGTAATAGGCTGTTAATAAGAGGGTGACTTGAAGTTCTCACATTCATAGTTATCACATACTGAAGCTGATTTGATGGCAACTAACCAGAAGAATATATATGCTGTTTGATTATGTTGTATTCCATTGGTTTTGTGACACACTTCTGAATTATTTTTATTAGTGAAAAGTAGACATTATTATTAACAAGAATAAACATTATTCTGCCTTTTGCTCATCTTTACATTATTTGTTTTGTTCTGTGTTGGTATCAGTACACTACCATCTTTCTGATCCCCTTGGAAGCCTAAGCACACCCTTACCTGAAAGATGACCTGGGAACAACAGGTGCTATGATGGATGCCCCAAAGCTTAGAGATGTAATCCTGCCTTCCATACAGAAGCTACCAAATTCAGTCTCTGCCATCATCATCAAAGTTAGAGCTGATAACATTTTTTGCTCCTCCCCACAACTCCCAGAAGGCCAGGTGGTAAATTCTGGAAGTTGTAGTCAACATAAATAGTATTTCTAGGCCTTCAGGCAGAACCACTACTGCTAGCTAAAGATGACAATATCTACATGGGTTGGAAAGACCAATTATCTAACTCACTGGATATGGCAGCTTCCTATGTTCCTAACTGCTTAATTTCACTTCTCAATTGACCAAATCTCATTAAAAGCAGCATTTTTATCTTACTTGATAAACAAATAGGCCTTGATTATATCTGGAAAAAAAACAGCCATAGTAGCTGTGTATATTCCTCCCACTATGATTTATTGTATTATCCTTGCAAGATTCATGTCACTGCTTTGTGAAAGGCAGGGCTGTAATAAATTAGTATCAGATGCATATGGAATTTACCCATGTGAGACCGACAACTGTTAGATGCCTGAGGTGGCAACAGCACATGGTTCAGTCTGTTGCCTCCAGCAAGATGGCTTCTGACAGCACCTGACCAAACAGTTGTGCTGTGAGCTTTTCATGGGGATTAAGCCAAAATTATATGAATTAAATTAAGAAATTACTTAAAATTGCTGGCAGGAATGCTGTGCTCTGTAGGCATTACTGAGTAGGAAACAATTTCTTCATCTTTCATGAAACTGTATGCACATTTACCTTGGAGTAAACCCCATCAAATACAAAGAGGTTTCTTTCTGAGTAAACATGGATAGATCTGTATCATACAATTACAAATAATGACATCATTTATGAACATTTGCTATTATACTATTTCTCAAAGTGTGAATAACCTACAGATGTTTCCACGATTTGTATACTAATATTCATTCCCCACACCCATACACTTCAAAAATACAATAGGGATTACTATTACAATGGGAGTGAGACTCCTATTGAACTCAATTGAACTTCCATGTGTGCATTGCACTGTAAGTGGTGTGAAAACAAACTTGACAAAAATGCAGTGAAGTAAGGTTGCCACTCAGCTGAATAAATATTAGCTAATCCTAAGAGTTTTAAATACAATAGCCCAAAACAACGTACGTTTAGTAGAGGAAAACACATGCTACTGGAGCTCTTGTTTCGATGTCCCCCCCCCCCCCCGTTGTACAAACAGTAGTGCATTTATTCTTGTGCTCTTGAGGGATACTACTGGGTTTGCAATGGATTCCACAATTACTTATACAACTGGATGTCCAACTGTTTTCTCTGATTGCTTCAGCCACTGGTTGTGAAAGACTGGCAACCAGTTTTACAATCAGCCTACCACCAGTTGCATGGTTTCCCTGTTCCTTACTGCCAAATACAAAGGCTACAACTAGGTGTCCACAAGCACAATATCATTTGATGCTGAATGAGAACATTTTGGGGAGAGGACTAAGTATGGAAGGAAAACAACAGAATTTTTATTTAGGTGATCCATGTATGCATTGCAAAAGATGTTGTATTCCCCTTCAGTCAGAACAAGAATGAAACTTTTGAAATATGCAGCTTTTGGAAGTAGTAAAATTTTAAAGGTAAACTTTAACTTTAAATTGAATTTGAACTACTGGTACATTTATTTTAAAAAAAATCTTATTGTGGTGCCTTATTCACTGGTTAAGGCCTGATCACTGCCTTGATCTAAACAATCACTTAGCTGTCTATTACAATTGCAGAATAGAAGGGTCTTTTTCTTTCATTCTCCTTCAGTTACAAGGGATTGAAATTGCACAGACTGACATTGCTGATGTCAGGCCACACCTAACTTCAAGGGAAGAAGAAAATTCATTCTCCTGTTATTCCACACAGCCTTCTTTTGACTATTGCAGCTTTTTTTTTTTTTTTTTTTTTTTGGCTGGGGACGGTGACTTGCTTTTACGTTTAAACTACTTTCCCCAGATTCAGTCATACATTTGGTATTCTACAGGTGGCACTTTGATAGCTTCTCTCCTTACTGGCTCCCTTTCCCTTTTTACATTCAGTTCAAACCCCTTTTGCTCACTTTGACATATTTCTACTCTCTTTTCCCTTCTTTCTTGTCTCTTATTTCTCCCCCTTCCACCTACACTTTCCCATCTTCTTGCTCCTCTGGGATTAACCTGCTTACCAAACCTACATCTCTCATCTTGTTCTTTTGCCACCCTCATCACTTCTTCCTGCCTTTTCTGTATCTGTTCCAGAAAGCTCATGTTTCTGTTCTGGCTTTTCCTTCTTGGGCTGCCTCCCTCTCTTCTATCTTGTTTCTTTTTTCTTCATTCTTTTTATATCTTCTGTCCCTTAGTGTCTTTATTTTCTTTTGCTTCACAGTGCTGAGCTCATCACCACAAGATTATGATAATAAGAGTTTTAAGTAATTATGAAGAAGGATAGCCTACTTCAAGAATTGCAAAATCTGCAGTCTTCAGCTTCAGCTGTTATAGTAGTACATCGCCTCCAACTGTCCCAAAATTGCAGGGATGATCCCAATTAATCCTTTGTCATCCTATTTTTTTCAGACACTTCAGAAATGTCCAGTTTCTTTCTCCTCCTCCCACTTTCCTCATTTTTTCTCAGTTTACTTCAGTTCCAAAATGAGCTCAAAAGTACAAAAGTCATTTGTACTCAAGTAATTCAGCAGTGGGGAGTAGAGTGGAAGAATCTTGCCCTTCCCTGTATATTCAGACAAAAACTGCTACAACCTTTCCTAGTCTGTTCCTCCTCATTAACAGCTTTTGCCATCTTGACCTCACTCAGATGTTGCTTGGACACATATGTCTCATCTGTAAAATGTTGGAGGTTATGCTACTAATAGTACAAGAGCAGCAAGAATTAAAAATAACAAAAACGGCATGAATTATACATTTTTGCTCTGTTTACAAGAAGAATCTATATTCAAAAAAGACATGTAAAGGAGAAAATCCCTTCTATTTCCATGGGCACATTTAATTCATTCTTGGAACTGCTTTCAGAACAGAGATAAAGGTTTGGATAAGCTACTACTGCTGCAACCTGATTTTGTCATTTTAGCAGATTATGTGGATGTAAAGACTATAAAACATGAATTGATGGTTTCAAGGTCCTCTTGTATCCGTGGGGATAGAAATGCCAAAGGAGAAAGTAACCTGTGTCGCAAAAATATTACAGTTAGCCCACCATATCCATGGATTTTTTTAATCCATGGATTCAACCCTCCAAGACTTGAATGTCTGTGTGTGTGTGTATGTGTGTGTGCGTGTTCCAAAAAGCAAACCTTGATTTTGCTATTTTATATAAGGGACACCATTCCTCTGTGCCACTGTATTTAATGGGACATGAGGATCCATAGATTTTGATATCCACAGCTCGTCCTGGAACCAAAACCCAGTGGAAATCAAGGGTCAAATGTAATTTTGTCAGGTGTTTGCTAATGCATGATTAGAAACTAGCTCATTTTGTCCTCTTCATCAACCAGGTGGATAGATACTCTTTCAAACTCTTAGGGCTCACCTACTCATCTGATAACATTTTGCTGCCTGACATGGAATACCAAATGGTACCCCCCTTTCATTTAAGCTAAGGTACACAGAACCAAAATCTGGACATCTTCCCCATCTCTGTACACATGACAAGGGGTGGAGGATACTGACCAAAAAAATAATAATAACGTGCTTTCCTTTCATGATGCTCAAAATCTGCTGTCTGAAACAGCTGCCTCATTCTGCCAAATGACAGGGCCAGCCTTGCTCCCAACCATCATGATCCAGAAGTATTACCCAAACTAAACTATTTGCCAAAACATCTTGAGAAGTAATTGTCATCCTAAGCTTGATCGTGCTGGTGTGAAAAGTCTGTGGGAATAACAACAGTACAAGCCATGGGACAAGGCCCACAAAACTAAAGAGTAACTTCTCCATTAGCACTCTCTGCATGTCACCATATCATTACATTTAGCATTATAAATGGCTCTAGCATAAGAACAAAATACATTTGTCACCTGGACTGGTTCTCCTATGTGCCAAAGCCCATCCAATTAATGCCCAATGCATGAAATATAGTGACAGTCAGGCCTCCTGCATGTGTGAGGCTGGCAAATGAATTTATTCTGTTTTGCAGCCGATTTACATCAATATAGCACCAGGCTGTGTTCCTTCTAGTCAGATACCTGAAAAATGATTCTGTTAAAAGAAGCAATTGAGTATGCAGCAAGTCTATGAATAGTTTTCCATTGCATTTGTCACCACAATAAATTAAAAATAATAGATCTTTCAGATCCCAATATTCCCACAACAGTCAGCATGAAACCTGAACTGCAACATTTTAAGATATAGAAAGTTGTTCCATATAAGCAGCAAGCATTCTAATTGCTTCACCTTGCTTCTTAGACTTCGCAATTACTTTTCGTTCCATATGGTGACACACTCAGTGCCTTCTATTTGTTTGCATGTAGCCAAATAGTTTGAACTCCTGATCCCCGATCTGCTATCTTTATTAAAAATAAATAAATACACAGATTATAAACACAGATGCTTTTCCTCAATCAGCCATCAAAAGTTCAGCATCCACCAACTGACTGAGAATGTTATCTTCAGGTAAAAATGCTCTCTTACTGTCCAAAATATGATGATTTAAATTAACAAGTTCTACCAAACAGTCGATGAATATACCAATATCAGATTTTGTCCCATGATATTCTAGTCACCCAAGGGAGAAATAAAGGTATGACAAGCAGTGCAGACTATTTCTTCTTTGGAAACACAGTTTGGGGGAAGTAAACCTGTTGTTCTTATTTTATATATAGTATTCTCCTAGGATGTCCCCACAATTTCAGTCTTGAAGGCACAATGGTATAGTGATTTCACTCACATTTGAGGGTTTTGTTGCAGAGGTAGCATTGGACAACTATGGCATGAACTGCTATAGGGTTCCATTTTGTCTCTACTATTATTCACAAAGCCTCAAATTGGCAGAAAATGCAACAGGATGTGACCAGATACTACTTCCAATTCCTGCCTAGTATTTGTTTTGTTTTGAACTCCTTTAGGCTTATTCCTGTCTGGATAAGTAGGCTTTGGGAGTTCAAGGCAAAATGACACTCCTGGGTTTAAAGTAATTTTTTACACTGATGTGGCTCTGAGAACTTGGAAGCTCCCAAAAAGGGGGCACATGAAGTGTGTAGACTGCACTTATGTAAGGCCCTGTTGCACCATTGAGAACAGTCACTAGGACAGTGATTACACCTAAATCACTTACATACTGAACTAGTGTCTCAATGTTGTTGCTGTTGTCATGTGCCTTCAAGCCAGTTCCAACTTATGACAACCCTAAGGAAAACCTAACATTTTTTTTTCCTCCTGAGGCTGAGTGTGTATGGCTTGCCCAATGTTACCCAGTGGGTTTCCATGACCAAGTGAGGATTAGAACCCTGATCTTCATAGTTATAGGCCAACACTAGAACCTCTATGCTATATTGGCTTCTAATGTGTCTCAATATGTAGATGGAATTGATGAGGCTGATGAATTCAGACTGAATCCTGGGGAAAAAACAACAATCTGGGTAAGTGAGATTTGGGAATCTTTTAACTAGAGGGGAAGTATTTTATGTGAAAAATGAGGATGTGCTTAGATTGACTTTTGCCCATGGAGTCTTGATTTATTACTTCCATCCAGCCTATTAGCATCCTCCGTTCATATGTCAACAGTGTCTTTTCCTGGATAGGGATAGTTTTACCACTGTCATTCATGTAATGTTAGCGTCACATCTGTTCTAGCATAAGGCAGCCCTTAAGGGCCTATCAGGCAGATGGGGCTTTCTTGCACTGTATTTGATGCACAGAATGTCTGTTAGGTATCAAACTATCTTCATAATCTTATTATTAACTTACAAAGCCCTATTCAAGTCCAGAATGGTTCATCAAAAAGACCACCTTCCTTCCAGAAGCACTAATGCCACTGGGAGAGATCTTGCTCCTGGAACCACTTCAACCACAGTCTGTCAATGACTTAAGATGCAGTATTTTCTGTCACAGTGCCTATACATTGGAAAGTCAAGCCTGTTCTTACATGGGAGATGGATCAGTCATGAATTTTGGACATTGCCTGAAATGCATATGTTTGCCTAAACTCTCCCCTAGTTGTTTCTGAATTGTATACTTTTATGCAATCTTTTTATTTATTTATTTTAAGAGTGTGACATCTTTTATCCATATATACATATTCCAAACATTTCCGTTTTACCTAAATATAAAAATTTAACAATCTAAAACTGTATGTTATAGTTTTAAGCCTAATATTTTCCTTTTGTTTCACACAAATTAGACATCATTTTCTGATAAGCAATCTAGAAATAATGTGAAATAAATCAATAAATTAACAAAGCAAGTTACAAATTGTTTCTCCACATGGATTATGTGTGACAGAATTATTGGCTCATTGATGTTTTATAGACATGTGAAAATTCTGACTTACTAACTATGTTACAACAATAAACATATACTGTCCCCATGAGAGAATCTCAGAGATCTCCCCATAGGTATGTTCATCACACATTGTTTAAAGCATCAAGTGATGATATTCATTCATGATTCTGTCATAACAATTTGTGGAAGTACCTGACTGACCAGGGACCTTGACAGTGGCATTCCTGCACCAGTGGAGTTTTGGGGTGGGGGGGCATGTGTAGCATCTATGCGGGCTGCTGGGAGATCTGCAAGGGGCATCCACACAGGCCCAGGAGCTCCTCTACAGCCTGGAACAGTGCCCATGCAGCCCTAGGAGCTCGTGCATGGCCCAAAATGGTGCACATGTGGCCCAAAGAGACACCTGCAGGCCCAGAAGCTCCTGCACGGGCCCCAGAAGTACCCATGAAGCTCCAGGAGCTCTCATGTAGGCCCCAAGAGTGCCCTACACAAAGCGTATTTAGGAGCTGATTGTTCTTTGTCTTCTTTCACACCTCTCAAGTGTGAGTTTGGTAAAATCCTATTATTATTATTATTATTATTATTATTATTATTATTTTCAATCCTGTCCCATTACCAAGGGCCTCAAGTGGATAACAAAAACCAAACAAATTAGTTTATAATTTGTCCAACATCCATCTAAGCCTGGGTTTTGACTCCTAGCCCAAAGTAGATGATTTTCAGCTCTCTAGGTAATTCTAGTCTACTTCAGTTATCTCAGAATACAGAGTTCTACAGCCATCTGGCAGAAATGTTGAATACTTTCTACACACCCCTTGGTGTTCTGATTTACTAGGGAAAACTATAGGGCCACATACCACAGGATAGAAACCTCACTAGTTCATGAATATGAAATTCTGTACTTATTTCATAGAAAGAATAGGTAAAGAGCTCTCGTGTAGGCCCCAAGAATGCCCGCACAGGCTCCAGGAGCTCTCCCACAAGCCCCAGAATATCATGCATGGACCGAAGCAGCGCCCACAGGGGGCAGGGAGCCAACCGGGTGTCACCCCACCTTCTGGGGTGTCACCCGTGTGGCCTGCACGCCTCCCCCAGGAATGTACTGGATTTGGATTTTTTGTTTGTTTTTGTTTGTTTGTTTGTTTGTCTGTTGTTGTTTGGAGCTGGGACAAAATGTTTGAAAAAATGTTCTGTCTTCTGAAAGATCCTTTGTGTACAGTAATTCCTGTCATATGTTACTCTCATGACAGGGCAAAGAGCATTGAAGGGAGTTGTGGAGGTGCACTCCATTAGCCTTACCCTTAAGGTCACATGTCCACATCCAGGTGTGGCCCAAATACGTCTCTGTGGATGTTTGAGATGGAAATGTCTTCACACATATCAAGGCTTCCTTGGACCCTAAAACACTATTTGCATAGCAATCCAAGATCTTAAGAAGTCACTATACATGGAGTTCTGTTCACAATTTCTTTCATGCTGCAAATGTCTTAGGAAAACTATATCGACCCATTTCAAACCGGCTTTAGGACAGGATATGGAGTGGAGACTGCCATGGTTGCTCTGACCGATGACCTCCGCCTGAGTATCGACAGGGGTAGTGTGACCTTGTTGGTGCTCTTGGATCTCTCAGCGGCCTTTGACACCATAGACCATGCCATCCTCTTAGATCGTCTGAGGGAGTTAGGAATTGGAGGCACTGCTCTGCACTGGTTCCGTTCCTTCCTCTCGGACAGATCTCAGAGGGTGAGGCTTGGGGACAGTTGCTCATCCAAAATTGAGCTTAATTGTGGCGTCCCTCAGGGTGCCATCCTGTCCCCAATGCTATTCAATATTTACATGAAGCCGCTTGGTGAGATCATTCGGAGGCATGGAGCTCGGTGTCTTCAGTACGCTGATGACACCCAGATATATCTCTCCATGACCAGATCATCGACTCAGACTTCAGATGGCGCCTCTCCTCTTGATGACTGTCTTAGAGCGGTAATGGGTTGGATGAGGAAAAACAGATTGAAGTTGAATCCAGACAAAACGGAGGTACTTGCAGTCACGGGCCCGAAACCAGATCTGGGAATACAGTCTCCAGTCCTGGACGGGGTCACACTCTCCGTAAAGGACTGTGTTCGCAGTCTGGGGGTTCTCCTTGACTCATCGCTCCACATGACTAGTCAGGTGAATGCGGTGGTCAGGAGCGCCTGTTATCAGCTTCGACTGATACGCCAGCTGCGCCCTTATCTGGATAGTAAGGATCTGGAAGCTGTGGTACACGCCCTGGTAACCTCACGTCTGGATTTCTGCAATGCACTCTACATGGGGCTACCCTTGTGCCTAACCCGGAAACTTCAACTGGTACAGAATATGGCAGCCAGGCTAATTACGGGAACATCTAGGAGGGAGCACATAACACCTGTGCTGAAATCCCTCCACTGGCTGCCAATTAGTTTCCGGGCGCAGTACAAGGTGTTGGTTTTGACCTTTAAAGCCCTACATGGCTTGGGCCCATCTTATCTTAGGGACCGCCTCTTCCCATATGACCCCCCCCGCGCCCTGCGGTCCTCTGGGAGGAATCTGTTACAGCCAATAAAAACTAGGCTGTCCCAGACCTCCCAGAGGGCCTTCTCCGCAACCGCTCCCAGACTTTGGAACGGCCTGCCGGATGAGATCCGTCTTACTACCACCCTTGCTGCTTTCAAGAAAGCAGTAAAGACGGATCTCTTTCGGCAGGCCTTCCCGGAATAACGGTCGGCCCTTAAAGGGGTCCCCATTGGTCTGTCTCCGCGGAAAAATTTTGTTTTTAATTTATTGATTTAACTAATATTGTATTTTAATTATTCTTCGGTTTAATTCTATTTTAAGGGGATGGGGAGGGGGGAGGTAGGGGTTATGGGGAGAGGGAATGTTTTAACGTTGTTCTGTTTTAACTATTGCTGTCCCCCGCCCCGATTGCCTAGCAGAGGGGCGGGCTACAAATAAAAATTTATTATTATTATTATTATTATATGTCATCAAGAATGGGGCCAGAGGTGCAGGCCCACAGAGTCTTAAGACATGCTTTCCCCCTTTTGTGTGAGTAGTAAATGAAGGAGGAAAGTGCTAGTGCAAGCTCAGGGAGACATATTATTACTCGAGCTTATAACACCACACTCTTAAAACAGAGGTAGTTCGCTTTAACAGCTCTGACTGTTTCCTGTTGCATTTTGGGGTTTGTAGTTTCTTGAGGCTTAAAGGCTCTCTGGCTGAATATTCTAAATGCCTCTTCTTAAAATACAAGCTCCAGAAAGCAACAGGAGGCAGCCAGAGCAGTTAAAATGACTTAGCCCCATTTTAAGAGTGTAGAGTGATAGTCTCCACTGTTTAACTTATATAGGGTATATAGTAATATTTAATTGCAATTTTGATATACTTCCTTGAAATAGCATCTCAGTAGTTAATAGGTGGACTTGGGCAAGTCCCACTCTCTCAGCTTCAGAGGAAGGCAATGGCAATTCCTCTGAACAACCCTTGCCAAGAAAAACCCTTGAAAAGTTTGTCTTAGGGTAGCCATAAGCAGTGATGTAGATTGAAGTCATTTGACTCAAGTTGGACTTAAGTCATTTCAGTGATTTGACTTTGACTTGACTCTGCCCAAAATGAAATGCTGATTTAACTCAAGACTTGCATATGTTTAGCTACTGACTTGTTGAACCTGAAGGAAGAGGAGTCTTCTAAAGCATTTTCTAGCAGCAGCCAAAGCTCACCCCCAAGAATATAGGAAGTGCTCCTTAGAGGGGAGCACAGCAAATGAGTTTGGCAACAGGCCTGAGGTGTAAGGATCCTCTAAACCTTTTCCTAAGCAGCAGCTAGACTCCCCAGAAAATGGAAAGTATTTCTCACAGGCTGCTGAGCAGAACTCAACCTCTAGTTTAATTGTTTCATTTGTTCTCATAGCCCTACTTCTCCCCAAATCAAAAGAAATAATCACATACTTTTGCATACACACCCAGTCCTCTTGGTACCATTGACCTACTTCAAGAATCTGGATCCTTCCTTTCCATCCCCCACCTCTATCAGAAACCCACACACACCCCTCATTTTTTCTGTTAAAATTGGCTCCCAGACTTGAGACTCACCTTAAGACATGACTTGAAAATATTTTGCAAGGACTCATGAGTTGAAAGCAGGGACTTGAGTCTTGTCTTGAGACTTGGAATAAAAGACTTGAATACATCACTGGCCATAAATCAGAAGTAACTTGAAGGCACACAACAACAACAACAACAACAACAACGTTAATGTGCTGGACAACAGGCACTTGTCTGAATATACCCTTCCTGAATTTTACATTAATATTCTGGGGGAAGGACTTTTTCTCAGTCACACCACCTGAACAGGCATGTTTGGTGAAGTTATGGGAGAGATCTTGATACCTATTCCCTGCCTCTGGAACCCTCTGCTATGGGAGACTAAGCACTCTCCATGTTCGCCTTCTGACATCAGGTAAAGACCTTCTTATGGACGTTATCACACGCGGCGGCAATACAAGAAAGCAGCATCATTCCGGTATGGTTCTGGTCGCGGCAGATGTAATTCCTCAAAAAGAGGAATTGCAAAGAACGGGGATGATGCAGCAATGTGCCGGGGATGGCACTGGATGGGGTGGGGTTTGCTGCGACGTCGTTTGAACACAGGGGCAAAGGATCCGGAATGGGATGGGGATGGTACGGGGATGGGACTGCTTTAGACCCCGTGTGATAACGTCCTATGTGAACAAGCATTTGGTGACTGACTATACAGTAAGGTCTTCAATGAGTGAGGGGGGTGCTGCACTTTTGTTGTTGTTGCTATGTTTTCAATGATTTTATATGCTTTTAAAATATTGATGTTTCAATATGGTAGCTTATTTAAGTCTTAAAAACACTTTTATTATTAGGTTTTAATTCATGTACCTTGTTTAAATTCATGTTCTGAGCTGCCTTGGCTCCCATTTGGTAGAAAGGCAGGCTATAAATTAAATAAATGAATAAGCAAATAACATTAGCTCTTGTCACTATTCACTCTCCAAGACTGAAGTGTTTCATTTATAATAGACTCAGCCTGTTGCCGATGTTAATGCTCCCTATTTCATAAGTTTATGATATCAGGACTAATAGTTCAGTCCTGTACATGCCTGTTTAGAAATGAATCTCAGTGAGAGAGATGCAGCTTAATCCCATGTAAATTCCTCCTTTCTCATTATAAAGGTCTGCTGATATGGGACTTTTGTGTGATATGTCACTGGGAATTCTGCGAGCAAACATTTTCAGTTGCAGAATCCTGGTTGTGTAATGTCTCACTTTGTAGGCCCAAGTGGTGCCAAATTAATGCATGACTGTTCACCAAGTCCATTGGGTCATTTAATGACAACATGTCTGATCTGTCAGTAGGTGGGAGGTATTTTGTTTCAATTAAAATGTTTATTTTTAAATAATTATCTCCTTTAAGTTATTTTAGATTGCTTTAAAGTAGGTTTTCTGAGCAGATGCTTCCTTATTAGGATGGGTAAGAACTACAATAATAAATCTATCAATAAAAATACAGTATAGAATTTCACCTTAGAATGCAGGCTTGCATGCTCTCTTCTTATCACCCTGAGCCTGGAATGATTTCCAGGCTCTTTCCCAACCCACTGTTAACCATGAACATCAAGCATGAAGCCTGATGACAACCTTGCTTCTCTTGGAGACTGATTATTGAAATCATGATATTAACACATTCATTGTCATAACCACAGATTCCTTCAGTATGTATGTAATGTGAAAGGAAATAAAACTTCCTTCACTGTAGGGATGAAGAGTGAGCATTGCACACTTTACAATTATTCTTATAACACCTCCTTTTTTTACGTTGGGGGGACAGGACCTACAGCAGAAGGCACCTTTGGAATTCTAGATAGTTTGGCCTTCATTCCTCATGCCTTCATTTCCCAAATATTTGGAAGGACAAAATATTGCTCACCCTAGCTCAGGGGTCGGCAACCTACGGCCCGCAGGCCGGATCCGGCCCAGAGAGGCCTTGTTACCGGCCCCGTTTTGTTCCTGCCGCCGCCGCCGCCACCGCCGCGGCACTACCGCCGCTGCGGGGTTTTTTGCCGGCTTCTCCGGCAACATAAAATGGCTGCCGGGTTGCTCTCGGCAAGCTCCGCCCCCTGTACAGCGTCATCCTTGCTGGCAGGGCAATGAGCTCGCTTCCTGAAGCCGCTTTCCTCGGCTTCCATGGGTGTCTTCAGCCCTCCCTTGGGAAGAAGAGGGAGGGGAGACACCCATGGAAGCCGAGGAAAGCGGCTTCAGGCAGCGAGCTCACTGCCCTGCCAGGATCCTCTTCGGAAGCCTTTGCTTCGCCTCCTTGGCTGTCTGTCCTCCCTCTTTTCCCCAAGGGAGGCAGCCAAGGAGGCGAAGCAAAGGCTTCCGGAGAGGATCCTTGCTGGCAGGGCAGTGAGCTCGCTGCCTGAAGCCGCTTTCCTCGGCTTCCATGGGTGTCTTCAGCGCTCCCTTGGGAAGAAGAGGGAGGGGAGACACCCATGGAAGCCGAGGAAAGCGGCTTCAGGCAGCGAGCTCACTGCCCTGCCAGGATCCTCTTCGGAAGCCTTTGCTTCGCCTCCTTGGCTGTCTGTCCTCTCTCTTTTCCCCAAGGGAGGCAGCCAAGGAGGCGAAAGAAACGCCTCAGAAGAGGACCCTGGCCGGCCGGGCGCTCAGCTCGCTCTCCTGAGGCCAGTCTCCTTCACTTTCCACGGGTGTCCTCAGTCCTCTCTTGGGAAGAAGAGGGAGGACTGAGGACACCTGTGGAAGCGAAGCAGACTTGCCTCAGGACAGTGAGCTGACCACCATTTGCCATTTCCACCCTCTGAGGCTAAGAAAGTGTGACTTATGTGTCGTGGCGGTTGTGGGCGCGCGCGTGCTGCACACGGAGGAGGGTGCATGGGGGCGCATCACGCACGGAGGAGGGTGTGCGTGCGCGCAGAGGAGGGCGTGTGCGCGCGCCCCCGCCCCCCCCCCCCCGCCCGGCCCAGCCGAGACCTGGGCTAAGGGAGACCGGCCCAGGTCTCAAAAAGGTTGCCTGCCCCTGCCCTAGCTTATTAAAAGGAATATAGAATAAAGCTTAGGTGTTCCAATAGATATTTTTTAAAAATTATAAAATCTTGAAGAGTGTCTGGAAATGTGTCTTAATTCACCTTGTCCCATCTATGGAGAAAATAAAGTGACAATGGTGAGGCCAACTATACTTATAATGGGGGGAAAGAGGTTAATTCAACATCCCATGGTCTGTTGAACCCAATATCCATACTTCCCCCAAGGCAACAACAAATGCACTGAGGAAATGCAATCAAAGCATCAAACCCACTCTAGCAAATGTGTTATGCCAACCCATTAATAATGTTGCCTTTCAGCAAAATTCTAGCTCAACACAAGTTTGACCAAAATGTTGCTCCCAAGCTCATGTAATCAGGCTTCCCTTACATTATGTGCTCACAAGGGCAATTTAGAAAAGGATATGTGCTGATAACAGATCTCATCCAAAGAACGAGTGAGGCAAGGGGACGAAATTTGTGGAAGGCTGATTATAGTGACACTAATTGGTGGGAAATTTGACAAGTTATAGATAAATGAGTTGTCTTTGCAAAGAAGAGCTCATTTTTCTATATTCCTTTCCATGCCAATCACAGACGCAGGAGTGAAATACCGGTGAACAAGCCTTGTTGAATTAAGCCATTCAGTGATGAAAGAAGGAGCTTAATTTTGTTTCCTTGCATCTTTTTGTGCTGCCAAAGAAAAGGCCCCATTGTCCTTGCTGTAGGCTTCCCTTTTACGCCTCCAGGTTCTCTGCCAACTTAATTGTGAAATCAAGCTGCATCCCCAAGTGAAAGTGAGGTGGAGGAAGGGGGAAAATCTCTGTCTGATTTCTTCTTTTTCCCCTCTTCTTTGGCAATGACTTTTGAATTTAATAAGCATCAATGAGCACACATTTAAAATTTCTTCAGCAAAGTCACAGCACTTGAAAGTATCATTTTAATGGGTTGGAAGCAAACCTCCATGGAACGTTATCTAAGCATGTGTGCACCAAAATAAATTACACTTGTAAATTCGTCATAGGCACTAGGCTAGAAAGAGCTTCCTTATTTAGAAGCTTTACTATAAACAAGCATATCCATATGCCATTGACTAAAGCTCTGATGAAGCAAAATAAAACAATCTAGTTTATTTTTTAATGTATTTAATACAATCTAGTTATGACAGTGTTTTGTGAAAAGTGCTTCATCCTCATTTTACTGTTATCTAGCTCTCTTCTCTTCTCTTCTCTGCACAGGTCTGCATTCCTGATCCTACAATAAGTGTATTTGGGAGCTGATTGTTCTTTGTCTTGCTTCACATCTCTTAAGTGTGAGTTTGGTAAAATCCTGTTGTTGTTGTTATTGTTGTTGTTATGCTCACTTTTTGTTATCAAGTGGATAACAAAAACCAATTAATTTATAATTTGTCCAACATCCATCTAAGCCTGGGTTTTGACTTCTAGCCCAAAGTAGATTTTCAGCTCTCCAGGTAATTCTAGTCCACATCAGTTATCTCAGACCACAGAGTTCTATCTACAGCCTCTGGCATTAATTTTGAATATTTTTCTATACATCCCTTGGTGTTCGGATTCACTAGGGATAACTATAGGGCCACATACCACAGGATATAAACCTCACTAGTTCATGAATATGAAATTCTGTACTTATTTCATAGAAAGAATAGGTAAAGAGGTAATACATGAATACTTGGCTACTCTAAATGAATTCATATCTCCAGGGCCAGATGAACTTCATCCAAGGGTATTTTAAAAAGCTGGTAGAAGTAATCTTCAAACTGCTGTCAATAATCTTTGAGAACAAGAGAAGCTTCAGCAGAATAGGGGAAGGCAAATGTTGTTTGTTGTTAACTGCCCTTGAGTTGACTTCAACTCATGGTGACCCCATGAAGGAGATGCTTTGTGATCTTCCACTCTTTCTGCTGTGCTCTATCTTTCCCAACATTCCCAGTCTTTTCTAGTGAATCATCCTTGCTCATGATGTGACTGATGTAGGACATCATCAATTTGGTCATCTTGGCTTCCAGGGAGAATGGCAAATGTAGTCCCCATCTTGAAAAGAGGGGAGGGGAGAAGAGGACCCAAACAATTACTGCTCAGTCAGCCTGATATCAATATCAATACCAGGAAAGATTCTAGATCAGATCATTAAACAGTCCCTAAGCACCCAGAAAGGAACGCTGTGCTCACTAAAAGTCAACATGGGTTTCTCAAAAACAAATCTTGCCATATTAATATTCTCTCTCTCACTGTCTCTCTCTTTCAAGATACAAGCTTGGCAAATAAAGAGAATGCTGTGGATGTACCATATCTTAATTTCAGTAAGATCTTTGGCAGGGTTCGCCATGATATTCTTGCAAAAAACTTAATAAAATGACAATGCTATTGTTAGGTGGACTTGTAATTGGTTGACCAACTAAGCCCAAAGGGTGCTCACCAATGGTCCTTCCTCCTCCTGGAGAGAAATCACTAGTGGGGTATCACAAAGTTATGTGTTGTACCCAGTGGTATTCAACAACTTCATTAATGACTCAGATGATGGAATAGAGGACATACCTATCAAATTCACAGATGACATCAAATTAGGAAGGGCATCAAATACCCCAGAGGACAGGATTAGAATTCAAAATGACTTTAACAGATTAGAAAGCTAGGCCAAAATGAACAAAATTAAGTTAAACAGGGATAAATGTAAGGTACTATACTTAGGCAAATAAATAAACACATAGACATAGGATGGGTTACAGTTTGACAATAATACACGTGAAAGGGATCTAGAAGTCTTAGTAGACAACAAGCTGAGCATGAGTCAACAGTAAAGTACAATAACATCCAAAATACATGAGACAGTAATGCTTTTATTGGACCAATCAAATTGCAGCAAATACATGATGCAAACTTTTGAAGCTCCACTGACTTCTTCATCATCCAAAGGTGTTAAAAATCAAACAGGAGAAAGAAAAGAAGAAGAAAAACACACTGATGATGTTGGAGTCACGGGCCTTTATTTGTCCAAGATGTTGTTACAGTTGTTCTCAGTTAAGCTGGTATTGAAAGATAGCCATTCAGGCAAAGGTAATTTTTTTTTTGGGGGGGGGGAGGTCTATGTGTGCTCTGGAGACAAAGTCATGGTCCAGGAAGTATAATTTAAATTCCATTAGCAACACAAAAAAGAAATTCCTTTGAATTCCAGGTTGTCTCTGTCCTGTGAGACTACCAACCCCCTTCTGTGGCAGAAGACATTGAATTTCTCAATAAGTTGCTATGCTGTTGCTGCATCAATAGGATTATATTGTCTAGATCAAGGGAAGTAAAAGTACCACTCTAGCGATGTTAAATATTTGAAGGGAAGTCATATTGAGGATTTGGCAATATTGATTTCTGCTCTTCCAAAGAGTAGGACATGGAGCAATGGATTCAAGCTACAGGAAAAGAGATTTCACATAAACATTAGGAAAAAATTCCTCATGGTATGAGCTTTTCAATAGTGAAATGGGCTGTTGGAATGTGGTGAGATGTGCAGTGTTTCCTCTTGGTTTCCAGCAGGATTCTTTCCTAGCTGTGTCTGGAGATTGTGGAGGTGTTTTCCATATAAAAACTAACTTGGCCTGCTGCCCACAGGTTTGAAGATCATACATTGTGAGGTATAACCAAGGGTGATATGGCAGAACAGTCTTACTTTTACTGGATGGACCCAGTCAAATATGTCTATAATTTTAACTATTAAGTGATGAAGCACTGCAACCTGGAAGGTAGTGGAAGGTAAGATAATGTCAGTGAAATGGGAAGGGAAGAAGTAAAGGCTGTCAATGTTGAAAAAGTTCAACTGGGGGAGGGGGAGCATTATATCACCACTAGGTTGTAAGAACCAGGTTGAGTTGAGACCTAAAATTTCTGCTGTGGTGGATGCAGAATGCAACTATATTATACAGTCACAAAGAACAGTATCCCTGCAGTTATATTATTATTAACAATTAACTCTATAGGCAATCTACACACAGAGTACCATAATTAAAATGTGATTAACAAAATTTCCACCTATCCTAAAAGCACACTCTTTTGTGCTGTGTCTAATGATCTTTTGGTATAAGATTATAAAGTAATTCCCCACATATGTTCCCATATATCAAAGCTATTTCAAATGTGCACCTTACAGAACTAAAATGCATACAAAAGTGACACCTAACTATTCTGATATAAATGGTACGCATTAACTTTTCATTAGATTGTCTGGATTGCTGATCTTTATGGATCTAAAGTATAATGTATTTTTTTCACGGAAACAAAATCTGCAATCAGTTTCAGAAGCAGAACAAAATCAAAAGAAAAGTACTTCATCAGTGTTATAAAAATGGTTTGCCTGAATGTGGTTTTTTTGGGGATGGGACTTTAAATATAGTGGGTTGTTGAGCCATAGATGTCGTATTTCATTTACTGGTGTGTTTTTTTCTTTTCTTTTTTCTTTTTTAAAATGGAAAATAGCAGTAAGATAACTTGATCGTTTGATCTACAAGAGCCCCGGTGGCACAGTGGTTAAATGTCTGTACTTCAGCCACTCACTCACAAATCGCAAGGTTGTGAGTTCAATACCAGCCAGGGGCTCAGGATCGACTTGGCTTTCCATCCTTCCGTGGGTCACTAAAATGAGTACCCAGCTTGTTGGGGGGAATTAGCTTACACATTGTAAACCACTTAGGGAGTGCTTAAGTGCACCGATAAGTGGTATAGAAATGTACTTACTATTGCTATTGCTATCTGTAAAATCCACAGACACCAAATATATCCCTGTGGGTATTTATTTATTTCTAACACTGGATATCCACTAAACTTCACTGGACCTTTTTCACTATAGTTTTTAAAATGTAGTAAAAAACAGAAGAAGGGTAAAATGTTAGAAATTAAACATCAAATCACAGAAATGCAAATTGCATGCAATACCAGTCACCAGTTAACAGGTTGGATCTGGATGTAGTCAGAGCCAACCTACTGACATTGGTAGAACTTAATTAGAAGTTACAACTAGTTTATGTGGGCAACAGTTTTAGTTTAAGCCCTAAGCATTTTGGCACTTTGTATCTATTACAATGATTGAATTGTTTATGCATTGGAATTAAGCAGAGTTATTTGTAGTTTTTTAGAAAGTGCTGCTGATTATGTTAAAGTGATGGCAACTGGAGACCACTGAGAGATTTGTTTTGACAAAGGCGCTGTGACCCAATGTGATACTGACCTCATTCTTCTTTCACCAGCTCTTAACTCTACTGTTAAGCAGAGCTGGAAAAAGAAAATGTGCACTCCCCTGTGGGCATCTATGAGTAGAAGACAGAAAGTGGTGACATGGTGTTATGTCAGGTCGCTGCACAGTGGCTGAGATGCATGGGGATGTTGGCATATTTGAAAATAGAGATCAATGGCACCTGTATATATATATATATATGTATATATATATATATATATAAACAGAGATGGCACTTAATTTTGTGAATGGCTGAGATGGTTTGGGATATGGAAGCTACAGAAATATAGTTGAGTGAAGAACCAAAATATGAACAGCAGGATCAAATATCTAATAAGTAATTAATAAAAAGGAGGGGTGATCATCATGAAGAGAAGAAGGTACACAAAGGATGGAAAAGATATGACCCTCCACGTCTTAGGAGATTTCTATTCCAATAAGTCCTAATCACTCTGCCCATTCACTAAGCAAGATGGAAATATTCACTAATATCTGAAGGGTACCAACCTGGTGCAAGCTGAAAAAGCCAGCAAAACAAGTCATCCAGTGAGTAGTCAGGCCTGTGATTCAGAGATTATATCCTCCATGGGAAGTATACATCAAAGGCCCCAGCTTGTTTCACTTCTCAAATACACCCAGAGCCTCTCAGGTCATGAGAGTTGTCTTTATTTTAAAGTTAGAGAGTCCTCAGATGTGGAAAATGGCCAGTGCACTGACCAATAAAGAGAAAGTATTTGCCAAGACATACAAGGGTGCTTTACATCAGTAACCCCAAGTCCACTGTTTACCTGACCAACTTGTCTGGCTTGTCCATTTATACCCAGAGCCTCTCCCTAACTGATCTGGGTGTACTTGTTCTTTCCAATTTGTAGAAAGCCCAGCTCTCTCTCCCAGCTCCTTCAAGACCCCATTGGATTACAATTCTCTTGGGTGTCCTCCCAACTCAGACATCCAAGACAGTACAGCTGTTGTCCAAGTCCCTTTTCACTACTCTTTGTTTCTCTGCAGCTCAGGCCTAAAGGTAACACCTAAAACCCTTATCCTGTCTTTCAGCTACTGCTTTCTAGCTCTCCCCCTTCAGGTCTATTTAGTGGTCTTTCAGTGGTCTCCTTTCCCCCACGCTCCTGCAGAGGTTTTAACCAAGGCCCACAGCTTCTTCCCTCCTGAGGCCAGCAAGCTGGGAACAACAAAGACAGCACCTCAGGTGAGGCCTACTCTTCCAAGGTTGATACAAGGGGGACACAGAAAAAAATGTGGAGGTGTATGGTAAAGGGACACCCTTCTTCTGTCCTTCATCAGCTGTGCACATGTGCAGTGCCATATATGAAACTTATGTGTGCACAATCTGGAAAAGTTGCTTTGGGAGCTCCACCCTCCTAGCCAGCAAGTCTTGTGGCCATCTTGACTTTGGAATGCTAGAACTGTAGTCCAGAAAAGCCCATGTGAGTGTGGATTTTTCCAGTGGTTGATGAAAGTAGCTCAATCATTCCAGAAAAAAGGCTTTCCCCAATGTAGAACTCAATGTCCACACCAGAGTTTCACAAGTTCTAACTCATCAAACTGAATGCAGCACAGTACTGACAAAGTGAACTCACCACAGACTTCCTATTTCTGCAGGCCAGAGATTTAGGAACTTTCTAGTGTTCTGGGACTATGGACTTCATTAGGGTCAAAGTGTCACAAGAAATGTAGGCCTATATACTTACACTTACATGTCCTGTGCACAGAGACAACAAAAGGACCCAACTACTAGCTCCCCACCTCACTTCTCTTCCGCTACTTATAACAAAATGAGGGTCATACAAACGCCTCTGAACATTCAATTAATGCAGACAAGAATTATCAGACCTGATAATTAGAACTGATCATCACTGGAAATGTGTTGTCCTTGTTTTTAAGGACATCCATTGGAAGTCTATGGCGAAAAGTTATTTGCATGTACAGATATGCATACCGGAAAAGAGCTGTGCAGGCAAAAAGGAACACTGAACCATCTGGCTCCACCTCCAGTGTAGAAGTTGCCCATGGGTAAAGACCACATGACTGATAGTGCCTGCAATCCATCAATATCCACGTGTTTTTCAGCCCTACTGTAGAGTTACACCAAAATATACTGAGCAATTAATTACACACTTCCCCCCTCATTTTAGCACTTTTTATAAAGTTTTACATCCAATTGCTCTGCAGAGGGGCAGGATATAAATTATTATTATTATTACTATTACTACTATTATTACCTATCAGAGACAATGGGTCCAAGAATACAGACATGTGGCAGTGGCAGCTGGTGGCTTCTGTGGCAGTGGGTGGTGCCTTATTCTAAACTTTAAAGGTAGTTCACGGTGCTGAATCTAGCTGGAAGTACAATTCAGTACCTTGGATAAATTGCTTAAAGTTCAGCCTAAAACCCAAAGAAGATTGCCAAATACTGGCATGGAAGCCATCAACAGCCATGGGCTTGCAGACACAATTGTATCTGCTGTCTTTATCTGTGCTGCAAACAAATGTTTGCAAACACACAGGCTATATTCTTATTACTGATTGAATGAGGAGCTTGGAAAAGTCATATTTTTGCACCACAGTTTCCTCCATGCTGACTGAGGGATATCTTGGAAATGTAGTTCAAAAGAGTAACTTTTCCAACTTTTTGCTAAATGTGAGGATGGATAAAAGAGCCTCATGTTCCTCCTCCTTCCCCCATGAATTCACATTGGTTCTCTGGACAGATTTAGGGCCTGTACAGACTGCCAGAAATAATCCAGCTTGAGGCCACTTCAACTGTCCTGGCTCAGTGCTAGGGAATCATGGGAACTGTAGTTTATTGTGGCACTAGGGGCCTCTGACAGGCTCAATGTCTCAGGAAAAAAAACCTACAATTCCCTTGATTCCCTAGCATTGAGCCAGGGCAGTTAAAGTGGCCTCAAGCTGGATTATTTCTGGAAGTCTGTACAGGCCCTTAGTTATATGGTTAAATTGTCACTTAATTATCATTTTCTTTTTCTTTTCTTTCTTTTCTTTTTTCTTTTTCTTTTTTACTGCCTATGCCTGATCAGAGCTATTTGTACATTATGCAACTTGTAGTTTCTGTGCCACCAAATTTAGTATTACTGAAAACCTGTCTGTGAGAACTGGGGTGTTTCTAAACAGTGAAACAATAAGCCTCAATTATCTGAGGCAGTACTTCTTTGGCTTAAAATAAATGGGACACTTGGATTAGAAATCAGCTTACTGTGTAAAACAGACTTGAAACCATCATTAGTTTGGAGCATAACATATATTACATTAAAAAAACCTTTCTCCAGAAATATCTCTATATAATTTCTCTATCTTTGCCCTGAAACTAAAAAGAAACCATGAACGGGGAGAAGTGGAAGTTCCTTGTTTCTGTTAGCTTTTCACTGGCTCTATGACTGTAAAACCATATGGTTTACTTTCTGTTTTCACTTACTGTGATTACTAGGGCAGCTAAAGATTTTTAGGCTTTTTGCTGTTTGAGTAAGTTATGCAACTGAACTGCATATTAAAAAAAAAAATCTACAAAATGATCAGATGCACATGCTTCACATGTTTTGCACAGCAAAGCTATTTTGAATGCTTGATCTAGTACTTGTAGACCAAAGCATTCTCTATTAAATCAACATTAGCCTGGTGATAGACAGAATGCATCTGATCACAGTAATGGGGCTGCAGTAAACATTTGCCATGTGACACTTAAAAAAAACCCAAAATTTTAACTCTGGTTCCACAGAAACACTAGTAGCTACACCAACAGAAAGAACCTCTTCCAATACCTCCTTAAAATACTGATCTGAAGTGACATTAGAAGTTTATTGCCATCACGGGGGACATAGGGAGACCAAATTTCAAAGAGAAAGGATAGCAATCATGGAAGAGACTGCATCATTAGAAGGGGGGGGCAGTTGAGTTACCCAGAAACTTTTCTACCACTCCAATGGTGTCAATCAAGATTAAAACAATACAGGAATATTCGAGTGACAGTTCAAGCTGCATTCATAAGCAACCTGCCTCATTCAGAGTCAATGAAGACAGGCCTTCCAAGTCCATGCCGAAAAGTTATTGAAATGTGACTGACATTTCAAAAGAAGGGTCTCAACAGGATAGCCTGACCTCATGCTGAAACACTGCAAAGTTAATCAAAGTTATTGCATCTGAGAACCTCTAAGACCTCCTTAAGATTGAATGTTCCTACTCCTGTCACTCCATGAGCTTCTTTCTCCCTTCCACTGGCATTTCCTTCTCACCCCTGCATTGTTGTCAACTCATCCCTCCACTACAGTTCAGAAAGAAAAGAAAATGAAGTGGCTCATGATGCACCAAAAATCATTCACAATGGCTGAAAACAAGCATTCAAGGCCTCTGGCTGGAGATTTACCCAATCTTCAGGAACAGGGATGGGCAACGTAAAAGCCCATGGGTTGCATGTGACCCTCGTTCCTCTGTTTTGTGCCATTTACAGTACACATTCATCACTATAGATATTACAATCATGTGGTTTCTAACATCACCACTACCTATGCCATCAGAATTATGGCAGCCTTCTTCCTTTATTTTGCAGAGGCAGTATCATGTAAGCATCATGTTGCAGGTTTTATAAACAGATGTAACAAATATAATATGGAGTTCCTTGAGTCAGGAGATTTTGGTTCCAATCACCTCTCGACCATGAAGGACCTTGAATCAGTTACATTTTAAACAAAATTTACTTCACAGGTAAAGACCCATCCCACTCACTATATAGGATTCTGAGAGGACTGTGTCAGAAATAGGATTACAACAAAATGTAGGCAATAAAAGTTTTTCCAGGTTTAACAGTAACAGAGAAATTTAATGTTCTCTTCCTAAGGAAAGGGCAGTTAAGTTCATATAGGACAGAGTTTGTGTGGATCTCAATGGAGGTCACTTTGCCTATGATTTACTGCTCTTTGTCCCCAGTCCCCAAATGGCCAAGAAGAGGAGTGGACTCTGCCTGCATGGAGATCCCTCCAGATCAGCTTAACTGACAACAGAATTAACATTTGACACAAAATATAGGCCTGATACTCTAACATCATTTCATTTTCCTTGTATGATTTTTAACATCTCTGCCTGATGAAGAAGCCAGTGAAACTTTGAAAGCTTGTCATGATATATTTTGTGCATTTTAGCTCACCCAATAAAGGTATCACTGTTCCTTGACTTTCGATTTTGTTGTATTTTGCCACATGGCCAACACAACTACTCCTGCATATGTTTCCAGAAAAAAAGAGTTGCAATTATCTACTAGTTTTGTTCTTGAAGGAAGAAATGAGTAATTTTTAGCAATTTTCTTCCCAAGTTAAAAAAAAAAGACTTCAAAAATTATGCAGTTTTAAAATGCTATTAGCAGGTTGGTATTTATCCTACGTAAATTTCACACTTTGTGCAGACAACAGGGTTCCCTGAGAAGCAAACAACATATTCACTCCAGAAAATAATACTTCTTTACAGTAAATGCAGTTTTCTGATTAACAAAGTCCCATATAAATCTGTAGGATGTTCTACAGAATTTTCTTTGCAGCAAACAGCACATAAAATGCTGTTTTCTGTACAAAAGAGTGTGAAATTTGTGTAGAATATCCCTGAACTGCAAAGATTCCTGTCAGTCCAGGATTCTCCTCACCAGGATTTCCTTACACAAAAGATTTTTAAAAAACAAAACAAAACAAAACATGCAACCATTTTATAAAATTTATTTGAATATTCATACCTTTTAAAAAAAAATCCATGGTTAGACTGGGAAGGAATTTGATAGATGTCAATAAGGGTATATTCCACTGAAGCTGGCTCTTCATTTGCTGACAGCTGTTACTTCACCACCCACACCTCCCAGTAGCATCACTAGGGGGTGCAGGGGGTGCGGGCCACACTGGGTGACACCCCAGAAGGGCGGTGACACCACAAAAGAGGGGGTGGCACCCGGTCGACCCCCCCAGTCTCTCCATGGGCCCATGCAGGTGCTGCTCAGGGGGTCTCTGGCCCATGTGGGCAGCTGTTTCTTTGGCCGCTGCCATTTTTTCTGGCTGTGCAGACACTTTCCCAGCCTGTGCAACCATTTCCGCAGGTCTTGGGGCTCCCTGGGCCTTGGGAAAGGGGTCTCTGGCCCAGGTAGATGGTGAGTGGCTCTTTTCCTGACTGTGCCACAATTTCTGCAGGCCTTGGGGAGCATTCCGGGCCTCGGGGGACAAATCTTGGGCCTGGGTGGGTGGTACATGACTCCTTTGACCCTCCTTGCTGCTGTCTGGCTTTCCCCTGAGGAAAGGCAAGATGCAGGGAGGTGGATCGTGGTGCACACATGTGCCTGTCAAGGCCAACTCTGGCATCTCCCAGAATCCCTGCCCCCTCTGCAGTGGGTGACACTAAAAACAGGTATACCACTGACACCTCCAAGCCCCACCATTTTAAGTAGGTGTGGTTTGTAATTTTTAAAAACTCTACTCTGGGTGCTCATGCCAACTGAAATGATGTAGGTGGACAGTATGGAGACACAGAAAAGGATCCCTAGAGTGTCATTTGGTACCATCTTTATAGTTTCCTTCCACATCAGGGGAACATTTATCTATTCAACAGACCTCAAATACAACTAGGATTTAAAACAAACAAAATCTGAGCCTTCATTTTATATTCTGTGTTTGATTTACAAGAATCAGCTAGTTGCATTTTTCCTATATCAGAATAAAGCTTTTCAATAAGCAAATAGTCTACATTTATTGTGGTGCTCTTTTGAGTTTTATTTTAAAGTATATTTTATTGTAATGCCGTGTTTTTAATTCTTGTTGTGTTAGCAGCACGGAGAATGTGTGTTGATGGGCATCCATATGAAACTAATAGCAGCAGCAGCAGCTGAATTGCTAGGAGCCTTGGTAAAAGAAAAACCTGTATTGAAAAGTCTATAGGGTCACCATATATCTTTTAAAAAAGCTGTTGCTCATTGTGAGTCTCTGGGAGAAGAGTAGGTGGAATTTCTAATTAATTGATAGGCAAATGCAAAGGAATGTTTCTGGATCATCATCAGTTGTATATGCCTAGTAATAACTTTATCCTACACTCACCATCCTTTAATGGAAGACTGTGGAACAGTGTTTAATTCTTTGATTTACGAAAGTTACATGAAGACAGAGAAGAGTATGTTTTTGAATGTATACAATTAAGTATTATAAGCACAACTACCTATTTGATTTCACATTTTTTTTTTTACTATAAAGTTCCCCTAACATGTGCTTAACTTCATTTTCCACATAAACCTTCACTGCAACAAAATAATTCTGAAGTGAGTATGGTGCTACTGGAGGAAAAATCTAACTCAGAAAAAGAATAGGGGAGGGAGAAAGAAATTTTAAATATCTGTTCAAATCCTTGTGGCATACAGAAGATTCAAAAGCAAAAGCAAAACTAAGGAAGAAGGTAACTGAGAACAAACAATGCTATGTGACTGAGGAGAAAATTGCAGACAGAATTTAATGTGGAAAAGCACATCATAATTGTACGCTGGAGCAAACAATTTGAAACACTCATACACAATCATGGGTCTCAAATTAACTATAAGAACTCAGAAAACAAGGACAGAACTGTATTGTCAATCCATTGAAGCAGTGCTTCAGCATTCCAGAGTAAATAAAACAGCAAAGTGTTTCAAAGAAAGGGATAGTCATTTTCTGAAAAGCAGGCATAACTGAAAAGAAGATATCTTAAGGAGTGTGATACTGGAGAAAGATCTTTTTAAAAGGGGAAAATATTTGAATGCAATGATTTTTATTTTATTTTTATTTTTTATTTTTTGTTCATAGTACTTTAGGGAAATCTCAACACTGTGAGGAGACACTATTGGACCACACTAATATTGCATTCTAACACTGGCAGAAAATCTATCAGAGACAAGGGCAATGGCACTTCAGCTAACTGTTGTCATAGCACAGCATGCAAAAGAAGACAACAGTAAAATACTCCTTATTGTGTGTTTTTTTTTAACTTTGAAAACACAATGCTAAGACTTTAGGGAACAAAAATTGAGGTCTTTCAGAGCTAACAATCTAGTATTTTAAACAGGGAAGAAAGTAAAAAGAGGAAAATGGAAACAAAGATAAACAGATGAGGGATAATATAAGTAAACACTAAACTATGTTGTCTGAAAGAAGTATTTTGACAGCTTTGGCTAGGTAATAATCTTGACCAAAAGCTGTATTTGCAAGCAAATTCCACCCATCATGAAATTTCAAGGTCAATTTCGTATGTCCTTCTTATGTGAAGCATCTCAATTCAAGGGTGGCAAGTAGCGTGAGAGATTTGATAAAATTGCAAAAATGTCTACAGGTGAAAGGGAACACATATTCCTACATTGTCATTGACTTCAAATCATAGTTCAAGATAATTTAATTCTGGTTGGAAATTTGAAGATACCATATACAAATTATTAATAATACTAGCAACTCCTCACAAGATGGGGTGTCGCAACAGAGTCTGACTAAAAGCAGGAGACAACAAAGTTAGGTTCCCACTTAAAATATAATTTTAGAGTGTGTGCATGTGTCTTCACGCTGCCTGTCAACTTATAACAACCCCATGAATTTCACAGAGTTTTCTTAGGAGAGGAATACTCAGAAATACACTCAGCCCTCCGTTTTTGTGAAGGATTCGTGTTCCGGACCCACCCGCAAAAATAGAGACTCGCCAATTTTGAAACCCCCCAGAGTTGAATAGGGGGCACCTGTAGGGGCACACCCCATTGATTTAAATGGAGGCTGCCCCTCCATGAATATTCAAAACTTCAGACCTCAAGTCTGTGAGAACAGAGGGGCGATTGTAGTTTTTCCAGTTCCTTCTTCTGAAATATAGTGTACAGCACCTGAAATTCATTGGTGGTCTCCTATCCAAGTACTAACCAGGGCAGATTTTGCTTTGCTTCAAAGATCAGATGAGATCAGATGCCTTTATGGTATTTAGGCCTTGATTTTAAACTACCGGAGTTTATAAATCCCCGCCCTGTCCCATTGAGAGAGGAGAACACGACAGTGTCAGAACCAGATGAAGGTCAAAATGAATTGTCCATATCCGAGTCTCTGTAGCTGTGATTTTGACTTGGGGAGGAGGAAGAGGAAGTATAAATGGAAAATACAGACCCATCTCCATCACAGCACATCTATCTAGCCTCTGTCACAGAATGGTTTAATGATAATGATTCTTCTCCAATTTTGTTATCAAAGGAAGCCATTAATATTTTAGCCATTTTATTTCTGTTATGAGAATAATTTCCCAAAGTGTACCTTTTTCAAAGAGTTTTCACACAATAGGATATATTCTGTGCAAAATGCATACTTTATTTGCAGAGAAAAGAGCATTTTAGTGTAGTAAACAGCTTTTCTTGCACAGAATATAGTATTTCTGTTTAAAAAATGCTGTTTTCTGCACAAAAATACTCACATAAATTTTGTGTGAAAATAAGTCCTGAACTGTGAAGATTCTCTTTAGTCCAGGATTATTATTATTATTTGACACTTGAGAAAAAATGTTTGCTTTGTGTTTTTTTAAATACATGTTTCTAATATTTCTGAATATCATTTCCATCTCTATTTAAAGAAATCGTGAAGATAACTAATAATGTGGTGTCACAACATTAATTTTAAAAATCGTTGAGTGCAAGCATAAGACCTATCAGCAAGAGAAAATGAACAGTATCAGATTTTGAGAATCAAGAATAGCAAGTTAACTTATTATTGGGGTGGATCTGTCTGAGGTAATAATGGGTAGGATAAAAAAGCTTTCCTTTGGAAATGGGTGGGAAATGCAACTAGAGTTGTCAATTTATTGGTAAGGCACAGCCTGTTATTCTCAAGCTGCACAAAATCCCATGGCCAGATACTGAAATGTACATTTTTTAAGAATCCTTAGTTTTGGACACTCCTCTTTCAAAGTGGGCATTTCTCCATTTTCAAGTGTATGCTCCAATGTGTGCATCAAAACTGTGTCAGAAAAATAGGTGCAGTTGAACAATGTGTGAGAAAAAAACATGTAAACTAAAAATTACTGACAAAATTAAAAAAAAAAAAAGACACATGGAAGAAAAAAAACAATACAGTCCAATAGGCCCTTGTATTGGGTTGATTTTTGACAGGGGAATCAAGGAATCTGAACACTTTTCTTCATTGACATGCCATTAATATAATGTGTGAAGGTGTCTTAGGCTGCATCCACACTGCAGAAATAATCCAAGTTGATACCACTAACAGCCATGGTTCAACACTATGGAATTATGGGAATTGTAGTTTTGTGAGGCATTTAGCCTTCACTGTCAGAGAGCTCTGGTGCCACCACAAACAACAATTCTCAGGACTCCATGGCACTGAGTCATGGGAGTTAAAGTGGCATTGGCCTGGATTATTTGTGCAGTGTGGATGCAGCCTTAGATTAGCTAAGCTGTAAAATGTTTGAAATATGAAAGAAAAACACCACCACATGCCTCGAGTTGCTGGGAACCCATTCCAAAGAGAGAAAAACATTCAAGAAACAATCCAGCATACAAGTAAGCAACAGGCTCTGCTCATATAATTTGAACAGTTGGGTTGCAGAGACAGAGAAAAAAAGCCAACTATTATTGCTCTGGGTTTATTTATTGAGCTATTTAGTTATTTAAAGAATAATTTTATAGAAAAGCCTCTGCGGGACAGAAATAAATGTATACAATTTAGAAAATTAGCTGCCTGGGTTGGCAATCATCATTACCAAAAATCTCAATTAAAAGGCGGGGGGAGAGAAAGAGAGCCCCAAGCAATGCTTATTATTCTTGTCAATACACAGAAGAAACAGTTGGCCACCAAAGGGCACAGAACTGTGTGGGTTACTGCGTCCTGACTACATTTGCTCTATTACAACTTTCATGTGAATAAAACAACACTCAGCATGTGAACTAGAGCTGTAGCCATGACATGTTTTTATATCATTTCCAGCCATTTCTCAAACATTCTGCCTTCAAAGTGAGCTTTTCCAGTGTTAAAATGACTCTGCTTTGGACCTCTGCCTTCTCTGCATCATACTGGTGGAGCCGGTATTGTTCCAGTCAGCTGTGTGGGACTAAGAGAATGAAAATACTAATACATTGAAAAATTATGGAGTCCCTCCCAAGGCTTGTATTCTCTTAGCTTTGAGACACTAGGTATGGACTTCCTTTTGCTCCCATAGGATTTTTATATTCGTCCCTTTACTTTTTTAAAATAGTTGACTTGAACCAGGTTTCATCATGATTGATTTACCTTACTATATTCTACTTGAATTTTACTACTGCTGGTATGTTATTATGAACTACCATGAGAGCGATTTGGCTGAAAGGAGGCATCCAGAGCTACGGAACAAATAAATAAAAATTCCCCAGTGCCTGGGTATGGGTTGTTGTTGTTTTTTTGTTAACCTTTCACATGTGAAAACTAACCGAACAATACATCAATCAATACAGGGAGAGAAAATATAACATAACAACTAGGCAGCCTAAAGCTGCATCTGCACTGCAGAAATAATGCAGTTTGACAATGCTTTAACTTCCTTGGCTCCATCCTGTGGAATCTTGGGATTTGTAGTTTGTTGTGGTACCAAACCTCTCTGACAGAGAAGGCAAAATGCCTCACAAAACTAATAAATCCCAAAATTCCATAGCACAGTGCCATGACAGTTAAAGTGGCTTCAAACTGCATTATTTCTGTAGTGCTGATGCAATCTAAGACTGCATATTAAGTTATCAAGATAAATTCTGAACTCTGCTGAAGCAATCGAAGGTACAGTTCTATGGGTTCCATAGTGTTGTGCAAATGGTTGTTGGCTTCAGGCACAGTGATGCCAAGAGAGGTGAACTTCTACACACAGGTCTAGGATCCCTGTAACCTTGAGGGATCCCAAATAGTAGTGCCCCTTTGGTGACTGTCACTACAACATCTTTCTTTTCCATTTTAAACATTTTATAAAGAGGCATGCTTCTGACAGTCACACCTGCCATCTTCCTAGAGGCACACTAGGAAATGAATGTGGCAGACCCCACCGTTTGACATTTCACTACACAACAACCAGTGCACCTGCCATGTGAAAAATATTTTTTTAATGGATGGGGTTGGAAAACGCATGTTGCAGTAACTTTCATTGCAAGATTCCTTGGGTCCCATAATGGAAGAATGGTGGGAGAATAGAAGAAAACTTAAACATACTGCCTGCCCACAGGTAAGGGGAGGAGAGGTAGAGCACCAGAGGGGATGAAACATTTTTATTTTGCCCCTAACACCCCACCCCATTACTAACATGGATATCTCCTAGAGGCAGTGTACCTTATAACTTGGTTAATGTATACCCCACCTTTATTCCAGCACCCAACAAATCCTAGACCAACATATGCTATAGAATAAATGTCTGTAAGAGTGTTGAATCCAAACAAGGATTTGGAACTTAGAACAAATGAATTATGTTTTCTTTCTTTAAGCAGATTGAGAGAGTCAGCTGTGTAGAGGGGGGCCCAGACATACCCTGGTTCCCACTGATCACTCAAGGTCTTCCTTTGTCATCCAGTGAAATAAATCCCTGCTCCATTATTAAATCACTGCCCCACATTAAAATTGTCTACCTCTGCTGAACCCATCAATAGATAGAGATGCCACATTATTTTTTGTGAAAGCACAACATTCCTCTGCTACTGATGCAGTGGGCAAGCTTTCAGGGAGACGTGCCTGCTTGAATGACAAGGAAGTTGTGATAACTTCACAAGGCGTATCAGGGTTTCACCAAGACACACTCAAGAGTCACAGAAGTCCATAATCTGGGGAACTGCCCATTACCATATTAAGAACAAATGGCAAACATTCTGTGGGCTTTGATTTTGGTAATTGCATTTGTATAATCTATCTCAGTTTTGTGTTTCATTTTGTTGCCTAATTGGACAACCCAGTTACTAACTGCAGGTGGTTGAAATCCTTTCAAAGACCAGCGATAAAGAATATATTTGACAGTATGAGTTCCACATGCATTATGAAAATGAAAAAAGATACAGATAAAGAAAGACATCAAGGTTTCTTTTATTATTTCCTCCAATTATCGATTATTTCTCTGCTCAGAAGCCTACTAGATACTTAAGATGCATGTTAATTAAATTGTATTCAATTAAAGCCTTAATAACTGCCCTCCAAAGACTACAGTAGCCCAGAAATACATCAGAACTCTTTTTTTTATTTGCCTGATAAGCCCTTGATTGAAGAATACATTCAGGAAGAAATAATTCATGTAAAAATATTAATAACAGGATATTCTCTCAGGGCTGCCTTCAGATAGAGGATCATCCTCATGCTTTCAGGAAATTCTATGTTGTAACACAACTGATTGACATGTAAAGTTGTCCTTTATTTATGTTTTACTTATCTTGTTTATCTTTGACAGCTTTTTCACAGTAGCAGGGGGGGGAAACTGCATAGTTACATGCATGTTTACTCAGAGGTAAATTCCATTGCACTCAGTAGGACCTTTTCCTAGGAGAATATTAACAGAATTGCAACCTTCATACAGGAGAGGTGTGCTCTAGTATGTTAAATGTGGTGTGTTACTTCTTTTATGAGATGAAACTCTTATGCTCAACAGGGAGTTTCACAGAAACTGCTTTGCTAGGCTGAAGTAATTGATAAATACTCTACTGATGGATAGTCCAATCTACATAGCTATCGATCGCACATCACTTCAATACAGTGTTGGCAGATAAAAAAAACTTCCCAAGCATAGGGATTTTAAGGAAAAACCTGTACAAAACTAGGAGGGGGATGTTTCATTGCAAGAAAAACTAAAGAGTATCCATCTGGAAGACTGTGGAGCCAGAGCATGAGAAAGTTGCTTTTTTTCTGCCATAATTCCACAGCCAGAATGTCTACTGACTAAATCAGCTGGGGGATTCTGGAAGGTGTTTCCTAAAAGGTAACTTTCAGAAGCTCTGCTAGGAACCAGTAATACTGCAAATGTATTGATAAAGACATATCAAAATATAATTTCAGAATGGTCAACACCAACGAATAGGAATAAGCAGCACATTAAAAGGTGTTTTTCTCCTAGTTAAGAGCCATGGGAAAGACATTAATTTAAAAAATGGGGGGGGGGGGGACATCATAAAAACAGCCATATATTGTGCCAGCCAAATATTACATGGGAAGAAATTTCACACGGCAAGGGGTACCACTGTGAAGACCCTGCATCTATAACCAGACTTTCTGACCTTGTAAAAGGACAATGACCACAACTACTACTAAAACACAAGTGACATAAAATAACCACTGTCTGGTGCTTTAAATCTGCACTTTAAATTGATTCCCCTAACGTAGTGCTAAATAGGGTGGCCAGTCTAGAGTTGGCAACTAGGGTCATCCCAGGCCCAGAGTTTTCTGGGTCAAAACCTGAGGCACAGAAATGCTCCTGGTGGTGTCATTATGTGTTATGCATTAAGTACCAACTACAGTTTCTCAGAGTGTGTTATTCAGAACACAGTGCACATTTTCCTTTTTGAAAATTAAGACAAATCATAGCTAAAGGAGTTGCTCCCAGATCAAGATGAAATGAAGGGATTATTGCTTCTCATTTACTTAGGCAGCCAGGATAAGGAATATTTAATCTAGTCCATTTCCTGCTAGCCCATTTACAGTGGGTTAGCACAGTAGAGAGAGAGCCCAGACCATCACAGAAGCTGGGTGGGAAGGAAAAACTAACCAAGTAAATACATACTCCCCCAAAGAGTCTTTGGACGTTATCACACGCGGGTCTCAAAGCGGCAAAAAGCGGTATCGAATCAATCCAGAACTATACCAGTATAGACCCCACAAGACAGAAATGGCTATCAGACGCAACTAGCATCATTGTGCAATTAACGAAACTGTGATAGATGCGCTCCTGGGAACCGTATCTGCCGTTCACACACAAGTGAGAAGATCCCTTCCAGAACCCAGCAAGGATGTTCTTGCTGCCCGATCAAAACAGGAAGTACATGTCATAAGATGCTTCCTCACGGATCCATGGGAAATAGCGCGGGGAACCATGGGTCATGACAGGTAAATGCTCCACGATACGTATCTCGTGATCAGACATATGGCGAAAGCGGTATTATTGCGGTATCATTCCGGTCACGCGATTGCAATTCCCCAAGAAACCAGCATTCAAAAGAACGGGGATGATGCCGCATTGGGACGGGGTTGGGACGGGGTTCTGTGCGACATCGTGTGAACACGCGGGGAAAAAACCACAATAGGACGGGATTGGGTATGGATTCTTTCTGCTTTAGGCCCCGTGTGATAACGTCCTTCGCAAGCAACAAGTGAATTCAGCCTAACAAATTGCAGAAAGCTGGTGTTCTACTAGCTAATCTGGAGATTTGCACATAACCCTTTCCTCTTGCCTAGAGCTAAATCCACCAAAACTCGAAAATTTGTTGTCTCATCCCTCACCTGGAAATGACCCACAAAAGCTAGAAACTCAGGGTCAAGCCCTGAGATCTGGCAACCCTATTAGTATCCACCAGTGCAGTTGGGCAGTCTGGTCCTGTTAAGGCAGGGGTAGGCAACCTTTCCCCTTTAAGGGCCGAGGGACTTCAGCTCCCAGAATCCCAGGAGCTATTGGCCAACATGGGACTATTGGCCAACATGGCTGAGGCTTCTGGGAGCTGAAGTCCCTCGGCCCTTAAAGGGGAAAGGTTGCCTACCCCTGTGTTAAAGCCTCAAGAAGCTTCTTTCTGTACCTGCTGAAGATTCTGAGTAAAGGGCAGTCCCAGAGAACAGTGCACACCTGTTTAGAGAAATGTATATGTAAAAGATTTTCATATTTTCAAATCTGGGTTGCAAAAGTTTCACAGTGATTTTTTTCCCCCTTGATTAGTAAAACAAATCAAGTCTTGCCTATTATTTTATTTTGCAAAATAATATTACACTCCATATTCTCTAGTAGCAAACGAGTGGAAATAGCCATCAAAATGTGATGCTTAAAATCAAATGCTCATGTAATATTCCTCAGCTAGAATATACACTATAAAATACTCAGAATAAAAGAAAGAAAAATTAGGGAAAACAAATTACTTTAAATCTCACAGAAAATCCTAGATATGTGAAAATCAATCACCTTTGTTTTTGCTGTGTTTCTCTGGATGCCACACAAATTCTTAACCTGCCACAGTTCTATATCATGTTGTAAAACTTTATTTTGTATCTACTTTGTGATACATTTTTCCTCGTATGTATTTTTAAGTCCTTTAACCCATTCCCCACACACACATTCACTATTTTTTTTCCATGCACATGTACAAATATACAGTTTTAAACATGCACCAATGTTTAAGCATATTTGCATATCTTCTTCTCCAAGATACATTTTAAGGTATGAATTTCCTAGGCAAGATGTACTTTGTCCCATTGTGATTCGTTGAAGATATATTTTCAAAGAAAAAAAACAAACCCAAAACATTTATTTTTCATCACTTGCAATTAGTATGTGACAAATCAGATGATACTGGAGAATGTTTCATCTTTTCATTATTCAATAGTGGCAGATGAAACAAAACACAGGATAAACCACAAGTCCACTCTGTACCAATAATTCCTTTTTAACATTCATTCTTGAGGAGTAGATTTCTACTCTCTGGCTCTATTGATCCCACTAACATTACATTAATTGTAACATATTCATCAAGCTTACATAAATAATAGTATATTGGGAAACCTGACTGACAAACTTCATGAGACTAAGAACTGGCTTTCATTCAATCTTTAAATTTCCATTAACAATTGAATGTGATTGTAGTGCAATTAAGTTTGATTTTTAAGAAATGTGCTGCATTTATTTCATTCACTACACCATTAGTATACCAGAAAATGCAAACAGAGACAAAAATTGGCCAGTTCCAAATATAAACAAACCACTATGCATACAGAACTACTTGTAGAGTAAACTTTCTTATAAAATGATATTTTCAGAAAGTGACTGCTCTTTCTTATTTATTGTTCATGTAAGGGGGGGGGGGGGGAGAAAAACAGCTCAGTGGAATATTTTCTTTCTAGTTTCTATGAGAGCTGTTATTGTTGGTTAAGATATTATTTCTACTACTTCTATATATTACTAATATAATAATATTATTATATTATTGCTACTATTGCTACCATAATCAGTACTATCATGATGTGGAGTTCTTTACAAGCATTCAATTAAAGCTTGATCTCTGTGTCTTAATAGGTTTGGAGGACAAAAAGAACTGAATAAAAATTCCACTGTCAAATACATCAATAGCATATAACTGCCAACTGAATATGCCAAATGTATGCAGTCCAGGCTACTGTATGCATGCTATGACTTTTTTAAATTTATTTACCTATTTATTTAATTTATATTCTGCCTTTTGCCTTGTAGGAGACCCAAAGCAGCTACATAACAGAGCTGTTCTTGAAGAAAATTCAGAAGATTTAGCCAGGGCAAAAAAGGTAACCACATATTAAAATCTATTGTTTGCAATGTGGAAGTCATGCTGAGATATTTTGATATAAAATGGGGTATAAATAATTTAATTAATAAATAAATATTACATATTATGAAGCAGAACATCCATTGTACTGTCCCAACCAGTTAAAAGTTGAAGGCCTGTTTAAATATGATCTTTGCCTGCCAGTAAAGAGAGAGCAAAGAGACAGACAACTGAGCCTTTGAAAAGAGTACCATAGCTTAGACTATGGGTTGGCAAGACTCAGATTCACCCCTATACCTAGCAAGAAAATTCACTTGAGTTGGTATCTCTTATCCTAAGTAAAATGCTTCTGTGGGATGGGGTGCCATCACATATACTGTCCTGAGCTATTTAGAAAACGGTGAGATATATACAATTAATGCATCATTCTTGTCCTCAGGCATTCACTTCAAGAACCTCTTATTTCAGTGGGAAGGAGTTAAGCACCTACTTACCTCTACTACTTGTTGTAAGTGCTTAGTTTTCTTTGGACCATGCCACTAATTGAATTATTCATGTAACTGCACTAAGTATCAGTTACTATTCTTAGAAAATCCCACATATTCCCCTTTTCCCCATTGTGCTCAGAATGTATTGCAAATAATAATAATAATAATAAGAAGAAGAAGAAGAAGAAGAAGCACCTTGATATCAAGATTCTTATAAAGTTTATAAACACAGGGTGTAAAAGTGTTTTCCTCTTTTTAATGATTTTTTTAAAGGAAGGGAAAATGATGGAGTATGGTTAGTTCTTTCATGGGTTCACAAGTATGATGGGGATGATAAAGGATTTTAGTACTCATCAATTAAGGTGGTAAAAGCTGATGAATTTTAATTAAGACAAAACACTTTAAGTACCTTAACAGCTAGTAATGAACTGTCACCCTTAATAAGAACAGACTTTCATACTTTCTCATGCAAATGAGACACAGACATGAAGAAGCTGGTGTCCCACCAACAACCTTCCAAATGACTTTGACGTGGACCTGATGGACTTCTTTAACAACCCAAATAAAATTCCCCCTGCATGCTGTAGAGGCATAAATCCAGTGTGTGTTGACCATGAAACTGTAATACAATAGATGGCACAATGCCACACCATTACATCAGTTTTATCACAGCTGGAGCAGCCCTCATTTAACAGTGTTCTGAGAATTCAAAACTTGCTGCCAAATTTGCTTAGGCTGCTCTGCACTAACCCTGTACACCTTTCCCACAAGACATCATACATTTCAGCATTTTCAAAGCAGGAACAGAGCAGACACAGAGTGTGTTATCCATCTCCACTCCCACCCTTTTCTCTTTTGACTTGGGACAAAAGTATCAATGTTGACAAAATTAGTGGAAAATGTCTTGTCCATGGCCATGAAGAAGGAAGATAAAGGGAGCAAGTCAACACAAGCATCTGACTCATTGTGAAATTCTCTGATGTCATACCTGGTTGTTAAACATATATATCCCTCACTCAGAATTCAGAATGCTATATTCTCACACACTTTCAGACTAGAGTCACCTGAGACCCAATTTGTTGGAAACCCTACTAGAAGCCAAAGATATCACAGCTGAAAAATACACATAGCCCAATTCAAATGCTCTCCAAACCACATAGTGGAACATCATCAAGAATGCACAGTGGTGACTAGAAAACAACATTTGATTGGAACAACCACATTTATGGATGCCATTGCCTGACACTGCATCCCACTTATCATTAATAGCAGCAGCAGCCACACTAATCTGAATTGTCATCAGATGTCCACAGGAAAGCTCCTGTGAGAGGATTTTTAGATTGTTTCTGACACAATTCTCTAATCAGTGGTCTCATTCATAGCTAATAATATGCCAAGTCTGAACAATAGCACATTATTTCTGCAAATAATTTTAATCACGGTGAAAACTTTCTGCAACAGAGGTCATGTCACCAATTTTAAAGTTGTGCAACTGAAATGAATGAAGGTGAACAATTTAGGCATCTCTGAAGACACCATTTGAATCCAAGGTTAAGTATCTGAGAGAAAGGTTAACTTGGAGGAGCCGAGAACAGAGCATGTCCTCAACATGGTGCTGGGAGGAAGAGTCTATATAAAATGAACCACAAAGATGCAGACAGAGTGAATTCCCTTTCATGAAAGTCCATAATATTGTTCCCTTAGCATAGTCCCAGCTCATGTATCCTACTATGTTCAGTATTATCTCTTTCCACAAAGGGCAGAGTTTATGCATAAATGGGTCAGACAGAGAATAACTGGACACATATCGTACTTTAGGTTCACAATCTCTCCACAGTCTATTTTTATCATAAGAACATCCAACAAGTGTTAGAGGACCAGTAAACTGATGTATTAAATTTAGTAATAACCATACTGCTTGGGTGATTCTCGGAGTTTTAGCAAAAATATAACTTTTCTAAGCTTACATTTGTTCTGCTTACATATGTTTAAAGGCAAACTCAGAATGTGGATCTGGATTTAGTACAGCATCAAAGTGGTACAAATGAAAATTTTAAGACGACAAGCACATTGCCCTTGGAGTGACCTGTGGAGTTGTCCATTTAACTTGTATTGTTTATGATAGGACTGGACTGGGGAACTTGTGGCTCTCCTGATGGTAATGGGCTGCTACTCCCACGAATCCATGGGAGACAACTGATGGGACATACAGATTGATAATCTCTAGAAGTCCACAGTTTCCCCAGCTCTGGTGACTTGGGATAATAAGGCAAACAGAGAAACCATAATTTCAGCTCAGTAGAGAAGGCATGACTCACTAGTAAAGACAGTAATGCTTAGTAAGGCAGAAAGTAGTAGGAAAAGTGAAGACCCCATTCCAGATAGGTAGAGTCAATGAAGGAAACCACAGCCCTGAGTCCATAAAATCTGAACAGAGCATGACCTGAAGATGTCTTATTCATAGAGTCACCATATGTCGAGGTCACCCTGAGGGCAGTTAACACACACACAACATATGTATGTACATCATTTTTCCCCCATTTTCCTTTCTTCACAGCCTCCCTCAACAGGGCAGTTACTCAATCTCAGCTGAAGATGGATTGAAGTCCTCAGTGAAGATTAATGATGCTTGGTGGATAGGCAGGCAAATGCAAACCTCACAGTGGAAGTTCTAGGATAATATATTTGGAGTTGGAGACAAGACTAAGGCTAAATAGAAGAATCTGGGACACAGAGCAGGCAATTTGGAGTGTTTCTTTAGTACTGATTCATGCTGGCAGCTGAACTGTGCATGTAGGCAGGCACATGTCTTGAGATGTTTGGTTTCCTGTATGGTATGAACCCTAATCCTACAGGCTGCATTTTATACACTACCATGGATCCCATGCCAGGAGAAAAATGCAATATTAAATAATAATATAAAATAAAATAATAAATCCAGGAGTGACCACATTACACTGAACTTAAAAGCACTCCACTGGCTGCCAATTTGTTTCCCAGCAAAGTAAAAAAAGTGTTAGTTGTTACCTTTAAAGCCCTGCATATTTTGAGTCCAGGTTACCTACAGGATCACCTTCAACCATGGGAAATGTTTGCTCTAACCAGCTAGGACTAAATTGGCAATTGTTTCCCAGAAGACCTTTCAGTCTGCTGCCCTCAGACTGTGGAATGACCTGCCAGAAGAGATATGACAGCTGAAAACACTGACTGTATATGTGCTCTTATAAGTGTGTTTTAATGGTTTTATAGTATTACATTTCAACTGTAGGTTTATGTGTTTTTAATTGTGTTTCACATTTTAACATGCTGTAGCCCGCCTTGAGGAAAGGTGGAAAAGAAATAAAAATTGTTGTTGTTGTTATGGCATACAGTCCAGCAAGTCTAGTATTTCACTTGATATCTCTAGAGATAGTGTTTTGGCAAAATTAAATCCCTATATCTGGGTAAGTGTCTGGAGTGGAATCTTTGCTATCAACAAATCTCTCTCTCTCTCCCCTCCCTCTCTTTTCCATTTCCATCTGTGGAAAATTCTGTCCTGGTGACTGCTTCCCAGGATAATGCTGGGACTCCCAGGATAATAGTAGGAATCCTCATTTTCTTCAAATTTCCTTTGCAGTTCTTGAAACAGGCAGAAGGAATCATTGTGTTCACATTGATCTTCTGTATACAGAAATACTAGTGAAAGACATACCAGATGGATCAAAACTTACATTTTAGGAGTAGGAGATTTGCTCCAATGACACATGTGAAGCTACTGATCTACACTTAAAAAGTATTTTCAGAAGGAGTTAATTATCTTGGCTGCTAGAAAGTATCATCATCTTATTTTCAAGGTTGAATGCTTTCAAAAAAATGTGTTCCTTTTTTGCCTCCTACAAAAGATCTTAAGAATGCAATTCCATTATTTCCAGGATTTTTAGGATGCCATACCACTATTTCCAGTGACATTTTTTTCTATTAAAGAATTGTGCGTTTCAAAAAACCACACAAAACAGTTATCTGTAATGAGCAGGTTCTACTTAAACACTGGGGATCATGACCACCTTTCCCACAAGACAGATGAAACACACATGCTCTTCTTTGATTAGTAATAGATATTACAAAAGCACAAGACCTGAATACTTTCTCATTATAAGAAAGTGACCCTGTACAGTTGTTCCAGACGCCTATACCCCAGTGGAAAATGGGAGCACAAAATAATAAATTATTATTTCAGATGAAAATGAAACATTGCTAATGCCACTGCAAACATTAACCACTAAGAGTACTGATCCAATATATTTCCCTCCAGAACACAGAGCCAAAATAATACACTGTCATACTAGGCTAACACTTTAAACACTTGAGACATTAATACTTATTTCCATCTATCCCTTTCACATGATACTCGGCCAAAGCAGGTGATTTCACCCTGTTACATGCCTCCATCATTCCCTGCCTTTTCCTTCTGCACTCTTGGTAACATGAAGACATGAAAGAGACATTATTTGATGTCATTTCACTTCATGGGAATTTTCATGGTTGTGGAAGCTGAAAAATATAGTGATTTTATCACCTTTTATATGTCTAGAGGACATGAACACAACACTAGCTTCAGAACTAGACATGAATCTTCCATAACATATTGTTTCAGCTTCAGAAGAAAAGGTTCCATGTTCTCATTTTACAGACAATGTTGCCCTACCCTGCAATTCTGTATACACGTAGCTGGGTATTATTCAAAGACATAGTTAGCATAGTTGTATTAGTCTACTTCATCAGACATATGGAGTGAAGTGCCTAGAAACAGGTCTTTATGGTTATAAATTAGCAGGTGGTATGCTTAAATAGCAACAGAAATGCAAAGTGTGGGTAGCAGAACAGCCAAATTGGAATATATCCACAAACTCCAGCCCATTGATAGTGGTTTGAACAGTGACAATGATTTCCTGTCACACTACACATATAACAACACTAGTTACACCCTATGAGAGTTCTCTTGGCCAGTTTACCACATCTCCTTTCTGGTTCCCATCCAGCATCACACTACATTTCAATAATTCCCACTACCATTCATATGATTATCTTGGCTTTAGGCAATATTTTTCCTCTTGCCTTGGTCCCTCATGGCCATAGTTAAAACTGAATTTGTCAGCTCATCATCAGACCCACAAGCTTTGAATTTCTTTTGCTATTCAAATCTGCTCATTCATCGCTCTATAGGTCTGTTCCTAAGCACTCCACTCTATGCATCTAATGAAGTAGACTTAAGACCATGTAAACTTATGCTACCACCTTTTTTAGTCTCAAAGGTGCTACAAGATCCCTTTGTTAGCTGGGTATGTAAGCCTCACTGAGTGCTATACAGTTTCTCAGTATATGTACATAGGATTTTGCTGTCAATTAAGTGATGATTCTGTTCAAAAGGATTTGGTGGATAATGTCTAGTAAAGAACATAACATCAAGGAACGTTTCTTGTTTTCTGTAAACTAATGCTCAACTAATGTAAGATACAGAAAGACTTGGTGTGAATCTAACTATGTTTCTGTCAGGTTTTCCACAGAAAATAGCAATGTTGATACAGGTATGGCTGCAGTACCTGTTTAATTCCAAGACAAACATACAGAAGAACATAACAAAACTATAAATATTCCAGAAAAAAGGTAGACAGTCTAGCAGCATTTTTGCTCATGTCCCACATGAATATTGTATTTATTTCTACTGTTCACCCAAATTAAGAATGTGGCAACTAAGAGAGATTTTTAAACGCAAGAAAGGAGGGAAAAAATAACAAAAGGAGAGAGGAGGAAAATTACTGCATGCAAATGTCACACAGTCCAAAGAGAAAGAAAGTGAAATTATCACCTATCAGACTACTTAAATAGGTGTTTGCTAACATAGGAGTGATCTGCTGTGAGGTCAAGCCATAAATAGATGAATTTGTATTCCATTTCTATGTGCAAGATGTGACACTTTCAAGGCAGAGATATATAGAGGTAGGAGGGATCATAATTACAATGAATGTGTTTTGCCATTTAATAAAAAGGTAGTGTGCTTTTAGAGGTGTCTCAAATATCTAAGCATGTTCTTTTATATCCCCAAATGGAAATACAGACCTATAAATAAGTTGAATGCCTATTTATCCCACTGTCCCACTGGAAAAAGCTACTATTTTGCCTTTCTTTGCTCAGGTAGTAAAGTCCTGAGGGAAAGAAAGAAGTTGGTATAATCGGGGGGGGGGGGGGGAGCATTACCATTTATTTATTTTTTATTATTTCTTTCATTTCTATGCCGCCTTTCTCCTAGGAAGGGACCCAAGGCAGCTTACGAGATAAAAAATATTTCAAAACATCATAGTAAAAAATTTAAAAACAATTGAAATCATCTATTTAAGCAATATAAGTTCACATAAAAATATACAAAAGTTAAAATATAACACACACACACCATGTTTTCCCCACACTCAGGACTGGACCCTTACCTGTTGTTTTACGGTTGGAAAAATTAAGCTTTTACTGCCTTGAATTGTATTCCCTTAAATAGGAGCAAAAACAAAATCCAGCCAGAGTACCAGATTTTGTCACTGTCCCATCATGAAGAAGCTAACCCCTTTCCATTGTTTCTTAGAAGCAAAATTAAACACAAACATACACATACACACTTAAACACAGTTTCTAAACACAGCTTACAGTTAAATGACTTTTTGGTTTTGCTGATCCTGTATTTTTCTACTGAAAAGCTTTTAAAGGGTTACTTGCCGGAAGTTGAGATCAGCACCTATCTGCTACCAGTAAGCCTACAGCTCAAGAGACTATTCAGACGCTTATTAAAAGTTATTCTCTTATGAACAAATTAAAAGTGAAGAATCTGATAACACTTTTGTTTTGTTGGTTGTTAGGGTTGTTTTTTTAAATATCAACTTTTTTTTTTTAGTGATTATGAAGAAAGTTTCCTTCTCTTTCTTATATTGTATATAAAAAAACTCTGGAGTGAAAATACCATAGCATTTTGGTGCGTCACATAAGAAAATATTTCTTACATGCGTTCTCGTGCCAAGTATCACTATTTGAGCATTTCCCCACACAAACATAACCAGCCTTTTCTTCATGATGCATAACATATTTATTTCTGTCCAACACTTTATCCTGCCCTGCCCTGTATCCTACCCGCATCGATTCACTTTAATTAACTGTAACCGATGGGGAGTAATGGTTACAGTCCTGGACTGGGATTTGGTTAACTGTGATTCAGATACTTCATGTACACCACTTTGGGAGCCCTGGAGATGTGAGATGTGATAAAGAAATATCTTAAATAAATGAAATGAAATATAAAATCCCACTGGGTTACTTATGGCTACCAAAGTCAGTATTATAAACCTTACAGGAAGGAAGGTGAACCATGTCCACTGCTTTGAGTTCATTGAAGGCAACTGGAATGTACATGTAATGGGGAGAGGAAGGTTTTAAAATTATTTCAGCTATGACTAGTTAAGCTCGCAGTACAGTGCTTGCTATGCTTGCAAAATAATTATAACCTGAACACATTTAGAACACAAACATAATCATCCTTTAACTAGAGGAATGGTTAGTTGAGGGTGGGGAAGTGACAAGTAAGACATTTGCTGTCATTTTGTGTCTGTAAGATGAGACTTTGTCTGATAAAAGCAACGATTCATGTTTCTTAGCATCCTGTTGACACAATAACCTACCAACTACTTTGGAAAACCCATAAACAAGACAAAAAGACTCTCTTCCAGTATTCCTAATCAGGCCTATACACTCCATTGGCAAAGGTAGCATACATCCATTGACAGACTAGTTGTCCATGAATTTGTCTAGTCACCATTCAAAACTGCCTAAGCCAGTGGCCAATGACATCTCCCAACAGTGAATTCCACAAATAATTTTATTTCTGCATCAGTTTATGTAATACAGTTAGCTGTACTGGATGGCTGCACATTCCACTTTCACTTAATCACCTGTTAAATTTCCATCTTTCTTCCATCAGACAGAAAACGACACAACATGGCGATTAATAATACAATTCAAATTAAAAACAGAAATTGAAATCAAACAAAAATGCATTTAAAAACAAACGGAAGTCCGTGTCATTAAAAAAGCTAAAACAGCAACTCACCTTAATGCAAAAGCAAGCAAGCCAACCAACACTGTTCCTCCTGGCAGAAAGACTTTAGAGAGGAGCAAGACAGGGAAGGAATTCCATATTATGGAAGCAGCCACCAATGAAGGCCTACATCACAACTCCATCAAATCTATCTTCGGTGGTGTGTATGAGAAAGGAAAAAGGTGAAACCTCCTCTCTGTCCTTATTCTTTATATCAAAGGTGGGCAAAGTGGTTTTCCCCCAGGGATAAAAATGTCCCAAATGCTCTCTAAAGGTCGTGGAATCATTTGCTCACACTTCTTCCCCCCCCCCCCAACCATTTTAGGCCCAGGAAAGACACCTTTTCAAACAGAAAATGAACATGAAATGAGTTCAAGTTGTTTCCTTTGTTTACAAGAGTCTCTCTTGAGCTTAAAATGGCCCAGTGGGCCTGAAAAGGGGACAGAATGCCTCTATATGCACTAGAAGGTGTTTGGCATCTGGGAACAACTTTCATGGGGTGAAATGGGATAATACAGCACTCCAGGTTCTCTTAGGGGGTAATACAGTTTCTTACTCTATACCACACTCTATACCAGGGGTAGGCAACCTTTCCCCTTTAAGGGCCGAGGGACTTCAACTCCCAGAATCCCAGGAGCTATTGGCCAACATGGGACTATTGGCCAACATGGCTGAGGCTTCTGGGAGCTGAAGTCCCTCGGCCCTTAAAGGGGAAAGGTTGCCTACCCCTGCTCTATACCTACCTTGATATGCTCAGTTACATGTCTATAAGCCCAGCCACATGCACTGCCCCCCTCCATGTAATTAACTAATGCCTAAAAAATCGAGGAGTAAAGAATGACACTTCATGACTTACAGAACACAATCTGAACAGAAAAAATCATGTTCAAAAGGCAATTCCAGTATTCCCCCGAAAACACAATGCAAAAGGACTTTTACCTTAGACAGGTACAAGAAAAGGAGAGCCGGGGTATAAGATGCTAGAGAAACATTTCCCACATGTGATAGATTTGCTTTCACCAGGCAGTTAAAGGCTAATTAGAGAAAGTTCTTGTCGCCTTTGAATTTTTACAGCTGAGGTGCTTTCATACCTCTCCAAGATAACAATCCCCTGCTGTGGATGTACCATAGACTCACAGCAATCAAAGGTGTTTGTGTCCATTTTAGCTCAGTACAAGGAATCCTTGTAGCACTATAAAGTAGTGATTCATATTTTCTTTTATAGTTTCTCCAGTGAAACTATAAATGTGTGTGTAAAAGACAAATGGAAAAAGAGCTACAGGTAGTTTAATTAACATTGCATGTCTCCCTAAAGTAGCTTTTTTTCACTCCTGTTGACCTCTCTTCCATGTCTCTAGAAGTAAAAGGCATCAGGACATGTTTCAAGTAACCACTTGATAGCTCCTTGTGTTTCTTCCTCTTACTTTGTCCAACATCTATGTTCAGATGGTTACCCTTAGGTCTCCTATCCTTCCTTCCTTTCCTTTGGGGTTTAATCTTTCATCAAGATGGTTTTAGTTATGTTTTTATCTGATAAAACAGTAACTGTGATATCCCAAACTCAGTGATTGCTGTCTACTTACCCCTTAGCTGGAAGCCAGCTTTAGGGGCTACTGTATCCCAAGCTAGTTTTGTTTTCTTTTATTTATCTTCTTTCCTAACTTTCAGTGCATGTCCTGAGACGATGAATGCCAGTTTCCCCTTTCTTCATCTTGATACAATGTTTTCTTCTTTTTTAAATTTGCTGTGATAACAATAATCCAATAAGGCAATTCTATCTCAGTTTGTCTATTCAGATGTCAAGCCTATTGACTTCAACTGGTCTTACAATTTTAATTTGCTGAGATTGTAATATGTCCCAGTCACAGTTCAAGGTTTTGGGTTGTTCTTGTTTTTCTAGATGGGTGAGAGAAGGAGGAACTCAGTGTGAGAGGGAAAGAGTAGGATGGCGAGTGCAAGTAAGGATAATGGAGGTAGAAGGGAAAAAGGGGATGAGAGTGAAATACAAAGGGCTGAGAAAAAATGGCAGAGGCTAATGTGGCTAGAACTGGGAATAAAAAAAACCCAGAGTCTTGGGGAAAGTAGGGAAGAAGGGAAGAAATAAATGCAACTAGGAGATGTGATGTTGGTAAGTAAGAGGATAAGGAGAAAAGGGATATGGAGACATTGAGCTAAGAGTTGAAGGAGGAGAAACTAGGAACCAACAGATAAAGGAGGGTCAAGGGAATGAGCAAAATTATAAGCAAGAGGGAAGGAAAGAAAGATAAAGTCAATGTGAGGGGGAGATGAAGACATTTGAGAAGAAATTGTGACAGTGGGAGAAAAGAGCACAAAAAAGAAAGAGATAAACATAAAAAATTAAATCAACAGTGAAAAAAGAAGAAACAACTCACAAAAGGCTACATCCATTTAAGGGTGGTTGATGGAGTTGGGAACAGATGTTGGAGTTTAAGAATAAGATAGGGAAAGCCACAAAGCAAGAATCTTATAGTACTATATTCAGCTCAGAATTTCATTGCATTGTATTGTGAATTCAATTATATGTGCATTTAAGGCAACATTCTTGCCCCGAGATTTCTTCCTCTTGCCTTGAGACCAAGGGAATTATTTGGAACTTTGAAAAATGGCTGCAGGAGCATGTTTCTCAATTCACATTGGAGAGGGGATGTACCCGGACAGCTCTTTTAGGGGCAAAAGTTGTGTGATAAGATCCGACTCCAGCCCAAATTGGGCTCTAATTTGAAAGAGGTAAGCTGAGTCTGGGTGCGATAATCTCACAAGTAACCCTAGCTGTATCATTTAGAAATATCACTTTTAATGCCATGATTCCATTCTCTGGAATCATGGGATTTGTAGTTTGGTTATTGGAATTCATGTGTTGTGAATATTGCAATATAATATGAAAGACACCAAGATGGAAGAATCATTGTGCAATCAAAAGAAGGAAGGAAAGAAAGAAGGAAGGAAGGTAAAATCAGTTGCTTGTTACCATTAAGTTTCAGAGGTAGTAGGCCTCAAAGCTTTCTAGTTATATAGCTGTTCTCAGTTTTTAAACAGAGAGAGAGAACATTACCATGGACTATCAGAAAATAATTGTTATTAGTAGAAAAAAATTAGGAGCAGATTCATCTTATGAAACTGCACACTAAGAAGAAATATATTTAATTAACTTAAATGCTAATGAGTTCTAAAGAAAAGCATGAAATAGCCCAGCAGTGAAATCTTCCACCTGCACAGGAAGACAGCCTCTCTTGCCCATGATGGGAAACAGTTCTCTGCCAAGCAAGGAACTAATGAATTAGTGTCTTCCGGAGCTCTATGTCTGATCTGATTCTCTTTAAGTTTATGAAATTAGCAATCCATTGCTCACAGAAAAACTGCCAAGATTCAAAGTCAGCCTGTGCCATAGAGTCAGCAAAAATAATAATAATAGAAAATACCCCAGCTCCTTGTGAGAATTCAGATTTGCTACTATCAATAAAACAAAGCAATTGGCTGAGTGTCTCTTTTGCTAACATACATCTGCAATATTTCTGCTTTAATTTTACAGTGGCAATGTGATATCAGTCAAAAAAGGGGGGGGGGGGAAGGGGCCTTTATGTTCATCTAAAAGGGTGTTTTTGAAATATCTGATTAAATCAAGGTTCCTTCAATATGAAAAGACCTGAGCATATTGGAGAAAAAATATCACCAGCTTCAAAATGATTGATGGTCCCTGCTGGATGGAGAGATGAGGAAGCAATGAACAAGCAAGCCATTTGCAGGTAGTTTTAACCCAAGAAAGAAAAGGGGGAGAGTAGTGAATAAGTGAGGAAAAATACTCCTTAAAAATGCATGCATTAATTGTCTTTAAATGCATTCACCTTTTTGTTTGTTTCAAGGGCAAAAAGCAAAATTGAACAGAAGCTAACCAAGACAGAATAATGAACAATGTCTTTTGCTGACATTGTTATGACTTCCACTGGAAGGGGGGGGGGAGGGTGCCCATTTTATCACTAATATCAAATAAACATAAAGAGGAGCATCATATTTAGACAATTGTATTTTGTAGAACAAATGATGCTCGAGATAACTACAGCTCAGGATTGGCAAGAACACCCTGCAGATGCTGTTGGACTGTGATCAGCGTAACCAGAAAGCCAGTGGTGAAGGATCATGGATGTTGTAGTCTGACAACATCTGAACAGTCACATTTTCATCCCGACTCTGCAATTTAGTACCAGAATTGACCATTCATATTCCAATGACAGGAGGGAGCTCCAAATTATAATTTTGGCATTTAACAGTGGAAGTAATGTGTCAGGACCAAAGATTGAGAGACTTGAGACTCTCAGGCACATGCCCAGGAATGACTGATATATATAATGCCTAACTCATACCTCCAGGCACCAGGTTCAATTTATGATCAGAAATCCCAATAATTTTGAGGCTGTGATATATTCAACAAAAGAAGTAAAATGTCACCCCATTTTAAAGTTGTAGTGAGTGATGGTATTGTACTAGCATTCTATATTTGAACATGTGTCTACATCACACCTTAAGTTATATGCAACACAGGATTGTGAGATTTATGTTTTACTTCATTGAACATAATTTACCAAAAAATGGAAAAAAATCAAATGTGAGGGAAAATGAAACTATGAGCAAGAATATTGTTTTAGCTTAGTGTTTTTCTTTTCTTCAATCAGAATTTACCAAAAAGTGCAAAATTCAAACTGGGGAGAAAGTGAATGGGGGCTTATAGACAAACTTCATACTAAGGGAAAAGACCCAGATTTTGTTCCTGTTCTTTGATTTTCATTTAAAGAAAATGATTTTAACTGATTTTAACAGGTCTGTGTGCATACTCTGCTACTTTCCTGCTTTAGGTACTTCTGTCCTTTCACCTTTACTGTCCTGGTTCATCCAGGTGAGCAATGATCAATGTTCTTTTTTTGGTTTCCAAGCTGATGTAAAGATGTTCTCATTTCTGAACAACCACCTTGTGGAGTAAATTAGATTGATAAACTATGACTGACTCAAAGTGACCACATGAGTGCCCTATTATGGAGAAGCATTGTGTTTAGCTGTCTAGGGGTGTGTGTGTGTGTGTGAATAGAGTCATGCAATGACCATGGATCTAAGAGAAAGCTGTAATTTTGAACAGCTCTAATAAATGCATTTTGATTTTACAAGAATGTAATACACAATATATTTATTGTTAATAAAGATGTGAACACACAATATTGTATTTACTGATGTTTTACCCTTTTTCCAGGCTTTCTTGAAACCAAGTACATAAAGTACATAAATTTCAAGGTTATTCAGCTTACATTAGTAGTTGTATGTACTCTTCCGAATTATTAACTTTTGCTCTCTTGTTGCCTGGGCAGACCCTTTTGATCACACTCTGATGTTGCCTGTGTCCCACTTTTCATCTGTGAAATGATGTGAGGTGTGTTTCATGGGCAGGCATGCATGTGTGGAATAATCAATGCAGTGTCAAGAAGCAAGAAGTCCAATCAGATTTAAAATCCTATTGGTATTACATTTGTATCTCTGTTAATTAGAATTAATCTCAATTAAAACTAATGAGGTGGGTTTCCTAATAACTGTTATGCAACTAAAAATTCAAGTTAACATTCGTGGACCCAGTGTTCAAGAGCTAAAAACACAAACTGACATTAAGCTGTCTACCACCACTATACATAGCAATACATAGCTGCATAAAATGAATAGTGTTTGCATGTGACAAATTGCCAAGTCACAAGAAAATAATAATTTATCCTGTATCATTTCAAATCCCTCTAGAGCTTCAAAGTTGTAGATTTCTTTAAAAAATAAAAGCCTTGAAAAATAACTTTTACTCTTTTAGAAACAGGGCTATTTATCTAGCATTTTAATTGCTTGGGCATCTTTCTTATAACCAATTAATTGATTAAATACAAAATACTTCTACATCAGTATCTTAACAGATGTGCCTTTGAGGGGATGCACAAGGCAGCAAGGGATAATTTATACTTTCATAACCAAAATCTGTCACATTTCAAAAAGAAAAGTATCATCTTGAATGATAAAGCTTTAATTAATATACTAATTAAACAGGTTAGAATATGCAGCTCTATACAGAAGGAAAGACACCCCCCCGACTCGTCGGGAGGGGTCCTCTGTTGCGTCGGCCTTAAAGAGGCATCGACGCTGGATTGGTAGAGCAGCCCGGAAGGCCCGCCCTTGCCGGGCTGCTCGGCCAATCCAAAGCAGGTCTCGCATCTAGTAGCGTGAGATTTAAAGTCTTGCGTTGCTACGCGTGAGATTTGGGAGGGCTATTTAGCCCTGAGCTGCCTCATGGCCGGCAGCCATTTTGATTTAGCAAGCGAGCAGCCCATACCACCCACCCTTAAATAATGGTTGAACATGTTATTACTCTCAGGCTTCGGCTGGTCGCCTGTGGGGGCCGGGAGGGAATTTTCCCAAATTGACGTTTTGGGTTTTTCGCCCTCCCTGAGAACAATAGCATTAACAATTACGGGTAAAAAAGTATAATATGTTAATTTTCTGGGCAATACAAGTTATCTGAAGTGTTTGCTCAATGATTATTACAAAAAGTTCATGATAATTGCACTTAGTTGAAGGTTGATTGTCACAGCTTATGTTTATGGGTCTATGAGGTTATTGTTATGAAATTAAAGTTATTGGCGGGCAGGGACCCCCCCCTCAGGGGTACAATTAGGTTAATTAGAAATTAATAATTGGCTAAATAAATAAAATTTAAATAATTAGATGATGTCATTAGGTTAACACAAATTGGTATGACATCATTGTAGACTTGGATGCTGTCATATGTTAAGCTGGAATAAGACCATCATGATATCACATCCGGTCGGGGGAGGGATTAATTGTGGAGGCTGTAAATTACATAAGCTAAAAACCTTGACGCATGACGTGTGGGAGAATAATTAAAGAATAGAGCTTGCACTTATTCACACGAGCGCATGCGTCAAAGAAATATGCTGGTTTTATCAAAACTGTTATTCAATTGTAAAATTGATAAAGTTTAAGACCCTGTATAAATAAAGTTGTGGCCAAATGTTTTACCCAAATAATGGCGTTCGATGTCCTTTGTGCCGATGCAAAACAAATACAACATTATCCAGACTGTGGGAGCTTCTTTCAGATGTAGAATATCCAGAATTAACTTCATGAGAATGGCAAGTAAAAAAAATAAGTGAAAGACAAATGCTGTGTTTTAAATCAAAGTTCATCATTGCTTTCATAGTCAGGTGGTTATCCTAAACACACTTTGTTATCCTAAACACACTTTGTTTTCCAAATGTTTGCAAAACCAAACATATTTAAATGTCTTCCCCCCTCAAATGTGATTTGCAATATTCATTTGGGCCTAATCACTCATAGGTACAATTTAACACATACATTTTGTTCCTAAGTTGAAGCGTTTCAGTAGGAAATTGCACATCCATGCTGATACCACAGTAGATATAGTAGTTTGTCTATACAGGTGCAACAGGTGTGTAGAGAACACTATTACTATTTTACTAGCTGCCATCAATTGTGTGACGTGTCACTGCCAAACCTCTTAAACCCCTTTATACTGTGTACGACTGTGACACAAATTATGTATGGAGGTTCTCGAACTCAGGTCTCTCAAATGAACTCACACACTAGAACTTTCTTCAACTGCCAGAACTCTAGAGTTTTAAAATGCCAACAGCTTGCCAACAATTGTCAATTGATAATTATATGCCCACTATCTAAAGTGTCCTAAACAATAAAAGGTATTTTTCCTTTGGTAGCATTTTACTTATGTTTGGTAGTGTAGATAATGTTATCTGTAAGCATGCTTCAGGCAACTATTTGCTGACACAAAGGAATGGATTTTATTTACAAGCAAGATTGAATACAGTATCTTTCTTGTAGGATGTTATTCAAGCTTGATATGTTGTATAACTTATTTCAGTAGTTACAAAGTTTAACAGTTTCTTTCACTTGACTTTATAAACATTCCCTTATAGACATAGAGCCTTTACAGACTGCCAGAAATAGTGCAAATTGAGGCCACTTTAACTGCCCTGGCTCAGTGCTAGGGAATCATGGGAATTGTATTTTTTTATGGGCCATTGAACCTTGTCTGCCAGAGAGCTCTGGTGCCACAATAAACTACAGTTCCCATGATTCCTTAGCACTGAGCCAGGACAGTTAAAGTGGCCTCAATTTGTACTATTTCTGACAGTCTGTAAAGGCCCATAGTTCTCACAGAACCTTTATCTAGCCTCTGTACCCTTCTGGTTATCTGTTATACCAACAACCACTCTGAGGGCCTTTGCAGACTGCTAGAAATAGTGCAAATTGAGTCCACTTTAACTGCCCTGACTCAGTGCTAGGGAATCATGGGAACTGTAGTTTACTGTGGCACCAGAGCTCTCTGACAGAGAAGGCTCAATGTCTCAGAAAAAAATACAATTCCCATGATTCCATAGCACTGAGCCAGGGCAGTTAAAGTGGACTCAATTTGCACTATTTCTAGCAGTTTGCAAAGGCCCTAACTGAACTTTCTCAGTTTCCTTAAAAATTTATTTCATCTGTTCTTCAGAAGACTTTAGTAATCTCTGCCACCGCCTAGCAATATATATATTCTGCAGGATATTAACACATACACATTAATTCTGGACTTCCCCTAGTGCCTAACTTGGGTAACTAAACCCCTTCTAACTGCACCTCACAGCAGCCTCCCTTTTCCTCCTCATCTGCTATCCCCTCAGTGACAATGACACACTCTCCTGACACATAGCTCCACCTCTCTATTTATTCCTTGTTCCTGGGTGCAGCCCCCACCTTTTCTAACTTCACTCCCATGGGCTGTTCTCAACATTCTGAACTGCTTGTGTTCTCCACAACAGGGCTGTTGTTTTTGTTTGATTTTCCTTCAGGAGCCAAACATATCTAGGTACTGGCAATTTGTCACATCTGTGGAGTGACAATGGAAGATTCTGCTGTGACTATCTAGTGGCAACCAGAAAGGAAAGGCAACTGAAATCAGCACTGTATCAGGTAAAAAACCGCATGTGTGTCTTTCTCAAGATCACTTATATATCTGGGCAATCCACTCATTTTGTTTGTGATCAGTGCAGACAAACACACAAAAACACATTTAGCAAATCTGTACATATTTTACATGGTTGCATAGTGTGTACTAATATTTTTTTCTGTCATTACTCAAGCCCACAGTAGACCTTGAACCATATTTGTCAGGAAGAGATCCTCTCCCTCTGCAGTATACTTTGGGTGAAACTGTCAGGAAATTAGTCAGACTGATGAAGAATCTTCTTTATAGTAGTGAAGTATGGAGCTCAGGAAATACCCTTTGACCTAAATATTTCCAAGTCAACCTTGTTTATATCACAGAAAACAATAAATCCTTCTAGTGTCCATACACTTCCTTTTGCCTTTTTGCCCTTGCTACCTGATCACACCATACCCTCTAATCTTCCATAGATTAAAATCAGGACATGTATAGCCAAGCAACATCAGAGTATTGTTAAGATGGCAAAAGTGTTTAATGTAGAAGGGCACACAAGCTAGAAAAGGCTGCAGCAGTTTGCTTTTGCCTGTCTCTATGGGGAAGGACAAGATTATCTGTCCTCTTCTTCTCTCCACACTGCTGATTATAAACTACTTTTGCACACTGAACTCAGTTTGTGCCAACTGAAGTAAGTGGCAGACAAAGAGGGAAATGAGAGGAGATGAGAGAAGCTGAGACATTTTAAAAGCATCTGAAAAAGTGGGATGACAGAGGATTAATCAGGACTGTCTCTGCCAAGTCAGGGCATTTGGAGGGTATGTCACACCTCTGCTTTCCCTTGACTAGCCTTCAGGTCAGTTGAAGCTGGTACTGATAGGTTTTGTCAAATAAATATTCTTGTGGTGTGCCCAAATAGCTTTCAAACTATTTAGTTTGGCTCTTCAAACTATCTTTTCCATGTAGAAAACACTACACAGAATCCATATGACATTGTACTATGCAACCCATCTTCCCATCATGTCAGTTCTAATTCACTGTCTAGACAGTGTATGGCAGGGAAAAGCTCTGGGGCTTTATGTTGTTTCAAAGTGGTCTGTGAAGTTTGTCATAATGTATAATCATGCCCTAGCACCTCAGAATAAACACATGTAGAAAAATATATATCAAAGTACCTCTCCGAAATGAATGTGTGACAGCATTAATTACTTTATTTATATATGTGCCTAATACCTAATTACGCACATATATAATTATATTGAATACCTAACATTGTCACATGGCCATACACTACTACTATGCTGTCAGGGAAATGTGAAATTATAAGGTTTAGGCTCCAATGGGAGGAAAAATCTTGCCGAAGGTCATTCTCTGTAGACTAGGCAGAATATCATAGGGAACATAGTATATCACATCATAATACAACGAACTTGTCTTCCACCGATACAGCTCCACAAATAAGGTGGCATTACACTATTGTTTTAAGGCAGTTAGTAATTCCTCCCATGTGATGACAACGTGCATCACATGAAAATCAGCCACTGAACATATAGTAGTGCATTTTGTTTTCAACTTGGAAGCAAGCTTGCAGAAACACATAAAAAGAGAAGAATAATGGAAATATTCACCTCTTTCCCCTGACATTTCCTTATAAAGGATGGCTGTATAACTAGCCTTAACATTGGAATAGATGAATATCTAGCTTGACTGATGGCTAGAAAACAAATGATCCCCAGGAACCAGACTATTAGTCTTGCCTATCTATAAACAGACTTCTGTTGAACAATTGTGCCAAGTTATAGGGCAAAATGTGGACTGTATTTACATAATTACTGTTTAACTAGGAATATCTATATCTTCTCCCTTTTCTTTAAAATCTGCTGGAGCAAGGCTTATTAGCCTTCTGATCTGACCATCCTTAATGCAGAAAAGCCAGAATTACAACTTGCTCAGTAGATAGTTGTCCAGCACTGATTCAACATTTTCATTCAGAAGTCCCCACTATTACCAATGATTCCATAGTCAAACTACCTCCAGTATAGGAACAAATCTTTTTGTCATTTATTTAAGTATATTCCCTTTAGCCCCACAAAGCTCCCACAGTGAGGTATAGCAAATTTCAAAACTAAAAAAACCAAGTCAAAACTCTTTAAAAACAGACTAAACTATTTTTAATGTATATACCTCAAACAATTAGAGATGAATGGCTGAAGAAAATAGTACAGGTTTGGCTGAATCCTGGAAGTCCAAGAGGGATAGAATCAGGCAAGGCCATCTGGTGTGCTGCTACAAAGAACATCTTATCTCATGTACTCATTGGCAGTACATACAAGAGGAGATCTGCTGAGCGTCTAAGGTTTCTGCAAAAAGGAGGGTATCTTTAGGATATCCTGTCCCTAAGCTATCTAGGGTCTAGTAAGTCAAAACCATGGGCTCTAAAGCAGACTGGAAAATCACAATATTGGGGATAAATACACACCTGACAGCACTGACTACTAAATTTTGGACAAGTGTAGGTTCCAAACACTTGTCAATGGTAATCCTACACAAAACATACTTCAATAGTATAATCAGGATGTAAGTAAGATGTGAACCACAGATCTGCCCTCCCTTGGAAAAAAACACCGCTGGTGGTGCATCAACTGAAGCTGGACAAATACATCCTGGATCACAGCAGGCAGGCAGCTAGAATTCCAGAAACAATATCTCTATGGTCCTCCAGATATTTAAAGTGTACTGTGCTGTCCTATTGTAATAATTTCTCTTTCATCCAAAGAATATACTCAGAAAATTGTACAGTGAAGCCAGACTTTACAGAACAATTTTACCCAATTGTGTGTCTCATAATTGTCTTAACTGTTCCAGCACTAGCATAAACACCAGATTTAACAGACTTTCCTACTCCTGAAACACATATCTGGCCCAAGAATAGCAGGATCCCAGTGCTGATATTTAGGATTTGTACCAGTGCTGATATTCTGTGGCAAAGCTATCTGTACCACTGGAGCAGCTAGTGGGAATGCAAGTCATTTGATACCTGATACAGATCCAAAGAAAAGCTTTGTCCAGACATAACATCTAGCTTGTTAAAGTCTTTCTCCTGTTACAAACACCTGCTTTAGTGCACAATACAGCTGATTATTTATACTGAGGAGGGTTAATGTAATATTTTATCAAGGGAGTTAATGCAATATGTGTTGTCTGAAATTCATTAGAGTTCCAGCCAGTTAAAAGGTGATGCTTTATTTGTATTGGCTACCATGGCAGTATAAACAGAGTACCTCCGGCAACTGATTTATAAGTGGTTTCTTCCATATCAGAAGGTTGTTCACACAATAGAAACAGTGTCCAGAACCTTCTCTGAACAGCACTGACAGAAGACTATGAGATGACACATATCTTCCCCACGCCTTTCAAGCTGTTATTGCACCACAGACCACAGCTGTAACTTTCCCAGCTGCTAAGTCCTTAAAGACGTCATTGCACATTCACATTTGAAGCCAAATATACATTTTTTTCATCAATCTAATGAATTACTTTGTTGTGGATATAAGCAGAGGAAGTAAGTAGCCCAGAAACAAAAAATACTCATTTTTATCATTTATATCCTGTCCAATTTTCAAGGAATACTGGGTAAAATACATGCATGCAGGCATGCACATGTGTGTACACATGAACACCTACAGTCATACACTGATAGTATCCCCTTTTACTCTCACAATAACCCATTCAGGAAATATTGATTGACACAAGATCACCATGAGCTTCATGACTGAAAAGGGATTTAGACCTAAATCTTCCTAATCCAATGCCAATACTTCATCTGCTACTCAATAATGCCTGTTTACATGGGAAAGGACCACAGGTTACCATCAGTACCATTAATGACTGGATCATAGCATGCCAAGGTTGCAGAGTTGTTCCATCTTGAAGGCTGTTTTTGTATTTCAAAGAAGGAGCACTCACACCTCTTATAATTACTTTCCTTCTATGGGGTCATAGATACTGAAATCAAACACCACTGGAATCAAGTAGTCTCCCATTTGGGCTCAGTCCCTTCAGAGCTGAGGAAAGGTGAGATATAAAATAAATAAACAGACATCAGTTCAGACATCAATGCGTAGAGAAAAATGCATTTGAGATTAAAAACACTAAAAACAGGTGGGACTCTGACAAAATGCAATTATAATTTGACCTTCTCATTTGAAGTGTACACATGGTTAGCAGATATACAGATGGAGGACAGTTGGCCAAAAAAAAAAAAGTCCCTCAACGGAATGAGAAACTCATAAAGACACCAACATTTATATTATAAATGTAAAGTTAGGAGATGCTTTATTCAGCCTAAATCTAACAAATTTCAAGGGATATCAAAGGTTTTGAGACACAGCAGGTCCCATGCCCCCAAACAACTATTTTCCAGAGGAAATTTAGAACACTGTGCCTACTTGTCCCAGTCCAAGATTGCTTCATAGCAAGGTTATTCAGTAAGCTAGGTGACTAGTAGCATCCCAAGGGATGAGGTTACCCGGTGTGGTAACTCATGGTATCACCCCATGAACCTCCTCCCATACCACATCATACAGAATCCTTAGGATTTATTTATTTAGTACTAATATTACTTATAAATTGTAATTACTGTTGACTGCAATGGTAACAGTTGTGACATGAACAGCTAACAAAATTATACCTTTAAATTACAATACCATACACACAGCCTAAATGTACATGAAAGTTTCATGTGGTTAAAGTGAAAATTTGGTAAAATGAGATGCCTTTTTTCTTTAATTTTTTTAAATTAAATGTTAAGAAAACCTGGAGCCTCTCCTTTCTCCTCACACTGAGCCTAACCCTACTCAGTAATTTCTTCAGTGTTTTAAAGGGACACAGGCAATTGCCACAACCTGTTTCTGTCCAAAGGCAGATGTTTGGGGAGCAGGGGTGTCACCCCCCCCCACACACACACATACACTATTGTTTTCTGGGGGGGGGGGGTTTAACCATGAAGAACCAACCTCCAACAAACACCTTTCCCAAAAGTTTCAAGGATATCCCTTGCCTAAGAACGAGTGTCATCCTGCCCTGAAGCTCCCAACAAATTTGGAGATTATCGCACTACACTCTTAAAACATTGCTGTTTCACTTTAACTGCTCTGGCTGCCTCCTGTTTTATTCTGGGACTTGTAGTTTTGGAAGGGGCATTTAGAATATTCAGCCAGAGAGCTCTTAGGCCTCAATGAACTACAAACCTCAAAATGCAACAGGAAGCAGTCAGAGCAGTTAAAGTGGAATAGCAACTTTTTATGGGTGTAGTGTGATAATGGTGAGTTTTCCAGAAGACAGATTTGATCACAAAAGCCCAAAGATGAGAAAAACACTATGGACGTATTCACACAGGCGGCTCTAAAGCCGCCTAGAAGCCCCCTGGAAGCCATCAGGAGTCATTCCGGCGGCGAAAACAGCAGCCGCCGGAATGACTCCTGATTGCCTCCGGCAGAAGCGCCTGTAATTCCTTTTTAAAAAAGGAATTAAAAAGATGGGGCTAAAGCCGGCTAGCGGCAGGGATGGCGCAGGGATTGCGCAACATGGGGCGGGGCTTGCTGCGACGTAGTTTGAACACGTCGAGCAAGACCCCGGAGTGAGGCAGGGATGGCGCAGGGATGGCGAAGGATGAGGAGGGGCTTGCTGCGACGTCATGTGAACTTTTCCTGCACAGAGCCGGAGTGGGGCCAGATGGAGGTAGGAACGACTCCCTTTTTTGCTCTGTGTGAAAACGTCCTAAGTGGCCAAATGAAGCTTCAAAAAGCAGTGCAGCTCCCAGCCTGGTTCAGCTTCCTTATTCCAAAGGGGATTGAAAATGGCTTTCCCTCCCCCAGTGGAAAAGAGAAAGGGGGAAGGATCTTAATCTAAACTCCTTGTGTGAGGGTGGGATTAGTTTGTTTCATTGGTGTTTGTTGTAAGTAAAAACAAATCCCAAGATGACTACTTTTTACCAAAAGGAAGCTCCAGTGTTCAACTCAGCAGGTCTTATTTTTGAGGAAAGGCAGGATCTTGGGCCTGAGGGAGCCTGGCTTCCCAGGAGATGAGAAATTCCCCTCAGGTCACCCAGGACTCCCCTGCTCCTTTCCAAAAGGAGGGTCTTTGAGTTGTACCCTGGTTTTCATCAAAAAGAGGGGAGGAGTTGAAAAGAGCAAGGCAACATGAAGGGCCGAGCCTCAGTCTGGGCAGTCGGGCAAGCAAAGTGCCATCCCTTGAGGGCACCCATCTGGGCATAAACAAGACTTTCTCACCCATCTTTTGCATCCCAAAGGCAATGGGAGATTCAGAGGAGGGGGGCAAAGGTCCGCTCAAAATTTCCTCTCCCCCTATGTGGCCAGAGGAGGGAGAACTGAAAATTCAAAACTAAACTATGGCGATGTGCTGGCCCTCCTTTGTCACACGTTGGGGGGGGGGGATAGATTTCCATGGGATCCAGGGGTATGAAGAAAGGGCAATCCACTCAGGGGCTTCCCTTATCAGACCCCCCTCCCCATGACTGAGCTGCACCCTCTCCAGGGTGAAGCCAGGCAGAGTCCTTCCCTCAAGCAGAGCAATGGAAAGCGGGTGGCAACTGAGCCCACAGGGAGGAAGGGAGGGGGAGGAAGGGGACCCCTCTTTCTCTCCACACACATCCCATATGAGCAGGAGAGGCAGCGGGGAGCACAGTGGCTTTGGGAGGGGGGCAGCAGCAGTATGGTGTCACCTCCCATTAGTGTGTCACCTGGTGCGTGCCGCACTCCCTAGTGATACCACTGGGTGACTAAGCAGGGATTTTTACTTGGGCCTCCCTGCTCCTGCACTCCTTCCAGTCCAACCATTATATTGCCCTTCTCAACTTACTGTTTACTGCATATGCAATTCCAAGGCTGGGGGGAAATGCTGCAATTCACGTGCTTAAGATGCATAATAAGCATTTTGCATAATGTGCAAGTTTTACATGAATTAAAATTTACTTTGTATACAAATGAAATTACTCATATGAGAAGAGTGACTGAAATATGATGTCTCTAACTCTGAACTATTTCCTGTTCATGCTAGAACTCTAGAGTTCACATGACTGTTGGGCATGGTCTGGATGGGCTTGATACCCTCAAACTTTTCACAGATGGAAACTGGGACACATGTGGTCGTGCAACATTAGAGTGTGGTCAACATGGCAAAAAGTTATTCATGAAGAAAAACCTAAGCTAGAAGAGGCTGCACCAGTTAGTTTTTGCTTGACTACTAAGTAACTAAGTACTGGGAGAAAACAGGATTCCATGCCCTCCTCTCCTCTCAGTTGAGTGCAAACTACTTTTGCAGTTTGTACTCAGTTTCTCCCAATGGAATTAATGTGAGCACTAAGAGGGAAAGTGGGAGGAGGTAAGAGCAACTAGGACATTTTAAAAGCAGCTGAAAAGGGGGGGGGGGGGCAACAGAGGATCAATTGTGACTATCCCTGCCAAATCAGGACAATTGGAAAGTATGTCAGGGAGTATTCTGCAAATGTATAACCCCAATGAATTTGCAGAGTTATTGGAATGAATGTGGCAAGCTGCCCTCAACAATAGCTTCTTGTATTAGATCTCCTACAAGTGTTTGATCTAGGACAGTGGTTCTCAACCAGTGGTCCACTGTCCCCCAGAGTTCTCATGGGGACTCTGTGAAGGCTGCTCAGCCCACCTCCTTTCCACAGTGCATCAGCCACATGACAGGAGCCAAGGCACCAGTTGGCTTGCTGGCTCTGGGCATTGCCATCCAATCCATTCCAACCACAAACTGGCAGCAAGAACCAGGAGAAAAGTCTTCCCTCACCCTCCAGCTCCTAATGAGCAAAACATAGATTCCACATGCTTGACCAATATAACCTTTTAAAGATTTATTTTTTTAACAGTGATTATTACAATATTGTCCAAATGCCTTCTTGCTCTGTCTCTTCCACTCCTACCAAGCACATGAGAAGAAAGGCTTGAAGGTCCTGACCTAGATGATAGTCTACATGAATCAGAAACAGTAATCTGGCATTACTGTACAGCATTTTAAAAAAGTGAAGACTAAAGGGAACACAACAGGTACTTTAATATTTTTCCCTATTTTGTGGGTGCTGACAGATTGAGAGCAAATTTCTCCAACCCAATATTTTTGCATCACAGGTTTTTGGTTTTGTTTTGTTTTGGTACCCTTAACAGAAAAAAATAACCCAGAACCTTTGTTATGTAAACTGCTTCTTTTAGCAAAGAAAATAACTATACAACTGACGATAGCCAGAAAAAAAAAAAGTTAAATGCACCATTAGATTTTAATTGCAGATTTTGTAGAAAATCAATGCATAGCTATTTATATACAGTATTTCCTTGGTAGTAAACCTTCTTCACATGCATAATAGGGGCAGATGGACCCTACACTTAGTGAAGTCCAAACTATGAGCTATAATTTAAAGTTAATTTCCTGGACTGAATCTTCCAGCACTCATGTAGCCAGAAGGCAAAAGGACCCACCTGCACGAATACCCTTCCATGCCAACTGAACTAAGGACTACAATTACAACATCTTGAACAAATCCAGGGCTATGACTAACATCATCATTTTTCTCTCTCTCCTGTATCATGTTTAACCCTTTTGCCTGATGAAGAAGCCAGTGGAGCTTTGAAGGCTTGCAACATGTATGATGTACATTTTGGTTGGTCAATAAAGGTATCACTGTCTGTGGATCTTGGATGATTCTATACCAAGCTATATGAGTTATTCTGTTGCCACAATTAATTAAACTATTAATAAGCAACCTGCATGACATCCAATAATACATATGGTTTCTAAAGCATAAAAGTATTACATTAGCATTCCCCAAAAGAACAGTCCTCTAACAACATAACAATTATAAATGGTTACTAATGTTTGAATACCAGTGGTGACAGTGATATTTAAATTACTGGGGAATAATTAATCACAGTAGGGGACTATTAAATCACTATAGTAGGGTGTGAATCAAACACCACCGGAAAAAAGCATCTGTGAATTCTTCAGCTGCTTTTATTTCTCTTACCAATGGGAACCCAACTAGGACACATGGGTGTAAATACACGTGTTTCAGTATGTGTAAGAAACTCTCTGATCTATGCAAGTCTCAGACTTTGAAAAACTTTGTTTGATAGGATAATGCTAATATCTTAAATTGGTCCCAAATACTTTCCTACTGAGAAGGCAGGGCACTATCAAATATGGGCTGCATCCACATTGCAGAAATAATCCAGTTTGACACCACTTAAACTGCCATAGCTCTGGTGCTACAACAAACTACAAATCCCAGAATTCCATAGCATTGAGCCATAGTAATTAAAGTGGTGTCAAACTGGATTATTTCTGCAGTGTGGATCCAACAGCTATCACACTAGGCCTAGAGACACTAGAGCAGTTCTCAAAATTTCCTGCTCAGTATGGTTAGAACTCCACTTTTCATTTTTCAAATCAAGATTGTGTATCAAAGCTAGAGAAGTTTACTTGTCCCATGATTAAATTTGAAGACAACATGGGGGGGGGGGGACTCAAAAACATGTCTAACCTTTAGAAAATTAGAGCCATCACATTCCTTACAGCCCCTTCCCACAACTAGATTTTTTGCATTCATAACTTAAATTCTGTCACTTCATCATTATAATAGTTTGGAAGCAAGAGGGTCAGGAACATGTTCTCCTTCCCTCTCTGTTGTCCCTTCAAAATTCATTTAGAATTTAATTATATTCCAATTAAGTAAACTATAAAAAAGATTTAACCATATTTCCCATATAACCCAAGATCTAAAGCAAATCAAGATTCAGTTGTGGTAATTTTAACAGTAAACTGATTACTTCCAGCAGCAGAAATGTCAGAACAGATGGGGCAAGCAGAGGGAGTCTGTGATCTTGAAGTATATTCTAGATTATTTAAGTAATAGGCAAGAAATCAGAAACTTTACAGCTCTACTCAAGTGTTCAAAATATAGTTCCTATAAATACATGAAGAGAGGGAGTACATCAGCCCTGCCACTTCCATAATCTTTCTCAACTCATGGAAAACAACAGTCTGAAAAGGAAAGCCTCCACATGGAAGCTCTTAACAAATCAAGAAGCATGCTTTTTTGCTTTTTGAATTAATTCTTCAATAGTCAAAATAAACATATATATTCCATACATACCTTACATCAACATCATTAAATATAAACAACAACATATAAACTAATAAAGATAATACAATAAACACATCACAACACATATTTCAATCATGACTTCCTGATTGTTTGTGTTCAGTCTTTTTCAGTTAATTAATATCCTTGGTTTTCTTTTCAGTGTATTTAATCTTGTGATCAATCCTTGGTTTTCTTTTCTGTGTATTTAATCTTGTGATCACTGTACCTATATTTGTCTGTTTCTATCTTTTTCATAGTTAATTTCTCTTTCTTTCTCTCTCTCTTCTGTCCACTACCTTTCAAATCTATATGAATGTATCAATTAGATGTTTCTTAAGTTTTCTTAATTGCGATATTTCCAAATTCCAAATTGTTGCTTCTGCCATTTATTTTTTCAATGTTCTTCAAATCCGGCCACATTGTTTTCCAATATCTTTTCATTGGTTCCCATTCTTCTTCTGTTTTATCTGTCACTTTATCTTTCATTAACATTGTTAAAACATCTATATCCATTGCTTCTTTACGTTTTACAAACCATTCTTTGATAGGTGGAGTTTTTTTCATTTTTCCAATATTTAGCATAGAGAATTCTAGCAGGTGTTATCATATATAATAGTATTCTTTTATATTTATTTTCCACATCTTTTTCTAAATCATACATCATGTTTAGGAAAAAGAGCTCTGGTTTTAATGTTATATTTATCTGTAATATCCTTGAATTTTTTGTCCAATCCTTGAAATATTTCTTTCCAATATTTTATTGGCCTTGGGGATTTCCACCACATGTGGTAAAATGATCCAGTGTTCTCTTGACATTTCCAACATTTTATTTTGCCTGTATTATATATTGCATTTAACTTTGTTGGGGAAAGGTACCAATGATACATCATTTTTATGAAGTTTTCCTTGTAGTTTTGACATAGGGTAAATTTGTTTGTATCTTTCAATTTTTTCTCCCATGCTTGCAATTTAATATTTTTACTTGTATCTTTAGCCCATGTAATCATTATTTGTTTGTTTCTTGTTCTAGTTCTCTTGTATTCAGGATCTTATAATATTTCACTATATCATGTTATCCTTCTTGTGTTAATAACTTATCCAGTTCATTCCTGTCCATTTCAGTCCCTGCAGTCTTCTTATCCATTTTGTATCTTTCAGTTAATTGTTTGTAAAAAAACAAAACAAAACAAAAAAACCAGTTGTTATTCTTACCTTCTATATTTAGCTGTTCTCTTGTTCTTATCTAATATTCTTTATCTTTCCCTTGTGATAAGATATCTTCATATCTTAGCCATGTTTAATCCTTATTTCTACTCCTGGAAAAGAATGCCTCTTGGGTAGATACTCATGTTGGTATTGCCCTATAGAAATTTCTTTTGATTTTCATTCACACATTAAGGAGTGATCTTCTAATGTAGTAATAATTAAAATCTCTGTTGTTGTTGTTTTTTAAGTTTGTTGTAATACATATATGCATGCCAGCCAAATCTTGTATTTACTCCTTCAAGATTAAGTGTTCTTTCATATACTAGTCTTAGCCAATCTTCGACCCATACTAGGCAGCATGTATAGTAATATAATTTAAGGTTTAGTATTGCACCTCCACCTCTTTTTTGGCGGCTTCTGATAATAAAGACCATTTCATTCTTGCCTTTTTACTTTCCTATAAAAAAATTGGTTAGCTCTTTTTGCCATTTAGTAAATCAATTTTTGTTAATAATTATTGGCAGATTTTGAAAAAGATACATTAATTTTGGCATTATACTCATTTTTATGATTGACACTCTTGCCCAAAATGATATTTTCAATTTTGTCCACTTTTATAAATCTTTTAAAATTTCAAACTAAACTTTATTATAGCTTATAGAAGTATGTTTTTTCATGGCTTCACATTATAATATCATGATTATAATTACCACTAATATTACTATTATTAGAGACCACTTGTATGCTTAATTTAATTCTATTCTGAATTGCAAGATAAGGCTCATGTCTGCATCATTTCTAAGAGGCCATCAAATAACTTGAAAAATATACACATTACAACTGGATCCTAACTTACTCAAACTAAATTACATTGAAAAGAAAAAGAACCATGAAGATGGATTTACATTTTTGTCTTTTCCAAGAATGCTGCAACACAATATGGGAGGGGGGGAACCACATAGCCCATATTGTTCCATCACAGTAATAAACCATCTGCTTGCACATTCCCAGGTTATAATTCAAGTCTATTAAAATTATTATCTCTGATTACCAAACTCTTGTAGTATATGAATCATTCTATCAACCTTTTCTGTATTAATTCAACTTCTAGATAAGTTTTCATTAAAAGCTTCCAATAAAGCAAACATGCAATTCTGCCGAAGGAGCATGTTAAACTACTGGATAATTTATTTTCCTACCAACAGGTGCTTGACAGTGGTAAACAGCATAGTGTAGCAATTCATAGGACATGACAAAGAAAGTTGATCGTACTTACTCTCCTCCTGCAGTAAATGGCATGGCTAAAAGGTTCACATCATGGAGACTTGGCATTTTAAATCGAATTAAGTCTTCTGGGCTGCAGCCAGGAGGTGGGATGGAGGCAGGGATTATTGCATGCTAAATCACTGCCAAATTGTCACCCACCATCAGCCTGGGTCCCAGTCAGGCTCATCTGGCACTTTTTAGAAATTGGAACGCTTTCCGGTTTTTAAAAAGTGTTGGCTGAGCCCGACTGGGACCCAGGCTGATGGCGGACAGTGATTTGACAGCGATTTAGCATGCAATAATTCCTGCCTCCTGGCTGCAGCCTGGGAGGATTAATTCAATTTAAAATGCCAAGTAATAGTCTCCCATGAGAGTGCATAACTGACCTCAAAATAAAGCATGTAAATGTCAAGTATAGGAGGACAACCAGTTAGGGATGAAACTCTCAACACAGTCTTTCAGGAAAAGCAACCCCTCAGAAAGAAGAGACAAGACATATGTGATGGGATATAAACAGAGATAGAAATTTTCACTAATTATCTTTTCAAAGCAACAAAGAATTTTAGTAATTTTCTTCCCTCTTCAAGGAAGCCTTTTAAAACTACAGCTTTCAAAGACTACCTTACAGAAGAAGAGCCTTTTATGTGCAAAACTATTTATGTGAAAGAAAATACTGTTTTCTGTGCATAACACCCACATGTGAATGTTCCACAGAATCTCTCTCTTATTATATCATTATTATTATTATTATTATTTGCACAGGAAATAGTATTTTCTAAGCAGAAAATAATATTTTATACATAGGAAAGTTTGTTCCCTGGACAGAAAATGCTGGCTGGCATTCTGTTTACTCTCAATTAGAGTGAACTTTTCAATCAATTGTCAAATGGGAGTCAATACAGGAGTAAATCCCACTGATTCAATGGGTCTACTATGGTCAAGACTAACAAAAGAATTTAGGTGGCTGCACAAAACAGCTACACACAAATTTTGCACATAGTAAGTTCTTAACTAAGAAGATTCTTTTCAGTCCATGATCCTTCCTTTTAGTATTTCTCAATGATCAAGAAGTGTGTTTTTGACCATTTATTTTTTCAAATATTTTCAGATATTCTTTCTATCCCTACGTACTAACTGAGCAACAATTTATTAATTATTTACACATTCCTAACCTGCAGTGTCCCACTGCCAGTCTATTACTTCACAGGTTGTCAGCAGCCAGCCCCACATCCTGGGAGACCTGCTGTGTCTCAGTCTCACTCAAACATCAAACTTTAAAAAGAGACATGGTCAGGTCCAGCCCTAAGGGCTGTTCTCTCCTCAGCACCTGAGTCCCATTCAAACTGGAAAGCCAATCTGGAAACCAGTTGTCACCTAAAAGGGACAGCTACTCTATCCTAACAATCTGTTTTTGCACTGGCCACTCTTATATGACTTATTTAACTGGTAATACCCAGGCAATCATTCTGGTGTGCCACATAGAAAGCAATAAAGGGTATTTATTGCTTTCTATGCAGCACACTTTCCCCTGACACCTCTTTCTAACACTGGGAATTGGGCAAACAGAGTCAACAATGCCTACCTGGCCCATAAGCGACCGGTCAAAGATCCCACTGGCATGGAGACCACTACTCACTATGGACCTTATCAAACGCTGGCCACGAAGCGAAAAGTAACAGAAAAGTAACCGAAGTGAGAATAAATTCAGTTCTATACCGAAACGAACTGAATTTCGCCCTGGCGGCCATAGCGCAATGAATACGAAGGCTCCAAAGGGGATTTAGCGATCAGGCGCCGCGGGATGCGGTTCACGTGGGAAGAAGGAAAACACACACACACACACATTTTCTTCTCTCTCTCTCTCTCTCTCTCTCCCTTCCCGCCACCCAAAAAGCCAGCGTCGCAGAAGGCGCTTCTGTGGATGGCAAGGATGGGATGAAGGAGTCGGGAGGAAAGGCAGCCAAGGGGACCGAGGAGGAGGAGGAGGGCTGGAGGACTGGAGGAGGGAAGGGGTGTTGGTGGGGAAAAATGCGAGAGAGATGGAGAGAGAGAGATCGCCTCCCTCTTCCCTCCTCCTCTCCTTCTCCTCCTCTTTCTCAATCCGGTTTGCCTTTCGCCAATCCCTTCCCCTCGCCGGGATTTTCTGCTTGGGAGAGCTCTCCCTGCTTCCCCGCCCCGCCCACCATTGCGCAATAAATACGAAGGCTCCGCTTGTACTTCCCCAACAAACCGAATGTCAAAATCTCCCTACTCGCTACGGATTAGCTTCGGGTTCTGTGGAGTTTCGGGGCAGCGTCGTGTGTACACGCGGGGAAACAATACAGATTAGCTCTAGGGCAGCGTTGTGTGTAAACACGGGGAAATAATATGTATTAGCTGCAGGTACCCTTTGGATTAGCTCTGCTCTAGACCCCATGTGATAAGGTCCTATGTGTTTGTGGTAATGGTACAAATCTGGTTTTCTGTTGCTAAAATTACACTCCACTTTAGAAATTCAAATCTAAAGCTGTACTAAAATCTTACCAAGACTTCAGGTGTTGATGAGGATTTGCCCACATAACCACCAGTGGATACTTTGTCCCCCACACTTCCATGATTCCACCTAGACATTAGGAAGAACTTCCTGACAATAAGAGCTGTTCAACAGTGGAACATACTCTCTTGGGAGTGTGGTGGTCTCCTTCTTTGAAGGTTTTTAAACAGAGGCTGGATGGCCACCTGTGTGATTTCATTGTGTATTCCTGCATGCCAGGGAATTGGACTGGATGTCCTTGAGGTGTCTTCCAGCTCTGTGGTTCTATGATGAACTGGTGAGTAATAGAACCATAGAACCTGAAAAAGATTGCATTTGATGTGGCAATTGGGCAATGTGAAATGTGTGTCAATGATGTGTCATTCATTCATATTTGAAGGTCACCACTTAATATTTTGGTCATCAGATAATAAACATGTATCAGTAAGCCTGATAGTTTGCATGAGATTCATAAGTGGAAAAGAAGTCTTTTCTGTGTTAGATTTGTCTTCCTCTCCCTTTTCTCCACAGCTATAAATTATCAATGCAGAAAAGCTGTGCGCACTGCTTGTGATAGGTGCATAAATTTAGTCAATTACAGATTGTACAAACAAAGCTGCCTGGCATTGTCATATTATAATTGAATAAAAGCTTCCTAATTTGGATAGTTGTATTTGTGTCCCAACAGAATGTTCTTACTCTGTGTTTGAACAATAAATTTAAACTAAGAAATTTAATGGTATTCCTTTTTTTTTTTTCCAGTCCAAGTTGATGGAGTCAAGTAATTGCTTTTTTGGGTATTCACATATCTCTAGCTTAGAAAGCTTTACAAGCAGAGCACTTTTGCCTAAGAACAAATGCATGAATATGTACTAGGCATTTGCATTACACTTAACATCCCTGGTATTCAAATATCAACCTTGGCATAACATGGTCACCAACTATGCCTTCAGATGGATAGTTATCATTTGAAGTGACAGCCAATCTTCCTCTCCCCACCTTTGCCTTACACAAACATGATCACCAAACAGCCACAAAAAGTCATTTAGGTACTAGAAACAAAGAGGTTTCACAGGCTTATCATAAAAATGGTTTCATTTGGTAGTGCAGGATTCTGTCCTGGGTGTGTTATCTTTCAACATTTACTTATATTAGGGTTAGGGAATGTGTGGTTACATGCAATCTCACAGTACCTGAGTACCCCAAAACTGCTGCACCTTCCATCAAAAAAAATCAAAATTACTAACATCTTCCCAAAAGCAAATAATAATTGTCAGCCTCAAGGAGCAGTAGATTTTAAGGAAATATCCCCTGCCCCAATGGCAGCAAAGCTACTTAAACCCAGAAGTCACAAACAGAAGCAATTTCCAGTTGTAATTGCGATTTCCAGTTGTAATTTCAGATCACTCTGGGGAATAAATGGTGTCATGTGGGCAACTGTGCAGTTGAGATCCTACTTTACTCTCTCTGCATCTTACTAGTTGAACAGCTTGACAATGGAACCAATTATCTTAGATAAGATGGACAAAGCACAGGCACCCACTTGCATATTTTTATTATTTATTTATTTATTTATTTTGCAGCCTGCAGATCTGCCTGAAGCTACTCTGATTCCTCCCACCTACTCACATTTTGGGGGCTAAAAAAGAGGATGCTCTGTCCAGGGAAGCTGCTAGGATCAATGTTTTGATAGGTTTTTCATGACTGGAGGGGGCACCAAAGCCCTCCTAACCCTCCTAAACATTTTTAAAGAAATGAAACATTTTAAAAAGAATGATTTGAGGGACAATTTGGGATGGATAGAGTGTCTTGGAACATTAGAATTGGATTTCAGACAAATGGTTTATCCACACAAAGAATGCACAGCAGTCTTGAACACAGTGAAAGCCTCAGTCAGTCACTCATTTTGCTTTTTCTCCAATTATTATTATTATTATTATTAGGATTTATTTATAAAGCACTGTAAGTTTGAACAGAACTGTACAATCAGTTGAGTTAAAATAATAAGATGAAAAAAAGACCTGCCAGTGGCGTACATTTTACGAGGAGTAATTAGAATTAATACATATTAAAATTGGAAACAATAAAACATAACAACATAGGTTAAAATAAATTATCCCACAATTCACTCTTCTCTCTCTAACCCATGTATTGGACATATTGCATGCAGTGCTTTCTGACATGAACATCTTTGTTTTGATATTCTGGATGATAGCTGTTAACATGTCATCATGGTGCTTTCAACACCAATGTAAGCAGCACAATGTTGTTGTTTCCTATGCTACATGATATTACTTTAAGCCAACAAGATGTTTAGCACAAAGCTTACTTTGTCATCTTGAACAAACCAGTGCCATCTGGATTATTCCAATGGCCAACTCACATACATAAGTTTGTTAGATCCTGATACAGTTATCACTGAATTTTACCTAAAGGAAAACCTACAGCAATTTTGTTGAGTCCTGTTCAGGCAAGAGATCTGTAGAAACCTTAAAGTACAGTAAAAGGATTTTGGTAAGATTAAATTTCTTAGGAGGTAGGGTTCTACACTGTCATGTATTTTCTCCTCTGTGCCAAACTGCAACTATCATGAGAATGATTTCCTGTGAAAAGTTGTTTTGATGAGCTGTAGATGACAACAGGTCATCCCCTGTAATCAAATGAGCTTAGCACTAACACCAGGAGGAAGGCAAGGGGTTTATTATGAACATGTGAAGCTGCCTTATATTGATTCAACTACCATCTGCTCAAGTACAGACTGTCCAACTACCACCCACTCAAGTACATATCCTGACTGGCAGATATTCAAGATGAGGCATTTCCCAGATCTGTTACCTGAGAATGTGCAATGGAAATAGTTTGAAATGTGCACTGGGAATATTTTCTGCATTCAAAGCATATGATCTGCCATTCAACTAACACTACTCTCCTCAAGAGTAAGATTATCCATTAGAACAAGCCTATAGCAGCAAATTGATACAAATATTTAAAAGTGTAGAAAATTAGAAGCATCATCATGTGAATGTGGATGTGAATCAGCCCAAAGCTACCACAGATATCAAGATTTCTTTCTAAAAAATATCAGGAAACATACAAACAAAAATGAAACCTTGGTATAAGACTTTGTCCTTACAGATTTTTGCTTCCAACATCAATCAGTATGCTAAGAAGTATCGTAATAGATAATGAATGACTGTAAGAAAAATAGAACTGTACACTAACTGTACACAAATTGATAAGCCAATGTGGAGGATTACCATTGCCAGATATTATTTTATCACCCTGTAGTATACTATGTAGTAATCAATCTCTGAGATGTCAGGGCAAATCCTTCATTCTTAGAGATTTCTTCTATTTTAAGATATTGTAGGAATCATTTCAATACATAATCCCCTTGCTAAGCTCCTGAATGATAGCAGTATCTGGTAAGGCTCAACTGCAACAACAGAGATTCAGATTGTCGATACTGCCTTGATCACAGAAATAGGGAGACAAGAAACAAAGATTGGACAGAAAAGTCATGTGATAAACAGACCAAATTCCACAAGAGATACAAGTGCAAATGTAACACTGTAGAAAAATGTGGCATAATACAAGGCATACAGACTTAATGCCACATTCTTTGTATGGCTGTAAGCCACATGAATCCTAAATGAAACATCTATGTCCAGAGACAGTATACCTATCAATACCAGATACTGTGTTTAATAAAGAAAAGTGTTTATTGTGGTTTGCTTTCCAGAGCATGGAAAATTAACTTTTTGATGGTAACTGTTTCCCCAAACCCCAAATAACATGGCCATGAGAGACTTCTTTGTTTACCATGGGAGGAAATGAAGTTCCTAAACTGATCCAGCAAGACCCTCCTTTTGTGAAAAGGCTTGCCTTATGTTTTAAAATGTTACTTCCAAATGGGTAACATCACTTTCATATTTAATTCAATCATCCCAATATCAGTCCTGCAACATAGATCAATATTAGTTGGCTGTAACATTGTCAGTATGATGCAGTTATAGATTCCCAGGAGGACATCACAGCTACTAGTAATTCACTACTGTTTTCATCCAGCTCTGTGCCATTCATTCAAATGAATCACTCTGAGGACTCATTCTCACTTACATTTAACCGGGTTTGCGATTCACTTTTGCTCCAGGTTGGTGAATCGATTCCAGTCCATGCATTGTTCCCGCTATGGAAGCAGGTCTTTTCTTTATTCACTTCTTTTTTGTAACAATTGTCATTCCCACTAGTTTGTGCCCCTTCAAAATGCCTGTCAATCATCTACGCATCATCAGTGATGCAAATGGTAACAGTGTCCAACCTTCTGTCCATGAGGAATGTCAAAACACCCTCCATTCTGAGCAAGGCTGGGAGTGCACCACTTCAACTCCCCATGTCCTCCAAGTCCCCTGGGATGTCTCAGTCATGGGTGTCATATGGAAGACTTTCCCCTGGGATGCCTCAGCCATGGGTGCCATATGGAGTTCTCTCCCCTGGGATGCCTCAGCCCAGGGTGTCATATGGCAGCCTCTCCCCTGGATAAGGTGCTGTTATCCCAGCCTTGCAGGACTTAGAGGATATGGGGAGTTGAACTGACACCCTCCCAGCCTTGTAGACATGCTTCCTAGGCAAGCTCAGAATGGAGGCTATTTTGAAATTCCTCCTGGACAGAAGGTTGGAATGTAGGATGGGGGGGGGGGGGGAGAGAAAATGGCAGATTTCCCCCAAAACTGGTGAGGGATGTGCCAACCCTCTGTCACAGTAATCTCTCCCCTTCAGTTTGATGTGATTCAGGTCCTTTGTTCTCACTTGCTGAACATGCTTGCTAATTGCTTCTTTTCAAAAGAAGCACCAAAAAACTAGTGTCAGGAAAGAGCGTTTCTCTTGCTTTTGCCTCGCTTCGTGACAATTGAAGCCAAGTACAGTCAGTTCGGAACTGGTTTCAAATGAGAATGACAGACATATAACCCAATCAACAATTCATTTTAAATCACAGTGGGAATGAGGCCTTTGAGTGATAAAGAGGGATGTGTTTTTCCCAAGTACTGGCCTTTTTTCCCTCCCATAATGGGATAGATCAGAAATATGTGCCTTGCCCTCAGTTACCTCCCAACAACCAATCATAGGACGTTATCACACGGGGGAAATCTGTTGGTTAATCCACACAAATCCCAAACAAAAACTGAATTTGTGCCTCATGATTTCACATGACGTCGCACAGAAACTGGTCAGAAACTGGACAGAAACTAGTATTATCCGAGCTCTTTTTAATTTCTTTTTAATTTCAGGAGTTTAGAGGAAATCATTTGCGAAATTACAGTAATTTCACATTTACGCACGGACAATTCTCTTTTAAAACCTGGAGGAGGGCCAAGAGGAGGAGGAGGAGGGGCCTCCAGGGAGGGAGAGTCCTGGGCTCCTGCCATGCAGGGAAGGCAAGGCAAGGAGAGGGAAGTTTGGGACGGAGGAGAAGTTTGGCATTTGGGGAGGGAGGGAAAAGGAGTGGGAAGAAGGCTTCCCTCGCAGCAGCTGTGGCGGGATGTGGGTGCAAGTGTGGGGTGTGCTTGTGGAGCAACTTGGAGCTCCATCTCACCAGGAAGTTCTGCCCTGCAGGTTTTACAAAGGGCAAAGGCTTATGGGGGGGCATGGGAGTTACCTCTAGTTTCCCCCTTCAATCCCTCCCTTGCCTCGGCTTGCCTTGCCTTTCCAGCCTCCTCCTCCTCCTCTTCCTCTGCTCTCTTGAGAGGTCCTAACCCCAATGGAAGGGGGTTAGGACCTGTGCAGGAGGATATGACCCCAAATGTAGGACAGTTTGACATTTCCTCCTGGGAAATGCAGGACCCGCCCTGGAAAAAGGAGGAGTCTGGTCACGAAACACACCCATTTCCAGTGCGTGTATGGGTTCTTTTCACTTGTGTATGAAAGTTAAAAACGTCTTTTTTCACATTTAACTTAATTCCTTTATTACTGTAATTACGTGTGAAAAGCATTTGTGCAATTAAGCTCTTTTTTCGCTTTCTTTTCGGCTTCATTTCCACTTTATTATCTCTTTAACAACAAAACTGGCCCACATGTGATAACATCCATTAAAATACGGAAGGATATTATTGTATATGATAACTTCAGCTCGGATTACATTAGCAAAAAAATGGAAGCTAGCAGAAGTGCCCTCAACCAGTGAGTGGGCCACAAGACTTATTGAAATGATGAGTATGGACATACTCACAGCCAGACTGAACAAACAAAATGTAGAGAATACTGAACAAGACTGGACTCCAATACTGCAATACTGTAAGAGAGAAAATTTAATTGAATAGAGATATAGACTGATGGGATACCTTAAATTAGTAAACTGACTTAATAATAGGTGAAAAGGGACTATTAAAGATCAAGATAATTAAAGCTGTTGTTATAACACACAGTGGATTCAATATCTAAAATTGCATATATATGAAGACAATGAGTGAACATTGAACCAAGGTTGAGTACAAACTGGAGATACTTTGGAAGTCAATTGTAAATATTTGTATTTAATTATTGGAAAAGAAATTGGTGTGTTAACTTTAAAGATATGTTTGAATAGTATATGTTAATAAAATATATATATACCATAACGTCCATTAAAAAAGGCATACTAAATACAAGATATTCAGGTGAGGAAAATCACATGCTATGACACACATTTTAGGGGCATAACTTTTAAAGATGCTAAATATTTCATCCAGTTTTAAAGAAAAAACAGTCTGTGGGAGAGGAAAGGGTATATTTAAATTTGTGAGGCCCCTTTCAATTCAGTCTCATTAATCTAGAATCTAGACATATTACATTTGCCTCCATCCAAAATACATTTTTCAGAAACATTAAAAAAAAAAACCCTGCCATTCTGTGTCTGTCAAGAGACTATAAAACTTAGTTTATACATTCTAACAAATCTGTTTAAGGGTCATTTCTGCATTCCAGCCTATGTCCATAATATCAGTGAATGGTTACAAAAGGAACAAGAGGGAAGTTAGGTTTGCCAGCCACATATGCTGGCAAAACGTCAGAAAGAAACTCTTCTAGAACATGGCTACACAGCCCGAAAAACCCATAAAAAACTATGGATGCCAGCCATGAAGCCTATGACTTCACATATAACAAATACTTGCTGGTTCCTTCTACTCAATTTTTTCTCTCCCAGACACCTTCACCCTCCTCCTCCTCCTCCTCTAGTTCTTCTTTGGTCTTTAGAAGAGCTTTTTAGTTCCTTCTGTTTTGAATGCAGAGATCAATTAAGCAAAATAAATAGGCTGATGTTCTCACATCCTCTGACTCTTCAGTCTAAAGTAGTTGCTGCATGTGCTTCATTTTCATTTGAAAAGGAAGTGGCTTCTGTTCTGGTGGGATTGTTGCTGGGTAGTTAATCCTTGTTTTCATAGCTTATTTCAGCCCTTATGATTGAAACTTTACACAGCTTCCAAAAGGTTATGTTTTATTGTGGTTATGACAAAGCAGCCACCATGAATTAAAATTCTGTGTTGTGAGTCAAACAATGATTTACCCGAGGACTTATTGCCTCAGCATTGGAATGGGCAATGTTAATGTCAAGATGGAGTCACATATCATCCATGTACGGGCATTCAGACACTGACTGAAACTAAGTGTTCTCTCTGTTCTGTTTTGTCTGAGGTAAGAGAGGGCAAAATACTAGAAACAAAATGGGTATATTACAGCGCAGTGCACTTTATATTTTGGTCCACTGAATACTAGCAGCCAAATATTGAAGCATGCATGACACACATTGGACATTATCAGGTGGGGCAAAATGGGGGGGGGGGAGGAAGGCATACTCCTGGCAAAGTTGTGCAATTGGGCTGAAGATTTTCAGATGACCTTGCGCTTATCCAAGACAACTCATGAAGATCCAGGAATGCTCCATCAGCAAAGCATTCACAGGACTTCCCCATGAATGGTTTGTTGCTGGAGTATTCCTGGATCTTCATGGGTTAAGCCCTGGATAAACATGACGTGTCTGAAAATCTTCAGTGCAGTTGCAAGACTTTGCCAAGAATATGCCCTTTACTCCTGGCTCCCCTCCCCCCTGGTCTGATCATCTCCATAGTGTCCGAAGTACAAGATCAAGCAAGTGCTTTGCTGTTTGTGATAAAAAAGCTGCCCATCCACTTCCAATGCCTTCTTGTAGTGTGAATTTCTTGGGTCTACTGAGGTAGCAGGGAGTGCAGTCCAGTGTTATTTATTTAATATGGTCTGTTTGCTTTTTTAAAAAAATGTGTACTGTCCATCATTATATTTAGAAGTTTAGAGCAAAGTGCAAACAAAGATATTATAATAAAACAACAAGAATAAAACAACAGCTAAAAATAACTTCAATCAACCAAGTTAAAATGCTTGGGCAAACAAGGTACGTCTTACTTAAATCCACAAAAGATTATAGTATAGGCACCAGTTAGGTCTCAGACATCCCACTGTTCACAATTAAATGCTCAGATACTTTTGTTACTAAAGAAACAAAGATTTCCTCAATAAATTATATCAACTAGCTGCCAACATGCAAATCCTTATCCATATTCCCCCCCACCAATAAATTCTCTCTTTAAAGGCAGCATCTATGACTTATGGAGCAGGACTGTGCATAATATTGCCTGAGCTACTAAGGAATTATAAAGTTGAACAACAGGGATTGGCTGGAGAAGTGCACTTGGTTCATTAGTTTAAAAATGCCAGGACTTAAGGAAGACTTTCTCCACCCCAAATGTGAAGTAATTTTCTTTCTTAATGCAGGGGAAGGTGGATCAGGAAAACTCCTTTATTAAATATTGCCTTGTAGAGAAGATTGAGTGAAATGTTTTTAAGGTAATGTTTTAAAATCCTCTTCAGACCTGCCCTGTTCAAAGTAAGATAGTTGCCATGAGGATCATTTCCTCCCCCCTCTATCTGCACAATACATTATTAGTTATTAGCTAATTGCAATTTCTGACTGTGAGAGGCATGTACAATTTTGCAATCCTTTCACTTACTTCATATCGTCCCATCTTCTTCAGGATATCAAAGAAACTGGTCTTTATTTGAAAATAGATGCACATAATCAAAACACTTCTTAATATATGAAAGGGTGGTTGGGTGGTGGTGGTGGTCTATGCAAACCTTCAGTTCTCTGATCGCCATAGAGATAAAAAGAGAAAGTTCAGAATGGAATGCTACTGATCCTTCAGAAACATATTCTGATTAGAGAAATTTAAGACACTGGTACTTCAATGATATATTATTTATTGTTCCAGTGACATCATATGGTTTTTGCATGGCTAATTTGTCCCCAATTAATGTGACACTTATAGTGTGTGATGAAGATACATCTCAAAAGTTCAATAACACCCTGGATGACAAGATGCTCTAAGGAAAAGTAAAGTCCACTTTAGGTTTCCTTTGGATGGACTGCTGACTTAACACATTTTATAATATATTGAGTCCACTTATAAATGCACAGAGTGAGCATTGGTGGAAGCAGAGCTTCAGTCCTACAAGCAACAATTTGCCAGAAAAAATGTTCACTGTCCTATAACAGATGCTCAAGAAGCAGACTTACTCTCCCTAAAAGTTACTTACTGGACTTAAATCTAACCCTGACCCTCCTTCTCAGTCCCACACAAAATAACTACCAAATGTTTTAGAAGTGTAATATGCCACTAAAGTTTATATTTCAAAAAATTCTTAAGTAAGTATGCAGGAGTCTAATATGAATAAGACCCAATATGAAGGGGCAGGTGAGTCCAAACTTTTTTCTCCATATGTTTTCTCCCATTAAATCATCTTCCCTATATAGGATCTTCAAAATAAATGTTTAAAAGTGGGAGAATGCAGTTCTTGCTTACTTTATCCCAGTAGTGGTTAGTGATTTCTACACCACAGTGATGTAGTGAATCAGCTTTGGATTTAAGACAGCTTTAGTTTTAAACACACTATCCAAGGTTCTGCACTTATTTTGCATGCCTGAACCTGCAGTCTCATGGACTATGTGGGAAGGGTACAATTTGATGACCACCAGGAACTGGTCTGGTGCTTGGGGCTAGGATGTAACTTGTGAGATGGCACAGCCAGAAGTGTTTAGTGGCCCTGCTGCCCCTTCATGAGCCTCTTTGAGATTTTTCTCTGATCCCCCGTCCCACCCTCAGTACAGTGTGAACTATGTTAGTTGGTTTGGGGCCAGCTAGCAATTTTCCCCATCAATATTATTGTTATTATTGTTGTTCTTGCTGCTGCTGCTATTACTACTACTATATTACCTACCCTACAATGCTGTAAATTGGCTCAGGTGGTTTCGGTAAATAGGCTGTCACTGGCAGGTTATGTGGGGGGATATCAGAATTCAATGTACCCCTTGGCATCCTCCATAGGCTTGTGGGCCTTGGGGCTGAATTGGGGGGGCATGTTGCTCTCTCCTGTAAAGTCTACAGGAGTGGGAGTGCCCTTGGTTTGCCTTCCAGTACATGGGGGAAAACCCATAATACTGGATTGCCCTCAAACTTAATGGAAGATTTAAGAGGTGGTCACAGGCTGACACTTGGCCTCAACTGGACCAGCATTAGGTTGTTCCCACCTGTCATGTATTACCAGATTCAGTTCATTAAAAAGATTTTTAGGTTAAGTAAAGTGGCCTTTGTTTAGCCCAATGCTTTCTGTCTGGACTTGTTATTTCATGGCTAGTCATCAAAGAATGGGTAGGTGGTAGCCTTTATCAGCTTGGATAGTTCCCTTAAAGTTCAATTTAAACCCTGATATGAATGAACCACTCTATTAACATGGAAACCACTACTGTCTCACCTTATCCTCAGATTTTGGGGAGGGGGCAGGATGCCTTTTGCAAAAAGGGTTCTTGCTTGCCATGTTGCCTGACATTTCCATAACTCCTCCTTCCAAAATAAATTATAAATAAATAAATAAATAAATAAATAAATAGCCAAGTGATTAGTCCTGCATCCTGCTGTCCATAATAGACCTTCATTGTAGAGAATGGCAAAGTTGTCAGTTTTGTCTTCTCCCAAAAGTTTTAAAAAAAAACAAAAAAACAACCTCAAGTTCTTTCCATCCCACTGATGAAGAAATCAGTGTATTTTGCAAATACAGTCAGCCCTCCGTATCCTCAGATTCTGCATCCATATATTCAACTATCTACAGCTTGATTTTTTTAAAAAAACAAAAAAACCCAAACCCCAAATAAAATCTTGAGTCTGTTATTTTATATAAGCAACACCATTTGTCTACACCATATACTGGGACTTGAGAATTTTGTATTCACAAATTTTGATATTCACGGCTGGTTTCGGAACCAAATCCCAATGGATGGATACTGAGGGGCAAAAGAGACCACCCCAAAGGAGTGGATCTGTGCCACCCCTTTCAGTGCCGGATCAAGGCCATGACAGCCGCATGCTGTGACCCTGATCCAGTGTTTTTCCAGCCCAAAAAAGAGTGGCAAAATGCTGCTTTTGGGGGGGGTTGGAAAAGAAGCGCTCTTTTTGCCACCACCGTGGCTCTTCTGTGCTCCTGCGGTACGGCGTGTGTAAATGCCACACTACAGGAATGTCGCAATGCTGACTGCCACCTGGTCAGGTAGAGTGATGGCAGCACGAGGGCAGAGTCAGGGCATGTTGTGTGCAGTCGCCCCCACTCCACCCCAACACTGGCCCTTTTGGCCATTCTGCTCAGCCCTAAGAAATCACTGTACAACTGAATTACAGTTTGCAACATCCATGGCATCACCCAGCATGGAGAGGACCATGTTGTACTTGCTTGTTAAAGGTGAAGAGCCTGTCAGTGAAAGTGGTGGCAACCCTAATTCAGCACTACAAGCAGGACTGAATACACAAGAATTCAAAGGCAGACTTTCCGGAACTAAGCATTAAATATCAACTCCAATTTTGCAAAGCAAAATGAATAAAGAAGACATATTACATTTAATTTGCTCAATAAAGGATTATGCTATTAAATGGAAAAAATATTAAACAGTAAGAGAAAAATAACCTCACAGATTCATGAAATTAGTTGCAATTACTGTAGCTTAACAGCCTTTTAGTTTATATTTAAGACCCCATCACCACAAAAATGGAGGGGGGGAGAATTCAGTATGTTTAACATATTTCCTTCCCTCTCAAATTGCATTAGATTGGATGCTTGTGTTTGAACTGGCAACAATTAAAGTTTTCAATAAAGATCAAAACAACAATCTCCAAATGCTTAAAAAGGAACACACATATTTATGTGATGTGTACAAAACAGATTCAAGACTCCATATTTTAAAAATGTAGTTATTCCATGAAGACAGTGTGGTGCAATGGTTTGAATGTCAGACTAGGACTCTGAGAATCCCATCGGCCATAAAAAACCAGTGGGTGACCTTGGAAAAATCACACTCTCAGCCTTGGAGGAAGGCAATGGCAAACCTCCTGTAAGGCTGCATTAGAAATAATCCAGCTTGACATCTCTTTAACCACTATGGCTCAATGCTATGGGATTCTTGCACCTGTAATTGCATCCACCCACCCCATACACGGGCTTGCCATACACAGACTTGAGGTCATGCCGACGGTAAGCCTGAGACAACAAAATGGCACACACGCCCATGGTACATGCACAGAAGCGTGCACAGGAGCACACCACTATTAGAATCAATAGAACTTGAGATCCCAGTTTTTTTCATATGCAGGGGTTCGGAAAGGATCCCCACCCGCCCCGGTATACAAAGGGCCCACTGTAATTGTGGCACCAAAGCTCTGTGACAGAAAAGTCAAGATGTCTCACAAACTACAATTCCCAGAATTCCATAGCATTAAGCCATGACAGTTAAAGTGGTGTCATTTGAGTAGTGACTAATGGTGGATTATTAATGCAGTGTGTACAGCCCCTACAAAATCTTGCCAAGAAAGCCCTATGATAGGCTCACCATAAGTCAGAGTTAACTTGTAGGTACATCACAACATAGTTATTCTACAATTGCTGTGCTGCAAAAGGTTCTCTCTTCCATATGGTTAGGGGTCTGAACTGATGGAAGCTGTATTCTCAATAGAGATGAGAAGGGCCAGTCCTCTCTAATCCCCAACCAGATGTGCTCTAGATGGCTGGTAAATTCTTTAAGGCAGTTTTTGTGGGCAAGGCAGAGGAATAGGTGGAAAAGTAGGATGAGTGGTCATGTTGAGTGTATGCTGGACTTATGGGGAGAGCATCACAACCATTTATTTTTGCTTAAGGAACCACTTTTGGCAAGGGAATTTCATCTTGCCCTCACAATTCAAACAACGTGCATATATACAAGTCAAAACAAATGATGAAGAAATTAGACAGCAAAGGCAAAAACACAATATGGACATATCTTTATAGGGATGCATATCCCTACCCTTCGTGCTAACATAAAATCATTATACACACACACACAAAAATAAAAAATGGCACAGCAATAAATCTTTTTTTTTTAATACACAAAAGCAATTGCAACAAAGTTAAGCAATTAAAAATCTATTAAATCTAATGTCTGATTGTTTTTAAAAAAAGGCAAGGAGGATGACTTCAACAGTAAAATAACAGAAATACAAAAAAAAATATGATTGGAAGGACTGGAGAGGTAATTGCCCAGTTTAAGCACAAAAGTAAAGAAATAATCAAATCTTAATGTAGCCCAAAACAAAATTGTACAGTACTAAAGAGTGGTGTGAAAGAATTCATACCACACGTCATTAATCTGAATTCTTTCATTAAATTAATACTTTATAAGCTACTGACAGCCATGGTTCCATTTATATCTATGGTCTATGTGCATATCTATAAAAAGAAGAAAGGTGTGTGTGTATATATGGCTGTCATTAAGTTATAAAGTATTATTTTTGTTGCAATGGTAAAGTTGCAATTATATTGTCAATGATGTTATCATAGTAATTTCTTATGATCACACTGCTGTATCATTTACTCTTTTTGTTAAGAGTTATAATATAGTCTTATAAAAGTATTCAGTGTTTCAAATAGTGTTACCTGATTGCTTTTCATATCTCATAGCTTTTGATCGAGGAGCCAGTGGCCATCTTAGGAGAAGATCAGTGGGTGTCATGGTGTTGGCCCTTTCAGAGGCATAATTCAAAGAATTATATCATGTGTTCCAACTTTTGGCAAGCCCCTTTGGAAACCTTAGGTTGGCAACAAAACAGTCACTAATATCTTTTGTGGTGTCGGATAAGTAAATTATATAAAATATTAATGTGTCAAAAGCAAGAAAAAGAAATAATATCAGATAATATGATCAAGTGGGCAACAGATATTGGTAGGACAATAATGGTAGATCATTGGGAGAAAGCAAGGAAAATGACAAGAAAATTCACTTGTTCCCAAGATATAAGAGAAAATCAATGGAAAATGGAACAAAGATGGTACCTCACCCCTGCTAGAATGGCAAAAATTTATAAACTGCAAACGAACGAATGTTGGAAATGTAAACGCAATGTTGGATCTTGGTATCATGTCTGGTGCAGATGTCCCAAAATGAAAATGTATTGGGAAAAAATACATATGGTGACGGAAGATATACTCAAAAACAGATTTGAACTATATCCAGAATTATATCTATTAAATATGACATACAAATTAGAACCGGATATAACTAGAAAATATTGGAGAGTAATACTTTATATGGTCTCGGCAGCAAGAATACTAATAGCCTCCAAATGGAAACAGGAGACAACTCCAACGATAGATGAATGGTTATTGAAACTGTCAGAGATGAAGGAAATGGATAAATTGATAAGGTTATTGAATAATGAGAATGTGGAATTGGTTGAGGAAGAGTGGGCTCCAGTGGAAGAATATGTAAATAGAAAATGGGAATAAAGCAGCTAAGTAGTTATTAAGATTGTGTAAATGAACTGGATTTGCGATGATGACAGAAGTAAGAGATACAGAAATGATGTATGCAAAATGGGAAAAAATGTACTTACTTTCAAAGAACTATTGAGAAGTTTGAATTATGGGTAAACGTACTGTAAAAATGACTAAGAAAATATTTTAAATGGATTTTTTATGTTTTTTTTAATAAATAAAAAAGGAAAAATATCTTTTGTGGTGTCTGCAACTTCCTTGTGATAATGGCTAAGCTTTAAGTAGCATTTTGAAACAATCCATTCAACTGTATGTTGTTTTTTCTTTACCCAGATCCAGGCAACCTAAGCTAGATTGCAGGAGTGGAATGGAAATGCCCATCCCAACAGAGAAGTCACAGTCCTTTAAATAATAGGCTGATCATGTATTAATGGCTGCTAAAGCAGGAAAAGTTCCATTCTGACCTGATATAAAAAAATCAGTTCAAGATGTAGCAGAGCTTGAAAGTAAGTATTTATGTTGTTAGCAGTATATTATTTGAGGATAACAAGGAAGCACCTATATTCTGTTTTTAGCAAACAACATTTTTTTGTTGAAAATAGCATTACATTACTTATTTAGTTCAACAAAAATGTGTATGTGTGCGTGTGTGTTTCAAGTGCAATTCTTCAATGCAATTAGCCATCCTTAAAACAGTATGTAGTGCTTAATACTGTGGAAAAGGAGAAAAGTAACACCTAATATCCTCATTTGAACAAATAATTCCCAAGTTCTGGAATGTAGCTATTTCCTGGGAGAAATTTTTGGACTAGGTTCAGGGTGGGCAGTGGTGATATACAGTCCACTCTTTATATCCACAGGTGATCCATTCCAGAGGGTCCCCCCATGGATAAGAAAATACCAGGGACTTTGAGTCCAATTGTCCTTAATGGCGGCTACAGGCACATGCACCCAATGAAAGCAATGAGGCTTGCCATCCACAAATGTTTTAATCAGTGAATGGCAAGACATCAGATATCAAGAACCCACTGAATGTCACCGACTGACCCCTCTCCAAAAATCACTAATGTTACTGAAATGCTTTCTGCTCCCTTAGAAATTTGCACAAAGCAGGATCCTGAAAATTCACTTTAACTTTCACTCTACACTGACATCCCCTTCCTGCTGCCTTGCCTCATGTAATGATAAACATACCCCTCCTATCAAAAAGCTATCATTACATGTATACAGAACAGCACATGCTAGCCCTTTCAACTACACTAAAATGTATACATATCTATGGCACCTCAATATCTGACCTTTCTTTCTCCCCCCCCCCCCATTTCAAGTTCTCATTCCTTCAAACATGTGAGCAGAGTAACTGGGGGCCAGTTGGCTCAGATATTTCAATATATGTCCATTTTTCATGATCATATGACATAATAGCAAGTTCAGCAATAACAGCAACCATTTCTTTCCTATCTTCCTGACTTGAGTGAACTCTCCAATCCTCTTTTTCTACAAATCCAAATTGTATAGGTTGCAGCATTAGTAACACCAGGATGTTGAAGCTGCCATTTGGGAGTTGTCAAAGTGGCCTTCAAATAAAAAGTTGTTAACCAGAAATTTAAGTATCTGATAATGGGTATGGAGAATAATAATTAAAGGTATTTCCTATAGTCTGAAAAATCAGGGTGTAAAAACTATCTTCCTATTATTGGTCTGATTCCACCTAAGAATTTTGTAGTTTAGCACATTCTTGAAAAATAATGATTGTCAGATTCTCTGATCATCATTTCATTACTGCAGGGATCTGGCTTTACCTCTCACTTGGGCCCTATTAAAAGAAAACTGCCATTTCTTCTCATTTTCCACATTTCATTTCATTATAGGTCCTTTGAAATGACATCAGTATCACCTTTATAGCCCAATGTCTGTCAAATCAAGAAGGTAAGTCCTGCTGAGCATCAGCCTTAGTGTACACCTAAATGAGGCCCTCCAGAACTACTGCATTGTTACAAAAGTTCTTCCTCTGGTCTTGTTCTTTGTGATTCAGTTTCATAGCTTAAGGGTCCCTGCACTCTTTTGGGAAGCTGAGCTTCCCTAGAAATCCTAAGGTCTGTTACAGTTTCAAAGTATCTTTTTCTCTGTTTCCTAAAAAGGGAGTGAGGAGGGAAGGAAGTGTCTTTTATTCAGAATTAGTTCCCTTCTACAGAAGAAGTGTTGTTTAAAGTCCTGTTACAACAAAATTATTTATACTCTCCTTGATTAAACACAGAACTTTTCAAGAGCACAATTTGTTCAATGCTTCACAGATAACCTCCTTATTATTTTCGGATAAAAATGCATTTTCTAATTAATGTTTTTACTCAATCACAGCATTTAGTTTGCAGCATTTTAAGAAATTTTGAGAGAACCCAGTGTGGTGTAGTATTTTGAGCACTGGGCTACATTTCTGGAGTCCAGAGTTCAAATCCCTGCTCATTCATGGAAATCCACAGGATGGCCTTGGGCAAGTCACACTCTTGGATTCAGAGGAAGGCAAAAACAACCCTCTCTGAACAAATCTTGATAAGCAAACCCTGTGATAGCTTCTCCTTAGGCTCGCTATAGGTTGGAAATGACTTGAAGGTATACAGGAGCAGCAGCAGCAACACATTTTTGAATAGATTGCTGGGAAAAGGGATGGCTCTGACCAAGGATCTAACTCACATGTCTATCTCTACCAATATCATATAACCAGAAACACAAATACAGTGGATTCAGAAGAATAATGATAGTGTTGGTTTTTTACCTTCATTTAAATTGTACACACAGAAAGGCAGGGTAGGTAGTAAACAGGGAGGAACACTTCTAAAAATGTCAGGCTGAAACTACTAACTCCCTTGAGTTTTGCAATACTTCTTATAGAACTTGAATTAATAATATCTTAAGCCTGAAAGTATTCCGTTTGCCCATCCCTGTTATTCACCTAAGCCTTTGATACTTCACTTTAGAATTTTTCTGTTGATTCAAAAAGACTGGTACCCAAATGTTTAAACATTTCTGTAAGCATAAGGGCAAAACAGTTTTCTTCTGATCCATGGATTTCCTCGAGGAACTCATGCTTCTTCAACTGCCATTCTTTCAAAGAGTATCCTGTATTGTTCTCTTTGTACAGGGCTAATGACCTATCATTTCAAGGGCTGCCTTTTATCTCTTCAGGAATGCTGCACAACTGAAGCCACCTCTACCAATGTAACTATTCTAAGCTTCTATTATCTCAGAGAGGAGTCACTGCAGCTCATTGTGGGTTTTGGAAATACCTCACAGCTCTGGCTGATTTTGTCGTTCTTCGAAAATGTTCGGCCTGCACAGTTTCCTTGAGATAAAACATCCCATAGCCTATTTTATTTTTTTTAATTTTATTTTATTTCCAAGTCTTAAGGTGGAAATACAAACATAATAAACTGTTGGGGCCTATGAACAACTGGGGTACAATTTCTTCAGCACTCTAGAAGCAGGTCCAACCCCCAGATTTGCATAGGCCCTCAGAAATAATTCTTTCCCCATCCTTCTATAAAAATTGTTATTGGCAGATATATGGGACTTTCCTCAAAATACATGGGAAGAGGATATAGGCCAGTGACAGAAGAAGAAACAGAGATGGAGACAAAAGAAAGATCAGTGCATCCCAATTGATGCAGTGCATTTGGAAGCCATTTTCTGGAACTTGTATGCCTGCTAAGAACACAAAAAAGATTCAGCTGTAAATGGTTCTATGTACAATAGTGAGGAACTTACAAAACCAAAATATAGCTAGGAAGAATACAGCAAAGAGATATGAGAAGGCCAGAGTAGTAGGACACAGAATAAGTCTAGGAGAGAAAAGAATCATAAATCAACTGCAAATCCAAACTGAGAAAAATCACAAGGCCATGCAGACCATTTAATTTCCTATGCTTTGAGAATAATGTGAAGAGGAGGCTAATCTTGTGCTCCCTGGCTCTGGACGTCTTATCATGTCTCTATCTGCCAGCCCTGCCACCTTGCATGAAAAAGAGGAGAAAGCAATAGGACCCAAGATCACACAGAGTGCCTATGGTTGTCAGTCAAGTTTATTTCCCCACAGACATCTTCACCCTTTCATCTCCAAATCTATTCTCTGTTGATTCCATAAGGATCTATTTTTATGAAAAAAAGAAAATAAAATCTGCATTTTTTTAAAAAAAAGTGTAATCTTTTCCAAATTATAAACATTTTTTTTACTTACCCACCTACTGACTAAAGCATATTTTAATGCATTTTCTGAAATGTATGCATTTCTCAGTGCACCCCTTTCCAATGTGCACATTTGACATACTCTTCTTGTTTCTTAAGCCATGAAATGTGCAGATTTTAGAATGCAAAATGCATCTATCATGGATTCTGTGAATTAGGGAAATCTGCAATGACAACCATTAGAAGTCTAGCAGAATGTATTCTTGACACATCTCTATTCTCAATCTTGATATCGTATTTAGATGTGGGTCCCAGATTTAGCCATCTCAGAAAACAAGTGGAGGATGGCAGGGTTACAGGGATGCTAAATGAGGAATAAGTAAGTACTCTTCCACCCTTAACCTCACAAAATTCTAACTGAGAGACTAGACTTCTGAATCAATACAGAACAATACCAAGAACACATCTGGATCAATCATAGAGAAGAATTTTGTTCTTGGATAAATGCATTTTCTGTTCCTTGAACAGAAACACAAAATAAAGCATTTAGCCTTGAGCACAACATTGTTTCTCCTGCTTGTCCACTTCTGTCATTAATGGTTATAGTTTGGCTCAACTCCATGAAAATGTATCAGTTCATTTACACAACTGTTAATCTTCTGCTATGGTTTTATTTTAGGTTTCCACAAGTGTGGCTTATGCTCAACATGTCATTACTTGGAAGCATCTGAAAGAAGGCATCCTGAAATCAGTTCAATGTTTTTGTTTTTTCTTCTCCTATTCATTTGTTGTTCACTACTTGCAGGAACCCTGGATACTAATTCTACAAGCAGATGGTAAATGACAAACTCTATATTTGTCATTCATACCAGCATATTTTCAAACACAGATTTAACCTTGGCCCCACAAAAATAATTGAGCCAAACAATATGGAGTGTGTATGTGTATGGGATAGCTAAGGATCTCCCCCTGAAAGTTAGTGAAAAGCAAAAAGGTACCTAAGCATGAAGCCATCACACTGATCTTCTTGACCAGGGAATTTGGTATGCTCAGATTATTTGTACTACAACTTCCAGAACCTCACTATTGGCCATGATGGCTGGGCTATGTAGAATTATAGTCCAAAGCATCTGGGGAATGCCAGGTATTGACCTCTTGTATAACAGAGTACAAAATGTTCTATTGTACAGTATAGCCAGTTCCCTGTGGAAATCAAGGAAAACTTTTGAAGCCAAATCAGAGACCAAAACAAAGTCAGGACTGCATGAGATCCCCCTCCTAAGCATGCCCACAGCATTATTCTAATTTTATAGTGCTGATTAAGAAGACTAGCAAAATTTAAGAAGCAACTTTTAAACAGGGATGTGGGGAGAGACAATCTTCTTGTTGCCAGTATTTTGGTTAAGATGAGCTACTTCAGCATGATAAGGTACTCTGTGAATGATTCTCCAAACTGTGCATGACATGTTGCTTCCAATGGGAAACCACAAGATTGGCCATTATTTCTGATTACTTTCTCCACTATTTGAACAAAATGGTGCTACAGATAGCTTAGACACTGTCTCTTTCTGAAGCTAAGTGGGTGCACAGATATGCAGAGAGAAAAAGACAGAGAGCAGAAAAGGATTACCTGGTTGATCATAGTGGTACAAACAACCCATTCAGTGCTATTCATTTTACTATTCTGTCCAAAAAGGCAACAGTACTCACAATTTTCAATATGTTGTTGCTTTGTTTTGCATTTTACAGAAAGGTAGTAACTAGTTTCAAGAATGTGCAGAACTGCTCCTGGAATATCAACAACAATTACTATTACTACAACTGCAACAACATATCTCGACATCTTGCAGCAAGAACAAAAATTCTTCTGTTGGCCTGTTTACCATGGAAGGATGTCCCTATTCAGAATTTACGTCCCTACAGTCAGCAAGCATTTAATTATAAATAATTTCATGAGGTCCTCCTGAGCTCTCTATTCTTCAAAATTAGTGAAATAGCACTTTGTTGTTTAAAGAACACCATGGTCCTAGGGTTCTTTAGAATGACATTGTAACCAAGGTCAGTTTCATTATCTACATATTACAAAGACAGGGAATTAATTTTTTTAGTAGAAAGGGACAGATTTCTGTCTATCAGCTTTTTCCGAAGAACAGCCAATAACAAAACCAGACCCTCAGCCAAACTACCATGCAGATTTTCTACACAGTAAAACATATTTTAATCTGAGGAGTCCAAGGTGAGAAAGGGCAGTGGTGTTCCTGGCCTTGGCTCTGAAGGAGCAGAAAATAGGTTTTCTCCATCTTTATATGACATCCCTTCAGATATTCAAATGCAGGCATCATATCACTTTTAAGTTATTGAAGCTAAACATACCCCACTCCTTCAGTCATTCTTCATAAGCCTTGGATTCCAGACTTTTGATCATCCTGATTTTTCTTTCTGGATATGTTAAACTTGTCAATATCCCTCTGGAAATGTAATGCCTAGAACTGTACACAGTATTCCAGTTGAGATCTGACCAAAGCAAATAGAGTGGAAATACTAGGTCCTGGATCTGGACACCTTATTCCTGTTGATGCAACCCAAATTGCATTGGCTTTGTTGGTTGCTGCATCACATTGCTCACTCATGTTTAGCTTGTGGTCTATGAAGATCCCTAGATTATTTTTGCATGTACTGTTTTAAAGTCATCCTATGAAGTGGGTCCATGTTGGTGTGCTAGCTATCCATGGTTTGGCACATCCACATCTAGCCCAACCCCCATGTGAGTCAATCGTGGTGTGTGCATGCAATCACACCAAGGTGGACACATACATGTCACTATCCATATTTATATGGACTTGAGATCACAAAAAACATCCAGAGGTAGCCATGTTGGCCATACAGCAAATCCAATAACATCAAAAATCCACCAAACAATGATACCTTTATTGGCCAACCAAAATGCACAATATACATGTTACAAGATTTCAAAGCTTCCTTTGCAAATACTTCCTTTGCAATCCAATATATATCCATATTGGATTGCAAAGGAAATATCTTTTTTCTGTTGCAAATGGATGTTAAATTTCCTGGACTTTGAGAATCACTCCACAGCCACATGGCCAGAAGGAGGAGGTGCCAGTCTGCAAGTAATACCCCTTCCATACCATCTGAACTGAGAATAGAAACAGCAAAATGCAGGCCTATGACTAACATCTTCATTTTTTTCTCCTGTATAGTTTTTAACTCGTTGCCTGATTTAAAAGCCAGTGGAGCTTTGAAAGACTGCAACATGCATATTGTGCATTTTGGTTGGCCAGTAAAGGCATCACTGTTTAGTGGATTTTTGATGTTACTGGATTTGAGACCTCAAATATTTTGTATCCATGTGGCGTGGAATCAAACCCCCACCAATACAAAGGGTCCACTGTATTTGTGCATTTCATTTTTCCTGCCTTGATGTAATGGCTTGTATTTATCCCTGTGAAAATGAGAATTCTCATTTTCTTAGGACGTTATCACACGGGGGCCAGTTTCGTGGTTAAAGAGATAATAAAGTGGAAATGAAGCATCCCGAAAATAAAGCAAAAATAGTGCTAAATTGCGCAAAAGCATTTCTCACATAATTAGAATAAAAGCGTAATTAAGTAAAAAGTGAAAAAAAGACATTTTTAACTTTCATACACAAGTGGAAAAAAACATGTACATGTACTAGAAATGGGTGTGTTTTGTGACCAGACTCCTCCTTTTCCAAGGCGAGTCCTGCATTTCATTCAACCTTCTCTCCTCCCCAGGAGGAAATGTCAAATTGTCCTCCATTTGGGGTCATGTCCTCCTGCACAGTCTTCCTTTGGGGTTAGGGCCTCTCAAGAGAGCAGAGGAGGAGGAGGAGGAGGAGGCTGGAAAAGGCAAAGCAAGCCTTCTTTCCCCTCCTTTCCCCTCCAGCCCAAGTGCCAAACTTCTCCTCCGTCCCAAACTTCCCTCTCCTGGGCTGCCTTCCCTTCTCATTCTCCTTCCCTTCTTCTTCTTTTGTCCGGCCAAGAGCCCCCCCTTCCCCTCCTGCCCGTTCTTCCCCTGCAGGACCCTGAGGGGCTGGAGGCGGCAGAGACTGGAGGAACATGGCACTGAGGAGGAGGAGGAGCCCCTTCCCACCGCCGCCCGGGATGCTCCTCCTCCTCCTGGCCCTCCTTCAGGCCCTTAAAGGAGATTTGTCTGTGCGCATTTTCATTTCACATTAAAGTAAATGCACAATTACTTTAAAAGTGCAAATGCATTTCCTCTAAACTCCCAAAATTAAAAAGATGTCGGATAATACCACTTTCTGACCACTTTCTGACCAGTTTCTGTGCAATGTCGTGTGAAATCGTGAGGTACAAATTCACTTTTTAGGAATAACCTACAGATTTCCCCCATGTGATAACGTCCTTAGTTTTGGATCAACTCTCCAAATTTCATGATCATTTTGAATTCTAATCCTCTGGGGTATTAGCACCCTCCCTCATCTGGTTTCATCAATAAATGTGATTAGCATGCTTTCTGTTCCATCATTGAAGACATTTATACAGATGTTAAACAACACTAAACCCAGGAGATCAGTCTGGGACACTCCACTAGTAACTTCTCTCCAGGAAGAAGAAAAGCAGTGCAAAAGTGTATTCTCGTGATGATATTCAATAGATATTAAATGAACGTAACATTCCCCCAGCTGTCTGATAAATAACCAGTTCTATATGTGGTGACAGTAACGTGGAATGTATTTGCCCAACTCCATAATGAGCAGTTGCCACTGTGGATTACAAGCAAAGATACAGAGCATGTGTGAGAGGTGGAGGAGGAGGGAAACAGAGAGTGAGCAAGCAAGCTTTGTTCACTGAACTCTGGAACTGGTTTATTTCCACACCTCACCAACATCTTTTGAGGTGGAAGACTTGATCTGCTTGGTATGAGCCTAAGGGGAATTTTGTCTGAGCTTCAGTTAAGATGTCCTATAAAGCAAAGAGAAATTGGCAGGAGATTTCAAAAGATGCTGTTAGGTGACATAACAACCCACATGGAAATGCTCTCCTCCCAGCAGTGCCTGTCTTTTCCACATAGAATTCGGTAGCACAACAGATCAGTGTAAACAAGTTTCCTCCAAACGGCTGCCCTGGGCCTTTGGTTTTCACCTATCCCCAGTTGGTATCTCTGTCTGATGCTGAAGGCAGACACTGGCCCTGCTGTTCACTGCACAATGACAGGCGAACAAAAGAACAAACAAGCTGGAGAGATTTAAAACACAGGAGCTTGGGGACCCGTGTGAGTTTCATCGTGCCTCTATGAACCTCCCACTAAATACAAAATCTGTTCTCTTCAGTGAAGGAAGCCAATAACAAACGGCCTCCCTTATGTCTCTCAGTAAACCCTCAGGGAAACCCCTCAACAGCAGAGTGTGGAATTCAACAGATACACACACATACACAAAATGTCATTGGACAGATTTGGTATACATACTGCCAGGTGTTGTGTGAGCTCTGTTAGAGCCAGGTGATGCCTTCTAAGCATTTCACCTGAGAAAAAAGGGAGATGTTTTATTTGTTTCATTTTGTCAGATAATTTATTTGAGGGGGCCACTGATAGCTGAACATTTTCAATATAGTAACCATATCCTTTTCATGATTTCATATCAAGCATGATACTGGAGACAGATGGTACAGATCTCTCATGAGTATCAGGCAGTAAATACTAAAAAGCCAATGTATCCAAAGAAATTTCAGTATGTTTCTTTCTTTCTTTTTCCCTGTTGAGAATTCTCAGCAACATGTTGGTACCTATATGTGAAGTTTTACAGCACAAATTACTTCCATGTCCTTGAATTTAAGTACAATTACATTTTTTTTTTCAATTAAGAATTCAAGAAACTCCCTCTCATTTTATCGTATTCCAAGAATAAATTCATATGTTCCTGGTCAGCAAATAAGAAACTGACAACCATGTAATATGATTGGCTGAAGATCCCAGAATTTGGAAGGGGGGGGTAGGATTAGAAGAGCAGTGAAGAAAAGCAAACCTCAAACCAGTGAAATATGGCTGGAAAGTACTGATGTACAGACAGTACTGATTATTCATAAGAAAACTCAACACTGCCTTTGCACCTGGTCTTCTTCAAACACTAATGTTTCTATATTAATAAATAAAAGACATGTCTAAGAAAGTGGTTCCTAAAAAAGAGAGTCCTGGGGGATTCAAGTCTTCACACGTTGCCAGCTGAGATTGCCAGACTGAAGCCCAAACTAGACACACTTTACCATTTATTTCTGTCTTTATTTAATTAAAATATTTATCTCTTCTCAACTCACCAGATTTAAACAAAGAGAATGGGACATGCAATGGAAATTCAATTGAGGAGCCCGTATTCCAGATATGCTTACAGAGGAGGAGGCAGACCATATAATGTACACTACATTGAAACAATCTAAACCTAAAGTAATTAAGATATGGTACACTGAGGCCAAATCTACTCTTCCAAGGAATAGGTGCAGCTAGTACAAGACCAAAATCCATTGAGTTAGATTCATGAAGCAGTAATTAGAAGGCTGTTTTACCCACAATCAAAACAGTATTTGGTATTGTTTCAGTTTTACTTGTTGACAGATTAAATGGATCATCTCAGTTCTTTGGATTAGGGATACCATATTCACTGAAACAAAGCTTTACAGAAATCAATAGAAAACCTCTACATCCATCATGGGTTTATTCAACTTAATTCAAAGGGAAATACTTTCATCCATTATTAGGGCTTAACTACACATTAACTTGAACAAGTGGCATATTACTAAGTATCCCATTCTGTTTACTTAAACGTGTGGAATTAGGAGCATGGTCTCACTCCTCTTCTCTTTAGACATCCTCTCAACCTTAATTCACACACCACCCTTTCCTTCTGCATGTAAAAGTTAAAATTAGGGGCCACAATTGTAGCACTATGATTTCACTTTAACTACCATGGGATCTGCATTTAAAAAGAGGTGTTTAGAATTTTCATCTAGAGAGCTCTAGTGCCTCACAAAAGTACGAACCCTAGGATTCTATAGGATTCAGCCATAGAAAGGGTCCCATGCTAAAACAAGACAAAAAACAACAAAACAAACAAAAATAGCACTAAAAGAGATTTTGTTCCTCACTATCCATGTGTATGCTGGGAAGGGAGTGAGTTGTTGTTGTGTGTAAATAAAAGTGTTAAATCCCTTACTCATTTGCATCAGTTCTGACCACAAAAGAAAGGGAACGTCAGTTGTATATTGTGTGGTCATTTAACATTCAATTTGGCTTTTAGAACACAGAACAATGAACAGTGTGTTGGATGTGAATGAAGGAAACCTATGTAGAGAAGTGAATCAATGGTAACCTGATAAGTCAACACTTATGTACATTCCACTGACTGAATAGGTCCAACCTGTTGGAACTAGCAATAGATTCCAATAGATTGCTGCTGAGCCAATAAGTTCTCAGGCTGACCTTGAATCTGTTATTTAAGTATTAATGTAACCTACCTTGCAGGTTTGTTTTGATGGCAAATTGGGACAACTTTATATAATTAACATCAGGTGTTTGGAATAAGAATGAATACAATTACCTTCCAAAAGGTTTCCAGAAGCAAGTGAGAAATAAATTAAAGCACTGGTAGAAATGATTTTAGGATGATGCTCATAAATTTCTGTTGCTATTTCTTGAAACAAAACAAAACAAAACAAAAAAAAGAACAAAATAATGAAAGCTTATTTACCAAGACAACAAAGCATTTAGTCAGTTGTGACATACAGCAAAATACTCTTCTTTGAAATACTGGTTAGGGGCTAATGCTTTTTCCATTCTTATAGTAGTTCCATCTCACTCTGCTACTCATGAATAATGAAGCCAGCATATACTGATAAAAATAAATCTAATGTTTCAGGGAAGAGGAAAGGCTCACAGAGACAGGCAGGCAAGGGGTACGGGGGGGGGGGGGCAAATGTGTGCTTCACAAAGATATCTATAATATACTGACTGTCACTGAGCAATGTAGTAAGATTATAAGGTTCCCATACCAATACTTTAAAGGAACCTATAATTTTTGAATTCTTGTGCAGGACTCACTCCTATTTACTATAAAAGCAAGGTGGGAAGAAAAGCATTCTTTCTTGGTCTTCCATGCATACATACACTGCATGTTATCCATAGACTTTTGGCATATGCTCTTCTGCTTGCAAATATGAACCTAAATATTCTAAAGACATCAGATTCCATCTGATCTTGGAAGAGCTAAACAGAGTTAGCCCTGGTTAGTACTTGGATGGCATACCACCAACAAAGGTGAGGTGCTGTAGGATATATTTCAGGGGAAGGAACTGGCAAAAACACCTCTAACCATTCCTTGCCTAAGAAAACCCTTTGAAATAAGTCAGCACATGACTTGAAGGCATGTACACACAAACTTCTACATGCAGATCCCAGTGCAGAGGAAACTTAGAGGATAACATGACTTTGGGCATTGTCTAGAGCAGGGGTAGGCAACCTTTCCCCTTTAAGGGCCAAGGAACTTCAGCTCCCAGAATCCCAGGAGCTATTGGCCAACATGGGACTATTGGCCAACATGGCTGAGGCCTCTGGGAGCTGAAGTCCTTCGGCCCTTAAAGGGGAAAGGTTGCCTACCCCTCGTCTAGAGTGTGGCAGAAGTGAGGATGTCAGAAACATGGGTGATACCACCACAGCTCAGAAATAATGTGAAATTAATTAGTTATCCCCAATTTTGTGGGATCCAACAACAGTTCTGAATGCTGATATTTTAATTGTTAAACTCCAATGCTAGGTACCACTCTAGGGGGCAATGGGCTAAAATAGCCTTCACAGTTGCCCCCTATCATGTGGTACAGCTTGGCCAATCATGCCAAGCTATTGTTACTATCTGGTCTCTATTCATGGAGGCCAACAAAGAGCCACCCTCCCCTGCAGCAGCTTTGCTGCACAATTCAGTCACCAAAACAACTAATGTTTGATATTTATTTAATTATTTGCTTTTTGAAGGGAATTTTGATTTATTTTTGCCCACTTGGGACACTTGGAATTGATTTGTTTGTAACATGCTATGTGGAATAGAATGAATTTATTTAAAAGTTCAACTAAAATAAATAACATTCATGCATTATTATTTAGTTAATCTTAATATGTAGTGTTAACACTAACATTTCCAGTTCAGGGCACAAACAAGCTTTTATATCTTTCCTGGCTAAAAGAATTCAAGAAATTAGGCAAAATGTGCTGAATAATCTTGACCAAGGCGTTAATCCACTGCTAGTAAACAGGCTAATACACTCTGTCTTACTTCTAGCCAGTCAAAATGGCTTCCTCCAGATATTTGCTCTAAGGCTGGACTATCTGTAACATTCAAATTATTATAGAACTTCAACTTACATCAGACCTCAGCCAGCTTGGCAAATGCTCAGGGACAATAAGAGTTACAGTCGAACATCTGAATGAACACATACAAACCATCTCTGTACTGCTGAAAACCATTTTCTTACTGACCTATGCCAAAGATCCCAAGTGGCTTATGAGCAAGATCAGAACACATGCTTATAATTCTCTTGATCTGTGGTATGTAAGAAAGAGGAATGTGAGCAAAAACAAGTTATGCTTGGTATAGTTGGGTAGAGCAGAGTGTCAATGTTTGGAAAACAAAGTCTGCAAAAGTCTGCAAATTGTATGCAATATCTACAAAACAGACAGGAATTCTCTTTGGGCCTAAATTGAGATTGCAGGAACTGGATATCCTATTGCTGTTTCAAGTCCACTGTTTTCAATTCTGTTTTTTTCTTACTGGCCTAGCCAATGTTCTTGTTTGATATGTTCTGAAGTCCTAACTCTCCAAAGCAATTTAGGGCGCCCAAATAAGAAGAACTGAGATGTAAATATGTCTTACTAAAAGTATTCAAAGAATAATAGTTAACAACAGTTAGTCTGCTACATAGAAACAATAAGCAGATTTGGTTCAAAACTTAGTCAAATAAGTTGTATAGTTTTAAAGTAGCACAAGATGCTCCCTTTCTTCACCATTTCCCCCCCCCTTTTTTTTTTTTTTTTTTTGGCTTTTCTGCTAACAGATCTTAGCCAGAAGAGCAGTTATGTTGGCAGATTACAGTACTGATCAACTACTGAGATTCATTTTTAATAATTAATTCTAGGTTGAACAGAGTAAGAGTAAAAGAATGGGAGTTTATGGATAACCTTTTGGCTTTTTAGGAAAGAGTGGAATCTAACTAGCAAGGACCAGCTGACAAAATACAAGGCTTGCTAAATTCAAACTAATCTCAATTTAGGAAATTATGTAAAACAACTGTCTCCCTGAGCTAGATTTGTGGTTGTATTGAGGGGCTGTAGAAGGTTTAGATCTGGCACAATTTATCTCCCTCCTTTCCTCACACCTTCCACTTCCCCTTTTTGGCTCTTCTACCAATAGATCTCAGCCAGCAGAGCAGATACACCAGCAGACTGCAGTATTGATAAATTACTGAGATTATCCAGCAGAAGAGCTGTAGTCTTAATCTTAAACCCTTAAATCTGAGACATCTCTGAGTTAGGATTGCTAAAACAACTAGATAAATGTATTTGTGTAGAATATATCTGTATAAGAATATGCAGTGCTCTACCATGCATCACTATATGTCTTGTAATATTCACACTGAAAAAATGTAGGAGGATAAATAATGACGAAAATATAATGAACAACTTTAATTGTAATTATATCATTCGAATTATAGCAGATCTAACTGCCTCTTCTCTTAGTCAAAAGCAACAGAATAAAATTCCTTTAAATACTATTGCTAAGACATTAACAACATCAACATGTGATTATAATAATATACTAAGAAAGCAGGTCTTAAGATTACTTAATAGAGAACTTAATTGTTTAATACAGAACTGGAATAAGACAGGGAATACAAAACACCAGAGAGGTATAATAGATATAAAGCATCCGAATAAAAATATCAAGCAAGCAGAGTGCTTAAGTTTTATAACAGTCATAACAAATGCCTGAACAACAACCACAGAGCAATAGTTAGGAGGGCACATAGACAATACCAGAAGCATACAATATATGTTTAGAAATCATGATGTTATATGTATATGCTAAATTTAAAAATCCAGCCAATGAACAAGAAACTGTTACTAAAAAAATTATAGCTAAATATTTATATGTGAGCAATCAGGGTGCAGTGGTTTGAGTGTTTGATTACAACTCTCAAGATCAGGGTTTGATTCCCTGCTTGGCCATGGAAACACACTGGGTGACCTTGGGTAAATCACAAATTCTCAGCCCTAGACAACCTTGTCATAGTTTCACCCTAGGGTTGCCGTAAGTCAGGAAAGACTTGAAGGCACACAACAACAGCAATAATTAATAAAGTAAAGCAATTAGCTTAACATTGATTTACTATTATTTTATTGCATGTTTTGCTGTACTTATATGGGATTTACTTCCACAGAGTTATGCATTCCTTGCCTAAGAAAACCCAATGAATTTCATGGGGTCCCAATAAGTCAACAGGTGACTTGAAGGCACATGCACACAGAAAGAGGTTATGTACAGTGTTTTATCCTTAGTCTAGAGTTACAAAGCTAAAATAGCTAAATAAATTTTATCTGTTTCACCTCCTGTGCTGCACAGTGTATGGGCTCCATTGGGAAAGAGGCCAGTGTAAACATATCACAGTGCTATGTGCCATGACAAAGCATTGGAGGTGAAGTTTTATAAGCTCATGCCATTTCCTCTTCTCCCTCTTTCACTGAATGCTGTCAACCCACCCTCTGGTTCTGATACAGTGTGGCTGGTACCTCCCGAGCCAGGTAGGATTTTTTGCCCTTTTCCATATGGTTATTTATTTATTTGTTTGTTATTTTGTTTTGCCTACCTTACACTGTTGACTGAGGACTGTGACAATTATTTTGTGGTGGTGTCTTAGAAGATTATCACATTATTAATAAAAGCAACTTACCTCTGCCAGTTTGAATTCTCTTCCGGGATGCAGCCAGGTTCTATCACACACAATTCGCCACTGATGCCACCTCCCACCTGCATCCCTCTTAAAACCCAGCTGGTTTGGCAGCGAACTGTGTGTGATAGAGAATTCAAACCAGCAGAGGTAAGTTGCTTTTATTAATAATGTGATCATCTCCTTAAATAGGCAATCGGTTGGCAGGTAGTGAGGCAGCGAAGAAAGAATTTGGTGAACACCTATGGCACCCATTTGGAGAAGGGGGGCTCTGGAACTTTGTCAGGTCATGTGACCAGGGAGTGGTTAAGGAGACTTGCCTTGGGGCTGGCCTGGGGAGCTGAGCTCCACTTTAAGCCATGTGATTTATGGGAGGGACTTCTGGTTGGCTTTCCAGTTGCATTCTGGCCAGAGAGCAACCCACATTTTGTGTTCTCCTTGGGGCTCAGTTGTTTCTCCCTGGGGGAAGTCTGGATGAGACCACCTGCCTCAGTTGCTCTAGATTGTTTCCCTCTTTTTGCAGGTCTCAGGGATTAATGGTTAAATAGGTGTATAGTGAAAAATAAAGCAGCCCATTTCAACCCAAACTATGTGTCTGATCTCTTTATTCCCATGGTGGGTCAGTATGTTTACATGACTACTGCAGTGGGAGAGAGTTATCCAGATTGACAAAGGGCCAGTTATGCTGCCATTATGGCATCTGAGGCTGTATTGAATTGAAATAAAAGGGATGCTAGAAATTATTTAAGTCTGCCCACACACTGGCATAAATTGCCACACTGCAAACGAGACAGGAATGTGATTCCAGTATCTCAACCAAAGCTAGAGGTACCAAGATGAAATCAGGAAGCTGTACCAGACTGCTCACGGTGAAGATCTTTCTTTACAGGTGGTAAGGAAGTACTATCTATCAGTAGAAGGAACTGAACAAACAGAGTTCCTCTCAGTATTTACAGTAGCTCTCAGCAATTCTCATAAACCCAGCAACTCTACAACCATCCACTCAATGGGTTTTTGTGGGTTTTTCAGGCTGTGAGGCTGTGTTCTAGAAGAATTTCTTCTCACAAAAACCCATGGATGCTGGCCGTGAAAGCCTTCAACTTCACAAATCCACTCAATAACCCACACACAATAACCCACAAATGGTTTACATTTAGTCACAGCTACATATACCTTAGGGCAGGGGTAGGCAACATTTCCCCTTTAAGGGCTGAGGGACTTCAGCTCCCAGAAGCCTCAGCCATGTTGGCCAATAGCCCCATGTTGGCCAATAGTTCCTGGGATTCTGGGAGCTGAAGTCCCTCGGCCCTTAAAGGGGAAAGGTTGCCTACCCCTGCCTTAGGCTGATGCAACTATCTGGTTCAGGGCATAATGCATTAGCTCATGGTGCTGAGTTGTACATATCACAGGCACAGTATACAATACACATCATGGTGCTGGCAACCTGAATGACATTTATCTATATGACCTGGCCTTGCTACATACATCACACACACATTATGACTGTGCAGTTCACTTGATCTTAATTTGCATCCTTCTGAGGTCACTAAAATGAGTACCCAATTTGTTGGGGGGGGATTAGCTTACACATTGTAAACCACTTAGGGAGTGCTTAAGTGCACTGTTAAGCAGTATAGAAATGTACTTGCTATTGCTATTGCTAACAACAGTTATAATGGGCAGTGCATATCTTTGATTTAGTATTATACTGTCAAGCTCTTATATGCACTGTTGATAGATTGTAAATCTTACTGAACTTAAGGACTTGCTGAATGATCATATATACCCTTTACAGATATTTCATCAAGGTTTTAAAAAGTCATGTAGGGAAAGGAGTAATTTCACAGTGGCAGGCTCTGCCCTTGACCTGACTATGATCATTTTAACAGCAGACGTAAGCATACACACAAACAAGGGAACACGTGAAAGGCTTTTATGCAACTTTTGCATATAAAAAACTGTGCAGGTTTGTTTTTATACGGATTACAACTACAAAATGCATACAATGTGAAACACTAGAAAATGTTACCTATAATAGCAGTAGTAACAGCAACCCCTCCAGCCTTTTCTCATGCTTTTTCCACCCAGGGTAAATGAACTCAAGAATGGCTGCCATTTATACAGGGAAGACTCACACTGGGAACAACACTGCAGTCTAACATTTCTTGGCCCACTGCTAGGGTGGCTGTATGCCTGTACTGAGATGCATTCTAATCCCTTCAGAAGTCCCCCCCCCTTTTTTTTTCACACATGCCCCACCTGTCATAATGACAAGAATTCTGCTAACAGTATTAAGACAGTGCTACTATATATTTACAGTTTCTTTCTTTATATTTCCTGATAAAGCTATGACTGATGCCATTACCATCTTGTTGGCATTTTATCACAATCCTTAACATCAGAAAATGGGTAATTATTTTCTTGATATTTTTTTATCCCCTAAATATTTTGTTGTCGCTTTTCCATTCTAAAAATGTCAGTGTAAGATAACCTTTCATCTGAACTTTGTGTGGATAAATGTACGTATTATTAAAAACAATAGGAATGCATCACTGGTTACAAGATTGGACCTTTAATATGTGTATAAAGTTTTATTTTTACACAATTTTTCTATTTCCCCCTTTCAAAACCCTGGAAATGGAAACAACTACTTCATGATATATTCTTTATGCAGGTATCAATCTGAACTAAACCATGGATTAATTAGAGTTAATTTATTAATTCTTTATATACCATATATACTCAACTATAAATTGATCTCATGTATAAGTTGAGAGAAGGTTTTGGGGCAAAATTATGGTTTTTGCTATGACTTATGGGTAAGTCGAGGGTAAAACTAAGGGGCATGTAACATAGGATCTAAAGGATGAAGCAAAGGAAACAATGCCAAAGAATCTACAAAATTCCAGCAAACACAATTGTTTCTGCTCACCTTAAAGGCTGGAAGGATGACAGAGTAGAGTGAACAACTGTTTGCATGGCATTTTATGCTCTTGTCTTTCATCAGGGAATTGTTCCTTTTTTTTCTTTCTTTTTTTAATTTGTTTTAGCAAAAATACATAATAAACACTGCATATAATTACATATAACACATATAAGACATGTATCCCCAAACAGACATACATAAAATATAATCAATCTACCTCATATATTCTAAACGAGCTTCTCAAGAGAAATAAAATAAAATATAATAAAGTAAAAAAAATACAAAAAAGAAAAAACATCCACATATATGTCTATATACAAATGAAACTGAAAAAGAGCAGCATATATTGAACAAATTTCACATTCCCATTCATCCATTTCCCGACATTGATTTATAACTATCGTATAAGCAGCTATATCTATTTCCTGTTTTTAACTGTTATCTTCCTTATTGTTCCATATATCCCATCTATATGTCACTATAATGTTTACAAGTTATACCACTTCTATCTTTGAATCTTCATTTATTGACATCAACTTCTACATTAATTTCTCTTTTCCGATGTTCCTAAGTCATAATAATTAAGTTGCGTCATTATTTACTTACGTATTATTCATTCCAGATTTTATCACAAAAATTGTAAAGACTATTCCATTTCACTATCTTTATATTTGTACATCTTTCCTCCTTTTTGTCTGATAGATTATCCATCTTTGATAGTTCAACCATCTTTAATAACCAAGTGTTTATTGTAGGAAGTTCTTCGGATTTCCATTTGCTTGCTATCAAAGGAATTGTTCCTTTTTAAAAATAATAATAATAATAAGAATTAAATTACAATACTCACCTTGACCCATGGATAAGTCGACTCATGTTTTTTGGGGTCAGTTTTTTGACTAAAATTTCTAGACTTAGACATGAGTATATACAGTACATATTTTGTGAGCCAACGTGGTGTAGTGGTTTGAGTGTTAGACTAAGGGCCTTTACAGACTACCAGAAATAATGCAACTTCAGTCCACTTTAACTGTCCTGGCTCAGTGCTAGGGAATCATGGGAACTGTAGTTTATTATGGCACCAGAGCTCTCTGACAGAGAAGGCTCAATGTCTCAGAAAAAACTACAATTCCCATTATTCCCTAGCACTGAGCCAGGACAGTTAAAGTGGACTCAAGTTGCATTATTTCTGGCAGTCTGTAAAGGCCCTAAGACTCTGGAGACCAGGGTTCAAATCCCAGCTCAGCCATGCAAGCCCACTGGGTGACTTGAGAAAGTCATACTCTCTCAGCCTCAGAGGATAACAATGGCAAACCCTCTCTGAACAAACTTGGTAAGAAAGCCCTATGATAGGGTGGCCTTAAGGTCACCATAAGTCAGAAATGATATAAAGACACACAAAAATGACAACAACATAGATATTTACAGTGCTTGGGAACTTGTCACAATTGGCATTTGGCCTTATTCCTTTCATTACAAAATGAATTTGTATTCTGTATACAAAGAAATGAGCACATGATGAAGGAGGAGGAGGAGGAGGAGGAGGAGGAGGAGGACAGCATCTAAGAAAGCCAGCCAGCCCTTGCTACATCAAGAAAGACAGATCACAACTGAATCAAAATGGCTATTCCAATATGCAGTGGTGAGTCGTAGCAACTATTCCAGCAGGTTGGGCCTGAAAGGATTTTTCTGGTTCACCTTTGAAGCTTACCATAACACAGGCAAGAGCCTGAGTTCCTGATTCTCTCCTGCCATTTTCTTTTAAAACCAAACTTTTAACCTCTGAAGGGAGCAGCCCACATTTTTTCCTCTCACTTAATGTCATTCACCCTTCCATACACTGTCAACCCTCTCCAGTATTTTGAATCAAAGCCACAGCAGTCAAGATGTTGTTCTGGCCACTACATTTCCCCATTCCCAACATATTTATACCACTCTGTTATGTCTAGATCTTGGAAATGATGATGATGATAACGATGACAATGACAAGAGTGATTATCATTAGACCTCCACTTCAGAATCATTCAGACTCTGAATATTTTGGGAGTAGCTGTTTTTGGTTGTTTTTAAAAAGGATATTTCAAATATTGAAGTAAACCTGTGTTTTGAATTGGGTGGACTGGTGTACCCATTTAATAGTCACCCATGTTGTGTGGGTATTCAAGTAAGTGTACAGTTTGGAGAATGAAGGTTGAAACTGAACTCAGTATTCTCAGATACAGATAGATGATATGAAAGTATCTCTAGAGTAACTTGTTTAAGGCTTGTTTAAGGCATATTTGACTATGCAGATGCTTATAAAACTTCAATATCCATGGTTCTTTTGTAAAGAGGTACAATTCTTTCATTTTCTTGCTATTATATCTGACTGAGAGAATAGAAAAAAATTCTAGGTCTATATGGGTTATGGAATCAAGTTCATTCCATCATTGAACATTTATGACATTTCAATGGTCTTTTCTGGAACAATGGTTGTGGTTGTTTGTTTTTTTTCCTGCTCTGCAATCTCTTATTTGATTTTAGGCTTTTTGTCACTCTAGTTATTAATAGATTTATTTTATCTCTTTGTGCTTTGGCAGCAGTTTGGGAACACTAAGGGGGAAAAGAGTTGCAGAAAAGTCACAAGGTGAGACAGCTAACACCTAAAATCCCAATTTCAGTGTATCAAAAGAGAGAAACAGGAAAGGCCAAGGCGTACTTGTTGGATAGTTTTACTCCAGCCTGTGCCACAATCTTCCATCTACTCATATTACCAAACAAGCACCACTCACATTGAAAAAGAAATAATAAGGTATGCCAGTGCAGTTTTAGTGACCTGAATATATATCCACGAGGACAGTTCTAGATGCTTCTGTTGCTCAGCAACAACATATCTGGTTTATGAAAGAACATGGTAGAAGGACTGTGAATAGAAACCTGGCTTTGTTCTTTTGAGTGTGGGGGAAAAGAACAGCTTTAACTCAAAGCTTTGAAATAATGAAGTGGAAATGAAAAGTACAAGGATATAAGAGAGGCATGAAGATGATGTCAGAGAGAAATATTACTTGCGTATATAACTGTTTGTCAGGCCATTTTCATACTTAAGTTCCATTTCACCACTGCAGTTTCTTAGAGTCTAGGATTATTATTCTAGAGGCAATTCAACAAAATCTTAAAACAAGAGAATCACAAAGACTAATTGTCTGGTGTTATGTTTTGACCCTAAAATCACAAGGAATTGAATATTGCTAACCTGACAACCATATAACTCAATAAAGACACTTTCCACATGAACCACACCTCCAAGGTTGTTGGAATGTACCCAGTCCTATAGCGTAGGGCACAAACAGATGGGGTCGGGGGGGAGGGGTCTCAATATTTTTTATTATTATTATTTTTGTTGAAATCAATTTTATTTTTGCAGATCTATATGACAATTTATCCTTATTGAAGTATTACCTGTGAGCATCCACCTTTACTAATAACTCTTTGTTCCCATTGCTCAGATCAATTTAAATGAAACCAATACTTTCAAAAAATGAAATGCATAAGTTACTTGTCTTGTGTTTCTAGTTTCTTGGACCCAGTACATATGACTGTGAAGTAAAGACAGTTATTGTTTCCAGGGCACAGATTCAACAGAGATCAAGATTGAATGTTACTACTTAAATAAAAAGATCTGAATGTTTAACCAATGCAATATTGCTAAAACAATATTTAGATATTTAGTTTTAATCTGTGTGATTTTTTTTTTGTCACAATGTTGAATTTATTCAAAATTGCAGATTATTTGGCAGGGGCTGAAGTCTGGGGAGACAAGAAACCCAAGTCTTGGAGAATTTCAGGGAGCTGCATGGAATGTGGAGTTTCAGACAAACTCAGTATACTGAGCACTGAAACCTCTATCCATTCCTTATTTGGGCACCTCAGCTTTTTGGGCACCTCAGCTTTTACATACATCTGCAGATTTTGAGTTTGTCTACATGATTAACATATTACTTATTCAAATGGAATAGACAGTGATCTAGCTACAATTGATTTCGAGGAATTCAGGCTGAGTGTCTGTCAGAAAACTCCATAAACTCCACTGAAAAAAAAATGATTTGCAGCTTTTAATGGAGTATCCACAATGATCTATGCCAGGGGTAGGCAACCTAAGGCCCAGGGGACGGATGTGACCCCCCGAGGCCTTTGGACCGGCCCCAGGACGGTCCTGCTGCCCCCCACCACCACCACCGCCCGCCATGATGGTATTGATTCTTGTTGTTATTACTTGTTCTTGAGGTTTTCTTGGCAAAATCTCCACAGGGGTTTTGCCATGGCTTTTCTGGGGCTGAGAGAGTGTGCATGCATATTTTTTTTTTAAATGTATGTATGTATGTATGCATGTATTTATTTATTATTTTTGGTGCTTCGGTCCCCTAATTGTCTGAGGGACAGCAACCCGGCCCCAGGCTCAAAAAGGTTGCCTACTTCTGATCTATGCATTTTCAGCAGAGGGAAGGAAAATGGATGCAAATTAGTGCAGGAAAGTAAAGACAATTGTCCGTGTAAATGTACAAAAATCCACAGCATTTCCGATAATACACTTACATGTAGACTGGCACTTTACCTTACATATGTAGGGGATTTCAGCTTGTTTATACTGAATTACTGAACTGTTGTTTTTAATGTTGTGAGCTACCCTGAGTCCCAGTTTTGAGGAAAGGGTGGGATATAAATATAACAACAACAACAACAACAAAAAAAACTTCTTTGGAAACTAAATCCTACCACATACAAAATTTGAGAGTTAGCTTTGTCGTTTAAGGTTTAAGCATTAAATGACATTAAAATAATGAAATGTCAGATGCAAAACCTGTATAGTAGATAGTGGGAAACATTTGCTGGTAATAATGGATTAGGATTTTACTCTTGAGACAGAATATTTTGGAAGGAAGTTGAATACACAAATAAGTATCTAGCCAAATCCAACTCCAGCAAACTTTATAAAATATTTTCTTCATTATTATATGCACATATCACCTCTACTAAGAACTGCTATCTTTTAAAAACAACAAATTTCATGTGACTTTTACTTTAAAGGATCCTATTTGATTTGTAATGTTGGAGCAAATTTTATTGTTTAAGAGCAGGCTTTTTCACAGGCAGGCCCTTTTCAAAATTATAGTTTCAGACTTCTTGTTTCCATGGAAATGACCTTTTACTATTCTATGGAAATGGAAGTAGTTTTATGTATTTCTCCTCTTCCGGACTTTATTATACCAGCAAAGCTATAATTCAGAATACAGTCCTCATGGCACTGCTGCCCACAAACCTAAGAGAAGCAACTTTGGGGTTTTTCTAGGAATGTGAAATTTCTGTACATCTTTTTTAACACTGCCAGGGTGCCAGGAGATCACACAGTATATGTTATGAGTGGAAGAAATGTAATCTTTTAAAAATCTACTGATAGGTTCCTAAGGGAGTATTTGGACATTTTTTTACTCTTCTTTTTCAATTCATTCTCCTTCACCTTTATAGCTGAAGAAATGCAGAGATACTTTTTTTAAGTGCAGAGGGGAGAAGGTAGCAGCACATCTCATACAGCAATAGAAATGAAGGTTCAAAATCAAAATTGACATAGCCAGTTTCAACTTCTCTGACTTCCCTTCTCTCTTTCTTTTTAAAAGTGGCTTGCTTATAATCTTGCAGAAGGCAATTCCCATGGTAGATTCATCTTCCCTGACAAATATGCCCAACACTTTGTCCACTTCAGAGATTCCAGAACTCTTCAGCACTGTATTTCTTTGGCACAAACACCTTTTGCATGAGGACATAACACATGTCTCTGAAAACCTTTCTGCTGCAGCATTTTTGTAGATGTGTTGAGGTCAAAGACAGGTCCATATTAGGACTGGCCTTTAAATTCTCACCTCTTTTCACCTCTTCTTAAGAATATTATCTCCTCTGCTCCAAAGACTAAAGACCAAAGACCTCTCCCTGCAGTAGATTTGGACAAATAGAGCACTAAAATGTTAAAACACAAAGAAATATGCATAATATTTTTGTGGTGAGAAGAATTTAAACAAAATAAAGATGATATCTGTGTCTTGTAAAATTCCCAAACCTTTTAAAAACATTTTATAAGTTTTTGCAGGTTTTGCATTTGCAAATGAAATTTAAGTTGGTAAAAGTATACTTTCAGTCACTTTCTGGTCACTTGCCAACATGTGTTTCTGGAATTAACGGGGTGTGTGTGTGTCCTAGACATTCAACTATACTACAGATTAGTGTTTCATTGTATTTTAGTAATTGGAACTCTATGGTCCACCAGATTTTGTTGGATTATGGTTCTCAGCATATTGTAGTTCTCAGCACAGCCAATAAGGAATGCTGGAAGTTGCAGTTCAGCAATATCTAGAGGTCACACAGTTCCCACTCTTGTTATATCACCAACAGAACTTCACAGTCCTTCACTTAAACTGTCTAGTACATTGCCATCTGTAAGACTTTGATTAATCCAAACTTCTAGAACAGGGGTAGGCAACCTTTTTGAGCCGGTGGCCGGGTTGCTGTCCCTCAGACAATTGGGGGGCCGAAGCACCATAAATAAATAAATTAATTTTAAAAAATTAAAAATTTAAAAAATGCATGCACACTCTCTCAGCCCCAGAAAAGCCAGGGCAAAACCCCTGTGGAGATTTTGCCAAGAAAATCCCAAGAACAAGTAATAACAACAATAATCAATATCATCATGGCGGGCGGCGGCGGTGGCGGCGGCGGCAGGATCGGCCTGGGGCCGGTCCAAAGGCCTTGGGGGCTGCATCCGGCCCCCAGGCCTTAGGTTGCCTACCCCTGTTCTAGAACATTGCCATAGAAATTCTGAAAACATTTTGTTTCCCTTAGAAGCACCTTTTAGCATGCTTCGTTTGAGCATTGGAATATGACTTTGGAGAACAGGGTTCAAATCCCCACTCAGCCATGAAACCCACTGGCTGATCCTGGGCATGCCACACTCTCTCAGCCCTAGAGGATAGCAATGGCAAACCCTCTCTGAAAAAACTTGCCAAAAAGCCCCTCTGATAAGTTCACCTTAGGGTCACCATAAGTTGGAAATGACTTGAAGGCACACAACAGTAACAATAACAAACACAATCCTGCACTCCACATTCTTCTGATGAGATGATATTATGGAAAAAAGGAAGAGAGTGTAGGTCTACAGAGGACATATAAGAATGTTAATTACAGAAAATATGAAATGATCTATCACTTGGCAATTCTGAAAAACCTACATCAATAACAAGCTACAGATAACAAAATAAGGAAGAAGCAGCCAAAAGGCAAAATAATATTATGAATAAAACATTATATTCACAGAGAAGCATGTAATAATAACACAGAGATCCACTCTTAATTCATTATAAGGCATAATAACTCTTTCCCCCAATATAGGACATGACATTGCAATATATATAAGGATGGTGAGGAGAATGTTATGAATATGAAAATGACTTCTGTGACCACTTATGGTTCCACCATTATCTCCTGATTGTGATCTCTTTGTATGCACAATATTTTAAATGGGTTGAACTTTTTAATTGTTCAAGGTTTGGTAAAACCAACCATTTTGTTTTTCAGTCACAACCTAGTTCTCACAAGAAGATGAGCACATATAACTGGGTTTTATTATTTGCAATTAAATATGTAGGAAATGAATTTGTACCACAAGGACCATACTCTGGAAAGGACACAACAAAACATTCAAGCAGCTAGCTTTTACATTTTTACATATGACTTCCCTGTGTCAAGCAGCTTCCTAGCCCATGGACTGGTAAAAATCTAGCAATTGGTGCAATCTACAGTTGCAAGGGGCGGAAATAATATCACCCACTCTATTTAAAAGAAGGTTTCTTGAAATGGGAAGTGTTTTATGTCCACTCCTTGGCCAGGAATGTGTGTGAGGCAACTTACATTGTCATGCAAGTTGCACAGTGGATGGACATAATAAATAAATTCCAATAGTCTTTTCCATGGCTCAAAGTGTTGTTTTCAAGCAAGGAAGTGTGTACATTAAAGTATCTCATCTTCAGCCATGAACTTTCTAAGCCATTACAAGGTGTTAACTATTATTATATGCAAAGAATATCCTCTGTAAAGGATGGAGGGGGGAGTTTACCATGATATGGGAAATATTTGAACATTCCAAAATAATCATTTCAGCATTGTTTATAAACTAGTTATTCCATTAATAGGGTATTTTGGTGAGACAGATTGCAGGGATTCTCACACTGATATCAAGAGAATGAAGGATTTTGTTTCAATCTAAACTGAAATGCATCATTAAAATAATGGTCTGACTTTAAAAAGAAAATATGAAATGGCATTTCTGAAATAGAATTCTGCATTTGTCATAATCTTTCTTCACTGTATTCCCTGATCCATCTAAACAGCTTTGTCACTGGATAAAATCAACCCCATACTTCCTTACTTTACAAGCTGGCAGAGTCATTTGGATTTGGGGTGGGAGAAGGATTGTGTTCTTCTCAATTTTTAATTACCGCATTTCTGGCCCCAGTCAAAGCAGCACCGAAAAGTTTTCATTTAACATTTTTCATGCAACTGAATCTTAGTCCACCCACTCTTTATGATAAAGCACTCAATAATGACCTTAAAAAAGAGGGGATAAATCTAGTAGAAAAAGCACAATAGAAAGATTGTAGGGGTTTTATTATTGTTATTTTAAATTTAACACTGCAAATATTGTTAACCAATGACTTTTAATTTAAATGTCTCATTAACAAAAATATTTCCCATCATTTCTTTTTGCAAGCAAGACAAGGTTTTGTAGGGAGGGAAGGAAGAAGAAAGAAAGAAAGAAAAAGGAAGGAAAATTATCTCATGTTAAATTACCAGATCTTACAGTCATGGATTGGTGTTTTCAAACTTCTCCCAATTTTTAAAATAAAGACATAAAAGCATGTTATTGGCATAATGCAACAAATAAAACTAGCTGAACAACTTTCATAAAATTTGTAATTTGAGATCACTGTTATAAATTGGAACTAGAATTCAGAGACATAACCAGGTTAATCTGGAATATCAGTATGTAAAATGATCTTGAAACACTTTTGAGTCCGTGTGAAAAAAGTTGGAGCATAAGCTTTTGAGACCTGCATCTGAGTACATTGAGTCTACAACAGCTTATGTTACAATTTCTTTTAAACAGTCTCAAAGGTGCTACAAGATACCTTTGCATAAGCTGGAACTGCTTGTGTGTGACCTGCTTTTTTAAAAAAAGAGGTAGTGAGCATACCCATCAAGTCAGGCCTTTTTGGGAGGAAGAACTAGTGTTATGGTTGACATTCTACCTGGCTTCTGCAATAAATTACTACTGTGGGAATTGGTACTACATTTTCAGCTTAAACAAGATCACAACTGTTAGTATGTTTGTGCTTGTGAAATGGAATTTGCATAAAGGTAGGATAAAGGTATTCCCCATTGACAAGGTTGTCAAGTTGTGTCTGACCGTAGGGGCAGTACTCATCTCCATTACTAAGCCGAAGGGCCAGCGTTGTCAGAGACCACTCTCATCATGGGGCCAGCATAACTGGACAGAATGCAGTATACCTTCCCACTGAAGTGGTACCTATGTATTTACTTGCATTTGCATGCTTTCGAACTGCTAGGTTGACAGAAGCTGGGACTTGTGATGGAAGCTCACCCCATCATGCAGCACCCGGGCCTCTAATTGCCAACCTGCTGATCTTCCAATCAACAGAGTCAGCATCTTAACCACTTGAGCCACAGCATCTGTATAAATAGAGTCAATATAGTTGACAGTGCCATTACCTTCACGCCCTTTCAGAGAGATGACCAACTTCTTTTTTCCTGAGGACCATGCTATTCTTACCTACATCTCCCTAAGGGCCAGAATTCTCACTACCTCAAACAGCTCAGCAGGGTTTCTAATCAGGTTGGCACTACATAGCAATCATGGTGTCATATGTGCTCAGATGTTATTGAGTCATTAGCTTGAGACATGGCAAGTGAAGAAAATAATATGCTTCCAGAAACATAACCTACTCAAGAGGCATACTGGAAAGGCAAAAGATTTCTGCCAAATGGTTCATAAGAGAACTCATTCATATATATCTGCACTGTTGTTGCATGCCTTCAAGGTGTTTCTAACTTATGGTGCCCCTAAGGCAAACCTATCATGGGGTTTTCTTGGCATGCTTTGTTCAGAGAAGGTTTGCCTTTGCTATTGCCTTCCACTGAGGTTGAGGGCACGTGACTTGCCCAAGGTCACCCAGTAGTTTCATGGCTAGGTTGGGAATCAAACCCTGGTCTCCAGAGTTGTAATTCAACACTCAAACCACTATATTTACTTGTATTTACTTGTATGGTAATTTTAATGCTGTACACCACCCCGATTGCTCCACAGAGGGGTGGGATATAAATAAATAAATTATTATTATTATTATTATTATTACTACTACTACTACTATACCACACTGTCTCTCATACCTATATCTATAAATCTGTAAGTCTTTGGGTATAGGATACAATATGAATGCTATCTAATGAATGCAATTTTTCTAATCTAATCTACACAAAGACACACACACACAGAAATCAATATATTGTTTCTTGTTCTTATAAATTAAGTTTTTTTTTAAAAAAGAATTTTATTAATTAAAATAATATATTCAAAAAATATATACATCATCTCTCTTTCACATCATCAGCATCTAATTACATATTAGCAAAATAAATATTAAACGTGAGAGCTGTATAAAATCTTATGCATAATGCCTTTAACAAATCAAAAAGATCCTATATCTTCCTGCAAATCCTATTATCAACTTTCATTTTGTCTTAGTTCATTATTTTGCATTAAGTTACCTACAAACTGTTATCACCAACACCTAACAGCCTATCCTATTCTCTTCTTCCTCTTTATATCTTCCATTCCTTACCCATCATTCTTCTTCCATTCCTTTCACCCTTCTGCACATTCTCCTTCCATCCCCTTAAATGAAAAGGTTTTAAACTGAATTGTATCTAATCACACTTGTTAAAATTTAGTAGAACCATGGGAGGCAGGAAGTGCAGGAAGGCTTGCTTGACATGTCAAATGTAGAAATGGAGGTCTTCAATATTCTACAACTATCCACTGACAGTGTCTGAAACAGAATACTTACATCTTTTGTTCCTGGCATCTTTTACAAGTCACAAACAATACTACAAATGCATATACACATACATTTAAATAGACAAGCCCTGACAACTTCAGCCATTTTATTTAGATTGACTACTCATTCTTATAAATACTTTATTTTGTAATACACAGGTGTATGTGCCCTTCATTGTCCACCTGCTAGGACATAATCCTGTACCATGAAATTGTAATATGATTTTTTAAAATGTATACATGAAGAATATATGCAAAGATGAATGTATACAAAGATGTATATACATTTCCTGGGAGCCTGTGACAATTAGCACAATAGCTATGTAAAGTTTTTTGTGGGTTTTTCGGGCTGTGTGGCCATGTTCTAGAAGAGTTTCTTTCTGACATTTCGCCAGCATCTGTGGCTGGCATCTTCAGAGAATACTGGAATGGAAGAGAGTGGGTCTATATATACTGTGAGACCCTGGGTAGGGGGAGTGATTCCCTATGTAACTCTATAATGTGATATGACATTAAGTTTCCCTATGAAATAATATTTACAAGTTCTAATGTATGTATTGTCAAGGACTGCCGAGACATATTTTGTTTTTCCCTCCATACTGCTATACTGTGACAAAGGTCTGCTTCATGTTGCCTTCAAGTACGTGTGTGTACATGTGTATATCCCTATGAAATGCAAAGTGAAAAAGCAAGAACAGAAAAGATCATGTTCCTGCTGTAAATCCTTTCCACACATCCAATTTGAGTGGAAGTTGTTTTCAAAGATGAAAACTTTTGAGTCTCACTATTGTGAATCAAATTCTGTCAAGAAAACAACTGCTGGTGCATTCATTTGAGTTTCAAACTGTTATTATCTCACACTACTGCATGTCCTCAAGGGCGAAAGAATTTTCCTCCAGTTGAAAACTTTATAAAAATAGTGAATTTATATAAAATTAATTAGTTAGAGTTTGTTTGTTGTTTTTTTTTTTGTTTTGTTTTGTTTTGTTATTCATCTAATTTAATAAATGGAGTGACCATCTCTCACCACTGGTAAGTCAACAACAGTGCTGTCACTTAACATTCCAGGGAAAATTATATAAAATAAAATAGAGTTCCAATCATCCCTTCCACACTTGTGTGAGGGGGAGTCTATAGAGTCATCACTACCTACCACTGTCTGCATGGATAGAAGGGATACAAAGTATGTACTTCATGTTTACACAGAAAGGTACATACACAGCCAAATACATACTTAGAACCTTTTATCATGTACACTGAACATGTAAATGGTTGGGGACATGGCTACTGCCACTGTGGCAAGATTAAATTTCATATATATATGAATATCATTCATATATATATTGTATGTCGTATTTTTTCTATTTCTACAGGCTTTCCCTTAACTAAAGAAGAGTTGCACATTAGATTTTTATTCTCTATGATCTTGGAAAATTCTCCACACACAGTCTAATGAAGGAACTGGGACTGTACAGAGAGGTGGAAGGGGTCACCAGCTTCCATACTAGAATGAAAATGATATATTAAGGCAATATCCTATTCAGTATAGAATAAAAGAAAGACGACAGTGCTGGAATTTTGAAAGAATTACACAATTCCAACACATTTTATACTGAAAGCCTCAAAATATGTTCACTGTTAGCATGAGAGTTATAGTGGACATCAGTTTTAGTAAGTCAAGCCAAATTGTTCCAAAATAAATCACATTAATTTAAATTATTTCAAAATAAGGATATAATGTGAACATTACCTTGCATAGAGCAGACCCAATAAAATCACTAGAACTGAGTTGAGCAGTATCACAGACTTTAATTTGTCTTCTCTAGGCAAGGCTAAGTCAGGATGCAACAAATAGTTTTAATTTAATTTAAAATGTATAATAAAAAAGAAACACTGAATTTTGCAAAAGTTTCTTAGAATTGCAATTGCTTTATATCTTTTAATAAATAAACCCATTCAAACAAAATCTGGATTTAAACCCAAGAAGTGCCATATTGAAAAGATATTTTAAAGATGGAGCAAGCACAGAACAATGGATTCAAATTACAGGAAAAGAGATTCTACCTAAACATTAGGAATGGACTGGATGGCTCTTGTTGTCTCTTCCAACTTTATAATTCTATTATTCTAAGATCTAATAATAAATGAATTCATAGAGTGGGATCCAGGAATAGGTATGTTGTTAACTGAACTGGCAAAAGCTTCTCAGTTTAATGACAACCCTTCCAGCCAAACTGTAGTAGTTGAACTACAGTGGGGTGACCTGTATTGTGGACAGGAGATGATATTCCTAGCTCCCCCATACCAGGAGAAGAAGTTTTCATGTCCGTCAATAGCAAATATATAATGGATTCAACGAATCAATAAGCTGTAAACTCAAATAAAGTTAGAAAACACAACTAGATATAACCATATTGCTTGGGAATAATGGGAATTGTTGTCAAGCATTAACTTCCCAAGCTGGGAATATAACCTTTTCTATGTTAGAAGAAGAATCAAGTGGAAATATTTTGATTTTCAAATCAGGAATAAATTTGATAGCATATTATTGTCGTTCAAAATTCTGATTATTTATGAGTGTCAGCAAATAACAAAGATTCTCCTTTGTGCCTCATAGAAATATGCAGTTCCCCCAGCAACTGCTTTAGTGCTCCCATCAATGTCTTAATATGTGGAGTGCAATTTTATGAAAAGAAGAGTCTCCTCTGCTTGAAGAATTTATTCACATGAATTGTGGATAAAGAAAAAGCTGAAGTGGTGACGGTACAACTCCTCTTCTGTGGGTGTTTACACAGCATGGTTCCATAACACCAGTAGAGGGATATTGTCTAGGTGGTATCCTGTCCGCTCTTGCCTCTTAAGTATAAAATTGTGAAGTGCAAAACAAAAGTGAAGTGTGTAATCTAAGATTTTAGATTATGCCCTCTGATGTTTTTTGTTTTTTTTAAATAAAAGGAAAAGCTAGAGAGAGAGAGAGAGAGAGCAGGAAACCCCAACATTTGAACTGTCACAGCAATCAATCAGTATAGCCTGTTTTTTTAGAATGTATGAACTACAAAATAGAAAACTTGATTTAAATATGCTCATCTGTTAGGGATTTGCACCACACCAGCGATAGCCAGATCCAATATACTAAGTAGTGGACAGCAGTTTAGCTCTGTGCTAGTTTACAAGCAACATCTAACCTGTGGGCTATTTACGAGGAACACTATTCCTGGCTCCTTGTCCACACTTTCATCTGTACTACAAATATTCCTTAAATGCTGGGCTACTGTGAGCTCCTATGATAAACATTTTGAATTTTGTTTAATGGTTGATATAGGAAAAATCTGGGGACTAGGCCTAGGTCCACGGGACATATGTGACTACAAGGGTGTTCCAACCTTTGCAAAATTATGACGGGTCCCAAAAATTGACACCATAAAAATATTAAAATGATATAATTAATTCTAGATGACAGAAAGTTTAAATAAAATATAACAAGTTTCAATATTTATGCAAAAGAATACAAGTCATGGCTAGATCTTATTCATCTTCTCAGAGGTGTATGTGATATTCAGACTGTTTCCAACATAGGGTTGAGAACGGTCTTGCAATCTAGTTTGAAGCATAGTTCTGTGATTCTGATTGAGCCCCTATTTGATTTGGACCTAGTCTGGCCCTCTGTAAATCCCAAAATTAAATTAAATACATATGCACTTGTATAAGTTTCTCTTAAAAACTGAAATTTTAAACATATCAGTTGAGTGTTCAGTCCTGTTGATTCATTCTGCTTTTTGCACCACATTGCCTGAGCTGTATATTTGCTATTTGTTAACTAAGAGACTTTGTGTGTGGGTGTTACTGACACATAGAGAACAGAACAGATGCAAAAATAAATAAAAACAAAGTTAAGGAGCTGTCCAAGGTTCTAAACTTTTTCTCCAAAATAGGTTGAACTGTCTTCACCTCAACACTGTCACACTGGCTCAAACTACTTTGTTGTGCTTATATTTTTAATTTGGATTAAAGTCATTTTATGTTTAAGGACAACTACCCATAGGAATGTACTTGACTTTGCACAGGACATTCAGTCACAATTCCAGAGCTTCGGGAGATCACTTTGAACCTCACAAAATAGAAATTTCCTTTCTTGACATATTTTCCTTTTGCTTCTTGAAAGTTCACCTGACATGGGTGATGTCTTGTATACATTAAATATCATCCATATTCTCTGGTTAAAGAAAATGTAGTTGCACAAGGTAAGCACCAGCACAGGATGTAACATATATCATCCATCTGCCTGCCTGCCTGTCTGTCCTGCTTTATTTACCTCATCAGACAAAAATTTTCATCCAACACTTAATAAACCTAGTTGTACACCACATTTCCATCCTATCCTACTCTGTTTTGGACACTGCTATAGATGCTTCAGATGTTATGGGTAGCATTATCTCTGAACACATTTTCAAATCTGCCAACATGTTTACACACAGCCCACATACTCCTACAACTTGTTGTCCCTGCTTTTCATGCTGTTTTGGCACAACTTGTGTAAAATATGAAGTCGTAGGCTTTCATGACCAGCATCCATAGTTTTTTGTGGGTTTTTCGGGCTGGGTGGCGATGTTCTAGAAGAATTTCTTTCTGACATTTCGCCAGCATCTGTGGCTGGCATCTTCAGAGAAAGATGTTCTAGAACATGGCCATACAGCCCAAAAAACCCACAAAAAACTTTTAAAATAATTTTAAAGCTCACCTATGCCAAAACTCAGATAAAGAAACTAAGGCAAAACAATCATTGTGAAACAAATTGAAACAGGCCAGCACAAATTATGAACCTCCAATACATATGAGGCCATGATCCAATAGAACTGTTCAGCTGATAGAATTTCTGTCTGCAGAACCGGGAGGTAGGTACCCTGCCCTCTAATCCCAACAGCCTTTCATGCACCATCAAAACATGCTTCAGAGATGTGGAAAATCCTCGGGAGAAATTTTTCCAGCAATGTGGGGGGTTGCCAGTGAGCAGAGAAGAAAAGTGTTAGTGTTTGTACCCTAGAGTGATAATAGATACTAGATTTGAGGCACAGACTGTTAATGATATGATGAGGTCTGTCAAATCTTAACAGTTCTCCTGTTTTGTTTTAGTTTTTGATTTTCATGAATTTCATTTTATTTATTTATTTATTTGTCAAGGCAACAAAAGGAACAGGATATCCAGTCCTCCTGGCTAGACTCAGGCCTGCATCCTTCCGAAGTCGTTAAAATAAGTACCCAGCTGTTGGGGGGCAATGAGCTTACAGTTGTAAACCGCTTAGACATCCCATAGCACGATATGAAGCGGTATATAAATGAAGCTGCTTTAAATATAGTGAATATTTATTGATACTCTACAACAGCCTCTCTCAACATCTTTGACCCTGGAAGACCTATTGAAATATAGGCCTGGAACACACTGCAGTGGCCAAATGAACCGGCCACTTTCGGGGTGTGGTGTTTAGATGATGCATGCCCCCAAAGCAAATGGAAACCACTCAGATACTGGATCAAAAAGCAGTTGGTTTAAACTGATTCCTAGAGGTACCAGCTTGGGACCACAGGCAGCAGCCTGCTCTGGAAGTGGCCCATGTGGTCACTGCAGTCACAGACCGATCACAGCTGGAGGCTGCTCCTTCCAGGCTGTTTGCTCTATCCCTTATATATATATATTTGCATTAAAGTTATTATATTAATAGTTCAAAAAAAGTTTATTTTTTCCAATCATAATATCTCACAGTACCCCTCCTAACTTCTTACAAAGTCCTATGGTTCTCTGGAACCCTAGTTGAGAAATCCTACGTAGCTATAAAGAAAGCTTGCTACTACACTACACACGTTTAATAAATGTGTGAGAGACAGCAGGATCCTGATTGCCAACTAGGCTCACAGCACCAAGCCACCTGCTAGGCACAAACCTAGTAGGGGCTCTGCATACAAAATACCCTTTCTCACTAATTCTGAAGTGCAGCTGTCAGTAAATCATGGCAGGGACATCAGCATTGGAAGTGGCACAGAGAAGGGGCACAATTTCAACCTCCTCGCTAGCCACAGATTCAATGTGTATAGCAGGAGGCTTATAGGACCAGCATGTTCCATGAAATTGAACCTCAGCTAATTATAAGCATGATCTTAAAAGAAATGCTGAAACTATAATTTAACTGCTGCAGGGACATGGTGGCTTAGGGGTTAAGATGCTGAACCTCACAGTTACAAGGTTGGCAGATCAGCAATTCAAGACCCAAGCACTGTGTGATGGAGTGAGCTGCCATCTCTAGTCCCAGCTTCTGCCAACTGAGGAGCAGTGAACATAGCAACCAAGGAGCCCTGGTGGCCCAGTGGTTAAATGTTAGTACTGCAGCCACAAGGTTGTGAGTTTGATCCCAGGGCTCCAAGGTTTGTTCAGCCTTCCATCCTTCCATAGGTCAGTAAAGTGAGTACCCAGCCCAGCTTGTTGGGGGCAACTGGCTTACAGATTGTAATCAGCTTACAGAGTGCTGAGTTCACTGATAAGTGGTATAGAAATGTAAATGATATTGCTATAACACTTCAAAACCATGTAAAAGTGCAAATAGATACAGTTGGCCCTCAGTTTCCAACTGTTCCAGAACCCTATCCCCCCATTACCAAACTTGTGAAAGGGGATACCTTTACCTTTTAATGTAGTGTCATTATTTCATCTAAATATCAGGTAAGTAACAAACTCAAAAAATTTATTTGCTCATACAAAACATTACACATATGTCTGTAGTTGGGAAAGACACCTGCAGATTCATATTAGTAGCTCTCTATGGGGACTGGATGCAAAAAGAGGGCCAATGTCTGATGAGAATGAGTCTATGGTTTCGTGCATTTGGGGGATTAGATGCTGAGTTTCTGCCAATTCATCCAATACATTTACAATGATGACAATATATAAACATTATTGGTTAGGTTATAATTCCTGAATAATTTATGTGGGCACAGCAATTTTTGAATTATACTGACAAACTGGGACTCGTCCAGAGGAAAGTGACCAAGATAGTAAATGGTTTGGAAACCAACTCCTATAAAGAACAGTTTGAAGGAGTTGAGCATGTTTAGCTTGAAGAATAGAAAATTGTTCTGTCATACGATAGCCATTTTTAAATATCTGAAGCACTGTCATGTGGAAGAGGGGTGAGCTTGTTTTCTGCTGCTCCAGAGGATAAGACCCAAACTAATGGGTTAAAATGACAATAAAAGATTCTGACTAAACAGTATGAAGACCTTTCTAATAGTAAAGAGATGTTCAGCTGTTCTGATTACCTTAGAAGGTGATAGACTCTCCTTTTTTTTTTTTTTTTTTTTTTGGAGCTTTTTAAAAAGAGGTTAAAAGAAGTTAAGAGGATGCTTCAGTTGCTGATTCCTGCCACAGCAGGGAATTGAATTAGATGGCCTCTGTGGTTTTCTAATTCTGATACTATGAGTCACCTGTGAATCCTGATGAACCATTCACTGTATTAACAAAAACATGTTGTTTCTTCCCCCTGCACAGGAGATTGTCTTTCTCTCTTCTATTTGTGTCAGATACTGATTTTCTTGAGTTTGCAATATGAGAAAGTCCCATTCATGATCAACTAATATACTTTTAAATCACCCTAGCGCTTGTATAAAAAAGTAATGCATAAGCCACCATGAGTGTCCATAAGAAACTATTCTCAGCAATTTACATTGCACGTCAGTCTGTTCAGCCAAACTACAAGATAACTGTTAGGTTGTTAATGTGGCTGATCTAACCTTGTATGTTAATTTTTCTCCATATGGTTGTATACCTCAGGCTGAATACTTCAGGCTGTATACATCCTGGGAGATTTTTCCAACCCACTGCAAGTTTTCAAAGCCTCAGAACACTGAGTATTCAAAAATTGCAGATATATATTTCAACATGTATTTATAGATATGCATTTCTCTGGTTCATGCCCATTCTGACTAGCTCCAGAAATCCAACATGACTTTCTTCTGAGGGTGCCCTGGGATCACTGATGAGTGAAATATATGGATTTAAGAGCATGTGAACTCCACTGAGTATTCTGTGTTTCTCAATCTATGACCTTTTGACTTAATTCTAAAGGTGATGCTGGAGTAAGAGTTGCCTGCTTCAACCTAGTAGGTTTTCATATTTAAACTAAGACAGTACCTGACTTCATTTAGTCACTTGTTATATAACATACAAGATTTCTATCATTTACCATCAAAGTTACTTATGCATGCAACTCAGGAAAAGTGCTGCAAGATCTTCCCAGAGTGCGAACTCAGCTTTTGCAAGAAAATTCAAGACAAAGCCTCAACATTGTACAAAACAACTTCTGAAACTTTATTGTGAATTTTTTTCAAAGTACATTTAGTAAATGATCATAGCTGTAAAACCATCAGTTAAAAATAAAGTTTAAAGACGTCCACACAGTAGTCATTTAAGCAAAGTTAAGTTCCAATACAGACTTTTCAAGTCACATAATATATATACAGTTATAAGAACGCAATAAATTTGCAGTTACATTAGGTTATATATAAATATCTATATACCTATATATTGTAAATAAATAGTAATATTGTTTGATTTGACAGGCATGAAAGGCATACTACTTTACATTAAACTGTTTAACAAATTAAAGCAAAAGATGAAATGTGGTACAGATTGTAAATACAGCCATTTTTAAAACTTTTAACTTTTTGTACTTGAATAATAGTGTACAAATATCTATTTTATAAAGGTCAGCTATGAGATTTCATCAGCCTTGCAAATATGCTCAGAAAAATTACAAGTTCACATAAAGGTTTATGGGGATTTTTTATTTACTAATCTACTTATCCACACACATTCATTTGTGGTATAAAAGGGATATTAGAAGCACCATTCTTGTAAAGCTTCCATGCACTGTCACCTGGAAGCAATTCTTACTCACAAAAGGCAACAAGGTATTTGCAAGCCTGCCTTTCATTATCCAGCACTGAAACATTTTGCTATACAGGTACTCAGTGAATTTCCAGTAAACAGAATAGTCAGTATAGCATTGACAAAATATCTAAGATAAATGCATAGAATTATTTTTTGGGGAAAATCTAAAGAACTTACACGGTAAATACGTAGCAACGAGACTGAGAGAATAAATAGCAGAATTTTGCAGCTTTTGCCTGGTGTGGGAGTATTTCAGAAAGTGCATTATTAGCCAGCACTGTGAATATGTACACACTTTTAGCAAAACAGCACAGCAAAATCATGCCAATACACTGGAGGCATACATTCTCCCCAAATGGATTGCTATCATGTTCAATTCACATTGCTATGAGTCCTTAGTGTCCACATCATTCTCACACAATTGGAATGATATTGTGTGATTATGCCTAACTATGTAGAATAATAGCTGTTGAGTAGTAATTTTATTTGAAACTTTTACACAAAGTGGCTAACACTGAAAACTTTTTTAAAGATACATTGAATAACACAAGATATTAAAAATGCAAGTAATCAGCAGCTGCCAAAGTTGTGTACACTTTACATAGTACAAGTTTCATTGTGTGCAATGATTGTTACTGTTGAGTAGACATGTAAATATTTCTGCTAGACCTATAAAGGTAGATTGATACTGTGCCTGCTAATTTAATCAGTGGCAAGTATTGTGTGGCCTGTATCACCACTACTCAATATTTGCCCCAATCCTGCAATGAAGTTCTGAAAACAAGAAAAGGCTTTGCAGTTTGTAGCCAACATGGGTACGGATGTCAATCCTATGATCTGGCCTGCACTGAACTGGCTGGTCAATTTTGGAGATCATAAGGAATCACCATTCCCCTCTGTGTGCACTAACACTTGCAGTGAGAAACAAATCAGAGTTGTTTCTCTGACTTTAAAGCACATTTATATGTGCTACTATGACACTTTGATTCCCAGAGATCTCCCATTATGTATCCCTTCCAACAGTACTTGCCTACTACACCAGTAAAAGGATGTCAAGACAACATATTCATAATTTTTTTGTTTCCTGTATTTCTGTATTATATCAGAGATACAGACAAAGCAGTTTGTACATTCACTTTCATTCTTTGTTGGTCACTTCCTTTTTCTGCCATACTGATAAAGTTAAGATACACCTCAGACTAAAATACATTCTAAGCAAAAGCAAAAGCTCTCAAGGCAGTTATCTTTCACTCATGCTTTCCCATGAGAAAAAAATATACATTCCAGATAAACAAAACCTAAACATAAAGAAAATAGAGAATAATAACACTGCCTTAATGTATGTAGCACCCCAGGTAACAGAGGCTCTAGCCAAAACTTTGCTTTGTTGATATAGATTTCCACAGGTAAGGAACTTATTTTTGGGAAGTAATGCCTAAAAATGCAATTGACCCACTTGTACTTTGAAGCAATACTGTTTGAATTTGTGTTGCATGATATTGTTGAGCATGACTATTTGCTTTAATCTTGTACTCAAATTGTTTAATCATTCACTGGTGGCTGTAACCTGAGCCTTAAGGTAACACCACTATTTCTCAGGCAGCTGAAAAGTTTTTGCTGTTTTATTTTAATATGCTGAAACACAAAGCTATCTGTACCCAATTTGAATGAAGCCTTAATCCCAATGTGAATTTGCTTCAGAAGTATTGATCCACCACTGAAGTGAAGAGGGTTTTGGGTTTTGTTTTGTTTTCTTTTTGTTTGGTTTAGGGTTTTTTTGTTGTTGTTCATTTTTGCTTTTGTTTTGTTTGTTTTTTGGTCCAAACTATTCTGAAATGTACTAGGCTGTTCTGAAATTTCTGCAGAATAGTTATTGTCAGTTTTGTATTTGACACAATTCCAATCTACACAAACAGGCTCTACATAACAGGAAAAAGTCAAGCTGGGAACGGGGAGAGTAGAGAGTATAGTTTTGTGGAGGATGGTTCTAGTTTCTCAAGGAATGACAGTAGTGGGCTCCCCAATCACATTGTTTGGCAGACACACTTAACTAGCAGTAACAGAAAATCTTCTCTGTCTTTGCTTTTTACAGATAGACTGGTCTTGAGCAAACAGCAAGGCATTCAGGGTCTTTCTGATGCCATAAAATGGGTTCAGTATCATTGCAAAATGGGAGATGATGTCTTTCTAGTAGGTTCATATCCATATCAAGCTCTGTACTAAGTAGCTCCACCCTAATGCATTCACCTTGAACTCTGGTTGATGGGCACAAGACCTGTGCCCAGGGGATCTGGACTAAGGGCCTTTACAGACTGCCAGAAATAATGCAGCTTGAGACCACTTTAACTGCCCTGGCTCAGTTCTAGGGAATCATGGGAACTGTAGTTTATTGTGGCACCAGAGCTCCTTGACAGAGAAGGCTCAATGTCTCAGAAAAAAATTACAATTCCCATGATTCCTTAGCACTGGACCAGGGCAGTTAAGGTGGTCTCAAGCTGTATTATTTCTGGCAGTATGTAAAGGCCCTAAGTCAGGGGTAGGCAACCTTTCCTCTTTCAGGGCCGAGGGACTTCAGATCCCAGAAACCTCAGCCATGTTGGCCAAAAGTCCCATGTTGGCCAATAGCTCCTGGGATTCTGGGAGCTGAAGTCCCTCAGCCCTGAAAGAGGAAAGGTTGCCTACCCCTGCCCTAAGTCATTCGATCCCTGGTTGAGTCACAACATATATGTTTCACCTGATAATGGATTCTGACAGCTGGGTTGGATTTGTCACGTAGGAGCAAGGGATGCATTAGCAGGATGGAGGAGGAAGAGATCATCTCCATCATATCTGTGTGTGATAAGCATACCTCCAAAAACACATAAAAACACATAAACTGTCCACAGAACCAGAAGTGGGGTAGTACAACTTTTAAAATAACATCAAATCTTTTTTTTTTAAAATCAAAAATCAAAATCACTTGAAATATACTTTATACTATACTATACAGTGTATACTTTACACTCCATTTTCTCAAGGAATTGTCATCACCTTTATGTGACACTGATGTTGATCTGAAAAGTCAGGAAAGTGAGTGTAGAGGCCCCCAATGTGTGTTTCATTTCTTGTAACTTGCTAAACACTGCTCCTGTTGCTCTAAAAACCTTTGGGAAACTAAGGGCCTTTGCAGACTGCCAGAAGTAGTGCAAATTGAGTCCACTTTAACTGCCCTGACTCAGTGCTAGGGAATCATTGCAACTGTAGTTTATTGTGGCACTAGAGCTTTCTGAATAAGAAGTCTCAATGTCTCAGAAAAAAACTACAGTTCCCATGATTCCCTAGCACTGAGTCAGGGCAGTTAAAGTGGACTCAATTTCCACTATTTCTGGTAGTCTGTAAAGGTCCTAAGTTAAAGGCACCATGACTTCATCATGTTTAAACATAATCACCCCCCCCCAAAAAAAAATAACAGAGAAACATCATCATCTGCTTTCTTCATCTGCCAACAGGTCAAGACATTTACTATTTGAACAGGTCTTTGTCATATAAACTGAACTGAGAATGAAGAGGGATCGAACTGTTGACTATATTTTTATTGCATTGTTTTGAACGTACTTTTTCTGTTTTATTTTTAACATATATCTTATTATCGTTTACTGTTTGAAGGCTGTTTTTTGGGAAAGGTGGGATATATATTAAATACATACACATACATGTTGTATATCATCATCATCAGCGATTCTGAATAAAAGCAGCCCTCAAACTTTAAAGGCCACCTGCACACATTTCTCTGATATTTGGAGGCTTCATTCCCAAAGAAGAGCATCTGTACTTGTAGTTTTTATCCAGTTCTGACAAAATAAAAATGAAAATAAAAATAAAAGATTGGACAATTTTTTTTATTAACCAATGAGAAAACATTTGACTATTGAGGAGGAGGGTGGGGGTGGGGAGGACCCAAAATTCTGCCTGAGACCTGAAATGAAATGTATATCCAAAGCACTGAACTCACTATCCCAAATGACCTATGTAAGCACAAGGCAGGACTCATTACCTAAGGTCAATCCTGTATGAATGAGCCATAAGGTGATGTGACAGACCTTTGGCTGATAAGGAAGTACCCCCTTCCCCATTTAACTGGAGTTTCTTGTTACACTATAGTTGTTCTACAACATAAGTGGAAACAGTATTTATCAAAGAGAAGATGAAATGAGTTTTTGTTACTCACAAAAAAATTACCCTAAATAAATTTCCCAAGTACCTGGCATTGAGTGGTCATAAATATCACATTTTATAAGTAATGGAAGTGGTTTAATAATGAAGTGTCATGTCATCAAAAGGAATATACTGTGTATATTTTTCCTGTTTAGACAAGTTCACTTAACAGGGAAAAAGCACAGGTAAATCTTTCAAGTAAGGTTGGGAGAGAAATTCAGTTTGTTTTGGATCAGAATTTATTACAATTTACTTGATTTGAATATAAGAAAAACTGTTTTGATCATACCTACTGTCAAGATCAACATTTCACTGTGGTTCTCATGTTTCCATTCCCAATCCCTTTGCACCCACTTCCATCCAACCTTTCCTTCTTGTATAGAAACCCATAAGTATTTTAATGTAGTTTTCAAATATGTGTATCTTTGTGTGCATTTCCCCTCAAATGTAAACATTTTAATGCATATGCATCTATTAACTAATACATGTTTGTGCATATTTCAGGCTGCATAGAGCAGTGTGAACTGGGTAAATCCATATAAACAACATCCAACAGAGATATATTTCTCAATCTTCCCTAGAGAGAACAGGAATAGCTCAGAATGAAGTAGCAAAGAACTACCTTTGGCTTATTGGTTTGCGCCAGTGACACAAATAACCCACCCTATGCCCCTAAAGCTCTGTAACTATTTTAATATTTTTTCTCTTTCTTTCTTAAGATGAAAACCAAATGCACCATCACACATTCCTCTTTAAAGCAGAAAGAAGAAAATGCATACAACTTCTTTGATGCACATGGAGAAGTGCATGGCAGAAATTTGATATTGGAAGCAATTTACTGACCCAATGTTTAACTTCTTGTTTGCCTGTCTAAAACACAAATACTTAAATGATACTTCACATCAGGAGTAAAGACTCCTGTGGTCTTTCTTAGAAAGCTTTGACTGTTTTCACTTTAGAGAAAGCAGCCTGCAAATTCTTTCTTTCTTTCTTTCCTTCCTTCTCTTTCTTTCTTTCTCTTTCTTTCTTTCTTTTTGCCTGTATAAAGATGTATTTATTTGTTTTACAAGTTCAGATTTTCTCTCAATAATGAAATCCAGTAAGTCAATTTCTTCATCATAAAAACTTGCTTTACATATTATTTACAAGTATCCAAAGATATACAGAATGTTGCTGCTGTAGACTATACCTTCTCACAAGACAATGACATATATTCAAAGAATAAATTGTGGATATGCACAGTGTTTTTGGCACAACTAATTCCATGTTAAGTTCTGAGTCTACTTTCTGTACTAACAGCCTGCAAATTCTGTGGGAAATTAGGAAACTACTTTCTACTAAGTCAGACCTTTGGACTGTCTGTCCCTATATCATGAACTCAGACTGGCAGGAGTCTCCTGAGATTCAAACAGGATTCTTTCCAGGCCCTAGATAGAGATCCCTGATTCTCACTGAGAACCTTCTATCCAGATATTGACCATGTCTGACCTTGCTGAACAATGGTCAGTTGAGATCAGGTGTGTACAAGGTGGAAACGTGGAACACTTATTTGAGAATAATCTAAGTGGATTGTTCTTTTCAGTAACTATGAAAACAGTCCCCCCCCCCCATTTTATTTTAAGCTGTCCTGATGAGTAGGAAAATGTACTCAAAGAGCTCAACTTGTCATTCAGTTAAGAAATGAATGGATGAAAAAATGTGTCATGCTTTCAAAGGGCTCACAGTAAGGTTATTTCATTCATGCTTCACAATCCTACTGTGTATTACCAAAACAAGTTGGAAAAGGAGGTACAACACGGCTTAGATAGAAGAGGAGCATTTGTATTAAGGTTCCTCTGATTCAGAAAATCAATTAGTGCCTAACTTCATACTACAATTGGAACAATTAGTATTTACCTAGAGTGGTTTATTTTGATTGTCTTAACTGGATGCTAGATTATGCCAAAATGATTTCTGGTTTAGAAACCTTTAAAAAAAACACAAGCTGTTTTGAGCAAATTCTCTTAGTGCTATACAGTGTTTGCTTCTCCTGACATCTATATAATTTTTGAATCCCAGGAGCTATTGGCCAACATGGGACTATTGGCCAACATGACTGAGGCTTCTGGGAGTTGAAGTCCCTCGGCCCTTAAAGGGGAAAGGTTGCCTACCCCTGGGGTAGTGCAAGTGAGAAGCAAGAGGGTCTCTTTATTTTAATATTTATACTCTATTAAAAGGATTGTCATTCTTAAGGGCTTCAGCACTTAGACTAGTGGTAGAGCATGTGTAATTATCATTCTTCTTAAATTTCTTCTTAAAATTTAACTGCCCAAATACTTTGAATTCTCTCTGTATATTGATGGGATCTATATCAGTTCTTTGTGAGATCAGTCCAGTGCCACTGCATATTCCTCATAACTGATGCTCAGAGACCTGGCCATAATTTTAAGCTTGTCAACTCTTAACATGCATTTTCAAATTAATTATGAGTCAGGAAAATAATTACTTTGAGAATATTAATTATGGTGATCCAACCACATATTTAGATTTTTTTTTTTAGTTTTTACTAATTTCACTAAGCAGTTGTTGAAATTACCTTGAGCAATTTCTCCTAGCACACAGTTTTTCCCTTTAAAATAGGATGCAACAGAAGGCCCTTCTGATTTACTCACAAGGTAAGAGTAGCTGTGACAGCTTAAGTATATGTTAGAAATTATTGATAATTACATCAGTATTTTTCAGTCAACATAGAGGATAGCTAATGGGATTAATAAACTGCTTGCTGGCCCACAAGCAGAAAAGCATAAACAACATGACCTTCAGTCAACACAGCACTAAAAAATAACATGTCTACAGACAGAGTGATGAATGTGCTTGTAATTGTTATTTTTGGCTTTTTAACCCTGCTTTTTTGTTGAGCTTTTGTTTGGACAAAATACAATTCACTGAAGAAGAAAAAAATGCATACATTACCTTTTAGCTTATGCTCATCCATCAACTAAATACTTCCCTTAGTATCTACTTTAAAATGTATCAGCATCTTCGTAGTGCTACTTATAACTGGGGACTAGTTACAAGTGGCTAGTTGATAGTAGTTAGTCCTGTTTCCCAGTAACAAAGAAATTACTAGGAAGACTATCACACCACTTTTAAAATTGACTTACCTCTCCTGATTTACATTTTAATTTGGGTGGCATTCTGATGTTATCAGAAGGATTTTGCCATTGAATCTGCTGCCCAGGTCCATCCTCACTCACAGGGGGTCTCGTGGCGCCTCTTTTTGAAGCCAGAAAACTCCCGGCTCAAGAAAACGGTCGCCAGAGCACCCCTGCAAGTGGATGGACCCAGGCTGTAGTCATGTGGCAGATTCGGCCGCAAAATCCTTCTCATAACATCAGGATGACACCCGTATTAAAATTTAAATTGGGAGAGGTAAGTCAATTTAAAAAGCGGTGTGATCAAGTCCTATGTTAGAACACAGTCATAACTTAACACGGGATATTTTCACTCTTTTTGTCCTGTAATTATAACAATTTGTAGTTACAAAGTTAAGTAAGCTTTATAGTTACAGGGATGTGACCTAACTAAATGACAGAAGAGAATCACAACATGGTTCAATTTCTGAACCTTATGCTCTTCTGTGGACATTGAAGTAAGTAGAAAATGGATGGAAGAATGTGTTTTGTTCCACAGAACAGCAGCTAGTACTGTTCAAATATTTTTAGCAATTAAAAGTAACTGTTCCCTGTTACTTTGAGAGGAGGAAGCAAAAAAAAAATGTTTTGTAACCATAAGAGGAAATACCCATAGTGCTGGAGGGCTTTGAAATGTAAAAGTAATTACTTCTAACAACCAGTTTTCCAAATTCTGATAAAATGTCCTGAAGTAAATATTCCCAAGTTAGCTCATACATATTTGTGGCTTTCAGAGTAATCTTGAGGCACAGGTTGGATATATACAAAGGAAGGTCAGAAGAGGTCTACCCAAAGGACTTTCTGTTCCCTAAACTTCCTGATGCCTAACTACAAAAGCATATTCTGAATAGCCACAACAGCCTGATTCTTGACTTACAGTGTTCCCCACTCTCAAATCTGCTCATTCTCAAAAACCAATGTTTTATCCTAGCATTGCTATCTGAGTACAGTGTTGCTTGTATTGCCATTTTCTTCTCTTTTTTGGAAATAAATGTTTGCTAACATACTAGGTAGACACTGATTTGAAGAGACAATGGAGCCTGGTCTGTGGATAAAAAGAAATATCCTTAATAGTCCCCAAGTTGTAATGCTTAATGTAGAGACTGAGGGGATAAAAATGGTAAGATAGATGTGTCTCTGTGTGTGTCAATAAGCCTCAGTTTTCAGCAGCTTGAAGAAATCTGTGATTTGATCTACTAGAGTAACAAGTAAATAGAGACAATGTATTTTAATATCTAGTTAACATGTTAAAGAACAAAAGTACTGCATATTTGTATATCAAATTACACAGAAAATAATAAGGCCTTTAATAAGAAAATAAATCATCATGGATTGCATATGTGCATGACAGCTCTATGAAAATTCAAAAGGACCAGATGAACTCATAGATACGAAACTTGTAGTCCCACCTCCCCTTCCTCCCAGACAATATATGTAACGAAAACATGGCTAAGTATCATCTGAATTAGGGAGCTTTCTGTAGTGAGGAAGGCTGCCTGATTTTCTAGGGATCTACATGAGTAGAATCAGCTCCCCATTGCAGACATTCAACCCCTTACTATGTGTAGATTTGCACAGAAAGATAATAAAAACACAGGAGAGAGGATGAAGCCAATCAGTTCACACCTTTTCTCTCATTAAATTTCTCTGTGTTGGGATTTGTGATAGGGATCCTTTGCCTTTCTCCTGCAATCTCTATTGATGAAGCATGGGGTACTCAGGCTCAAAAATAGGTGAAAGATTTTGACAACAGATTTTGCTGTTTCCTCCAGAGGCAAAGAACAGTAGTCATTCATTTACATAAGGGAGGAGAGAGTGGATACTCAAGAACACCAATGGTAATAATAACTAATTGTGTTCCAAATTCATTTAGATCTCACTTTCTCTGCAGGGTCTGCAATGGTCTTACTGGTTACAGAATATCCACTTTGTGTTACATAAATGAATGGCAAGCATTGAGGCTAGTTCTGCTTATTTCACCTTGCACCTTCATCTGTATTGTTCCATATTTTTAAGGGGTGGGAGAATAACCATGTAGTAGTCTACAAAGTCATTATTGGACAGGACAGGTTATGCTCTCACTATGATATTATTCATAAGTTTAACATTTTATATGAACTTGTTGATACACTGAAACAGAAATTACAGAAGCATATTTAAATAATTTCTAGTTACAGCATCTGGAGTAAGGATAGATTTTGCCCTGTCTCACTTACACCTATATTTTTCCTTATCCTATACAAATCCTTCAGGATCCCCCCCCAAAAAAACAACAACAAAAACCAGACCCTTTCTCCATGACCCTACCCAGAGTTCAGTTTTTGGTCACAGCAGAGTATGAACAGAATGTTTAGAACTGGTTTCTACAGAGAAATGGATTATCTTCCAAGAGACTCCAAATAGCCCTATTGCATTTTAAAGTCTCATTTCTTAAGATCTCATTTAGTTGGCTATAAGAGGTCAGGGCAATATTATTTAATGCCATGCCTACTGTCTAGTGATGCTTAGCATACTTGATTGTTAAAATACTTAAGATGATAGCATTAAGCGATTTGTGAGGTTGATGACATAAGCAGCTGTGACAGTCTTGCCTCCACAGTTGCATCCCACTTGACTTTGACACACTTTATTTGAAGACATGCATGTGTAAAGATCAGTAGCAATTGCCAATTTGCCTGGTCTACCACATTACCATAGAGCTACTGCTACAGATTCCCCCTTAGGTGCAATTTTGTCATACTCCATTAATCCTCTCAATCCTCCCCCAATCCTGCAGACTTGTTACGTCGTAATCCCCAATTGTTGTGCTGCAGGAACATTTGAAAGTCTCCGTTATCCTCCAGGCAGAAAATTACAATAGTAAGTCTATTAAATTTGGCTCCAACAATGTCCACTCGGATCACTCCCGCTTGTTGCAGTCATAACCCATAGCCAAGTGTCAGAACAAATTATCTCCAGCATCCAAAACGCCGATGCAAAATTAATTTGGTGCCTCCCACAGCCTCCTTGATTCAGTCCCCAGATGCCATCAGAAATCTGACAGTATTTTTACAGCAATGTTTGGATACTAAATCAACAAATTCTCAAGACTAGCTTCATTCATTTATGCGTGTTCAGGTTCAGTTCCCATAGGGCACCTCTACCACATGATACCAACCTATTTAGTAACTAAACTTGCTGGCATTCTTCTACCTGAACCTGTTTAAGAAAGGATACTGGGGTTGCTCCTATTTTAACTAACCAGGGCACCATTCAGAAAACTGAATGTTTTCCTGCCTGCAAGAGTTTTTAAACCCCTCTGAACTACAAAGCCTGGGTTTGGGATGGGGGCTGTTTTGTTCTCCCTTTTCCTTCTTTCCTTCTTTTTCTCTTTCTCTTTCTTTCCTCCTTTCTCTTTCTTCCTTTCTTTGCAGGCTCTCTCTCAGAAATATATCGACAAGATAAATATTCCTCAAAGTCTGAGTGTTCTCCCTCTTGCACTTACTTATTTCTATGGCCACTTAACCCTTATTTTTGCAGTATGCAGTTTGCCTCAGCTGAATAACCTAGGTTATTGTTCTCTACTTGAACTACTTAAGAAATAATATCCCTTTCTGATAATTTAAAAGGCCTTGGGAAATGTTTACTCCAAAGAGAAGAAAACATCACTTCTGTGTGAGCCCATAGTACACAAAATTCAGTGTCTGGTTCACACACAGGCACATTTTCTGGAATTGATAGCTGATTACTATATTTAAAGTGCCAGTCATGACCTATAAAGCCCTGCACGCCTTAGGTCCAGACTAACTGAGCAACTGCATCTCCCCATACAAACCTGCTAAAGCCCCAAGAACTTCTGAGGAAGGCTTTCTCTTGGTCCCATAACCATCACAGGATTGCTTGGTGATGACATGAGAGAGTGCCTTCTTGGTGGCTGCTCCCAACCATTGGAACTCTCTTCCATGGGAGGCTAGGCTGGCCCCCTCCCTCCTTGCCTTTCACCAGCAAGCAAAATATTTCTTTTTAATATTTTAGCAGGCTTTTTAACATATAATCAGGACAAGTTGTTGTTTTTTTTAAAATATGGGGCATGTGTTTCAGTTATGTTTTTAACTTTTGTATGTTTTTGTATTTTATACTATTTTAACTAGATTTTAATTGGTTTTTTAATTTTTTTTTATTGTGATGTTTTAACAATGTTTTATCTTGTGAGTCACCTTGGGTCCTTTTTGGGAGTGAAAGGCAGCATAGAAGTGAAATAAATAAATAAATATGTTACAGTTTAAATATGTGTCTGAGTGTGTACAGACTGCTTTTCCCTCAGTGCCAAGCAATGGCAATCTAGCTCCAGGCAGTAACATGTGTGTGTGTGTGTGTGTGTGTGTGTGTGCATATCTATCTATGAATAACATTTAACTATAATGGTGCTTTATTTTAAGAGCTCTTGTTGGCGATATAGTCTTGTACCTCACAATAATCAAAAATAGAGGCTCTCTTCTAGTTCACTTGAAGTCTGTAAATGATGTTGGGGGGATCACTCCCCATGACATCCAGATACGTACAAATGCTAAACTACTATAAGCCATTTGAACTATTTGCAACTGCTGTGACTGCATGAAAAGATTCAGAGAACTGTGGGTCACAACATTTCACATCTAAACAGTCGTGAACAGATTATCCTATAAAGCAGAACACAGACCATCAATCATGTTGCAGTGTCTTGCAAGCAAAGATCAAGAACATCACAGTGGATTATACAGGTTAAAAAAAATGGATTTAATAGTGCAGGCTCACAAAAACCATAGAGGAAAGAGAAAATATATACAGGATAAGCAAGCTATCTGTAATGGGGAATTCCCAGCTCTGATCCCTAAAATAAATAATGTGCAATTAAATAAATGCAAACACAGCATATCTGTCACCCCTTGTTTCCATCCCCAAGTGTGTGAGAGGAGGAGGGAGGAAATCTTAGCACTTTGTGCTTATAAACCACATTTTATTCCAGTGGTATGATGAATTCTCATCTCCATCAACTCTCTAAAATCTATGATTGATCATCTGGTAAAATCTTTAAAAATAAAACACTTGTTTGCTAATTAACTACAGCAAGGTCTACTGTCAGTGACATGTTCAACAGAGCTCTTCAATTAGGCATTTTTTAAAAAATCCCACACAAATTGCAGATTTCAGTAGAAATCTTAAACCTGAAGTAAATAAAATAAACGAAGGATATAAGGTGAAAATGTGCCAGCATGCTAAAAAAAAAAAAAGGGGGGGGGGAGGCTAAAACCAATGAAATGAATTTGCCTCTTCCTTTGCTATAGCTGTTACCTCAGTCTCAGAGGATGCCAAGATCACAGGCTTCTACTGGTTCAACAGTCATGCCCTTTCCTCCCCAGGGAACTCTGGGAATTGAAGAGACATGCAGAGAACATAGGATCTCTAAAAATAATGTTCAACATCCTTAGTACTTATCAACTACTCCTAGGATCCTTTGGTAAAATCTATGACAGTTATACTGGATGCTTAAAAAAGTATACTTTATTGCATTTGCATTTTTCCCCCAACAGTGAAATATACACAATGGACAGTTAACAAACTGGTGACATGGAGGTGGGGGGGGGATAGGAAGGAGAATCAACAAAGAAAATAAGGAGGGTGGAAACAGACCCAAAGCACAGTGGATGTACCATTCACTTTATCTGCATTCAACATACCAGTGTCTAGGAGCAGGAGGAGGAGTAAGTATTTCACTGGCTGACTTTAAACTACAGCTTCTTCCCATATGTTCACCAAAACTTTACTCTGACTGCCTCTCAATATGTCCATCAGAATGTATTCATAAATATAGTGTGCAAGAATATTTGTATTGCACATATAGGTGTTGTGTAGAAAAGTTGATGAAAAAGAGGTCTGAGGGCAGGTCTATCAAGTATACACATAGAGAAAAATGAGATTATCACATTACCAAAAAATGCAACTTATCCCCAATGGGATACAGTTGCATTTCAAATTAATAGCTGATTTTATCATATTTAAATCACCACCACTGCTGCTGGGCAACTACAACCTGGCTGCATCCCAGGTCCCAGCTGCATTTATCTGGCCGCTTTTCTAAAACAGAAAGCTCGTGTTTTGGAAAAGCAGCTGGATAAGCATGGCTGGGACCCAGGATACCGACAGGTTGCAGTCACCCAGTGGCAGCAGCAGCAATTTGAATCTGATAAAAATCAACTCTTAATCCAAAACGTGACTGTATCCCATCAGGGATAAGTCACATTTTTTTGGTAATGGGATAATCTCCAAAGAGAGGCACAATTTTTTTCATTTCACACTGAACTGTTATCCAAACAGGACTTTTGCCTTCCACTGCAGGTTATGATGCTTTCAAGAAACATCACATGAAACATGAAGTGGCAGAGTCTGTGTACTATGTCCAGGTTTTTAGAATAAATACACCTGAATACATTCATGGTGTGCTGTCACTGCCTGCAACAATGAGGTTCAAGAATGTTTTGTGATGCTGCAGAAGTGATGCTGCATAGGACATTCCAAAATCCATCTTAAGTGCTTACATGCTGTTGCAACAAGTCTAATGCACTTGGGAACTTCACCTAGTACTTAATGCCATTCTCACAATGCAGTCAAGTCAGGCATGGATCAAACTCTAGTTGGCTTCTGGAAGCAGCAGCAGCATTAAATAGGGGGAAACAAAGGGAGGAGGGAGAATCCACTCTACTGACAGTACAAATTAATAAATTGACCCCAGGCAAGTGACAACCAGGAGGAAGTGATACATCCACCCTGGTTTAGCTAACCCAGACCTGCACAACTTAACATTAGGTAAGGGCCAAAATTAAAATAGGCTAAACTTCTTCAGGCTGCAGATAGATTTTAATTAAATATTAATTAATATATAATATGAATTAACAATATTAATTATAATTAATTAAAATTAATTCTGTACTCTCTCTTATCTGCACAGCCCTCTCTTCAGGAAAAAGCTGAGTGGCAGAAGAGCCTTGCCTGTTCTTCTCCTTGTCCACCTGGACCTCTCCTCAGGAGAAGACCAAGCAACAGAGGAGCCTGGAGGGGCAAGTGTTTGACCCTCTTCCTCGTCTGCTGCCTGGCCTTCTCAGGACAAAGGACGTTATCACATGGAGGAAATCTGTTGGTTAATCCACACAAATCCCAAACAAAAACTGAATTTGTGCCTCACGATTTTACACAACGTTGCACAGAAACTGGTATTATCCGAGATCTTTTTAATTTCGGGAGTTTAGAGGAAATGCATTTGCGAAATTACAGTAATTACACATTTACTGTAATGTGAAAAGCAAATATGCACGGACAATTCTCTTTTAAAACCTGGAGGAGGAGGAGGAGGGGCCTCCAGGGAGGGAGAGTCCTGGGCTCCTTCTCAGTGCCAGGGAAGGGAAGGGAAGGCAGCCCAGGAGAAAAAAGTTTGGTACAGAGGAGAAGTTTGGCATTTGGGAAAAGGAAGGAAAAGAAGGCTTCCCTCGCAGCAGCTGTGGGTGGATGTGGGTGCAAGTGTGGGGTGTGCTTGTGGAGCAACTTGGAGCTCCATCTCACCATGAAGTTCTGCCCTGCAGGTCCTACAAAGGGGAAAGGCTTATGGGGGGGGGGGGACATGGGAGTTACCTCCAGTTTCCCCCTTCAATCCCTCCCTTGCCTCGGCTTGCCTTGCCTTGCCTTTCCAGCCTCCTCCTCCTCCTCCTCCTCCTCCTCCTCCTCCTCCTCCTCCTCCTCCTCCTCCTCCTCTGCTCTCTTGAGAGGTCCTAACCCCAACGGAAGGGGGTTAGGACCTGTGCAGGAGGACATGACCCCAAATGTAGGACAGTCTGACATTTCCTCCTGGGAAATGCAGAACTTGCCCTGGAAAAGGAGGAGTCTTGTCACAAAACACACCCATTTCCAGTACATGTACGGGTTCTTTTCACTTGTGTATGAAAGTTAAAAATGTCTTTTTTCCCCCGCTTTTAACTTAATTCCATTATTACTGTAATTATGTGTGAAAAGCTTTTGCGTAATTAAACTCAATTTTCACTTTCTTTCAGGATGCTTCATTTCCACTTTATTATCTCTTTAACAACAAAACTGGCCCACGTGTAGTAATGTCCAAAGCTGAGCAGCCTTTCAGGGCAAGCATTTGCCCATCCTCCTCCTCCACCACCCAGCTTTCTCCTCAGGAGGAGCCTTGCAAGGCAAGTGTTCACCTGCCCTTCTCTTCCTCCTCTGGCCAGACATCTCTTCAGGAAAAAGCCAGGTGGTGGAGGAGCCTTGCAGGGCAAGCGTTTACCCTTCCTTCTCTTCCTCCACATGGCCCTCCCCTCAGGATGAGGACTAGTGGTGGAAGAGCCTTGAGGTTGCTCCATATCCTCATGGGCCGCCTGAAATCCTTTGGCTGGAGGGCAGGCGGCCCCCAGGCCATATGTTGTGCAGGCCTGGGCTAACCATTGGCTCCAGTGTCTTTGCTAGCAGTGGCTGTATGGGGTGGTGGTGATGTTACCATGCTACTACTAAATACTTTGGTACTACTCTGTTACAGACAGTGGTCACACTCCACAAAGCACAAACCATTCTGTTTTTAGCTTCTCTGGAGGGCCACAACATGTCACTGCAATTACTATTTTGGTTGATAGATGTGAATGTACATAAAATTTCAGGAAGAATGAGGGGATGGTTGTTTGGGGATAGGGAGTCCCTGGAACAGTATTCTACAGCAGTGCATAGGGGTTTTAAAGCCATTTCATGTGTGTTTATCAATCAAAAACATTTTGGTTGCCCAGAGACTTGATGGGATAGCAGAGATCCCAGAGACCACATTGGCACCTCCCACAGAGGTGTGTAGGTAGTCCATAAAGGTCTAAAGGCCATCTCTGCTGCAGTAGATTATATCTCCTAACGTTCAACAGTATAGTGTATAACCAAATCTGACAAGAACATGAAGAGAGTATTTTTAACTCCAGGAAAAAAAAAAAAAAAACCTCTTAAAACCTAGACCCTGCAGTATCTCTGGCAATGGTTTGAAACACAACAGTTTTCTGCCAGTTTGTGAAATTTACAAACATGGCAGAACAGTCATTACCTTAGAGAAACTCTGTTTTGCAATTAGTGTAAGTAACATCCTGACAAAATGGGTTTCCAGATAAACACAGGCATAGCTTCCAAGATAAAAAGGCTTGGAGGGAAGATTTGGAGAGATTTGCCATGGCAATAGGAGAAAGAGGTCAAATCAGCTGGCTTTTTTCCACACTTTTCTTCCCTGTTCATGCCATATGCGGTCCAGAATTTGGACTGCAGCTGAAAAGAAACAGATTGCTTCCTCATTTCCTCTTTTAATACTCTCCTTTCACTCCCACAAAGCATTCCAACTTTACTCCATTTCTAATGTCAAGATGTTTTTTAATCAATTTTCAGTGACACCTGACAAAAACTGAGGCACAGGGAAAGGGCTTCTGATATTGCTAATTTCAAAGGAAGTATATGAAACTGTATGTAACATCTCAATTTTGCCAGTCCCACACTAATCTTGAAAATAGCTCCTTGAGATTTGACAAAAACTGTTTATAAATATTCTACTTTCAATAAACAAACTCACAATTTCCTCTGAAGAATTCCCCAATCAATTCTCAAGAAAGAAGTATTTCAGTGCTAGAAACTACATTCTGGACATTAAGTGTCATGCTTGAACAGGGTAAAAACAATGTCTGGAAGAGGGATAGGGCCATGTTTGTTCTAGACTCACCTCTAGGACCAAAGCCTCCCTGGAACCTACAGAGAAGCTTCTAGTTGTGTTTGCTTGAATACAAGTATAAACATTTGTCAAGTAAAGTTTTTTTTTCTTCACTTCCAGATTGAACAAAAGATAGTCTTTCTGATCAAATTAACAAGTCTATCTGTTTAGGACAAGGCGATCAGAAACCTAGGGTTGTGGTGATATCACATGTGAAGATGACAGATGTGGGAGTGAAGTATGTAGTCATCTTAGTTATTGCTTATAGGTTTTGATACATCCATCAGTTTTCTTTTCTGCCAGATTCCATTAAAAACAACAACAGCATAACTTCTTTCCGTCAAATTTATTAATATTTGTGATTTTCTTAAAAGTTCTTGACAAAAATGGACTAAACACAATTTTACACTGGCCGAATTCAAATACACCTATTCTTAATATGGGGGAGATTATGCCATATCTGCCTATCATGTAGTTTTTAAACAAGAGGACCATATCATAGGTGAGGGAGAAAAGAGCAGGAAAAACAAGCAAATATAGTTTGACTACACAGGGGCTGAAATTTTTAATTTTAAGAGCTAAGGGCTCAAACTCTTTGACTGGATAGGTGAAGCTCTCAGTTTCACTCTTTCTTACAGTCTAATTTTCCAAAAGTGAAGCTGTTTATATGAATACAGCAAAAATTCAAATTTTTGAATGTTAAAAGACAATCACATGAAATTCTTACCCATCTCTACATCTTTAAAACATAAGACCTGAACAGAATGGTAGCTACTTATTTGTTAAGCAATTTTGCACTAACATACTTCTGCATGGTCTTGCCGTGATCATAAATACAATGGCATAAATAGAATGGCAAATGAAGTCAAGCTAGTGCTACACTCTTCTCAAAACCATCCCTTAGTAATCAAGGCTGGATCCTAACTATGAACGTTCTCCCTAAATTTACCTGCATTTTCAGAGGAGCAAAATTTCCTACAGGGTTTGGGGGAGCTCCCCTTGCTGGTGGGTAAAAGATATATTTACACCCCCTCTCCAAAAAAACCTTTGTTTAAACTAGATTATTGACATCAGTGTGGAAAGGGTAAGCAGTAAAGTTTTCATTAGCATCTCTTGGCTGGCAGATGCCATTCCTCCCACTAGTACCCTTGAAGCCCCAGGTATAGAATTACTTTATGGCATTCTGAATAAAGGGACATGTCACCATTTTATTGGAATACTTGCTGCACCTGCACACACATCATCTTGGAAAGATGCTAAATTCAAGGCATGAGAGTGGAGAGAGAGTGGCAGATGGTCCTCCCCCTTCCATTATAAACAATTAACTGGTTTTCAAGATGAAATTTTGCATGTGAGCACTTTGTGACTCAACAGTAGTTTAAACTTGCAGTCTTTGATCAGTAATCTGAAATGTTATGGTCAGGAAAAACCACTGAAGTGGCCCTAATAACAGCAGGCCCCATCTTGTTGGAATCTAGACCTTGAACAGAAATTATTCAGCATGAATAAGGCCTGAGAAAACAAGTCTTAGGACGTTATCACACGGGGGGCAGTTTCGTGGTTAAAGAGATAATAAAGTGGAAATAAAGCATCCCGAAAATAAAGCAAAAATAGCACTAAATGCATTTCTCACGTAATTAGAATAAAAACAGAATTAAGTGAAAAGCGAAAAAAGACATTTTTAACTTTCATACTCAAGTGAAAAAACCTGTAAATGTACTAGAAATGGGTGTGTTTTGTTTTGCTTTCGGGTGACCAGACTCCTCCTTTTCCAGGGTGGGTCCTGCATTTCATTCAACTTTCTCTCCTCTCCAGGAGGAAATGTCAAACTGTCCTCCATTTGGAGCAGGAGTAAGAAGCATGATTTTCTATTTCTATGTGTGTGTATGTATGTTTTTAAAAAGTTTTTCTTGAGTCCTGTCCTCCTGGACAGTCTTCCTTTGGGGTTAGGACCTCTGGTCCCCCTGATGCGGACAGAGAAGAGGGCAGCATCCCTCCTCCTTTCCTCCTCCTGTGGGCAAACCTTTTGCCAAGGGAATAAGCCTGCTCCCTCTTCAGCTGTGAGGATGTCTGTGGGGTTGTTCTTTTTGCCTTGGAGAGCAGCTACTTGCTAGCCTAGGTCCTCTTGCTCTGGGATGGGCTGAGAAGCAAGGCACCCCAAATTGGGGTCTGACTCACTGGAGGGGTCCCCCTTTCTCCCGCTTTTTGGTGTGCCTTCAAGTCGTTTCCGACTTAGGGCAACCCTAAAGTGGTGAACCTATCCTGGGGTTTTCTTGGCAAGTTGCTTCAGAAGGGGTTTGCCATTGCCATCTCCTGAGGCTGAGCGAATGTGAACAACCCGAGGTCACCGAATGGGTTTCATGGCTGAGCGGGGATTCTGTCCCACTTCCCCCCAAAAAATAGGGACAAAAAGCAACTTACAAATTAAAACAACCCCCACCAAATCCTATCCATGGTGGGTTGTTGGCATGGGAAACCTTTTCCCTTCCTCAGCCTCCCTCTTGTCTTTTTGACTCTGCAGTCACTCTTTAGCTTGAGGGAAATGCACCTGTTTGCTCAAGTACCAGACAGGAAATTTTAGAAAGAGAAAAGCGGAGAAGCTCATGTCTGCCTGGCATGTTGTCACCCAAGCAAACCAGGAAGTAAAAGCAGCCCCACAGAACCATGGGAAAACCAGGAAAAAGCTTTAAAGGAGATTTGTTTGTGCGAATTTGAATTTCATACTACAGTAAATGTGCAATTACTGTAATATCGCAAATGCATTTCCTCTAAAATCCCGAAAGTAAAAAGATCTCAGATAACACCACTTTGTGACCACTTTAATGTCAGTTTCTGTGCGATGTCATGTGAAATCGTTAGGCATAAGTGCGCTTTTTTGGGGAGGATTTGTGTGGGATAATTTATAGATTTCCCCCATGTGATAAAGTCATTAGTGCCATTCAGCCTTAAGCACATTAAGCTGAACATTAAGAAATAACATTTGAGCTAAACTTAGGAGCTTATCACTCTGCTAAAATAAAGTGTCTTACCTCTCCTGAACTGAATTTTAATTTGGGATGCATCCAGATACTATGGCAGGGATTTTGCCGCCAAAACCACCACCTAAATCAAGGCCGGGTCCCAGGGACACTCAGCACACCTCTTTTAGAAATTAGGAGTTTTCTGACTTAAGAAAATGGCCACCATAGTGCTCCTGGGACCTGGGCTGGACTCGGGCTGTATTTTACGAGCAGTTTCAGTGGCAAAATCCCTGCAACAATATCTGGATGCAGTCTGAATTAAAATTTAATTCGGAAGAGGCAAGACACTTTATTTAGCAGAGCGATAAGTTCTAAAGACAGAGAAAAGGGGCAAGCCAATACAGAGAGCAATTTAATTTTCACATCTCACAACAGGAAGACTTTGGCTTCTTGCTGCTTCCATGTTTAATTGGCCATTTTTTTAATGTAGTGAGTGAAAACCAGCCAATTTTCTCCTGAGAGGTTGTACTATAATCTTGACTCAGTAAGAGCTATATGCTTCTTATTTGTCTATAGCACCATGGGGAATGAGATGAGACATCAGAGAAAGGTTTTTGGGTTTTTTTTCCTCATCTGCAAAATTAACTGTTCAGCTCAAAAGGGGGCATTTATATACCACCAATTTAGTTTTGAACCAGAGCAAACAAACTTCTCAATAAAGAAAGGGGACCAAGGGGAATGCAAAATGGTACCTGAATTAATTCCAGGAAGCTTCTCCTAATAGGAGAGTTTTATTTTATGCTAGAGTAGTTTATGAGATTCATTCTTCAATGAGCAAATGGTTTGGCACATTAAAAGGTATCACAGCACTTAACCTCAGAAAAATGTAAAATATAAAGTTTGATCTTCTTTTTCATTATACTACAACTAAGTGCAGCAATTCTAGAATAACAATTATGGATTATCCTGACTCATAGCTGAGGTCCACTACCAGAAAAATCATATAATCCAGCTCTCAGCAGGAAATGACAATTTTCTGCATCCAAAACAATCTGGCAGGTCAGAGAAAAAGGTCTGCCCTAAATGTCTCTCCAACATTTAATGTTTTACCCCCATTCTTTAAAATTATGGGGTATATTGAAACAGAACGACCCTACACACCTGAGAACTGAACATGTGTAATCCATCAACATTATTGCACAATTTTGTTGTTCATACAGTTTGGCTCATTTTACTTTTATTTTCCCAATTTACACTCTACAAATATCCAAGACTATAATTTATAAATATGTACTAAGAGAAAGGAAATACAGCTGTGTGATTACTGTCATAAAGACAGACCATTTGAAATATAATTGCCTTCCCACCTGAATCTTAATGCTGGACACAATAAATGGTGACTTAAAGCTACAATTTTATTCAATACAGGGACCTGCAACAAAGCAGCCAGTGGGACATGTGGTCACAGATTGCTTGAGGGAGCTATATTAGGTTGACTGACTTCTGGGCTTGGAACCCAACATATAAGACTCTATGGTTCATCTTAGCCTGATCCCTTGAATGGATCAGAGGGTGCCAAGGGACTCGCCTAGGTAGTACCAGTTATCATTCTTGCAGTGTGTGGGGGGAGGGCTGTCTTGGGACAAAAAGCTATCTCACATCTCCCCTCAAGCTAGAGAACAATGATAAGGAAATAGGTGAATTCATTCACCTTGTAGTGCCACTGGAAGACTCCAGGTAGAACAAATGGAAACTGAGTGCCTATACCAGGGGTAGGCAACCTTTTTGAGCCAGGGGCTGGGTTGCTGTCCCTCAGACAATTGGGGGGCCGAAGCACAATAAATAAATAAATAAATAAATAAATAATATTTTTTAATATATATATATATATATATATATATATATATATATATATATATGCACACTCTCTCAGTACCAGAAAAGCCATGGCAAAACCCCTGTGGAGATTTTGCCAAGAAAGCCCCAAGAACAAGTAATAACAATAATAATCAATATCATCATGGCGGGTGGGCGGCGGTGGTGGCAGGACCACCCTAGGCCAGTCCAAAGGCCTCGGGGGGCGCATCTAGCCCCCGGGCCTTAGGTTGCCTACCCCTGGCCTATACCACACCAGTTGCAACAAGCAAGCAAATACAAATTGCAGCCAGCTAGGCAGGATACAATCCACAAAATTATAACTACAAAATTATATATATATAACATAATGTAGGTGGAGGAGATATCAAATAGCTAATCAGGGCACCTTTCCACCAAAAGAAATCCTACTTAGCCCCAGAAGGGTTACTGCTATATATAGCAAGAGAGGCTGGAGAGAGGCAGCAGTGAAGAGGTTTCATCCTAGGCTACATAGACTTAAATAACTCAACATGGGACCTTTGCAGACTGCCAGAAATAGTGCAAATTGAGGTCACTTTAACTGCCCTGACTCAGTGCTAGGGAATCATGGGAACCATAGTTTATTGTGGCACCAGAGCTCTCTGACAGAGAAAGCTCAATGTCTCAGGAAAAAAAAAATACAATTCCCATGATTCCCTAGCACTGAGCCAGGACAGTTAAAGTGGACTCAATTTGCACTATGGATGTTATCACACAGGGAGTTGCGGGGAGAAAGTGGAAATAAACGGGATGAGCGGAAGACTTTAATTTACGGGATTTGTCCTGTTCCGCCTCGTCTGATAACTAAATTCGAATTTAAAAGGGGGTTAATTCGAACAGAAACCTGATCTTTTCAAATCCTCAAAAATCCTGAAAATGAAAAGATCTGGTTTTTGTTCGAATTAACCCCTTTTTAATTTTGAATTTAGTTATCAGACGAGGCGGAACGGGACAAATCCCGTAAATTAAAGACTTCCGCTCGTGCCCGTTTATTTCCACTTTCTCCCCGCAACTCCCCGTGTGATAACGTCCTATTTCTGGCAGTCTGCAAAGGCCCATGGTCCTGCAGTAAACACAAGCACAGGGTTGCAATCTGGAATTGTATTTGGTGCTAATGCCCAGGAAGGACAACAACACTGCTTTCATATGGCTAGGGGAGGACACTTTTCTTTCTTTCTGTAAATTGGTAGATACAGGTAGCGAGTTGTGAGTATAGAGAAGCTTTTCATTGGGTGGACAGAAACAACAATGGGAGAGGGGAGAAGAGTTGGTTAACTTGTCACTATAGAAGAGGTTTAACCAAAGGAAAATTGCATGGGGAATACAATTATCATCTGGAAGATAATTCCTGCCCGCCCCCCCTTTGCTAGCTAATTATCCACATTTTCAGCATGCACACACACTCCTCCAAAAATCCTTTGTTTGTGAAAACAACCTCGGAATCAACCATTTATTAATCCATAGACATTTGATTTCAAACCCAATTGCCAGCAGACACAACATCTTTGCGCTATTACAATAGAGAATTGATTTTATTAACCAAACAGCTTTGATTTGTCTGCAAATGTTGTCCCCAACAATGGCACACAAATACCACTGATACATTTTCTGACACTGATGCACCTGTCTCCCTTACTCTGCTAAATTTAGCCTTTGAAAGCAGCAATTTTACATCTCATTCAATTAATTATTCTACACTACATGTCATGCTCAAACTCTGGATATATTTTATTATAAAGCTGTGTTATGCCAGTTATTCTGAAAATGGCCTGCTCTATGAGGTGACATTGCTGCTGGACATGGATGCACAAGTTTTTAATCTGCAAGAGTTACATCTGGTATCAGATAGAGGACTGCAGGTCACATATGTGCAGATTCAAATACATACACATAAACAAAGCTCTTCCCCCACAAAAAAAAAAACAAACCATCTATACACACATGTACCTATCAACACATAAATTCCCTCCTTCAAAGTATCTCAGCTTACATCCGTCCCCATACATCTCCACTGAAACTGCTGCTTACCAGTCACTATAATGACCCTCTGAAAAGACAGGAAAGGCTGAGATCTTGCAAACTCAAGAGGCAACACAGGAAGGAACAAGTTGGGTAAACATGGTCCAAGGACCACAGGATGTGCACCTCTATTGCAGAAAGTGGATAACATAAAGTAATATAAAGTCAGCTACATTATTTAAAAAAAAATCTGCAACTGATGAATGGAATGGGAGGGAGGAAAAAGCAACCCAAATGTTTTGGAACTTATGGGGTTTTAAAGCTAACAACAGCATTAATGACTATGATCCAGACCAAGTTAAGCAATTTTATTTCCAATAGCATTTTTGTGCTTAGTTCTAGTTGAAAACAATTACAGTCCAACTTCTTAACATACTGACTGACATTTCACAAATGAAAGCAAGACCAGTCCCATGAATGAGTAGGCACAGCATGGGATGGTCTGTTGGACAATGGTGAGGCCAACTTATTCCAGACTCAGATGTGCCTAACAAAGAAACTGAGGGAAAAGATAAAAGCACAACACAGAAGCAGATGGCTCCTGATCAGCCAAGCAGTGAGCCAGGCCATGTAGAAATGTCAGATACCCATAATACACATCCACACAACAGAATTGTGTCTACTGAAGATACACTTTTGTTGAAACCTACCCTCCTTGCTGCTGAAACCCACTCTCCATGCTGCTATTTCAATTGTTTGTCAGTTTGAATTCACATTATGAATATTTCACACAAAATCCTTTTAGGCTGAAATAACTATTAAGCAATAAAAACAGCATATGTAAACTACTTCCCCCCTACAAACTGAACAATAATGGCCTCTCCCACACCACAGGAATTCAAAAATCTTTGTCATGCTCTCTGATGAGAGACTGAATGCATGTTTTAAGAATCAGTAGGGAGAAAAATCTCAGGGACTTTCTGGACTTAGCCTACAATTCTAACGAAGGACGAAATTGCATTGGTTTCCATCTCCTGATCATACAATTTGCTTGTTTTGATGATTCATAAAGACAGAAATACTGGTGTGTGATATTAGCCAAATGCTCACATACATTAACCAGTCCATTAAAAATACTCAAAATATTACCCATGGGTTAGGCCTGCATATTTGATTTCTATGTATTTCCCACAGGTTTTTTTTAAATCTGCTTCCAAGCATTCTGTGTTTATGAAACTAGCAATAATTTATTATCTAACCAGAATAAAAACCAAAGCATATATCAGATTACTGAAATGTGGCTTGCAATCAATGTGCATTAACTATAGAGCACTATTAGCTTTTGTATTGCTTATTTGTTTGCAGACTGAATAGATTTGGCTTTCTCTTTTTTCACAGTGGTTTGAGTCATAGTGTGTACTCAATGATAATTGCATAAACACTACCAAATAGCTGGAGGCATCAATTCAGACAACTGGCAGTACCACAAATATAGAAGATGAGATCCTGCAGCAGATGTGTGGAACATAAAGCTTTGCACACTGTTCCTCCCCCCATACACACCAGCTTTCAAGCCCAGAAGGATACTGCTATGGCCATTACATGGCCAGGGGAGATAGGTGGCAACAAAGTAGTGAGGACTGTGGTTCATTCTGCCTACAGCTTTTCAGCTGGAAGAAGGAAAACAGGGCTGCTTTCCCAGATGTTTGGTCACCTCCCTCGCCTTTAAATGATAACAACAGTACCCCAAAGAGCTTGACAGAAGTCATGGGGGCAGAGTTCAAACAGTGTACATGATCTATTGAAGAGCTTTTGTTCACCATTCCAAAATATGCAGACATAAGCGTCCAACTGAATCACAGTCTGAGGACATTATCACACAAGACTTTCAAAGTGCAAGTAAAGTTGGAAAACAGCATTTTAAAAAATATCTATAACACAATGCTGCTTCTGTTCCATCACTGCTGGGCCCATGAAGCATTGTTAGTGTCCTTTTTAATTAATGGGAACACTCAGCAATAAGGTCCCAATCTTTCTGCTTTTCTCCTTTTTTTATTCTTTATTAATTTAAGTAAAGAGATAACAAAATTAAAAATACAAAAAAAATACATAAAATAACTTCTTGCCTATATCCAAGATATTTGTCATGCTTATTTACCTTTCTGTTTCCATGATAGAAATAGAGTTTTTGACCCTTTGTTATAAATATTTATATACACACAATATCATATAATGAGAATATCTGTCTAATATCTTATATATGAATGTGCAGATAATAATATATATTAGTATTCGCTGTTAGTTTTCTGTGTTCATTCCACCCCCTTCCTTTAGGAAAGTGAGGTAAAATAAAATGTAATAAAATAAAATACGATACCAACGTATCTTATTCTATTTTTATCAAATTTTGTATCTTCTTATATATCTTTTCTATTATAGTTGTCCATTCTGTTTTAAATTTATCATAAGATTTATTTTTCAGCTGTTGTGTTAATTTGTCCATTTCTATGAGATCTAAGAGTCTCCAAAGCCATTGTATTGTCTTTGGCGGCTTGTTGTCCTTCCAAGTGGAGGCGTATGTAATTCTCGCTGCTGTCAGCATGTAAAAAAGAACTTTGCCATATTTCTTTTCTATTGTGTCATTCATTATGCCTAGTAGGTATAATTTTGGATCCTTTTCAACTCTTATTTGGAGGATACGTTGAACTTCATTATGAATTGTCTCCCAGTATTTTTTTTGCCACCGGGCATCGCCACCACATATGGAAGAATGTGCCTTTGTATTTCTGACATTTCCAACATTTGTTTCTGTTATCATCTTTAAATTTAGCCATTGTTACTGGAGTAAGGTACCATCTGTATTGAAGTTTGTAAAAGCTTTCTTTAATGTTGTAATTAAGTGTATATTTTATTTTGGATTTCCATATTTTTCCCCACTCTTCCATATATATTGGTGTACCTAAGTCTTGCGCCCATTGTATCATGCAGTCCTTTACTTGCTCATCCTCCATCTCCCATTGGAGTAAGATCTTATATATTTTACCTATCAAATGATCGGTTCCTTTCCATAGAATCTGTTCTATCGGGCTGATTGGAGGTGTAATTTCATGCATTTTTTGATCAGCTATGAATCTTTCATAAAGTTGTCTATGTAAAAACCAATTGCTTTTTATGCCTTTTGCTTTAAGTTCGTCAATAGTTAACATTCTCCATTTCCTGTTTTTTTCTGCTTTTCTATTACTTCACAGATGAGAAACATCCTTCCATGGCAGTTCCAGTAGTAGCAGACATGTGGTGTCAATGTCTCCTTCTCTCCTACATTCCCCTCCACCTCCCTATTCCCAAGCAGGCTGTTTTCCTTTTTCCTCCTTTTTCTTTTTAAAATGAAATTGCATTAGCATAACTCTGGAATTCAATTAAAAATAAAAATATGCCTGAAAGGCACACTGGGCAGGGCATAGGGCAGGAAGGTAGGGTGTGAAAGTAAGAAATGTTGTTGTATGACAAAAACAGCACCTCCTTGCTACTGTAGAGACATGTGATAATTGAATGTTCCCAAACCAATATGTTTCCATTTTCTTTTATTAACATGATTGCAGTGAGACTGAGGCTCATTTGATAATGTCCTGACTCTTCATGTCAGAGAAAATATATATCAGACATGTAATAGGAATCAGGTAGTATGGACTTATTCTGTTTGTCCCTTCAAATAGGATCAAAAGTCAAAACCAGTATGTACAAGGTTCCATCAATTTTTTAGAACATGCTTTACCTCCATACATTTACTAACCATAGAATAGTTAGTTAGCATGGATCATTTTTGAACATTCTAACCTTGAACCATGTATTATTTAAACTACAGAGATTGCCAACCCCACTAGCTCCACCCCTGCACTTGTGTAAGTGGAGAAGGGGCAAGCTTAACACCATGGTACAACATAATTGTGTAGGAAACACACTATGAAAATGATGATTTTAATTGCTAGTGGAATATTCAGGCCACGACTGAGGACCAGCACACCTGTTCATGTTATGTTTGTTTTATAACTCACCATTTGGAAGATTTTCAAGGCAGCTTACCAAATATTGAGCAATAATGACATCATAAACAGAATCAATTCTACAAACACACTAAAAGAAAAATCCTGGTAGGATTAATATAGCACACCACTCAGACCTTCAAACACTTTTCAAATGAAAAAAATATGTGAGCCAATGGCATAAAAGCAACAAGAGAGGTTGCTTGGCAGACCTTGGTCTTGCATACAATGCTATAAATGCTCTCCATGTGATTGCAGGTCATGCCAAATGGCAAGCAAGCTGGCAATAGAAACTCACCATCCAGGCTGAATAATCTTTTGCTGATCAGTGAGAGTACATGATTACATACAAGGACAACTAACATTTCCAGATCTAATCAAATAAAAGGAATAGATGATAATAAACACTAAAGAGTTTATCGCACCCAAAATAAACCCGACATACCTCTCCCGGGTTAGATTTGATTACAGGATGCAGTTGGGTGTTATTGCATACAAAATGCTGCCAATGCCACCAGTCAACTGCAATCTGCCTAAAAACCAGCAAGCCCACTTAGATGGCCGATTTGTTCCCAACTTTGCAAATCAGTCATCTGAGTGCAACTTGTAACCAGGTTTTAAGTGGGATGCAGTCGGGTGGCGGGATCTGTGGCATTTTGCATGAGATAACACCCAACTGCATCCCATTATCAGATCTAACCCAGGAGAAGTAAATTGGGTTTATTTTGGGTGTGATAATGTCCTAAATCAGGGGTAGGCAACCTTTCCCCTTTAAGGGCCAAGGGACTTCAGCTCCCAGAAGCCTCAGCCATGTTGGCCAATAGTCCCATGTTGGCCAATAGCTCCTGGGATTCTGGGAGCTGAAGTCCCTCGGCCCTTAAAGGGGAAAGGTTGCCTACCCCTGTCCTAAATTAATGGTGCTGCTACTGCTTATACAGAATCAAACAGAATCACAACAGTCTGGTTATGTCTGTTTCCTCAAAAGTAAATTCCAATTCTTGGCATCCTTACCTGGAGGTAAATTGCACTGGCTATATCTGGGGTGAAGGTGATGTCAATATGCATGCATATAACTTGTTTCAAGTAGCTGAGCCTACTTAGTCTTTATTATAAAATGCCAGATCCAATCATAACTCCTGAAGACAGACAAAAGTTTGTCATCCTAAAATAAATGGCCACATAGCAGGCTTTAACAGGGAACAAAGCATGCAAAGCAGTTCCATAAATATAGGAAGTGCATGATATAGGATATCAGTACAACAACAGTCTTTCTACACTATAAAGACTAAGGCATTTATATTATGTTATAAGCTTGTGTGAAAACTGTCCATAAAAGTTTAAATCAAACTATGTTTGTTAAACTTCACAAAGCAAAAACAGAGCAAGACAGAGCAACTCTCCACTGTTGGTTTTTACTGTTCCAAATTAGCATGGCTACACCTTAACGCAGATTAAAATAATTGTTTAGGATAGGCCAGAGCTTATAAATATGGAGCTACAAAAGTAACTAGTTATTTTCGGGCAGCAATGGTGTAACAAAGCCATATTTCAAAAAGACAAAATGAGTAGAAGCAAAATTATTTCATTGGTGTAACATGTAAGAGTTTCAGGTCTGATTTTTTCAAATTCCTTATAAAGAACATATAAATATGAGACAGGACTTTTCCCTCCCAATTTTTATTTATATCAATCCTATAGGCTTTTTTCCCCTCAGAAAAAGAAAGGATGGAAAAGTAATGAGAAGCACAGCAATTAACATAAGTTACTTGTTTTCACCACTGTACCAACTAATGTCAAGGGGCTACTTTTCAAACACAGTAACATAGGACAGCACAAATTATTTTAAAAATCAGTTTTACAAAATCTGTCTTACCTGGAGATCCTACTGAACTCCTTTAGACATACCTCAGGCTACATAGTCATAGTAAGATTGAAGCATAATCAATTCTTTCAAGTGATTGAGCAAAATATACTACTTACTAAAAAGGCTCAGGTTTCCAAACAAATCATTGTATAAATAATATGCTGAGATTACCAGGAATTTGCTATCTTCTGAACTCTCTTATCTTCAGTAATTCCAGATACTGTGCAACTGTATCTCTCCCAGTGCAACTGAAATTTCTCCTGTGCCTTTCCAACTTTAGCTAATTTAGAATAAAGGTGATTTATTGCAGGTGTTTTCAGACACATCACTCTGCCTCTTTCATGGTTTTTACAACAGGTCAGGCAGTTCCATTTGGAACCTTTCTAGGTTTTTGCACTATTCCAGCCTTTTTTTTTCCAATGAGAAAAAATGCAATTCAGGGGTAAAGTGGATTGTATGTACCATAGAAATAGAGAGTGTTAACAGTTGGATCCCTACAGGTAAAACCATCTCTGTAGCATAGAGAACTGAGGGTGAATCTACATTGTAGAAATAATGCAGTTTGACACCATTTTAACTGTTATGGCTCCATCCTACAGAATCCTGAGATTTGGAGTATTGTAGGACAGAGAAGGCTAAATAATACCTCGTAATACTACAAACCCTATATTTCCATAGGATGGAGCTACAGCAGTTAAAATACCGTCAAACTGCATTATTTCTACAGTGTAGATACACCCTGAAACAGTCACCTTCTTTGATTTTCTGGGGAGAGTTTTCCTTTTGGCAGAACAGTTCTGAAAAAATGTTCATATATCCCACCATAACCATTCTTAGCAACCTCAAATAATTCTACTTGTGGACATAAATAAATAACCAAACCTGAATCTAACATGGTAGGATGACAATATTCATTACTCTTTTCTTCAGTACCACTGACAAGATTATTTATTTATTTTGTTTGTTTTAGTATAAGTGTCTTCTCATGAGGTGAGGAGCATATTATTTTCACCTTGAACTGACCCTCTTTATTTTGATGTATATCTTATTTAATGATAAATTTACTTTATGTGAAGCAATGTTTGTAGCAACAGTAGAGACGGAAAGTTCCCTATACAGAAAAGTCATGGCTTTCTTTACACAAAAGAACAATTTCTGCATAGAAAATGCTGTTTTCTGCACAGATAATAATTTTGAAGCAAAATGTCTGCATCTGCAAATAAATGGAAATAGCAGAATTTTAGAGGACTGATTGCAATGAAGAGAAATATGGTAAGATTATTTGGTCTTGTCTGAAAAATGAAATTTATGAACATTTGCATTTGTAAGCAACATCAGTAGATAAGGATTTAGCAAAAAGATCTCTTATTTTAGGTTTTTGGCTACATGATATCACATATTTGTATGTATCCCTGTTCTTGTTTTCCTTTCTCTTAGTAGGTGGCACTGCATACACATGAGTCTGTCAAGCTTTGTTGTGGTTGTGTGCCTGCATGTAATTTCTAACTTATAGTGGTCCTAAGGTGAACCTATTATGCAATTTTCTTGGTGCAATTTGTTCATAAAAGGTTTGCCTTTGACTTCCTCTGAGACTGAAAGAGTGTTACTTGCCCAATATCACCCAGTAGGTTTCCATGGTCAAGTGGGGATTCAAACAGTAATATCACAGAGTCCTAGTGCTACCCTGAAACCACCACATCATGCAGGCTACTTGTCTCCAAACTCCTGATCCAAACAGAGGCACTATAGTTCTAATGAACAGAAATTGACAGCACACCTGCTTGCAAGAGGTAAAGAGATACAGGCATACTGATAATTCCATAATATATATGCTAGGAGGGAATGACAGAATGTGAGAAACAGTAAAACTCACTATGGGGCAGAACAGACTGCAGCAAAAGTACAGACTGGGCAACCAAATGCCGCAGCTCCAATCTACCCTGGAGCCAGCCCAAAAGATCAGATCCTATTTGGAGTAGTAAAAAGCTACCTTAGGTGGCCCGGCTACAACCCCAGGGCAGCTCCAAGCTGATCCAGCGACATGTGGCAGGTCTTGAAGCAACCCACTTCTGGTTGGTCAGGGCAGCTTTCAGATACTACACCTCCAAGATGTGCAGAAGCCAGCTTTACTGGCCGGTTTGTGCCGGGCCTAATGGGAGCTTATTGTTCCACTAAATAAGGCATCTTACTTCTCCAAAATTCAATTCTAATTCCAGCAACATCCAGATACTATTTCAGGGATTTTGCTGCTGAATTTGCCCCCCGAATACAGCCCGGGTCAAGCCCTGGTTCCAGGAGTGTTCTGGCAGCCATTTTCTTAAGTGAGAAAACTCACGGTTTGGAAAAGAGACATGCTCAGCGTGCCAGGGACCCGGGCTCAACCCGGGCTGTATTCAGGCTGCATATTTGGTGGCAAAATCCCTGTGATAGTATCTGTATGCTGCCTGAATTAGAATTGAATTTGGGAGAGGTAAGATGCTTTATTTTAGCAGAGCAATAAGCTCCAATGAGAAAAACCAGGTCTCTCCTTATCTTCCTCTTAATCTCCAAGATGTGCTCTTATATAGTAACTATTTAAATGCACCAGACCCCATCTGATCTGGGAAGCTATGCAGGGGCAGCCATGGTTAGTACTTGGATATGAACCACCAATGAAGACCAAGTGGTGTAGGCTAACTAGCAAAAAAGAAATGGAAAAGCAGGTAAACCTTGGTTTATGAGAGGGCGGGACAGTTTAAGAACTGCTTTCCTAGACACCTTTCCATCTACCTCTTATTCTAAGATAGAAAGTTATAAAGTTAATGTAGTTACTATTTCATCAAGGTTTCCTCACATTGAAGCCTCAGGAATAAAGATGAGCAAGTAATCAAAAGGCCCTGTCCAGAGCCAGGAAAATGGCAGGAATAGCAGCTTTATTTGAAGTTCTACATGTCTGTCTCACCTCTGTCTAGCTAAGGACTTTATCACATGAGGGAAATCCCCTGCAGAAATGGGATATAAAAGCTGGGGAAAACCCACAAAATCAGGTTAATTTTTACACACATTTACTTCCAAAAATAAAAAGAAATGGTTTTTGACTACTTTCTGTTCGGGTTAACATCAGTTTAATAATGAAATCGTGTGAAAATCTATCTGCTTAAAACCCTGTTTCTGCATGGGATCCCCCCTCCATGTGATAAAGTCCTAAGTGTACTCAGAACAATCCATTCTGGATGAAGTATTTGTTTGCATTTACTGAAGAGGGGCACAGGATATGTGAGAAGGGAAGAGGAGATTCTAAATGAATAGACAAGACTATTTGATAGTGGCCACATTTGAATTCACAGGTACATACTGGATGAGACCTGGGTATAGGAGAATTCCTCACAACTTTATACTTTTAAAATATCCTGAGATCAAGTCTAGCACCACACCAATACACACACACACACACACACGTTTCAGGCTACAGATATTAAGAGCTCCTAGATTTCTGGTCAATTTACAATATTAAGGCTTAAATCCTACACAGAGTTACCCGTTTTAAGCACATTAAAATCAATGAGCTTATCTAGTTTAGCATAACTAATTGTGTGTTAGATTCAGGCCCAAGAGACTATTGGACTCTTAATGGGGTTATACTCTAAACCAACATGCTGAAACGGGGAATATTCCCTAATGAATCTGCCTGAGCTCTGAGAACATTCTTAGAGGCTCTTCTCTAAAATGCATCCTAAAGTGATGGGAGCATATTTCATATATTTCATATTTACTAGCCCTGGTCAGGTATAACAAAAGAAATATGAAATGAGATGAGTAAGGTAATATACCACAACCCCTATCTTCATTTCAGTCACAATACATACACTCTACATATGGAAGCTCCCATCTGATCAACAATACTAGAAAAATCAGTATTCTGGATAAGTATGAAGAACCTGTCCACTTTAGAAAAAGAATAGCCACATGAGGAGAATGATTAGAGACCGGGATAGAAAAGCAGGGCTCCTCAGATGATCACACCTAAACAAGGCTGCTATGGCACTTTCAGACATGGTGTCCAAAATTAGTTTAGGTTTTGCATTTTTTAGACCACTTCTAGATTTAAACAATCAAAACAGTCTTTTTTGACAACCTCCTGTCCCAGCAGATGGATCAACCGTTTGATAAACTGTTGCTGTATGCATTGCCAAATCTAGGAAACGTATTCAAGGGTATGCAGCAAAATCCAACAAAATCCACAAAAGAGTGACAATTTTATTGGCCATCCAAAAAGCTCAAAATATATCATGCAAGCTTTTGAAGCTTCACTGGTTTCTTCATCAGGCAATACAGCAGCCCTAAAGTTTTCTCCAGATGTAACAGTACAGGGACTTCTTGAGAAATTCAGCTTCTCTGCCTAAGAAAGGGGCAGTTAGTTTTGTGTGAAACAGGTGCAATGTGAAGCTCAAAGGAAGTTGTTTTTCTGTTGATAATGAAGCTGAAATTTTATTACCTGCCTTTTTATTGCTTTTTGTCAAATCTTCTCTGAAGAAATTTGCCAAGAAAACCCAGTGATAAGTTTATCTTAGGGTAGCCATAAGTCAAAAATGACTTGAAGGCAAAATAATACACACACAACCCTAGTCCCACATGGCCAAAAAGGGAAGTGGCCTCTACTTGCCTTGATATCTCTCTAGAGTTTAGACCTGTGGATCCCAACCTGTGCTCCGGGAAGCCCTTAGGGCTCTGTGTGCACTTCCCAGGTGCTCCAAGAAATGAAAGAAATAAAAAATGAATGAAATTAAAGAATAAGAAAACAAAAATTTAAAAAAACCTTGTTAGACATATAAGTTTATCACATGGAACTTACAAGAATGGGAAAGGAAAGGAATGGAATGGAACAGGATGAGAACGCACGTTACCGCACAGGAGAATACCACCAAGGCTGCTGGGAGTTCCCAAGCCGTTCCTCAGCTGTTCCTGGCAGCTGATTTTGAAGAAAGGTTCAAAATCGTTCTTCAAAATCAGCTGCCATAGCATAGATAGAGAACGGCTTGGGGACTCCTAGCGGCATTGGTGCATTCTCCTGTGTGGTACCATGCGTTCTCATTCTGTTCCATTCCGTTCCTTTCCCATTCCTGTAAGTGCTGTGCAATAAACTTAATAGGGTAGACTTCTTAGGGACATAGAAATTAATTCTAAAAAGAGCTCCATGAGTCAAAAAGATTGGGAACTCCTGGTCTAAACTATGAGGGCTATTGTAAAGTAATAATGATCGCCAGGAAGTTATTATGGTATATTGATGAAATTTTGTCAGTGTCATCATTGGCCCCTAAGTTCATGATGTTGAAAAAAATCAGCTCATTGTGTTCTTTATTTTTGTTATAGGTTGTGCCAGAAGTGACCAAAGTGTAAGATGGAGAAGTACGAGGGGATATCATAAATTAATAATTATCACCCGGAGGTTATTATGGTACATTGATGAAATTTTGTTAGTGTCATCATCACCAGGTGACTTTTTCTTTCCCCCAAAAAATAAAAAAAAATCACTTGTGGCTTCTCTGATTTGACAACACAGATGATGTCATTCATGAAGTGGAAGAGTGGTTTAAGGCGCAATCTGCAGACTTCGACAATAACAGATTTGGAGGGTCAAGAAATGCTGGGGAAAATGTGTAAATCTGGATGGTGACTACTTAGAGATAAGTTAACAACTACAAATCAAAACAAACTTTCTGTCAATTTTTTAAAGGTGATAATTAAAACTTTATGATACCCTCTCGAATCTTAACTGACAACAGAAGTAATGTCTGAGACAAAATGTAGGCCTGTGACTCTAACCTAATAGTCACTTTTCTTCTCCTGTATGATTTTAACAATTTTACCTGATGAAGAAGCCAGTGAAACTTTGAAAACTTGCATGATGTATCTTATGCGTTGCAATTGATCAATAAAGGTATTGCTCGATTTTGGATTTGAACTATTTTTTTTAAAGGAACCTCGTTCAATTCTTTTAAAGGACTAAATCTTGGAAGCTAAGCAGGGTCATTCCTGGTTTGTATTTTGTTCCATTAAGTGTGGGAATAAGCAATTCTGAGTTCTCAAGGCAGCAACCTTATAACTAGCTTCTATCAGCACTAGATTGCCCCTAGCCTTGCCCCAGGCAAAGATCATGTACATATGGCTGAAATGTTGCATATGTGTGCACAGAGACCCTCCAGTATTGCTGCGTATGTCTCTGTGCACCCCTATTTCATTCATTTATTTAGTGCCTATTAGGCAATGTTGCAGGCAATGTTTATTGCAGTTTAAGTTCTAAATAATATTGCCTAATTCAAATAAAATACTAAGGGCAAGGAGAAAGCTGGATTTCCTTTACTAGCTCAGCTTGCATTTCATAGGCCAGCTGAAAAATCTAGCTGCTCTTTAGAGGAAGAGTCAGAGTCAAAAACCACCTGTCCATAAAAATCACAGATTATCCACTATAACTACTGTTCTTTGTCTGACAAATCCCTATAAAATCAAGAAATGTCACTCTATATTCATCTAAAGGAGAATAACCATGTTTCAGATCATTTATTATAATCAGCAAGGAGGGGGGAAGATGGGTTGGATTTTGGATTTGAACTATTTTTTTTAAAGGAACCTTGTTCAATTCTTTTAAAGGACTAAATCTTGGAAGCTAAGCAGGGTCATTCCTGGTTAGTACTTGGATGGGAAACCAGCAACAAATACCAAGTGCTGCATACTGTATTTCAGAGGAAGGAACTGGGAAAAAACACATCTGATTATTCACTTCCTAAGAAAACCCAATAAAATTCAGGGTTCACCATAAGTTGACAGGTGACTTGAAAGCACATTGTCAGGAACGCATTAGTTTAATGCTTTCCTGCCAGAATTTGTTTTGATTGATTTTGATTAGAGATAAGATTGATAATATATAGTTGACTATAATTGTTAAAACTGTGAGGTTGTGCTGTAAGGGTTAATGAGTTTTAAAAATGCTAAAAAAAAGCTGGGAACTAAAAGGCTCCTTTGGTATGTGTGCAGGATGTTTCCACCTTGGCTTAAACTAGAGGATTCAGTTTAAAAATATGGTTAAAGAGATCATGAGAATGGTTTTGAAAGTGTTTTATGCATAAATAGAGTGTTTGATGGTTTTAATAAGTGATGGTTTTAGATTTTTATAAATTTGGTTGTTAATTATGTTAGACACAAATATATGATGATATTGATAAATACATGATCCCAGTCCCAGGTGATATATCATATAAACAGAGTGCAGATGTTACTTCAAGGTTGTTTTGTCTACTGTGAGTGGTAAGCTACAGATTGACACACACCATGCCAATTGCCAGACATCACGGTAATGGCTGAAGTACGGTGATTTGTGACCAATCACTGAGTTACACCAGCCTATGGGGAGGGACATTGCTATGTTCTATAAAAGTGTTTCAATATGCTTTAACTTGAGACTTATCAAAGAAGTCACAGACCTGTCTGCTATGTTTTCTTTACTGCAATAAAAGCTGTCCTTTTGACTTTAAGTCTTAGATCTGTTTTTATGATCTGAAAAAAAGACCTGTAGGTATGCTGTGCCTGACACACATACACATACTCACACATACTACAAGATAGGTAAGCCTACCACAGTACATAATCCTAGTATCACTGCCAGTGTGGGGATCAACATCTCCACTAAAACCTGAGTGGTCAGCACTGGAGTATAAGACACTCATCATTTCATTAGACAAAGCTTTACACAGTACAGCAGTGGTTCTCAAACTGTTGGGGCATGAGAACTGCTCAAGGGAGGCACACAACATGGAGGCTCTGATCCATCTCCCTTCCCACCCCAAACTTTTTCTGTCCTGAAGCAGAAGAGAAAGGCATGGAGCAAGCCTGTATCTGAGGGAGCAAGAGAAGAACTATTCCCCGGGGGGGGGGGGGGGGCAGCATGACATGCACATGTAAAGGTGGTTATAAAGGCAAAACATGTGAGAACCAGTGAAGTTCCATATTCTCTTTCTAACAATGGTTAACCAGAAACCTCTGGGAAGCTCACAGGCAGGGCATGATTCTTTCTATCTTCCCTTTAGCTCTCATTTTTTTTCTGACACAAAACCCATTTCAAACAAAGATAGAAATTTGCCTTAGCATTGGCAAATCCAGCTACATAATTTTAGAGTTTGGAAGAAAGACTAAAAAAGACGAAGAAAAATACCCCCCAAACTCCTACAAATCCTAGAATACTCCAGCTAGTATAGCTACTGACTAGCATGACCACTAGGGTTCTGGAATCTGTGGACCACAGAAAGATCCCCCCCCCCCCCGCCAGCTGTGCACTATCTTAAGTGATGGGCAGCAACTTTTCCAGGTTTTAGGTAGGATCCTGGCCCAGCTCTGCCTGGACATGCCAGGGATAAATCCTGAAGCCATTTCTATGCAAAGCATATGCTTTATCAGTGAACTGTGGCCTTGGGCCAGCCATACCATTAGGAAGAGAGAGGCAGGCCCCTAAGACAATAGAATTCTAGGAGTGTCAACCACCACACTCCAAGAGGGCCTTTACTGCTACTGCATTCCCAGAAATTCCAGCAGTGCCATACCTTGCTAATGCTAGGCCACATTTCTCCTCTCCCTCTTCTCCTGTACCCCCATGGCTTCTTTTCCTTGCCATCTTCGTTGCCACCACTGCCTACTCACTCTTACATAAAAAAAGCACTGGCTACTCAGAGCAGCAGGTTCATCTTCATGCATATCCTGCAGGACCAATATGGCCCTTACAAAAAAAAAAAAAAAAAAAACTGTGGTGAAGGAGGGGGATGATTGAGAAGGAGGAACATTCCTCTTGCTGCAAGTAGTGGGATATCTTGGCCTGAGCTAACAAAAAATGGAGGCCTTATACACACAGAGACACACTCCATGAACTGATGGCAAATCATGAGGTGCTTCCAGAAGTCTCCAAAGTGCACCCAAAGAGTTGTCCAAACCTTCATGCAGTGGTGCTGATCCCAGCACATGCACTATATGCATGTCAACTGTATAGGAAGTCATACTTAGGCATATGAGTTTATCTCCACTATTGGAAACTGGAAATCATCAAAATGTTGAAGTCAGTTTTTAAGATGTCTGCAAGCACAAGAAACAGTTATATGTGGATACAATGTAGGGGGGGGGGGAGGAGCAAAGGATAGATGCAGAGGACAGGTAGGATAAGGAAAAATAGCTTCCAAATGAAGTATGCCTGCATGAAGCTTACAACAACCATCCTCCCTTTTTCCATGGATTGGGAGAGGTTTTGAGAGAGGCAGAATGGACAAAGTGGAGGAGAGAGGTATTTCTGGTTACTGTTGAAAGAGCAGATCATGGAAAAGCAAACCTTCAAAAAACAGAAGATGCCTGTAATTGGAAGCAACAGCCAACAGTTTCAGATATAAGGAGGAAAGGGCTCCTGCTGGGTAAGTACTGACTGCTAATCAGATTTGCTGTCTTGTAGATAGTTTTGTTTTGTTTTAAAAAAAGATATTATAAAAGAGAAGAACCTCAACTGGACAGAGTATCCATAGCAGATAACAAGGCAACTAAATTAGTTTGGAAAAGGGAGCAACATTATAAATTGCTGTGACAGAGCTCAAATGTGAAGAGAAGGGTATTATAAAAGAAATTATCAAAGAGATAAAATGAAAGATGAAAGAAAAGACTCCTTCACATGGTAGAAAAACAACTAGTGTGTCTAACCTGCTTACTTTTCTCACCATGTAACCGTGGAATAGCCTTATTATTTGCTCACAGTGTGAAGCCAAAGAGTCTTTTGGATACTGAGGCTGAAGCTGAAAACACATTAATTCCAAAAGCCTTCTCTTTATGTGACTTAGCTCAGTGTCTAAGGACCAATAATGTTCTTTTACCTTCTGTTGAGTCAAAACTGTGACTAGGCTAAACCAGACAGCTTGAGGAATAAGATTTATTGGTACCACTGACCTAAAACTCATGACTGACTCTTCCATCAAAAAGAGCAAACCTTTTGCTTCAGGTGGCAGATCCAGAACTGGTCTGAGCTGCCTATCTCCCACTGCTGCCAGCCAGCCACTGCCACCTTAACTGTCATTTTGCTTAGCTGTTGTAGGAAGTGCTCCAGAGAGCAGCACTGACTGCTCACCTGCCTCCCTGCCCTATGCCCTTTCATTTCAGTATGTCTTTCATTTAAGAAAAACAAAAACACTTTTTTACTGCAGTTCTGCTAATGTGATTTAATTTAAAAGAAAAGAAAAGAAAATACAGGAAAAATTACAGGGTATTGGGCTGCTTGGGAATAGCAAGAGGAAGGGGCAGGGGGAGAGGAGGAGGCAGTGACTGCCACATGACTGCCAATATCACAACTGCTGTGGCAGTGACATTTCACACATGAGGAGTACTAAAATGTTGTGCAATTGGGAACTATTGATGAATTTCCCCCATCAATGAATAGGAACACCCTAACCATGCTTCGCAGACAAGTGTTATACATTTCAGCAAAAGCACTATTTTATTACTATAATTATGGTTTAAAAGTCACATGTGATAGTGTCCTTTGTGTAGCCATCCATCATTCACCAATCCCTCTTCCAGTAAGAAGGAGGAAAATAGGATGGAACAGGTAGTGACAAAAGATAGGAAGATTCCAAATAAAAGGCAACCCTGGACTGGGCTCCTAGAAGAATTTAATAAAGAAGGCAGGATAACCCTATTATCTAGATGCACACCAGTTATTTAAATAGCAAAGGTTTAGTCCACATTTGGGGGCTTTTGGGGGTCTGTCTGTTTCCTTTGCAAAAAAAACCCTGACAATGCAGAAAATTGTGGAATAATATAATCTTTAGCACAAATGCTAAAGCATTTTATTAATAAAAATGCTAAAGTACTGTAACCAAAAGATATTTTGTGTCTTGTTGTAAATGCACTTTGAAGACCTTGGCTCCTGAGCTAAACAAAAGCAAGTAAAAATTTAAGCAAGATACAAAGTTACCTGGAAAAAAAATCATAGGGATAAATAGTTGCAAACCTGATTGCTAGGCCATGAAGCAGTCTGTAGGTATTTGTTCAACAAAAGAAAAGAAAAAAGACAAGAAGAAAACATGCCCCAGTGGTTTGAAATCTAGGGCAGAATTATGCTGTCTTTGTTTATTCCTCCCAAAACAACCTGAGTGTAGATAGTCTAAAGTCTAACCAAGAGCTAAGGAAGGAGCTAAGGGACTGAACTGTGACCTACCTTACCAAACAGTTGTAAGGGTTACTGAGATAATGTATATGAAGGGCTTTAAACACTCCCGGGCACAGCATAAAGAATTATGGTAATAATCTTGGCCTAGAAAGAAATCTAACAAGCTGCAGCTAACATATTTTGAATAAGATAATCATAGCACTAGCATAATAGGATAATAATCAGCAACCTCTACACTATCTGTCAATAATATTCCTCCCTCCAGAAGCTGTCCAGTATCAGTAGGCAACCCCCTATTGGATAGCAAGCTTTTAAATCTGAATTTTAAAACCTTTGTGAGTTAGCTGCTATCTGAAACATTATGCATATCAGCAAGCACACCTGACAGCAAATCTGAGTTTTCTGCTAGTAAAAGCTTACACAAGGTAAGGCTTTCAACACCTTGCTCTTCAGGATTCCAGTGAGAACTGAATGATACACAAAACAACTAAGAAGTATACAAGCATGTCAGAAAGTTAGGAGCTTATCACACACCCAAAAGAGGCATTTTACCTCTTCCAGGTTCAATCCTTGATCTGGGATACATCCGGATGTTATCACACATAATTCACCGCCAATTCTGCCACCGGCTGCATCCAGACCAGATCCAAGGAGTGCTCAGCTGGCCAATTTTTAAACTTGGAAAACTTCTGTTTTCAAAAAAGTGTCGGCTGAGTGCGGTTTTGACCTGAGCTAGATGCAGCCAGCAGCATCACAGTAGAACTGGTGGTAAAATTATGTGTGATAACATCAGGCTGTATCCCAGATTGAGGATTGAACCTGGAAGAGGTAAGATGCCTCTTTCGGGTGTGCGATAAGCTCCCTAGTCAGGGAGAATGGCAGTCTTTTCCTCAGCTGTACTAACTTTTAATGTCAAGATGGTTCTTACAGAGTGGACGACTTGCATTTTGAAATGGCACAGTCCCTGGGGGGCTACCACACATATTCCTGGATATGTAGTTTGCATTTCGTGACAGTAGTAAAAACTATATGGTAACTGATAAATCTCTTTTTTGCAGCTGTAGTCTTGTTGACCTCTGTGAAAGGAGCTGAAGATGTTGGTGCTAAAAATTAAATTGTTGTTGGTTTGTGCCTTCAAGGCATTTCTGACTTATGGTGAACCTAAGGCAAGCCTATCACAGTCATTTTTATTTTATTTTTTGGCAAGACTTTTTCAGAGGTGATTTGTCTTTGCTTTCCTCTGAGGTTGAGAGAGCATAACTTGCCCAGAAAATAACTTCTTTAGATCACTTGGAAGAGCTTTTTTAATCTCATAGGCATCCAACAAATCTGTGAAAACAAATTTCAATGCAATAGCAGGGGTTGTATTAGATGATCTTTCCTTTCCTTTCCAACTTTATACTTCTGCAAGGCAAAATCTTTATTCAAAGTGCATCCTACTGATTATTAGGGAGAGACCTAGTGAGAACCTCACAAATTAAGATGACCCTTCTGAGTTCAGGCTTCAGACCCATCTTCTAGCACTGGAAGTAATGATATATGACATGCATACTGTCTTGGATTCTACAAGTGGCAAGGCAATATTTGATGTGTTCTAAAGACAGGAAATAATACAGAAGTGGAGGTAGTTTTTGTTGTTTAGAGTAGTGTTTCTGAACCTATCTGATGTGGTAGATTGACAAATTTCTCCCAATGTGCCATGGAGTGGTACCATATTTGTGTTATAATATTATTACATCATATGTTCTAGAAATTTTGCATGGACCAGGACTAACTACTACTTTGAGTGGTACTGGTTTAAACTGTAAATATGGGAAGAGTGGGAAGGAAATCATGAAAGGTTCTGAGAAAAATAGAGGCTGCAATATTAATTCTACTTTAACATTGTCATACTGTTTGTCTACATGTTTCTTATTCCTCTTAAATATTTTGATCCTAGCTTTACTAAAATATGGTGCATCCATACTGATTCAAAGATCAGAAAGTCTGAGATTTTGTTTCTGTTCTTTCTGATTTTATTTTATTTTGGAGATCTATATGCATTCTGTTTATCCCAAAATAATTTCTATTAGCTTCTGGTACAGTCAGTGATTATTATTTTTATGGAGATTATCGCACCACAAAATAAAGTGTCTGATCCCTAATGGGATACAGTCACATTTTAGATTGCTACTGGATATTATCATATTCAAATCGCTGCCACTGCCAGCTGGTGACTACAATTCGGTTGCATCCTAGGTCCCAGCCACGCTTAGCTGGCCAAGTTTCCAAAATGGAAAGCCTGTCGGGAATCAGTCACTTTATTTTGTGGTGCAATAATCTCCTATACCAGCTTCTCAGGTTGGTTGATTTCAACTCAATTTTAAATCAGAAAGAATAGGAACAATTATTATTATTGTTATTAGTTTATTTATACAGCGCTGTAGGTTTACACAGTACTTTACATAATGAACAATCAGAATACAAATAAAAAACAAAATCTGGAACTTTTCAAGCAGTCTGGATGTGACAAAAAATTGTACTATGATTCTTGAGAAAAATGCACTTTTCTGCTAGACCTCACATTGATACAGTATGAACTCTCTGGACACTATCACGCCAGCCTGTTATACCACCACAATCCCATTACTTTAAGAATGGAAGCACACCAGTTTGATTCCATTTCTTATCACACTTTTCCCCACAATAGCACTTTAGACATCCATGATCATTTGATCTGTTTTTCTCACTGCCAAACACTGCTTTCTGGGAGAAAGAGGTGGACAAGCAGTCACAGCAGCCAACTAACTCCTGAATCCAGCTGCTGAGTGGAGGTGTTGGTTGCTAGGTATCATTCCTTCCCACCACCAAAGTGTAGGAGGAACAAGTGAGCAAGCAATCCCTGCTGCCAACACCTTGTCAAAGCCAGATGCTGTGTGAATGTACACACAGCAGCCAGTTTTGGGAAAGTATTGGCAGTCACAATTGCTGGCAGTGGGGAGAGACAAGGAGAATCACATCCACTCACACCACATGACTGTCTGACAAGCAGGACTGCAGTGGAAGGGATCTTTTCCTCCCTCTTTTTTACACTCAGAGGAAATATTTTATTTTACAAATAGCTATATGTTAGGAAGGAGGGCTTGGTAAATGATGGAATGGGCTTTGGTTGGACCTGGTGAAGAGATCAAGATATGCTGTAAAAGTACAGTTGCAACATGGAGTTTTAGCTTCATGTGCATGACAGCTTAGCTAGATTATTGCACTACACTCTTATAGCAATGGCATTCCAGTTTAACTGCTCTGTCTGCCTCCTGTTGTATTCTGGGATTTGCAGTTTAAAGAAGGGTATTTAGAATTTTCAGCCAGAGAGCTCTTAGCTCTCACTGAACTACAAACCTCAGAATGCAACAGGAGGCATCCAGAGCAGTAAAAGTGGAATAGCAGCACTATAAGAGTGTTGTGAAGTAATGTGATTATTGTACTAGTTTCTCATGCATCTGTTCCAGTGAAAAGATTATTCTGAGATTAAGGTCCACCATTCTGCTACTGACAACCATCTCACTCCAAGGTAGTAGTGAAGCTAAAAAAACCCAACCCAATGCAAAATGCTATACCATATCCAAATAACGCATCTGCCAAAGGTGTGTCTCTTAACATCTGCAATGTTCTGGCATTTTAGAGCATTTAGCATAACATATTAAACCAAAACTTGTTGTTATTGTTGTTGTTAATTGAATTATAAATCTGTCAAATATTCATTCTAATCTGTTTTATAAAATGCCAATGAAATATAATGGTCTGTGGTTTCAGAGGTCCTGCTTTGACATCACCATCTGTACTTTTTTTAACAATCAATCCCCAACCATCAATCTCAGCAAGAGTATCAAATGTGTTATAGATTTCCCATGAGTGGATTATGCTCTTTGCTAGCCTGGCATGGGAAGTGGTTTCTGATGATGACATATTTGTGGGTTTTCCATGAACACAATGATTTGGTTAGACTTAGCAAATACATAAGAAAAATCATTCTGGATTAAGACCAAGAATTCATCTAACCCAGCATTTTACCAAATACCACCAGGAAGCTCATACTGTGTACAAAGGTAATAGCTGGAATCCTCCAAAGTCCTCAGCCTATAAATGTACATGTTCATTTAGATTTATTGGGAATTATTTGAAATGTATTAGCATATAGCACTACTCCTAAATACTCAAACAGAACTCCTGCACTCAAAATATGCATTATATCAGTGACATTTAAAACAATCTCATGAAATTAGCTAATATTACACATGGGAAGTTCAGAGTAAGAGAAAGTGGTTTACCTTAAGTAGACCAATTAAGTTTTAGGGGTGGAAGTGAAAAATCAAGGAATTTAGTTTAGAAATCACTCAGCTACAAGATAACTGTCAAAAGTATTTACAGCTTAATGCTGGTTGGTAGACATTTTAAAAAATCCAGCCTAAAAATTACTGGTTTTGCCAGTTAAATTTAGACTGATGTTGGTCTAATCTAGTATCAAATGACCCTCACATACAGTTGGCTTCTCTATGCTGTTATGCACCAAGAGAGGTTTTTTTTTCTTGCAGTAATGAAACCTCTGGCGCTTGTTAGCACAGATCATGTGATGTTTATAAACATTCAAGTGATGAGAAGATGAAACAGATTGCAGAGACTTCTGTTATCTTTATATTATTATGATCAAGCCCATATCAGGTACAAGGAACACACATGTGCAAAGAAAACAGTTCTTAAAATAAAGAAGCCCTATCAGATTATGAGAATCAAGCACTAATGAGGAGACCAAGAGGACAATGTGGAAGAAATGATACATTTTGCAAACTGGAGATCAATTTGAACCACACAGATCTATGACAGAGTGAGGAAGGCAAGAGCTAAATTTGGCTTTGGTTATTACAAGACTAGGCTCTGCATTCCAGGAGATAGTAGGGTTGCCAGAGTGAAAGGTGAAGAGGGTTTCTGCACCTTTAAGGATTGTGTCAAGAGGGAATTTCAGCAAGTATTACCTGTTTTACTTGGTTGTATGACAAACAAACCTGCTGAAATTCCCTTTTCTACACAGCAGCGCTTTCCAATTTTCAGTCTGATAATCCTAGACCCCAGTTTGCTACAGACTGGCATTCCCAGACCAAGGTATTGTGTTAACCAAGACAAAGTTCAAATCATGCTTTCCCCACTTCTCAAACTAGGACCAGCATTTGAAAACTCTTAGTGCATCATCTGTCCCTTTGGAGTCACATGAAGTAAGTACCTTCACCTGCAGTGGCATCAAGCTGCCACTTTACCATCACTCACTTGTGGCAGCGACCTGATGTTTGAAGGGGTCTCACTGCTGTTAAGGCAAGCTAGTCTAGTCATGGAGCAACCTGTCTCAGCCCTCATCTTTCTTTCTCTTTCTATAGTTCATGGACCACAGCGATGGGCATAGAGCTTTAGTTTAGTTCTTAATTTTCATTCAAATTCTACCAGATGTGGCATATATCTGGGAAGGGCACCTTCTGGGGCCAAAGGTAAGCCCATATTCATTTTTACACCCATGCATGCACTCATTCATTCATAAACAAACACTACCGACCTCCTCCAGTAAGACCAGAGACCTCCTCCAGTACAACTGTGCCTGGGAGCCCCTTTCACATAACTCACCACCTTGAGATGGTAGGCTGGTATGTACATTTGATAGCACTTTCTCCATAGTAGCAGCAGAATTGTGAAACTTCCTTCCAAGTGAAGCCAGGCTGTTTCCATCTCTGCTGAATGCCTGGGGGGCAAGCAAGCCAGAGTTGGTTTTGAAGGTGTTGTTAAATGCAGTAATACCTTAGTTAAGAAAGCCTCTGATGAAGAAGCTCCTTTTTACGAACTCTTTCTATGCCTGTCCAGCTCTTCCTCTTTATTCTCTATGTAGCTGGAATTATTGTTGCTATTATTGTTATTGTTAATGTTATTTTGCAGCACTGGATTTGGAAGGATGATATGAGAGGAAAGCTGGGGAATCTTACAACAGCAGAAAACAATGCACTAAGCAAAATTTGAGCTGGTAAAATATGGCATTCTACTTTAGCCTATCATACTGTAGTTTTGTGTGTCTGCCTACCATGCAGTACATACAGTCCCTGACTCCAAAATCTTGTAATGTGCATGTAAATGTGTAATGCATAAACAGAACTGCTATGCTCAGAACTGCCAGAACTGCCATGCTCAGCTTGTTAAAGGTGTAAGTTTGGCCACTGTAATGGAAACCATAAGGAAAGTGAAGGCTGGTGAAAGATAGAAAGCTCCCTCAGTGCATTTTAGAAGAAGCATTCATCTGCTCATTAAAAGGTTCAAAATGTTTACTTACGCAAGGCTTACCTGATCTAGTTGTTTCACCTGTGCATATTATTAGTTTCAAATAAAACTTTGCTGAACCACGATGAACTGTTCTTTTTTGTGGTGTAGGAACCTATCCAAATTATTTCCATGTTATTTTCTGCCTTCTAGGAACACATCTATTATGTTAAATGAGGTATTAAATGAACGTGATTCAAAACTGATGTTTTTTAAAAAAGTTCTAATCAGGTTTAAAATATTTTAGTTTTATTTGTTTGGTTTTATTTTATTTATTTTTTAAGCTGGTTTCATTTGTTCTGCATCCCTCAGGAGGCCAGGAGTATAAGAAGCAAAATACAAATACTCTAAAGAAATAAACGTACATAATACATCCACACACAGTCACACATGCAGTCTCACTCATAACACCAATCCACAGAGTCTTTCTCATTCTCTCCATGCCCAGCTGTAATTATACTTCGAAATCCTTCTTGTAGTGTCGATGAGAAGCATTTTCCAAACATAATTGCCTTGGTGAGTGACTGAGACAATTCACAGCATACAGTCAGGAGAAGGGTAACTCTCTCCTCAACACTACAATTAGACTTGGTAAAGGTTTGCATGTATCAACAGAAGATTTTCTTCTATCTCCAGTCTTAACTGTAGTGGAGAGTAGGACATTTTAGGGATGAAGTACATGGGCACAGTAAATGTTTCCCTCCTTAACTATGATTCTTGCCTACCACCAGGTCTCCTGAATAGTAATTTCTGCCAGAAGGAAAAACCCTCTCATTGATGTCTATGTCTGATGCAAACACAATGGTCAGGAACAGGAGGTTGTGGGCTGGAAAAGGAAGCACACATGGTGCATTTTATAAAACATGCTGCCTCAGTTCTAGTTCTCCTTCATGACAGAAGAAACACCATATAACAGCCTTTATTCTACATCCATCTCCCCCTAAAACTCATTGATTTCAATGTGTATTTTGACTGTGTAGACAACACGTGTTTGTCCTCTTTCCTTTGTTAGCATTCTTAATTCAATCATATTTGACACTGCTTAAAATGCAAGTGGAACTGGTGGTCAAACCTTTGAAAATCTTTTTTCTCTCAACAATTTCTATAGAAACATTTTCTCCAATTGCTTCCCACTGTCTGAAATGTAAGGGAGTCACTTGGTTTGCTTTCATATGGATTCACTGAAGTCCTCTGCTTTTCTTTTCTTTCTTTTTTAAAACTGCTCAGCTGTGCTATATAAGATCCTACACAAGCCATTTCAGTCTGTGTCTGTTCTGTGATAATATTTACTAGGGAAGAAATCCCAGATTTCCGATACACAGCACACAGACCTCTTACTGAGAATAAATACACTCGGGGAAATGAAGTGGGAGGTTATACAGAGAAAAAAGGTTGGGGGAGTGAGGCAGAAAGCAGCAGCCTCTATTTAAAGAAGTGTATTTAAACATCAACCAAATGACATCATTTTTATACCATTCACAATAGAAGCTTAAAGACCCAAAATTGCACAAGCTATTAGTTTCTCAGTGCCCTTCAAGGGATTAAAGTATGTCTTAATCAACTGCTAAAGCAGAGAGGAAGGCCAAATCCTAGATATTAGCAAAGCTTGGTAACAGTGGCATTTGTAGCAGCTTTGCTTTTACTGCAATCTAGTCAATGAAAAATGGACTCACCCTCCCCAGCAAAACAGTGTGCAGTTTTATCCTTCTGTGTTCACACCTTTGCAGAAACACTGAAACCTAATGCTGCATGCATTTGTTACGGGAAGTCACACACTGCTGTCTATTCTCATGTAGTAATTTTGTTTGAGTCTCACAGTGACTGGGAACATCTGGAACAGTCAGCATAGAAGGAATCAGTGAAGGAAATCATTACAGAAGGCCTTTATGCAGCTTTCTTGAAGCCTCTCATTCTGAAGCCTATTGCTATATTTAGTTTCAATGCCATCATTCCAGTGCCTAGGGCAATCTCCCTATTCTACACTTTTTCTCTTCTGGGAACTGACATCAGAAAAAATGAAGACCGACTGTATGTCTCTAAACCTTAAAGATTAAGAATAGTAATTGCCCAGGGAGACAGAACCTGCTCAGAATGGTGCATTCAAACAAACCCAGGTTTGTTGGCTGTTGCTTTTCAGCATTATGCATGCTTTGTTTTCTCCTTCCTCACCAGTAGTAACTAGTGTGTTTTACTATGCTAGGCTGTAAATTAAAGGACCAATGAGAGACTGCAGTCGGGCCACTCAGTGTAGGCCCAATGTCCTTACTAAGCCTCTGAAAAAGCCGATATCACATTTATGGTCATTGCATAGGGTGGAATTCGCTCCATCTCATGCCTTCCTCACAGGGCCATTTCTATGTTGTTGGAGAGCAAGGAGAACAGCAGGAACACATCCATCTATTTTCCTGCAGCTGGATTTGCTGCAAGGGACATCATGAGCAGAGAGCATCCTAGAACTCCTAGAAGTCTTTGCAGATACCTGTGGCAGCTATGGGAAAATATCTGGACATATCGCTGTTCATACCCTCCACTCTCCAGCAACACTGAAATGGCAGCACAGGGAGGAGGTGCACTGCTTGCAAGGTGTATTTTGGGTGGATTGCATAGGGACATGTAGCTACAGAGATGTCCAGCTCCTGATGCAAGATATCAGCCTATGTCTATTTGTAAAATAAACTGGAGGGAAAACCTCACATCATTAAAAAAATCTCTCAGTATATAACATAAAGATCGATGTGCCTCAATACAGGCTTAACGGTACAAATGAGTGGAATAGTGGTGTTCCAATGTAGAAGATGGTCTTTTGGGAGAACGAATCCCAGATTACTAAACTTTATTTTTAACTGAGAAATAAGAAATGGCAGGGCAGGGTTCTGCAGAACATAGCTGGAACATCTCTGCTACAGTAGAACAAAAACAGTCTGAGAAAGTCTAAAGTTTCAAGTTTGGAGGCTCCTGCTTAGGCAAAACCTCTGAAGAGTTGCAAGGAGCAGATAGAAGTTGCTATAACACCTATGTTTAACAATGCCTTGATAATTCATGAACACATTTGCTTGAAGAAAAGTTCTGCTGAAAAAACAAAATCTCAGTTTCTCTGTGGAGCCCTGTGCACTCACAATTGTATCCAAAGGGTTTTTTTTTTTTTCATGTGTTATTAAGAATGCTGTTGTGGGATTTCAAGTCATTTCCAACTTATGGTTACTCTAAGGCAAACCTATCATGGGGTTTTCTTGGCAAGATTTGTTCAGGATGGGTTTGTCTTTGCCTTCCTCTGAGACAATGTGACTTACCCATAGCTTTAAAATCATAGCTGAGTAGGATTTGAACCCTGGCTGCCAGATGATAGTCCAAGAGTGAAACTGCTGTACCATACTGGCTTCATTATTAATACCTAATATTTACTAATTGATTATAACTAATAACGAATTAATAATTGATAATAAATTGATAATCTAATTTATTAATGTAACCGTTATTAGTATGTATGAAGCTCAGGTATGCACAGCCACTTCAGACGTTCATAGACGCATTTAAAAGGAGCTACAGTATTGTCATTTGTCTATCTTTAAACTAATCTTTATCATCTGAATAAAAGGTAGGGTGCTAAAATATAACTAAAATGCACCACATAACATTTTCCTCATTCTTCATTCCTGCTGACTGACAGCCCACAGTTTTTGTGGCATTTAAATGGTGAAGGGAGAAAAAAAGTGGGGGTGATAGTGAGGGAGCGTTCTTTTCAAACTGAAACGTTTGACAGACTTAACAGCTTTTTGAAATAAAACCTGATGAAATCTCAAATAGAAAAAAGCCTATCTCAACAAAACATGAGAGATTACATTTCAACAAGCCAGGTTTACTATCCTTAGACAGATGCAGATTGGGTTTATTTATTTATTTCCTTGGGACTTGGTTTTCTAAAAATAAATAAATAAATAAATAAAAATCAAAACAGGTACTACTGTTTTGTTTTATTTTACTCTGTTGATGTCTAGTCAGCCTCCTGTTGCTCTGAATGTGGAAAGCTTGAGTATGAAGCACATTTGCAGACTGCAATTGCCAGAACCCAAAAGCAATTTCAAAGTCTGTTACTGGAAAGTCCACATTGTGATGTGTTCCTAGCTTGCCTTTCTCCAGAAATAGCATTTGAAATTGAAACAAATAAGGAAAGGGTCCGGAAAATCTCCTCTTCTTTTTGAAACCAAGGGTCACTCCACCAATGTATACGGTCATTGTTTGAAAGTGAAGAATCAAGCCAGGTGCCTTGCATATTTGAACAAACTGTCACAGCATGAATAACAAAGGAAGAATTTTTGGATCATCTCTTCTCCCCCAAACAAAGTGGACTCATCTGTTTGGGCAGTCATGGAGATATGTACTTCAGCTTCTCTGTCTCTATTAAATGCTTTGTCTGATGTTGGCATTCCACACAGAGGTCTGTCAGTGTACATGAATACCCAATTTCAAAACCCATGGAACATCTATCACATGTTACATTGGCCTAAATGGAACTTAGCACTATTACTGGAGTGTCAGTGTGAGACACCTTCTTCCCTACCTACCCTTGGTGTTGTTTTAAAAACAACTCCAGATTATTTCCAGCATCTTAGAAGCAGTTTTTGCAACACATGGGGGGGGGGGGGAGAGACTGCAGTGGAACAGGGAGATTGATCCTGCCCATTAAGTTTGAAATATTAGCAACATCTGCTGCTCAAACATGCAGATGCTGTCTGGATGAAGGGCATTCCTTTTCATCTGAATCATCCACCTTCCATCAAGTGTCAGATTAATAAAGTAAAAGTGATGAGAAATAACTGAGGTACAGGCATGCAAGTGTGAACTGGACCTCAGTTAGTGAACAGCACACCTCTTCTCACAAATGACACAGTCTCACACAAAGTCATCCCTGTGTCTAGAAACAAACCATGGGATGGAGGAGTATAGTTTTTCATGTGACATTTTGTACTTGGAAATTTATTACTCTAAGGTGTCAGGCCATAGTAATTTTTTGCAGGGTACAAAACTAAGGCAAATCAAACCACCATCAAAAATGGGGCAGGCAGAACAGTTGTGGGAAGAAATTGAGAAAGGGGAGGAAGTTATCAGTTTGGGGAAGGAGGGCAATTTGGAATAATTTGCAGAGAAAAAAATATTCAGTTCTGAGAGGCAAGGAGAAAAGATAATGAAGGAATATATTTGGTGAGAAAAGCAGGAATGACCCATGTGGGGACAGAAAAGCAGAAGAAGAGATGAAGCTCTATATGAGACATTTGCATAATGGGAAAACACCCACAGATCTCCAGGGATTTAGTAAAGATGTGGATGACTATATTTGGACGTTCTACTGTTTTCACTTAATGGAAGATGTACTTACCTTACCTAATGAAATCATTGGGACTTAAGAATAATTCAGCTTAGATGGATTGCTTAAATTTCCTTCCTTGCTGTACATGAAGAAAATCTGAACAGTCCATCTTAACAATTCACTGCTGGACTATAGGGAGAAGAGAGAATGTAGGACAGAGGCGTTGCAGAGGGGTAACTTGAGCTGGTCAGCTGTTTACTCAAGTGAGGTCCTGACCCCAAAAGCTGTATTACTGTTGTCTGCATAGCTTCCTAACAAAGATTTATTCAATTGTCCTTCGAATATTGCGGACACATTCCAAAAGAAATAATTCAAATCAGCACTACTTTATAGTTAACCTTTGAATCTAAGGCCATGATACAGTAGTACTGCAAAACCAAACCAAAAATGTATGATAAACTGCTAAGCAGAATCAGTAGATCTGATTCCCCAGTACTAAGCTTTTTGTTTTCTTTCCTGCAGAAGCAAAGAAAGTGAGACCACTAAAATTAAAACTAATCACTTGAACATAAATCTACTATTTATATTCCTATGCAATCTTTTTATCACTTTCTTCCCAATTCCTTCATTCCTTCTCTTTACAATATTAAGGTATTTTACAAAGTATTGTCATAGATTTAGGCTGACACTTTTAATTGAAATGTGATATGTACTAAAAGTCAGATGTACACAAATTCCTTGCAAACCAATTTTTAGAAGGATGTGAGTGCACACAGAAAGAGAGAGAGAGAGAGAGACCACTATCATTATAATGGGACTCTTTGGACACCAGAATAACTAAAACAACCATCACAGAGTATTTCCAGTCAAAGGTCTCTTCATGATAACAGTGAGAAGGCAGTATGTAGTTCTTCCATCTTTTTCTCTTTAACAGATTTTCTACAGTGAGGAAAAAAGATGGAAGAAGCAGTAGGAAAATGGGAAAGGGTTATTACAGGTGGAAGACAATGGTGCTTGAAGATCCTGTAAATTTCAGTGAATGATGCAGGATAATAGCATGCTGTATGTATCGCAACGGATATATTTCATGAAATGACACTGATTGCAAGTGATTACAACTAAAAGTAAACAATCATCCACTACCTTCTTTCTTAGGCCTCTGAATCTATATACAACATGCCAAAACATATGCACAACAACATTAATGGAAGCATGCATTACAAACAACGTTGCCAAGACAGATTGAAATGTTTGCTCCATCCACAATGTGTGGCAGCCAGTAGTTCTATGTCAATAGGGCAATGAATCATTGCAGCATTTAGTTTTTAAAGGAATTATTCAGTTGGGTCTTTTAAGGTTCAGATTTAAACTTGGAGTAGATTCACCATCCCACTGACATGAGAACCACAAATAATCTCTGGCAATCTCCACTTCAGCTGCCTCACACCTCAACATGCACTGTAGTGGACCCACATTTACTCTATGTCAATGGTTTGCTAACCATTCAGGGACTCTGAACATGAAAAGTAATCCCTCACATATGCCTTCTTTGGTGGTTTGAAATAATTACATGCACAAGAATTACTTTTTTCATTCCAGAGACATAGCCATATTATTATGGAACATATGTATGCAAAGAGATCTTGCAGCACCTTTGATGACACATGTGCATCTGAGGAAGTAGACCAAGTCTATGAAATCTCATGCTACAACTTCTTTTACACAGTTGTTCACAAAGGTGCTGCAAGATCCCTTTGCATATGTTTCTTCATTCCAGTGTGGTAAATCCTCTTTTTATTTTTTTTTTTGCAGAATACTTCCTTTCTTTTATTTCTTTTCATTTTTTCCTGGACTTATTCACTAGCAAATTTGTGCATAGAATGGAGCATATCAACTGACATTAGAGCAAAATCACAAAACAGAACACTACAACTGCACTTTGCAGGTATCACAAATAACAGCCAGGGTCATGGATTGCTACAAAAAATCAAAATGGCTTCACAAACTATTAGGGTTTCCCCCCTCTTTTAAAAAAATATTACATGATGGGAGCTGGAAGAGTTTTTTCCCTATGATGAATTCAGAGATCTTTCACAAAACTAAATGTAAATCTGAGGTGATGGAATTTGCTCCAATTAACAGCTGTAAGCTCCCAGCCTAGTTACACTAGCCATACACAAATCAGATTATATGTGGCAACTAGAAGGGTGAACCTAACTCAGGGTAACATGATAATCATTCTGGCCACTTTGTCTTATGATTACATTGCTTATTGGAGAAATATGCAAATTTTGACTAACCAAGACAAACTGACCAAACTCAAACCATTAACCACAGAAGTCAGCCCAAGAAAAAGCACTTGCTTTTCTGTCCAGAACAGAGGTCTTTCCTAGGCAAGCCATAATGCAAGCTATCTGCTGGGTCATGTGCTGGACAAAATCGTTTATACCAAAAGTAATCTCAGAGTAGGAGGACATATTAGGTTTCCTGTCCAGTCAGTTGGTTATGACTAAGAACTATAGGAATCAATGATTTTTCATGCTACCAATCATACAGATGTTCACTTGGAAATCCCACGAGCTTACCCCCAAGTAAGGGGAGTATAGCAATACATTAGGGTTGACACACTTTGAAACCTAGAAGGCCAGAATTTGGAGTAACCAAATCTAACATTGTATCATTGCCCTTGAGGACCATGTTGGGTTATGGGTTTTGTTTGTTTTGCTGTTCTGGTGTGTATGTGGGTGTGTCTGAGGGGAAAGCATTTTAAGCATCCCTGTAGCTGCTGACATAGTTTTGCAGCTAAAAACTGGAAGGTCTCTTGATTTTTTTCAGGGAACAGTGGGATGGAGGGAGCAGTGGGTGTTCTGGTGTCACATTAGATTCTCCATACACAACACAATCCCCACCACTGGACAAGAACCTTGGGTCACAACACTCTTTACTGGGAAATAGTGTCACACTAAAACAGTGTGATGTACTCTTGAGTCAACATGAAAAGGATTGTGTTGTTTGTCAACACTAACTTTAGTTGGCTTAGAGTCAAGCATTGTAATATATAAAGAAGAACAATACATTCAATGCACCATAAGTACAATTGTGAAAGTTCCATTGTGAGTATATGAATTGGATAATTGTGCTTAGTTGCTGCCTGATCCAATTGCATGCAGCAGAGAAAACTAAGCAAAACAACATTTTGTATGTTACAAAAATAGACTAGTTGTGTTTTCATGCATGGAGAATCATCTGACATCCAATATTTTCAATCAGGAAACAATAGCAAATTAAGTGGTCTTCTATGTTACCTTTCCCAATGAGGCTCATCTGATTCAACCACTGTGCTGGAGAAAAGAGCAGAGGGATTGTTGTATTTCTGAAGGATGAGACACTTATGTATATAGTGTAGCAAGGTGTTTGCTGGATAAAAGATGCACATCATACATAGATCCCTGAGCATTCTGGTATTTTTTATGGCATCTCCTATATTATAGAGCTTGCAGTTTATGCATGGGAAGTGATACAGAAAACAGAAGATGGAACCACCAAATCTGTGGATTATAGAAGAGTCTAATGTCACTTACTCCCAGATGGTATAGTGAAGTGTATATCTGCCTATTTATTATACAGCACTGTTTATTTAAGTGGTGTTTTACAGTTCCATAAGTCAAAAGAGGGGCTGGCAAGCTCCATCAGATGCTTGATTCTAAGAAGCTACTGTTTAAAATTGGCTGCATAGAAAACAACAGTATAAGAATAAAAAACAGTAGCTATTTGTTTTTCACAAAAAATGAGCATTGCCAAACATAGTGCTCTTTACAGATATATTGAAACATACCATTCTCAATCCTTCTTTTTTTTTTCTTTCCTTTTAAGAAAACAGTCCTCTTTTTAAGAGGGCACAGTGAATGTGTCAGTTAGCTTTCTGCCCTAAACCAAATTTCAGCTTAATTTTAGGTAAAGTAGAACTGTGTACTTAAAAAGTTGTCAAATGTAAATGGGTCACTGTTTTCATATCTTAAACATCTGTTGTTTATACCCAAGAAAGCACACTGGGGGCAAGGAAATTAATTCCCCAATTGCTGTCAACTGAGTTAGGAAACAGCAATAAACAGCTTACTGTAAAGCCGCTAGCTACAATAAAACTGCTGTCAATAAAGTGTGGCTGATATGGTTTTGCTGTGCCAGAAAAATACATCATTTGAAAATGAAAATCTGAAATAGTAACTAGAAGATCCTTACTTGTCCCTATACACAAAGGAACAATATCACACAAAATTCTGATAGCATTGAACTCTTACCATCTTTTTTTTCCTCCTCCATGAGTGATAAGATTTAAGAAAGTTATACACTGTACATCCACAGGAAAACATACCCTAATGATTCAGACAGACATAAAAACACCACACACATCCAAAAAGAAAAGGGGAAAACACACACACACACCAAACCCACTGCATTAAATAAAAGGGAAGTGAGAAGCTTCTTGGGGCTTTAACCAAATGTCTCTGTTGTTTTTTTAAGTGCCTTATTGTAGCTTAGCATTTCCACTGCTGCTATTCAAAACAGTATTATCACTTAAGGTTATATTCCAATTTCCATTACAACCTCCTGTTTTCACATGCTTTTTTGCTTCCCATCCCATCAAAAAGGAAAAAAAAACACCTTTTCAGATGAAGTTTTCCACGCTTGGTCTCAGCTCAAAGATGAATTTCTTTAGACAGTTGAACAAAACCTGCTAACCTTTTTTTAAAAAAAAGTTATGTAAGAATGGGGAAATACACTGCATTTTTCAGTCTTCCCTAGTTCTTAAAGCTTTTACTGTATGTTATTTTGTGTGTCCTTGAGCATGTGCATGTGTAAATAAATAAAGCCACACATATTTTATAAGTTCTTCCTTTAGCCAGTCTTTTCTGAGTACTGATTTTCACAGGTAGGCAAAGCTCTAATACAACCAAGTCATTTAAATGTGCAGAATGTAGATATCTCCCACAAGAGTTGTTTTTGCCTACAGATTTACTTTTATGAGAACATTTAGTAGAGGCTTTGGTGATGATGTTTTTATTAGCACTTATAATAAACATAAGGGAATAAATCAATATACAACAATCCATCTGGGATAGGACTGTGCTGTTTTAGTTAACTGCAGGGATGGAGCCGGATGAGCTCTTCATTTGTTTTACAGAGAGCCATTGGTATTCATTGGGGTTTGGTCCCAGGGCCACAACCACCACCACACACACACACACACACACACACACATTTTTAAAGCCATGGGTGGTTGAATCTGTGGATGCAGAATCCGTGGATACAGAGGGCTGGTTGTATTTAATTCTTTAGAATTTGTTTATTTGTCTTATTTATCTATGCCATTGTTCAGTTATCTAAACAATTATTTAAAATTCTCCCTGGTCAAATATTATTGTAGAGGGCATAGCTGGGCCATGCAGTTGACGTGTATAATTAAGTAATGAATCCTGGTCCATCACCATCACCAACATTGTAGCAGGCATTAGCTGCTCAAGAGAAGGGAGTCTGTTTTGCTGGTGATTAGGGTGAAGGTAGATGACATTTCCACTTCTTCTTGCCAGTGAACAAGGCTGCAACATAGAAGTGTTATAAGGGTTCTGCTTTCAATTGCCACAGCCTTGCTTACTGGCATGAAGGTGGTGGGGACATCATCCACTCGTGCCCCAATTTCTAGAAGAATGAATCTCCTTTCTCTGAGTGGCCAATGCCGGGTAAAATAGACTAAAGGATCCAGTTAAAATTGTAGCAATAGTGCCACTATCATGACTACACAGGGCTTGTGAATATAGATAAATTACAGGTGTGTAACTCCAGGTTACACATCCATTAAGTGTGATGCGGATTTCAAACCACAATACCTAGTAATGTGGGATTACGCAAATTAAAACCTAGAGGAAATTCAATGTTGCCATCTGAATCTTTGGACAATGGATCTTTGGTAGCAAACCTTCACTTTCTTCCCTTCAGACTATCTCCTTCATTTCTGATACATACTGCGACATGTCTGGCATACAGAAATGGGTTAACACTGCATCATACTCAACAGATACTTCTTCTGGCACCAGATTTAAAGATTATCCAATGATTGAGAAAGCACCATTTGTCAGTCAATGGCCATTTTTAGATGCAACACGGTTTGGACCATCATACAGGTGATTTTCGCATGCCTTAAATAATACTCCTTACCTTTCCTAAATTTAAGTCTAATTCATGCTGCAGCCGTGTTTTATTGTACGGCTTTTGCGGTGGAATCCGACTTCAGAGTAGATCCCCATTCCAATGCACATTAGGAAATGCGCTTGGACCAACTTGGAAAAATGGCCATTGGAGCTCATTTCCCAATTCTTATTAGTGCAGGGATCTATTCTGAAGTCGGTTTCTGCTGCAAAAGCCATACAATAAAACATGGCTGCAGCATGAATTAGAGTTAAATTTGGGAAAGGTAAGGAGTATTGTGCAATAATCCCCACAGACACACACACACACTACTCTTCTGGTGCAGATTCAACTGGAGGCACAGTTTGCTGTTCTGCTCAAACCAGGGCAATCTGTTTGTAACTATAATTTGTTCACACAATTCAGCTTCCAATTGTGGTTCATGATCCCAACTTATTCAAAAAAAGAACAAAAATACTTTAAATTAACCTCAAGCCCATTCAGATGTAACAGCAATTTACACACCGTTCAAAAAGGAAGCAAATGTTTTTGATGTCCTTGTGACTGAGCTGAAGAAGAAAGTGGAGATTAGCCTTGATTTATGGTTTAGCATTTTCTCCAAGCCAGGACATTAAACTTTGCGTGTAATGTGTTTAATGGTACAACAACATCTTAGGAAATCAGGTCTATTTGATGGAATGCTATACTGCTATTTCCCAAGCAACATATACAAATATTCTCAGTATTGGTATCTATACTATCTTGTATCTTAGTCACCAAGATCACACCTCATACCCCCTTTAAGAATAAATACTGGCATATAACTATGACATGTTTTGCCCACAGATCTGCTTTAGAAGTCAGGACAATATTCTGGTAAGAGTGACCCAATATCATTGGGCTGAAGCAGACAGGAAGCTTGCAGTGGCCTCTGACCATTCCAGATGCAATTGGCTAGGGATCACAACAACTTTACAGCCCACTCTGAAACCGGGCCGCTGCTGTGGTCCAAACGGGCCAACAGCAAAGAGCGGATTTCCCCCGCTCCTTTTGCCAGCAGCCTCGGGCTGCCTTAGGTAGCTCAGAGCGGTTTCTGTCCATGTTAGGAACATGCATCATGTACACGCCACACCTCTGAGGTAGCCAGAAGCCATACCTTTTGGCTCATCTTTCAAGCCATTGTTTGAGAAGCTGCATTGGTGTGTGGTTCAATATTCTTTATTCTAAGCAGTTGTTTGCTGCCCTAACAAATATTAGAAGCCAATAAGCAACCCATGTACCTAGAATTCTCACTCAGAGTGGCTAAATAAATGAGTTGTTGTTTTTTAGTGACAAGAATCCAGTGGATCAAGAAATCCAGGTAGAAGCCCAAACAAACTGAACATAAGTTGATACATGTCCTAATGAAAGCATATGTAATTTAAAACTCAGTGTATTCAAGATCAAAGAAATCTTAAGTTTTAGCAGTGCAAATTACCTGGGGCATTTAGAACAACCAAACTGCATTGTTTCCTAATCCTGAGCTATACTTAGGGGGGTTGCAGACTGCCAGAAATAGTGTGAATTCAGTCCACTTTTAGGGTTAGGGTTAGAGTTAGGGAACCATGGGAACTGTATTTTATTGTGGCATCAGAGTTGTCTGACAGAGAAGGCTCAATGTCTCAGAAAAATGACAGTTCCCATGATTCCCTAGCACTAACCCTAACCCTAAAAGTGGACTGAATTCACACTATTTCTGGCAGTCTGCAACCCCCCTTAGGCTGAATATTTTATTCAAGTCTGTTATGAACATTCCACAGGTCTATGCCACATATTTGGCTAGACAATGACCAAAACACCAACTATCTAGGTCAACCTTCCTCAGCCTGATATTCTATAGATATGTTATACTGCAAATCATATCATCCCCAGCCAATACAGACATTAGATGGCGATTATGGGAGTTGTATTTCAGCACATCTGGAAGGTACAAGATTGGGGAACACTTTTATTTAATAAACAGCAGGATAAATCCCTCATCCAAACCATCTTTTAAAACAAAACAAAACAAAACAAAACAAAACAAATGGATACAAGTCACTGGAAATTCTGCGGCAGAAGCCCTATTGGATTGTTTCTAAGTAATCACCCAGTAAATTGTTCTTCTTCTCAGTATAACTCTATAGTAACAAAACACACACACATGTGCACACACACGCACACACACATGCACACACACACACGAGGTTCCATCCAAAACCATTTTATTAAAAACTCACATAACTATTTTATTTCTTTCTGTGCCTAAATACATTTTCCCGCAAGTGAATCCCACTGTCATGCACAGAAAATATTTCAAAGTGTCATGTGTTCAACTGTCATGCCTTAACAGTGAAAGAAAATCATAATGACAATGTACCAGTTTCTCCGCACATCTTGCCACCAATGGCTATAATGTGGTGTCAGGCAGTGACATAATCTTTACAAAGCAGAGGACCGAGACATCTGTTTTTGTTTTGTTGTTTTTTTAAAAATATCAAGCCTTCTCATGTCAACCAAATTGCATTTAATTAACTGTTGGTAGCTGGTGGGAAACTCAAAATAGTTGTCTCGGTAAGCATCTCAAAAGGAGGTCCTAACCAAACTCTTTTCCCTGGTTACAAAAGGAGCTGTTTTGTTGCTATTGAAGAAAAACATGTAAGATCTGGATGGCTTTGATTAAACTTTTGTTTGGATTGAGAAAAGAGAATGCATGGTCATCCAGATGTTGCTGGGCTGCAACTCCCATTGTACACCATGACTTGCTATGTGGGCTATGGCTGATTAGAGTGGAACTAAAACCACACCAGTAGGGCCACATACTCCCTGCTTCTGATATCGGCTATGGAGTTTATCACATGGGGACAACTGGATGTACAGTGCACCCTTTGTATACACGGAGGATCCGTTCTGGACCCCCCCACACACATATGGGAAAAATGCAGGACCTCAAGTCACATTGTTTTCTATGGTGACACACTCCCACATATGTGCACCATTAAAGGTGCACATAGATGCCGGGGCTTGCCATCTGTGTGACCTTGAGTCCACATATGGTGAGCCCGCTTATGGTGTGGGTGCACTGTATAAACGGTGATTAACCCATCAAAACTGTGCATTCACAGTTAACATTTTCACACAATGTCACATTCAATGTGAGATTTTCACTAGAATATCCCGTGATAATCATGCAATTGTGCTAATGATTTTCACAAGATGTTGTGGTGAAAAGGGATTAAAGTGCCATTATCCCATAAATATGCAGGCAATAAACAACAACAAATCATTCATGGGATTTTCCCATGAATGATTTTTTTGCTGTTTATTGCCTGGTTACTCCCTGGTTATTTTTGGGATAATGGCTCTTGTGTATGAAAATGTTAATTATGTTTTAATCACATTTTAATCTAGATTGCATGATTTTGATGGATTAATCACCATTTAAATTACCAATTTTCCCCCATGTGATAAAATTCTATGTTTATGGAGAAGATAAGGGGCTTATGCCATCAACAGCAGCATCTGAATAATTTTGGATCTCATTAATTATTCTGTAGGATCCAACCAAATCAGAATATGCTTCTTTGAAAACCAAACATCCATATTTACATTTGCAAAGTGCTTTAAACTTTAAAGAAAAAGGAGTAATAAAGATGATACAAAGGCCAATGTGGCTGTTTTTTTAATGTTTCCCCTGAACTGTCAAGTCTCTTGAGTGGTGCTTACATGCTCTGCCAGGTAAACCATTCTGTATTTGTGATTCTAATCCCCATTTGACTCCTCAAAGAAGTTAAGACCCATTCTTGTAACAGAGCCCAGGAAATGAGAACTAAAGTGGAACAGATTCATTTAATATCAAAACAATGTTACATATCTCTGTAACAAATACAGAAGGGGTAGGATGAAGGAAAGCATCTTCATATCTCAGTTTCTGCTGGTTACACAAAGGCATAATGGTTAGGAGTATTATTGTTTTCTGTCCAAGTTGTCTGGACAGAAATGGACAAATGATTAAAAACATCATTTGGAGAGCACAGCAGCTTCAAAATATTTCTGAAGAAGAGCTCTGTGTGAAGAGGTTTTCCTCAATTTTTTAAAACAAATTCATCCCACATATGGGTTTTAAATGCAATGTCTTGTTAACAGAGATATGTCAAAAAGTCAAGATGCCATTTTGAGAAACCTAACATAAAGCTTGAGAAATGACTCAACCTAGAGAATGGACACTATTCGTCTCTAGTGTCACAACTCTATGAGTTTTTGCCCTGTTTTCTGACTGTGGAGATTGTGATTAACCTGAAAATTCCACCATAACTCTGGAGAATATAATGCCAACAACAATATATGTGTTTGATAGCTAGAGCCTTAGGCAATTGGTGCAATGAAAATTAAGTGCTACGGAGCTACAGCAAAACACGCTAGCTTAACTACTGGTCGCTTCAGTGCGACTGTCATTAAATAAAAGGTTTCTTTGGCTTTAGTACCAGTTTGAACTGTCCCTCCCCCCATTTCTTATCTACTGCAGGATTGGCAGCCAGCCAGCCTAAGCCACATAGTACCTTAGTGCCATCTACAGGCTTATTCTGACATTCTAATTTAGTGGCAAAAGACAAGCACCAGTGAAATGAATTAGACAGCACCACATTTAAATCTTTATTAGCAAAAAAATTATTTGACCTTAAAAAAAAAACCCAATACACCCAAACCCCTAGTGCCCTTATTGGGGTGAAATATGAGATCTCCCAACCTTCTACACCTTCTTTGTATGGCATATTTCACAGCTTTAAAATGAGTTATGACAGATCACTTATACACTTACTAAATATGAGAACATATTTACAGTGGGGTGGCATTTTTCTGCATAATTTGTTTATTATTCAAGATAAATGCATTCTATTTCAAAGTGTACTTTGGCCATTTTTGTAAAAACACACACACACAAAGCAGAAAAAAACACAACCCTTTTCTCTAATAGACACACAACTTTACAACGAATCTTTGTAAATCAAAACAGAGGAAGACTTTCTGATAGCTTAGTTATATCCTGCCCAACAAACACAGTGCCACACAATCTTGGGCTATTTGTGAGGACAAAAAATTAACCCTCTGAACAACAGTAACTTAACAAAATGTTCCAGATCAGTTTGAAACAAAATGGGGAGGGGAAAAAACAAAGCATGCTTAAGCCAGCCTCATGTGAAACTTCCACTCTTCTTACGTTAACACATTTAATCCTTCAACAGTCAGTTTCTTTTCCCTTTGACATGAATTTGGCAGACTGTTATTGTTTCTTCTTCTTCTTCACTTAAACCTCTAAACTGGTATGTTTTAACAGATATTGCACAAGTACATGTAGGTGTGTATATGTGCATGTGTGTAAGTGTGTGTGTGTGTGAGAGAGAGAGTAAGTATATCTGTGCATGAGTGTGTGTATGTAGCACTTTCTAAAATAATAAAAAAAATAAAGTTGGTGATTTGCAACTTTGGACCACCATCTTCATTCTATAAATGCATAGTCTTGTCCCAGATACAGTAAAGGGACAGGTTCCCTCCCCCCCTCAGAGCATCCCATCTTTCTTTACTCGTACTATAACTAAGCTAAAATTACAGTGAAAGAAAAGACATCCTGGCACTTTAATACTGGTTGAGTGGGCACTTGTATGCAGTACTTATAGACCAGTAAAAGTGCTCGTTTACCTGTCTGGTGTGCAAGGGGCCCTTTGTCTTGAAGCCTCCTTGGGAACTGCACTCTGAGGCACTGAAGTGATCTGAACTAGTGGAAGAGCGTTTGGAAAGGGTATCACAACCCCCAACAAAGGTGTTGTCCAGGGGGAGTTCCTGAATAACGTGATGCTTTTTCACCGAGACAGGAGTGTCAGGCTTAAGATGGAAAGCAGACTGTGGAGAGGCAGATTTATAATGCTTAGCAAGATCAGGGCTGTTAGGCTTAAAGGTGGTGGGTGGTGCACTGCCCCAGTCAAATCTTCCTATACTTTGCTCCTCCAGCTCAGCTGGAAGGCTAATGGTCCCGTTGATAGGTTCGTGAACTGCATCCTCGGGTTTGGATTCCTCTATGGTAACAAAATTCAACAGGGAACTCTTGGGAGACTTCCTTTTCTTCCGCTTCTTCTTCTTGTTCTGTTTGTTCTCCTGATTGGGAGACATCCATTCAGCCCCTTGCTTGCTCCTCTGAGCTGCTTTGAACCTGGAAGCGTGGCGGCAGCGGACCAGAACAGTGACAAATATTACCACAATGACAACCATGGCACCTGCCACAATCGCTATCATGATGGTAAGGTAGTCCTCATTTTGATAGGGCTGGCTGCTGTCCCCAATGTTCCTGTCCAAGGGTGTTTCCATAGTCCTGCGGATCAGGTCATAAATGTAAGAGGCATTTCCTGCTGTATCGTTGACATACAAGAAGACAAGGACAAGGGTGTGTAGGGATTTAGGATAACCCAGGTCACTAATATTGACCACTAATCGATGCAGCCCCACATCAGTAGGCGAAGGTTTTTCTTCCAGGGTAATGTTACCGGTCACTGGATCAATACGGAATAAACCTTTGTTGTTTCCACTTACTATTGTATACTTAAGCTCAGCATTCATTCCTGTGTCAATGTCAACAGCAAACACTTCAGCCACTACAGAGCCAGGGATAGCAGAGAGAGGTACCAGCTTAAAAGAAGTATTAGAAGGTGGGTAGATGACCACAGGACTGTTGTCATTAACATCCATAACATTTATGGTGACTTTGGCGGTAGACGAACGAGGTGGTTGTCCTCCATCAACAGCCTTGACATCAAAGGTGTAGGAACTCTGTTGCTCACGATCAAAAGAAACATTGGACTTTATAACTCCAGAGTAAGGATCAAGAACGAAGTTCTCATTATCATTCAGGATGGAAAGAGTCACAGCTTTATTCTCTCCTGCATCAGCATCAGTCACCGTGATCACGCCTACAGTGCTATACTTTGGTAGGTTCTCTGACACAAAAAACTGAAAGTGGTTATGAGTGAATTTGGGGCTGTTGTCATTCTCATCCAGTACTGTAACTATCACAGCAGCTTGACTCTGCAGGGGAGGGGTGCCATTGTCTCGGGCTGTAACAGTAAAAATGAACCGCTCCTGTTCTTCGCGGTCAAAGACCCGAGAGGCTGTCAAAACCCCAGTCTTTCGATCCAGATCAAAAAAGGAGGCATTGGGGCCAAGTTGATAAACGATGTCTGCATTTTTCCCACTGTCCTCATCAGTGGCACTAATAGTGGTTAAGTACAGACCACGACGGTTGTTTTCAGAAACTGACAGCTCAATTACAGGCTGGCTGAAAATTGGAGGGTTGTCATTCTCATCCTCTAGCTTAACCCTCACCAGGGCGGTCTGGTTCAAACTGGGCTTGCCAGAATCAGAGGCCACTATTTTAAAGCTGAATTCTTTGGTGCCCTCATAATCCAACAAGGAAGAGGTCTCTAACAAGTACTGGTTGTCATATACTGCCTTCAAGTGAAATGGCACCTCTCTCTCAATGAAACAGATCACTTTGCCATTTACATCAGTGTCCTTATCTGAGACTGTAATTAGAGCAATCTTGGTATTGACAGGGTCTTTCTCAGATAGGTACACTGTGCCATTGATGGGACTTATTATGTACCTGAGGTCTATGTTAGGGGGGTTATCATTCACATCAGTCACATTGATAGTAACAGTTGCCCGGGCAGGTGTAGAACTGCCATCGCTGGCCAGCACCGTCACCTTGTGGATAGCAGTCTCTTCTCTGTCTAAGGCCCTCTGAACTGTTATTAGCCCAGTGGTGTTATTTAAAGCAAAGAGTCTTTTTGTTGCAGGAGCAACTTGGGCACCAAAAACGTATCTGATTTCTGCATTGCTCCCTATATCTGCATCTGTGGCATGAAGCTGAATGACAGAGGTACCTATAGGGGCATTCTCTGGTATGTGAACCTCCACTTGATTCTCTTTAAAAACTGGCCTGTTGTCATTGACATCACTTACTGTGACCTGGAGAATGGCTGTACTGGATTTCTGGGGAGTACCTCCATCTTCAACTTTGATTTTCATGACATAGGTATCTTTCTGCTCCCGGTCCAAGTTCTGCTGCACAATCAGTTGAGGCCACTTCTCACCTTCAGGTGTTTCCACAATATCCAGTCCAAAAACACTCTGCCCATTCAAAAGTTCATAGTGCTGCACCCCATTGAAACCAGTGTCAGGATCCGTCGCTGATGGGATAGGGAAGCGGCTGTTGATCAGAGTGTTTTCAGGGATGGAAATGTTGATGACGGGAGATGGAAACATTGGGGCATTATCATTGGTATCCTTCACAATTATTTTGATCTTGATCAGCCGGAAAAAGTCATTGGGAAGAATCACCACCTCCAGTTCAAAGAAGCACTCATTTTCTTCAGCATAAGCAGCTCCTGCACAGAGTCTCTCTCGGTCAATTCTGTTGGAGGTGGTGAAGATCTCCCCTGTGGTACTGGAGACTTTTACCAAAGGGGCATCCCCTGCTTTGGAGACCAGTCTGTAGACAAGGCTAGCGCTGGTTCCTGTGGCAGCATTGATGTGAGAAATGTTCAGGTCCTTTGGTATGTTCCCAATGGGGACATTTTCCGGCAGCTCCTCTCGGATGGTGTAGATAAGTTCTTGAGCTACAGCTGAATCCAGCCTCAAGCAGGCAATCAGGGCAGCCAACAGGTAAAAATCCCTCAGGTCCATGATAATGTGTTTATAGCTCCTTCTCAGGGTTTCAAGGGTTCCACAATGGAGTGCTGCCTCGTTGGCAAGAAGAGGACTGCAAGAGGAATCACATCACAGCTTGTACTTCCCGACAGCCCCTGTCAACACAAATACAACAAGAAAACAAGTGTTATTGTCTCATTTTAACCAAGGATGCCAGATGTAACTGCCAAGTCTTGTGCCACATTCCTGCGACAGCGCATACACACACACACACACACACACACAGTCATACATGAGAAATACCCACCACCTGCTTCCTTCTCTCTCTTTCCTCTCTTTCTTTCGTTCCCCCATTTCTTTCCCTCCTCTCTCTCACTTTCTGTGGATGTGCGTGAGCAATTTCTCTCCATGAATGTGCCAGCAGACCGCCACCAGCCTTTGCACACTGAGAACAAAATTAACTAGTTGCAAGATTGAAGGGAGAGAGATGCAAGTTCACGCACAGAGGGAGACACACGCTGTTGCCCAAATCAGTCTGGCAGGCTGCTCACAAAACGCTTTCTCCTTCCACCCATGCATTTCATACTAAGTTTTTTTTTTTTAATACAAAAAACACCACAACCTTAGCACAAATGGTGCGCTAACTGCAATGGAAAGGACTGTGCATCTGCCTCCCCCTTCTTTCCCTTACCTAGCTGGATTTTGTTCCTCTGGCTTGTAGGTTTTCTCTTCTGCTAGTGCCATGCTAGAGCGGTCTAGGAAGGAGCTGAACCCAGGCGGGCTGCTTCTGCAGCAGCTCTGTGGCGACTTCCCTCCCTTCCTTCTCAAGGAAGGAAGGAAGGAAGGAAGGAATAAAAAGGCAACGACAGGACCTCTGGTTTCTTCCCCAGAGCCAGCCAAAATGTCACCTTCTCCAGATGTTGACACAAAGACAGAGAGAGAGAGAGAGGAGCTATGCCTCTCAGCTTGATGGTGCCCAACTTCCAAAATAAATAAGGGGGGGGGGAGAGAAGAGAGAGAGAGAGAGATTTAGGGAGGAGGCAGCAGCAGCAGCAGCAGCGTCTGGAACCAACTCCAAAGCAGTGAGCCAGATGTTTACGAAGAGGAGGCAGAAGGATGCTTCAAGGGGAGGGGAGGTGGCTGTTTGTCTGGATGCTTCTGGGTGGGGGAGGAGGGCTAGCGATGGCTCCTCTGGCTCTGCCCCTCCGGATGGGTCCCTGCCATGCAGCTGCCACCCCTCAGTCCTGGCTGCCTGCCTGCCTTCCCAAGGCTTGCTGGGCGGCGGGGGGGGGGGGGGGGGGGGGGAGAGGCAGAGGAGGGAACCTTCTGCTCCGATGGGAGCCCAGGAAGCTCCAGGCGACCTCCTGGATCTTGGCTGGGAAAGGGGGGGGGGGGGGGGGAGGAAGAGAGGCTTCAGGAGCCCCGGTCTTCCCTCTGCATTCAAAGCCACTCGGGGATGTCTGTGATCCTCTCCCAGGCAGGCAGGCAGGTAGAGTGGCTATGCCAAGGAGGCAGGAGGCTCAACCTTCAAGGCAGGGCAGAGAAGCCCCCCTCCCTCCCTCCCTCCCCAGCGCCAGACCGACAGCCCTCCAGAGACACAGAGACAGAAAGAGATACGAACACACAGATGTATGACTTGACCTGGCTCTGGGGAAGAAACTTGCCCCGTATGTAGGTATATGTGTCTGTCTGTCTATATATATATATATATATATATCCCTCATCCTGTATGACTTGGCCTGGAAGAAACTTGCCCCATATGTGTGCATGTGTGTCTGTGTATATATATATATATATATATATATATATATATATGTGTGTGTGTGTGTGTGTGTGTGTTTGTGTATTAAAGCCCCCCATCCTGACCCTGGGTAAGAAACTGAGTGTGTGTGACTTGTCTCATGCATATGTGTATGTATATAGATATGTATGAGTGTATATGTAAGTGTGTGTGTGTATATCTATATCTAAATCTCAATCTGTCTTGACCCCCCCCCCCCCCGATCCCTGGCAGCGTGGGTAACTTTGCCCTTCCTTCCTTCCTTCCTTCCTTCCTTCCTTCCTTCCTTCTATTGCCGCGGTACCTGGCGATGCCGGACGAACTGCAGCAGAAGGCGAAGGAGGCTCCCTTCTCCTCCTCCTCCTCCTCCTCCTCTTTCTTCTTCCGAGAAGACCCCGATCCAGCCCCATCGGATCACCAAACTGCGGGAAAGCGGGAAAGGGGGGGGGGAGGGGGAGGAGGATGGATTTGGGGCCCGGAGGGGGGAGGGGGAGCGGGCAAGAAGGCGGCGGGGACCAAGGGGGGGGGCTGGCCAGGGAGTCAGAGAGACCTCGGGGAGGCGGCGGCGGCGGCGGGGGCCCCTTCTTCTTCTTCTTCTCCTTCTTCTTCTCCTTCCTCCTCCTCGTCCTCGTCCTCGGCGGGGTGGCTCAGCGGCGTCGGCAAAGGGGAAGGCGAAGGCAGAGGCGCAAGTCCGGCCAAGAGAGCCTCCTCGGGGCTCCTCATCCTGGGGCTCAGCTCCGGAGGAAGACCAGGAGGAGGAGGAGGGATGCCGCCGGCAAGGGAGCAGCAATCCGGGTCAGCCTCCGCGCCGCACCCTAACCCCCATCATCCCCAGAGAGCCCTCAGCCCGCAACTTCTGGGCGCTGCGGAGCGGCGGCAGGACCACGGAGAGCGAAGGGGCGCCTGGGCTGGCCTCGCCTCTTCCTCCTCCTCCTCCTCTTCCTTTCGGGCGCTGCTTCCTCGGCCAGGGCCCCAATCCGGGCCCCCTCTTCCTCTTCCTCTTCCTCTTCCTCTTCCTCTTCCTCTTCCTCTTCCTCTTCCTCTTCCTGCCGCCCCGGTGCCGCTCTCCGGCTCTCTCCTGCTCTCCCCGAACTGGGTTTCTTGATATAACTCTCCACAAGCCCAGCGCCGGGGCGGGAGCCCAGAGGAGTCGGGCGGCATCCCATTGGCCCCGGAGGCAGGGGGAGAGCGCGGGGGGCGGAGCGGGGTCGCTGATAGGCTGCCGGAGATGTCCGTCAAAGCCGGGGGCGGGGAGAGGGAGGAGGAAGAGGAGGAGGAGGAAGGTCTGCCTGCAGAAGGCTCGAGGAGAAAGGCGAAGGGGAAAGGGATGTAACTCTCTCTCTCTCTGTGTCGGAAAGGAGAGCGCTGCTCCTCTGGGCATGTGCAGAGTATCTGCAGCTCAAATATCCGGAACGGAGGAGACGGAGCTTCGCCTCTGCGGTTTTCCTTCTCTCCGGCCACTTTATGGTTGCTGGGTTCCCTGTTTCGACCCCCAACTCCCTGTCTCCTCCTATCACTGGCGTTTCCTTGGCAAGTTTTTTTCAGACTGGGCGGGAGGGGAGGGGGATTTTATTTTATTTTTATTTTTTTATTTTTTTGCCCTGGCCATCCTCTGAAGCTGAGAGAGTGTGACTTGCCCAAGGTCACCCCGTGAGTTTCCATGGCCCAGCCGGGATTTGAACCTCCGGAGCCATAGTCCAACACTCAAAGCCCGGCACCCTGCTGGCTCATGCCCTTTGTTTAAAGCAGCAAGGCAGGAAAGGGTGGGAGATGTAGTCCTCAAGGACCAGGGAGAGGAGGGGTGGAAAGGTAGTACTTTGGGTGGGAGGTCCTGAAGTGCCAAGGAGAGGGCATGGGGGTGGCACAAAGGGGGCTCCCTGATTGAGTCTCTCCATTTGGGATGCAGCCTTCCTCTCTTTCTGCTCCTTCTTGTGCCTTTCTGTTCTCCAGTGAGTTATGTTTTCTCATAATGCAGCCAAAATACAATAGTCTCCCTTTTGCCATCTTAGCTTCCAGGGAGAATTCGGCTTTGATCTGTTCAAGGACCCATTTGTTTGTCTTCTTGGCCATCCATGATATACTCAATACTTTTCTCCAGCACCGCATCTCAAATGAGTTGATTTTGGCTCCCCCCCCCCCCCCTGTCCAGCTCTCACATCCATACCTGGTGATGGGGAATGCAGTGGCTTAGATTATCCTCCTTTGAGTGATCTTGTCCAGTTCTTGCAGGGCTGCCCTTCCCAAGCTTAGTTTTCTGGTTTCTTGACTGCAGTCTCTTGTTCTGATCTGCATATGAACCAAGGTATGGGCACTATGAGGCTATTTCAGTTTTCTCATTGTCCAAGATGAGTTCTTGCAGATCTTCCATGGGAATATACCAAAGGACTTTTCACCTTACAGAATCCTGGGATTTGTAGTTTAGGGAAGGCTATGGAGCGTTCTTAGCCAGAGTCCTCCCTTGACACATCACTAAACTGCAAACCCCAGGATCTGCCTTCTGTGGCCTTTAAAGTCAAATCATACCACTGTAACTGCCTAGAGGGAAATGGCCGCTGGATGAACAAACTTCCCACTTGTTCCTCTGCTGCTCCAGAACTAGAAAGCTTCAGGGACCAGTTCTCATCTTGTGGACTTGCACTCTCTTGGGTCACTTTGGTGGTTCGGTTGGGCACAGGGGGCTTTTCCCAAATGAAGGTGACTGCTTCTTCCATCTTGACCTTTTTCCTTGTAATAATAATAATAATATATTTATACTCCGCCTTTAGCCGAAGCCACCAAGGCGGCTTACATTAAAAATACAACCCACATTTAAACAATGTACTTCCTTGATTTCTCCCCCTTCCTCGGCATAAATTCTTCAAGGTGTGCGCCGCAGATTATGACATGGGAAACTACAGGGAAATAGATTCCATCTCAATGTGAGGAAGAACTTCCTGGCAGTAAGAGCTGTTCGACTGTGGAATTTGCTGCTTCCGATTGTTTCTTTCTTTGGAGGTCCCCTTCTTTGGAGGTTTTTTAAACAGAGGCTGGATAACCATCTGTTAAGGGGCTTTTGATTGTGTATTCCTGCATGTCAGGGGGTTGGACTGAATGGCCTTTGAGGTCTCTTACAACTGTTACGATTCTATGATTTCTCTCCTGCCCTATCTCTGGTGGATTATTCCCTTGAAACAATAAAAGAGGTGGTTTTTCCTCCCTATTTCTGCCTTACTGTGAACATCCAGTGTAGTCGCAGCTCTTTTACAGCCATAATCTCACAATACTAACCCACTGTAGTCTGCTGGCATAAATATTTAGTATCTTAACACCGCCAACCTTAGGCAATATGAACAAATACATTGTTGGGGAGCAGGCAGGTGTCAGCCTTGTGGGGAAGTTTGCCATGGACACCTTGCCACTAGCTGTCTTTTGTGGCTTTCTGAGCACTTGACAACTGTCCTGTTTCTCTGGACAGTCTCATGTTCTGCTCCGTTTTCCCAGACTAACTCTCTTGTTCTGCTCAGGGCAGGTCAAGATAATGCTATTTATAGGGCCCACGAGTTGATAGCAATGCAAAACAAGTGAGCTTTCGGGCTTTGACAGCTATACCCCTGAACATGACATTCCCATACGTCTCCTGGAGAAATGCAGGTTAAAAGGTACTGGAATAGATTAGGTGTACAAATGGCTGGAAAGGAGCACTCAAGGAGTTACTGTTAATGGATTGCTCTCCGGTTTGGGAAAGATAAGGAGTGCAATTCCACGGAGGCTTCTCAATAGTCCAGTAGTGTTCTGTTCTTAATGGGGTGAAACAGTGGAGAGTGTGCACAGTGACACAGGGCTGACGCAAAACTGATTCCAAAACACAACAGAATTGTAAAAACGAATGAGGGAGTAAGCAACAGGCATTAAATGATCTCGTATATGCATGCTGACAGCTCCCTCCATGCAACCAGGGATGTTCTGATAGCCGTCCATTTATTTATTACAGTAATATCCTGTCTTTTCTTCCAATGGCTCCTCTCCTTTGCATTTTGTTTCACAACAGCCTTGTAAGGCATGTCAGGCTAAGAGAGAGTGACTGAGCAAAAGTCTCCCAGTGTGTTTTACAGAGAATAGAATCTGAAACTCTCTATTACTCTCATCACTATGCCAACTAATCCTGTTCTTATACCAAAAATCACCCCCAGTGGTCTCTCCATTTAACAACCTGATTAAGGCTATATTTCATTGCCAAATTTTATATATATATTCATTTTCAGCAGCTTGCTTTGAAAGAACTGCTTTTTCAAAGGGTTAAAGTTGCAGTGGAAAATTGTCCTATAATGCATCAACAGCCATTTAGAGAATTTCACAAGTTGTAGGGTGTGAAATATTAATAAATTGTGTTACAGGCTGCCACAGTGTTTGTGCGTATTGAATGAATTTGCACAAAATGCTACCCTAGCAATCAGAGATTTCAAGCAACAGAGGCTGAAAGATCAATCCAACAACAGTTTTACCATCACCACGGCCTCAAAAAGTAAAAGAGGACTTTCTCATAGTTTCTCATAGTTACTTTCTCATTCTGCCAATGCATGTCTCATGTTTCTCAAGTTTTGATGGAAACTAGGAAGACTGTAAAACAACAGTTTAAAAAAGAACAATGACAGTAAAGCCTCATTTAGAGATAAATAAAATAAACATCATAAAACATACACAAAGAAAATATGTCCTCATCATGTTCTGTAAGATATGAGGGAGTGGAGAGATTATTATGATCTTTCTCCGCCCCCCCCCCCCCCCCCGGTCTTTGGAAATCTCTGAGCAACAAGTCTAAGAGGAGTTCCCAGGAAATAATGTGCTGTCAGCACTACCCCAAAGGTCTTATATTTTGGATATTGTCAATCTTACTGCAAGCGCTGGTGGTGAGAAGGCCTTTCTGGAGGATCCATAGCAGTAGAGCTAAGAGCAGTGGCATCAGTACTAGGTGTTGGTTATCACCTTTAAAGCCCTAAATGGCTTGGGTCCAACCTATCTTCAGGACCGCCGCCTCCTGTATAATCCACCCCACACACTCAGGTCCTCTGGGAGGAATCTGCTGCAACCTATAAAAACTAGACTGTCTGCAACTGCCCAAAGGACCTTTTTGGCAACCACTCCCAGATTATGGAATGGCCTGTCGGATGAGATCTGTCACATTACCACCTTAAACAGCTTTAAAAAGGCTGTTAAGACAGATCTTTTCTGGCAGACCTTTCCTGAATAGATATCCGGCCACCAAAAGACAGCCCAACCTGCTCCCCTGATTCTGCTGCAGTTTATTTGTTTATTTGTATTAGCATTTTAAGTGTGTTTTATATTGTCATTGTTTAATAGTATTTTAAGGGGTGGGTGGGATTGTGGGATATGAAATGTATATTTTAATGTTGTAAGCCACCCCAGTTGCATTTCGCAGAGGAGCGGGATAAAAATTATTATTATTATTATTACTACTACTACTACTACTAGAGGATGCAGGAGATGCAGATCATGCTGGGCGAGATCCCAAAGGGAGGGTGTCACCTGGTGGGGCACTACATCTGGGGGCACTGGCACAGCTTCTAGGCAAGCAAGAGAGGATGCTTTGCCATTCACCCAGTAGCCACACTGGACCCTAAGCAGGCCCTCCGGAGGCTGCAGCACCCCCTTCCAGTAGTAACAGCTGATGCGGGGGTACCAGACCCTGAAAGCCAGATCCTTTAGGGGCTGGTGCAGCTGCAGCCATGCTAGACCCTGAAGGCCTTTCTGGGGAGGCTGTAACTGCCTGGGCAGAAGGGGAGAGCAACCCAGTTTCCCCCAGGTGACACCAACCTCAGGCACGCCATTGGCCAAGGTTACCTTTTTGGACTAGACCTCCCAGAATCTCCTCCTGGCATGGCCAATAGCTCTGTAGCAAAGAGGAGCACATGGAAAGAAATATCTAAGTTATGTCTATTCAGTGCCCCTATTGATTTAAACCTACCTACCTATTATCCCCTGCTTTCTCTTCTCATTTTGATTCATTTTGAATCAAAATTCAGAATGACTTGAACAGACGTGAAAGCTGACTATTCTCTGAGGCTGAGAGTGTGTGACTTGTCCAAGGTCACCTGGTGGGTTTATATGGCTGAGCTGGGATTCAACCCCTGGTCTCTAAAGTCATTGTCCAATCCTCAAACCACTACACCGTGCTAACTCAAGGTATTTAAGGGAAACTAATATTAATACAAGTCAAAATGACTTGAACAGACTAAAAAGCTGGGCCAAAGCTAACAAAATGAAATTCAACACGGAGAAATGTAAAGTACTGCACTTAGGGTAGAAAAACAAAAAGCACAGATATACAATGGGGGGCACCTGGCTGAACGAGACTACGTGTGAAAGGGATCTAGGAGTCCAGGTAGACCACAAGTTGAACATGAGTGAACAGTGTGATGCAGCAGCTAAAAAGGCCAATGCAATTTTAGGCTGCATCAATAGAAGTATAGTGTCTAGATCAAGAGAAGTAATAGTGCCACTCTATTCTGCTTTGGTCAGGCCTCACCTGGAATACTCTTTCCAGTTCTGTGCACCACAATTCAAAAAGGATGTGGAGAAACTGGAGCGTGTCCAAAGGAGGGCAACTAAAATGGTGAAGGGCCTGGAAACCAAGCCGTATAAGGAACGACTTAGGGAGCTGGGGATGTTTAGAGAAGATTAAGAGGTGATATGATAGCCTTGTTTAAATATTTAAAGGGATGTCATATTGAGAAGGGAACAAGCTTCTTTTCTGCCACCCCAGAAACTAGGACCCGGAACAATGGGTGCAAACTCCAGGAAAAGAGATTCCACCTCAACATTAGGAGGAACATCCTGACAGTGAGGGCTGTTCGACTGTGGAGCACACTCCCTCAGAGTGTGGTGGAGTCTCCTTCCTTGGAGGTCTTTAAGCAGAGGCTGGATGGCCATCTGTAGGGAATGCTTTGATTGGGAGTTCCTGCATGGCAGGGGGGTTGGACTGGATGGCCCTTGTGGTCTCTTCCAACTCTATAATTCTGTGATTCTATGATTCTCCCAGTTTTCCTGTCTTTTTTTTTTAAAAAAAAAAACCATTACAGTTTGATCAATGTGCAGATAATTCCTATAATGTTCATTCAGTTTTGAGATTAAGAAGTCTATACTTGTTTATTTGGATTATTTCTCCTCTCAGGGCCAATTCTTCTGTTTCTCAAGCAATGTGGGAGATGAAGCTGTGTGGGCAGGCAAACTGACATTTAAAAGAAGAGGAAGAAGCATGTTAGTTAAATGAAAGTTGATTTGATAAATAAACATGAAGTGTTGGGTTTTTCCCCTTAATCATTATTATTTCTTTATTAAAATATTTATATCCCTGTTTGTATCATATGATGTAGCATACATTATAAAGAGTTAAGAAGTGCTGGTGATTTCTTAAATGCATGTTAGGATAGTATTTCTTTCTTTCTTTTAAAATCTTTATTTAGCACATGAAATGAACAATTTCTTCACATGCATATGAACACATCTCTGAGTTTGTTTGCTCTCTCATTAACACTTCCTCTTCAGCAGAGCAGAGACAATTTAACAGCAATAAATTTATTCCAGTTGCCCCAAACCTATGTAGTTCTAGTGCCACACACCATATGTCTAGATAGGGTTGGGGGGTTATCACATAATTAGCATATGATTTTCTTTTTAGTGTTTGTACCCAAAGTATGGAATGCTTCTCCCAGATTTTTGCACACATGCGCACACACACACACACACACACACACTATTTTCCCATTTTGTTCTGACATTAGATTAATAGTATAATCCTGTGAATCCTTTACCAAGGCCTACATACCCTAAAGGGACCAGATCTTCCGTGATCTTGGATGCTAAGCAGGGGCAGCCCTGGTTATTTCTTGAATGGGAGACTGCCAACTAGGTGCTGTAGGCTATATCGCAGAAAAATGAACTGGCAAACCACTTCTGAGTATTCCTTGCCTAAGAAAATCCTATGAAATTCATGGTGTCACCATAAGTCAACAAGTGAATTGAGAGCACACATGAATGTTTACTCAATAGGATTTACCAGAACTGCCATCTGTGTTCTCCTCAGATTATTCCAAAGTGAATTTCCATTCAATAGAATCACTATTTAATCATCAACCCCCCCCCCCCAACATGGTAGTCTTAGCAGTGCTTATGCTGACTTGTACCACTGTAGTATTTTATATGGTGTGTGCATATGTTTTCTGGGTTCTTTCTTGTTTCTGCACTGGGGGGGGGGGGGAGTTGTAATGTTAGTAATTTGTTATTGAAGGGTTGTTGTTGTTGTTGTTGTGTCGCCAAGTCATTTCCAACTTATGGCAACCCTAAGGCAACCCTATACGGGGTTTTCTTGGAAAGTTTCTTCAAAAGTATTTGCCATTGCTATTCTCTGAGACTGAGAGTGTGTGACTTGTCCAAAGTCACCCGGTGGGTTTACATGGCTGAGCTGGGATTCAACCCCTGGTCTCTAAAGTCATTGTCCAATCCTCAAACCACTACACCGTGCTAACTCAAGGTATTTAAGGGAAACTAATATTAATACGATTAATTGATACTGAGATTCTTCTCCACTCTTGTAGTACAATGGTGAGCTGACTATCACCACTATTTTAGCTATAAGGGCAGAAGAATGGATTCATTCCATATTAATTAATTTAGAACTGAAGGGAGCAAATTAACATAGAGAGAAAACAGGATATTAGTAAAAACTGTCTTTTATGGCTGATAGGAGGAAAGGTTGAGAAACACATTCCAGATACATTGTTGCTAGTATGAAGCATTTTTTAAAAAAAAAATATTTTAATGTGGTTCTAGAAAGGTTGCTCTAGGTTTGGAGCTGAATCTTTATTCCTGCCTAGGATTGTTTGAGCCTTCAAGAGTAGGTCCAAAATTATGGGAATCCCAAGGAGAAAGGCAAATTCCATGTGCTAGATACTTCATTCTTCGAAGAACTGCTGGCACAACTCTTCTGACTATCCTTGTATAAAATATTGTTCTTTTGCCTTCCTCAACTTCCTTTAGTGTTATATTTAATACATGCCACTTCATCCATAATTCAGATTTTTTTCTCACTCCAGCTACAGACTGGTCCCCATTGGCTTCTACACACCTTTCTCTTTTTTCCTTTGTTAAGGGTCAGATGAGAATTCTGTGCAAGGAGATTTGGAGTGGTTTGTTTATCCATCTCACACACAAACACCCACAAAATATGAAACTGAATAAATAGTATTCATCTTCATTCATTGCAGTCCACAGTTCCTCTAACCATCCCTGTTCTTAATTCCCTAAAGGAATCAAGTAAACTATGTATTTATGAAAACAAAACAATCAATGATTTGCCTCCTGCAAACATGTTGTCTGAATAAAATGCAACTTTGCTAGTCCTTAAACTGTGTCAGACAAAGACGATTGAAACTATGGAGTTTATCACATGGGAGGCAAAGTGCCCAAATCCCATGAATAAACGGGGTTTAAATCCAGTGAATATGCCACAAGAGCAGGATTGTTTTCAGACACGTTGGGCCACATTGACATTAACCCGACATTAATCCGTGTAAAAAGTGGCAAAATTGTGCTGCGTTTTAACTTCAGGATTTTCCCAAAGTTAAAGAGCAGTGTGATTTTGCTGCTTTTTGCTCAAGTTAATGACAAAGTTGTCCAACATCATCTAAAAATAATCCTGCTCTTGTGGGATATTCATGGATTTAAACCCTGTTTATCCAGGGGATTTAGGGATTTGCATGTGATAAACTCCATAGCGCTTCCTAGTGGGTGAGTGATGGTGGTGGTGGTGCTAATGGCTATTGGTATTATTGTTTGTTTTGGACTGAAATCCTATGATTGGGTATTGCTTCCACATCATATGGGTAGCTCCTGTCTCTAGTCCCAGTTTCTGCAAACCTAGCAGTTTGAAAACATGCAAATGCAAGTAGATAAATAGGTACCAGTTTGGTGGGGAAGTAAACAGCGTTCTGTGCAGTCATGTCGGCCACATGATCATAGAGTAGTCTCTGACAACGCTGGCTCTTTGTCTTAGTAACAGAGATGAGCACTACCCCTTATGGTCAGACATGACTTGACAACCTTGTCAATAGGGAATACCTTTACCCTTTAATAATTGGATTGTTTGACCCTATATATTTTCTAAAATGAAATGTGCAACTCAAGAGTCCAGGCAAGCCTCAGAGCCTTTTTCCTCAATCTATGCATTTTCTAATGTACTTTTATGTTGCTATCATTATGTTGTTATCAACAACTATTACTGCATTTCCCCAATTTGTTCTGTTCTTGGCTTGTAGAATAATTTGGGCCAGATTTGCATGCAACTCTGACAACTTTGTTCACTTGTAGTTGAGCATCTGTGGTGATTTTTTTTGATGGATTTCTTATATGATCAAGAAAATATATAGGTCTCAATCTAATTGCTAGCCCCAAGTAGACTAGAGCCATTGAATCAATGAGATTTGCAGAAATGTTGATTTAACATTCAGTTATTATTTTAGTACATCTAATTTATGGGGTTAGCAATGGATCTTAGGCTTCAGATTGCAATCTTACATGATTGGAGCTTTAGCCCTCCAGATGTTTGGGCCTATAACTCTCATTAGCATTGTCAGAGGTTGCATCTGCACTGCAGAAATAAAACAGTTTAACACCACTTTGACTGTCATGGCTTGATGCTATGGGACCCTTGGACTTGTAGTTTTGTAGAGCACCAGAATTCTCTGACAGAGAAGGCTAAATAGCTAAAAAAAAAAAATCCATAGTATTGAGCCATGGCAAATAAAGTAGTATCAGGTGTCAAATTGTTTTATTTCTGCAATGCAGATGCAGCCTCTGAGAAAAGGGATAGTGAGAGCTGTAGTCAAAAACATTTGAAGGGTTAAAATTCCCCACCCCTGCTACATGATTCTTCTGAAGTCACTAGATCTTATTTCTCTCTATGTGTGTTTGTGTGCGTATATCACAGAGAGAGAGAGAGAGAGAGAGAGACCACCTAGTTAACCATTATTGGCCAGGTGATCCAGGATAGGGTATGTATTTTAGAATGGCAGATTTCTTTATTGATTTCTGGTTTAGTTTTTCTTTTGTTAAAAACATTTGAAAAGTACTGACTGGGATCTAAAGTACCATGGGTCATGTTGCATTTGTGCTTGGGGTTTTTTTTTTCAGTTTCTTTTCCTGTCCTCTTCTGTATTAGCTTCTCCCCCTCTATCTTGACATTTGAAGATCCTTTCGAGAAGCATCTTCAAAAAACAACACTGAGCTCTTGTAGAGGTTTCTCTTGAACTCAGCTAGTACTTTTCCGTAATCACCTGACTTCAAAATCAATTTCTGTGGTTTTTTTCCCCCTTATTCCCTGAATTTTGCAGCATCTGGCTTGAAGAACTCTAAAGTTTACATACTGTCTCTCCTCCATTTGCTTTTTGACATTTGGTTAGTCGTAATAGAGATATATGGTTAAATTGGGATTATGTGAATCTATATATATATTTCTTTGTTGAATTTCATACTATTCATACTATTCTTATTAGTTCTTCTCTTGTTCACTTTTAACTTTTCAACTTATATATGGAAGTGTGTACATTTTCTAGATCTTTGCTAGCCATATATAGACATTTTTTAAGTATGTGGATAGGCAACCTTTTAAAGCATATTTCTTAAACATTCTTGGAGGGATAGTATGTTATACAAAGTTCAAATCCATATTGAAATCAATTTATAGTTTTCCCATTAAAGTTTGTACGCCTTATAATACTACATTTTTAAATAAGGCAGCTAGATGAGCTACATAATTGTGTGGAAAGTGCTGTGGGGGGGATACAAAGAAACATTTTTATAACCTTCATAAATAAAGTTTATAAAATTAAGTTCTCATGCAGCTTAATTATGCATCAAAGGAAGAGAGCAGAGACAAGGAAATCTAATAATTAAGGAAGAAAAGTTGGCCAATAAGGCTCAAAGTCAATAGTCAAGACACTGACAAGAAATAATTACTTTACAGCTAACTCTCAGATATATTTTGGCACAAAGCTGGTAGTTAACTCTCCAGCACTGTGTGCCAACCCTGGATATGGGGTGGGAGGGGGGAATAGGGAGGGAGCTGCCTGCAAATTTTTGTATTTTGGAAAATACCATACATATAATTTAGATTGTAAAACTTAGGGTAGATTTCATAATTCATCATTTAAATATCCTTGGTTGTAAGTGACAGAAAGGACTATAGTAAGGAACATTTGCTTCTAATGTCTTATCATTTGCTGACTTTTATTTTGATGTGAACCAATTCTGCTGGAAAACTGTAGGTAATGCAATTTAAACAAACATTGTGTTTGTCTAACATCTCATTCATACATGAACTCTTCTGATACGTGTATGCAGGGGAGTGGGAATTGCACTGATGATGCCTTCAACTTATTACAAAAGAACATACCTCAGTACAACCTGTGTGCACGATTGGGGACTCCTGAACATGCAGGGGCTTTGCTTACATTGAGGCTTTTTCAGAGATTGTGCTAAAGTCATGAAATGGTGGAGGAAAATTGTCATAGAGTATATCTTTTGTTTTTACAAAACCTCAAGTGATGTCTTCCGCTGTGCCTTGTGTTGCTCAAAACAAGTGGGGAAGACTTTCCCACAAAACCAATAAAAGTAGTTATTTTAGGGTTCTTTTTTTAAAAAAAATGAGAATGTGGGTACTTCTTTAAATATTTCCAGGGTGTGAGAGCCTGTTGCAGCAAAAACAAAAGCAAAGAGGCAAGTAGCCATCTTTATTTGGCAGAAGCTCTCTTGGACTATTGTTCTCTCAGTCCATGCATCGGATCCAAGTGACTTCATTCTTCAAAGTCTCACACAAAATAAAGCATGTTTGTCTTTAAGGTTCCACTAAACTTGATCTTATTGTTGTTGTTGTGAACTGAATTAAGGACCTTTTCACTCTATCCAGTTATAGCATTATGATGGCAACAGCGTATGGAATCCTGGGATTTCCAGTTTAAGGACAAGTATTAAGATTTCTCAGGCAGATAGCTGTAGTGCCTCTCCAAACTACAAACCCAAAGAGTTTATAGGATACAGCCATGGCAGTTAAAGTGGAACCATAGTACTATAATTGTGTAATGTGCAAATGTTCTTAAACTACTATAGAACAGGCTTTGCAACTATAAAGATAACTAGTTATTTATTGATGACTCTTCAAAGTGATTCCCAAGCTAGACTGTGACTCAGGCTGCTGCCACCCTGCAAAATGAATGCAGTTTGATATCCATGATTAAATACTATGGAATCCTGAGATTTGTTATTTCTTGTGGCACCAGCACTCTCTGAGACAGAAGGCTAAATAGCTCACAAAATTACAAATCTCGGGATTCCATAGGATGGAGACGTGGCAGTTAAGGTGTGTCAAACTTCATTCATTCTGCAGTGTAGCTACAGCCACAGTGTGACTAGTGAAAGCTAGTGTTGGATGAGGTTTCCAACTTGCTGAGGTTATTAAAGCCAACACATCTGTTGGCTTTCATAACCATAAGAAACACCCTTATCACATATTTGTGAAATGCATCACAACTGAATTTCAAGGATTGGGCCTTGGAGGAAACTTTTCTTGTAGTTTCTTAGATTTGCTTACTGATTGCTCAGTCTTTGTGTGCCAGCCATGAAGCAACTCCCATGGGCTTTAGGAAACACTGATTGTTGGCCCCTGTTTCAGTCACAAAGCCATTTCCCTATCACTACTAAAACATGGACCAAAGTTCAAATTAGCCCTGGTAAACTTGTGGTTGTCTGAATGTTGCTAAACTCTCATTCCCATCATCCATAGCCAGTTTGACCAGTTATGAGCCATGATGGAAATAGCAGTTTATAAATATAAGAAGGATTGAAGGTTCCCCAAGAAAATACCAGACAAATGTCAAAGTGGCTAAATATCTACACTGGTTTGTTTGATTGTTTGTTTATTTTGGACTGGGGGAAGTGAAATAAAAATATCCAAAAAGTGTAGGGGATATTGTAATGGTCTTAGGTGTGCTGACTGGAGTGAAGGCAGGAGGGAGGAACAGCTCTGTTTGTAATTCAGGGGTGGTTCCAGACAAGGATTATTGTGCTATTGCCCTGCTTCATTAACTGAGTTTCAGATTGCATTGCACACTTGTAATCCTCCTCTATATTTCCACTGCTACCTCATCTCCTCCTCCTCTTCTTCCTCCTTTCTTATCATGAGAGAATGCATACATAGTGACTTCTAATTTAAAATATCTTAAGAGATTTGAAATAGTTCAGGTGATGGTGATGATGATGATGATGATTGTTTTTTTTTTAAAAAAGTAGATCACCTATGCAGAAGTATATAGTTAAACAGAATTTTGTTCTGTGTAAACTGAAAGACTGCATACTCTCATTCCACTAAGACTTAATCCACTCAAGGATATCAGCCAGACACAATCTGAAAAGTAGATGGTGTGGCACGTCAGAACCCCAAAGAAGGCTTAGGTGTGGGGAGAGGAAGTGATGGGGTATTCACCCAGTGACCTAAATTTTCTTCCTGGCCTATTTTCCTACATTATATTACACCCTAATTATATTTCTTACCAATGATTACAGTGTTAGAGGTACATCCATTTGCAATCACATACTCCCTCTTAGAAATTATCTCTTTCTAGGCATTAACAATGTTGTTGTTTTTTCTGATGATAGTAATGTCAGGGAGCTTTGGCACTTTTCTTTTCTAGCATCATTAGAGATATATAACATTCTGATTCTAATCACATCCCAGTCATTTCAAAGTCACATTGTAGTCACATCACATAGCTCGGTAATAATTATTTAACTTTATTGCTATGCTGAATAGTTTTCTGTTTGCTTAAGGATAACTTTAACTTGTAGTCAGAACTGATTACCCTGTGCTCACAAATGAGCTTCTTCCAGGTACACAAGGTTAGCTTCACTGAGGTCTGAGGAGATAAATAATAATCAAATTGGATTAAACTAACAGCTGCCGGACTTAAATTCAACACGTTCCCAAGTAGGGAACTGTAAAACATGTCCTTGCTCTTTATAGAGGCTGCATATGTTAGAGAAGCAAAGCTGTGTTTGCCTGAAATACAATCGATCATGTTAATGTCTGCATGCTTGCTGCATTTTTGTTAACCTCTCAGAAAAGCTGGCCTCAGGACTAAGCTCTTGTGTGCCTTGAACACAATAAATTGCTGAATCGTGCCTTCTGGCATCAAAGGGGTGAGATGTGTCAGGTTCTCTTTATTAATCTTCTAGAAGGAGAATTAATTCAGTAATTGAGAACTGGGCTCAGGTCTGCTAGTTTTTTGGGGCCTTGGTACCTCAGTAGAAAAGTCCCATACCCCTGGTCTGCTTGAAGAGCCACACCAGAGAGAGGTCATGGAGCCATTCACATTGTGCTATTGTGATTCCACTTTGACTGCTATAGCAACAACCTATAGAATCTTGGGATTTCAAGTTTAGGGAGGGACATTTAGACATCTCAGCCAGAGCGCTCATCAAAAGGCAAACTATAGGATGCAGCCATGGCCACTAGAGTGGAATCATAGTGTTGTAACTGAGTTGTGTGAAAGGGCGTAGCTCACTCACAGGCAGTCAAACAGTAGTTGCTGGTGGCTTGCATATTAGTGGGAGATCTGCTTTGGGTTTTTGTCTGCATCTTAAGAGATCAAGGACTTTGCATAGCCCCCTAGTGGTGAACCTATGACATGCACGCCACAGGCAGCATGCGAAGCCTTCTATGTGGGCGCGCGTGCAATGGGACTCACCTGCCTCCCTGCCAAGGGCTCAGAAAGCCAGGGAAGCCTTGCCAGAACACAAAAAGTTAACTCGGGGCCTGCTGGGCTGCCTCCCTCCCACCTCTTCCAAATTCTCATTAGCCACTGGTTGGAGGGAGCCGTCAATTACCCGTTCCTCCTTCCTGTGTGATTGATGGCTCCCTCTGACCAGTGGCTGATGAGAATGTGGAAGAATCAGAGACCCTATCATGGGGTAAGCTTTGTCGGGGGGGGGGGGGTTAAATTTCCTGGACTTTGAAAATCTCCCTATAGCCACAAGGCCAGAAGGAGGAGGAGCTTGCTGGCAAAAGATATCCTCCCCACCATAGACCATCTTAACTAACGACTGAAACATGTAGGCATCTGACTAACATTTCCAATTGTTTTTCTCCTGTTTGGTTTGAGAGACGACATCCTGAAGTACCAGTGTATTTCAGTTGTGGCAAAAGACACATGCCTACATAGCAGTAGATATTTTTGCCCTTAATTATAGTCTACCCTTCCTATACATGGGGATCCGTTCTGGACCCACCCACCCCGCGTAAAGCAAAAATGTGAGACCTCAAGTCCCATTTGTTTGAATGGGGCACCCCACCCCCCACCCCCATGTGTGGTGCAGCGCAGGTGCCACAGGCAAGTGGCTCATTCATTTTACTGGGGCTCACTATCTGCATGACCTTGAGTTTGCAGATGGAGTGCCCGTGGATGGCACAAGTGAGCTGTATAGAGCAATTGATTAGTCTTACCCAAGTATTCCAACTGTCTTCACTGAAAGGAAATATATGCAGTTGATGTCAGGTGATATCAGACTTTTATCTCTGCTTCCTAAACCTTAAATGTGTACACTAACCCTATGGATACATACTCAGTTTGGAGAGACTCAGTATGAGTCACAATATGCCTCTGGTCCCCCACCTCACCTTATGTGTATAATGTCTTCAAATTATCTCTTCCAAGTGTCATATCAGTATGAATGTAATACAGATCAGTATGCCTGGGCTTGCATTCAATCACCTAGCATCTGGTATTACAAGGGGGTGGAATCAGCATGGTGTTGTGGTTTGAGTTCTGGACTATGATTCTGGATACCAGAGTTTGATTCCCAGCTTGGCCACTGGGTGACCGTGGGCAAGTCACAGGTTCTCAGCCTCAGGGGAAGGCAATGACAGGCACACAACAACAAACAACAAATGTACAATGTCCATTTTGATAAATGTCTATGCAGAATCATGTGAACTGCATTGGAAATGCTACAGACAGATAACAATAGCAGTGGCATGGAAAGATGGTGAGAGAGGTAGCAGGTACATGAAAAAAGAGTGAGCCCCCAAACAGAAATAACTGATTCATATTTTCAGAGACCACTCTGTTCTCTAAACACTGATATGAGGACTAAAATTTTATTATGCCATACAAACTGTCCTCATCATGAGAAGCTAGACTTCTTGATAACGTCAAGGACAAGTGATATTAAGGACTGTCCCATATTATGTGCAGATTGTTCACCATCGCACTATGCATCAGAGAATCCATTAACAAATGTGTCATAAGTGTGTGGTGCCCCACCTCATCTCCCTCCCCCTTTAGTCTTTCTTTTTGGTTTGGGGAATTTTTTCCCCCTTTTCTATAAGAGTGACAATGTGGGTGCACATTTTATCACATTTGTACTATGATCATTGCCAGTTCTCAACCCTTGTATCCAAATTGTCTTACAAGAATGTTAACACATTTAGCTCAGTAGTGATCATATATTGATGAATGAACTTTTCTAACACATATCCTTAACTCTGCTGGGTCTTGCCCTGTTCTCTTTTATGCTTCTTTCTATTGTGCCTCCTAGCAACAGACATTTTTTCACCACACCACTGTAGACCTGAAGTTTAACAATTAGAATTTGACAGTTTTAAAGATCCTGTGTTCAATCCCCCACCTCCAGACTGGGGGAAAAAGGTGGGCAAGGAGAAAAATTAATCTGAGTTTTACTCTGTACATTTTAAACATCCTGGAAACTCAGGAATATTTTTTTTTAAATTTCAAAAATGCTATTCACCTGAGCCTAAAATTATTTTCATAAATTGGCTAGTATCCTTTTGGTTAGTCCCAGTTGGTGTAGACCTATTTGATCAATTGTTGAATAGTGAGTCAACATGTAGATAAATCTCATTGATTCAATGGGTCTACTCTAGCCAGGGCTGACAATTGGATGAAGAGCATTCTGGTGCAGTTAAGTAGTCAATGAAATACAGACAGAACCCATATTACAATTCACAATACATTGGAGTCAGATCAGGTTGGATGCTGCAGATACCCTTGATTTCACTTGGTTTTCTGTCTCTTAGGCCTCATTCCCACTACATAATAAACTGGTTTTCAAACCCATTTGAACAGGTTTAAATGGCCCTTGTTTGCACTTGTGCCAAATTTCTGGTGCGGTTTGCTGAGGGGGACACAGCACTAAACTCATTTAAACCAGTTCTTCTGGATCTGCAGCATTCCCTGCTTCTTTTGAAATGAATTAATCCAGTGCAAGCCTGAACATGCTGTCTACTAGATTAGGTTCCTGTGGCGAGGTCACCCCTGTGAGGCGACTCCATGTTGAGTCAATCCACTGCTGAATGTGAACGCAAAGTGAATTAAATTGAAATGGGTAGTTTTGATCATAGTATGAATAGTGTGGGTGTCTATTCGGCGCTAAATTGCTTCATCGATTTGACTCAAAAAACTGATTTATTTTGTAGTGGGAATGAGGCCTTAGAGAGCATACACAGCTGGTAGAATGGATTCCCCTCCTAATTGAGCCCCCTTATACCCCTCTTAAACTCTGTTCCAGAGTGTGGAGTTTGGAGTGGGTGAAGGAGGACAAGAAGAAGTCCTTTTGCGGAAGCAGAAATCTGCTTGTGTTGTGCTGGGTATAGGTCTCATTTTCTGAAGCAACACCTGCTGACACATATAAACATGCAGTTGGTTTTTTGTTTTGTTTTATGAAACGCTAGGAAAAGATGTAGTAGAACCTGCAGTCATAGATTACTGGGAAATATGCCTCACTGATCTCAATGGGACTTTCTTCTAAGTAGGCATGTATAAAATTGTGTCATTAATAGTTTGAAGTTGTACATATGATATATGAATTCAGATATATATTTCTGTCTATGGTTTTGAACAGACTACAAATATGGAATAAAAAACTTTTGCGCACATAGCTTCAGTGCTGGACTACTTTCTTTTAAAAAGAATAATGTCATAACACAACTCTAACTGATACATTGTATACAAGGACCATATCTCCCTTGATGAGCCCACAATCATCCAGAGAGAATCTTCTCTCTGTCTCATCACCGTCTCCAGCCTGTTTAGATGGATCTAGAGAGAGAGCCTTCTCAGTGGCTTCTCACATGCTCTGGAACTCCCTCCCTAGAGAGGGTAGGGTCTCCCCATTCTGGCTTTCCTTTTGGTAAAAAAGCATTTTTATACCATCAGGCTATTTAAATTGATAATGGTTGGGCTTTCAAATGCTGTGAAAGTCAGATGTCAGGTTTGTATGTAGATTTTAGTACGTTTTAATATTTTAATGCATAATTGTAAAAACTTATAAATATCTAGGATTGGTCTTTTCAGAAACAACCACTTGGAAAGAACATCTAGCAAATATCAAAATCCATGCCTATAGATCGACCAAAGCAATCTTGAAGTTTACTGCTACTAAAGGAGGCAATTTAGTAAACCCAGCTTTAATGGTGTATAAAGCTAAAACAATGGCATGTATCCTTTATGGAGTAGAAGTGTGAGGTGTAGCAAAGATCTCAAGCCTAGACCCACCACAGACATATTTTTTGAGGATGTTGTTAGGCCTACCTAAAGATGTTTTAAATGTCATGATTAGGCTGAAAACCAATATGCTGAGCATAGAGAACCAAACAGATAAAAGAGTAATATGTTACAGGTTAAAGGTTCAGGAAATAGATAATACCAAATTGCCCAAAAATTCTGATAGAATCAGCTAATGGCTTGCTTTTAAGTACTTTTGTATTTTTTTTAAAAAAATTGTACTGTTTTAAATTTATTGTTAGCTGTCTTGGTTCTATATATTGGGAGAAAAATGAGATATAAATAAATAAAGTGATGAAGATGCTGTTGCTACTGCTGCTGCTGTACAATGGTAGTTTACATCAACTTTGAAACAATAGCATATCTGATCGTATAAAGTCTCCAATGTACAGTTCTTGCCTACAAAGAGGTAGAAATAGTGAGCACACCTGTATAGAGAAAAAAAAGAGAATGAGAGAGAGAGAGAACAGGTTTTGGATATTAATTGTCTTTGGTCTTAGCTTTAGGAGAAAGGGGTAAGTGTGGCCAGAGTTCAAATCCCTGTTTAGCCATGGGAACCCACTGGATAGCACTGGATAAGTCAACCTCTCCTAATCTCAGAGGTAGGGAATGACAAAACCCTCTGGGGTGGTTGGACTGGATGGCCCTTGTGGTCTCTTCCAACTCTATGATTCTATGATTCTATGAAACAATGCCAAGAAAATCCTAGGATAGAGTCACCATAAGTTATAGTCAACTTAAAGACACAAAATAACAAATTTTAGTAGTAGAAATAGTGATTTTATTTTGTTATTCACTCTATTGCTTTATTTATTTATTTAAAGCTTCAATCCATGAATGGCCAGTCTGCCAACAAAGTGAACTTACTGTATTTTGCCATTCAGCCCCTGCTCAGTATTGTGTATTGCTACAAGATGTTCTTTTAAACATTTTGCCTTTTTGTCCCTGTGCTTTGGGCCAATAAGTACTTACTTGCCAAGGACAACTTCCATTCCAGTGCTTACAAGATATATTGTGCACTACAACCACATTAAATTACATGACTTTTAAGAGGTCAGATAATTGCATTATAAATATACAACTTGCTTATTACTATCTCTCCCCACTCCTCACTCCCCATTTCAGCATTGATTTTCAGTGTTTTACTAAATGGGTAAATGTGAGCAGGCAGCAGACTTAAAGGAAGGGTGCACACACACTTAAGAAAACAATTTTTAAGTCTCTGTTATTAATCTGGATTTCTAAATGAGCATCACTAATGAAGTCAAGAAGTGATGAATAACTGAAGTCTGGAGGACTGGTCAGTTAAATAGTGGCTGCTTATACACATGTCTACAGCAAACCCTACTCACTCTGGGTCAGTACTATGAAGTGAAATACTTGATGATGCTTCCTCGCACCTGAAATGAAAGATAAGTTGTCTTGAGTGTAACTGTAAAGCTTATCATTCAGGCTTGAAATTATTCTCCAGAGTGTATGGACCTCCTATTAGGGCTAGTCTGCATATAAGTGTATTATGCTAATTGCTGAGGATTTTTGCACATTCATTTTCCAGAGCAAATTCTTATTTATTCACCCTTCCTCTGCCAAAAATGTGCAGTCTTGTGAACACATGTGAAGTGAACAGATGGCCATATGTTTGATAATGTGTATCCTCGCAGATGCTCATGGGTATTCCAGTAAAATACATGATTTCTTTTTCTGCAAAGTCTGAGGATTTTTTCACTCTCCTGAAAAAAAGCCCCAATCCCTCCAAATTGAAAGTGGAAAGGTCATATTTTATTCCAAAAGAATGAGTGGTATTTAGATTGCATAGACAAGTCCTTAGTTTTCCCTTGACCCCCCAAAAATGTTTTCCAAAATACACTAGGAGCTTGTGTGTGTGCATGCACGCACACACACAGTTCCAACCCCCCCCCCATATTTCTGTATTGTATTGTTCTGTAGAGCTCTACCAGAAATATTTTAAATAAATATATTGGCAAGCAAAAAAAGATGGAAAAAATAGAATTACCGAAAGAAATTGTAATCATTTGGTCTCGTTTCCATCTAAAAGGTTTTAAACTGGTTAATTTTTCTTCTTAATCTGTGGTCATTAAGGGACAAGTTGAATACAAAGCTTTTATGGCATTTTTGGAAGATGTGAAGGCTCAGTGTTTGGTGATTGTCCAGAAGAGAAAGATTTGATGGGCAACCATAAAGAACATCTGTCTGCAAAGCCCTTTGCAGACTGCTAGAAATAGTGCAAATTGAGTCCACTGAGCCCTGGCTCAGTGCTAGGGAATCATGGGAATTGTTTTTTCTTTTCTTTCTGAGACATTGACCCTTCTCTGTCAGAGAGCTCTGGTGCCACAATAAACTACAGTTCCCATAATTCCCTAACACTGAGTCAGGGCAGTTAAAGTGGACTCAATTTGCACTATTTCTGGCAGTCTGCAAGGCCCTAGTCTCGATGATGCATGGAGAATGTCCATAAAAGCATGTTTCAAATCATTCTTCAAGACAATGATGGATAATGGAAGGTGATCTTGTAGTTATATAGATATTTTAGATCCTTCTGTTTAGGACTTTATAAGATGCTACTATTTATTGAAACGGTGAGGTAATAAAAATAGGATGACATGTGTAACAGTGGAGACTACTTTGTCAGAAAAGTATGTCAAATGGGACATCCTGCAAGGTAGCTCTGCTGGTAGCTCTGCTGTTTTTTGCCTCCTCTGCAGCCTCTATCCCTAGGCTTTGTTGATAAAAGTTGATGTAAACAGTTTTCTATTTACTTTTCCACTAGCAAGATTATGATGTACAGTCCCAGTGTGTTCCTCAGTGGGAAAGCAAACTATGCCAGGGAATGACTGTCCCTTTCCCCTGTTCCAAAGAAGGTGGAAGGGTCCTTGGGGAAAGTAGTTGATGTAGCATTGCCAATATTTCAGTCCTTTACACTTAGGATGTAGTGAAAAGACCATTACACTTTCAGGGCAGACACAGAAATTTTTACACATCTCTAACCAATTCCCAGGGCAGATACTGGAAGATTCCTGCAATATTTTTCGAAATGCTCACTCCCATTGAAAAGTAAGCAGAAAAATTAATATGCTTCAGCTACTATTTTTGTCATTATCAGTGCAATAAATAAATAAATACAAGGAATAAACTGTAATAACAGGAAATATGTATAACACTTAAAGATATACCGAGCACCGGGGAAGACAGCAGCGGTGACCAGGACCGCCTCCCTCCCTCCCAAGCCCATAAAAAACACCTGTGCTGGGCGGAGTCTCTTAAAAGCGGTGGCGTGCCTGAAGCCGCAGAGGACTACTGGTCACCCAGCAGCCCTCGGAGGACCAGCTTCACCTGCGTGGCTGGGGAGGAGCATCAACGGCTTTAAAATCTCCGCCAGCTTCCAGCCCTTGGAGGACTATAATTCGACTCTGAATAATTTATGTATTTTTAAATTGCATATTTTAATGATTGTTATTTAATTATTGTTCAGTTTGATCTGTTTTTGGGGGATGGGGGGTGGGGGAAGGAGGGATGGGACTTAAAATGACTTATTTGTTTTTGATGTTTTGATATGTTGTACGCCGCCCCGATTGCTTGGCAGAGGGGCGGGATATAAATAAAAATTATTATTATTATTATTATTATTATTATTATTATTATATACTATCTCTTTCACATAATTTTTGTACATGCAGTAGGTCTTTGTTATCTGCTGGCGTTTGGTTCCAGGATACACCGTGGATAACAAAATCCATGGATGCTCAAGTCCCATTCAGTATAATGGCATAGCAAAATGGTGTCCCTTATATAAAATGGAAAATTGAGGTTTCCTGTTTGGAATTTATACCATTTTTGATTTTTTTTTCAAGCCATGGATGCTTGAATGTGTGAATAAGGTGGGGTTACTGTATATTATTTCAGTAAATCTTACATTAAGAGTATACATTAAGGATATTTTACATTAAGAGATTGAAGTTATATATCCCCACATTTCAGACAGGTGGCTTAGGTTGAAAGAACAATTGTATATTATGTTGGACAATAATTGTGTATTTTCTGAATGAGTTGATGTGGCAGCATTATCAGGAATTAACAATGGCATAGGAAGGCAGCTTAACCAGCTCACACTATTCCTAAACATTTGCTTTACAATTCCTCCTTCCAGAACTGGTAAATCCAGACTAGTTTATTTCCATTCTCAGTTCCCAGCTGAAGGAAAATGGCTGGTGGAAAGTTTTGAGTGGAGGCGAGAATGGTAAGCACTACCTCTTCCTCCTGCCACTTCTGCCCCCCAAAGTGTTCTTTCCCTGTTCATGTTTCTTGATTTAACAAGCATTTCTATCTGAAGTCTACCCAGTTACTTGATGAATGATGTCAATCAGAAAAAGTTACTTCTTTAGATATCTAAACCCATGATTTTTGTACCAGTATTGAACCCATTATTATTGACCAGCCATTATGTTTGAACCAGTATTGAATAATGTACCCTTTTTTGATTGGCTGACTTCTTTACTTGCCTGGAGTACGTCCTATCAGGTTAGAATTTGGAAAAAAATGACTTAAGTGTTTCATTAAAGTGTTATTAATTTGTTAGATCATCCACTTCCCAACATGATGCAACACTGTTTAATGTTTTCTGATTAATGCTGATTGTTCCTGTGCTTTAATTGATTAATTAATTTGGGGTTGTTAGAATATGGTGGGATTGGATGACTGTCCCTCTGCAAGATTCATTAAATAATAAGGCAGGACACCTTCAGGATGAAAAGGATTTGGACTGGAAGAAATGCTTCACAGGTTGCTAGGTTGACAAAGGGGGGTTTGCAGACTACCAGAAATAGTGCAAATTGAGTCCACTTTTAGGGTTAGGGTTAGGGAATCATGGGAACTGTATTTTATTGTGGCACCAGAGCTCTCTGACAGAGAAGGCTCAATGTCTCAGAAAAAAAAATTCCATGATTCCCTAGCACTAACCCTAACCCTAAAAGTGGACTCAATTTGCACTATTTCTGGCAGTCTGCAACCCCCCTAAAGTGCCTGTTTTATCATGGATTTCTTTGGAAGGAGGGAGAGAAGCAAAGAAACCTCTAGAACTCAGGAGCAGAAAAAGAGTAGTCATAGAAAGAGCTGGAATTGGGAAGCCATGGCAGAAGAAGAGAAAGAAGATAAGAATAAAACCTGGCCTGGCATAGAATGGAAATATGTTGGGGAAAGAGTGATTTGTTTTCTTCATTGGATGCCCTCAAGCAACAGGGTCTTTTTGAAATGTCAGATTCTTTAGGTCTGACAGTCTAGTTTTCTCTCTTACAAGTTGGCTTATATGGAGACTGTTGGAGTATTTCTGGGGAGTGAGCGAAGTATATTTTGACCATCTTCAGTTTTTCTCCTCTAGTCATTTTATTCTGTTCTCTTTTATATATTATTTATAACATACAATATTGCATAGTATTGTTTGGAGTGAGCTGTAGTGTACCACTTTGTACTTTGTTTTTGTTCACACAGTGATGGGAATTTATATAATTCAGTGGACAATTATCCTTCTCCCAATTTGCTCCTCTCTTGCTTTCACTCACTCCCTCTTCAATAATTCTTCTGCTTTCTACCCACTCCACTGCTTCAGCATGTCAGATGGTTTGATATGTTTGGCTCCATTGAGCCCATTTTTATTAAATGATTGGGAGTGTGTGAATGGGGATGTTTTAAGGTGGCCACAGATTAACATCAAGGCCAGGCTACCCGATTGAATACATTGGACTGGCTTAAAACAGCAACAACAAAAACATGTATAGCTATTTCTGGACTAATTTAATTCCTTCCTGAAACTTTGTGTCAAACTTTTTATGTATCATGTGAACACACAGAGAGACAAAACTAATGAGTGCAAACATTGCTTTATTTGATAAGCAGTACAGTTCATTAGCCTAATAGTTAAGAGAGTTAAACAAAATATAAAAAATAAACACAGGACCTTTACAGACTGCCAGAAATAATGCAGCTTGAGACCACTTTAACTGCCCTGGCTCAGTGCTAGGGAATTGTGGGAACTGTATTTTATTGTGGCACCAGAGCTCTCTGACAGAGAAGGCTCAATAACTCAGAAAAACAACAACAATTCCCATGATTCCCTAGCACTGAGCCAGTGCAGTTTAAGTGGTCTCAAATTGCATTATTTCTGGCAGTCTGTAAAGGCCCTAAGATGCCTACATAGTGGGATGCAGTGGATCAACTGGTTAAGATGCTGACTCTGTTGATTGAAAGATCAGCAGGTTGGTATTTCAAGGCCTGGGTACTGAATGATGGGGTGAACTCCTATCAATAGTCCCAGCTTCTGCCAACCTAGCAGTTTGAAAGCATGCAAATGAAAGTAGATAAATAGGTACCACTTCAGTGGGAAGGCAAACAGTGTTCTGTGCAATCATGCTGGTCACATGATCACAAAGTAGTATCTGACAACGCTGGCTCTTCAGCTTAATAACAGAGATGAGCACCGCCTCCTATGGTCGGACATGATTTGACAACTTTGTCAACAGAGAATACCTTTACCTTTATCTAAGATGCCTACATAGAATTCTTGGGCTTGTACATGCCTTATCTTTTAATCTGGAAAGTCCTTGGTTCCTGCCTGCAGAATGTGTGCTGCACTATTATTGCAGATCATGCTGAGATAGTATTATCATACAAAAAAGAAAGCAGAAATGGAACCAAAGAGTAGCACTTTTTTTTGTGCCTGACCACATGACATCTCAGCACTTCAGTTCTCTTCCTATGGGAGACAATTTTAAAAGTGTGTCCTTTGTCTATCTGGAAAAATATGTTGAACAAAATTCACAGTTTTATAACTGTTTCACGTGGAAAGAGAATTGAATTGCTATGTCATGTGATAAGGTATGGAGAAAGGCACTACTCTCCAGCAGTGGCATCACTGGGGCAGGGGGGTGCAGCAGTACAGACCTCACTGGTTGACACCCCAGAGGCGAGTGTCACCTGATTGAGTAGTACACCCAAGGAGAGGGGTTCACCCAGTGGGTTAATACACCCTGGGTGGGGAGGTTGCCTTCTGGGTCTTAGGCATCCATGGCAACGAGGGACTTAGAAGGCCAGCGAGGCTGCTGAGGTGGCCAAGCATGGCCCCCACCTTGCTGTCATGGTGCCATTCTAAGCACCATGGCAGTAAGGTGGTGGTGGGGACTGTTATTTTAGCTCCACCCCAGAAGCTCCGGCCCTGGAAGCCCTACCCTCCATACTTACACCCTGGGTGTGGATGCAGATGCCCTCCAGCTCCATTTCTGCTATCTTTTCTTTTGTTACTAAGGCTGTTTGATTAAGCAGAGAGGATGCTGTGTTTCAGTTGTGCAGGATTTTTTATTATTATTATTATGCTCAAATGAACTCTAAATATATTCTCCTCCAGGTTCACTAACTGATTTTTGCAGCTAGGCACCTCTTGCTGTATTTGCAGTGGATCAGTGTCCTCCAGCTGAAATAAACACATCATTGATTACTAACATTAAGTGTCATTCCTTATCAACTTTTACCAAACAAAGTGTTTGAAAGTCAAATGAACATTGTGCATGTTGGCAAGATTGAGAGTGACAGAAAGAGAAGAAAAATCTAGAAGAAAATTTAATGGATAGCTTTTAAGACAAGATCCCATGCTTTAGGATAGCCACTCTGAACCTAAACATTTCTAGCCATGTTGGACTTCAACTCTTCCAGACATTAATAACATTATGGGCTTTGTAGTCCATCTGGAAGAAAACATCCAGATTGGAGAAAGGCAACATCAAAATGCCAAAAAAAAACAAAAACAAAAGTTTTGAAAATGTCAATAATAAAATATACCTATACATATCAGTGGTGACAACCTCCAGCACATTATCTCCAAATTCCATAGTCTATTCTGAAAACTAACATTTTAATCACCGGACAAGCAACAATATAACTAAATATTTTTGTTGATTACTAGAGTTATCAGTAAGATATTCATTTGCTAATTCCTTACATTTAACATTATCAAATTAATTTTTAAAGCCAATATTCTAAGTTTTGAGTTTAGTTCTCTTGTAGCTTCAAAATCTACAAGGTTTGTTCCCTTTTTCTAGTCTTTTCCCATTGCCCACCTTTCCCAACCTGAAAAATGGACTGTAGCTACTCTTTCTTTGCAGAGATAGTAAGCAATTTTCTGCTGCCACTAACTGGGCCTTTTGTTGCCTGACAGTTTTCCACCTTTCTCATTAAGTCCTACCTTTCACTTTTCTGAACTTAAGTTAGATGTGAAAGGGGTTTTAGGACAGTGGGTGATAAGGTTGTATAGTCTTTCAGATCTATTGACTCTTTTTGTTCCTGCTTTGAGCCTTGATATAGTAAGATGACAGAAAAAGTCTGACAAAGTGAAGTCGGGCTTAACTATGGAGATTTAGCACCTGTTAGAAACAGATTGAAGGTTGAGTCAGGATCCTGTCACAGACAAAAGTAGTTTAAATGAGGTTTAAACCCACCACTATCCAAGTGAGGAATTATACATTGTAATCTTTCTACTCCCTTTAATATATCTGAATTGAAAAAAATTCTACAGGTTGTCAAGTTGGGGAGCATTCAATTTATGTCAGTTTAAAGCTTATACTTTGGATGTCCCATTACTATGCTGGTGGTGCATTGGTTGAGACGAAGCATTATCATGTTGTGGTTTTATGGCAAGTTGATTTAGTTGACCTCACTGACCCCATTGTTTTGCAAGTCTTCTCAATAAAAATTGTGGCCTGTTTAAAATCAATTTTATGTGTACTGGTTTTCTTTCCACTTTCTGCTTCAGCTGTCTCCCTTAACTGGAAATGGTTCTGGGCTGACTCTCATATTTTTTTTCCACATTATCTGCCACTTGAGATCCTATCACTGTAAAAGCTAGAGAAGCTTATACATGCATGATGTGTGGTTCGCTATTGAGTTATGATCCTGTCCTATTGCATACAGAAGAAGTGTTCCAGACTTTTAAGGACCGTTTCCATTTTGAAAACAAAAACAAAAACAAATAAACAAAAATACAAAAGAGCACCACCAACAACTGATAAGTTGTTTGCTGGGTGGAGCTACTGATCACCACTATTGGATGACAAGATGATTAAGATATTAGGATTAATATAGTTGGGATCTTACCAAAAATGGATGGGAAGTATTGGCAGAAGCAGAAGGCAACTGATCAGCAAGGTACAAGTATGCAGTTGGTGACTGGCTTTCAGGGTCGGCTTGCCAGTCACATTAGTATAGTATGGTATTACTCCCATACTAGTGGTCTTTCCCCCCCCCCTTTTTTTTTCTTCCAAGAAAACCATGAAAAATCCAATGGATTCTAGTCCATTCCTGGTCCCAGAAAAAATTACAGATCGAAGGGCAGTAAAAAGAAAAAGTGACTAGACCCTTTAGAAAAGATGAGACAAGCTTGTTTTTTGTTAGAGGACAGCACGATTGAAGAGGAACACCTGAGAGCTCAGAATTTTAGCTCCTCAGGAGCTAGAACTGATGGCTTCCATGCAGGCAAAGAAAGGGAGATCAGTATGGAGAGGATAAAGATTAGCAAGCATGTCTTGTTCTCTTTTTAAAAAAAATGAAGTACAGGAGGTCCAAGCCCACTACCACCCAGGCAGCAGCCAAGCACCATGGGAGGGAGGGGGCGAGGGAGAGGGGTGACTGGGTAGTGTGGATGGCCTCTCGTCTCTCCTGGTGTTAAAGACAGAAGGAGAGAGGAAAGAGAAGCAAAACATAGATATGTGCATTACTTTGTTTCCCTCTTACACATATTGCAAGGGGATGAGGACATAGTCCAGTTGCCTCCTTCCTCTTTCTTCTCCACAGCCATAAATGGTATCCTAGCTGGTGGCTGGGGGAACAAGCAAGCACAGAGCTGCATGCAGGGGCACTTACACTTGGTACCAACCATTTTCTATGTGTGTTTGTGTGTGAAAGAGAAGTGTATGTCTCCTATGTGTGAGACTGAAAATGGAAGAGACAGAAAAGCGGAGACCTTCTCACTCCTTCTCTCTTTCTCTCCTTGTGAGCTATAAATGGAGAGTGTATGTGTGTGACGTGTGTGTGTCTATGTATCTGCACAGAGAAAGACAGGAATGTGTTTTATGTATCTGTAAGCAGGGAGAGATTAGAGTTGTGCCCCTAAACAAGCATTTTTTCACTGAAAGTAACAATTCAATATATGCATATTTACTCCAAATAAAATCAGCCAAAAAATCTTGGGTTAGCTTGTTATATTCTCCTGTTGCTTGGTCACATCTCTTATCAATTTGCATGTATGTGCCTGTTTTCATTTGTGAAATGTTGGGGAGAGTATCCCTTTCTTTCAAACTGTTCCTCCCTTTTAAAGTAAGAACTTTAGTTCCACCATGCTGCTCAAATGACCTATAGTGAAGTCCATGAGTTCCTTCCAGAGGACAGTTCCACTAGCCATAGCTGAACAGCAGTTTGAATAATATTCCACTGAAGTGTAAGTATTATAATTTCCATTAGTATAATTCTGGGAAATAAAGCAGCAAGCTCTTTCTCAGTCCCACTTGTTTTCTTGCAATTGACTGGTTGTGCTTATTTCACACACACACACCAAAGCATCCCAACACTGCTGCAAAATAGTTGCCTTTTTCTCTGCCATAAATATTTATCAAAGTTTATAAGCTATTCAAAAAACAGCTATATGAGTTTTCCAACCACAAGTGACCTTGGGCAAGTCATTTTCTTTCAGTCTCAGGAGATTATCACATGAAGGACGGGATCCCTCTCCTATCCTTATTCCGTCCATGACCCAAGTGAAAGTGATTGTGCAAATCACTTTCACACTGCAGCTGGCTGAAAAGTGCTTTCAACCGTCATGGTACTAATAGGTTAATACAAAAGACTGCAAATGATGGCTGAAAGCGTTTTTCAGCTGGCTGCAGTGTGAAAGTGATTTGCGCTATCACTTTCACTCATGTTTCCCTGCTGGGTCAAGTGCAGGTCAAGTATGAAAGTCCTCCCTGCAATCAGGCAGAAACGATGGGACAGGGACGTCATGTGATAGTCTTCACAGTCTTTTCTCTCTACCTCATGTGGTTGTTGTTAGGCCAAACGCATAAAGCACTGTCCTGACCTTCACACACTGGAATGTGCTATAGAAAATTATGGCAAATATTCAAATATATAGCCATGTTAGTCTGTAGAATCAGTATGTAGAGAGATCTTGTAGCACCATTGAGACTAATTGAAATAAAGAAGTTGGCAGCATGAGCTTTCATAGACTTCAGTTTATTTTCTCAGATGAATATATATGGCAAATATTGTTTGGCATATAATATTAATTTCTGGTTTTAGCTGGAGAGATTTTAAAATTATTATTTTGATAAATTAGTTTGATATAATCAATTATGGGTTATTTATTTTGATACAATTAGGAATGGATTAGTTATGAGTGAAAAGAATTTTTTAACAATGTACTCTATTGTTCATATATGTTGCTTTGTAATGAGTACTTTTGACTGCTTTAAATTTTGTTGACAGCTTAATTATAATTTAACTTCTGTATGTTTTTAGTGATATGATTTTTAAATCTCTTATCTGTTTAAATTTTTTAGGCTTCCTTGTGTCCCACTACAGATGAAAAGGAGGATGAATAAATAAATTGATGAATGGCGACAACAATAATGATGTCTGGACTGAGATATTTCTCAAAAACAAAACAAAACAACCCTCAAGCTTTGGAAAGCATGTCCCACTTGAAAATGTTCTTGTCTACATAGAACAAAAAAAAGAAAGAAAAAAAAAAGAAAAGGTGAGGTAATTGCAGCTCTCAGCATTTTGTCATGGATTAAAACCAAGTGAACAGATGTCTGAGGATTCAGTGCCCTGAAGACACAATTCTTCCCCACTTTTAGGAACTCCCTGACTTCCCTAATGTACCCACTATGGAGCCTTTCCCTCAAGAAAAGGAGCCACAAGAAATTGGAAATTTCTCACCATCAACAACAATGAAATTCTATCCCCCCCTCACCCACTTTGTGTTTGCTGTCTTTGTGTGTATGAAGACATAAGAGAAAAGTCACATTATCACATCGTCCTTTTGGTGATAATGGTCCACATGTTGATAATTATTGTTTTTACCAGAAGTGTTTGTGGAGAACTATTTTCAAGATGTTCATTCAACAACAACAACACCACCTCAAATCCCACCACTATTGATCAATTCAGCAATTTACTGGTCACATTCCTTGGAGAAGCTTAACCAATCTGAAGGCCTTTGATAACCATCCAGGTAAATAATGAGCTGGCATATCATCAACCAAAACAGTCAAAAGGGCACAGTAAAGTAATAGAGCAAATAATTTGTGTTTGTTGGAAAGCTTAGTCTTGTTGGGGAATGTTCTTAACTGTCCTGTCTTCTACTGATTACTCATTAAGCTTCCCTATAAAGAACAATGAGCATTTCAACAGACACTCAATAAAAGATAGACATTTTGTATGTTAACCTTATCAGAATGTACTTTGCCCTGATCCCCACACACTTTGAGATGTTTGTAAAACAGCAGATGTTGCAAAGAAAATCAGAAATAAAATTTGTGATTCTGCACAACTGGCCTTCCTGTCAAGTTCCTGAATGTCTCAAGATGAAAATGGAGAATAAGTATCTCCAAATGATTGCACGAGGATTATATCACAAATGAAAGCATTCTACCATGGAAACTCGGAGGAGGAGGAGGAGGAGGAGGAATACTATGGGTAAAAAACAAAACAAAATTCTTTGCAGAAGAGGCAGAGATGGCTTGAAAACAATTTGGACAGAATATTGTGATTCCATTAACTCAGGTTCTCACTCCAGAATACTACAGACATTCTGTAGGATGTCATGCTTCTTAGCAAATCTGTGGCACATTCTGCTGGATCAGAAAGTCTGAGTTAATGAAATAGTAAAAGTGTTATTGGATTCTGCCACATAGTATTGAATGTTTCCTATGGACTGTGTATAGGAAAAGCCACATGATTGAATGTTTCCCAGTTAAAATCTTGAAGATACTTTTTTTATATAATGATTTTGATGTTTTTAGTACCATCAACAGGGCTTTACAGAATATAAGCAAATACATCTCTGTCAGGAGGGCTTACATTCTGTAGCAGAAATGAGAAAGTTATGGCTGTAAAATGTTGGACTGCAGTTCCCACCAGTCCTAACCAGTACAGCCAAGAATAAAAGCTGAAGGAAATTGTAGTTCTACAGTTTCTGGAAAGCTACATATTTTCTCTTTCCTGCTTTGTGAGTTAGACCAAGGATGAGAATTATGAAGCCCTCCAGATATTGTTGGATTGAAACTTTAGTACTCTTCACCAGCCTATGCTGGCTAGGACTGCTGGGACTGGCAGTCCAGCATCATATGAAAGGCTACATGATTCTCAGCCCTGGGTTTGAAAGCAATGCTTAGGGTTAATCCATTGAAATCAATGATTGACCTAAGCATTGATTGTCTTAGTTCATCAACTATTTTAACTATGACTGTCTGGCTCAAACCCTATAATTTATGATAGGAACACAGAAAAGGAAGAGTGAAGAGAGGGGACAATGCCATACAGCATACTGGGAACATTTCTTACCATTTCTAAAATTGCTCCATAGGCTATTGGGTTATTTCTGTGCTCAACTGAAGGTGCTAGTTTTTCTAACTTTTTTTTTTAAATTTTATTGAAATATTAAAAAAACATACAAACAAAACAAGACAAATAAGAGTAACTTTCAAACTCTACCGGGCTTGGAATCCAGGTACTTTAAGGGACAATTATTTTCACATCTGCCTGACTGGAAGTTGATTTCTTCTCCAGGTACCATCACCATTGGGTCAAGAAATATTTATTTGAAAAGTTTGTTGCCTTCTCAGGTATCACTGCTATCTGTTAAGCACCAGACAAAATAATCTCTGTTTGCCAAGATATTCTATATTTTGTGAATGGAAACAAATAAACAGGGTAGACTGCCTGCATTTAAGCTTAGATATGCTAGTGTATCAGCCTACAAAATTGTTCTAAGGCTTTATAGAAAAGGTAGTTTTTTGGGGAGGGAGTATTCATTTTATTTCTTGTATTTTTTACATTTATAACCTATGATGAACTCAAGATGGTGTAAGTGGCTGTCCTCTTTCCCACTTTTACCATCATGCTGGCATCAAGTGATTGGGCCAGGCTCACTAAGCGTGTTGTTCTTCTAATCTCCTAAATCTCAGCTCAACATTAACCAATATATGTGTTGAATGAGAGAGAGAGAGAAAATACGTCACTTCATACATATTGTGTGAGGCAGTTCCAAGCATATGGGTTATGAAGGGAGAAAGAGTAGAATCAGTTCACAGTGCAGGAGACCTTCAGAAAGTTGAGAGTGGAAGAGCTGGAGAGGGTAAAGTGGGAGAAGACTGATTGCGTGAGAAATAGTGTCACAGGAGCAGGGAGGTTGTATACATCAAGGGACATAAATACGAGGCAACTGTGGTTGTCCAGATATTGTTGATCTTCAGGGCTCATTGGTTATGCTGGCTAAGACTTGACATTGCAGTACAGCAACATCTACAGGGCTACAACATGCCAACTTGTAGCATAAGAGCTACACCAAATAAGTATTGTTCCCCTTGGAGGGGCAGTGGGATCCACATCTTGAGCTATAGTGTGAGGAGAAAGCCTCCTTCTGTTTTATAGATGTCTCATTCAGAACCAGCCTTGCTAATCCATAGGTCTATCTGTCACAGGACACAATGGAAATAAAGGGAGGGGAGGAGGAAGACGGGGGATATCAGAGTTGTTAATCCCAGTTTAAGACATTTACATCAAAATAGCAGTGATTCATCCAATGAACACAAAATAGCAGTAACTGATGTAATGAAAACACTCAGTATTTTTAGATATGAGACTTAAACCATCAGTGAGACTTCCTTCTGCTATTTATGTTAACACAGGATCATGGTAGTCCCTTCATAATGCGGGTAAGCATTCTGTCCAAAGGTTGCACACTTGTGGTGCAAACTAAATAGCTTTTATGGAGGCAATCTCTGGAGATTAAAGCACATTATTGCACTGCAAATAATGTGCTTTATTTCCTACAGGATAAAGTCGTGTTTGCAGATTTTATCACACTCATTGGCGGCCAGGCGAGTGCAAGCTATATGCATCGCAAACCCCAGTTGCAGTTCTCTGGTGGATTTTCAAAAACATTTTTGAAAGTCCACTGGAGAACTGCGGCTGGGGTCCAGGATGTATACGGCTTAATTCGCCTAGCCACCAGCAAGTGCAATAAAAGCGCAAATGCAACTTTATTCCCTAGGGGATAAGGTATGTCATCTGCAGTTTGATAATCTCCTCAGTCATGCCTACTTAGAAAATAGTTCCATTGTGACTAATGGGACTTAGGTCAGGTAAACAGTTCTAGGATCAGTGCTTATTTCCTAAGGTCAAGCCCACTTGGACTTGCTTCCAAGCAGACCTGTATTATACAATAGTTCTCTAAGCCTCCTGCTTGGAAAGATCTTTAGCTTCATTTATGATGTGTCTTTAGGCTGTAATCCTATAGATATTGATAAGAAAGTAGAGCAATTCCTGTTAAACAGAAGAAAGTCCCATTTTGGAGTATTATTGTCAAAGGATTGTGCAGTAAGGGTGCTATCTATACTGGAGTGTAGAATTACAAAACATATTTGTAGCTGACAACAAAGGACAAGAAGATGGGTACCGTCTTACTGCATAATGTTGCCAATCAAAATGGTTAACCAGGTTTTCAAAACTCCAGCAAATCACAGAGTTTAAGATATAAATTGTGAAATACTGTTTGCCTTTATTGTTCAGATTTTTCTTGTACAAGTGTGGGGGTAATTTAAGAAGCAAGTAGAAAATGCAATATCCTGTTTCTCCAGAAGCCTTTGAGAATTTGTTTGTTGACATAAATTTAAGATAGGATTAGATTGTGACAGTACCTTGTCAACTGTATTTCAGTTCACTACTCAGCCTTTTTTTTTAAACAAAAATGTTTTCAGTCTAAGCACAGTAAACATTGCCATCTAGAGGACATTTTTATGTACTGCTAGTGATTGCCAAAATGCACACAATTTGATAAGCAATAGGAAACCATTCTTCAAGCAAGCTGTAGTAGTAATGACATTACTACCAAAATTGTGCTCAGAGAAAAGAACAAAGCAAAGCTGGGGTTTCCTTCTCTGGTGAAACTCTTGAGGAAATACTGCAAAAAGTTTTTAAGCAAAGAGCAAAAATGGCTCAGCACTTGTTTATATTGCTTGCAAAATGAAACACCCCCCCCCCCCCTCATACCAAAACTTAGAGAAGAAAATGAAAAAGAATTTTGGAATGAAAACAACAATTGTTTGTGCTGTCATATGTGTTTTTGACAGCCAAATATTTTGAAAATATTGGTTACTTTTGAAACAATAATCCCAATCTCAACAAGCATATATAGCACTTAAATGTGATTATGGAACTTTGCAGACTGCCAGAAATAGTGCAAATCGAGTCCACTTTAAGGGTTAGGGTTAGTGCTAGGGAATCATGGGAATTGTTGATTTTTGATTTTTTCTGAGACATAGCCCATGGCTGAACAGGAAGGTCTTTACTGACTGGGGGAAAAGAGCAGAGAGCAAAAGATAGTTCTACAGCTGGGGAGAAGATCTTCACCAAATGTGCCTATGAGAGAGGTAAGACCAAGAGAAAACCTTTCCGCAAAGATCTCAGAATGTTAACAGGTTCATAGTAACCTCAGAAATCATAACGCAGATCAAATGTACATCAAAATGTGTGCCCCACTTCTGACCTGGAAGCGGTCTCTCTGCTCTGTCATGACCCTCAATGTGATCTGAATTCAAAGGGGCATTTGGATATCCCGCACTCTGGTGAGTCTGTTCATGTGCTAGTATGTTTCTTCAGCATGAGTTGTAAGAGTGGACTTGGTACAACTGTCTCCTCTGACTTGCTTTAATGACTTCAATGACTGGCTTTAATATAAAACTCACATGCTGTATTGCAAAGTGCAGAGCGTACAAGGGAATTCATTCATTAACTTTTTAGAAAGCATAATTAAATGTTCATAGAATAACTGAGAGGCACAAATGACAGTCAATCAGGGTTCCAGTGATTCTCCTTTTAAAAAATCAGCTATACTCTTTGTTTCTCAAATCTCAGTGGTGTGATGATAAACACCCTCTTCTGTGATTTTCAGGCATATTTGCATATGAAACAAGTAAATTACTTGCTATAGAATCCCAGTCTTTCATTCCCTTTGTAATTTTATCACAAACATTATCTGTTCTAACAATCAATTAATGACTGATTCATCACTCAGTGACTGGTAGCTTTGTGTGGGAAGTGTCTCCTTTGAACTGTACTCTCTTTGCCCCTGTGCACACATACATACCCCTCCTTTGTTGCCTGTCAGCTGTAAGGACAGTGACTTTTGGAAGTGTTTTGTATACCTTTGTGGAAGTGCAAAGTCTCTGACCTCAACATCCTCAGAATCATTACAAACTAGATTCTTGCTGCCATCAAACAGAACTCAGAAGAGGTGTTTTGTTTGCTTGTTTCTCTTTTCTAAGACTACAATTCTCAGAATTTTTCCTGACTGTGTGGCTACTAGTCCCTCTTTCTGGGGGAGTTGTAATGGGGGAAAAAATCAACACACTGTACCTTGAGCCTGATTGGCAGCAGGCAGAACTTTGTTACACCTGAAGAAGAATCGGCAAGTCAGTAGGTCCTGCATTGTTAGTCATGGAGGTGTTCAAATCAGACCTGGAGACTCTCAGCCAAAAGCTGCTTGAGCTGGTACACATTGAACCTGGACTCGTCAAGAGAAAGACACCAGAAAAATAAGCATAAATTGATCAATATGCTACTTGACAAAACAGATTAAAAGAAAGTGGTCACAATGCAGTCAAAGAGGACCAGACCTCCCCTTAGACACAGTGGGGCAGCTGCCTCAGGTGGCAAATAGCTTGGAAAGGCACTGTGCATTTGCAAAATATTGGCAGACAAGCCCACCTTGCATGTCCTACACTAGACGTTCTCAAGGCTAGTGGAAAATGTTGAGTTATATATGTTGAATTTGTTGTTATGGGGCTTCAGTTTACATCCAATTTATGGTGATCCTCTCATAGGATTTTCTTGGCCAGAGTTATTCAGAAGAAATTTGTTATTGTATTCCTTTAAGGCAGTGAAAGTATGATTTGCCCATGGTCACCCAGTGGGCTTTCAAGTGGGAATTCAAGCCCTTTTCCCCTCTAATCCTAGTCAATAGTCAGAGCACTACACCTCTCTGATATGTTGAATAGGGAACACCATTTTCTCAGAGTCTGGAGAAGCTACTTGCCATATTGATTAGCAATTTCAAGAAACCTCTGAGAGTAGGTTATACTAATCTGATATCCCAAATTCCCCATATGTCATGTTAGAAAACTTACAAACAAATTCATTTGTTAGTATTTAAAGTGAATCCAGTAAGAAGGGGAGAGGGAAATTGAGGTCATTCCGCCCCACAAATAAAAAAATATTCCTGCTCACCCATTAAATTTTCCTTTAGTTTCCAAATTTCTAACACTGTAGGGAGTGAAACAATGAAAACTGTCTACACTTAGAACTCTTACATTTATTGTGTTTGTATTCCCATGGCAACTTTGCCTCCCCTGCCCCTTTGCTTTGGCTGCCTAAGTATGCTCAACTGAAATTTTAACTGTCAGCAGTGCTGGAAATCTGCAGATTGAAGGGAAATGTAATTTCAGGGGAAGAATTTTTATGTGGTGGGGAGAATGTGCTCTTCTTCTCCATGCACCACATTGCTTTGCAGAAGAGTGATTGCTCCTCCCTGATCAATTGTTCCCAATAGCAGGTTCATTGACCTGCATTGAGATGGAAAATGGAAAATAATGTAGCCCCCAGTTTTCTGCTGTGCCACTGAAGGCATAGAAGCAGGAACATTAAAAAAAATGGCAACCCTAATCACAGTGCTTGGAAGAATTCCTTTTTTGAATTCTATTTCTGACAAACCACCAGACACCATGGCTACTGTTGGTTTCTGGGAGTTGTTATCCAACCCCCCCCCCCCCCAAATTTTCTAAGTTATTGCTGTTTGGAAGACAGAACCTATGGAATAAGTGTGCTATGCAAGTGCTCAATGTAATGGATCCTCCATCCCCTTCCATCCTCTATCCTCCAGCCCCTAAAGAGCCATCTGTCTCCCTCTCAGCACCTCGTCTTCCCCCAGAATTCAAATTAAATGCTGGCAGTTTACTGTAATTTGTTATTTATTTTAATTAATTGATTGATTTGAACACCTGCTGCCAGGGAGCAATTGTGGAATTACTTGAACAGTTCCACCTCCTCTTTCCCTTAAGTGCCTCCAGGTGCTTTACACACATTTAGAGAGTTTGATGTGGTCATTGGGTCTAAAAGGGGTTGGAACTGCTTATCCGATTACTCTTTTGCAGCACCACAAGGAGGCATTTGCATGTTTAGGGCAGGCTTTCAGCTCCATGCCTCCTCCCCAGCCTGGACTCATCACTGTAAACACTGAAAAAAAGGATTCTGAGAGATTAGACATCAGAGAAATAAGGCAGGAACCTAAGAAGCTGATGTCTGCCCATCAGGTCCAGCATCAATAGGCACTGTGAGGAAGCTGTCCCAGACAGAAGATTTTGCATAACATGTAAATGATCATTTATTTTGTTGTAATTGTATTTGCACTGCTGGAGAGCAGGAGAAAGGCTTGTGGGTTGATCTTTCATATGCCAAAATAATTGGGCTGACCTTGCATACTATGCACCAGGAGGTAGAGAATGTCATTTGCTGCTTTGCTTCTGGCAGAAAAAATCTTCTACCAGCCCTACCCAATATTGTTTGCTCTGACTGGTAGCAATAGCACTTTCCCCCCCACACAGAGGTATTTGCAATATCTCTTAATTAAGTAGTCAATTTCCCATTGACTACTACTTGAGCCTTTCAATTGGATATACTTCCTTGTAAAAATAAGGAAACTGTAAAGCTGTTCACACAGCTAAGACAAATATAGGCTTATTACCTCCCCCTTAACCTTAACCTTAATCTGCCCTTAACCTGCCATTGAGTGTACGCTGTCTAAAATCTGTCTTATTTGTATTGTGTTTTGAATTCATTTTAATTCTGTTTGCGTTTAATTCAGTTTTAAGGGGTGGGAGGGCTTGGGTGTGGGATCTAGGAATGTTTTAACTGTTCTTTGTTTTAACAATGCTGTATGCTGCCCCGATTGCTGAGCAGAGGGGTGAGTTATAAATAAAATTTATTATTTATTATTTATTATTATATAGGATCCAAGCCATGGTTCCTGCAACAGTCCAGAACGAGGTTGCTGCACATCATTATCTATACCATTTGGGAATAAGAGATGTGAGTTAGATTTATCCTATTCTGCCTTTCTTGATCAGGTCCATCAGGGTCAGAAATTCCATGCCATAGTTCATGAGGACCAGAAAAAATCAGGATCGTATTGACCAGAATCCTTCTGGTAACATATACAGGTGTACATATTTGATATTTATGTGAAGTGACTTTTTCAAACAATGTATAACAGACATGCCCAGCTGATAGTGGCAGAGTGGAATTTGGCATACAGAGCTCTTACAGTAAGATACAATAATGCAGATACAGGTATGTGTCATTCTGCATTCTGCATTGTCTATTGTACAGTAAGGGACAGATGTGCACATTTACTGCTTTTCACACATTGTATTACGATGGTGTTCAGTGTAGGGATGGTATAGCAAAACTTCACTGATGCATTTTTACACTGTGCTGGGATTATGTAAGATCTTAGTGATAGTCTGAGAAAGTGTTTTCTGTTTTTTTTTTTTTAATGAACTATGTAATATCGGAAATTCATTTCTTTTTCATTGTAGTTTTAATCCAGATGTAAACAACTCAGGGTTGGGAGACTGCATGGTCACCATCACTTCAGGTTTCAGTAAGGCTGATGTGCTCCATCCTTGTAATTTTTAAAAAATAAAAATAAAAAATGGTGTGCAGGGGAAAGCAGATGTGTTGCTGCATTTATGTCCCCTTAAAACAGCCTTGGAGGGGCCTTTATTTAACAAGCAAATATTTCCTTGGGCCTTTGCAGACTTCCAGAAATGGTGCAAATTGAGTCCACTTTAACTGCCCTGGCTCAGTGCTAGGCAATCATGGGAACTGTATTTTTTTCTGAGACATTGAGCCTTCTCTGTCAGAGAGCTCTGGTGCCACAATAAATTATAGTTCCCATGATTCCCTAGCACTGAGTCAGGGCAGTTAAAGTGGACTCAATTTGCACTATTTCTGGCAGTCTGCAAAGGCCCCTTGTTACACAAGGGTGTCTTTGGCCCTAAGGGGAACTGAAAACATGGAAAACTTAGGGCCTTTGCAGACTGCCAGAAATAGTGCAAATTGAGTCAAAGCAAAGCAAAGCAGCTTATTTATATACCGCTTCATATCACGCTATGGGATGTCTAAGCGGTTTACAACTGTGAGCTGATTGCCCCCCAACACGCTGGGTACTCATTTTAGCGACCTCGGAAGGATGCAGGCCTGAGTCGAGCCTCAGCCCTGGCTGGTATTGAACTCGCAACCCTGTGGTCTATGAGTGAGTGGCTGCAGTACAGGCATTTAACCACTGCGCCACTTTAACTGCCCTGACTCAGTGCTAGGGAATCATGGGAACTGTAGTTTATTGTGGCACCAGAGCTCTCTGACAAAGAAGGCTTAATGTCTCAGAAAAAAATTACAGTTCCCATGATTCCCTAGCACTAAGCCAGGGCAGTTAAAGTGGACTCAATTTGCACTATTTCTGGCAGTCTGCAAAGGTGTTTACTTCTCATACCTTAGGGCAGAGGTGGCCAATTGTGACCCATGTGGTACATGCAACATTTGTTGGCCCATTTTGCAAATCCTAAAGCCTCCTCCAAGTCCCCAGATTCCTGAAACTGATGTAAAAAAGTGGCCAAAACAACTCAAAACAACTGTCAAATGCACAATGTTTTAATTCTCCTCATCACCAAAACAATCCATCAAAAATGAAACTGCAAACAGTGTAACATCACTCCTGGTCATGTCCAGAGTGCTACTACCACGCCCACAGCATTTGTAGAAGTACATATTACCCCTGCTCCCTCCAGAGTTGCCCACCCCTGATCTAACATATTGGAAGAGTTGCTTTGAGTAATTGTTTTAAAGGGGCACTGGGGGAGCCCTGGAGGAGCCACATGTACCCAGTAAGTTGCATGTTCCCCACTAGTGTTGTAAATTGTACCTTTCTTAATTTGTTTAAGTATTTAGGGCTATAATTGTGGTGGCTGGTGAATTACATCTCAGTGGGAATTTAATAAACTTCAAATGTACTGTCCAAAGTGTTCCCTATTTCCCTGATAAGTTCAGCACCCTGGACAGCTCCTTTAAAGTCTAAAATGAAACTCAGACTGTGTTCACTGCTCCATTAACCCTTAACATAGGAGCTATCAGTGCACCACATACACACCACTGTATCAGATTGGCTGTTTGGCCATGGTTGATTTACATGCTGGTTTTGTGTTAATTTTGCTTTACTGCAAAATATGCTGTTGGTTCCACATGATTTTCATTATTTTTTCTGTTGTGAATTGGTTTGAGCAATTGGTACTAGGGGAGTAGCATGGAAATTGTTAAAACCAAACAAAGAAGTAAATTACTAGTGAAATGACATCATAATATTGGTGATGGCCTCATAAAAATGTTACTTAAGTGGCCTGATTAAAACATTGCATAACTTGTTTAGCCATGACCTGCCTGAAAACCCATTCCACTGGTTAATGAGTCCATAATGCCAATTAAATAATTTTTTTCCTGTTTAAAAGGTGGTATAAAATAATATCAAACAAGACAGCTACATGCAACACAAATTTAATTATTCAAAGCTTAAGTAAATCTGTCAAGTTAACTAGTCCAAGATGACATCTCTGACAAGATAATTCTTTTCTTTTCTTTTCATATATATATATATATATATATATGAGGCCTGACATCACCTACTTTCAACAGGAAGCTTCCACTGATGTGAGGACAAATTGCCAGGGAAGCAAGAATATTAAGAGCAGAGCCACTGAAATGACCAACAGTGTTATATCTAATACTCTACATTATTTCTTTAGTGTATCAAAATAGTCCCAACATAACAATGCCTGAAAAATACAATACCTAGTAAGCCGTGGCTGCTGGTGGTATTTTACTATGATGTCTCTTTCTTCTAATTTTAGTTACCAGTGGATGAATGCTTTGAGGTGCACAAGTACATAGCAAGAGGTGTATTGGGGGAAGGGGGTTGCCTTTCCAATCTAAAATTTCTGCTCCCCAATGACTGTTTCCTTCCCCCTCCAGTTTTTTTTTTTTTTTTTTTGGCTGCAGGCAGTATGACACTTAAAACTGTTCATACCAAGAACTCACATATTTGCTGTGCTTGCATTCCTTTGGTAACTTTGCTTGCTCCTTTTCTTCAGCTACCTAAACTATTTCTTCATTTTTGTTTACTAATGGGATTGACATCCTGCCTTTCTCCCAAAATGGGATTCAAGGTGGCTTACAATAACTTGAAAAGATAAAACCAAACATTAATTACAAAAGCTAAAGAATTAAATAATACTAATATTAAAACACAAGTTAAAAACAGCACAATTAAAATCATTTTAAAAGTAAAAACCATTTAAACATTAGAGAAGCTCACCATGCTACATAAGTAAAATTCACCCACTAAACACCTGCTTAAATAAAAATGTCTTCAGCTGCTGGCAAAAAGAGAGCAGAGAGGGGACCGACCTAACCTCCCATGGAAGGGAATTCCACAGTCTGGGAGCAGTCACAGAGAAGACTATCTCCTGAGTCCTTACCAACTGCACCTATGAAGGTGGTAGAACTTAGAGAAAGCCCTCCCCTGCTGCTCTTAGTGCTTGGGCTGGCTTGTATAGGGAGATATGATTTGAAAGATAGTCTGGACCCAAATCAATTAGGGCTTTAAAGGTCAAAATCAGCACCTTGAATTTTGCCCTGTTTCAGCAGGGGAAACACATGATCCCCAATCAACAGCCTGGCCACAGCATTTTATACATGCTGAAGCTTCTGAACAGTTTCCAGGTGCAGCCCCACATAGAACGCACTACAGTAGTCCAAAGGGATGTAATCAAGGTATGTATCACCATAGCCAAATCTGACTTCTCAAGGAATGGATGCAGCTGGCACACTAGTTTTAACTATGCAAATGTGCTTCGAGACACAGCCAAAACCTGAGCATCCAAGCTGATATTTAAATCCAGGAACATATCCATGCTGCAAACATGAAATTTTAGGAGAAGTGTAACCCAATCCAACACAGGCCGAATCTCTATTCCCTGAATCCCTTCTGACTGATTTGTCTTATCTGGATTAAGGCTAAATTTGTTCACCCTCATCCAGTCTGTTGCTGAAAGCAGACACTAGTTTAGTACAGAAACAACTCCCTTAGTTAGACAGAAAGGAGATATCTGAGCTGAGTGTCATCAGCATACAGTTAACGCTGAATTCCAAAACTCCAGACAACCCCTCCCAGAGTTTTCATGTAGATATTAAATATTAAATAGCATGGGGGACAGAACTGAGCCCTGAGGGACACCACAGAATAGTGTCAAACAGGTGTCCTCCAGTGCAAACTTCTGGGTCTGCCCCTCCAAGAAGGACTGGAGCTAATGTAAGACAGTGTCCCCAAGACCCATCCCAGAAAAGTAACCCAGAAAGATTCCATATTCAATAGTATCCAAAGTTACTGAGAGGTCCAGCAAAACCAACAGGGACACAGGGCCTTTGCAGACTGCCAGAAATAGTGCAAATTGAGTCCACTTTAACTGCCCCAACTCAGTGCTAGGGAATCATGGGAACTGTAGTTTATTGTGGCACCAGATGTCTCTGACAGAGAAAGCTCAATGTCTCAGAAAATAACTACAGTTCCCATGATTCCCTATCACTGAGCCAGGGCAGTTAAAGTGGACTCAATTTGCACTATTTCTGGCAGTCTGCATAGGCCAACACTCCCTCTTTCCAGTTCCCTGTGTAGGGCAACCACAAAGGTGACTAAAGCTGTCTCTGTCCCATAGCCAGGCTTTAAGCCAGACTGAAATGGATGTAGATAAACAATTGCATCCAAGAAATGCTGGAGCTGGGAAGCCATCACACACTCTAATACTTTGCCCAAAAGTGAGATATTTGAGACTGGCTGATAATTCTTCAATCTGATGGGATCTAGGGAGGTTTGTTTGTTTGTTTATTATCATCATTATTATTTTTGCAGTAGTGGCTCCATCACGACCTTTTTAAGATAAGCTGGAAGCCTGCCTTGCTGTGGTGAGGCATTTTCCATTCCCCATACCCAATCAGCCAATTCCCTTCCAGCTGCTTTCAAAAACCAAGATGGCCATGGGTCCAGAATACACATGGTGGCTCTCACCTCTCCAAGAATTCTGTCCACATCCTCAGGTTGCACAAATTGAAATATATCCAAGAAGACCTGTATCAACTACAGCATCCAAGTTGGAGTGGATCAAAGTGATTTTATCCACAAAGTGCTATGCAAACTCTTCCCAATGGGCTACCAAGTGGTTATATACTGGTCTTGTAGGGCAGAATGCAAAAGGCCCCTAACCACTCCAAACAGCTCCATTGGATGACACTTGCATCCAGATCCATAAGCTTCCTAGGACAGACCATCTTAATTGACCTGCAGAAGCTCTGAATTCCAGTGAGTCTAAGCCCTACTAGGTAATTAGGTAATTTAAGTAGACACACTCATATCCAACAGACTGCAGGACAAGGCACCTAGTGAGGGAGATGGAATACCAATAGATCATTATAGTTCTTCCTCCCAACCACCCAGGCCTTTTCTGCTGCTCCACAGAAAACCCAGGTGAACAGAACTGGGAGAGATTAAACTCCTCATCCTCATCCAGCCAGGTTTCCATAATACAAGCCATGCTTATTCAGGATCAAGTCCTGAAGCAAAGCTGTTTTTCCATTTACCAATTTGGCATTAAGCAGCAGTATTTTCAGCCTCAGGAGCCTGTTGCTAAAACTATCCAGACTGTTCCAGGTGGAGGACAGTTTAGGGGGCAACCAAAACTGTACAGGTCTCCCCCCTTCTCTGTTGATAACGTCTCACCACACTATACTCTACCTGTTACTGCTAATTGCTCAACAGATGTTTTCAGTTTCAGTAATGACAGAAATTTGGAGACTATAAGGAAATTTCAGGGGAGTAGAAATAATTCTAATGGGGGAAAGTTTTCATTGTGTCCCATCCCCACCCATGTGGCTACATGCCTGTACCTATTCAGAGCTCTGGAAGTTATTTTTTAAAAGTGATTACTTAGGGGGGTTGCAGACTGCTAGAAATAGTGCAAATTGAGTCCATGTTTAGGGTTAGGGTTAGGGAATCATGGGAACTGTATTTTATTGTGGCACCAGAGCTCTCTGACAGAGAAGGCTCAATGTCTCAGAAAAAACAAACAAACAATTCCAATGATTCCCTAGCACTAACCCTAACCTTAAAAGTGGACTCAATTTGCACTATTTCTGGCAGTCTGCAACCCCCCTTAGTTGGGATATAAGTCAAATTCCTAATCCCAAAAAAAGTAGACCCATTGAATGAATAGGATTTATCAAAGTATTGGTTTACCATTCAGCAATTTATTCAATGAATTTATGCTGGTTGTAATTAGCAATTGGATTTAGACCTACACTCCCAAGGCCCAAAACATAGTTAGTAATTGTTATGATTATATTATTTTGAAAATAACTCCAAAATGATCTGATCCACAAAAACACACTTTTTTGACACCAAGCAATGAATAGAAGAAAGCATCTTTGATCATGACAGTAGACACATATACTCTGATCTAGGATGGATGGGGGAGAGAGGGGTGGTGTGGGAATCATGGGGCCTTCAGATGTTGTTTGACTGCAGTTTCCAGCATTCCCATCTTCAGCTATGTTGGCAATGGCTGCAACAACACATAAAGGCCCACATGATTCTCACCTCATGTATGGAGAGAGAGAGAGAGTTTCCATAAGCCTTTCTCAAAGCAACAAGGCAAAGTGATAACATAAAAAAGAAGTATGTTTCAAATCCCTCACCAAATATGAACAAGACAGGATTGTAATATCTCCACAGAGGCAAGTATTTCAATTTATTTAGGGAGCCTTTGGACTGCTTGTAAAACTCTGCATTTTATGAAACTGAGAATTATTGCAGGTGTAAGCTGAACCATAACATATAAATGCCAGAAGAAAATATCAGCTAGATATGTGTATTTTAGGAAGGAGATGATATTCAAGTTTTCATTCTGGGGAGAAAACATGATACAGTTTAGTTTCTGTTCAGAATTCAGCTGACTCTGTAAAGAGACAAACTATGTAAACTTATTTAAAAATTTCACCTCTACCTGTGGTTGAGACATTTTAAAGCTCCAGCCAGTCCAGCCTTCACTGTTGTTTTCCTCATAAGTTGGTAATCAATGAGAGACTACCTCTGAACATGGCAGTTTTATTCAGTACCACAGAAGTTCTATTTAGCTAGTGACAGTGAATAGGATTTTGTGAAGTCTTTTTTATTTTTTTAACATGATATCTCTAAATACTGGTGGCCATCAATTCTTGTATTAACTTTGTGTTATGGGAAGCAAAACTGTCTTCTTTTTCCTCCTAAATCTGCTGCCAGTCCAAATGTAAAGTGGGAAGAAGATACATTTCTCTTTTTTGACTTTTCCCCCAGAGCCCTGAATCTTTAAAAATGTTAATCATGTACTCCTCCTGACTTGAACTTCCCCTCTCTATTTTGGGCTCAGAGGCAAAAAAATTATTTTAATTAAAACCATAAAATTAACAAAAGCATTGTATTTTTAAAAATACCAAATAAGTACAAAAAAACCCCCAAAACATCAAAAGGCTACAGATTGACATGAAAGCTGCTGAAGGCTCATTGCCTGGTGGTACTAAAGATGTGAAAATCAGTCTCAGTTTCATCATGTTTCTCTGAATCTCACTCCCCAACCCCCCCAGCCTTGTTTCATATGAGGTTGAAAGACTTTATGCTTTCTTCTCACAGTGAAACTTGTGCCAAGCAATGAATCTCTTGGTGGTACAGGGAGCAGAGATCTCTAAGTTTCAGTTGACTGACATTCTTCATATGTTTTTTAGCACCACATATGGCACAGAAGAGGGAGAGAAGGTGGGGAACAACTGCTCCAGAGGAGCGATCTACTTGCAGCAAAGACTGCATCTGCACTGCAGAAATAATCTAGTTTGACACCATTTTAACTGCCATGGCTCAAAGTTATGGATTTCTTGGAATTGTAGTTTAATTTGGCAATGGTTTGCTGGCTGCTGCTACTCTGTGTGCATGTGTGTGCATGTACATGTGTGCATGCAGGGATGGAGGAGGAATGAGGAAGAGGAGGACGATAAAATGGAGAGATAAGAGTGTGGGAGTAGAGGAGACAAAAAGTCCCATGAGGGAGTAATATATGTGGAGAGGAGGGAGACAGACAAATGGGGAGAGAGAGAAAGATAACTGCTCTGAATGGCCATGAAGTTGTATGCATCTTTGGCTCCATCCCCATTTCAGAAATAGTTCAGTTTGACACCACTTTAACTGGCATCAGAGCAAAAGCTCTGGTGCCACAGCAAACTACAGTTCCCAGAATTCCATACCATTGAGCCATGGCAGTTAAAGTGGTGTCAAACTGAACTATTTCTGAAATGGGGATGGAGCCAAAGATGCATACAACTTCATGGCCATTCAAAGCAGTTATCTTTCTCTCTCTCCCCATTTGTCTGTCTTCCTCCTCTCCACATATATTACTCCCTCATGGGACTTTTTGTCTCCTCTACTCCCACACTCTTATCTCTCCATTTTATCGTCCTCCTCTTCTTCATTCCTCCTCCATCCCTGCATGCACACATGTACATGCACACACATGCACACAGAGTAGCAGCAGCCAGCAAACCATTGCCAAAGCATTCATTTGTATAGTCTCTTTTCTAGAAAAATAGAAATAAAGACTGGAAATATATGGAGATCTGTCAGCTCTCTTAGCCACAGAAGTAATGAGATTAGATCTTCTTTAGGACATATGCTCTAAGCTGGAAGCATCTTTTTGCAGCTATTTATAGTTAATTGTTATAGATGCTGGGATAATTATACATTTATTTGTTCCATCAATAGATTCAGAGGGCCTCATAACTGGGCTTTGGGTTAGAAACAGCAGCAATCAATGCTGTTTTTTGCTTGTGGAAATTGCTGGTGCTCATAAGAGGTGACAAAGGTGGGAAAGGAATTTTCAGAGATTGCATCCTATGTATTAATACGAAATGACAATTATGTTAAATTACATTACAAAAGTGCATTATATAAAAAGATTTCTCCACAAATTAAACTTAGTGTAATTTGAGGGGCATTATTCTGGGAGAACACTATGACTGGGTACTGATTTGTGGGCTATGTTCCCCCTGCCCCACAGAGAGTGTTGCAGGACAGCAAATAAAAAGAGGAGGAGAGAGAAGGAAGAGTGGGAAGAGGAAGCATATGATGTCCTGCCTTCTGGTACAGTATGAGTGCAGGAATGGAGTGGCTGGGTGCTGCTACTCTGGGTGTGTACCCGTGTGTGTACCCATGTGCATGCAGGGGGCGAAAGGAGGAGACAAGGGATAGAATAGAGAGATGAGAATGTGGGAGAAGAGGAGAGAAGAAGTCCCATGAGGGAGTCATGAATATGGAGGAGAAGGAGAGAAACAAGCAGAACAAGAGAGAAAGAAATAACTGGAGGAGAAAGGGCTAACCATCTGTGAGGAAAGGGTGACCAAGATACACAGTCCTGCAACCTGAAGTACTAAAAGGAAGAAGATGGAGGGGAAAACATCCATCTGTTGTTCTTGTTATTGTTTTAAATGCAGTTTTAACTCTAAGGAATCAAATTCTTCTGGTTATTGTTAAATCAAGCTGCCACTTATTGTGAGATATAAGGAATTTCTCAATATGCTGGACCCAGTTATTATTTTTTTTTTTTTAAAAAATCATTCATACATGTGAATGTGTAATGTTGAATCAATTTCCTCATAGGTTTAAGAAGTACTGATGGACATAGGAATCATTAGGCATTGTTGTTGTTGTAACTGTATTAGTCCCTTCATAGAATCATAGAATTCATGGGCCATCAAGTCCACTGCTCAGTGCTGATCTCCAGCTAAAGCATTCCCAGCAGATAGCTGTCTAGCTTCTTTTTGATTATGTCTACAGAAGGAGATCCCACCACCTCTCTGGATAATTGGTTCCATTGCCAAATTTATCTCACTGTCAAGAATTTCCTTCTAATATTCAATTGAAATGTATTTACCTTTAACCTCAGATTATTAGACCTAGTTCTACTCTCTGAGGCAGCAAGAAACAGGCCTACACCCTCCTTCCTGTGACACCCTCCTTCCTGTGACAACCTTTAAGGTATTTAAATAATGCAATCATATCACCTCTCAGTCTTCTCTTCACCAAATTGAATAAGGTGAAGCTCTATTGAATATGGCCAGCTCTATTGCATCGGCCATATTAGTTTTGGGTCAAACATTGGCCACAACTTTTATTTTGTACAGGGTCTTGATATCAATCAATTAAACATTTAAATAACAATTTAATTAACAATTTAATTAATGATTTAAATAAGCATTTCTTAACAAGAATTTGTTTTGATGCACATGTTTGTGTATTTAAGTGCAAGTGCTATTGAATAATTATTTCTAACACGGCATGCGTTAATCCTTTAACTTATGCAATATATAACTTATGCAATATATAATAACACTATCTAAGCCCTCCCCCAACCGGATATGACGTCAAATACATTTTATGACATCATAACATTATGGCATCATTAAGTTTAAGATGATGTCATAGAAATTTGTTTAATCTAATGACATAGACCAAAATTCTTTATTATTTTTTATCCCAATTAATAATTTCAATTAACCTAAAGAATTCCCTAAAGGGGGGAGGGTCCCTGCCCACTAACAAGTTATTTCTTTTCTAACAATAACACAATAGACCCATAACCTCCAGTTGTGACAAAATTATACTTTATCTAAATTGAAATTCTTAACAAATACCATACCAACAATTAATTATATCACCATCCCTAATAACTCCTACCCAGCATTTTTATAAGATTTTTGATCCAACTAATAATTGGTAATGTCATTATTCTCAGGGAGGGCGAAAAACCCAATTTGAGACTTTGGGAAAATTTCCTCCTGGCCCCCGAAGGCGACCAGCCGAAGCCTGAGTGTACACAACATGTTTACCAATTAATTAAGGGTGGGAGAGATGGATTGCTCATCCAAAATTAAAATGGCTGCCACCACATGGCAGCGCGGGGCTAAATAGCCCCCAAAATCTCGCTCCCTAGTCTCGCGAGATTTAAACTCTCGCAAGACCAAGGAGCGAGACCTCCATCTCATTGGCCAAGCAGACTGGCAAGGGTGGGCCTTCCAGTCTGCTTAGCCAATCCTGCGTCAGTGCCCTTATTTGGGCCGACACAACAGAAGGCCCCTCCCGACTTGTCGGGGTGTGTGTGTCTTTCTTTTCTTATATGTTTTCACCCCAATTCTTTCAATTATCCTTGTTTCTCATCTCTGAACCTGTTCCAATTTGTCAATATACTTCTTAAATGAGACACCTAGAACTGAATACAGTACTCCAGATGAGGAATGACCAGTGCAGAATATCGTGGAACTATTTCTTCCCCTGATTTGGAAACTATGCTTTTATTAATGTGGGCTAAAATAGCATTCACCTTGTTTGCTGGAGCATTATACTGTGGCTTATGTTCAATTTATGATCAACAATAATCCCAAGGTCCTTTCTGCATATAGTACTGCTGAGCCAAGTGTCTCTTATCTCATAACTCTGCATTTGTTTTTTGTGACCTAAAAGTAGAATTTTGCATTTGTTTCTATTGAATTTTGTTTTATTAATTTCTGCCCATTTTTTTAAAATTCATCTAGGAGAGTTTGAAATCTGTTTCTATCTTCCAAAGTTTTAATCATTCCTGCCAGTATTGTGTCATCTTCAAACTTGATAATGATTCCCTCTCCCCCCCCCGCCCAACATCTAAGTCATTGACAAACATATGGAAGAATAATGGCCCTAGGATGGAACCGTGTGACACTCAAGACTCTTCTTCCAGTTGAAGAATAACAATTGATGATGACTCTTTGAGATCAGTTCCCCAACCAATTATGGATCCATCTGACAGTGTTACTACCTATCCCATATTTAATCAGTTTACTGATCAAAATTTTATCAGTGACCTGATCAAAAAGAAAAAAAAAAGGGGGGGGGGAATGATATAGCTTGACAGGAATTGTTATTGATAAAACCATGCTGGCTTCTACTGGGGGGTTATTGAATTCAAAAATAAAGCTACTTATCCCTGCCGAATTACAGTCACTTGCAGGATGCAACTGGGAATTGTCACATGAAAAATGCTGCCAATGCCACCGGGTGAATGCATCCTGGCTCCCAGACATGCTCAGCTGGCTGATTTGCAAAAACGGGAGCTTCCCATGTTTGCAAATAAGCCAGCTGAGCACATCTGGGAGCTGGGATGCAGCCGCCCAGCAACATCAGTGGCATTTTTTGTGCAATAATTCTCAGTTGCAGCCCTTAAGCGACTGTAATTTGGTAGGGATAAGTCGCTTTATTTTTGAATGTGATAAGCCATCTGGTCTCTACATTGTCATCAAGACATTCAAACTACAGAAAAGGAGATTCCACCTTAATATTAGGACAATGACAATGAGAGCTGCTTGATGACGAAATATGCTGTCTTGCAGTCTGATGAATTCTCCTTCTTTGGAGGCTTTTTAACAGAGGGTAGATGACCATCTGTTGGGAGTGCTTTGATTGTATATTCCTGCAATGCAGAGGGTTGGACTGGATAACCCCTGTCGTCTTTTCCAAATCTATGATTGTTTAATTCTATGAAGATACTTGCAGATAGACTCCTGTACATTATATTTAATGTGACTTGAGCATCTGGAGAGGAGGGCAATCCTGGAACCAAACTGCAGCAGATATCAAGGACCCACTGTATAATCATTTCTACTATTTTTTTCCTGGTATTGAGGTCAGGTTTACTACTATGTGTGTAGTTTCCTGGATTGTCATTTTTGCTTTTTGTTTTTGAAGAAGACAACATTTGCCCTTCTCCAGTCCTCTGGCACCTCATATGTTCTCCAAGATTTCTCAAAAATGATGGCAAGTGATTCAGAGAATACATCAGCAAATTCTTTCAGTACTCTGGAATGCAGTTCATCTGCCCCTGCAGATCTGAACTTATTTAGGTTAGCTAGATGATTCCTGACTAACTCATTATCAATCTTGATTTGCAATCCAAATCCCTTGCAAAGGTCTTTGCTATTGCATAGAAGCACAGAATTCTCTTTTTTGGAAGAAAATTGAAGCAAAAGAGGAACTGAATAATTCTGCTTTTTGTGTGTGTGCACGCTCTTTTATCATTTTACCATCCTTGCTGAGCAGAGGTTCCACTGTTTCCTTGGTCATTCTTTGGTTTCAAACATATTTGAAAAAACTCTGTTGCTTCCTGCTTCCTGCTCATTTTGAGTTTTAGCATTCCTTAAAACCATGTTGGTGAACCTATGGCACACATACCATCTCTGGCACATGAAGCCATTTTGGAGGGCATGCAGAGAGATGAGAGGGTGGGGGAAGAGGAGAAACAGGCACATGCCTGCTGCTCCTCCTCCCCTGCCCTCCTGTCACTTCAATTGCCTCTCCAGAGACAGTTAAAGGTACAGGGGGGCAGGAAAGAGGAGGAACAGGTGTGTGCCTATTCCTCCTTTTCCCCCTGCCTTCCTGTGCCTTCAACTTGTTAGGATGAGAAAGCTTCCAGTGGAAAATGTCATAGATGCAGCAATGTAGGGTAAAGGCTACAAAGTAACTAAAGGTCACCAGGAAGCCATGATGACAGTGCATTTGATGAGAGCTGACTCACAGGAAGATGATGACACAAAGGCAAGACATGAAGTCATTAGACTTTAATAAAGTACAGTCATGCCACAAGGGGAATAAGAAACTGTGTTACACACTAGATGTGGGCTGGACTAGAATCTCTACTGGAGATCATGTATATAGGACAAATGCAGATGCTCCGATTGTGGGTGTGTATAGTGGATGCTGGCAGAGCTTTATGTCAGTCGGTGTAAATAACTGTAAATATTGGAATGAAGATTAAAAGCCTTTTGGTGAGAACTCAGCAGTTCTTGTGTCTGCAGCATCTGTGTGGGAGAAAGGATTTATCCAGCTTGCCTGAACTGTACAGCAAAGCTTTGTGGCATTTGTTCCTGGCATGAATCCTTTGCATGTGGACTTAGGGTCTGAGTGTTCTTCAGCTGGAAGAATGGTTGTTCTTCAACTGGAGGAAGTCTTGAGTGTCACAGGAGTCCATCCTAGGCAGTTGAAGGCCTGGAGAATGGGAAGGGGAAAGAGGAGGAGCAGGGGTGCAGGCCTTAAATTGTCTCTAGAGAGGCAACTGAACATCTGGGGGGGGGGAGAGAGAGGAGGAACAGGCACATGCCTGTTCCTGCTCTTCCCCACCATCCTGGGCATTCAGCTGTGTCTGGAGAGACACCTGAGGACCCAGGCAGGGGGAAGAGGAGGTCCTGCCCCCAGAAGGTGGAGGTTCCCCCCCTAGAAGGCAGAAGTCCCACCCCCAGAAATCCCATCCCCGATGCCAAAAACACCTTTGAATTTGGGCACTCAGTCTCTAAAAGGTTTGCTGTCACTGCCTTATAGTATTCCTACTTTCTTCTTCTTCCATTTTTTATATGTGCTCTATTTTCCTTTTCACTTCCTCCTTAAGTTTGTCTTGCAGCAACATTTTTTTTTAAAATCCAATTTTTCTTTTTCCATGGAATTGTTTTCAAAGACATAGCCATGTTAGTCTGCATCAGTATACAAAAGAATCTTGTAGCACCTTTGAGACTAATGGAGATAAAGAAGGTGGTAGCATAAGTCTATGGACGTTTTCACACGGGGCTTTAGGAGGACGCATTCCTACCTCCGTCCAGCCCCACTCTGGCTCCATTTCCAGGTCATTCACATGCGCGCGGCGGCAAACCCCGCCCCTTCCGGTGCCATCCCTGTGTCAGTCCAGCTTGTTGCTCCGTGGGTTCAAACACACGGAGCCCTACGTCCGGCCTCACTCTGGCAGAAAGGCCTCTAATTCCGGCTTCAGCGGCGGAAAGGTAATTCTGGGTGGCAAAAGGAATCAGCCTGCCGCCGCCGGAGCCATTCCGGAATCAGCGGCACGAGCCGTTCCGGAATGGCTCCAGCCGGCTTTAGGGACCCCCGTGTGAAAACGTCCTATGAAAGCTTATGCTACCAAATTCTTTCATAGTTATTCTCCAAGTCAGAAAGATCCCTTTGCATAGAATTGTTTGCAATTGTACTTTTTTGCAACTCCTTCTTCAAGAACTCCAACTCTTGCTGGGTATCTTTTTTCTTTAGCATGTCTAGCCATGGGATTCTGTCCAGCATTTCCCTATTTTGCTGCTGCTGCTCTTGTCGTTGTGTGCTTTCAAGACATTTCTGACTTATGATGACCCTAAGGTGAGTCTGTCATGGGGTTTTCTTCACAATATTTGTTTAGAGTAAGTTTACCTTTGCTTTCTTTTGAGACTGAGAGAGTGTGACTAGCTCAAGGTCATCCAGGGAGTTTTCATGGTTGAGCAGGGATTTGAAGCTTGGTCTCCAGAGTCACTGTCTAATGCTCAAACCACTAGATTATGCTGGCTTTCATTTCCCTGAATGTGTAAACATCAGCTTTCCTGAAATACAAGACCTATGCTTGACTATACTTTTTTTTGTCCTGTCCCACAGTCACAAATTCTACTGTTACATGAGCACATCATCCCCCTAAAGTACCGATTACATTTATTCCAATGACCAACTCATCTCTATTGGTTAGGATCAAGTCCAGGATTACTTGTTTGTTCCTCTACCTTTTGAAATAGGAAATTCTCTAAAAGGTAATCAGGAATTTGTAGGAGAACTTATGCTTAGAAGAGTTAATCTCCAAGCAGATATCAGCATATCTGAAGTTCTCCATAATTACTAATTCTTGCATTTTTGAAATTTCTGAGATTTGGTTTTGAAAATCTTCATCCAGCAGCTCTTCTTGGTTTGGTGGCCTGTAGTAGGCTACTACCATAATGTTGCATTCGTTTCTTTCTCATTTATTTATTTATTTTTACCCAAATATGCTCAACTGGTCCACTGTGATTAATTTCATGAATTTCTGTAAAAGTGAATTTGTCTTTGACATATAATACTGCTCCCCCTTTCTTTCTGCCACATCTATTCTTTTCAATTATGTTATACCCTTCAATTGTAATATTCCAATCATGTGGGTCATCCCACCAGGTGCCTGTTATGCCTGTAAAGTTATATTTACCTTGCTGCACTAGGACTTTAAGCTCATCTTGTTTGTTTCCCAAACTCTGTGCATTGGTGTATAGACATTTGAAGCTTTGTTTATTTTCTCCTATTAATTTATTATCAGTTTCTTTCCCTGGTGGATCATCTTATCTCATCAGCTTCTTCTCCAGAATACACATCCTCTTGGTTTAGAGCTTGTCTTTGGGCTTACATTTGAGCTATCATCTCCCCTCACATCCAAGTTTAATTTAAAGTGCTCTTGATCAGACTTGTCATGCTACCACCAAATACTTTCTTCCCAGTTTTTGTGAGGTGCAGCTCATTTTTAGTCAATAGTCCAGAAGCCAAACCTCTCCCATCTATACAATCTACAAAGCCAGTCAGTCACGCCTGTCCATGCTGTTATCCAAAGAAAGATGAGGGGTCTGGGGAGTTCCCACTAATGTCACTAAGTGTCAGTTGGGGACATTAGCTTTGCAAGAGGCTGGGTAAATTTTAGGATCATTGGCACCTGTGTATGTTGGCAATAACTGAGGAGGATTCCAAGTTTGGGTAAATTAAGAGGGTTTTTAAAAAAATGCAGAATGCAATCACATATGATAGCTATTCAAACAGACACAACATTCAGAGTTAATCAAAATTGAAATATGAAAATGGGATGGTGGAGTTTGAGGCATTTGAAATGATGCTATTTACCTGTCTGAATAGTAGCCCACAGAAAGTGGGAGTGGCTCAGTCTGAAATTTGAGGGTGACACAGAACATACACAGAGTGCAGCCTGGGACAATTATATGTGTACCATATGTGCAGAAGCTAGGTTTTTAAGTCCCAATATACCTGAAAACTAGCCTCTGGGTAAGGGCTATCTTATGAGGTTGCAAGGACCTGTTAGCAAATATGAAATTAATAAAATTTTGGTATACATGTGGAGTTCCCTCTATGACCCCGAACTGACCTCTGTGGGATGTCAGCCATAATCCTCTAGATGGCAGGTCAGGTAGGCACAGGGAGGGCCTACCCAAAGAAGAGAAATTTTCAGGAAGAACTGCAGATGGTACTCAGAGAGAACTAGCTTAATATTTTGTTGCAATGAACCTCCTTTGTCTCTTAATGCAAAAAGAAATGCAGAGGACATGGGGGAGGGAAGACACAATCAGTACACCTATTTAGACCTGGTTGTATTATTACCTAGATCATCCACATGTTTTAGGTCTTCACTCCTTTTCTCCTGGGAACCTTACCTAGTGTTCGTAAAAGTAATTGTGACTTCACAATAACATACTGGCTCCAGATGTGAAATATGAAAATATGGGGATCCCAAATACAGTGTGGGGTATGCAGGGTGTGCTAACTCTGTGTAGTCTTCTATAATTGTGTAGTCCTCTATATTCCACTGACAGAATTGATAAGAATACTGCCTGTGCCTGCCTTGTCCTATAGTTCCTTAAAAAGTAAATTGCATGATTTGGGCAAAGGGGTCTGCTTTGTTGCATTCTTTCATTTCTGCACTATGACAGTTGCTGTCATAGTTATGGTGCTATATAAATCAATCCATCATCATCATCATCATCATCATCATCATCATCATCATCATCATTTTTTAAAGTGTGTTACTACATGGCTGTGGTTCTTTATGATAGTTAAAAATAAATGGGAAAGTTGGCTAGCTTATCTATATTTTTCCAGATGCTATTATCCTTACTATCCATATCAAGCAAGAGTTTGAGGAACCACCACCATTCAGAATGGTGCAAGACCTCCTGATAAAGTGCAGCTCCTGCTAATACCCAGTCTGTGCAGAGATAAGCTTCACAGCCAATGTGGAGCAACATTTTAAGCTAAGCCTTGCTTAGAGTGATGGCCTCTGTACTCAGGTGGCTTTTAGTTTTTGAATGAAAAAGAGGAATGTGCTAGGTGTTTTGAATATGTTGTGAATTTATTCAATGCCTTTCTTTTCACTTTTGTCTCAGAATTTCTTTTGTCCCTTGCTTTCTTTTTCAGGGAACTCAAACTGAGAAATGGAAGGAGATTATGGAGGTCATTGCACAGAGTAGGAGAGGATAGAAGAGACACCTTTATGTTTCACACCACCACCACCACCCCTGGAAGTGGCAGATACTGAGCAGTGTCAATAAGACTGCTGAACTGTCTGTTTCACCTCTGTATTCCTGAGAGAATTCTTTTTGGTCATTGTTGCTTAAAAATAATATTTATAAATCATATGGTAAGATTTGGATTTATATTGTGGTTGTATTGTTAATGAGCCCCCCTAAATGTGTCCCATCTGGTCTTGAAGCTAAACAGGTTAGTCCTGGTTAGTACTTGGATAGGAGAATGCCATGAATATCAGGTGTTGGAGGTTATATTTCAAAGGAAGGAACTGGTAAAGCCACCTCTGAGTATTTCTTTGCTTAAAAAATCTTATGAAATTAATGGAGTCACCATAAGTCAATAAGTAACTTGAAAATGCACACACACACATGCATACATTGCTAATGGGGTTGGGGGTCAGTCTGACTTTTACATCATAGAGAAAAGGTTTTGTTTTCTGTATCCTTCCACTCTTAGTTTGTGTCTTTCTTTCTAACCTTACTTATTCCCTTACAGTGGGCAGTTTGTTGAGAAATGAGTTTTTCACAAAATGCACACAGCCATTTCCTTCTCTCTGTACTGCAAAACAAAAGAAAAGATATGAAATCATTAATCGGATTTTCCACCTGTATTTGGATAAAAATTTAGTGCAGCAGTGTAATGTGAATTTAAATGCCAGGTCTGAATTAATTGAATTCAAGATAATGTGTTTAATTTTTTTTTAGTGTAAACATATCATAGGGTCTTTGCAGACTGCCAGAAATAGTGCAAATTGAGTCCACTTTAAGGGTTAGGGTTAGTGGTAGGAAATCATGGGAATTGTCCCCCCCCCCCCCCCCCGAGACATTGAGCCTTCTCTGTCAGAGAGCTCTGGTGCCACAATAAACTACAGTTCCCATGATTCCCTAACCCTAACCCTAACCCTTAAAGTAGACTCAATTTGCACTATTTCTAGCAGTTTGCAAAGGCCCATAGTGACTCCTTTTCATTAACCTGCCTGTCTCTGGGAATACCTGTGCCTGCCTTTCAGGTGTGGAATGAGAAGATGGATGCAGCATCTTGTTATTGCCACATGCAGTGGATCACAACGCTTTCTCCAACTGGAAGTTTATAGGATTTCTCTTTCTTTCTTCACATTTTTTTAATTTTTGCATTTGTTTTGATGTTTTTTGGGAGAGAAAATTTGGGGTTCTTTTTTTTTTTTTTACAACTACCTGAGCTGTAATTTTACAAGGTTTTTCAAAATTTGTAAGATTACCATAAGCATTATGAACAGTAAAGTGATTACGGTATTACATGTGTAGGAAATATATGCTTTTTTAATGCAAGCTTTTGGGGGTCAAGTTCTATAATATTGGAAATCATGGGCGTGATATAGATGCTAAAGTAGTGGTCTGATGCTTAACATGGTGGTTTAAAATGATGGTTTGATGCTTAAAGTAGTTTCATGGAATGTCAAAAAGTTGTGAAATGTAAATAAACAAAAACAAGTGCTTTCTAAGTTAAAATAATTTACACTGACATTTCATTCCTACAATAAACCCATTTGATGTCGGAGGATGTGAATAGCCTTCAGAAAAATTGAGTTGGTGAGGTCTACATTACAAATGTGTTTAGGTGGTGTAAAGATGTAGTATTCCTAATTCACAAACATCATTCTGTTTCAGTACAGCCATCAATAATAGATCCAGATTTGGGGGGCAGGGATTCTTGTAAGATATTTTGAAAACTTAATTGTTTTGATTAATATTTATGGGCCTAATAGTAATGCAGCAGCCATATTTCTTAATAGTTTTAATAACCTTGTTGACTTAGAAGGTAATTATTTGATTGTTGGTGGTGATTTTAATGGAATTTTGGATACCATGTTAGACAGAAATACACCTCTGCAAAGGAAGCAATCTATAGTTAGAACTACTTTACAGACATATATGAATGAATATGGCTTAATTGATGCATGGAGAACTATCCACCCAAGAGGTAGCAAGTATATCTCTCCAGTCTACCATAATTGTTTCATTTTAAATTATTTCTTAATTTCTGCATCTTTGGTTAGAAATAAAAACACATGCAAAATTGAATCCTTAATAATATTAGACTATACTCCAATTTGTCTAGAATTACACTTTTCTAATGCTTCTAAACCCTTTAGTATCTGGTAATTTAATGTTTTACTTCTGAATGGTGAACAGTTTAGGACTCAAATGTCAGCAGATCTGATGGAGTATTTGAAAATGAGTGAAGGCTCTAAGAGTTCATACACTATTAAATGGGAAGCATGTAAAGCCTATGTTCATCCTAGAATCGTTTACTATACTTATAAAAATACTTTAAAATAATTATTAAACATGCATCTGAAAGCTCTTGCATCTAAATTTTCTGTTTGTCCATCTGAACAACTTTGTCAAGAATAGCAAAAAAGCTAAGCATGGATTCAATAATATTCTGTTTTAAGAAACTCTTTTTTTATATGTCTATAGCAAGCATATTGAGAAAATGGGGAATGTCCCAACTAGATTCTGGAGCACCACCTTAAGCATCAACTGCAACACAATGTTATTTCAGCGATCAAAAATGAAATCAATAATTTACATACATTTATATACCACCTTTCTCTCAAAACAGTAACACTAACTACTAAGTGACTAAAGGTGGTAAAAACAAATAAATCAAATGCAGTTACAAAATAACACAATTTTTAAAAAAAAACAATCACAGTGGGGGGGGACCTCATAATACTAGCAGTAGTAGCTGTGACACATCCTGTCTATGATCCTACATGGCAAAGAGTAATACATGCATAACTATGCTAGTATTCGCCATTTAACAGTTACCAAATTCCCTGTTGAGGTACTTCAGCTCTCCACATGGCCATTTCATGGCTAACCCTGAATTAGGCAATACTGCGAAAATACACAGCCATTACATTTCATCACAGACCTTCTCAATGTCTAAAGAAATAACAGCTGGCTGATCAGTTCTATCCATGTTTACAGCAATCAGATCAGATATAAATCTACAATTTTTGTGAAGCTTTATATGGATCTTTATAGCTTTGATAATGAAATTCACCAACAAGATATGGAGACTTTCTTCTTTTCTCATATTGACCTTCCCCATCTTAGCATAACACGGTAACAATTTCTTTTGGAACCTTTGCACGTAGAGGAAATTAGTTCTGTTAAGGAAAGTATGACAAATGGGAAATCTCCTGGCCATGGTGGTTTTCAGTTGAATGATACAATGCATTCACCAATTTGTTAGCACCATGACTGCTCCAACCTCACAAACTTATCTGTCTATCTCTCTTCAGATGCATCCACACTGCAGAAATGATCCAGTTTGACACCACTTTTACACCATGACTCAATGCTATGGAATTCTGGGAACTACAGTTTTGTGAGACATTCAGCCTTCTCTGCCAGAGAGCTCTGGTGCCTTAACAAACTACAATCCCCAGAATTTCATAGTATTGAACCATTGCAGTTAAAGTGGTGTGAAACTGGATTATTTCTGCAATGCAGAGGAAGCTTCCATCATTAAATGATGCCAATATTACTCTGGGATTGTCCACTGGGTGAAGGGAGGAAAGGGGCATGTAGGAGGAGTATGATTGTGTTTTGCCAATGTGTCACTGGGAGCACTAATGCATTGTACAGGCAGTGTATCACTTGTGCAACTGTGTGGCCATTCACATGGGGTGTCCAATGATATGACAGGGAGGTAATTCTGGTCTTGGGTGATGTCTTTGTGTGATTGTGTGCATGTATGGTGGGAGTAAAAAAAAAAGGGGGGGTACAGCTTGATGCCACATGGTGCAGACTGCCCGTGGGTGTTTGGACTACCTTCAGAGTGGACTGTCTGGATAGCAGGGCTTTCACCCACTTTCATAAAAACTGGGGTCAGCCCAGTTTTTCCTGTCTATCTGCTCAGCCCCCCTCCCATACCTAAACCTGGGAAGGATCATACTTGCTGTGCTAGCTACCACCTTACATAATGTTGATGTCAACATATTGATCAGCTATTTTAGTGATTTCATCTTTGGTAAGTCCTGACCAAGCAGGACATATCACAAACAACAGGAAGCCAATAATATGTAATTGGTTATGGATCTGATTGCTGTAAACATGGATAGAACTGATCAGCCAGCTGTTATTTCTTTAGACATTGAGAAGGTCTGTGATGAAATGTAATGGCTATGTATTTTCACAGTATTGCCTAATTCAGGGTTAGCCATGAAATGGCCATGTGGAGAGCTGAAGTACCTCAACAGGGAATTTGGTAACTGTTAAATGGCGAATACTAGCATAGTTATGCATGTATTACTCTTTGCCATGTAGGATCATGGACAGGATGTGTCACAGCTACTACTGCTAGTATTATGAGGTCCCCCCCCCCCATTGTGATTGTTTTTTAAAAAATGGTGTTATTTTGTAACTGCATTTGATTTATTTGTTTTTACCACCTTTAGTCACTTAGTAGTTAGTGTTACTGTTTTGAGAGAAAGGTGGTATATAAATTTAAAAATAAACAAAATTAACAAAGTGCATTACCTTATGAGCCACTAGCTAAGAATCCATTATAAATATAACTATTTCCATTTCATAATGTCATTTAGAATCTTCTATTCCCTGCAGTCTCTAGCTGTTCATGGGCTTTTAAAATGGGATTTGAGTCTCCTGTGAGTAAATGTAGAATCTGATTGGATTAGATTCAATACATGTATCCCACGTATGAATATCTGTGTGACAATTAAACAGTCTGTAAGTGGAAGAAACAAACAAACAATTCTCCCAATGCCCATAACAATTAATTCTAGATAATTGGAGAGAGAAAACTTATTTCCAGCTATCTTTTAATTGTTAAATTCTTCAGAGCACAAATACTTTTTTCTTAACCACTGATAATGTCACAATGCCAGAGCTAAAAACAGAAACACAAACACACCAATAAACACACAAGATGATCCAGCCATTCACATTATGGTTAAGTACCATTTATTTCATTGGGTTCAGCTTTAATATGCATAAAAATTCAATCCCATACACACTTTCCTCAGATAAGCCCTATGGATCCCCATGGGACATGCTTCTGAGCAGGCAAGCAAAAGTTTGTATTGCCCTTTGGACTAGATCATGTCCATGTATATATTCATTATTTTTAGGGGCTGCTGAAGTTGGTAATGAAATAATCTTATATGGACATACAAATCTGTTAATCTACATTACATCTCCAGTCACTGACTCAGACACGGTAACAACAACAGTGTATCTAACACCTAAAACAATTTGGCAGCTAAGATGCAGAATGCACTAAGAAAAAGATTAATTTCTGGCATTTATAAAATACTGATTGCTTGAGTTCGTAAGTTAATACTGGACCTACTGCCAGTTAGGCTAAATTGATAGTATAACATCTCCATAGAAGTTAAGTATATCCAGACCCCCCCCCCCCAAAAAAAAAAAATGAGGTTGAAAGACTTTAAATCCTGCATTTTCTTCCCTGTTGTCACTTCTGTTTCTTCAATATCATGAGTAAGGGTGAGTAAAAAAGCCGGATTAAGCAGCAGGTCTTCATGTAATCAGTGGTCTCTGGCAATGCTGTACTGGAGGCACCTTCAGAATATTACAAAATTGGTTTCCCCAGCCCAGCTGCTTTTCTGCAAAGAGCTCAGCCAGGTGTGGAGTTCAAATCCGTGACCTTCATGTGTTCATGCAGCATAAACAACCACAGATTGTTCTGCTGAATGGAACTCTTAGACCAAAAATTCTTAGGTTATGTTGCTTCCAATTACAAAATGTTCAATTTTGGTCTTAAAAATGTGTATGTGTCTTTGTAAGACTTATCTGCAGAGAGTACATATTGTACTTTATGGCAAAATATGCATACATTGTAAAGTGGAAATATGTGTCTCTAAACAGAATGCACTTAAGTATTTATCTGCTAGTTTGGTTGCTTTGGCAGCCATCAGTGGTATGAGTCAAGCTGGCTTTTGTGTGTTTGTTTTTTGTTTGGCTTGGCTTTGCTATTCATGGGGTGTAATGGGTACTAATGGATTTTCTAGTATGTGAAAAACAAATCATGGTACCCATTTTTGTCCCTGGTTTATTTCTAGGACATAGCAGGCATGTGTTCTGTATACAATTCAGTGAAAAGCTATCATTTCAACAAGAAATATATGTCTGTGAATATATAGTTGAAATATACCAGAGAACTATGACTAACCATGGCTCTCTCCATTGGTATTCTGGTGTATTTACTTTACAGAAATACTGTTGCCCCAGAGATGGAAATAATATTTGTAAACTATTCAGGAAAACAAATCAAACATAGGGTTCCTCTAGTGTTGGGAAACTTCAATGAAGAGGATCCTAACCCAAGCCTTGGCCTTGATGAGAAGCCCAATTGAGAAGATACTGTACAGCATAGCATGGCATAGCGCAGGGGTAGGCAACCTTTCCCCTTTAAGGGCCGAGGGACTTCAGCTCCCAGAAGCCTCAGTCATGTTGGCCAATAGTCCCATGTTGGCCAATAGTTCCTGGGATTCTGGGAGCTGAAGTCCCTCGGCCCTTAAAGGGGAAAGGTTGCCTACCCCTGGCATAGCATATCATAGCATAGGATAGAGTGAGAGAGTATTGTAACAGATCCAATGGGTGAGGTGTCCAGTGACTCCATTGATGAGATTATTCTGGATCAGCTTCAATCTGTGAGTACCAATGACGTGGACAAGCTCCTTGGTAGGGTGAGGAAAACAACCTGCCCTCTTGATCCTTGCCCATCATGGCTGGCTTTCCAGGAGGGGGATTCATTGAGGAGGTTCCTTACCGACATCATCAATGCATCCGTCATGGAAGGATATATTCCACCTTGTCTGAAGGAAGTGGCTGTTAGGCTGCTTCTGAAAAAACCTTCCCTGGACCCCCTGGATATGAACAACTACAGGCCAGTCTCTTTATTGCCATTCTTGAGCAAGGTTATCGAGAGTACAGTTGCTCTTCAACTCCAAGCTGTCTTGGATGAAACCGATTATCTAGACCAGGGGTAGGCAACCTTTCCCCTTTAAGGGCCGAGAGACTTCAGCTCCCAGAATCCCAGGAGCTATTGGCCAACATGGGACTATTGGCCAACATGGCTGAGGCTTCTGGGAGCTGAAGTCCCTCGGCCCTTAAAGGGGAAAGGTTGCCTACCCCTGATCTAGACCCATTTCAAACTGGCTTCAGGACAGGCTTTGGGGTTGAGACTGCCATGGTTGCCTTGACCGATGATCTGCGTCTGAGCATCGACAGGGGTAGACCATGGCATCCTCTTGGACCGCCTGAGGGGGTTAGGTATCAGGGGCACTGCTCTACAGTGGTTCCAGTCCTTCCTCTCAAGTAGGTCCCAGAGGGTGCTGCTTGGGTACAGTAGCTCCAGTAAGAGGGTGCTCACTTGTGGGGTTCCTCAGGGAACTATTTTGTCCCCGATGTTGTTTAATATCTATATGAAGCCGCTGGGTGAGATAATACGAAGATATGGTGCTGGGTGTTATCAGTACGCTGATGACACCCAAATCTATTTCTCTGTGTCTCATTCATCGGCCTCGAGTTCTAATGGCATCTCTTCTCTCAATGAATGTCTTCAGGCGGTAATGGGCTGGATGAGGAAAAACAGATTGAAACTTAATCCGGACAAGATGGAGGTGCTCACTGTAGTGGCCCCCAAACCAAGAATTGGGTTGCAACCTCCAGTCCTGGATGGGGTCACACTCTCCTCCAGTGACTGTGTTCAGTCTGGGAGTGCTCCTTGACGCGTCACTCCTGATGACAAATCAGGTAAATGCGACGGTCGGGAGCACCTGTTATCAGCTTTGGCTGATACGCCAGCTGCGCCCTTTTCTGGAAGTAAGGGATCTCCCGACTGTTGTGCACGTGCTGGTAACCTCACGCCTTGACTTCTGCAAAGTGCTCTACATGGGGCTACCCTTGCACTTGGTTCAGAAATTACAGCTGGTACAAAATATGGCAGCCAGGCTTGTGTCAGGAACATCTAGGAGGGACCACATTACTCCGGTTTTGAGGTCCCTCCACTGGCTGCCTATCAGCTTCTGGGACCAGTACAAGGTGTTGGTTATTACCTTTAAAGCCCTAAATGGCTTGATTCCAAGCTATCTCAGAGACCGCCTCCTCCCATACAATCCTCTCCATGCTCTCCGGTCCTCTGGGAGGAATTTGCTGCAGCCTCAAAAATCAAGGCTTGCAGCTACCTCCCAGAGGGCTTTCTCAGTTGTCACCCCCAGACTCTGGAATGACCTGCCGGATGAGATCTGTCAGTTCACATCGTTAGACAGCTTTAAAAAGGCTGTCGAGACAGATATCTTCCGGCAGGCCTTTCCAAATTAATTATCCCGGCCTCAGGCATTCCCACCCGCAGTGTTCTCTGCGTGCCCCATCTATGGATGGAGGAAAAACATTACCGTAGGCCAATGTGTCATTTTGTAGTGTGTTTTAACTGTTTTAACTTTTAACTGTTTAAATTTGTAATTTTAATTGTTGATTTAATACTGTTTTAAGGGTGGGAGGGATTGTTGTTGGGATATTTCATGTGATTTTATTGTTGTAAGCCACCCGGATTGGGTCCCCAAGGGGCGGGATATAAATAAATTTTATTATTATTATTATTATTTGAAGCCACTGGGTGAGATTATTCAGAGTTATGGAGCTGGGTGTTATCAGTAGGCTGATGACACCCAAATCTATTTCTCCATATCTCGTTCGTCGGCCTCAGATTCCAATGGCATCTCATCTCTCAATGAATATCTTTGGGCAGTAATGGGCTGGATGAGGAAAAACAGATTGAGACTGAATCCAGACAAAACGGAGGTGCTCATGGTAGCGGCCCCGAAACCAAGAATTGGGCTGCAACCTCCAGTCCTGGACGGGGTCACACTTTCTGTAAAGGACTGCATTCGTAGTCTGGGGGTGCTCCTTGACTCATCACTCCTGATGACAAATCAGGTAAATGTGACAGTCAGGAGTGCCTGTTATCAGCTTCGGCTGATACACCAGCTGTGCCCTTTTCTGGAAGTAAGGGACCCTGAGACTGTTGTGCACACACTGGTAACCTCGCACCTGGATTTCTGTAATGCGCTCTACATGGGGCTACCCTCATACTTGGTTCGGAAACTCCAGTTGGTACAGAACATGGCAGCCAGAGTGGTCTCCAGGACATCTAGAAGAGACCACATAACACCGGTATTGAAGTCCCTTCACTGGCTACCTATTAGTTTCTGGGCCCGGTATAAGGTGTTGGTAATGACCTTTAAAGCCCTAGATGGCTTGGGTCCAACCTGTCTCTGGGACTGCCTCCTCCAATATAATCCTCCCCGCACACTCCAATCTTCTGGGAGGAATCTGTTGCAGCCAATAAAAACTAGGCTGTCCAAGATTATGGAATGGCCTGCTGGACGAGATCCATCAGATTACCAATTTAAACAGCTTTAAAACAGCTGTGAAGATGGATCTTTTCCGGCAGGCCTTTCCTGATTAGATCTCCCAGCCTCCAGAGTCCTATTATCCCTACTTGTTCTGCTGTCTCTGTTCAGTTTTTTACTGCCAATTAGGTTGTTATATAATTGAATTGTTTTTAAGTATTGTGTTTTAATTTTATCATTGTTTAATTCTGTTTTAAGGGGTGGGAGGGTCTATTGGCTTGGGATTGTATTTTACATTGTACTGAGTTTTAATGATGTAAGCTGCCTCGATTGTATGACAGAGGGGCGGGATATAAATAAAAATTTATTATTATTATTATTATTATTATTATTATTATAGCATAGAATAGGATAGGATAGGATAGCATAGCATAGCATAGCAAGGCAGAACCTCAGTTCTCCCACCATCCAGAGACTTGTTGTCTCCCTGCACCCCTATACTTTGCAAGGCACTACACAGCCAGATTGGGGTGGGTGTGGGGAGGCCAGGGAAGGCAAGGGTCTCTTGAGGATTGCCTGGAGAATTTGATAGCAGGACACATGACAGCAACATCCTCCTACAGAATGTCCAGCTAACCCCTAGGAGGTCTCAGAAGGTGTCTGCATTGTCATAGATCTGGCTATAAGAACATAATGAAATGATCCTCTGCTACCTGGCTGCCCTAATGAAATAGCTATGTAGAGGTCAGACGGGGCGGGAACATCTAAATTTCTAGGACCTCCCAGGGGTTCTCCAAAAATCCCTGATGTTGACATCATTGTGTATCTGGCTGACAGAATATAACTGGATGTTCCTTGGCTACCGTCACTTTTCTCTAGCCACTACATGGCAATGTGCCATAGGAAAATGGTGAGTCCCTGTTGTCTCACAAGGTGGACAATTTAATAAATTGGGAACAAATTTAGCAAATAATTACATCCTTAATACACACTTTCTGCATTATACACATGCCAATCATATCAACTCCTTTAAAGTATTTATTAGTCTTCAGTTTGCCTTAGGGTCACCATAAATCAGAATCAATTTGAAGTCACACAACAAGAATTTCAAATCTAGAGATTGCATCCCTTTTGTTGAAAGTAGATGGACTTGGACATGTTTGTACATTACTATTATTGACTTGGAAATAATACTATCTGCTTTAGCCTACACAGATCACATACATTTAAACCAAAACTAAAAGATTATTGTAGAATAAATCTTTAATAATCTTTTCTACAATTGACATATAGCATATAAATGCTGCCCTGTACTGTGTATCACATGAGTACAACCTTGTCTTTGGGCTGAATCTGACTGTTAGTTCCAATTAGTGCAGAAATATTGAGTCTACACTTATATAAGTGCCATTTATTCACTCAATCTGCTGTAACCGGGAACTAAAAAGTGGATTAACCACTTTATTTCTAAGTACATTAATAATCAATTGGTGACTCAGTTTGGCTTGAGGACCACTGATGACTCTTCCAGCACTTGTCTTGGCCTATGCCAGATGTCAGCTCCATGCTGGTTCTGTGAACTGGAGTACAATTCCATGTAAAAGATTCCTGGGTGTTAAATAGCCTCTAATCATTGACTGGAGACAACAACAAAAGCTTCATAACCAAAAGCACATTTTTTTTTTTAAAAAAATGTCTTTTATTGTGGAGGTATCATAATTTTTGTGAGAGCCAGTGTGGTGTAGTGGTTTGTGTGTTGGAGTAGGACTCTGGAGACCAGGGTTTGATCCCCAGCTCAGCCATGGAAATCCACTGGGTGACCTTGGGCAAGTGACACTTTCTCAGCCTCAAAGAAGGTAATGGCAAACCTCCTCTGAACAAATCTTGCCTCCCCCCCAAAAAAACCCCCCTCATGATACCCCCTTGAGCCTTAGAGTCACCATAAGTTGAAAATTACTTAAAGGCACACAACAACAATCATGTTTTTTAACAATTTCAGGACAACTCTGTTAAAGGCCTTAAATACCAAAACTATCCCATACATACTCAGAATTGTGGTGCTTATTAGCCCACTTTAATTGTCATGAGTCCATCCTATGGGAAGCTGTGATTGGTAGTTTTGGGGAGGGCCATTTAGAATTCTTAGCCAGAGCGCTCTTCTAGCACCGTGTGTATGTGTGTGTATGTGTGTGTGTGTTGTGTACCTTCAAGTCATTTCCAACTTAGGGCAACCCTAAGATGAATCTATAAAGGAGCTTTCTTGGCAAGATTTGTTTAGAGGAGGTTTTGCCATTGCTTTCGCCTGAGGCTGAGAGTATATGACTTGTCCATGGTCACCCAGTGGGTTTCATGGCTGAGCTGGGAGTCAAACCCTTGTCTCCAGAGTTGTAGTCCAGAACTCAGACCACTATGCCACACTAGCTAGCACCTTTCCAAACTAAAACCTCCAGGGCAGTTAAAGTAGAATAATAATGCTGTAATTTTGCAGTGTGAATGGGTCCCAAGAGACTGAACTGATGGGACAGGGTTGTGGGACTGAGATGGCCTCATATTCATCGTCTGATTACATCTCTAAACAGCTTTAAAAAGGCTGTTAAGACAGATCTCTTCCGGCAGGCCTTTCCAGAATAAATATCCCAGCCTCAAGAAATTCCTGCTACTCGGTTCTCTCCCCAATTATGATTCTTGCCGCTTTCCCGCTATTTGGTTTATTTTATTCATCTGATTTTGTTTATTTTATGTTTTAACTACTGTTGTTTTTATCTAATATGTTTTAATCCTATGTCGGATTTAATACTGTTTTAAGGGAGGGAGGGTATTGGGATGTATTATATAATTTGTAATTTTAATTTTTGTTAGCCACCTCGATTGTGCTCAGAGGGGTGGGGTAGAAATAGTTTATTATTATTATTATTATTATTATTATTATTATTATTACAGACTATCTTGAATTATGTGAAAATATACATTGAATATACATTGACTGTCCTCAGATACTCATCAGATTGTGTCTCCACCTGTCACTATCACTGCCAATCCAGTCTTACCCATGCAATATTGTCCAGTATATTAGTAATTAAACATGCCTAACAGGAAGACAAACAACTTTAAGAAAAATACAGATAATATAACACCAAACATGACAATAGAATAATAAAATAAGATAGTCAATGCTTAACCAAAGAATCAGTCCTTTTTCATTGCACCATCGTAACTGCCACTTCTTCTTATGAGAATCCACCTTTCCATAATTCACCTGTGAACAAGCATCATTCAAAGATACTGTCCCAACCCAATTTACTGGCTTACTTTACATAACAGTTGCATTCCTGTGGAATGTCTCCCTGTGACCAAATAAATTTCTCTTTCCTGCAGAAGGATCTATCATTGAAAAGTGATTCTTGATCTGTGAATAAAGATGCTAACAAACAGCTGGATTGTTCTGTCTCCTACACTCAACAGTAAATGACTGTTAAATGTAAATTTGCAATGAGAATAAAATAGAGCAGATATAATGTCAGAAATGTTGATTTTTTAAATCTTGTCCAGGTCACAATTTGACTTGACACAAAAGGCCACATTTTCCTCTTACAACTGGAAGAAAGCCATTTCAGCTGTTTACCTCTCCTAACAAACTAGCCAGAATTTTCTTAATGAGATTGACATATAAATGACCATGGCCTCTCATTGTTTCCATGGCACAGACTGCTCTCATGGAACCTGGCCATCATATAACTAATGCTTTTGTCACAAAACCTTTCAACCATTGCATCTGCTAATGTATGATATGGCTTCTTGAAATGCATGAAGAATTAGAAACACCTATGGAACTGTTGCCAACAATTCACAAATGACAATGTCATTAAACTCTGAAGTGTGCTTCAAAAGATGTTTATTTCTTACTGCAGACATTTTGTCCATTTGAATTAATGCAGAAAACAACTATTAGGAGAGTTATAGAAAGATGTGTTTTTGTGAAAATGTTTGAAAGCATCCAAGAAGTCATCTAACTATCACCAGCACTGTAGTGGGTCATATGGAACTTGCATCAGCTGCATTACCTCCAAAGTCACTGAAGGGGAGACCAACTTTGGCAAGGATATGCATGCAGCCTCCATCATCCCCAACATATTTGACCCAATGTCCCAACTTCCAAAGATATTGTGACAGCTGTAAGACAAAGAACACTTAGTAACAGCTTACAACACCATACATGATGAACCAGAATATAAACATGAACACTGAGCTCATGCATGAACTAAACTTTTACCACTTGAAAAGATTGTGTCTGAGGGTAAGTAAAGTAAGTAAAGTATGTAAACTTTATTTTTATACACTGCCTTTTGCCTGGGCAATCAAGGCGGCTCACAATTGCATATATAAACAACCCCATACCAAACAACAATAGCATAATAAAACAAGTTACTCCCCCATTAAAATTACATGGTACTAAACATTTTAAAATAACTGGCGTACTCACACCAGTGATCATAACAAATGTGACAAACATAAACATAAAAATCTAAGACATAAAACATGAAACATAAAAACATAAATAATATAAAGACATAAAAAAGAGAGAAAGACATACATTGGATATGGTCTGTTCTATTCCAGGAAGGCCTGCCAGAAGAGATCCGTTTTGATGGCTCTTTTAAAAATTCTCCAAGCTGATTGCTAGACGGATCTCCTCCGGCAGGGCGTTCCATAGTCTGGGAGCGGCAATGGAAAAAGACCTCTGGGAGGTTGCTGTTAATCTGGTTCTCCTTTGTTGCAGTAGATTCCTCCCAGAGGATCTGAGTGTGTGGGGCAGATTATATGGAAGGAGGTGATCCCTTAGATAGGTTGGACCTAGGCCCTGTAGGGCTTTAAAGGTCATCACCAACACCTTACACTGTACTCGGAAACCGATAGGCAGCCAGTGAAGGGATTTCAAAATTGGTGTGATATGTTCCCTTCTAGATTTCCCAGTGACTAACCTGGCTGCCATATTTTGTACCAATTGTAGTTTCTGAAATAAGTATAAGGGTAGCCCCATGTAAAGTGTATTACAGAAATCGAGTCATGAGGTTACCAGTGCATGTACTACAGTTTCGAGGTCCTTTATCTCCAGGTGAGGGCACAGTTGGCATATCAGCCGAAGCTGATAACAAGTGCTCCTAACCGCCGCATTTACCTGATAAGTCATGTGAAGTGATGGATCTAGGAGCACTCCCAAGCTGCAAACACAGTCCTTTGAGGAGAGTGTGACCCCTTCTAGAACTGGAGATTGTATCCCAATACCTGGTTTAGTGGTCCCTACTGTAAGCACCTCTGTTTTCTCTGGATTCAGTTTGAGTCGGTTTTTCCTCATCCAGTCCATTACCTCTTCAAGACACTGATTGAGGGGAGAAATACCATCTGTCATCATGCTGATGACTGAGACATGGAGAAATATATTTGGGTGTCATCAGTGTACTGATAAAACCCCGCCCCATGTCTCTGGATGGTTTCCCCCAGTGGCTTCATATGGATATTGAAAAGCATCGGGGACAGGATGATGCCCTGAGGGATGCCACAGTTAAGCTCTATCTTTGATGAGCAACTGTCCCTGAGCATCACCCTCTGGAATCTGCCTGAGAGGAAGGAATGGAACCACTGAAGTACAGATCATGGATGATGTGGGTTTTATTCTTTACTGACCTGGCATTGCAGAGAAGCAAGGTAAGTTTCTGTGGCATGGTTGATGAGCTCCCCAGCCTGCTTTGGATAACAGAGTGGACTGAAGGCGGGATCGCTTCCAAACATTGAGCCCTCCTTCTTTTGTAACAGTATTCCACTCTGTTATTGCCATACATACAGGGCGATAGCCAGTAACATGAAAGCTCTTTTCTGTGGTGTTATGTCAGGAGGACAAATTGGCAGACTGACTTCCTTTTTCTTTCTCTGTTCCCTATTTTGTTTTATATGTAACTCCTTAGAGCTATATAATATCTTCCTGTGACAATCATGAAGGAGTTATAGGGGAAATAAAAAGATTTTTCCTTCATCAGCTCTACAATAATCTAGGGTTTAATTGACATCAACTGCTGCAAAATTTCTCATTCTAAAATAAAGAAAAGGTAGCAAGTCAGCAGTCCTAAATTTTGCATTAATAATTCTTGATAAAATAGTGATCACCCCTACCAAGATATCATCTATGTAGTCATTTTAGTACATAAACCTTAAAAGAAAGACATGTTTCTTCACTATGGCTAAAGTGTCATTTTACTCTCATACTTTCCCCCATGCACTTTCAATTTGATTGAATTGTAAATGGGGTACAAAGCCAGGATTGTTGATCTTTTTGTTACTTTGTATAGTTCTATGACTGTGACAAAGGGTTGATTCTTTAAAGCTTTTCTAATGAAACTTTTACGTTCTACAATTATAACACTCTTATCCAGTTATGTTAGGGGATGTGGTGGCTTAGCAGTTAAGACACAGACTCTGCAAAGTTGGCAATTTGGCAGTTCGAGACCTAAGTGCCACATGATGGAGTGAGCTCCTGTCAATAGTCCCAGCTTCTGCCAACCTAGCAGTTTGAAAGCATCTAAAAGTCCAAGCAGATAAATAAGTACTACTTTTCTGGGAAGGTAACAGCATTCCATGTGCCTTGGCATTTAGTCATGCTGACCACATGACCACAGAGTCATCTTTGACAACACTGGCTCTCTCTCAGCTTGGTAACAGAGAGGAGCATCACTCCCTACAGTTGGATGTGACTCGATAATCTTATCAAATGGGGAACTTTTACCTTTTTTTTTAATTAAGGAGGGTTGCAGACTGCCAGAAATAGTGCAAATTGAGTCCACCTTTAGGGTTAGCGTTAGTCTAGGAAATCATGGAAATTATTTTTTTTCCCTGAGACATATAGCCTTCTCTGTCAGAGAGCTCTGGTGCCACAATAAAATACAGTTCCCATGATTCCCTAGCCCTAGCCCTAACCCTAAAAGTGGACTCAATTTGCACTATTTCTGGCAGTCTGCAACCCCCCTAAGTGATATAGACTGAAGTTGATTGACTTTGATTCAAGTCATTGCCATGACTCGACTTGGCAATAAATTATGTGCTGATTTGACTTGACTTGTGACTTGTATATTTTTAGTGACTGGCTTACTGGCTTTCTTCAGCAACATAACACAGTCTTAGACAATGGGCCTGAGGCAGAAGGATCCTTCTAAAGCTTTTGAAAATTCTGCTGCTGTTCCTAAGAAAAGCTTTAGAAACTTTCTCTGATGTACAGCAGGGAACAGGCCACTGAGTAGACCTTGTATTTGTAAAATGCAATATTAATAAATTGCCTATGATAATTCAATGTGTTAAACCTAACTTTGTGCATGTCATTTTGATTTTCTACTTATTGAAACTCCCTCCATACCCACCACCACTTTCTTTTTTCTGTTAGAGTTGGCTCCTATACCTCAGACTTGACTTAAGACTTGACTTGAGATTTGACTTAAAACTATCTTGTAAGGACTCAATGTGACACTCTTTCTTGTTTATCTCAAGTCACTTTACTTTTCTTGTGACTTTCAAGCTATTTGTGAAACTGCTTCATGATTGTATAAATGTCAGAGGTGTGTTTTAACTATGCTGTAAAATACTTTGACTGTTAGTAGCATGAATATTCAATCATGCTGCAGAAAAACTTTCACTAAAACAATAATAAAACTTTATTTAGAAGATGTTTCAAACACTAGATATTTAATTATTGGTGAATAAGACATTTGTTACTTCATGTATTTGTGTCACTTGTTTCATTTGAGAGTTTTACTTTCTGAGTTTCAACTTTGTTATAATGACAGTTTCCTGTACACCACTCTTCTCAGAGAATAAGAGTTACTGTTACCCACGACCCTCACACAGTCCTATTTCTGGATTGCTTTTGTTGTTTGTTTGTTAATTGCCTTCGCATCAGTCTCGCCCATGGCAACCCTATGGATAAGACATCTCCAGCCCTCCCCCCACCCGCCCCCCATCCCCTGCTGCTCTGCCCAGCTCCTGCAAACTCATATTTGTGGTCTCTTTAATAAAGTCCATCCATTTAGCATGTGGCCTTCCTCTCTTTCTATTTTCCTCCACCTTTCCTAACATTATTGTCTTTTTCAATGATTCATGCCTTCTCATGATGTGTCCAAAGTCTAGTCATATTGGCTTCTAGGAATATCTCTGGCTTAATCTGTTCTAGGACCCATTTCTATGTCTTCGATTGTTCATGGAATCCTCAGCACTCTTCTGCAGTATCACATCTCAAATGCATTAATTTTCCCACTGTCTCCTTTCTTGACTGTCCGGCTCTCACATTCATACATGATAATAGGGAATACAATGGCTTGCATGATTCTGACCTTTGTGCTGAGTTGTATGTCTTTGCATTTTAAGATCTCTTCTAGTTCTTTCATAGCTCCCCATTCTTAATCTTCTTCTGATTTCCTGGCTGCAATCCCCATTTCAATCAATGTTTGAGCTCAGATATGAGAACTCTTTAACTATTTCTATTTCCTCATTGTCTAGTTTGAATGTGTGCAAGTTCTCTGTGGTGATTATTTATGTTTTCTTTATGTTCAACAGTAAGCTTGCCTTTGCACTTTCTTCTTTGATCTTCCTTAGTAGTTGTTCCAGGTCTGTGAGGTTTTCTGCTAATATTATGGTGTGATCTGCATAACTCAAATTGTTGATATTGCCTCCTCCTATTTTCACTCTTCTATGTCCAAGCCTGCCTTCCTTACAATATGTTCTGCATATAGGTTGAATAATTAGGGTGATAGGATGCAGTCTTCTCTGACTCCATTGCCAGTTGGGAACCATTCCGTTTCTCCATGTTCTTTTCTGACAGTAGCCTCTTGTCCTGAGTACAGATTCTTCATTAAGACTATGAGATGTGTTGGCACTCCCATGTCTTTAAAGGCATTCCATAGCCTTTCATGATCTATACAGTCAAAGACTTTGCTATACTATAAAGCACATGCTGATTTTCTTTTGGAACTCCCTGCTATGCTCCATTAGCCATCATATATTTGCAATCTGATCCCTGATGCCTCTTCCTTTCCTGAACCCTGCTTGGACCTCTGGGATTTCTCTCTTCATGTGTGGTTGGAGTCTATGTTGCAATATATTTGAGATTAATGCTATGGTCCTATAGTTGCTGCAGTCTCTTGAATCTCCTTTTTTGTGGATGGAGATGTATATTGATCACTTCCAATCTGTTGCCCATCATTTCGTTTTCCATATCTGTTGACATATGTTGGTTAACACTAGAGTTGCCTCTCTCAGTGTGGATTGCAACAGTTCTATTGGTATATCATCTGTTTATGGAGTCTTGTTTTTTGCCACATCTTTTATTGTAGCTTCCACCTCAGTTTTTAGAATTTGGGGTTCATCATCATAAGACTCTTCGCTCCTTCATTTTGTCATCTCTTTTGTATAGTTCTTCTGATTATTGCATCCAACGTCTTTTTATTCCTTCCTGGTCTTGAATTATGTTATTTTTATAGTCGTAGAGTGTCCCAGTCCTTGGTTTGAACTTTCCCTTGATTCCCCAAATCATATAGAATAGGTCCTTCAGTCTTCCCTTTTTGTTGTTGTCTTCTATGTCTCTACATTTTTCATTGTAATAATTTTCCTTATCTTTGCGCACTAGCTATTGTACTGTTGCATTCATGGTTCTTAGTTTATGCCAATCTCCTTTTTGTTTTGTTTCTCTTCTTTCCTTTATTGCATGTAGCGTTTTATCTGTCATCCATGGTTTCTTCACTTTCCTTTTGTCTGTTGGAAGTGTCCCTGGCTTCTGACCAAAGCTCTTCCAGTTCACTATCTATATACTTAGTACTGCAAATCTGTTCCTTATATTGTCAATGAATTCTGTGGGAGTGTTGTTTAAATCATATTTTGGTATGATGACTGGTTTTGTTCTCTTCTTGAGTTTTACTTTTATTTTTGAAATGAGTAGTTCATGATCTGTGCCACAATCAGTACCTTGTCTAGTCTTGGCCACCAGTATGGATCTTTGCCATCTTTTACTTCCAATTATGTAATCTATTTGGTTTTTGTGTTGATCATTTGGTGATGTCCATGTGTATAACCTTTTCTCTGGTTGTATAAAAAATGTGTTTGCAATGAATAGGTTGCTAGCTTCACAAAATCTATCACTCACCTGCTGCATTCCTTTTGCCTAGTCCAAATCTGCCTATCATTTTTGATTCTTCTTTACTTTCAACCTTTGTGTTCCTGTCTCCAATAATCAGCTTGATATCCTGTGTTGGTGTCTTGTCAATTTCTTCCTGTACTCTTTCATAGAATCTATCAATTTCTTCCTGTTCTGCCTCTGTAGTTGGTGCATATACGTGAATTATGGTGATATTCATAGGTTTACTGTGGAGCCTTATTGAGATGATTCAGTCTGATTTTGCATTGTATCCTCTGATTGCTTTTGCAACACCTTTTCTTAATATGAAAGCCACCCCATTTCTTTTTGTCTTTTCATTCCCTGAGTAGAACACTGTGTGGTTGTCTGATTCAAAGTGGCCCATTTCTGTCCATTTTAATTCACTCACCCCCAGCACTGCTATGTTCATGCATTGCATTAGGTTGAAAGATTACTTTCCTTGAACCTAATTAATAAACCTGCCACTATGACTATCTATATCCCTCAGGATATCTCTTTACTATTACTCTTTCACTTTGAGTTGTTCACAGGTATTAAGTCCCTCACTTCTCCGAGGTGGGGAGAGAAGACCAGGTAGGTGCCTCTATGTCTTAGATGGACACCTGAGATATTACAGGGCCACACTTTGGGGGAACTCCACAGTCAGCTGGTGATGCTTCCCAGAAAGCTACTACATCAGGCGTGTCTCTTTCTACCCCTGCACAGGTGTCATGGCCCACCTCGGTATGGGCTCCAGGTGTGCAGGTGGGACAGGGCCTGGGGGTGGTATGCTCCAGCTCTGCATTGCTGGAAGCACCCTTGATGGCTCCTGAGTCTTCCCAGGCATCTGACTCGAGGGTCAGGTGGCGCTGGCTGGTGAGGGTATCAAGAGTGTCTTCTTTGGGAATGGTTGGTTTGGCAGGAGTGGACAGGGTAGGGGAATGCAACGCATATGCTGGAATGTCCACTCCCCTGGCCTCGCACCTTCTGCTTACCATCAAAGAAAGAATCTGGAAATCTATAGACTTTTTCTCCCTTACTTTTTACGATCCTAATGTAATGGTGGGGGCCTCCCCTTCGAGCTGTTGTGACAATGGGTTTGTGCCCATGGTTACACAGCCTAGAGGGCAAAATGTGAGGTCTAGCATGGGAGAAAGTAAGCAATTTGGTGTTTGTTGGGACTTCAACTCAGGTAAGTGCAGGAGACAACCCTGCAGGTTTGAGCACAAGTGCAACACCTGTGGGGGGAATCAGTCCGATGCTTCCTGTGTTAGAGGCAGGAGGTCAGGAGTCAGGGGCACACCCGAGCCATTGTCACCAGGAGGGGAAAGCACTGTCACTAGTTAATGTGGAGGTACTGGTAACATGGCTCCGGATATACCCCAACAGGGACTCAGCCTCTTATATATTCAATGGTTTTTCTATGGGTTTTCACATCCCTTACTCAGGTCCCAGGGAGTATTGTTATGCACCTAATGCTCGTTCTGTGAAGGATTTGCTGGCTATAGTAAGGGACAAGCTGGTTAAAGAGGTTGCAGCAGGAAGGATTTCAGGCCCTCACAATCACTTGCCAATTACTACCATTCACTTATCCCCTCTGGGTGTGGTGCCCAAGAAGTCCCCAGGGGAATATAGGTTAATCCACAATTTATCTTACTCAAAGGGGGATTCTGTTAATGATGCCATAGACCCAAATCTAACATCTGTTCATTATGCCTCCTTTGACTCAGTGGTTAAGATGGTCAGGGAGTTAGGCAGGGGGGCACTGTTGGCAAAATGTGATATAAAATGTGCCTTCAGGTTGCTCCCGGTACACCCTGATGACTTTGATCTCTTGGGTTTTCAATTCAAAGGAAAGTATTATTTCGATAAAACCATGACAATGGGATGCTCTATTTCTTGTTCAGCTTTTGAAACATTTAGCACCTTCCTGCATTGGTGTGCTGTCAAGAGGTCAGGCAATATTGCAATCGCCCACTACTTGGATAATTTCTTGATAGCTGGAGCTCCCAATTCATCAAGATGTAGTGATACTTTAGCTGCCTTTCAGGATTTAATGGCGGAGTTGGGAGTTCCTTTAGCAGAAGAAAAGACAGAGGGTCCTGACACATGGCTTACTTTTTGGGGGATCAAGATGGATACCATTGCTGGGATATCTTGTTTACGAAATAACAAGGTAATGGCTATGAGGGAGCAGGTTAGGTCAATGATGGGGAAGCACAAGGCTACACTTTATGACTTTCAATCCCTTACAGGCTTGTTAAATTTTGCATGTAAGGTAATAGTTCTGGGACGAGCATTTTATGCATGACTTTATAGAGTCACTAAAGGGGTTTCTCTTCCACATCATCATTTAAGAATCACCAAAGGGATTCGTGAGGACTTGAAGGTCTGGGAGTCATTTTTGGAACAATTCAATGGGATTTTGTTCTGGAGGTCTGAAATGCTGCTGAGGGCAGAACACTCTGATGCTGCTGGTGCCCATGGATTTGGAGTTTATTGGAATAGGCAGTGGGCTGCTGAGGCCTGGCCTATGGCTTGGACAGAACACAGCCTGACCAGAGACCTGACGTTTTTGGAACTTTTTCCCATAGTTGTGGTGGTACATTTATGGGCAAATCAATTTGCAAACAAGACCATCTGGTTTTGGTATGACAGCCGGGCGGTGGTTCAGGTAGTTAATTCCCAGTCCTCCAAGTCCTCAAGGGTGATGAACTTGGTTAGGGCCATGGTGACTCAGTGCTTGATGTTCAATGTTTTGTTTCAAGCTCACCATGTGCTGGGTTTGCTTAACCCTTTGGTGGATGCCTTCTCTCATTTTCAGTTCTCTAGGTTTTGGCAGCTGGCGCCCGAGGCTTCGACGCACCCATTGGAGGTACCAGCTCTTCTATGGACCCTTGGAGACTAGAAATCAACAGGGCGATCCTTCAATCTATCACTCCATCTACACACAAGTCTTATCAGACAGCTTTGAATGCATTTAGACAGTTTTTGTTGGAATTAGGGGAGGTAGAGGTCTGGCCCATTAAGGTGGACCTCGTTCTTCAATTTATAGTGTATCTTAGGCAAATGGGTTTGTCTCCTGTTACTATCAGGGGCAGGTTGGCTGCCCTGGTGTTTTATTCCAAGGCTAGTGGTTATCATGACCCTACCTTAGATTTTAGGGTTAGGAGAGCTTTAAAGGGTTGGACTAGAGAATCTCCTGTTGTTAAGGACACTTGCTTCCCAATAACTGGCCCAGTTTTAATAAAATTATGGCAACACTTAGCCAATACTTGTTTTTCACTTGAGGAATTGGCTTTGTTCAAGGCCGTGTTCGCTATAGCTTTCTTTGCGGCCTTGAGAATTAGTGAGCTTGTCCCTGGCTCCTACAATGATCAATCTGGTAGGGCACTCCTTCTTTCAGATGTCATATTATTAGAGAATGGGATTCAAATTTCCATCAGGCATTCGAAGACCGACCAGTTAGCTAAAGGTCAGTCTATTACCTTAGCTAAGGCACCTGAGGGTCAGGTCTGCCCTGTGCTGGCACTGTCAGATTACTTAAAGGTTAGACCGAAGCTGCCAGGATATTTGTTTGTGCATACATCAGGTATGCCTCTAACTCAGTTTCAGTTTAGGGCAGTTTTGAAGGAGACTTTGAGGCGAGCCAACTTACCTCTCACTCACTTTTCTTCTCATTCTTTCTGTATTGGTGCGGCGACCACTGCAGCTGTTCATGGGCTAAGTGATGCCGATATTCGCCAAATTGGCCAGTGGCAATCGAAGGCATTCAAATCTTACGTACGCACTTGATGGAACTGTCCAATTTGTGTTAAAACTAATTTACCTTTTTTGTCATTTCATAGCAGGCTTCTTCCATGGAAAGATCTGGATAGTGGGCCACAGTCTAGTGTTCTGGGCAGAACACCATATAGTGGAACAACAGCATGACCCCACCTTGGGATTGGCGAATATTCGCAGCCTGCAATGGTTTGGTCGCAGGGGCATGCATTGGGGAGCCCTACTTCCCAAATTCATTAAACTTTTAAGGACCTGTCTGCACCCCCAGGTTTTAGTAATATACCTGGGAGAGAATGACCTAGTGAAAATTCCGTGTCTCCAGCTTGTGAAGCAAATGGTGAAGGACTTGCAGGAGATAAGGAAGCTTATTCCTGGCACTATCTTGCTATGGACCAAATTACTTCCAAGATGTAGCTGGCCCGGGCCTGTAAGGACACTGCCATTAATGGCGCACGAGGTTGCCTCGATTGTTCTGTGTCTAAACAACTGACCAGATTGGGCATTTTTGTAATTGTCCATGTCAGCATTCAGATATCAATGCCTCAGCTGTACAGGGGGGATGGGGTACACCTCTCTTCTGAGGGTTCCGAGGTTTATGTGCAGTCACTTTCTGAGCACATCAAGAAAGCGGTCTGTGGGGGGGGGGAGGGGATGCCAAGCTAGGCTGGACCCCTCTTGTGGTGGGTAATGACCCCCTACCCAGAGAAAAATAATTGGCTAATTAAAATTTGATTGGGATTAATTAGGCTAAATTAAATTAGGGGAAATGATGTCAGTAGTTAAATTCATGACGTCATTAATTTGGTTACATCATATAAAGACATATGATGTCATTTCCAGTTGGGAGGGGCAAAAATTTTTGTTATTGTTTTTTACATGTTTTGTCACATGATGTGAGGGACCACCCACTTGGAATTGGTTACACCTTCACATACACATGTGAGAAAGCATTGTGTATTTAATTGTAAATTGTTTTGTAAATAGACCCTGTACAGCAAAATAAAGTTGTGGCCTGTTTATATCCATAAGAGGCATTGCTTGTCCTTTCTGCCGGTGCAATAGGCTATTTTTCCAAAGTATATTAGTTAATTAGGGAATAATGACATGGTTAATTAGGAAACAATGACATCTGAAACCAATGCAATGTATACTTCAAAGAAGGGTAGTGTGACATTGGTCCCTGTGTATCCCCCCCTTTTTAAAAAAATTCTAGTAAGGTCACAAATTATTAAGTGTGGGATAATTTTAGTTCTTAAGGCTTCAGCCTTTGTAAAAGAAGCAATACCAAAGGAAATACCAAAGCCAAGCCTGTTAGAGAGAGTCTGGCTTTAAAACAGCAGAATAGCAGAAATGTGCTTTTGTCTAACAAGCTTCCCTAAGAACTGAAACAGACTAAAAACAACAACAAATATTTAGTGTTACAAGTACCAGAAGTCTTCCATTTTGATATAAAATGTGGTGTGTGCTACCCCTCTATGATCCTAAATGTACCTTATAAATGTAGCAGCCATGAGCCTCAGAGCCTCAGGTCACTTAGCCAAGAGCCTCAAAATTCAGATCATGTAGGCAGTTTGGGAGTTGTAATTAAGGGGAATTCACATCCTCACATTCCAGGAAAGCTAGGTAATTTACAACCAGGATGTTTGTCTCTGAAAGAGATGGCGTCCTTACAACTCCCAAATTTACACCTCACAAGCTTCCATCCTGAGTGATCTTCCCATGCAAATTCCACCCTTTTGATATAGAATGCCTGGTCTTTACCTTGGGCTAAGATTTCTATTATAAAAGATCCCAAATTTCCTTTGTCCCCTGGGCTAGTTTGGAGTGCAGGGTGACCCATGTCATTCTGTATTCTGCTAGTCATGGCTGACCACTACCCTCCAAGTGCTCCTAAGCAGTTGAATCCAACACCCAGTCATTGGAATGCAACATCAAGGAGCAACCATGTTGGTGGTAATTATCCCGTTAGTGAAGCCTTTTCTATTCCAGATCTCACTTCTTTAATTCCTAGCTCTTGTGTATATATGTGTGTGCTTGAAAGTTTGTGTTTCTTTCCCTTTAATAAAATACAGTTCATTGGAAAATCCTGTCTCTGCAGTCCTTATCTACTCCCTCTTGATATGCAAATTGAGACAAGGTCCCAGGGCTGCTTGTAACTCAGCCCATTGATTGAGATAATTAATATTCCTCTGATTCTTAGTTACAGGAGTTTGTAGTTAAAAAACAAAACAATGGCTTTAATCTATATTTACATTAAAGGCTATATCCTAATCTAGCTAGTGAATAGTTCAGGTAAAGAGAAACATTTATCTCACCAGCTTTTCAAACAAAATTGAGAGAGCAGGAAGATGGGAACAGCTCAGTTGAAAGTCTGTTAATCCCAAAGCGGGAGTGACCTAATGAACTTATCACATTCTTAAATAACTCAATTTACCTGAAGCAGCTTAAAATTAAATGCAGGTGGCATTCGGACCCTATCACAAGGGTTTTGCCACTAAAATCGCCACCCAAATGCAGCCCGGGGCCATCCTCATTCCTAGAGCCACTCAGCACAGCTCTTTTCAAAGCTGGGAGTTTTCCAGCTTGAGAAAATGGCCACCGGAGCAACTCCAGGAGTAGGAATGGCCCAGGATGTGCCCAGGATGGTCCTGAGCAGCGATTTCATCTGCAAAACCCTTGCAGTAGGGTCCGGACACTGCCCGAATTTAATTTTAAGCTGGATCAGATAAGGTGAGTTGTTTAAGAATGCAATAAGCTCATAAGTCACATGGCTAGTTTTTGAATGAAAGAGAAAGAGAGAGAGATGAAAGAGAATGCAAAGATTTTTTCAACACTAAGGACTTCAAGATTCTTAGGAAAATATTTTTTTTGTAGTTTCTACTTCACCACTAATAATTTCTGCAAGTATAATTGGAAGTGTATGTCTATGCCTGTGTCCTTCCTTCCTTCCTTCCTTCCTTCCTTCCTTCCTTCCTTCCTTCCTTCCTTCCTATTTTTGGAGGTGGGGTGTCCATAAATCATCAAAGGTAATGCACTAATATGTTGAATCTGCCATACTAACAACAGAATATTCCAGAACTAGGTCTAAGCTCAAAAGAGGATCAGTATTAAGGAATGAAAGACATAATTTTGCATCCACACAAATGGCATTATGCCATTGGATTGTTGTGGTGTTGAAGTATGATAACTGCCTTGAGTTCTAGTTTTATAAATAAAGATAGCAATGCCAACAAGATCAGTATGTATGCTGCCAGATAAGAACACCATTCAAGTGCAATTTCGTGTTTATCTATTTTGAGAACTTTCCTTGGTGAACTACATGCCCCAGGATCACTAACATCAAGATGCTAGAGAGTAGGCCATGAAAACTAAATAGTTTCCTACATGGAAGCTCCTCACTGTTGCTATTCTGGAAGAAAAGAAGGTAGCAGCAGCAAGTAAAAGCTTAAGAGTATGAAGCTCAAGGGAAGATATTTAGGCCATGTCACACTCCTGACTGTATTTCTGGGACTGTAATGAGAGAGTATGGGTAGCACAGCTCATTTTAGATGAATGCATTCTGAATGAGGTGAGTTTGCCCATCATTTGATTGCTACCAGAATAGACAGTGGTCTGACTAGGCAGAGGCAGAGCTTCATACTTCAAAGCAAAGCTGCTTCACTTCTATGGACCCCAAAGGAAGAACAGTCATGTCCATGGTCCAGAATGTTTGACCCCAAATGTCTATAGAATTAGCAATTCCAATTATTCTATATAAACTACTCTCTCAGAAGGATTAGTTTCTATTTTGGTAACATATGCCTTGTGGCCTCTTCTTTAAAAGGGCTTTCCTTGAAACACACAAACATTTCTAACTTGAGTTGCAGATAATTACTGTGAAGGATTTAGAGCCCACATGGCTGTAAATAGGTGAACCAAGTTGTGATTAGGTGTGGTTTTTTTTTAAAAAATAAAATAAATTAAACTAGGTGGATCATAGTCCTTTAATGTGTAATTGAGGGTTTCCTCTGATATTCATAACATTTTATTATCTTGCACAAAATTTTTGGAGCCACCTGACTCAAACATGGAAACTGTTTTTAAACTGATATAATTAGACTGCTAAGCATTAACAGTTAATTATCACATTACTCTCCTTCTACTCCTGATCATGCTGAAGTGGTATGATTATGCATGCATTGCTTTTGGGCAAGATAATTGCCCTTAAAGGAAATCATTACAATGTAAATGAAATGGGGAGATACTGGTGAGGAAAAGCTGGAGGGCTTGCATAGCCTATACTAAACAAGGTACTGTAATTTCCCCAAATCACTTATTTCCAATTTCACATCACAGGATTATATCTATTTTTTTTAGAGAGAAAACACTTCTCTCTCTCTCTTTCTTTCAGTTTTACAAGGGCATTGCTTACCCAAGGACACAAAAACAAATGTACTTTAGTAGCATCCAATTGCTTCAGCTGGGCTGGCAACTCTTAAGGAACTTTATGGCTCTTAAAATTTAGCTCTACTGCCACTGTATGTTTTTCAGCCCAGACCATCCAATTATGAGCCCACACTGTCTTTTTTTAAAGACTCCCTCTACCTTTGGAATTTTGGAATGTTAAGCTGTCACCCACCTGCAGGCTGGGGGGGGGGGGGAGGCACTGAAATAGGTTGCCAAGTGTGAGTGTGGGCTTTGGGCCAATGGACCCAAAAAAGGAAGACACAACATTGTTAAGGAGCTTGTGACTGCTAAAACTATGAGGCTTCTCACATAGCTAAAATAAAGCATCTTGCATGAATTGAACTGAATTTTAAATCAGGCTGCATCCAGACCCTATCACAAAGATTTTGCTACCAAAATCACCACCTGAATGCAGCCTGGGTCCATCCCCATTCCCAGGCACCTCTTTTCGAAACCGGGAGTTTTCTGGGTTAAAAAATGGCCACCAGAGTGCTCCTGGAAGTGGGGATGGACCCAGGCTGTATTTGGGTGACAATTTCAGCAGCAAAATCTTTGTGATAGGGTCCGGATGCAGCCCGATTTAAGATTAAATTTGATTCTGGAAAGACGCTTTATTAGCCAAGTGATAAAGTCCAATGATTCATTTATGGATTATCTGGTGCTGTTTATTGGGATATTTGAGAACTGTGGTGTTGGAGGGTGATTTGGATGTTGCTTTGAATGAACTGGTCCATGTATATTGACACTGCACATTTTTGAATGTTGCTCAATCCTCCCAAGAAGCTTTTGGGGAAGATTTGGGACTTTACCAAGATTAACATGCTAAACAATCTATTCTGAATCAGCATAGTACATCTAGGATAAATATGAATAATAAATGAAAATGATTTCAGCTATTGGTAGAGAGTCAGTGTAGATCTTAACAGACTGCAGTGCATCTGTTTACTGTTCCCCCCCCCCTCCTTTCTTTAGGTGGAAAGAGACATCTCATTGCAAATCTCAGACTTTATGAACATTTTGGTTAAAGCCAAAATCAATTGTGGGTTATTTCTTTTCATTCTGACAATATTTCTACAAATTTTCATAAACTTGTTTGACTTGTGTGTTCAGAACTATAATTCTAACTGCTAATGGTATGCACTAGCTAATTCATGGCTCACATTTTGAAATATCTATGCATATAACTAACAAATACTTTGCATTTCTCTACCTTGTTACACAGACAGAAAGGATCTGGGAGCATCAGACTAGGACAAAGATCTGGAGTCAAGATAGAATTGCCAGGCAAGGAAAAGATTAAGCCAATTCCTGTTTCCGTAAGATCACAGAACTGGAAGACATTTCAAAGGTCACCTATTCCAATCTGCTGCTGCTGCAGAAGTCCAGTGCTACAGCATTCCTGACAGATGGCCACCCAGTTCTGTTTAAAAAGTTCTAAAGAAGGAGACCTTCATCTTATGAAGTAGTCTGTCCCTCTGTTGAACAGTTTGTACCATCAGTAAGTTCTTCATGCTGCTTAATAAGAATCCCATTTCTTGTCATTTGAGACATTCACCATCTTGTACCAACCCTCTCATACATTGCAGTTTGCTTTTTTTGTAAGTGGTGTTGCCCAGAATTGGACTCCTGGTGAAGGCTGATAAAGACAGGATAGTGTGGCATCAGTACTGTTGTCACTATTGATGTTATTTAATTATTATTTGTCATCTATACTATATTCTTCTGACTATGCAGCTTTGAACTACATCAACCTTTTTATCTCCACATTTCATTTGCTAACTTGTTTAGCTTGTCAGGCACTAAATGGTTTAGTTTGTGGGGCACTAAACCCCATAAATGCAACTTTATATTTGTCTCTGCTGAAATTGAGTTTTTCTTTTCAGTTTGGTGCAAATCACTATAGTGTCAAAATCATTTAGTATGTGAGGCCTCTAGGGTATTCTGTAGAAATATTTGGAAAATTTGCTTTATGATCTATGACACTTTTCATTTTAGATACAAAAGATCTAGGGTTGTCCATTTGTGAGAGTGGAAAGGAAATTTAAACTGTGCATGTTAACTGATTATAGTGGGTCTTTGGTATCTGTTGGGGTTTGGTTCCAGGACCCCCAGTAGATACCAAAATCCATGCATGCTCATGTCCCATTAAATACAACAGGGTAGTAAAATGGTGTCCCTTATATAAAATAGCAAAATCAAGGTTTGCTTTTTGAAATATTTTCAATCCATGAATAAAGAATTCATGGATACAGAGGGCCAACTGTACCACACACACACACACACACACACACACACACGTTTGTAATCCAGTAATATACTTACACTTATTATTTGGTTTTGTTGTTTAAAAATAAGATGGAATATCTTTTGAGGTATTTATTACCTCTCCCAAATTGGAGTTATTTGTGACTTTGATGAGTATACCTTGTTGTCCGTTGTCCATGCTGACTTTTTAGATGTTCAGAAGAAACATCTAATTTGCCTTTTAGAGGTCCCTCCAATAATTTATCTTGACCTTGTATGGTTATGTTCAAAATGTTAGCATGGTTACGCAGTGCATGAAGATCCACATAGACGTGCAGCACCAGGATCACGATCTTCTCAGATGCAGCAGGTAGCTTGTCAGCTGGAGAAGCACCTCCCCCTTCCAGATAGAGTAAAGAGACTCTACAGAAAGACATCTCTCAGATGAGGCTTTAATCTAAGATCCTCTATATACAAGGCTATTTACAGCAATCATCCAATGGGACTCTCCAACACAACATACATCAACCCACTACGACCCACATGTGTGTCCAGAGGCTTCTGCCTTATATAGCCATGGCTCCACATGGCTTTCTTGCCCTGCCTTTTCCTCCTGGACACCTATCACTCACCTGGGTGACTCTGCAGTTTTGCAGCAGTTTTGTATGCTTTACAGCACCAGGTACCATCTCCATGATGTTACATCCTATGACAAAGCATGGGTCAGCATGAGTCAGCAGTGATCAAATGCTGTGTCTTATGGCTGCTGCTATTGCTCACATTGTACATTTTACCCCTGGGACTCCATCCTAACAATCCCCTCCAAAATGTACAATGTGTGCACGTCTCTTAACTTGTTTTACTTGGAAAGTTTGTGTTTCCTTTTGTGCCATATCTTACCAGCCTGACATCTGCTGATGTCTTCCCGCTGGCATCCAGTGCTCTGTACTGTGTCTGTGCCACTGTCAACCTGACCTGTGCACCCCAGACTCAGAACCTCATTCTGCTATCCCCAGCAGCACCTTCCTTGCTATGCACACCTCTTCTGGAAACCTGTCCACCACTCCAGGAACTTCACTTTTAGTGCCTCCGCACTCTGGCCTAGATGTTATGCCACTCTGCAGATGTCCTTGGCTGAACCTACAATCCTCCTAGGATCTAGAGCCTTGAGCTTCTGCTGCTGCTCCTGGTACCAAGCCCAACTCTAAAGACATTCGCTCATGCCTATCCACCTGCAGAGCTTTTGTGAGGATGTCCACCACATTGGCATCTGAACAGATGTATGACAGACTCAGAACTTTGTTCTGGACCAACTCTCTCACATTCTGGTAATGGACTCTGATGTACTTACTCCTATTTCTAAGGTTCTCTGCCTCCGACATGGCAATGCAAGCCTGAGAATCTTCATGCACAACAGTTGGACCTGTGCATTCCTCACCAAGATCCAACAGAAGCTGCCTCACTCACTGCACTTCCCCTGCCATTTCTGACAAAGTAAAAAACTGCTTCTGGAGTGCTAAGGGCTATACAACTCTGCTTCCTGCTCCTCCACACTACAGGACTGTCACCATACCTTATGTGCAAACCTGCGACCGACTTCCTGTTGTGCAGCTCTGAAGCAAAAGAGCTGTCAACAAAACAGTCTAGCTGGGCTTCAGATCCCTGAAACATCAGCTTCCTCTCCTTGCTGCCCTTCAGGTACCTCAAAAGCCTCTTGACAGCTGTCCAGTCCTCAACCTTAGCACTGCTGACCCTTCTGCTCAGCACGCCCATGGCAAATGAGATCTCTGGCCTGGTGTTGTTGGCAATGAACATCAGACTGCCTATGAATGACCTGTACAGATCTGGATGCTCAATCACCTTGTCAGACTCAGAACTGCTGGTAAACTCTGGAGTTATGGGGCTCTTTACCACTTTGGCATTCTCCAAGCCACACTTCTCCAGAAACCTCTCCATCTTCTTCCCCCCTCTGCAGACCAGGGTGTTGGGGACGCCCTGGTCCGGAGCGTTGGCAGAGCTCAGCCTCCACACTGCGGCGCTCCTCCGGCAACTCTAAAAGGAGCACCAAATTGGCGTTCCTTTTAGATGTCAGGGAAAGTGCGCCCTAAAAGCGGCGGGCACACTTTCCCTGACTCAAATGCCACGGCGCGTCCGGTCGCCGTGGCGTGAGGTCATCCCCGGAGCAGCGGCCATGCGGACGGCTGGCGACTCCGAAGGTGACCTCAGGAAGAGGAAGGGGCGTCGCTCGTGTGGCTGCCCCTCCTCTTCCGGGCCCGGAAGACGGCTCAATTACCCGTCTGCCGAGGCCCTTCATCTGACTCAGCATTACTTTGCCATCCACAGTCCTCTCAACCTCAATACCTAAGTATGCTTTGGGGTTCCCTAAGTCTTTTAGGACAAATTTCTTGGCCAACTCTGCCTGCACCATCTTCACCTCCTGTTCAGTCTGAGCAGCCACACAAAGGTCATCTACACAGATCACTAAAGTGACCCCTCCTTTCCTTTACACACAGGCATCTGCGACACTGCGTTTGTATCCCAACTGCACCAGCTTCTCATGGATACACAAGTTCCAACAGCGTGCACTTTGCTTAAGCCCAGAAAGAGCTTTCTTGAGCCTGTAGACTTTGCCCTCCTTGGCATCCTCAAAGCCTGGTGCCTGTTCCATAAAGACCTCCTCCTCTAGCTTGGCATTCAGGTAGGCCATTTCAAAATCAAAATGCCTCACTACCTGAATCTTCCTAGCAGCCAGTGCTAGCACCAACCTTAGGCTCTCTGGCTTTGCTGTAGGTGAGAAGAAGCTCTCAAAGCACTGTTGAGAGAAGCCCCTTGCCACCAATCTTGCTTTGTGTTTGTGGGTCCCATCAGGCATCTCCTTTTTCTTGAAGACCCACATACAGCCTATGACCTTCCGGTCACCTGGCCTGCTAAACACCTCAAATACCTCCCTTTTCACCAGTGAAGAAAATTCACTCTCCATAGCCGCAAACCACTTCTCCTGTTCTTCCCTGGGAAAAATGAGAATCTCCTGGTAGCTTTCTGGCTCTTCTGCTGTTATGGCACACACCCTTGCATTTTGCACTACAAAGTGCTCAGGTGGGCTCCTGAACCTCTGAGTCCTCCTAGGTATGATTACCTTGGTCCTCCCCTTGTCATTCTCACTATCACTACTTGTCTGTACCCCCATCTCTGTGGATGAAGGGGTCTCAAACTTTCGTGTGGTGATGGGTGAGGCCCACTGGAGGTGCTGGGCTGGCTTTCTGGTGTGGCCTCTGGTGTTTCCAACCCTCCAGTCCCGGTACTGCCTCCCTGTTATCCCAGTCTCACAAACACTTCATGGTTTGAGTGAATCTTCTCCCACCCAGAGTTTTTTTCAAAATTTGTGCCCCTGGACAAAAGGATGCACCCATTGCCAAGATAAAACCTATAGCTGTTTCCCTCATACCCCACAAACATCAGCCTGCGCCACTTGGGGTCACCTTTCCTCCTGAAATTTTGGGAAACCAGAAAATTGGCGTGCTTCCCAAACACCTCCAGGTAGTTAAGGTTGGGTGGTCTCCTGTACAGCATGTAATAAGGGGTCTGCTTGACTGCTGAGTTCCACACCCTGTTGCTGATGTGGCAGTCAGTCAGGATTGCCTCCCCCCAAAGACCCTCTGGGGCCCCTGCATCCAGCAGCATGCAGTCTTTTTTCTGCGTAAGCACCCTGATCTTCCTCTCTGCCAGGCGGTCTTCCTGTGGGGTGGCTGAGTTGGTGATATTATGGCAGATGCCCTTCTGCTTCAACCATTTCCCCAGATTTGCAGATAAAAATTTGCCCCCACAGTCTGTCACCAAGGCTCCTACCTTATAATCAAACTCCCTCTCCACCATCTTCACCCAGGTTTTGAATGTGACGGCAGCCTGATTTTTGTCCTTTAGGGTGAAGGCATAGGTGAATCTCGTATGGCGATCTACAATTGCCATTAAATACCTATTCCCCCCAATAGATTTTGAATAAGGGCCTGATAGATCTGTGTGCACTACTTGGAATGGCCTCTTTGTAGCACACTTGCTCCTCTTTGCAACAGGATAAGCCCTCAGCTTAATCCAGCTAGACACAGAGCACTCCTAGTGGTTTCTGCACTCATCCCACTTCAGCTCTGGGCACACACTTTTCAGTTTTTCCAGACCTGTGAACCTAGTGTGTCCCAACACCCTATGGAGATAATGTGCACAGTTTGAATGCAGTGGCATGTTGCCAACTGTGGCACACTCTGCCTGGGCATCCAGATAATAAAACCTGTTGTGCTTATGGACTTTTGCACAAATCTGCCCCCCTCTGATGATCAGACACTCATCCCCCTCAAAATGCAGGGCATACCCATCCGTAGTCAGTGATGACACACTGACCAGACAGTTTTGTAACACAATACATTCTCAAAGTCCTTTTCAAACCCTGGGAAATGCACAGTTCCCATGTCTCTTTTTTTGGCTTGAACCCCCATCAGCCAAGCAACTGAGTCAACACAGGAAGGTTTCTTGTCCTTCAGCAAGGACCTCTCATTCACAAGGTGGTGAGTTGCACCTCTGTCAATCATCCACTGATGTCTGGCAGCAACAGCGAGATGGGCTTGGGAGTCACTGTCCTTCACTGCCGAAACAACTTCTTTCCTGTTCCCAGGAGACCGGCGTTGTTGTTTCCTTCTGGCAGCAGGTGGCTTCATGCAGTCCTTCTGAAAATGCCCTGGCTGACCGCAATTAAAACATCTTTTCACCTTGCAGACAGCTGCACTCTCAGTCCTTTGAACTGCCTCTGGTGGTGTGTTTGTTGTTGGCTCAGCTCATTGCTGTCTCTAAATGCCAGTCTCAAAACACCATCTCTGGCATTCTTCCAAGACATGTGTTGACACCAAGTCCATTGTGAGCTGACTCTCTGGCACCCCCTGCAGGCTATACAATATGTGATCAAAGTCACTAGACAAACTGTACAACAGGATGTAAGCCTTTTGTTCTCTTGGGAGGGCTGTTCCTCTGGATTCCAAATGTTTCATAGCATCCAGATGCTCCTCTGGGGACTGTCCTTTCTGAATTTTGCAGGCATACAGCCTTTTGCTCCAAAACATTTTTGACAGTGTAGAGTCAGACTGGTGTACATTTTTCAAAGCAAACCAGACCTCCTGAGAAGATCTTTTATCTTGCACATGATCCAGATGGCCTGGGTCCAAACTGAGACAGATAGTCGCACGAGCTTTCTTATCAAGCTCAGCATTCCTGGCTGAGGGCCCTTCTTCAATCGGATCTCAGAGACCCTCCCTCACCAGGATTGCCTTGGCATACACTGCCCACTGGGAGTAGTTCTGGTCATTCAGCCTAGGGAACTTAATGAATTCTATGCTGGCAACAAACCAGAGACATGCACAGCATTGGCAGCCTTCCCAGCTTTCACTTTCTTCTGTAGATAAGAAGCAGAGCTAAACAGCTCAGCTTCTTAACTCTTTGCCTTCTGGCACTCAGGGCCTTTGCAGACTGCTAGAAATAGTGCAAATTGAGTCCACTTTAACTGACCTGGCTCAGTGCTAGGGAATCATGGGAATTGTAGTTTTTTTTCTGAAACATTGAGCCTTCTCTGTCAGAGAGCTCTGGTGCCACAATAAACTGCAGTTCCCATGATTCCCTAGCACTGAGTCAAGGCAGTTAAATTGGACTCAATTTGCACTATTTCTAGCAGTCAGCAAAGGCCTTCAGACAGCAAAAAGCAACTCTTGTGGATGACTGACACAAACAGCTACTCACACTGTCATCTAGTTGGAACCACTGGCGCAGACTGGGCCATAACCCTTGTTAGCATGGTTACACAGTGCATGAAGATCCACGTAGATGTGCAGCACCAGGATGCACTCAGATGCAGCAGGTAGCTTGTCAGCTGGAGAAGCTTCCAGACAGAGTAAAGAGACCCCACAGACGGACATCTCTCAGATGAGGCTTTAATCTTAGTTCCTCTATGTACAAGGCTATTTACAGTAATCATCCAATGTGACTCTACAACTCAACATATATCAACCCACTACAACAACACCAGTCACTCACATGTGTGTCCAGAGGCTTCTGCCTTATATAGCCAAGGCTCCACATGGCTTTTTGGCCCTGCCTCTTCCTCCTGGACACTGATCACTCACCTGAGTGACTGCAGTTTTGCAGCAATTTTGTGTGCTTTACAGCACCAGGTGACCATCTCCATGATGTCACATCCTATGACACAGCATGGGTCAGCATGACTCAGCACTGATCAAATGCTCTGTCATCATGGCTGCTGCTATTCCCCACATTGTACATTTTACCCCTGGGACTCCATCCTAACACAAAAGCTTGTGGTCTTTGAGAAAAGACAGATCATTTGGAGTTTAAAAATATTTTCTATCATAAGACATGTTTGAATGAATGTTATTAAGGGAACAGTTGTCTGATGATATATTCTACATTCACTGGTGTGTGCCAGATTAAAAACAAACCTTTGTACTAGCTGGTTAGTCACTCTCTAAGATTAAAAATGGTGTTTGTGTGTATACTCCTGTTCTCATTTCTTGCTGTCTGCATTTATGGATCTATGAAACATTACATTCTGCATATTCTCACAAATAAGTGAAAAAAAGCTTGTTCCTTATGTGCCATATTTTCAAACCTTTAAAATGATTTAGCTGGTTCATTTGGTTTAATCTCCTTGCTTTCAGTTGAACAGTGGAGTTTGAAATCTCTAGCCTTTTCTTTGATTGAGAATTAATGAATGCTTTACATAGCCTTAAATTGCTCTTTAGTTTTAAGTGACTGACTCATGTTAAAATCAAGGTTTCTTTTAAAAATAATAATAAAGTGTGGGTGTTGAGTGTTTTCAAATTAATTAGTCCATAGCTGAGGGTTAATTTTATTAATGGGTAGTTTTGTGGCCCATCCATAATGCTCAACTGCTCCTTAAAAAGAAAAAGAAAGAAAATGAAAATGTGCTTGATTTCCCCCCTCTTTTCAACAATGAAATAAGATTTTAATATCAGAAGTGGAAAAGCTTTTCAAAGATGTTAGCAGTGTCTGTGGAATTAAATATTACTTAGTCTTAGAGAAAATGTTTCTTAAAAGTCTGACCTACATATTACAATAGTTGTGTAGATGTGGCATGAAATTTTGCTTGTTAATAGTGTTGAAAACCAAGAACCTTCTCTACACAATTTTAATATTATTTTACTGATCTGAAATAGCCAGGGACCCCAGTAGGGTGCTTGAGGGCTCTTCTGTCTCTGGGTATTCAATCCCCTTCTTTCTTTGGTGGGGATGAAGTGAGTAGCAGGGATGAAAAGGACTTGGGGAATCAGAGTAGGCAGGCAGGTCAATAAAGAAGGGGAGCACAGGCACAGAGCAGAAAGAGCTCAGGGAGCTCAAAAACCCAGCTTAGAAAGAGTGGTGGAGGAGGGAGTGGCAGGAGTGGAACAGCCTTGGCAAAGATTAAGCAAATTAGCAGGGATACGCAGGATATGAGGAATCAGAATAGCACACAAATCAAGAAAGAAGGGAAACACAGACTCAGAGCTTACAGGGTTCAGGAAGCAAGGTGTGTGTGTGTGAGAGAGAGAAAAACAACAGATGAGAAAGAGTTATGGGGGGGGGATGGGAGGAGAGGAGAGGAGCAGCCTTAACAGGGATGATGTGAATTAAGAAGAATGAGAAGGAATGAGAGTAGGCAGCCAGATCAAGAAAGAAAGGAGGCATAGATTCAGATGCCAGATATTCCACTGTTTGGGGCTTCCTTAGACTAGAGAGTCTAAGCAGGACTGATGGTGATATTTGTTGGATTACTTGGCACTTCTGTCTAGCAAAACTAGAAAACCAGCTCCTAAACTCCAGTTTGAAATGCAGTTGGCCCTCCGTATCCACAGATTCTGCATCCACAGATTTAACCATCCACACCTTGAAAATATTAAAACAAACACAGTAAACAAATCTTGAATTTTCCATTTTATATAAGGGACACTATTTTACTATGCCATTGTATATAATTGGTCTTGAGCATCCACAGATTTTTGGTATCCACAGGGGGTTCTAGAACCAAACCCCAGTGAATACCAAGGGCCTACTGTACACCTTTATTTATTTATTTATTTATTCCTGATATCTAATCCATCCATCCATGTGTTATCTTGTCTCCTTTTCTCAAAAGTTTGCACAACATGAAACAATAATGGCTGGAGTCCTACAACTATAACTGTGCAGTTGTTCTTCAGAAACTTGCAGTTCTGAGTAAAACTGCATGATTTTTTAAAGTGCCATTTTTTAAAAATACAGTAGGTTTTCCATCCTTTGCAATGCTACAGGAAAAATACCATTGCCTTTTCCTTGACATCTGTTGGGAAGTGGAAAAATTGAGAACTTTCATCCCTTTTATGATGTCTGTGCTATCAAATAGCACCAAGTTAGGAAAAGCTAATGTAAACATGCCACATAACGTTTGCTTATTTAAAACAAACAAACAAACAACTTTGCCGGTTGCACCTACACAAGCCTAAGTCATATTTGTAGTTCCATACATAGTCATATTAGTAGTTCCATTGAATCTATGAAATTTTAATAAATATTGAATCATTATTTAACACTTGATTAATAGCTGTACTCCTGTTTGGATTGCTAGTAAGAATCAGGCCAAAGTTAATGTCCCTTCAGCTCCTTTCAAGCCAACTTTTCAGCCAGAAAACAGAAATTAAAATCTATGACTGAGATATATTGTACAGTCTCCCTTCAAGAAGTGACATTTGCATCACTTAAGACCATGCGAAAATGGGTCTAGTGGTACACAGCACTGAAACTGCTGCTGGTTTAAACTGTCATGTTGAAAGAGCGGCATTGAATTGTTTGGTCCCATTGACACTGAAACAGCTGTGCTCAATTGGCTATGCTGAAAGTGCCACTATAAATTGGCCAGGCTAAACCAGCAACACTGAAATCACAGTGCTGAAATGTCCACAATGAACTGATTGCAATGAATGATCCTAGAGCCTGCTGGAAAAGAGTTTTATGAATAACCTGGATTGCCAAAAAGTCAAAAGAATGGATACTGCATCAGATCAGGCCTGAACTCTCTAGAAGAAATCCTCAAAACAGTGATTTTGGGGCAACAAAAATGCACATTACACATGTTGCAAGCTTTTAAAGCACCACAGGCTTCTTCATCAGGCAAAGATGATAAAAATCATGCAGAAGAAAAGAAAAGGAGAAAAGGGGAAAAATACAATGTTTGACATAGGCCTGCATTTTGTCAAGATGTTGTGGCTGCTGTCTTCAGTTCAGATATTATGGAAGGGTCTCCTACTTCTGGTCATGTGGATATTGGAGAATTCAGTCCAGGAAATAAACTTTAAATTTCATTAGCAAGACTGCCTTTGAGATCCAGTTTGTCTTGAATCCTTTGTGAAGCTATGGGCCAAAGTAGATGGCCCAGAAGGAGCAACCTCTGGCTGTGATTATTGCAGAACCATGTTGACTGGATGGACCACTTCTGAAGTGGGCTACAGCCATGGTCCCAAACTCTCTTTCCTTCAGTCTATGGAGTCTCACTGTCCCATTTTTCTGCTACAGTATCACTGTTTTATGGATTTTAGATGATAATGTACTTTGCTATATGGCCAACATGGCTACCCCTGGATATGTTTTCTTGAGGCAATCATACTTTGGACATATTATGAGACATTGTGACTCACTGAAAAAAGATGCTAGTGCTTGGTAAACTGGAAGGCAGTAGCAAAAGAGGAAGACCACATTACAATTAGATACTTTGGCAGCTATGGCCCTAAGTTTACAAGCCCTGATCAGTGCTGGTAATCGCCAAGACACTTGGACATCTCTTAATCATGGTATTGTCATCAATCAAATTTGAGTCAACAGCAAATAACAACAAATAACAAAAAGTTAATAAATAAACAATGAACTGTAAGAAGAACAAGAAGGGGATATATTCAACAAACAATTAATGGTTAAATTTTGTTTGTTTGTTTCTTGGTACTTTTGTTGCTCTTGCCAAAACCTGTTTGTCTCATTAATTTTTTATCTTCTGGATTTTAAAAATTAAATTCAATGGCTTAACCTTCATGAAATGCACAGTCAATATTCAGATGACTTCTAAGGAGATATTTTTCTTTCTCTAAACATGAGTTTCATCCACAGTGTCATTTTCTACTGGAACATTAAGTATCCAGTTCTATAAGTTGCTGTAATGATTGGGTTGACACTTGTGATAATTGTAGGGCATCCCAAACATTTTTTTAAGAAAAGGCAGGACAGATGATGTCCCACTAGAAGGAATCTAGCAGCTGTCATGACTAAAATCATCATTGTTGTCATTGTCATCATCAATTTTGAACCTGTTCCACCTCAAAAATCCTGGTTGCAACTCGTTTTATTTTTAATGTATTCTGAATGTCTCCAATTTTTAAAGTGCTATCCCATATTAGGCATCAATTTTTGCCTGATGTCCACACAAGCAACACATTCTGATCTCAAAATGTGAAGCATTTCAGATTAGAAAGAAGTAGTGAGACTTGCAAAAAACCAAACCAAACCAAAACAAAACCTGATGCATTGTGAACTCCCTCTCAGTTGGATTCAGAATCTGAGTAGCAGCTTCATTTCTTTTCCTATCTATTTTTTTTCCTTTCCAAAGGACACTAAGCAGGTAGACACATGTTGACACAGGTAGCCACCCATGTTGAAATGGCATCTGAAATGGCATTTGTATTACTTACGCAGTTAATTTGATACTAATGTAGTGCCACAACAGGATTTCAGTTCTGTCAAATAGCCCTCTTGTAACACTATCCCATGGCTCCTGGTTCATAATTGCCCACATTGGCAATTGGGAAAATAGTATTTCCCCATATTGGAAATGACATGTGAATTCTTCATTGCAGCAGTGAGGGCTTCAGCTGACCTACAGGTTCTCTTACATATTTCTCACATAGATTTTTATTTTTGAGGCAAGGTGAGTTTGAATGTTCCTATCATTACTGAAAATTTTGTGGCTACTACAAATCCTCACTTGTAATAAGGTGTTTTGTGAGGAGTGTGTATGGGGGGAAGCAGACAGAGGTGCTGGAGACGCCGCCGGACGGAGCGCCGTGGGACTGCAGCCTCCGCACCCCGGCGCTCCTGCGGCATCCCTGGAAGGAGCGCAAAAATAGCGCTCCTTCCACAAGACAGGGAAAGTGTGCCCTAAAAGCGTAGGGCACACTTTCCCTGCCTTTTCCACTGCAGCGCGTGCGGTCGCTGCGGCGGGAGGTTGCCCCGGAAGCGCCGGCCGTGCGGAGGGCCGGCAGCTCCGAGGGCGATCTCAGGAAGAGGAAGGAATGCCGCGTGTGCGGTTGCTCCTCCTCTTCCGGGCCTCGGCAGACGGCTCAATAAGCCATCTGCCGAGGCCCTAAGTCTCTTAGATTTTTTTGTAGAACTATTTAAAAACAAGAATAAAATCTTCTGCAAAAGTTGGTTTCCTCTAAGCATGTTTTTGTCTTGTTTTTGAATGGTCTTATTTTGGCTCTAATTCTATTTGCACTGAATTTACTATTAAATAGGCTGATGCTATTGAAATGTAATGGTTCATGCATTTCTTTTGGTGAATATAATTCAACATCACTGTACTGTTAAAAATAAAGTTACAAAGAGCTAATTTGCAACTGTGTTTTTATGACACTTCAGAATACAACTTACATAACATTTAAGTTCTTATGTATTTGTTGGTCACAACTTGTATTATTTTTTACCAAGTTTTAAAAGAATTAATGTATTCACTGTGCTACTTTAAACCTTACAATTTTTAAAATGATGTATTTACTGTGTATATTAATGCATTTACTATGTCCCAAGGGAGTATAATTACAAGAAAGAAGAGGATGAGACAGCAACTCTTTTCATGTGCTTTGCAGTTTCACTCATGTCTGAAAGGAAATATTGGTAATCTATCTATCTATCTATCTATCTATCTATCTATCTATCTAATCAGTATACATGTATCAGAGCAGTGCTGTCAGTGATATTCATTGCCCCTAGCTATTACTGGTATTTGGAACCCTATCATTTCCTGCTAGTTTTAGAAACTGTAATCCTACTTCATATGCTGTACACCACTGGTTTTGTGATTGCCACTAAGGTGTGATAATTAGTGAGTGCAGAAGAGATGTACCAGTTTCACTTGACCCAAGCTGGAGAATCAAGAACTTATGATTAGAGGGCCAGTACTATCAAACAAGTATGTCAGAGGAACAGAATATAGATTATCCCTTTCAAGCAGAAAACAGGCCCTTGTGTGTACAGTGGTAATCAAAGTAATGTTTATGTTGTGCTTCTTAAATGATATAGTATTTGGTGCCTATGGAGATGAACAACATGGTCTCAACATTTGTCTGTAGTGTTGGAATTTTGTACTGGAGAGAGAGTAATTTCACTGTGTTTGTAAGACAGGAAGGAAATTTTCAGTTCAAATTAAAACACTACTGTTGGATATATTCTACATAAACTTTACCAAGTGCAGTGTATTTTAAACCCATTTTGTTGTGACATTTTTGGGCCTAAGACTTTAGACATGTTATCAACAAGGGTCAAACAACCTTGCTATTTAAACCAACAGACTTTAGGCCATTAACAAGTCTTTGGGGGGTTGCAGACTGCCAGAAATAGTGCAAATTGAGTCCACTTTAAGGGTTAGGGTTAGTGCTAGGGAATCATGGGAATTGTATTTTTTCTGAGACGTTGAGCCTTCTCTGTCAGAGAGCTCTGGTGCCACAATAAAATACAGTTCCCATGATTCCCTAACCCTAACTCTAAAAGTGGACTCAATTTACACTATTTCTGGCAGTCTGCAACCCCCCTTTGTTTTAAAAAGTGCTTGGTTCATTGGACTATTATAAATCTCAAGATGTTGCCTGAGATATAGCAGCTTTTAGTCAGAATTCTAGGGAACATTGAACATTGTAAATAATAATAATAATAATAATAATAATAATAATAATAATTTTTTATTTGTAGCCCGCCCCTCTGCTGAGCAATCGGGGCGGGGAACAACAAAATTTAAAATAGAACATAATTAAAAACATACCCTTTCCCCACAGACCCATCCTCCCCCCACCCCATCCCCTTAAAATAAGATTAAACCATAAACTGATTAAAAAATACAATATAATTAAATTAATAAATTAAATGACAAATTATAACATAAGGAGTCAGGCAATGGGGCCCATCCATGGGCCGACCGTTATTCTGGGAAGGCCTGCTGAAAGAGATCCGTCTTTACTGCTTTCTTGAAAGCAGCAAGAGTAGTGATAAGACGGATCTTATCTGGCAGGCCATTCCAAAGTCTGGGAGCGGTTGCGGAAAAGGCCCTCTGGGAGGTCTGCAACAATCTAGTTTTTATTGGTTGTAATAGATTCCTCCCAGAGGACCGCAGGGCGTGGGGGGGATCATATGGGGAGAGGCGGTCCCGTAGATAAGACAGACCCAAGCCATATAGGCTTTAAAGGTCAAAACCAACACCTTGTACTGCGCCCGGAAACTAATTGGCAGCCAGTGGAGGGATTTAAGCACAGGTGTTATGTGCTCCCTCCTAGATGTCCCGGTAATTAATCTGGCTGCCATATTCTGCACCAGTTGAAGTTTCCGGGTTAGGCACAAGGGTAGCCCCATGTAGAGTGCATTGCAGTAATCCAGACGTGAGGTTACCAGGGCATGTACCACAGCTTCCAGATCCCTTCTATCCAGAAAAGGGCGCAGTTGGCATATCAGCCGAAGCTGATAACAGGCGCTCCTGACCACTGCATTCACCTGACTAGTCATGTGAAGCGACGAGTCAAGGAGCACCCCCAAACTGCGAACACAGTCCTTTGAGGAGAGTGTGACTCCATCCAGGACTGGAGACTGTATTCCCAGATCTGGTTTCGGGCCTGTAACTGTAAGTACCTCCGTTTTGTCAGGATTCAACTTCAATCTGTTTTTCCTCATCCAACCCATTACCGCTCTGAGACAGTCATTAAGAGGACAGACGCCATCTGAGGTCTGAATCGATGATCTGGTCATGGAGAGATATATCTGGGTGTCATCAGTGTACTGAAGACACCGTGCTCCATGCCTCTGAATGATCTCACCAAGCGGCTTCATGTAGATGTTAAATAGCATCGGGGACAGGATGGCGCCCTGAGGGACACCACAATTAAGCTCAATTTTGGATGAGCAACTGTCCCCGAGCCTCACCCTCTGAGATCTGCCCGAGAGGAAGGAACGGAACCACTGCAAAGCAGAGCCTCCAATTCCTAACTCTCTCAGGCGATCTAAGAGGATGGCATGATCTATGGTGTCAAAGGCCGCTGAGAGATCCAAGAGCACCAACAAGGTCACACTACCCCTGTCGATACTCAAGCGGAGGTCATCGGTCAGAGCAACCATGGCAGTCTCCACTCCATATCCTGTCCTGAAGCCGGTTTGAAATGGGTTGAGATAATCGGTTTCATCCAAGACTGCTTGGAGTTGGGAAGCAACTGCCCTCCCGATCACCTTGATCAGAAAGGGGAGCAAGGAGACTGGTCTGTAGTTGTTCCTATCCAGGGGATCCAGGGAAGTCTTTTTCAGGAGTGGCCTAACTGCTGCCTCCTTCAAACAAGATGGTATATTGCCCTCCCTGAATGACGCGTTGATTGTGTCCCGAAGGAACACCCTCAATGCGTCTGTCCCCCCCGCCCCGGATGACCAGCCAAGATGGACAAGGATCAAGAGGGCAAGTCATCTTTCTCACACTTCCAAGCAGCTTGTCCACGTCATCGGTACTCACAGATTGTAATTGATCCAATAAAGTGCCATCAACGGAATTCCTGGATACCTCGTCTATGGATTCTGCCAAAACAATGGCGTCCAAGTCAGCTCTTATCCGAGAGATTTTATCTGCAAAGTGGATATTAAAGGCCTCACAGCAGGCTGTCGTCGGGTTAAGTAGGGGATTCGGCGCAGGGGGAACCTTCATCAACTCCCCTACCACCTTAAACAGCTCTGCCAGGTGAGACTCTGCAGACGCAATGCGTGCAGAACAGAAGGATTTCCGTGCTGCACGCAAAGCCTCCCTATAGGAGTCAAGATGCTTCCTAAGGCGGGTTCTATCGGATGGGAGATGAGTCTTCTGCCATTCGCACTCTAGTCGTTGTCCAGCTCGCTTCATCCTCCTAAGCTCCTCGGTATACCAGGGCTTACGATTTGAGGTGGGCTGGAAAGGACGCTTGGGAGTGATTGTGTCAATAGCCCTGGTGAGATCGGTGTTCCAAGTGTCCACCAGGGGTCAACAGAATCACCGGCGTTACCAACCATTAGACCCTCTAAGGCTTTCTGGAAACCGATTGGTTCCATTAGCCTTCGAGGGCGGACCGTTCTAATGGGTCCGCCACCCCTGGGAGGGTGGATAATAGCCTTTAGTTCTGTCCTGATCAGAAAATGGTCCGTCCATGACAGGGCAGAGATGTTTTTGATCTCTGCCCACGGATACTCCTGCTCCGTACTAAAGACCGCATTGAGTGTATGACCAAAACAATGTGTGGGCCTGTCAACCAATTGGGATAGGCCCATGTTAGTCATGGCATCCATGAACTCCTGAGCCGCACCAGTTAGGTCTTGCAAACTGGTTTCAAGAGAGATGTTGAAATCGCCCAGAACCAAGAGTCTGGGCGATTCCAGCAGCAACTCAGAAACCAGGGCGGTCAGCTCGGTCAGGGAGTCTGTTAAGCAACGGGGTGGCCGGTATACCAACAGAATCCCCAAACTATCCCTGGTCTTCAGGCTAAGGTACATAGACTCGATATGCGTCATTTTCCGGATAGGCTTTCTGATCACGGTTAAGGTGTTCCTATAAACCAAGGCTATACCACCCCCCACCCACTTTCTCTCACCTGCTCGATAACTGAGTACCCAGCTGGGAGAGCCTGCGCCCAAGTCGCAGAGCTGGCATCCCCCAGCCAGGTCTCAGTGAAGCATGCCAGGTCGGCTGCCTCATCCACCAGAAGATCGTGGATGATGTGTGTTTTGTTTTTGACCAACCTGGCATTGCAAAGGAGCAGGTTGAGGGTCAGTGGAATGGTTGGAGCGCTCTCCAAGTTATCCTGGGAAATAGAGCCAACTGAAGAAGGGATAGATATCAAACATCGATCCCTCCTTCTTTTGTAACATCTGTTGGCTCTGTAACCGCCATACCTCCCCCTCCCCCACACCACCTGAATATCCGCTCCCAGACTATGGTCAGCTCCAGTATGTTGAAGGGGAGGCAGACACCCAGCTGACTCCAGTCTTTAGTTTCCACCACAGCTGCATGAAGGCCCACGCAATTATCAATGAGAGGCAGTTCCTCAAGGCCATCTAATGGCTAAAGCGAGACCAGCAGCGTTGGAGTCAAGGACAGGCCCAGGTGTACAATCCTGCTGCCGCTGGGGAGGCGGGGGAAGGAAGGCTCGATGGGGCCTTTTGTAGGCCTTGTTGGTCTCGCCCTCCTCCTCCTCCTCGCGGCGCTCACCGCAGGCCAGGCGTGTTGGGGCCGAAACGAGCCCAGATGGCAAGTCCCGCTGCCGCTGGGGGGGGGGGCGGGGAAGGAAGGCTCGATGGGGCCTTTTGTAGGCCCTGGTGGTCCTGCCCTCCTCCTCCTCCTCGCGCCGCTCACTGCAAGCCAGGCGTGTTGGGGCCGAAACGGGCCCAGATGGCAAGTACTCTGAAACATGGAAGGTCAAGGATAGGAGAACTATCCTTCTGGTCTTCTAAATGGGGATATTGATAACAGCAACAGCAACAACAACAACAACAACAGACTTTATTGATAAGTTGCCTTTTCCATAAAACTGGCACTCTCTGTAGCTTCCATTTCACTCCATTTAAAAAACAACACATTGATCATATATATATATATATATATATATATATATATAAATAAGAACCTACTAAAGTTTGTAAAGTCCTTGATATTCAAGATGAAACAACTGGAGATTCTGGGAAAAAATCAAATGTGTAAAAAACTGAGAAAAATTCATCCATCTAGACTGAAAGTTTGACTTTGAATTCCTGTGTAATCAACTGTATTTGAGATGAGGAATTAAAGTTGGCACCATTTTTTGTAAAATCTTAAGAAACTTCTTATCTTTAATATCCATATGGGAGGCAAACAGAGCACACTTTTCTCCAGACTAGGAATATCTGTACAGATGAATGAATCTGGCCAATCTTATGGAGCAGCCTCTTGTTATAGTATGCTTTTTGAAGAATTTCCCAACTATCGTTCATTTCTTCATAATTTTAATAGGAAAAAATGATGAGATTTAAAACATTTGAATGTATGATAAAATGAGGAAGTTGTTTCTCAGGCCTTCTCCCAGTTTTGTCTTGTCAGATATTCTAGCTTTTCAATAAGTATATTTTTGTGATGTGAGAGTGTGAATATGCTCATTGGACCCAACTCCTTCATTGCATCCTTGCCACTTTATGAAGCCATCCTCCACAATATGGGAGATGAAAATCTTTAGCAGCTCCCTACTCCATATATGTGTACTACCTGTGTAATTTAATGCTGGGGGGGGGAAGGGTTTCTACATTTTGTAGGGAGCCTCTAAATCAGGGACAATGGTATGTTGGAGGTTAGAGAACCAAGCTGGCCTTTTAGTGGAAATTGGTGGGTTGAGCCCCTGATGCAACTTGAATATTTTCTCCCCTAATTCTCCACAACGCCTCATGGGGGCATAGGGATTGTGGCAAGTCACCAGCACAGTGGAGTTTCTCCAACATCCCATCAGAATCAGGCTGGCTGCAAAGTGGGGGCTGCCTGAGGAGTGACTATAAATGAAGAGGCGAGAGTGGAAAAGGAGTGTAGTGTGTCAGTTGAGAGTTTAAGAGCCAGTTCAGGGTGGTTCATACCTGTCTTGTTCTGTGGGAATGTTAATCATGATTTGAGCCAGACTTTCACAGGATTCATAGTCCTGATGAAGGGGCATTATAAGGACTTGTTTTAAGAGAATTAGAAAACAGGTTGAAGTTGAAACAAAGTCAGTGTAGGAAGTGAAAAAGGAAACAGTTTGTAACAAGTAAAGAGCTGTACATAACCACACAATTTGTGAACCAACTGTAAAAAGATACAAACTTAAGATTGGACTGTAAAGTTTATATTCTTTCTTGCTTACAGAAGAGTGTCTTGAATTAATTTATAATCACAAAGGTCATAAGCATACTACCAAAATAATAAAACACATATGAAATAAGTATACTGGGAGCCCATCCCTAAATCACATATCAAGAATTGGGACCAGTAGCAAGACCAAGGGTTAAAGAGTTGTTTCTGGATTAAAGGAAAAACCTCAGACCATCATAAGGAAATAAGAACCCTGTGGTCATCATGATAGGGACAATTTCACCATGGTCTTAGCTCTCTCTGGGTAATTTTAGGCTCATGAGAGGTCCTTTTCCCAACAAGAAGTAAGCCTTTTTTTGGGGGGGGGGGAGGCCTCTCCTTGGCCTAAAATTATCTGGAGAAAATGTTATAAAATTGCCTACTCCACCTGCTGGGAGGCATTTGGAAGCATTCTGGGACAAAATTTGGAGGAATGGGTGCACACCTTCTTCAGCCCTGCTGTCCTGAAACAAATTTCAGACCTTCACTCTCCAATGTGTGGAGAATCTTGGGATGTGTGATTTAGTCACAGCTCTGTGGATGAGAATTGTAAATTTCTAACCATCAAATCCTATCATTCCATAGAGAGTTGCCATGGCAATTACAGTGGGATCATTGTGCCTTCATTGTGTAATGTGAAAAAAACCCCTTGTCTTTAATTCACACAAGGTAGTAGAAAGAGAAGCCCATGTTCAGCTGCTCTGCAGTAGCGATGGGGCTGCACATCATCACTAAGGATATGCAATGGATGGACATTGCAAGGTAAGAAAATCCAGTTGTCCATTTTGTCCTGCATTCTTTCACCAGTAATGACCATTCAGATTAAATAGTGAAGACGGTCCCATTAAAAAAAGTTTTGCATTATGGCTATTGGGGTATAAAAAGCTTTTACCACAGAATGTGCTTTGTGGAATTTCTGAGAAGGGATTCTTTTTTGCCAGCATTTCTGAGAAGTGGTTCTTTTTTGGCCAGCAAGACTTTTATTGTACTTGTTCAAGTGTGTATTGATCTGTGAGGTATGTTCTGGGGATTGTTGAAGTTCTCCATGATCTTGATGAGACTCACTTGAAGTGTGTTAAGTGGCCTGTCAGTCCCTATATCTTCCATTTATATATTGACTCCCTTGAACTTATTATCTGAAATCTTCAAAATCTGAATCTTTTTCTACAGTGGTAATAATAAAAACACTATATCATCAGTACTAGTTTTTATTATTTCAGTTCTATGCTATGTTATTGTATAGACTTGTTAATCCTAATGCTTCATTCCTTCTGTTTTAGTTAATCAATACTGTCTCTTTTGTGCCCATCTGTGTCATTTTTTTAAAAAAAGAATGCTTGAGACTATCTTCACTTATTCTAGTAAAGAATCCCTTATGTCCATATGTTAACTGTTGTGTGAGGTATTACTATCATTTGTCACTCTTGAATAGAGGAAAAAGGAAACAAAAATGCTCTTTAAATGGAAAAAATAACAACAAAAAGGAAACTAATAGGATATATAGGTGTGTGTGTGTATATTCTGCCAAACACTGGTAAAAATTCTTGCACTGTTATATGTAGCATAAGCTTTCTGAATGCAGAACTCCTTGTTATGATGACTGGTTTGATATAAAGACCCCTTTGGGTCCCTGTCATAGCCCAATGCTGGAAAGAGCCTTCATTGCCATGAGCTCAAAGCGAGCACATCACATAGGCACTCCAAACAGTTACATCAGCATTTACAACAATTTGCAGATCAAAAAGGCCAGGCTTAGGTGCTGAAAAGCAGGACATTCACACTTAGATTTATGAGTGCCAGCCAGAATGTGTCCAGCTTAAGGTGAGATAACATCAACATCCAATCTCCCCTATTTTGGAAATTGTCTACTTTGAAGCATAGCAATCAGAGTCCTTTGATATTAAGGTATAAACACTCCCTAAAATCTGAGGCACATAGGGGTCTGGATAGATTTAATTATGACATTTTGCCATTGTGATCTCTGACTAGAGTCCCCAGCTCTATACGGTGTCCTTTCCCTGTCATAATGGATCCCTCTTCATTCATCATTGGAGCAGCCTCCTTTCAGGTAATTATCACCATTAAAAAGCCTTGTGTGCCCTATCCAAGTTAACTACTTTACTCCTGAGTTCTTGTGTGTGTGCATGTATGTGTGTTTGATCCTCTGTTTATGTGTGTGCTTATTTATTGCTTTATTTTTCTCTCTTAATAAAAGTACCATTCTATTGGACAAATGCTGTCTCTACAGGAACTGTTCCCTCTATCCCTCTGCATACAATGGGTTCAGATCCTATTTAGTATTTTTTAGCTAATTATAAATTCCCCAAGGTGAAGTTCTTATTACACCCTTTATTCTGTTCCTGTCAACAGCTCTAGGACTCCCCGTGGGCTCATATACACTTACCAGAAATACTCTAAGCTAGCCATAGAATATTCTGGTTCCCCAAATTCATATTTTCTCCTTGCCTTCTTCTCTCTCTTCCTAGCAATGACAAGTGACTGCCTTCTCATGTGGTCACAATTTGTTGTCTGGTTCACTGCTGAAGTCAGAACAAGGCACCAGCCATGCTATTGATGCTGGACACTTCTTTCTGACCTCATAGTCACTTGTACATACACAATGTTGGTACTGGGTGAAGAGCTAGGTGAAAAGACAGCTGCCTGTCATAGCTGAAAACTAGCTGAAAAACTGCAGCAAAACATGATTTTTTTAGAATGTGGGTTAAGAGGAGGAAGCCCCAAAACAGGTGTGGGCTTCTTGAAGACAGTCCAGACCCGATTCAGGGCTTTGGCCATGTGTCTTGTAAATAGGATGCAGTGAGTCTGAGGAGAACTTGGGGTAAAACACCCATGTAGAATTATGCTTGAATATGTTACTAACAGGATGTTTTTCATTGTATTACAAAGATGCTGTCAAGTACAATGGAGCAAAGCCAGCCTCAAGTATGTGTGCGATTATTTGTTTATCTATAAATTATTCTTTGCTTTTGTGGTTACTATTTGTGAAGATAATCTTCTTTCCTTTCCTTTCTTTCCTTCTTTTTCACTTTCTTTTGCTTTCATTTTGGCTCTGATTTCCTTTTTTTCTGAATAAGAGAAAAGAGATATAACTCCAATTCAGAACTGAATCCTCAGAATGGATCTAGAGGCATTCCTTCCTGGATGAAGTTGATGAATTTTGATAAACATTCACAGAGTACACAATGTGTATTTAATCTAAAGACAATGCTTAATTAAATAAATAAACATTTATGAAAAAAATCAGGATCTGTGAAAAGTATATCCAAGAAAGTGCTTCCAGGGCATCTTCATACATCAGTGCTTTAGAAGTGGACTTCCAGTATTTCAAAGGTTTGTTAAAATGCTAAAACAGAAAATGTAGCAAGCATGCAAATTAGCATGTTATACTGATGGCCTCTAACCTGTGGTCTGCTTACAGTAGGGAGTAGGCATTTTTTTGAACTTCTATTTACATATTTGGTGTTCAATTTAATGTTGTCAAGCTGAATTATTTTCTATATATTACTGAGGCCATCAGTATACCAACAAAAATGCTGGTTGAATAAGCATCAAAATATACAGTAGGTGTGAATGGGGCAGGGCCATCCACAGATACTCAAATCTGCAGATGGCAAGCCTGTAGATAATAATAATAATAATAATAATAATAATAATATAATTTTTATTTATATACCGTCCGGTGGCAGACCAATCTGGGCGGTTTACAACATTAAAATACATACGACTTAAAACAGTATACTGCCCTCCCCCCCTTAAAAAATTATTAAACCATATCTCAATTAAAACCAAATAACAATTAAAACATGACAAGTTTAAAAAACAACAAAACAAATAATACAAACCAATAAACCCCCTGCAACTTCAGTTCTGAAAAGGGGGCTATGGAGGCATTCCTGGGGAGGGGGAATCTCAAGGTCCCAAGATCCCGATATCCCGATACCGGGTATTTTTTTAGTCCGGAAAGGCCTGCTGGAAGAGATCCGTCTTGACAGCCTTTTTAAAGTTGTCCAAGGATGTTAATTGGCAGATCTCATCCAGCAGGTTGTTCCAGAGCCTGGGAGCGACAACAGAAAAAGCCCTCTGAGAGGTCGCCGCAAGCCTAGATTTTTGAGGCTGCAGCAGGTTCCTCCCAGAGGACTGGAGGGCACGGGGAAGATTGTATAGGAAGAGGTGGTCTCTGAGATAACTTGGACCTAAGCCATGTAGGGCTTTAAAGGTGATAACCAACACCTTATACTGGGCCTGGAAACGAATAGGCAGCCAGTGGAGGGACCTCAAAACCAGGGTAATGTGGTCCCTCCTAGATGTTCCCCACAAAAGCCTGGCTGCCATATTTTGAACCAACTGTAGTTTCCGAACCAAGCACGAGGGTAGCCCCATGTAGAGCGCATTACAGAAATCCAGGCATGAGGTTACCAGCATGTGCACAATGGTCTCAAGATCCCTTAATTCCAGAAAAGGGAGCAGCTGGCGTATCAGACAAAGCTGATAACAGGCGCTCCTGACTGTCACATTTACTTGATTTGTCATCAGGAGTGACGAGTCAAGGAGCACCCCCAGACTGCGAACACAGTCACTGGAGGAGAGTGTGACCCCATCCAGGACTGGAGGTTGCAACCCAATTCTTGGTTTCGGGGCCACTACCATGAGCACCTCCATCTTGTCTGGATTCAGTTTCAATCTGTTTTTCCTCATCCAGCCCATTACTGCCTGAAGACATTCATTGAGAGAAGAGATGCCACTGGGATTCGAGGCCGACGAACGAGACACGGAGAAATAGATTTGGGTGTCATCAGCATACTGATAGCACCCAGCACCATAACTCTGTATGATCTCACCCAGCGGCTTCATATAGATGTTTAACAACATCGGGGACAAAATAGCCCCTTGAGGGACCCCACAAGTGAGGTCTCTCTTCCTGGAGCTACTGTCCCCAAGCAGCACCCTCTGGGACCTGCCCGAGAGGAAGGACCGGAACCACTGCAATGCTGTACCCGTGATACCTAACCCCCTCAGGCGGTCCAAGAGGATGCCGTGATCTATCGTGTCAAAAGCCACTGAGAGGTCTAAGAGCACCAACAGGGTCACACTACCCTTGTCGATGCTCAAACGCAGATCGTCGGTCAAGGCAACCATGGCAGTCTCAACCCCAAAGCCTGTCCTGAAGCCAGTTTGAAATGGGTCTAGATAATTGGTTTCATCCAAGACAGCTTGGAGCTGAAGAGCAACCGCCCTCTCGATTACCTTGCTCAAAAATGGCAGCAGGGAAACAGGCCTGTAATTATTCATATCCAGGGGATCCAGGGAAGGTTTTTTCAGAAGCGGTCTGACAACCGCTTCCTTTAGACAAGATGGAACATGTGCTTCCCTGGGGGATGCATTGATGATATCCATGAGGAACCTTGCCATGATGGGCAAGGGTCGAGAGGGCAGGTTGTTTTCCTCACCTTACCAAGCAGCTTGTCCACATCCTCGGTACTCACAGATTGGAGCTGATCCAAAATAACTTCATTGACGGAGTTGCTGGATACCTCACCTATAGATTCTGCTACAACAGTGGCGTCTAAGTCGGCTCTTATGTGAGAGATTTTATCTGCAAAGTTGTTAAATGCGTCACAGCAGGCCGTTGTCAGGTTAAGTATGGCAACAGTTGGCTATTTATTCTTCTGCAGCTAGACACTAAAGGTAAGAGGAAAAGTCTTATGGTAATGCTCACCAAACTACCCTTTCTTGAATGTTTAGATCAGGGATGGGAAACTTGTGTCCATGGAGATGTTGATGAGTCACTGTTCCAGATATCCCTCACCATTGATGATAATGGTTGGGGCTGATCAGAGAGGAGCCATCAAGTCAGGCATCATTTCTCAAATCCATGCATATGATGACTAAAAGTTAATATACTTTGTCTTCTAACAAAATTTCATCCAACAAATATTAGTTATCAAAATAGCACCATGACATGAAACACAGTATGCATGCAGATTTGTGTTGGCTTGCATTCTGTCAGTTCTTCATAGTGAAGAAAAGAATATTTAAAAAATAAATGATTGAAAAACATGTTTTTTGAGTGTTGAGAAATCCTGATGAAACAAATCCTGGATGAGAATCTTTGATGAGGATGTTTGATTTTGATGAGAATCTTTGCAGGCTGGTAGTTATTCTGAACAAAATTCTCACATGTTTGGTTTGCATAGACAACTGCATTTTCTGTACTGGAATTAATATTTCTGTATTGCAATATTATTTTCCAAGTAAAAAAAATAATAATGCTATTTCCTATACAAAAATGTTTTTTCTTGCACAGAAAATGCTGATTTCTGCACAAAACAACCATGTTTGGATTTGCACAGAATAAATCCTGAATTTCAAATAACCTTCAAAACCTGTGTGACTTTCAAAGACTTTCTTACAGCCAGGAGACTTTATTTACTGCCAAATTTATTCATTGTTACCTCCAAGAAGAATTACAATCCCTAGTTCTACATCTGAAAAAAGCTCCATGTGGGAAGTGATATCTCATGACATCTTCCCCTGGGCTTTAACTGAAGGGGAGAAAGCTGAGAAGTCAGACTGCTTAAAAGATGATTATAAAATGAGCAGTAGTGGCTTCCATACCCCATTTAAGTGGGACACTGAAGCCACTTTTGATTTTAGTTCAAAGCTAATGGAGCTGTCTAAAGTGCTGAAATACACGAGTATCCCCAAAATAGAGTCAGTAAATTGGATAACTTTTTAAAAGAAGGGATTAAAACAGAAAGGAGACTCAATGCCACACTGACATTGAAACAATCAGCCACAACTGACAGTTAAAGACAGGATACTCACAACTCAAAACTTGGCCACATCATATGTCAGATAGGCACAAGGAGGCCAAGTCCCTCCAAGAAGAATTTCTCCAATTTTTTCTCCCCCTCTGAATGCTTTTTTTCTTCAGCAGTTTCTTTCACATTAAAATGAAAAAGAATACCTCTCCCCCCCAAAAAAAACTGTGGAAAATCTTTGGCACAACACAATGCTTGCATCCCCCATTAATCTATTACATTATTAACAATACACTGTATAATTAATATTCTTGCTAATAGAAGAGAAATGAATCTGGAAAAATAAACTCGTATAAAGAGTTATATACATCTTTCCAATGCCACATCATGTAAACCCCAGAAAAAAATATGAGACAAACATATTGAGGCACAAAAGGTAGAGGATATCCATTACTTCTTCATTGTAGATTTTAAAAAAATCAAGGAATGAACAATTCCCTACGTTAGGAACAATTGTCTGATACATGATATCACAATTGACCAGAATTCATTGTACCAGAAGTTGATGCTGGAGCAGAAATACAGAGAAGTGAAAATGGAAATGCAGTGTGTTTAATAAAGCATGGTAAACCCCTTGGATTTGAGCTTGTTTTTCTAGAAATATTAAAGACAATAGAAGGGAATGGTTTAGAATTTAGTCACTTTTTAAATCACATCTATGAAACTTGATCATTCTTGAAACTCGGCTAATGTCAATTTGTATGGCATTATTCAAAAAGGAAAAATGCAAAGTTTTTGGAGAAGTAAGATCACCAAGCCATTTCCTTAAAATTTTCTTTAAAATATTAAAAGGTAGAATTACCAAGAAATTTGAAGAAGTGTTAAAAATTGCACAGTTTAGATTCAAAGGAGGTGCTGGAACCATGGAAGCACTCTTTTCATACATGTGAGAAAACTGACATGCTTTATTCACACTTGATTTATTGACTTTGGGAAAGCTTTCCCTAAGTACAGTATGATAATGGATCTGTCGATAAACAAAGGTATTGGTTCAGGACAAATCTGAACAAGTAACAAACTGTTTTGACTTCTGGTCACTAGCTCAAATCGTTTGGATGCATGGTAGAGGATCTCCAGATTGTGATCCCATGGTGTGCCTTACTGAGAGGCAGCAGTGGCATTTTTTGGAGCATTTCAGCCACCGGGTCTCAGACCCTGAAGAAGGGGTCTGAAAATTTTGGCTTGAAGGAGGTTGTCTGTGCATTCTCCAGACACAGGAGAAAGCAAGACGAAACCATAAAGCAACAGGACTGTCTCAATAGGTCGCCTTGGAAAAGTCATTTGGAAAAGCTACAAGCCTCCCAGCAGCCTTTGAATCATTCTTTCAGATGATACTTTCATGCCCACCCCAGCTGAGGACTCGGAGGATGAACTGGAGCTTCAGCTTGAACCTGAGCCTGGTCCTAATTCTGCCCTATGAGCTCAAGCAGAGTCTTTGGCCTTCAAGGAGGCTTAGTAACCAACTCTCCCAGCAGCAGAGCCTTCAGACATGGGAGACAGAGAAGAAGAGAACAGCATACCCACCTTCCACTAGCGAAGAGCTGAAAGGGCGTGCCTCTGATGTTCAAGGAGGCTTCATGAGAAACACCATCTAATCACCAAACAGCTGAGCTCATGAGAGCTGGTTATATAAACAAGGGAAGAATGCCAGACCAGTTGTCAGAGATTATCTGAGTTTGCTGGTGAAAGCACACTTGATCCTGACCTTCCTTTATCTTCTCGGCTCATACCTTTGACTCTTGGATTGCCTGATTATCTTGCCTCTCCAGAACCCTTGACCTTGGACTGCCTGATTGACTTGCCTCTCTGGAGCCCTGGACTTCAGACTGCTTAACTACTCTCTGGTTTGAACCCTTGGCTTGTTAATTTGCTTTGTTTCTACTTTGTGTCTATGGGACTTTGCTTTGCTTTAAACTGCACAAGCTTCGTGAACAGTTTTCCTTGTTTTTCATTTTGGATTGTGGTTATCAGCATCCTTGGCAGCTTTCCCAGACAGATATAAAGAGAAACATTTGATTGTGTGAGGATACTTCCACTTTTCAACTTCGGTCAAATAAGAAATCATCATTTTGAATTGTTATCTATTATTTCCTAAATAAATTTGTAATAAATAGTGGAAATAAGCAAATGTGATTTTAAAACCTGTGAGGATTTTTCCTTTTATGCTTTAAAAACCTGTCAGAGTTTTTCAAAATAAAATAAAACAATGCCAAGAGTAAGACAATTAACCAGACAAGATGGTGAAGAAACCCAATATTTATTTTTCTTTGTAATTATTGGAAGGTTTAAGTTATTAATATTAGTGACAATAGAAGAGAACAATGCAGCATGGAACTAATACATAAAAGAAAACAGCTGATACCACAGAGCTGAGTCAGATAGCTGGAAAGATCTTATAGAATCCCTTTAACAATCCTCCTATGATTGCTTTTCTTTAAGATTAAAACCTCAAGTGGATTCTATATGGTTATTTTTCTACAATTATACTTTATAGCAAAGGACATTTATAATAAAATAGAAAAGGACAGACCCTATAACTCATTAAAAACAGCTGATTATGGACATGCAGAGGTGCTGAGGAGAAAGGATAAGCTAAGGAAGATATGGCTGGGATTAAAGCACTAACCACGGGGAAAAGAGAACTTTATATGCAAGACACATTTTTATCAACTAACTCTCAAAGAATTATTTATTATAGAGAACTCTCTTTATTTAAAAATAACTTATTTTTACTCTGTAACCTGCTTAATAATCAGTTAATTAATCAATGAAATAGTTAAATATTATTTGATGGAGAAATCTTGCAAGGGATTTAATTGGCATATACAGCATATCTGAAGATGTAACAATGTATTACTGACTATTAATTATTATTATTAATTATTAATTGTTCAACACTGACTGGTAAATCAATTATATTTTTAATTAATCAATCTTTACATAATGTACTTTAAGAAGAAATATAATTGATTATATAATTTGATTGTGGTAGATGAATTACATTAGACAAATAGAGTTGATTACAAATTTGAATTATGATAAATAAACTGTATAATGATGGAATTGTGTAAATAATCAATATAGTAGGATTGTAAAAAATAAGTACCTGTTGCTTAATAATAGAAAACTACTTTGTTTAAGTTCAGATATAAGTAATATAGAACAGCCCAGCAGAGATTAAAGAGATTAGACTTATGTTTTTGTTGTTGAACTTGGTGGATATTTAATTGGAAAATTGTTTCTGGAAACAGGGACACTTAAGACAAATTTATTAAAATTGTTATAATTGAACTCTAATATTTTCATTCTTTGCCGAAGTAGCAGTGTATGAAGAGAACATGGCTACCTATACAAAACTTCAACAGGCAAAATCACAAATAAATACTACAAATAGAATAGGTTCAGTAGATAGAACAACAAAACAAACTAATCCACTGCAAATTCTTATTGAAGAAATGAATAACTTTAAAACTGAAACCAGGCAACAACTAGAAGACAATTACAAGAAAATTAATGACAATCTTAACAAAGATCTTGAAAAAATTGAAAACAACAACAACCCTAGATTCAATTACCAGTGAAATTACAACCCTGAAAGGAGAAGTAGACTCTTTAAAAAGAAAGACCATACAATTAGAAGAAAGCACTAAGACTATTCTAGACAGACAAAAAATGGAAAAGAATGTGGCCCTGACCCAGGAATTAAGATATCATGAAAAGTGTGTCAAACTTAGAGGAATTCCAGAAGCCCCATAGGAAAATTGGTGTAATTCCACATCTAGAAAGGTTTATTGGGATACCAGAGAGTGATCTAAGTCAGGGGTAGGCAACCTTTCCCCTTTAAGGGCCAAGGGACTTCAGCTCCCAGAAGCCTCAAACATGTTGGCCAATAGCTACTGGGATTCTGGGAGCTGAAGTCCCTCAGCACTTAAAGGGAAAAGGTCGCCTACCCCTGATCTAAGTAATGATATAGGTAACATCTTCAGAATTAATTCTCAATTAGCCAAAGAAAGACAGCACTGAATGGATATAGGGGTATGCCTAACAAAGACCAGAATGAGAGAAGAAATTCTTCAAAAAGTTATAAAAGAAAAACATTATAATTGAAGGAAAATCAACAGGCATCTTTAAAGACATCCTGATGACAATATTGAAAAGGAGACAAGAATACAAGACATTTACTCAATTGCTATTTCAATATAAAATAAATCACGCATGAGACAGATTAGAACAAGGGTAGGCAAACTGTCCCCTTTAAGGACCGAGGGACTTCAGCTCCCAGAAGCCTCAGCCATGTTGACCAATAGTCTGGGATGTTGGCCAATAGTCTGGGATTCTGGGAGATGAAGTCCCTTGGCCCTTAAAGGGGACATTTTGCCTACCCCTGGATTTGAAGGTGCCATATTCAACTAAAAACAGAAAAGATATAAAATAAACTCCAAAGAAAAAGCAGACACTTTTAGTTTAAAAAAAATCAAAAAATATACAGAAGAAGAAGAAAAAAATGAAAACAAAGACAGAAAAAGACAGACAGGAGAGAGAAAAAACAAAGTATGGCAACAAGATCCAGGCTCAGACAAAAAACAGCAAAATTAAAAATGGTAGAAACAAGTGGGGAAAGAGCAGATTCAGACAATGAACTGAGAGTCAGATTCAGAAGCAGAAAGATGAAGTGACAGTTTGAGACCAAAAAAGGAAGAAGTACATTTGAACACAGATAATAAAGAACATTCCAAAGAAGAATAAGACAACAAATTATTGTAATTTATAGGACTTAAACATTGTAATGAAAATTAAGATATGCTCCTGGAATATTAAAGAGCTGAATTCAATGTACAAAAGGAGATGTATTTTTCATTATTTAGAAAAAAAATGCTTTGACATCTTGTCTCTACAAGAAACTCAGATTAGAAAAAAAGGATGCGAAATATTTAAGAAACTGGAAAATGGTACAAATTTTTAGTTCAAATAAAAAGAAAAAAGTGGTGTGGTTGTATACATACAAAATAAATTTGTAGCTAAGGAATGTTTCAGAGATGAAGAAGGCCACTATATTGGGGTATATATGAAATGTATATTTTAATGTTGTAAGCCCCCCCCCCCAGTTATGTTACACAGAGGGGCAGGATAATAATAATAATACATTCAATTATCAAAAGAAATCAATAGTTAAGTAATTATCTTATATATGTCCTTCCATTGCTTCTCCTTATTTTTATCTTGTCCTTTCCCAGCTCCTTAGTTATCTCTTAGTAGCCTCTTAGTCTACACTTTTGAAAGAATATAATAGTAAAATAAGAGAAGACCCAGAGATAACAGGTGTAAGGATTAAGAAACTTGAATATGAGCTTAAAGCTTATGCCAATGACCTCATCATCTTTTTAGAGGATCCACTTAAATGTATAAAAAAAGTTATGGACACTGAACAATTTTGGTAAAGTAGCTGGATTCAAAATAAATACACAAGGGTGGGTGATTATTACAAAAAACAGGTTAACACAGGCAGAAACCATTTTACAAGAGATAACAAAGTGTAACAACAACAAATATAGAGAAATAGAAGCCAACAACAAAAAGGGAATTACTAGAGACCTATTCTACAAGATTCGAGAAATCAAGGGAAAGTTCAAGCTAAAAACAAGGATGCACTACGACAATAAAGATAACATAATTCAAGCCCAGGAAGGAAGGAAAGGACATTGGATGCAATGCACAGAAGAACTTTACAAAAGAGATGATAAAATGAAGGACACATGGAGTGAAGAGCCATATGATGATGAACCCCAAATTCTAAAAACTGAGGTGGAAGCTGCAATAAAAGAAATGGTAAAAAACAAGACTCCAGGAACAGATGATATACCAATAGAACTGTTGTAATCCACACTGACAGAATCAACTCTAGTGCTAACCAACCTATGTCAACAGATATGGAAAACAAAACGATGGCCAACAGATTGGAAGTGATCAATATAAATCCCCATCCACAAAAAAGGAGACACAAGAGACTACAGCAATTATAGAGCCATAGCATTAATCTCCCATGCAAGCATATGCTCAAAATACTGCAACATAGACTCCAACTACACACAGAGAGAGAAATCCCAGAGGTCCAAGCAGGGTTCGGAAAGAGAAGGGGCACCAGGGATCACATTGCAAATATATGATGGCTGATGGAGTGAAGCAGGGAGTTCCAAAAGAAAATCATCATGTGCTTTATAGAATACAGAAAAGCCTTTGACTGCATAGATCATGAAAGGCTATGGAATGCCCTTAAAGACATGGGATACCAACAATCTGATAGTCCTAATGAGGAATCTGTACTCAGGATAAGAGGCTACTGTCAGAACAGAACACTGAGAAACAGAATGGTTTCTCCCAATTGGCAAAGAAGTCAGACAAGGTTGCATCCTATCACCCTACCTATTCAATCTATATGCAGCACATATTGTAAGGAAGGAAGGCTTGGACATTGAAGAGGGAGAAGTGAAAATAGGAGGAAAAAAATGTCAACAATCTGAGATATGCTGACAACACCATAATACCAGCAGAGAGCCTCACAGACCTGGAACAACTACTAAGGAAGATCAAAGAAGACAGTGCAAAGGCAGGCTTACTGTTGAACATAAAAGAATAATGACCCCAGAGAACTGACACACATTCAAACTAGACAATGAGGAAATAGAAATAGTAAAAGAGTTCTCATCTGGGATCAAACATTGATTGGAATAGGGACTGCAGCCAGGAAATCAGAAGAAGATTAAGAATGGGCAGGGTGGCTATGAAAGAACTAGAAAAGATCCTAAAATGTAAAGACATACAACTCAGCACAAAAGTCAGAATCATACAAGCCATCATATTCCCTATTACCATATATGGATGTGACAGCTGGACAGTCAAGAAAGAAGACAGGAGGAAAATCAACGCATTTGAGAAGTGGTGCTGGAGAAGAGTGCTGAGGATTCCATGGATAGCCAAAAGGGCAAACAAATGGGTCCTAGAGCAATTCAACCCATAGATATCCCTAGAAGCCAAGATGACAAGGCTTAGACTGTCGTACTTTGGACACATCATGAGAAGGCATGAATTATTGGAAAAGACAATAATGTTAGGAAAGGTGGAGGGAAATAGAAAAAGAGGAAAGCCACATGCAAGATGGATGGACTTTATTAAAAAGACCACAAATATGGGTTTGTCTGTATCAGCCACGTGTTGGCAGCTTTCCTGGACAGAGGCCTCTTCCCAGACAGCAACCCAGTTGCAAATGACGTACCAACAAACCAAGAGTTCCGAAAGTCAGGTCCAGAGAGCACTCCAAAGTTCAGGGTTATAGCGAGCAGGTAGTCCAGAGCCATTCCAAAGGTCACAGGGTGTAAGCAGTCTAAAGTCAAGCCGAGAGCCAAGAGCTTTCACTGGGGAATCCAAGATAAGCCTTGGCAAAGAGCTTGGCTTTTCCCAGCTGCTTATCTAGCCTCAGCTCCTCTCCCCCAGGTGTTTTTCTTTAGCTGCGCGTTTCTCAGCTAGCCTTCGAGAACGCCGCAGCCCCTCCCTATCTGTTCTCCTCTGAGCAAAGGTAGGGATTTCGATCTCTTGCTCCTCTGCTTCTTCCTGGCATGAAACCTCTGCTGGGGAAAGGCTTTCTGCTGGGGAAAGGCTAGGCTGCTGAGGAGGGAGGCTAGGCTGCTGAGGCAGGGGCTGTTGCTCACTGGGTTCTACACAGCTAGGTCCAGGTTCAGCTAGGTCTATGGGGGCTGGTTGCACCAAGCTAGGATCAGGCCCCACATCCTCCCCCTCAGAGTCCTCCAAGTCCTCCACCTGGCTGTCCTTGACACTACAAAACAGTAACTTATTTAACCTTGAGGGGTTCAATAATTGCTACAGTTGGCATGCATAAAAATAACAAAATTAACAGAGACTTTGACCACCATTCCATCACCATTCTCGCAAATTGGACTAAAATAAAATATATTTTCTACAGAAAAATCCCTGGTTGAATCTCACCCTATGAAGCTTTCACTAAAAGAACTAAAATAACTACATGGTTAAGATATGATAACATCATAATAAAAAAAATAACTAAAATATCTACAGACTTAAATCAGTAGAAGAAATAAAGTTGATAGAAATACAAAAACATTGGTTCCTTTCTAGTCAACTTTCTGAGAGATTCAAGTTAGACCGGGCCCAAGAGAACTTTGAAACAGAAAATGAATTGGACAACATATTTTTTAAAAAATCAGAAGCTAACATCAAAATTCTATAAACTATTACTGGAAAGAAAACTAGAGCAAGATGTAATAAAAGATTCCATGTTACACTGGGCAAAAAATCTAGGCAGGGAAATCAACCTAGATAACTGGCATTATGCTGGGGTGGGGGTGGGCATTAAAATTAATCAAAAGTCAAAATTTATGTGAGAATTATGTGAAGATTAAATTCCGATGGCACCTCACCCTTGCAAAGATTGCCAAAAGATATAAAGGAATGAACAGTACTTGTTGGAAATGTCATTCAGCTGTGGGCATGTGGTATCACGTGTGGTGGGAATGCCCTAAAATAAAGACATTCTATAATCGCATACACACTGAGATTGGTAAAATATTGGATATAAAATATGATATGTTTCCAGAAATATAACTTTTAAATGTGATCAACATATTACCAAAGAAACTGGAAAACCAACACTGGAAAAAATCTTTACATGATCACCACAGGAAGATTACTCTTGGCACAGAACTGGAAAACAAATAGTCTACCTAATGTAGATGAATGGTTACTTAAACTTCAAGACATGATGGAAATGGATCGTCTAACAAACCTGAAACATGGAAAATCTGAAGAGATCAAGAAGGACTGGAAACAGTTACAACATATTGTAAAAACAGATAGAAACAGAACCAAAAAAAAAAAAAACCCAACAACAACCAGAATTGTTGTAATAAGAATGATAGGATCAGAGAAACTAAGAAAGCATTAGGAATACTGAAGTTAACTGTGAACATAAATCTAAGTGGAAGTGGAATCAATGTATAAGAAACAATCACACAATATATGTTAGAATATAGATGGGTTATGCAGTCAAAGGTGAAATGTAGAGATGTGTGTCTGTAATTTTCCTCATGGGAACAACATCTATGCAAACAAAACCAACCAGTCCAGATGGCCAGAGAGTCATAACATTAGAAGTTCCTAGCTGGGAAAAGCAGCTGAGATCAGATAACAGTAACAATAACAATGTTAGGATGGGAAAACAAGTCACGTGGTGGATGATGGACAGCAAGGGGCTGGGTTAACAAACATCATACACATTACATCCAATCAACTAAAGGTTAACACCCAGAAGGTGGAGAAAGGGCAGGACTGAGAAACCCTTTGTCTAGAATTGTTTATATTACATGTTCTTCTTGAATGTGTTTTTTCTCTCTTCTTCTCTTCTCGCAATGGATCTATAAGATGCTTATATTGCTTTTACAATGTAACTTTAGGATCTGGAAACATGGATCTGTAACTCTTTTGTTCCACCGCATCGGCATGATGTGATCCTATAGTGGACTGTATTTTACTTTGCTTGTTTTTACTTTTAGAAGCTTGAGTTTTTGTTCCCCGGCTCTGCTGGATCCACAAGCACACCACACTACTAAATTCAACAATATAAATATTATCAATGGAAGTACAAATCGAAAAAATAAAAACGAAGAAGACAACTGTAATAGATAAACAGTATAAAGTTTATTCATGTTTTCTTTAAACTGTAAACAGTAAAGTGATAAACACTGTTGTACATAAGAACGTAAGAATTGTAACGTGTATATACTGTGACATTAATAAAAATAAATATTAAAAAACAAGTAACAACCTGTATTGACAACAAAGACAAGAAAAACAAAAACAAAAACAGCTGTATAATTCAGACATCAGGTGAAAAAAGAAATAGAAATACAGAGAAATTCAAAAAAGATGTACACACTCACCAATCCTTTTATATTCTGAGAATACCTTTAAAGTAGTGGTTTTCAAACTTTTTTCTCTGCCTCCTTACATCTACACACACATGTTGGGGGGCCCCACTCAATACAGTACAGTGGGCAGTCAGTAAACATAGTTTCGATATGCACAGATTTGAGCAACCTCTGATTAAAATGAAAATAATAATAATTTTTAAAAATCTTTGATGCCCAATCTGAGAAGTGGTCCCAGTGCAATAGTGAAGGCTGCCATGGCAAGACCTGTGCAGGCTAATACCTCTCATGAAAGTCAACCCCTTCATGGAGCCACAGCCAGAACTTAAACATCTTTCTCACTCTCTTTCCCACATTCACTACCAGAATTGAAACCCCTGTCTCACTTCATATCCCACAAGGAAATATGTCTCAGAATTGAAACCGCTACCTCACTCAGTTACCCACCTTTACACAAGGAAGTCAGTGCCAGAATTGAAACCCTGCTTCACTCATTTTTCCACCTTCTCACAAGGAAGCCTCTGACAGATCTTAATCCCTTTTCCTTCTGATACACCTCCTGCCCTTCCAATAGATGGACTGGTATCAAAAAGGTTTAAATCCTGGCAGAGCCTTCATGGTGGGAAGGTGGGGAAAAGTGCAGGAAGAATGTGTGTCTGGTGCCTGGACCTTATTGCCCAGCTAATTTTAAACATTAAATACTGACTTGAGCACAGGAGGGGAGAACAGGAGCCTGCAAAAGGTGTCCAGTGTGTGTATGTACACGTGTGCACACAAACACATGCACACACACTCCTTAGCACCACTGCACTGGAGACTGGGGATAGGGGAAAGAGTGGAATGGCTGGCAGGGATGACTACAGGGTCAATGACCTTTCCTCCACGCAAGTCAGGCTGGGAGGAGGAGGACCACCACCATTGGGCAGAGGTCACTTCAATTCCAAGCAAATAGAGCACACAGTTTCCAGCCCAAACTCCTCTCTTTTCAGCCCCTCTGCTCAAGCAGGATCAAATGAGGTGGTGTGGGGGAGTGGGTTACCTCCTTATATCAGATGTCAATTAATTAGAACCTATATTTCTTGCATTCCCCTAGAGCAACTTTTGTGCCCAGCTTTTGGGCATACACCACCATTTGAGAATCACTGCTTTAAAAAATTGTGGGCTAATTCAAAAGATGGTGTCCTTCTTAATGGAGAAATTATTGATACCATTTGATATGCAGACAATATAACATTGCCATCTGACAATCTAGATGGTCTGCAAACATTATGTGATAAAGTCAGTGCAATAACATTGCCATCTGACAATCTAGATGGTCTGCAAACATTATGTGATAAAGTCAGTGCAGTAAGTTATGACCATAATCTATAATTGATGTTAAGAAATCCAAGATCGTGCTGATAAGCAGAAGGCAAGCAAACCAAGAAATACAGTCATAGACCTAAAATGAAAGTGGCGAACATGCTGACATACAGATAAATACCTTGCAGTTGTTGAACAAACAGATGGATCATAATCTATGTTACAGTAAATTATAGAAATGGTTCTGAGTAGATTTTTAAAGATGAAAAATGTAATATTCAACAAAGAGTTAAAATTAGTCTTGTGCAATATTGGGTGTTATGTATTACTGGTTCCACTACATGGCATGGGAATCATGGACTTTAAAAAAAAGGCTTTACCTTTTTTTTATCCACAAAAGCAGTAACACCTGAAATGTTTGTTTCTCATGGGATGGTAAGAATTTCATGGATATAGAGGGAGATGGGCAAAGAAGCAGTTAGAAAATTTATAAAGATGAAGAAATAATAAATTTTGGAAATATATTTATTTATTTATTTATCCTGCCATATATCATGGAATCTAAGGGGAGTGTATAGCATAATACTTTAATTTAAAACAATTTTTAAAAAGTAACAATAATTTAAAATCATATTAATTTTAAATATTAAAGCATTGCCATTTAAAATTAGTTACAATAGTTTAAAGCAATTTCAGGAGGAAATATCTCCTAAAATATCAATGAAAAGGATGCAAATTTCAATTAAAGAAGAAGATTTGGTCTTCTTACGTACCATTGAACACACTTGCTAACTTGAATTTATTCTTGGACTTCTAAACGTAAAGTCAGTAGCCTACCATGGTCAGTCCTGCTGGAATCTACACTGTTGGTATCTTTATATAAATGGACAGCACTTGGCTCTCATTTTATATATATATATATATATATATAAAAACAATATTTTGTCAACAATTTTAGATGTTAGAACTCTGTGGCAAATATTGTCTCATCGACTACAGTTTGATTCTCATTCCAAATTGACCTTATGAGAGAATCTGACTTCAAAGATTGATGACAAGCAAACTTTTTTTAATGGAAGATGAGTAGATAATGGGGTTGTTACCTTAAATCAATTACTTGGGGGGACATAATGAGTTTCCACTTTTTTCAATGCTAAAAGGGCAGTTTAATTTACCTCTGTTGGCAAAATGGCAATATTTACTGTTGAAGCACTTGCTACAATCCAAATTTGATCCTACAGTCCTAAGCGCTTCTCAGGTTCCCTTAATATTAAATATTAGAAACATTAATTGAGGCTGAAAAGTACCTTAAGGATCTATCTATCTATCTATCTATCTATAAATTTCTGTTACCAATAAATAAATACAACATTTAAATCAGCAATGGAACAGGGAATTGGAATGTCCAGTTCTGGCTAATCAATCGTCAACTATCTTAACATCTATAACAAGTATGGTTTTAGATCTTCAGTTACCTCTTATACAGCATAAATTGCTGTTCCATGTGTATTGGTTGCAGTAGTGTCTTTTAAAGAATGGGTTATTGAAATCAGCAAATTGTTGGAGATATAACACCATTAATGGTTCATGAACAGTTTTCTTTTGGAGATATCCTGTAGTTGCCTCATTTGGATGTAACTAGGCAGATAAACGTGTTACTGGAAAGCTTTTTTAATATTTAGAGATGTGCATGTTCTTTTGAATTATTTACCTGTATCTTGGAAACTAACAAAGAGCCAGTGGAAATGCATTTTTGCACCCTTTTGATTGCTAAAATATTGATACTTTAATACTGGAGAGATAACATTCATTCAGATATGATCCAATGGATAGAAGATCTAACAGCATGTTTTAACATTTGAAAGAATATTGTACAGATGACATCTGCAAATGGACTTCTATTTGCACATTTGTTCAGCTCTTATAGAAACATTATTAGCATCATTGTTTTTCTCTTCTGTTTTTATTTTGTTTTGTTGTATTGGAATATCATAGTACATAAGAGGGACCTTCCTTATGTACTTCTATGATCTATTTAATAATTTAATAACAGGTATTTGAAACTTTAAAAAAATGTTTCATGGGCATTCAAAACCATGCATGTGTGCAGATTTGGATTAATCAATTCAGCTCTTTTATTTCTTTTATTACAAAGCCATGTTTTTGTTTGGTGTCAGAATGATACCAATGTTGGCACTAGTTGGACATCTAAAGGGAGACTATTCCACAAATGGGATACCACCATGGGGAAGGCCTTCTTTCATGTTCTCATCCCCTTCTGTACTCTCTCTAGAGCAGGGGTTGGCAACCTACGGCCCACGGGCCGCACCCGGCCTGCTGACCCCCACCGACTGGCCCTCGCCAACCCCTGCCACTGCCGACACCTGCTGACTCCCACTGCCACCACGCTCTCTGCCGCCGCACCACCGCTGCACGCATTGCGGCCACCATTTTGTTTGCCAAAATGGCTGGCGTGACTCGGCGCATGTGCAAATGAGTCACGGCCACTATTTTGGCAAACAAAATGGCGGTTGTGACACGTGCGGCAGTGGCGGGGGTTGGCGGTGGCAGCCCCGTGCGAGAGTGAGTGCATGCGCTGCCATTCCCCCCCCCCCCCGGCCCAGTGGAAGACCTGGGGACCAGTGACCGGCCCCAGGTACATAAATCTTGCTGACCCCTGCTCTAGAGGGTCACAGAGGTTCCTTTGGCTAGTGAATATAGAGAGGCATACTCTTCTCTGTTTTTTAGTTAGTGAATATAGGGGAAATTGTATGTCTTCAAGTAGTGAGGTCATTTACCTCAGTAAACCATTTAGCACTTTCAGTTCAAATGAGGTGGATTGCCAGCCAATGCAACTGCTTTGAGATGAATGTTACATAGTTTTTACAGTTTCAGTTAACAATCTAGCTGGTATATATTGCACTGGCTGCAAAAATACTGCAGTCAAGGACAGATCCACAGTAGATGAATTCCTATGATTAAATTATGCCTGTCAGGGAAATACCAGAACTAGTAGATCAGCCATTGGAGGGGCCAAACATTTAAAGGTATGAGGTCCCTGTGGTCTTATGGTAATAGTGATGTATCTAGGTATACTTCCAAACTATGCACCTACTCCTTCATGGAGAATGCTTCTTCATCTGGGGCAGGTCACTTCTCCAATTCCCAGGCCAACCAACAATCTACAGAGTCACTATATTTTTGAGATTCAATTTTAGATTATTGGCCCTTGTCCAGTCCATTTCAACACCCAGACACTGGTCTAGCACCTGTACAGCTTCAGCTGATCCTGACAACAAGGAATAAAACTGAATGTCATCAGTATTCTGGTGGCAACTCACCCCAAAGTTATAATGACTTCACTCACCATGTTCATATAAATATGGAGCAGATATTGAAACAGAATCCCGTGGCACTGAAGAGTTTAATGGCCATGAAGTCAAACAATGCCACTCTCTGGAACTGATCATGTTGATAGATATGGAACCACTGTTTCCAACTGAACTGATTCAGTAGGATCTGTTATCCAACTGAACTGATTCAGTAGGATCTATGTTATCAAAAGCCTCTGAGAGATCTAAAATAATAAAAAGGATAATACTTCCCCTGTCTTTCAACTAAGGGTTCTTTGGTGCCACATCATGACTTGAAACCAGGCTTAAATGGATGTGAATAATCTATTTCCTCTCAGTATTACAACATCCAGGCATTGGTCTGAAGTTGCTCAGCCAACAGGGGAAAATTAGAATATTTTGGTCATATAATGAGCAATGAAATACAGATTACTACAACTATTTATTCAAAGTAGTACAAATACGAAAATAAATATACAAAGAATAACTTCACTGTAAGTTCTTACAGGATGGCTTAGATGCCATACAACATTTTTGTTTAGAAAGGACACACTCATAGGAAATTTAGCAATCTATGATAATATGATAATATGATAATATGCAATCTTACCTCTTTTTTATATAAATGATGATGATGGTAATCATTATCATCATTAGAATTACTGGTACTAATGCTGCAACTTCTTTTGTTCTGCTAGTCTTAAAGCTGCTAAAAGTTCCCCTTTGCATTGGAATTACTGTAATGAATGTAAACTCATCCAATTAGTTTCATGGATGAGGGGGAATTTGAACTCGGCCTTCCTTGGCTACAGTTCAGTCCCATAAGCATGTACTCTCACTGGGCTCCATTCTGCTAACATAACCAATCCTCTTTGATAACACTGAAAGGAATACTCAGTCTCTTGCTAATATGAAGGTGAGTCCATGCTGTTGAAGGGAAAGGACAACACAGTTTTTCACTCAACATTGAATGACAGACAGCAGTATCTACCCACAGAAATGAGGCTGAAAAAGAAGTGAAGCAAATTATAGTTATTTCCAAGTTAGACTTTAAAAGAAAAAGAATTTGTTTTCCAAATGCCAGCCATTAAGTCATCACTTGAAGACTCCATGCTATACAGCTCAGCATTCTCTCTCTTGGACAATACACAATCTCCCTGTTTAGGAGCAATACAAAAGCATCTCAAGCATTCAATCTCTCCTGGTGTATTATGCTTCTGTTCAACCAAAAAACTCTCCACAACCCCTATCCTTTAATATCAATAGATTCCATTCTGTTTTAAAGCTTGTGCTTTTTCATATGTAGCATCTGTGAACTTAAATTAGGAGCTACATGTATCTAGAATGCTGCCATTTTCACTTGAATTCGAAATATATATCAATAACTTTAATATGATTGGTTTGGAAAGATGTCATACTGAATGCAAAAGGGAAAATATTTTGAATCATAATTAGCCAAAGAGTATTGTTACACAAATGAAATGTATGCAATCCAGTCATTTCAAGAACACACAACTGTGCACATCAGAAGCCATATTTTCCAAGGATATTGGCCTTACTTACCAACACAAAATCCAAAAGTAACTGACAGAGTGATGAACTCTCTGAGATACCCCATGTCTGACCTCTGACTTTATTTTCCTTCCTGTGATACATTTGATGAGCTGGATAAATTAGAGACTGACCCTTTTAACAAGCCATCTTGAGTCTCATCTGAAGAGAAAGGCAGGATATAAATTGAATAGCCAAACAAATAATAATCTGTCTAGATTTTACTCCCCTCCATGTGTCTTTCTGAACAATGTGAAAAAATTGTCATAAGTAAACAAACCTTTTAATTGTACCCTTAAAGGCAGAGGTAAGAAACTGTAGCATACAGTGAGATGGTATCATTATTAATGCATCTTGAGCTAACATTTCCCAGCAGTCTGGGTACAGATGCAAAATTGAGAAAGTAGGAAATATCCTTAGTAAGATCCTTTAGGGTTCTACTGAAATTCTGAGATGATGGTTATTTGGATTGTAGGATTCTTTTGGGCTTGCTACAGAAATCAGAGGAGACTAGTATTGGCTGGACCAGAGACAACAGCAGTAGAAAGTTACTACATGGCTACCTGTAACCCATAAATAAATCTTTCTCTTTTTAAACAAGTGAATGATTGTGGGCTGACTCTCAGTTTATCAGCACACTTGCCAATCCACAGAAATAGTAAATGAAGTTGTAACACCATTCATGGATTTCAGATGTACATAAGGAAACACAAAGGGCTGATGCAGATGGGCAGGAAAAGGTGTCCTTAAGCTGCCTTTTACCTAAGCTGCAGCAACTGCACTGTTTGCCCTAAAGATGCCCTAAATGGGGATGGAGCAACTGCATTGGGGGAAGTTAATGCAGGTTTTCTGAGGCTGTATTGAAACCCCATTAACTGCATTGCCGGCCCTGAGGATGCTGCAAAGAAAGACGGAGCAACTGCACGGGCCGGCAGTAATTGCTTTTTATTATTATTATTATTATTATTATTATTATTATTATTATTATTATTATTATTATTATTATTATTATTCTCTCAGATGCATGTGCACATGCACAGGAACACATCCCTGCACACCTGCACAGAACATGTCATATGCTGGTATACTGTGTACAAAGGTGGCTGAAGTTCAGCATCTCTGCATACCTGTGCAGGACCTGTCATAGGGTGGAATACAATCTGTTATTTTGTCTGTACAAAGGTGACTGAAGTTCAGCATGCCTGCGCACCTGTGCAGGACCTGTCTTACACCCACTGATCATGCAAGGATTCACTGACCTCAGCTTCCCCCAAGTAGTACCACCTTTGGACAAAGGAATGAGTGTGTCAACTGAAAAAACACCTACTCCATTGTCCTCCACGAAAGATGTCCTATACAGATCAGGGGGGAGGGGAGAGGTACATGCAAGGGAAGTTTGTGTGGACAAAAGCAAAAGCAGCTTCATATCACGCTATGGGATGTCTAAGCGGTTTACAACTGTGAGCTGATTGCCCCCCAACAGTTGGGTACTCATTTTAGCGACCTCGGAAGGATGCAGGCCTGAGTCGAGCCTCAGCCCTGGCTGGTATTGAACTTACAACCTTGTGGTTTATGAGTGAGTGGCTGCAGTACAGGCATTTAACCACTGCACCACCAGGGCTGATACATGTAGCTGGTGGTCATGCAAGGGACATGGTCAACAGAACACATAGACAAACATTACTACAGGACCACTTCCCCAGCATGTCAGGAAGTGGTGTGCAAGTCTCTTTCATACAAACTACTGTGCATGCTGACAGCAAGCATACATGTGACAGAATGCATTTATTGTCATAATAGAGAATAGTTGCTAGGGAGCATGCATAGGGTTACAATTAGGGTTAGGGTTCTAATATTCAAATGCACCTGCACCAGTGCATCCACACCTGGAAGCATAGGGACCTTAAATTAAACTCTGCTTCATAAGGTGCATGCCTCTGGATCATTGACTCAATTTCTGCCGCACATGCAGAGGTGCATTTATATGGCCGTTTTAGAACTCTGGCACCCTTTTTCTGGTGCACTAATGTTGCTGCATACATACGCACATGTAAAAGTGCGCATCTTTGCTGAAGAAACGGAAAAATGCTACTCCTTTTAGGATCGACTTTTCTCAGCATATGACGGCTAGAGGGTGCTTTCCTGCCGGCTTTTAGGCATGCATCATCTAAATGCGACACCTTCAAGTCAGCCTCAAAGCACCTCTTTTTGCCTATCTGCATAGCTCCATAGTTGACTTACACCCATGTGTTGTCATTTTTAAAGCTCCCCTGTACACAGACAGAGAAAGGAACCTTGTGGCACATTTAAGACCAACTAATGTGTTTCATGATAAAAGTTTGTGGCCTACAGCCCATGTCTTCAGATGCATGGAGGACAGCCTCATTGGGAGAAAAAAGGTAGATACCAGGAAAAAGGGCAGCTCTGGTGGTGGAGTTGTTAAATGCCTATGTGTCCGGGAAAGCAGCCAAAGGGCTGATAAGACAGCTGGCTTCAAACAAACAAAATCCCCAGCACAGCAAGTCAGTGTTACTACACAGTAACTCTACCATAGGGTTTACCAAAAGAATTGTCAGACGGTCCGAGGTTTGAGGTATCAGATAGGCAGATCGATAAACAGTCCAAGGTCAAGGTTTCCGGATAGTCAAGGTGATCTAGGAGACACGGAGCCAGAGACAAAGTCTTTCCCGTAGAAGAGTCAGATATCCACTGGCAAAGCACCACCCATGCTCCAAGTTCTTAAGAAGGCAAGGAGTTGGCCTTCAGCTGTGTCTGATTATTAACACGCTTCTGCTGAAGCCTCCGTGATCTTCGCAAGCCCTCTCTTTCTGCTCGACGCTCCTTAAAGGTAGGCACACTGCCCAGATCCTCCTCCCTGACTACAGCGTTAGGCAGCCCTGACTGCTGAACCTCTGGAGGGCCCACAGCCTCTGCTACAGCAGAACTAGGGCCAACCTCTGGCTCTTCCACTACAGGTTCAAGTCCCAGGGGCCCTGACTCCTCCCTTACAGGTTCAGGTCCCAGGGGCTCCAGCTCATCCCCTGAGTCCTCTGAATCGTCCTCCAGGCAGGGCATGACACTATGCTGCAGCCATTCATAGCCACAAAGTTGTGAGTTAGATCCTAGGCAGGGCCCCATGGTTGACTCAGCTTGGCCTCCTTCTGTAGGTTGTTAAAATGAGTTAGCTTACATATTGTAAACAACTTAGGAAGTGCTTAAGCACACTGATGAGCGGTATAAAAATATACTTGCTATTGCTATTGCACCCGCTCATATTTATTTTCTATATACAGGGATTTTAAACAAAATCTTTCACCTGCTCATATTTACTTTCTATATACAGGGATTTTAAACAAAATGAGGAAAGATTCAGTCATGCATTGCTACACATATGGTCAGATTTGGTACATCCCAGGGACAGCATATGCCTTCATTTACTGATTGTGTGAATTCAACTAGGACGATATGCCAGTTCTCTGAATCTAGCTTGCTGTAGACAAACAGTGTGCTTAAGCAGTGAAGGACAGGAATGTTTATGCATTCATTGTTTGACTAAGGATGTAAATCTCACTCAGCAGGCCTAGGTCTCATGGAAGGCCAGAAGCACTGTTAAATTGTGTTAATCCCGACTTTGATCATTCCTGATGAACTGTCCACAGCACAAAGAAAATGTCATAGGCATTAACACATGTTCTTGTGCTTTGAGGTGTTGCTGTTCATTTTGTAAGCAGTTTACTAGGTCCTGACAAGAGCCAGTCACTTTTTTTTATTACAGGAATCTAAAAGAGAGAGAAAGCATGGGAGAGAAAGAGTATGCAAATAATTACACTTTCCAAAAAGCATTTCAAGGCCTTAGCCCTGGCTTGTTCCAAAGGTGGAAGTGACCTCTAGACAGGTACAGATTCTCACAGATAAAGTTGCTATGTGAAGTACATATCAAAAAATTACTTTCTTTTTGAGAGGGGGAATTCAACAAATATAGGAAAAAATAAAATTGGATTTAGAGGGACAGCAATACCAATAATAGCTACCCAGACAAAGAAAATGGAAGGGAAGTTTAAAATCTCTCTTTACATCTAGTCATGACTCCGGTTGTACAATGTTACAGAGCAACATTTTGGACTTTGGGAGACCCAGAGTATATACACCTGCTTATTTATTAAAGGAAATGGGGATGACTGTTACCAAAAAGGTGGGAGGGACTTGGGGTCCCCACCAACTGTGTCAATGTCTCCTCAAATGCTGGGGAAATTGTTTAGCTCAAAGGAGGCCTGCAAGAGGTTGGGTAACCTAAGGGAACATTTTCATCTATGTTTACCAGTACTAACTGCAAGGGGACTCTTGATTTAATGAATAAAGAAGATTTTTATTTAGAAATATGCAAGAATGCAATTAAACACACAATAGCAATTCAATCAGAAACACAATAAAAGGTTAACTGAAATAGAGGTATGGAAATTGTTTAGCAGAGGCTTAGGGGTGTAGAGGGGGTGAAGAAGAATCCAAGAAAAGTAAGATGTGGCACAGCCATCTGGGGGTGATACAGTGAGTGGAAGAGGTTCTCTGTGTATACATGAAGCTAGAACTGGGGCTAATATTTACATCTGCTATCCTAGCCTCAAAAGGTATATAATGTTCCCACTTGAAATACAAAGAGTCTGAGTGCTTCCTCATGGAACTGACCTTTGTCTTTGAAACCAGTGTGAGATGATATGCATAAAGCCTGGAGGAAGATGGAATGATCAGCAAAGCCATTTAACCTTTATATTGGTATTACCTGGGTCCTTCACATGTCTTTGGGCCAATGTGCCCTTCCCATGGGAAAGCTTCTTCATATTCCAAAGATCATTGTGACCTCTTAAAACATGCCTGGCTCTAGATATGAAAAATATAAAAATATAAAGCCCAATATACACTGCAAGAGGTATGCTAACAGGACCAATTCATAGAGTTATTTACTCTGTCTTGTGATGGACTTTTTTTTTCCAGCACAGAGGGTACAAAGGGTATGTAGGCTAGAGGGTGTTGTTGCTTTTTAGTGCTTTTTTGTAGTAGTGCTTCTTTTATAACCCTTTAATGACCATAATGTTTGCTACTAGAGTAGATATCACCACAACACAAGACACATATTTATACAAAGTGCAGACTTATGGATGCATGTTTAGAAAAAAATATTATCATTTAATTGGAAATAAAATTAATCTCACTGTAGGTGTGTGTCTGTTCAGTTTGCAATCCAAGTGAAGTGCTGACTCTCGATGGGCAACATATTGTCATTTGTGTTTTGACTTCTTGGGAGTATAAGCTTTAAACCAGGGGTAGGTAACCTTTTTGAGCCAGGGGCCGGGTTGCTGTCCCTCAAACAATTGGGGGGGGGCGAAGCACCATAAATAAATAAATAAATAAATAAAAATATTTTTTCTTTAAAAATATATATGCATGCACACTCTCTCAGCCCCAGAAAAGCCATGGCAAAACCCCTGTGGAGATTTTGCCAAGAAAACCCCAAGAACAAGTAATAACAACAATAATCAATATCATCATGGCGGGGGGTGGCGGGGGGCAGCGGGGGGTGGTGGCAGCGGCAGGACTGGCCTGGGGCCGGTCCAAAGGCCTCAGGGGGCCACATCCGGCCCCTGGGCCTTAGGTTGCCTACCCCTGCTTTAAACTGTACTGGAACTGGATAGTCCTTCAAATAGAGGATGCTAAGTGTTGAGATAGAGGGATGTCCTATTTAAATCAGAAGCCATAGCTATCCTACTTACTGCAGTTGCTGAAATAACCCCACATGTTCCAGGAAGAATAAAATAACATTTTTTCTGAGAGGTCTGCTCAGTACCTCCCTGCTTTTCTGCTCCTGTGAACTGCTTCTGTGAACTAGAAATATAATTGTCAGTTTTTAAGACCATTTTTCATAGATTAATGGCATCAGAGGAAAAAAAATCTGGCTTGCTTCAGACAGTTCCTGAAATATTGTTTTCTTAGGGCTCATTCCCACTTGCATCTAATCCAGTTTGACACTAGGTCACTTAATCAATTTAGGCTGATGAGTTGTTCCCACTATGGAAGCAAATTATTTCCTTATTCCATGCATTCATGTCTTTTTTGACATAATTGTCAATCCCACTTGGTGCTCCATCCTGGTCTTTTTTTGAAAAAAATGTCTATCATATGATGCACATCTACATGTCATTAGTGATACAAAGAAGGAGGGAGAAGAGGGAAGGGAGAGGTGGGAGGACCAGGCACCTCCCCAAAAGAAAGGACCATCCAGGAATATATATATATATATATATATATATATATATATATATATGGAGGATGTCCCCAAATCAAAACTCAAAACACTGCTAGGAATGTCAATGCATGCCTCTTAGTCCTGCTCAAAATGGAGGACATTTCCAAACCAAAGCCCAAAGCTCCCCTGAATGTCCTCCATTCTCTAAATGATACTCAGAATGGAGGACATTCAGAGGAGTAAGTAGGATGTGACCAAAATAATAGCTGAAAGCCAAATGGAAGACCTGCCAGCAAAAATAGGGAACATCACACATACACACACACACACACACACACACACACACACACACAAGCTAAAAGAACAAGGTTGGGAAGAAGGTTGGAATGTAGGACGGGTCCTGGAAAGGAGGATGACCCCAAGGGAATCCTTAAGGGAACCTAGGGGAGTTTTCTTGGCCAGTTTCTTCAGAGGAGGGTTTGCCATTGCTGTCCTCTGAGACTGAGAGAGTGAGACTTGCCCAAGGTCACCCAGTGAGTTCCCAATGCTCAGTGGTGATTCAAACCCTGGTCTCCAGAGTCCTAGTCCAACACTCAAGGCACAACACTGGCCTGGCTCTCTACTCAGATGTAAATTCCCCTATTGCAATGGGACTTACTTGTGGGTAAGTGGCTACTAGGACTCTATGGACGTTATCACACGGGGGAAATCTGTTGGTTAATCCACACAAATCCCAAACAAAACCTGATTTTTTGCCTCACGATTTCACACAACGTCACACAGAAACTGGTCAGAAACTGGACAGAAGCTGGTATTATCCGAGATCTTTTTAATTTCAGGAGTTTAGAGGAAATGCATTTGCGAAATTACAATAATTTCGCATTTACTGTAATGTGAAAAGCAAATACGCATGGACAATTCTCTTTTAAAACCTGGAGGAGGGCCAAGAGGAGGAGGAGGAGGAGGAGGGGCCTCCAGGGAGGGAGAGTCCCGGGCTCCTCCTCGGTGCCAGGGAAGGTAAGGGAAGGGAAGGGAAGGCAGCCTAGGAGAAAAAAGTTTGGGATGGAGAAGTTTGGCATTTGAGATAGAGGGAAAAGGAGGGGAAAGAAGCTTCCCTCGCAGCAGCTGTGGGTGGATGTGTGCAAATGTGGGGTGTGCTTGTGGAGCAACTTGGAGCTCCATCTCACCATGAAGTTCTGCCCTGCAGGTCCTACAAAGGGAAAAGGCTTATGGGGGGGCATGGGAGCTACCTCCAGTTCCCCCCTCTCAATCCCTCCCTTGCCTCAGCTGCCTTGCCTTGCCTTTCCAGCCTCCTCCTCCTCCTCCTCTGCTCTCTTGAGAGATCCTAACCCCAACAGAAGGGGGTTAGGACCTGTGCAGGAGGACATGACCCCAAATGTAGGACAGTCTGACATTTCCTCCTGGGAAATGCAGGACTCGCCCTGGAAAAGGAGGAGTCTTGTCACAAAACACACCCATTTCCAGTACATGTACGGGTTCTTTTCACTTGTGTATGAAAGTTTAAAACTTCTTTTTTTCGCTTTTAACTTAATTCCGTTATTACTGTAATTACATGTGAAAAGCTTTTGCGTAATTAAGCTCTATTTTCACTTTCTTTTTGGGATGCTTCATTTCCACTTTATTATCTCTTTAACAACGAAACTGGCCCACGTGTGATAACGTCCTATTAGGACTCTGGATTCTATAGGAGCCCAGAGCTCACATTGGGGGTTTCCCTAGCTAAGTGGGGATTTGAACCCTAGGTCCTTTGCTGCCTCTCTATTCAGATGTAAATCTCCCTATTGCAATGGTACTTGGTGGGGTCTTTGTGGGGAAGGGACCCTCGAAGAAATCCCAGAGCCCAGGGCCAGGGTGGACGGATGTCCCCACCAAAAGGAGGACCTGCCAGCAAAAATGGGGGGGGGGGGAACACACACACACTAAAAACATGCGTATAAATTATGCTTCCTAGTCATGCTCAGAGTGAAAGATGTTTTGGAATTCCTCCTGGACAGAAGGTTGGAATGTAGGACAGGTCCTGGGAAAGGAGAGGGGGGAAAATGTAGATTTTCCCAAAACCTGGGAGGGGATGGGTTAAACCCTCTGCCAGTCCTCTGCCATTAGTCCCTCCCCTCCAGTTTGATGTGATTCAGGTCCATCATTCCCACTTGCTGAACACACTTGCTAATTGATTCTTTTCAAAAGAACCACCAAAAAACTACTCTTCAAAAAGTGCACTTTTTTGGATTTGTCTCACTTCAAAGCAAGTCAAAATGATCACAGTCACATCTAAAACCATTCCCAGTGAGGACAAGGCACATATACAGTGATCAGCAAATCGTTTCAAATCATAGTGGGAATGAGCCCTTAGATTATGATGTTCCAGTTCCACCATCTCAATGTATTAGCTTTCTGTTTCTGGCCTGTAGCCATCCATGAAAATCGCTGCATACAATTAAATGATGGCTTTCTTGTTACATTTTTAGCATATTTCTATCTGCAATATTTACATCTACTAATTTAACTCCCCTTTAGAGGCTTTATTATACTGATGTGAAATCTAGTACCCTCAATGTACGTTATTATAAATCTGAAAGTAACTTTTTTTTAAAAAAAACCTAACAGATTCCATTCAAACACATCCACTTTCCCTAGCACAAGAAAAAATATATGAGACACTACTGTGGAATCTGTGTCTGTTACAAATGAAACAGATTTTAGTTTTGTGTTTTTACATATAGTCTGAAATTAAATAAGAATATGAACTTTGATTTTGACTTATACAACTAGTAACATGAGTTCCATTCATTCCTTGTTTTTTTTTATTCTACATATGCATTTATGCAGTTATAAATACTAAGAAATGATGTGAATTTAAATATGTTCAAAGAAGTATCATATATTAAATGAAAATGCATCTATGAAATAAATGTTAGGTCTTATTCCAAAGTTCTTGTTGCTAGACACGTTGCCACTTGTACAGCAACATTACAGTTGCTTCATGTATTTCATAAAGAAAATTTGTCCTCATATTTGTATACATGTATATCTCAAGTAGTTGAGAGAGTATTGAACATTACTTATTACCTGGTTGAAAAATGGGGTTTGTGACAACATAATAATAAAGTGGTGAGAACTGTGTGCAGTTTATGCCCACTATTTGCAGCCCTTTTGCAACTGATTGTATTTCCAGTACAGCAGCCAGAAACTGCATTGGACCTCTGTAATATGCATAGTCCAGAACTAGATGCCTGTGAGCATATATAATTGCCTATCAGATGTTGGCCATATAAATTAAAAACTGAATAATTAAATACATAAACATTCTTGAAGAGCTCTGCATTTTTTCTTTTAGTTCCTGCTCCTCCACTCCCCATCAATATCATATGCATTATCTGACATAGTTGCTAAGGATGTTCACATCAGCAACAGTAATTACAATTTTGACACTTTCAAGCTTCCATTATATTGTATTTGCAACTAGCGTCTCTTCATGGTCTTGACATGGAAAATATGCTGTGGAAGAATTTTTCATCCCACATCACACTATTAAATACCCTGAACATTATAGGAGAAAGCAAACAAATTCCAAATAATTTACCACCATAGCTCAAGGATGCTTTACAAACCTCATTTCTCAAAAAAATAACATTCATTTATTTATAATAATAATAATATAATAATAATAAAATTTATTTATACCCCGCTTAAATGAAGACAATCTAAGTGGCTTACATCAGTTAAAACTGCATACAACAAAATTCATATCTCAACCCACCCCCTTAAAACAGTATTAAATGGCAAGATAATTAAAACAGGAATATAAACATTCCAACACAAATAAAACAAACATGAAAGTATAAAAATGTAAAAATATAAAAATGCCCTGATTAGACTCAGCTGCGCTCCCCATCCATCGGCAATTGATGGGGCCATGGGGGGAGCGCAGCGATCAAAGAGCCCAAGGCCAGGAGAATTAATCTGGAAAGGCCTGCCGGAAGAGATCCATCTTGACAGCTTTCTTGAAGCTGTCTAAAGATGTCAGCTGATGGATCTCGTCCGGCAGGTCGTTCCAGAGTTTGGGGGCGACGATAGAAAAGGCCCTCTGGGAGGTCACCGCCAGCCTAGATTTTTGAGGATGCAGCAAATTTCTCCCAGAGGACCGGAGAGCACGGGGAGGATTATGTGGAAGGAGGCGTTCCCTGAGATAGCTTGGACCAGGAGTAGGCAACCTTAGGCCCAAGGGCCAGATGCGCCCCCCCGAGGCCTTTGGACCGGCCCCGGGCCGGTCCTGCTGCCGCCCCCCGCTGCCCCCCCATGATGATATTCATTATTGTTGTTATTACTTGTTTTGGGGGTTTTCTTGGCAAAATCTCCACAGGGGGTTTGCCATGGCTTTTCTGGGGCTGAAAGAGTGTGCATGCATATATTTTTTTTTAATTTTTTTTAAAATAATTTTTTATTTTTATTTTTATTTTTATTTCTTTCTTTCTTTCTTTTTGGTGCTTCGGCCCCCCCAATTGTCTGAGGAACAGCAACCCGGCCCCCGGCTCAAAAAGGTTCCCTACCCATGGCTTGGACCCAAGCCATTTAGGGCTTTAAAGGTAATAACCAACACCTTGTACTGGGCCTGGAAGCTGATAGGCAGCCAGTGGAGGGACCTCAAAACAGGAGTAATGTGGTCCCTCCTAGATGTTCCAGAGATAAGTCTGGCTGCCATGTTTTGGACTAACTGAAGCTTCCGAACCAAGTACAGGGGTAGCCCCATGTAGAGCGCATTACAGAAGTCAAGGCGTGAGGTTACCAGTGCATGCACAACAATCTCGAGATCCCTTACTTCCCGAAAAGGGCGCAGCTGGCATATCAGCCAAAGCTGATAACAGGCGCTCTTGACCGTCGCATTAACCTGATTTGTCATCAGGAGCGACGAGTCAAGAAGCACCCCCAGGCTGCGAACACAGTCACTGGTGGAGAGTGTGACCCCATCCAGGACTGGAGGTTGCAACCCAATTCTTGGTTTTGGGGCCGCTACCGTGAGCACCTCCGTCTTGTCTGGATTCAGTTTCAATCTGTTTTTCCTCATCCAGCCCATTACTGCTCAAAGACATTCATTGAGAGAGGAGATGCCATTGGAATTCGAGGCCGACGAATGAGATATGGAGAAATAGATTTGGGTGTCGTCAGCGTACTGATAACACCCAGCACCATAACTCCGTATTATCTCACCCAGCGGCTTCATATAGATGTTGAATAACATCGGGAACAAAATAGCTCTCTGAGGGACCACACAAGTGAGGTCCCTCTTATTGGAGCTACAGTCCCCGAGCAGCACCCTCTGAGACCTACCCGAGAGGAAGGACCGGAACCACTGCAGAGCAGTGCCCCCGATACCTAACTCCCTCAGGCGGTCCAAGAGGATGCTGTGGTCTATTGTATCGAAAGCCGCTGAATGGTCTAGGAGCACCAACAGGGTCACACTACCCCTTTCGATGCTCAGACGCAGATCGTCGGTCAAGGCAACCATGGCAGTCTCAACACCAAAGCCTGTCCTGAAGCCGGTTTGAAATGGGTCTAAATAATCGGCTTCATCCAAGACTTCTTGGAGCTGAAGAGCAACCGCCCTCTCGATCACCTTGCTCAAAAATGGCAGCAATGACACAGGCCTATAATTACTCATAACCAGGGGGTCCAGGGAAGGTTTTTTTCAGAAGCGGCCTAACCGCCGCTTCCTTCAAACAGGATGGAACGTGTCCTTCCCTGAAGGATGCATTGACGAAATCAGTAAGGAATCTCATCAATGCATCCCCCCCACGGACAGCCAGCCATGATGGGCAAGGGTTGAGAGGGCAGGTTGTCTTCCTCACCTTACCAATCAGTTTGTCCATGTCCTCGGTACTCACAGATTGGAGCTGATACAGTATAACTACATCGGCTGCAGTCGAGCAAGGAGCTTGACTGCAACATTTTTTCCTGGGCTTGGTTGCAGCCTAGTTTAGGCCTGAGCCCAGCCCTGGCATGGCGAGGAGGAGCGCGGCCTGGGTGGGCGTTTTTGTGGCCTGGATTAGGCTGAGCCCAGCATTGGCATGGCGGAGGAGCGCGGCCTGGATTGGCTTCACCGCTCCTCCCCCTCGTCCTTAGGCCCAAGCCTCGGCCTTGTGGCTAGGTCGCCACATGGCCATTGATTTCTGGGGCTTCAGACCCCTTTGTGGGCCTCGCCATCAGTTTGGTAAGGCCAGGCGAGGCCTGCATGGGCCCCTGGGGAGTGGGGGAGCTGGGGGGGATGCAGACAGGTGCCTCCCTCCGTTTTGGGGCCACACAGTCTGGGCAGTTCAGTAAAAGGCCCTTGAGGAATACAAGGTGATCTTACAAATGGGCCAGGAGGGGCATTTGGAGGTACGCCCTCCATTAAATTGGACTGGGGCCTTAGCTTCAATGTATTATTGGGCTGACACAGTCCAGCTCTCCGGATTTGGGCTTGGACTGGATTCTAGTTAATTAATTGGTGGTGAGCCTTGAGGGAGAACAAGGCCTTGCTAAGTCACTATTGCATCAACAGTATTTATGGTCCTGACTTTGGTGTCTCTGCTTGGGACTGGGGGAGGCCATTGTGCCCCAGTGGTTTCACCATGGTACAGGTGGTATTTAATTAAGGGACATGTGCCATTGTATTAAATTTACTCTGGTTGGGATTTTATTAACTTACACTCCTCCTTCTGGGAGCAGGTTTTCCATCTTGTATGAACTTTAAAAGTTAAGCATTAAGAATTTAAATGGTTGCTGCCTGAGGGGTTTACTTCTTTAGGAACACTCCAAACTTGAGCTTTTAAAAGGCCTACCAGCCTTATTAGGCCCACTGCATTTATCAAAGGTGTTCTGCTACTTTAATTGGCCCATTTTGTTGTGATTCACGGGTATAGTCTCTAAAGGAACACTATAACCCAATTAAATTAGCTCAAATTGTTACCACTGCCTTATAGATAGCCATGCCTTGCAGTAAGGCCCAGTCCAAACAATGCACAGCTTCTGCTGGCCCTAGTACTAGCCAGTCTGCGCCTAAAGGTGCTTCCAATCCCCCGAGCAAGGGTGACAAAATCGTAGTGCACTTAACGCAGCTGGGCCAGACTATGCAGGCTTGTGCAGCAGTCTGCAAACAATTAGCTCAAAAGGGTGTCCAGGGTACTAACTCGGGACCCCAGGCCAGCACTTCTTCAATGGAGAACCAAAGTTTGGGGGTGCAATCTACTCAGGTGCAATTGGCATCTTCACCTGATATACCTTTGGTTAATATGGCATGTAGCTGACGTAATGGAGCTTTTTAGGAAAGTTCCTGGAATGGGTCAACAGGGTGCAACTGCCCCTGTGTCAGAACAGCCCACTGTGGTTGATTTGTATAACCTTGTACAAAGGGCAGTTGTTTCAGGTCAAGCTGGTGGGCTGACTCCTGAAATTGATGAGGCTTCCAGCAGAGACCTGGTAAGTGCTACCACGGCACAATATGACCCCCGAGCTGTTGCTGTGTCACACTCAGTGGGAGCTCTGCATGCATCTGTTTGCTCAGGTTTGTCTCATACCTTGAACTCGCTGGCCTCACGGCCCACCTTGGTATGGGCTCCAGGTGGGCAAGTTGGGCAGAGCTCTGGTGCTGAATGCCCCATCTCTGTGTTGGTGGGTGCACCCTTGAGGTTTCTGACTCGAGGGTGCAGGCTGAGCAGATTTCAGTCACCACAGTAGGTGACTCAAGGGGGGTGGCATCCATGGGAGCTTTAGGTGTGGCCGGGGTGGACAGAATGGCTGAGTGCAATCCTTATGCTGGAATGTCCACTCCACTGGGATCACACCTCCCCTTAACTACTAAAGAGAGAATATAGAAAGGGGAATGCATTGACTTATTTTCTCTCACGTTTCATGATCCTGAGCCAAGCATCATGGTGAAAGATGGAGTTGTCTTCAGCCTTCAGAAGGAATTTCAGGCTCACAAATGCCCTAAATTGGAAAGAAATTTTGTGAACTGGATAATGGGCTTTACTATATACAGGGGAGTTATTGAAGAGAGATAGCCCTCTAGGGCTCCTGATTTCTCCAAATATCAGGAGATAATGATCAAAGCATACACCAATTGCCATTTTAACTCAAGGGGGTCTGCTTGGCTTCAATATGGTGAACACTTCAGGATGAGGGCCGCTTTAGACCCCTCTTTGTCTTGGCGGCATGTACAGTCCGAGCTTTGGACAGATGTTATGGTGGAGGCCTCCCCTTCGAGCTGGTGTGACAATGGGTTTGTGTCTATGGTCACACAGCCGAGAAGGCAGTACGCGGTAGTACAGCTCGGGGGTCATATTGTGCCATGGTAGCACTTACCAGGTCTCTGCTGGAAGCCTCAGAAATTTCAGGAGTCAGCCCACGGGAGAGAGAAAACAAACCAGGCTGTGCGGGCCTTCAATGCAGATGAGTGCAGGAGGCAGCCCTGCAGGTTGACCATAAGTGTAACACCTGTGGCGGTAACCACCCTGGCTCATCTTGTTTTAGAGGTAGAAAGCCTGGGACTGGGGCCCCCTCACAGCCATCCCCAACAGGAGAAAAAGGCACCAACACCAATTAATTTTGATCTGTAGGTTCCATGGTGGTCGATTTACCCTAATCAAATTTGCTAGGGTAACAGCACTGGTTAGAAATATGGTGGCACAATGTTTGAAGTTCATTTTTTTATTCCAAGCTCACCAATTCCCTGTTTACTAAATTCTCTGGCGGATGCCCTCTCATGTTTTCAGTTCTGCAGGTTTCGTCAATTGGCTCCCCAGTCAGCAGCACATCCAATGGAGATACCAGCACACCTTGGAGCCTTGGAAACTAGAAATTGACAGGGCAATTCTCTATTCCGTCGCCCCTTTGACACACAAGTCGTATCAACTTGCAACGCGAGCCTTTAGAGATTTCTTGTTAAATGTTGGGGGGGGGGAGGTTTGGCAACTGAAAGGGGAGGTTATCCTCCGCTTTACTGTATATCTTAGGCAGTATGGTTAATTTCAGTGACCATGAAGGGAGGGTTGGCAGCCTTGGCATTTAAAGGATCCCTGGTAATTTTATTACAGATATTAGTTTTAAGCTTTCACACTTTGTTTTTCTACTAAGCAGGTTTGGATCTGGGTGAAACATGGAACCGTGGTCAAAGCCTCTTTTCCTAGGATGAGTGTCACATCCTGGAACATCGCCGAAATTTGAATAAGACTAAAGGACGTCGGTAATTTGCTTGGTTTGGATGTAGGGGCTTGTTGTAGGGACCTCTTATTCCAAAATTATTGAATTGCTAGCGGCCTTCCCACATCCCAGGGTCCTTTTCATTCACCTGGGAGAAAATGGTTTACTAAAGTTGTCTTGTTTGCAATTAGCTAAAAGAATTGTCAGAGACATGCAGGACGTTAGGTGAAGATTATCAAATATTGCTATTGTATGGACAAAATTTTTGCCTTGGCACAGCTGGTCCGGTGCTCAGAAGGATGCAGCCATCAGTGGAGCACAACATTGGCTGAAGTTAAGAAGGTGGGGGGAATGGGAGTTTCATTGTTGAATATGATGGAATTTTGGTCTACACACCACATGGAGTTCATCTCTCCCCGGAAAGTTCTTCTTCTTCTTTTTTTTGTATTTATTTATTATATATTAAAACACACATAACATATATACATACATTAAACATTAAACATTAAACAAACAACAATATAACAAAAACATACATTAAATATCACCTACAAACATAAAATAAGACTTCCCCTCCTTTACTTTGAATATACTTGATTCTCTCCCTGGAAAGTTCTGATGTATACTTGGCTTTCATCACTTACCACATTGATCAAGTGACTGGGGGGGGAGGGGATGCCAAGCTGGGCTGGCCCCCTCCCGTGGCAGGCAGGGACACCCCCATCATGGGGATAATTCAGTTAATTGGAAATTACAAATCGGGCTAATTAAATTCAATGATTGGTATACGTCATTAAGTTAATCAAATGTTAGATGATATCATCAAACAACTTGATGATGTCATAACTTGATTACGTCATAAACTAATCTATGATGTCATTTCCGGTTGGGGAGGGGGAGAGATAATTTGTTGATGTGCCTATGATTTAAAACAGATGTTCTTGACACATGTTGTGATAGATATAGTTGACCTTAATAACAACTTCAATCATCTACAAGGACACATGCGTTAAGAATAAATTCTGCTATTTTGTAAAGTTTGTCTAATGCAAACTGTTGAGACCCTGTACAGAAATAAAGTTTTGGCCAGTTACTACCCAAGAGAGGCATGCGGCATCCTTTGTGCCGGTGCAAAAATTTATGCATTTTTTAAAGCACACACCCATTAATATGCACAAGGGGGAATAACATTTTTGTAGCCTGATAGGTGAATCAGGGAGGTAGAATTCTAAAAATGCCTGTAGAATTCTAAGAAACTCAGGAAATACAAGGCTGGGAGATTATTATACGTCTAATAAGGACTGAACACTACCTCTTTAAGAATCTTAAAATAGAGCAAATGGGGGATACAATAACAGAGCTTACAGGATTTTATTTGATTCTGACTTGTGATAGTTTCTTCCCATCAGTACAATAAGACCTGGGCTTCCAGCTGAACAACAGTGTAAGGCTGCAATCCTCTCCTCTTACAGGTACCTTAAGAGGCTCATTATTTACAGGCCAGAGAAGAAAAGTATTTCCTTTGGACAAGAAATGGAGCTTTCCTTCAAAGAAAAATGCATCCCAGGTGTGCAGAGAAAGTGAAAAACTGGAGCTTACCTGATATAGTACTGTTGGCCTACTGTGACCATAAGTTCTTTGAATTAAGACACTGGTGCTAATTCATCTTAATTTAACAAAGAACAAAATAGATAAAGAAGGTTTTTGTTAGTTTGTTTGTTTTTTTAAATTGAATGTATTATATAACACTGTCCAGGAATCTAAAAGCAAGATATTTATCATTGTGTATGCCTTGCAAATGGTAAAAAAGAAATTTTAGTTTCTCTGTTAACTTTATTTCCCCTTATTTGATTTTTCATTGCCATCTGCTTGCCTGTACAGAAGAAAGAACTTTAAGTGAAAACCTGAGCTAATTTCTGCATCAGTTTAACAAATTAAAACTTGCACTCCATGGATAACAATCATTAAGAGGGTTCTGTCATAAGAAATTGATCTGAAATGGGTTTTCGTTGTCAGTGTTAGCTAGGATTGTTTGAAGAGCGATAAGTGTTAATCTGGAATGAGGTATGCCATATTGATTTAGTAATGCATTTAACACTGACAAGCACACACCCCTGTCTTTTGAAACAATTTACTCTCATATCTCTTGCAATATTTTCCCTTAGTTTTAAATATGTCAGCTACTGATATTTAAATAAGGACAACTCTACTTTACAGAAAGCCAAGGTAATTTAGGAGTGGGCTATAGTCATAATGAACCTATTACTCTGTGTAGAAGAGGGATAGGAATTGTATGGCCACCATGGGGCCTTTTTTTGCTTCACAAACTTTTCCTAACTTTCAGGGCTCCAAGACTGATTTTTTTTTTAAAAAAAAATGTTGCTTCTGGAGGCATTAAGGAGCAGAAGATTGAATTTAAATGTCCCACCTTACCAAAAAACAAAACAAAACAAAACAAAAACCCTTAGCCAAGGAGTTTAGATGTCCTAAGCAGAAATAACATATGTTTGGGATTTTTGGCAAAGAATTGTTGCTTGCTAGTTGTTATTTAACTCTATAAAAGGGGATTAGGGGAGATTTATCTCAATTCCTTTACTCCCTTTCACTGTGCATCAGAAATAGTGCAAATTGAGTCCACTTTAACTGCCCTGACTCAGTGCTAGGGAATCATGGGAACTGTAGTTTATTGTGGCACCAGAGCTCTCTGACAGAGAAGGCTCAATGTCTCAGAAAAAAATACAATTTCCATGATTCCCTAGCACTGAGCCAGGAGAGTTAAAGTGACCTCAATTTGCACTATTTCTAGCAGTCTGCAAAGGCCCTATGTCATAGCCACATTGCTGAAGAAATTTCTTTCAGAAAGTTATCAACAAAATCAAAGATTGGATTTATGTTATTTTTATAGGGTGAAGAAAACTATGTGGTGTTTTTTTTTTTTTTTTGACAACCACCTTAAAATTATATTTGTATATCATAAAGACTGAAAATGTGTTGCTTGGCTTAAGTGATGGAAAACTGAGCTTAAATCCTTAATTGACTCCAAACCTTTATGAGTTATAAGGTTGCAAATCTACTTCCAAAAGTAGTTGTGAAGAAAAAAAGGTTGAAACATGTACATTAAGCTTCATAAACGATGAGTAAAGGAAGTATATGAATATTATCATTTTACTAATAGTGGGAGAAGCTATGGCTGGCCAATAAAAGGATCATATCAAGGTCTTCAGGCATTTTAAAAAAATGTGCATACCTCCTTATGTTGCATGTAGCACATGTTTCAAGCACACACTATTTGTAACACATTTCATGCAGCACAAAATGGAGCTGTGTTGTCACTGCAAACTTTGCAATGATATTGCAAAAGACATTTTGACTGTCCACATTTGGGTGAAAAAAAAATTATGTTTAGCAAATCAAAGCTGAGGCATTATACTTTATATTCTGCTGTTCAGTGATGCATTATAACACATTCGCTGGAAACCACGATGGTGTTGAGTATCCCAGATGTGTTGTTCCCAGATGTGTTGGGCTTCAGGTCTCAGCCAGCATGACTAGTTGTGAGGGATTCTAAGGATAGGGTTTGGTATCTATGCATGTCTGATGCTCAGCCTGCAAAAAACCAAACCTGTCAGGAATGCTGGGCTGAGAAGGAATACTAAAAACACCATGTGTGTTTACCATCGAAGCATGGATCGAAACCAAAGTTTACTCAGTACAAGTTCAGACCTAGGGAGGCAAAGTGATAACAGAAGTGAAAAAGAAAACAATGAGGTAAAATAAGAGTTGTTTTTTTAAAAAAATAAAATAAAAATCTCAATATAGAGTAAACCCTGCATGGTAAGTCTTTCTTGCCTATCAATCCTTCTTCTTTTTTTCTTCTTCAAAGGAATAGGCTTGTATAGAGATAAACCAGCATGCAGGTTATCCCTGAAAAATAGGAACCTGAAGAAGGACAGATCTAAGGGGCATATTGAAAAGTGATTTAGAAAAGCTTTGAATATCCCACTCAACTACGAGAAGAATCTCAAATTGTCCTTGATAAATCTGCGTTCTGACAATAGAGATGCTGGTTTGTTCTACAGCTGTGTCAAGAATCAGAAGGCAGTTTCCCATTCACTGCAGTAATAATGTAAAAATCAGTTGTAATTGATGCTCTAATGCTTAATCTTCATGTATAATTTATTCCTTCCACACTGCTGTTGTTAAATCATTTAAGATTTTTTTTAAAAAAAAATCATTATAAAAAGAATGTCATTTTAGTTAGATCATTAGTGAACTTCCATGAAAAAAAATATGTGCTAGAGATTAGAGAATATTTTTAGTTTTTCAGGTTCCCCTTTTATTCTCCTGCTCACCTGCCATCTTTATTCTATTATTTTCTCTCCCCCTTTTCATTTATGTACTGTGTCAGCACAATATCTGAACAGAATTTACTGCTATTCATACAGAAGTCAACCAAACAGACATAGGCAAAGGGTTAAAAATGAACACATGTGTAACTTCTTTATTTTATGCTTCCTAAATTGGAGCATAATTGAATCTTTCATCCTTGTGAAAAGCAACTCAGCTTTCATGTTAAAATGGCAGATCTGTATTGCCTCCACAACCAGAGTCATGCATGTGAATTGCACAGAAATCTCACACTGTCTCATAGAAAGCTCCCCACCTTTCATCTCTGGCAATTACTCCAATCTGGAGGGAGAAGTTGCACACATACTAATACTAATACTAATACTAATAATAATAAATTTTATTTTTACCCCGCCTTTCCATTGATATGATCAAAGTGGCTTACAAAGAGTTAAAACAATAAAAAAGTTAAAATTGCTACAATATAAAGGTTAAAAACATCGGTGCAGGGAAAAGGAACAGGAATCAGACAAATCACAAATATCAGGGGCAAGAAGTGGGGGGAAAAAAAGTTATAAACAGTCCGGGGTCAACAAGAAAACACATGGGGCAGAGAAAGAAAAAAAAATACCATTACTTAAGGTGGAAATGCCAACTGAAATAGATACATTTTTAGATTTTTCTTAAAAAAAACTAGTGATGCAGAGGAGCGAAGTTCTGCGGGAAGCTTATTCCAGAAGGAAGGGGCGACGATGGAAAAAGCCCTCTGAGAGGTCCCCACAAAGTGAGACTTGGGGACCTCTAGCAGATTAGTCCCAGATGATCGGAGTGTGCGGGGCGGATTATGTGGGGAGAGGCGGTCCTCTAAGTACCCTGGGCCCAAGCCATTTAGGGCTTTATAGGTCAAAACCAACACCTTGTATTGAGCTCGGAAGCGAATAGGCAGCCAGTGAAGGTCTTTTAGGATAGGTGTTATATGGTCCGACCTGGAACTACCAGCGACCAATCTAGCTGCCATATTCTGCACCAATTGCAGCTTCTGGGTTTGGTACAAGGGTTGCCCCATGTAGAGCGCGTTGCAGAAATCCAATCTAGAGGTTACCAAAGCATGTACAACAGTTTCAAGGTCCTTACGGTTCAGGTAGGGATGCAACTGGCGTATCAGCCAAAGCTGATAACAAGCACTCCTGACCGCCGCATCCACCTGGGATGTCAGTTGGAGCGACGAATCAAGGAGTACTCCCAAACTGCGCACTGAGTCCTTCAAGGGGAGTATGACCCCATTCAGGACCAGATGACAAATCTCGCCACCTAGAACTGGGGAACCTATCACCAGTACTTCCGTTTTTCCTGGATTCACACTGAGTTTGTTCTCCCTCATCCAGCCCATTACCGACTCCAAGCAGGCAACAAGAGGAGAGATGCCATCCTTAGTTACTGCATCAGTCGGAGACATAGAGAAGACTATTTGGGTGTCATCCCCGTGTCTCCGGATGATCTCTCCCAGCGGTTTCATGTAAATGTTGAAAAGCATAGGGGACAAAATCGCTCCCTGAGGGACACCAGATGTAAGGGCCCTCTTATCGGAGTGACAGTCCCCCAGCTCCACCATCTGGAACCTGCCCGAGAGGTAGGACCGGAACCACTGCAGAGCAGTGCCCCCAATACCCAGATCCCTCAGGCGGTCCAGAAGGATACCATGGTCGATGGTATCGAAAGCCGCTGAGATGTCCAAGAGCACTAACAGGGACACGCTTCCCCTGTCCATGCTCAGACGGAGGTCATCAACTAAGGCGACCATGACAGTCTCAACTCCATAGCCCGCCCGGAAGCCGGTTTGAAATGGGTCCAGAAAATCGGTGTCATTCAAGATCGATTGAAGCTGGAAAGCGACTGCTCTCTTGATCACCTTCCCCAAAAAAGGTAGCAGCGATATGGGCCAATAATTATTGTGAGTCAGGGGTCTAAGGAGGGCTTTTTAAGCAGGGGTTTAACCACTGCTAATTTTAATTTGGATGGAAACTGACCCTCTCTTAGAGATGTATTAACGATGCGGTGCAACAATGTTAACATCGCATTTTCCCCCTGAGCTGCCAACCATGAGGGACAGGGATCAAGGGAGCATGCCGTCTTCCTAACACTTCGAAGGATCTTGTCCACTTCCTCGGTACTGACAAACTCAAAATGATCCAGTATAACAGGGGCCACGGATGCTTCGGACACCTCTCTAGGACCTGCAGGAATACTGGCGTCGAGATTAGCCCTTATCCGAGAGATTTTATCCGCAAAGAAGTTGTTAAATTCGTCACAGCAGGCCTTAGATGGTTCCAAAATAGGGCTCAGGGAGGGGGGGAGCTGAGTTAGCTCCCTCACAACCCTGAACAGCTCTGCAGGACACGACTCCGCGGACGCAATACGTGCAGCAAAAAACGAATTCTTTACTGCATCTATTGCCACTCCATAGGCTCTTAAAAGAGAGTGAAGGAGTGTCCTGTCAGACAAGCGCTGATGTTTCCGCCAGTTACGCTCTAGTCGTTGCACAGCCCGCTTCTGTTCCCTGAGGTCTTCCGTATACCAGGGTTGTTTATTGAAAGCAGGCTGGAAAGGACGCTTGGGAGCGATGCTGTGTATAGCCCTGGAAAGGTTAGTATCCCAGATGTTAGTCAGGGCGTCAACAGAATCGCCATCAGAGCCAGCTGTATACACCTCTAGGGCTTCTTGGAATCTTTTGGGTTCCATCAGCCTTCGAGGGTGGACCATCCTGATAGGTCTGCCACCCCCGGGGGGGCATAAGGTAGAAGCCTTGATTCGAGCCTCAACCAGGAAGTGATCCGTCCATGACAAGGGAGAGATGTTAGAAATCTCTACCCACGGAGCCTCCATGTCCGTACAGAAGATCACATCGAGAGTATTACCAGTGCAATGCGTCAGCCCTGAGACTAATTGAGACAGGCCCATGGCTGTCATGGTAGTCATGAACTCCCGAGCTGCACCTGCTGGAGTATCACTGTCCTCGAAAGGGATGTTGAGGTCCCACAGGACAAGGAGCCTAGGGGACTCCAACAGCAGTTCTGAGACCAGCTGTGTCAGCTCGACTAGGGAGTCTGTTAGCGCACGGGGTGGCCGGTAAACCAACAAAATCCCCAGACTGTCTCTGGCCTTCAGGGTCAGGTACATACACTCGATGTAGTCTGTTTTCCGGACTGGGTTCCTGGTTAAGGAAAGGGTGTTTTTATGGACCAAAGCAATACCGCCCCCCCACCCACCTAACTTGATTTGGTCTTTAACTGAGTACCCAGCAGGGAGGGCCTGGGCCCACACTGCCTCACCCTCAGGCCCAAGCCAGGTCTCAGTAATGCACGCCAGGTTGCAGTTTTATCCTGCATAAGATCGCAAATGATATGGGTCTTATTTTTTATGGACCTGCCATTGCACAGGAGCAAAGACAGGGTTAGTGGTACGACTGGGCTGACCCTCAGGCCTCTTTGGTTAGGAGAGTGGAAGGAAGGAGAGATAGATATTATGCATCGATCTCTCCTTCCGTTCTTACACAAATCCACTTTCTTACCACCATACCTCCCCTTGCCCCACACAACCTCAATGGGAGCTCCCATGGGAATGGAGGGAGGCTGCCTCATCAGCTGCTGGGACTAGGCAATGATGGTTCTTCTCTCCCCAGAATCCACAGTGGTGGCAGTTGGAATGGAGGGAGGCTGCTTCACCAGCTGCTGGGACTAGGCAATGATGGCTCTTCTCTCCCCAGAATCCACAGTGGTGGCAGTTGGAATGGAGGGAGGCTGCCTTATCAGCTGCTGGAACTAGGCAATGATGGCTCTTCTCTCCTCCAGAATCCACAGTGGTGGCAATTGGAATGGAGGGAGGCTGCCTCACCAGCTGCTGGGACTAGGTAATGATGGCTCTTCTCTCCTCCAGAATCCACAGTGGTGGCAGTTGGGATGGAGGGAGGCTGCCTCACCAGCTGCTGGGACTAGGTAATGATGGCTCTTCTCTCCTCCAGAATCCACAGTGGTGGCAGTTGGGATGGAGGGAGGCTGCTTCACCAGCTGCTGGAACTAGGCAATGATGGCTCTTCTCTCCTCCAGAATCCACAGTGGTGGCAGTTGGAACATACACACACTGGATAGACCTTAGAATGCTGCACCTTTTCCTATATCACCAAATTATTTTTTATTATTTAATCAAATTTTTTTATACATGATGGGAGGCAATTTTGCCAGGTTTTAAGCTACCTTGTCCTATGCTAGTTTTGCCTTCTTAGTGAATGTGTGGAAAACAACATAGGGATTGTCTACACAGGCCAAAAAGCCCATGTTCCCTCTGGCCTCATGGTGTTTAGGTTAGATGACACAGGTCAAAGCCCTTGGGGTAGAATTAGGCCCAATCCTACCTGTCTAGACATGGATCCAGAGGACAGGCCTGATCCCAAGGTAAAGTAAAGGTAAAGGCTTCCCCTTTGGCAAGGTTGCCAAGTTGTGTCCAACTGAAGGAGGTGGTGCTCATCTCCATTACTAAGTTGAAGAGCTAGCATTGTCAGAGACTACTCTGTGGTCATGTGGCCAGCATGACTGCACAGAACACTGTCACCTTCCCACCAAATTGTTGCCTCTTTATCTACCTGTACTTTTACATGCTTTTGAACTGCTAGGTTGGCAGAAGCTGGGACTAGTGACAGGAGCTCACTCCATCACGTGGCACTTAGATCTTGAACTGCTGACCTGCTGATCTTGCAATAATCAGAGTCAGTGTCTTAACCACTTAGCCAACACAGTAATAGCCTTTACACCTGGGTAATTTACCCCTGGTTTTCCACAGAGTTTCTCAGAAACTCCATGGCAAAACCTGGCTATTCACCCCCCCCCCACACTCCTTATATTGTTGGCCATCACCCAACTGAAGAAGCCCCCTGTCCCCACATGTGATGTGTGAATAGGACACTTATCTTCTCAGGTCTATAAATAACCTTTCATCTTCACACCCCTTGGAATGCATTTTTTGCTTTAAAAAAGCAACAATGTATTTCAGAAGGAAATACATTAAAACATTGATACTTTAGAAACATGTATTATGGGAGAAAAAGTATGCAAATATGACTATTTAGAAATCTATTCAAATATGCATTTCTGTGTATTAAATTTATACCTACCCTGGTTAGAAATGTGCCAGAAACAGGATAGATTTAAGGGTGAATATTGCAAACCTGATATAATATTGACCCATCTCTGGACTTTCTGGCACAGGGTTCATCTGCAGTTAGCTGAAGGGGGAAAAAAGCCAGGCCCATTTTGAACCAGAAATGTTGAAGGCGGCTTGTTTCAATTAACCAGTTACATGACATTTTTTTTTTAAAAAGACACATTATTGTTGTCTTCAATTGGAAGTGAAAACTTCCAAATTTATTTCAGCTACACTTGCGTAAAAGAAGAACGATGTATGTTATTACAACCTATGTTTACAATAATAAACCATTGTTTCCATCATGCCTGAATTTATGTCCAGTCACAGAAGCTTCCATCTTACATGGAAGATCCTGAGGGCAAATATGCTCAAATGATTTTGTTAATACTGGGAGACAAGGTGCATGGATATTGCTGGGGTGTTAGGGTGAAGCTAGCTTGTATATTTCTGTACACTGCTCAATTAGGGATGGAAAGCATATGTAAAAATATTTGAAAATTGTGGAAAAACATGGGATTTGTGTGTATGTGGCACACTGCTGTGGCAGTGACTGAGGGGCCATTGAGGTCTATTGGCCCTGAGAGGCTCTCCAGCCCCGATCTCCACCTGGGGGGCGGCCAGGAATTGTCTACAGCTGTTGCAGAGCTGGGAGGAGCACCGGTGGTGAATAAAAGCCCCCCCCTGAATCCAACTCTCCCCTGTGACACGCAGCGGCTGTGGCAGTGACTGAGGGGCCATTGAGGTCTGTTGGCCCTGAGAAGCTCTCCAGCCCTGATCTCCATCTGGGGGGTGGCCAGGAATTGTCTACAGATGTTGCGGAGCTGGGAGGAGCACCGGTGGGGAATAAAAGCCCCGCCTGAATCCAACTCACCCCTGTGACACGCAGCGGCTGTGGCAGTGATTGAGGGGCCATTGAGGTCTATTGGCCCTGAGAAGCTGTCCAGCCCCGATCTCCACCTGGGGAGCGGCCAGGAATTGTCTACAGCGGAGCCGGGAGGAGCACCGGTGGGGAATAAAAGCCCCGCCTGAATCCAACTCTCCCCTGTGACACGCGGCGGCTGTGGCAGTGACTGAGGGGCCATTGAGGTCTATTGGCCTTGAGAGGCTCTCCAGCCCTGATCTCCACCTGGGGGGTGGCCAGGAATTGTCTACAGCTGTTGCGGAGCTGGGAGGAGCACCGATGGGGAATAAAAGCCTCACCTAAATCCAACTCTCCCCTGTGACACACGGCGGCTGTGGCAGTGACTGAGGGGCCATTGAGGTCTATTGGCCCTGAGAGGCTCTCCAGCCCCGATCTCCACCTGGGAGGCGGCCAGGAATTGTCTACAGCTGTTGCGGAGCTGGGAGGAGCACCGGTGGGGAATAAAAGCCCCACCTGAATCCAACTCTCCCCTGTGACACGCGGTGGCTGTGGCAGTGACTGAGGGGCCATTGAGATCTATTGGCCCTGAGAGGCTCTCCAGCCCTGATCTCCAATCCCACACATAGTGGCTGCGGCATCCTGGGCCGCTGGAGGAGGACTGAAGTAGCCCTGATCAGCCCTCAAGTGAGAATAGCTGAACGGCCAGTGTCAGCTGCAGCGGCGATGGCACCGGGAGGAGCAGCGGGTATTTAAACCCACCCTGCACCATCTCTCCTCCGGCAACACACAGTAGCTGCAGCGTCTTGGGCCGTTGGAGGGGGAACTGAGATAGCCCTAATCACCATCATTTATTGTTCCCTCTCAGTTGTATATGATGCTGATAAGGGCTTTATTGTTAAGACTGGTCCAGAGTCTAGAGTCATAATCCTACAGCTTCTTTTTATTACAACATGCAGCGGGGCAGCGCTTCGGGCCGCTAGTGGATCTCAGGCTACCTGGAGGACTTCGCAGTCCAATTGACATCATCAGGGACAGCTTTGAGAGTAGCTGGAGCAGCTGCAGCAACTCTGGAGAACTATCTTCCTCCGCGGCCGTCCCCTATCTATGAAGCTGCTGCCTTAAAATTGGGACTGGAATCAGCTGGCCACTCATCTCCCCCTCTGCATAGCGGAGTTGATTATAGTCTGGGAGCAGATATTCAGGATGTGTGGGGGCAGAGAAGGTATAGCTGTAACAGAGTCAACAAATGTTACAAAAGAAGGAGGGATCGATGCTTACTATCTATCACTCCTTCAATTTGCTCTGTTTTCCAGGATAACTTGGAGAGCGTACCAACCATTCCACTGACCCTCAATCTCCTCCTTTGTAACGCCAGGTCGGTCAAAAATAAGACCCATATCATCCACAATCTCCTAGTGGATGAGGCGGCCGACCTGGCGTGCTTTACTGAGACCTGGCTGGGGGATGCCAGCTCCGCAACATGGGCGCAGGCTCTCCCAGCTGGGTACTCAGTCAGTGAGCAGGTGAGGGAAAGTGGGCAGGGGGGTGGCGTAGCCTTGGTCCATAGGAACACCTTAACCGTGATCAGAAAGCCTATCCGGAAAATGACACATATCGAGTGTATGTACCTTAGCCTGAAGACCAGGGAAAGTTTAGGGATTCTGTTGGTATACCAGCCACCACGTTGCTTAACAGACTCCCTAACCGAGCTGACCACTGTAGTTTCTGAGTTGTTGTTGGAGTTGCCCAGACTTTTGGTTCTGGGTGACTTCAACATCCCACTCAAAACCAGTTTACAAGATCTAACTGGCGCGGCTCGGGAGTTCATGGATATCATGACAAACATAGGCCTATCCCAGTTGGTCGACAGGCCCACACATTGTGCTGGCCATACCCTCGATGCGGTCTTTAGTACAGAGCAGGAACATCCGTGGTTAAAAAACCCTCCGCATTGTCATGGACGGACCATTTTCTGATCAAGGCAAAACTAAAGGCTATTGTCCGCCCTCCCAGGGGTGGCGGACCCATTAGAACAGTCCACCCTCGAAGGCTAATGGAGCCAATTGGCTTCCGGAAAGCCTTAAAGGGTTTAATGGTTGGTGACACCGGTGATTCTGTCGAAGCCTTGGTGGATACTTGGAACACCGACCTCACCAGGGCTATTGACACAATTGCTCCCAAGCGTCCTTTCCGGCCCACCTCAAATCGTAAGTCTTGTTATACAGAGGAACTCAGGAGGATGAAGCGAGCCGGACAACGACTAGAGCCCGAATGGCGAAGGACTCATCTCTTATCCGACAGAACTCGCCTTAGGAAGCACCTTGATGTTCTGCACGTATTCCGTCTGCAGAGTCTCGCCCGGCAGAGCTGTTTAGGGTGGTGGGGGAGCTGACGAAGGTTTCCCCTGCGCCAAACCGTCTGCTTAACCCTACGACAGCCTGCTGCGAGGCATTTAATACCTACTTTGCAGATAAAATCTCTCGGATAAGGGCCGACTTGGATGCCAGTGTTCTGGCAGAATCCATAGACGAGTTATCCAGCAACTCTGTTGATGGCATTTTACTGGATCAATTCCAGTCTGTGAGTACCGATGACGTGGACAAGCTGCTTGGAAGGATGAGGAAGATGACTTGCCCCCTCGATCCTTGTCCATCATGGCTGGTCGTCCGGGGGGGGACATGTTGAAGGTGTTCCTTCGGGACACAATCAACGCGTCACTCAGGGAAGGTAGTATACCATCTTGCTTAAAGGAGGCGGCGCTTATGCCACTCCTGAATAAAACTTCCCTGGACCCCCTGGATAGAAACAATTACAGACCAGTCTCCTTGCTTCCTTTTCTAAGCAAGGTGATCGAGAGGGCAGTTGCTTCCCAACTCCAAGCAGTCTTGGATGAAACTGATTATCTTGATCCATTTCAAACCGGCTTCAGGACAGGATATGGAGTGGAGACTGCTATGGTTGCTCTGACCGATGACCTCTGCCTGGGCATCGACAGGGGTAGTGTGATCCTGCTGGTGTTCTTGGATCTCTCAGCGGCTTTTGACACCATAGATCATGCCATCCTCTTGGATCGCCTGAGAGAGTTAGGAATCGGAGGCACTGCTTTGCAGTGCTTCCGTTCCTTTCTCTCGGGCAGATCCCAGAGGGTGAGGCTCAGGGACAGTTGCTCTTCTAAAACTGAGCTTAATTGTGGCATCCCTCAGGGCGCCATCCTGTCCCCAATGTTATTTAACATCTCCTTGAATCTGTTGGGTGAGATCATTCGGAGGCATGGAGCACGGTGTCTTCAGTATGCTGATGACACCCAGATATACTTCTCCATGACCAGATCATTGTCTCAGACTTCAGATGACGTCTGTCCTTCTTAATGACTGTCTTAGAGCGGGAATGGATTGGATGAGGAAAAACAGACTGAAGCTGAATCCAGACAAAACAGAGGTACTCATGGTTACAGGCCTGAAACCAGGTCTGGGAATACACCCTCCAGTCCTGGATGGAGTCACACTCTCCTCTAAGGACTGTGTTTGCAGTCTGAGGGTACTCCTTGATTTGTCGCTTCACATGACTAGTCAGGTGAATGCAGTGGTCAGGAGTGCCTGCTATCAGCTTCGGCTGATACGCCAACTGCGCCCTTATCTGGACATGAGGGATCTGGAAACTGTGATACATGCTCTGGTAACCTCATGTCTGGATTACTGCAACACACTCTACATGGGGCTACCCTTGTGACTAACCCGGAAACTTCAACTGGTGCAAAACATGGCAGCCAGGTTAATCACGGGAACATCTAGGAGGGAGCACATAACACCTGTGCTTAAATACCTCCACTGGCTGCCGATTGGTTTCCGGGTGCAGTACAAGGTGTTGGATTTGACCTTTAAAGCCCTACATGGCTTGGGTCCATCTTACCTCATGGACTGCCTCTCCCTGTATGATCCCCCCCGCACCCTTTGGTCCTCTGGGAGGAATCTGTTACAGCCAATAAAAACCAGGCTGTTTCAGACCTCCCAGAGGGCCTTCTCTGCAACTGCTCCCAAACTTTGGAATGGCCTGCCGGATGAGATCCATCTCATTACTACTCTTGCTGCTTTTAAAAAGGCAGTAAAGACTGATCTCTTCCGTCAGGCCTTCCCAGAATAACAGCTGTCTGTTGGGAGATGAGTTTTTATCCTGTTGGCATAACTGATTCCTTGTTGTTGTTTTATTGTTTTACGGCATATTTACATTTTAACTTTTTCTTGGTTTAATTCTGTTTTAACGGGTTGGGAGGGTGGATTGTAGGATGAGGGAATATTTTAATTTTGTTTGTTTTTAAATGCTGTAACCCGCCCCGATTGCCGCGCAGAGGGGCAGGCTATAAATAAAAATTTATTATTATTATTATTTATAGTATAATCTTGGATTGGTGAGACATATTCCACTCCAAACTCATATATAATTGTGTGCACAAAAACAAAAATCATTAATGTACACAATACATCATTTCCTGTGCAGAATACGGGAACTGTTTATGCAATTTGGGGAATTGTTCTATGCAAAATTTGCACATGGTTGATTTGCATAGAAAGATGCACTTTTTGTGCAGGAAACAGCTTTTTATGCACATTAAATGACATTACTATGCAAAAATAGCACCCTGTTGGTGCTACTGGACCTCTCAGCAGCTTTTGATACAATTGACCATGACATCCTCTTGGAATGTCTGAAAGAATTAGGAATTGTAGGCATTGCAGGGCAATGGTTCCATTCCTTCCTCTCGGGCAGATTCCAGAGGGTGATGCTTGGGGACAGTTGCTCAGGAAAAAAATAGGTTAATTGTAGTGTACCTCAAGGTGCCATCCAGTCCCCAATGCTCTTTAATATATATTTGAAGCCGCTGGGAGAAATCATTCACAGACATGGGGCGGGGTGTTATCAGTATGCTGATGACATCCAGATATATTTCTCCATCTCTCGGTCTACAGCTTTGTCTTCAGATGGTGTCTCTCCTCTCAATGATTGTCTCAAAGCAGTAATGGACTGGATGAAGAACAACAGATTAAAACTGAATCCAGACAAAATGGAGGTACTTACAGTAGCAGCCCCGAACTCAGGTATTAGGATATAGCCTCCAGTCCTAGATGGGGTCACACTCTCCTCAAAGGACTGTGTTCACAGACTGGGGGTGCTTCTTGATCCATTGCTCCAGATGACAAATCAGGTGAATGTGACAGTCAAAAGTGCCTGCTATCAGCTTCGGCTGATACACTAGTTGCGCCCTTTCCTAGAAGTCAGGACCTTGAAGCTGTGGTGCACTGATAACCTCTCGCCTCGATTTCTGTAATACACTCTGCATGGGGCTGCCCTTGTGCTTAGTTCAGGAACTTCAATTAGTACAGAAAATGGCAGCCAGGCTGGTCTCAGGTAAAACCAGGAGAGACCATATTACACCTTTCTTAAGATTGCTCCACTGGCTGCCATTAGTTTCCAGGCACAGTACAAGGTGTTGGTTATCACCTTTAAAGCCCTAAATGGCTTGGGTTCAACCTATCTTTGGGACCGTCTCCTTCTATATAATCCACCCCACACACTCAGATCCTCTGGGAGGAATTTGTTGCACCCTATAACAACTAGATTGTCTGTAACCGCCCAGAGGACCTTTTATGCAACTGCTCCCAGATTATGGAATGGCCTGCCGGATAAGGTCTATCACATTACCACCTTAAACAGCTTTAAAAAAGCTGCTTAGATGGATCTCTTCCAGCAGGCCTTTCCTGAATAGATAACCAGCCAACAAATAAGTTGAACCTGTTATTCCCTGATTTCTGCAACAACCATTGTTCATTTCTTATTATTTTAAGGTATGTTTTAATCTGTATACTGTTTAATTGTATTTTAGGCAGGTGGGTTATTGGGATTGGGATTGTGTATTTTATCATGTAAGCTACCCCGGCTGTGTTGCACAGAGAGGTGGGATATTCTTATTCTTATTCTTATTCTTATATTTTCTGTACAATTTTTTTTTCTGTACAGAGATGAAGTCATGAACTACAAATATGCTTGTGAAACTGAATGGTTTTCAAAGACTTTTGTGCAGTGGGAAAACAATTGCTAAAACTACATATTGCTTCTTTCAAGAAGAATATTAGTGAAGAATTACACCACTACTTCTCTTACATTCATGGGACATATGAGCCCTTGTTGGAAAAGGGCTATAGAAATCCATCATCCTCTCAACTCTTTTTGCCAACAAATTAACATGTGTTTTGCACTGTTTAACTGAAGGAGATGTTAATAATTAAGAAATTATTTGGAAGGTAGTCTGTCAGGCCAGCATGGACTTTGCTCAATAATATGGTAACATTATCTATTTCAGCATAGTGTTATTTAACTGTTTTTTGGTGCAGTTGTGCTATGACATGTGCTGTGGTTTTAGCTTTCTAGAAAACAGTTTTAACAATTATGAGCTTTATTATTGCTCAGTGTAACAGAAATCGTAAGGCTTTATAAAATCATGAAGGCAAGCTGGACAGGCCATTGAACTATACAAATCACCAAATAGTGCTTGCTTGATTTCATTTTTTGAATAAACAGAAAGACATAGCAACTTCAGAGAAGAATGGAATTCATGGTTTGGAGAGCAATCCAGAGTGAGTGAAGGGGTGGGTAGGTGAATGGCACTGAGAGGATGCTCCACTAGTTCCCAGGTAGAAATGTTAGCGGATGTCCTCCATTTTTCTTGTATATTTTAGCCATGTGGAGTTCCCTATGACTCCAGCCTGACCCTTGGGAGATGGCAGCCATAATCCCCTAATGTAAGGTCAGGTAGGCAATGCTGAAGTTGCTCAAGACCAATAGAGATTTCCTGGACAGGCAAGTTTGGGAGTTGCCCTTGGGAATATCCCATTATACTGGAAATGGTGCTTGTTTGTCTCAGTTTCACACTTAATGGGACAGTGATCAGATTTGATTGCACCCCTTTCTCTAACTACCTTTCCTTGATAGTTTTGAAACCAAATGCATTGTTTAGACTATGTCCAGACTTAGGTAAACAATGGTAAACCCATCAAGCCTTTGTCCACTATTGTTTGACTCACGGCCAGAAGACAGAAACTCCCTATAAGAATCCCTGGATTTTGGCAGACCTTGTGCTACCTTGGAAGTCCATGCTGAATCTCTGTCAGTCTGCACTCTGAGATAGTTCCCACAACCCCCTCTCTTGCTGGTCGTGCCCCTTCCACAGAACTCATCTGCATTCGCCAGAAGTCCTTAGGAGTCTCTCGGGCATGAGTATATCCCTCTCTATCCTGGTTTCCCTCTCTGCCTCCCCTGCTCTCACTCTTCCTCACTTATTCTTCTAGTGTGAGTGTGTGTGTGCCATATTTGGAGATTTGCTCATTGTGTTAATAAATATTTTAGACTTTAATTGGAGTTTGGTCCGTTTCAGTGTCATTCCTTGCCAGAATTCTTATACCTCTGGTATACATTTGGACAAGATCTCAGAAGCGAAGTTGGGCGCTTCACTCACACATTTGAGCTAATTAGAAATTCCCCCAAATTAGGCTTGTTTCCCAACAGAAAGTAGAGGCATTTGGATGATGAGGATGAAGATGAGGATGAAAATGATGGGGATGATGATTAGTACAACAGTTTCAAGAAGGTGTTCCAGAGTGGTCCAAGACTCAAATTTTTGGGACCTATCATATTCAGTGCATTGCTTTGGGCTCCTTTTGCCAATAGAAGGACCACTACCTCCAGAGGGTTTTGTGGAAAGTGGTCCACAAACAGATGGAGGAATCCCTCCCTCTCCATAGCTGTTGCCTTCTGGGGGGCACCAAATCATGAACGTCTCCAATGAGCTTGCCTTTTTCATTCTTTAAATTCTTGGTTTCATTCCCATAGCAAGATGAGCTTATTTCTTTCACAGGTCTCTCAGGATGATTGTGCACACTAGTTGCAGCATATGATGATGATGATAATAATAATAATAATAATAATAATAATAATAATAATAATAATAATTTGTATTTTAAAGAGGCAGATATTTAAGCTCCTCTAATTAGCCATTGATAAAGAAACAGCCGGTGGCTAGCTGTTTGCCTAAGAGCAATGGCAGAACTCTTGCCATGGTGAACTGCAGGGGTCAAGAAATGCAATCACTCATCTTACTTTCCTGTTGCTAATTGAAGAAGTCTATAGCATCATGAAACACTGTCAAAGTGATTATAACTGTAAAGCACATATTTAGGAGGTGCTCATGAAAACTGGACTATCTGAATAATAAATTGCAGCAGGAAAAAGCAGTTTTATAGCGACGTCCTTATAACAACATCCTTTTTCAGAACAAGTAGGGGGATCATCTCTACAGCCAATGAACAGATCCTGCTTATTCACTGGTCCATCTGGGGTCATCTGAGGGATAAGTTTGTGCAATCCTATGCTGTTATGCAATAAGGTGTTGTTATAGAGGGTTCCCTATCCCCCCCAAAAAGAGCTCCTCCCCCCCCCAGAAAAAAAAATAAGACAAAAGGACACAAGATCACTTCCAGTCACCAAAATGGTGTCAGACATGCTAGGCCTCTGGAGTTTTTAAGGGACCAGAAAAAACAGCTGGTATGTCCCTTCAAACTCCATGCGCACCCTAATATTAAAATAAATATCATGCCATAATATCATGCCTCATTGACAGAGGAGAAAAACCATGTAAGTAATTAGCAATCAAGAAGCCAAGAAATTAGCTGGGAAAATCAAGACAGGGAGGGGGATGTGCACAAGAGTGGTCAACATTGAGTTCAAGGGACCAGACAGCAAGGGAGACTGTCTGAGCTGGTTTGGGTGTCTTTTCCACATGATGGGAAATAAATGATGCTTCCAGCATGTGATCAGCATTTGCTGACTGCTGATTGTTTAGTGAGAATGGCTGAGGTAGAACCACCTAAACTGCAGTTATGTGTTAAGCCCCTGCCTAAACACACCTGAACTGCTGCTCCCACAGAGGGAGATCACAATATGTGGCAGTGCAGCTGCACTACTGACATGCCTTACTTGAACAGAGTGTGTGATAGAGTGTGTGATATGAGCCTTTTGCTCATAATAGAGTGTGTGATATGAGCCTTTTGCCTCTGTTTCTGATTAGTTTCTGTGTTTCTCATTCCAAGCAGCAGACATCTGTACATCCATGCTCGTGGATGTGGTGAAGCCAGCAATGTAATTCTTCATTACATTTCTTCTGAAAGTTAGCAAAAGTAATATCAGTAATTTCTTAATACTGAGAGAAAGATTTTGAAAATCCTAGTTTTTAAATGCTATTTGCAATTTGGGACTTACTCTGCACAAAATTCATGCGTGACTGTTTTGCACAGAAAACTGCATTTTCTTCACAACAGACAGCATTTTCTACATGGAAACCATATTTCAATGAAAACATATTAATTAATTAACAAAACATAGTTTTCTCAGATGGACTGGGCCTTTGCAGACTGCCAGAAATAGTGCACAATAAATTGAGACACTGCCCTGGCTCAGTGCTAGGGAATCATGGGAACTGTAATTTATTGTGGCGCCAGAGCTCTCTGACAGAGAAGGCTCAATGTCCCAGAAAAAAATACAATTCCCATGACTCCCTAGCACTGAGACAGGGCAGTGCCTCAATTTAATGTGCACTATTTCTGGCAGTCTGCAAAGGCATTTTTTACACAGAGCAAATTCCCAATTACAGCTTCTTCTTCTTTTTGCAAAAGAAACATTTTCTGCACAGGAATTAAAATTTCTGCATTGAAATATTATTTTCTGTGCCAGAAAATGTTGTTTCCTCTCCAGAAAATGTCTTCTGCAAAAAACAGCCACATGTGAATTTTGTACATAATAAGTCCTGAACTGTGAAGATACTTGTTAGCCCACATGTCTTCTCATCAGGATTTCTCAACACAAAAACAAACAAACAAACAAAAACCCTCATGTTTTGCCATCATTTTTCAAATATTTTCAGATATTCTTTCCATCCCTACAGCAAGTGTCCTGGTAAGTACACGTGGGCCCATGCTTACTGAAAGTAAAGGTGGGATTTATGTCAACCCCCCCTCCATGATATCAGGAAAATAAAACTGAGTGAGCCCTGAGTAACAAAAAACAAACATCTCTGCTTGTTGAGGGTGCAAGCTGTCATGAGAAGGAACAATTTGGATGAAGGACTTCTACCAATAAGTACCATTTGACATTGCTATCTGACTTCATCTGATGTTAGAACTAGACTTTGATTCTACTAATGAGTTATGTGTTGTCTTTCCACTGATATCAGAATTATAGTTTTGAATTACTGGGGTAATCAAACAGAAGAGGCATATAGTCCAAGATAATTTCTGTGTGACAACCTTTTTATGTGGTTAGAATGGAGACATGAAACTGGGCTTCTATTTATTGTCACTGAATTTAATTTTACTCTCCCTTTCATTGCTTATAATCCTCTGAACAGAAATCTGAATAAAACAAAACAAAACCAAATTAACATCATCTCAGTGTGCTGTTGCATGAAAAAAAATGGCTAATTTAGTGTTTGGAATTAGCGGGAAAGGATTTGCAAATAAAAAAACATAGGTATCATAATTCCATTAAATAAAAGTGTGATGTATCTGTCTAGGAATACAAATGCAGAAAAGAACAGAGAAAGGAATGTAACACTGAAGGAGAACAATTACAGTAGCATGCTGAAGCCATCCATAATTGAGCTGTGTCAGGATAATGCTCTAATTTTCAGATGACTTCAGCATGTTGTTATATTCACTCCTCTTTAAAAGTAAACTTTCCATACCTCAGAAAAGAATCCTGGCAAACCACTCTTCCTCCTCCTGTTATATCTTAACTATTGTCTGGTGTCACATATGAAATATACTTGTTGGCCTACACATGGTGGCTGGAAGTCTGGACTATTATCTGCCTGCCCCCCGCCCCAGTTCTGAATACCACTGGATCTCTGAGATCCAACAAAAAGATTCATCCTCCTGACTTATGTTATTTCTTCTGAATGAAATTTCAAAATGAAATCTTCAGTGGCTGCCTAAATGAATGACATTTCCTAGCCACAGAGTCAATAGAAACAACATTTGAAAAGACCAAATGTCTGTAAATACTGAGGTCCAAAACTGAGTGACAATTCTGTCAAGACACAAATAATAAATTGGTAAAAGAATTCCAGTTCTGGAGCTAATAGGTTAATTGCTTTAGCACTACAGTTTTGTGATGTCTGAAAAAGGTCAGTTTTGTAAGATACAAGCCTTTCTTCATTGCAAGTGTTTGCTCAGAAGCCTGATGGAAAAATATCATTTAGAAGATATAATGTATTTCATGCAAATGACAATTAAGCTCAGGGTGCATAGAAAACATTTAACTGACAGTGACCTGTGATCATAAATTACTGGCATAGTGCATCAGATCCTAGACTTGTAATTTCATCAAGATCAACAAAATGCAATCTTGAAAGCTGTTTGCTTGGTGTGAGGACAAATTGATGCCCTTGTCCTTCCAGGCTGCTCAGTTTTGATGCTGGCAAGTCTGCCTCTAAGTAGCAGTGGAGGGCCATTGTAAATAATTTAGTAGAAATTTGTTACCTTTTTGTCAAGTGTATTTCTGATGTTGCTCTTTCTTAGCCTCCATTAAGAAATCCCTTGATTAAATTTTAAAGGCTCAGACCATTTGGAAAGGCTTGCAAGCCCAGGACACAAACAGTGATGTGAGCATCTTGGATGGTTGCTTTAAAAAGTAAAATAGGAAAGTAATACTCTCTTTGGGAGTAAAGTGAAAATAATGTCAAGTATTTAGTGTGCCTTCCCATGATTCCCTTTCAAAGACACAATGCTACAGATTTATTACTGACCCTGCTGCTAGTACCTGTAGTAGGTCGTTGCTTCAGAATTATTATTTTTTAAACAAATTTTATTACATAGCTTATTACAACATTATTACATATCTGTGAGCAGCAAATTAACCAAGGTAATTGTTTCTAATAATTAATATCTAAATATTTTTGTTCTGTTTTGTTAAACCCTTCACTCTTTTCACCTGTATCAGTAAGCATAACCCATCTATATGTTGTTACAATTACACATATATTTCACAACTTCTATGTTATTAGTAGCGAACTTCTAATGTCTTGAATATTATTTTTTTATTATAAGTCATTTTCCTTGTATGCTCTATCCCATGCATTAATTTTAAATTAAATCATTCCAAGATTTGCACATTATTTGTAAAAGAGCCTCCATTTTTCATTTGTTTCATTATTTGTTTTCCCTTCTACCAAATCTATTTTTTTATCCAACTCCGCGAAATCAATCACCTTAAACAGCCAAGGGCCTTTGCAGACTGCCAGAAATAGTGCAAACTGAGTTCACTTTAACTGTCCTGGGTCAGTGTTAGGGAATCATGGGAACTGCAGTTTATTGTGGCACCAGAGTTCTTTGACAGAGAAGGTTCAATGTCTCAGAAAATAATACAATTCCTATGATTCCCTAGCATTGAGCCAGGATAGTTAAAGTGGACTCAATTTGCACTATTTCTGGCAGTCTGCAAAGGCCCCAAGTCTCAATTTTAGGAATTTTGTCTGATTTCCAATTACTAGCGATTAACGTTCTAGCTACTGTTACCATATATACAAGAGTCTTCCATACTTTTTTCCTTTCCTCTTCCTTTATACCTTGTATCATATTACGCAAATACAATTCCAGGGTACACTCAAATGACATCTTTAAAATTTCACATATCCTTTCGTGTATGCTTTCCCAAAATTTTGGGGGCAGGTTCACTTGGAATATTTGTTATAGAACTTCCTACTGGTAGGGGGGAATGCAAATCTGCACAGGTAGCAATCTGATAAATTCAAAATAAATGCTCTCATTTTAGAAGCCACAATCCAGTGTTTTATAAAAGGGGTGGGCAGATTTCATAGCAGAATACAGCACGGGAGAGGTGGCAAGAGAAAAGGGAAGGGGAAAATGAGCATAGACTAAGCCTGATGGATTCACTGCCTCTGTCTTGCTTTTTGCATCAAAATAGCATGAATAGTGATTTTGTTTCTCAATAATACCCTTCCTAAAAGGCATATAAATTCATTAAAAAAATGCATGATTATGCAGGACTTGAGGCAGTTATATCCAAGGAGAAAAGCTATATAAAATAAATTGAACAAGACATGCAATCTGGTCTCAGAGTGGGGGGTGGAAAAAGGGGACATCATCACAATTAACCTTTATATCCAGGGCCAAAAGTTTTGGTCAAGGCACAATTCATGGTGACACAAAGTTATTGTACCAATGCAAATCAATTATTAAATGTTCCCCTTTAACTCTTGGCTTTGTTTTCATTAGTTCCTTAGTTAATGAACATCACTGCTTCAGTTTCTTGCCTCCTCTAGAAAAGGAGTAATGGGGGGAGGGGAGATAAAGAAATAGATAGGGACCTTCAGGAATATATGACGCATCAAAATAATCCATTCTTATGAATAACAACTTCGCCATCACTAGGCTAAGAAATTTATGTAAGAGAACAACTCCCTGGTTAGATTCTGATTATAGAAATAACATCAATTCAGGAACAACAGGGCTTCCATACAGACCCCACTGGCCATAACTTTTATGTCTTATAGTTTCTTCTTGGCCTTTTTTTTTTAAAGTTATTTTTTTTTATTTCTTTAATAGAATAAGTACTTCCAAGAACAAGTACTTGAAAAGTGTGCTTTATGTGTGCACGTACAGTCCAACAACTGAATTGGTCCACTAGGGGCCCTATGGTATTTGTTCTTAGTACATAATTGATAATCCAGTTTTGAATCTTACCTCATATTCTCTCTCTATGTCTCTCAATCTATGTCTCAGACACAGACACTTACCTGAAACTTCAGGCAAAAGTGATCCAGTTTGGTTTGGCTTGTTTTCAAAGGAAGTAGGAACTAAGCTACTTCTGCATTTTAACTATACAGTATGAAATGATACCTTTATTTTCTCTTATTATTATGGGCTGGTAGAACACTCCACTGCTGGGCCTCTCTTTTCAGTTTCTTTCTCTTTCTGTCCAGGATTATTCCAAAAAGAAACAGTTTTTTTTCTTTTTTTAAAAAAAATATTTTCTTAAATAATATGAATATACAACTTTTCCCTGGCTGTTATCTATAAAACCACTGAAAATGGCTCCTTGATGCTACCATTCACTTTACTCAGCACCTGAGGCTTTGCCGCAGGGTCTGTCTATGCAACCAAGTTATTTTTTTAAAAAATATACCAGGTGAGGAATGTATACTTTTCCAGATCTCTTGGAATTGCTATTCCCATCTAGCTCTAGTTAGCACAGTCAGGGCTGAAGAATATAGAGTATTGCAGTTGAACAACACTTAGTGATATATATGATCCCTTTCATTATTTTTTAATTGAAATCATTCACAGTTAATCCTCTGTATCCACAGATTCCTTATCCATGGATTCAAGCATCCACAGCTTAAAAATATTTAAAATATATAAATTCCAAAAAATAAACCTTGATTTTGTCATTTTATATAAAGAACATCATTTTACTACACAATTATATTTAATGGGACATGAACATCCACAGATTCTGGTATCCATGGTGGTTCCTAGAACCCAATCCCAGCAGATACCAAAGACCCACTATATTTAAAACATTTATCCCATTTTTTTGTTTGTTTTTTTCCCTCCAAAGGAAAAAGTTTGGGGTCTTTTACAACCTGATCTATGGGAGAACTCAAATCACTTGACAACCCACTCTAGATTACCACACTACACACTTATAGCACTGCTATTCTACTTTAATTGCTCTGGATGCCTCATGTTGCATTCTAGGATCTGCAGTTTAGGGAGGGGCATTTAGAATTCTCAACTGGGGAGCTCTTAGGCCTCACTGAACTTCTAACCTTAGCATTCAACAGGAGGCAGCCAGAGCAGTAAAAGTGGAATAGCAGCACTATAAGAGTGTAGTGTGGTAATGTGGACTATCAAGGATTTGTATGACAATTTGCAGATAAATTCACTCAGATTCATTCTGTTTCAGATGCTATAGTTTATAAAGGTGTGGTAGATGTAGAGCTCTCCCTTTCTTATCTGTTGATACTGTATATTTTTCAGTTTGTGCAGCCCAAGAAGGTGGATAGGCTCTTTGGGGAGATGAGAGCCACCATGTGTTCTAGATCCTTACTGTCCTAGCTTATCAAAGAGACCAGAATAAACAAAGGGAATGGATAATGCTTCTTTAGGCAAAGACAGCATCCCAACATGGGTGAAACAGTCTGCTGTAGATCTGTATTGGGGGATTGGACTGGATGCCCCTTGTGGTCTTTTCCAACTCCATGATTCCATGTATTGGGGGAGGGGGGAAACACCAAACATCCTTGGATACTAGATAATTATCTCATTTTGGGACAAAATGCTGGACTGCATGGTGGTGTCTTAGCTCCAGGGGTTCCTGGATGAGATGAATTATCTAGAGCCATTTTAGTTTGTCCTTAGGCCTAGTTATGGGGCAGAGATGGATTTGGTCAGCTTGGTGGATGACCAATGCTGGGAACTATATGGATGTGTGTATACCTGATGGTTCTGCTGAAGCCTTTGGTAATTTTCAATACCATCAAGTCTTCTGGGCCAATTTACTGAAATTGGACTTTGGAAATTGGATCTGTTATATTCTGGATGGACAAGCCCAGAGAGGTTGTCCTGGGGGATTCTGCCTCCTTAGCTATCTGCATGTGGAATCCCTACTGATTCTGCTTCACTCCCTGTGCTATTCAACATATGAAAAGATTGCTGGGAGACACTGGGGTTAGCTATCAAAAACATGCTGATGGCTCCCATCTCTATTATTCCTTCAACCCTAATTTCAAGGAATTTCAAGGAAACACCAAGGAAGATGTTTCCATGCTAAACAAGTCTTAATACTTATAATGGAGTGGATGTGGGTGAAGAAACTGAAGTATAGTCCATAAATGATGGAGGTGTTCCTGGACAGTGGGAAGCTGATTAAGGAATAAGGATTTAGCCTGTGCTGTATGGAGTGATAGGCCGACAGCTTACATGTACTCTTGGACTCAGCAGTGACCATGAGTTCATTTGCACAATTAAAGCTAAATGTACCAACTGAGTACATTCCTGAAGGTACCTGCCTTGGTTACATCCCAAGGCAGGTACCTTGGGATGTTTTATCTTTTGTATTAATGTTTTAAAATCATTGTATTAATGATTTAAAATTATTGTAACTCTATAGATTAATTGCATTTTAATAACAATTGTGTGTGCTTATCTATTTTAACTGGTTTAAAAATTCTGCAACACACTCTAAAGTCCTAGTACTGGGAAAAGGCAAGGCATAAATGAGTAGTAGTATTAGAAGAAGAAGAAGAAGAAGAAGAAGAAGAAGAAGAAGAAGTGGTAGCTGTTGAATGGAAGCCAACTTGAGGGCTGATGCAAACGTCCTGAAAGGGGCAGCACCGAGCCACCCCTAGGAGCAGTGGATAGGGCCGCGGCAACCACACAACACGGCTCCAATCCTTCTTTTTACCATCCCCAAAAGAGCAGCAAAATATTGCTCCTTTTGGGGGTGACAAAAGGCTGCCCTTAGAGTCGGTGCTGTGGCTCTTTTGCACCCTTTTGGTACAGTGTATAAGCACGCTGTGCCAGGAGGGTGTCCTGATGCCACACACCATGCAGATGGGCGCGTGGCATCAGAATGGTGTCAGGGTGGAGTTGGGGTGGCTGATGTGCAGCTACTCTGCCCCAGCTCCACCCCCAGGCTGTCCCTTTGTGCCAGTTTGCATCGGCCTTGAATGCCACAGAAAGGTGTGCTACAAGGACAAGGTGATGCTCACTTGGAGGCAATTTTCACAGTTTGTCAATACACTTATTTTGGATGATGTTCACACAAGGTCACTGTAAATCAGATTATTGAAGCATGGACTACAGTCAGTCTGTGTGAGTTTTCTAAGGGAGCATCAGATATCATGTGTCATTCTCTCCCCAATGGGCAGACCACCTTTGAGAATGCATTCATGCTTGGACAAGATTTGCAAAGCTGTAGAAATGCTAAATGGTAGCTGAACTCACAAAATGGAAAGCTGTTTATTTCAAACAAATATGACCTGCTCTTAATCCTAGATTTCTATCCTTAGTAAAAGTAATTTATATTGCCATGCTTTATGAACAATACACACTTCCCAGAAGAACCTTAAGTGATTCTGTTGAACTGATTTGCTTGCATTAATTTTTAATATGATAGAATTTCAAGTTGCTTGGCAGCCCCAGCCACAGAGGATGCTATCAAATATTCACAAAAATAAACAAAAGACTGAGTCACAGAAGTGAAATCCTAATCATAGGTAGTGGTCACTAACCCACCCCTCAGGATCCCCAGATGCTTCCAGTACAAGTGGCATCATATTTCAAAGAAAATTGTGAGAGTTATACTAATCATAGAATCATCGAGTTGGAAGAAACCACAAGGGCCATCTAGTCCAACATGCTGCGATGCAGGAACTCAAAATCAAAGCATCTATGACAGCTGTCCATCCAGTCTCTGTTTAAAGACCTCCAAAGAAGGAGAATCTGAGGGAGTGTGTTCCACTGCTGAACAGCTCTCACTGTCAAGACGTTCCTCCTAATGTTGAGGTTGAATCTCTTTTCCTGTAGTTTGCATCTATTGTTCTGGATCCTATTCTCTGGAGAAGCACAAAACAAGCTAGCTCCCTCCTCAATATAACATCCCTTCAAATATTTAAACAGGGCTATCATATCACCTCTTAACTGTCTCTTCTCAAGGTTAAACATACTGCATTCCATAAGTCATTCCTCATATGGCATGGTTTCCAGACCCTTCACCATTTTAGTCACCCTCCTCTGGACATGTTCCAGTTTTTCAACATCCTTTTTGAATCGTAGTGCCCAGAACTGGACACAGTATTCCAGGTGGGGCCTGACCAAAGCATAATACAGTGGCACTATTACTTCCCTTGATCTAGATTCTATACTTCTATTGATGCAACCTAAAATTGAATTGGCCTTTTTAGCTGCCGCATCACACTGTTGACTCATGTTAAACTTGTGGTTTACTAGGATTCTTAGATCCCTTTCACACATAGTCTCATTTAGCCTGGTGTCCCTCATCTTATATCTATGCATTTCATTTCATTTCATTTCATTTTTTTTTTTTTTGCCCTAAGTGCAGTATCTTACATTTCTCCATGTTGAAATTCATTTTGTTAACTTTGGCCTAGCTTTCTAATCTATTAAGGTCATTTTGAATTTTCATCCTGTCCTATGGGGTATTAGCTATTCCACCTAATTTGGTGTCATCTGCAAATTTTGATAAGCATGCCCCCTATTCTTTCATCCAAGTCATTGATAAAGATGTTGAATAGCACTGGCCCAGGATAGAACCCTGTGGCAGTCCACTGGTCCCTTCTTTTCAGGATGAAGAGCAGCCATTGCTGAACACCCTTTGGGTTCGGTCAGTCAACCAATTACTAATCCACCTAACAGTTGTATCATCTAGCCCACATTTTACTATCTTTCTTGCAAGAATATCATGGGTGACCTTGTCAAAAGCCTTACTGAAATCAAGATATGCTATGTGTACCACATTCCCTTCATCTACCAAGCTGGTAATTATATATATGATTAGTCTGGCATGACTTGTTTTTGAGAAATCCATGTTGACTTCTAGTGATCATGGCATTCCCTTCCAAATGTTCACAGATTCTCTGTTTAATTATCTGCTCTAGAATCTTTCCCGGTATTGGTGTCAGACTAACTGGACAATAGTTTTTGAAATCCTCTTTTTCCCCTTTTTGAAGATGGGAACAATGTTTGCCCTCCTCCAATCTGCTTGGACTTCTCCTATTCTCCAGGACTTTTCAAAGATTATTGCCAGTGGCTCTGAGATTATGTTTGCCAGTTCTTTTAATATCCTTGCATGTAGTTCATCTGGTCCTGGAGATTGAAATTCATTTAGATTAACCAGGTATTCCTATATTACCTCTTTACTTATTCTGTACTACATTTCTCCTGTTGTGTCCTCTCCTCCATTTTTCTCAGGTTGAGCACCCTTTTCCTTTTGTTAGAAGACAGGCAAAGAAGGTGTAAAGTAGTTCTGCCTTTTCTCTGTCCCCTGTTAGAATTTCTCCATCTTCTCTGCGCAGTGGCCCTACCATTCCCTTCTTTTTTCTATTGCTACGGACATACCCCAAAAGTCCTTTTTATTGTTCTTAGTTCTTCTAGCAAGTCTGAGCTCATTCTGCACTTTGGCTTTCCTACATGTGCTAGCTATCTGTTTGAATTCCTCTTTACTGATTTGGCCTCTTTTCTTATACATCTCCCATTTAAAACTTAGTTTAGTTGAAAGTTCTTTTGTAACCCAACCCAGTTTCTTGAGACACCTTCCATTTTTCCTCCTCATTGGAACAGTTTGACATTTTGCCTTCAGTATCTCCCATTTGAGAAACACCCATCCATCCTGAACTCCCTTCTTCTTTAGTATTCCTGACCACGGGATCTCTGCCAGTGTTTCCCTAAGTTTATTGAAATCAGCTCTCCTAAAGTCTAGAATGAGTGTCTGACTATGCCTAGCTTCTCCTTTCCACTGTATAAGAAACTCCAGGAGAACATGATCACTCCCATCTAAGGATCCCACCACTTGCACCCCATTTACCAGGTTATCCCTGTTGGTTAGGATCAGATCTAAAAAAACCTGACCCCCTTGTTGCCTCTTCCACCTTTTGAACAATGAAATTGTCTTCAAGGCAAGTGAGGAGTTTGCTAGACCTTGAAGTATTAATTGAGTTTGACTTCCAGCAAATATCAGGATAGTTGAAGTCACCCATCAGTACTACAGTGTGTGGCCATCTGTTCTAGAAAGGTATCATCTAATTCCTCAGTCTGACTTGAGGGTATGTAGTAGACTCCCACAATAACATCCCTGTTGTTTTCTCCCCCTTTATTTTTTATCCAGATGCTCTCCACCTGATTTCCAGGATTGAAATCCTGGATCTCTTCACAGGTGTAAACATCCCTGACATATAATGCTATTCCAGTCCTGGTGGCGCAGTGGTTAAATGCCTGTACTGCAGCCACTCACTCATAGACCACAAGGTTGCGAGTTCAATACCAGCCAGGGCTGAGGCTCGACTCAGGCCTGCATCCTTCCGAGGTCGCTAAAATGAGTACCCAACTGTTGGGGGGCAATCAGCTCACAGTTGTAAACCGCTTAGACATCCCATGAGCGATATGAAGCGGTATATAAATGAAGCTGCTTGCTTGCTTGCTCTTCCTTTCTTGCTTGGCCTATTTTTCTTAAAAAGATTATACCCCTCTATTCCTACATTCCAATCATGAGACTCATCCCACCAGGTTTCAGTGATGCCTATTAGATCATATTTGCCTGGTTGTGCTAGGAGTTCAAGTTCATCTTGTTTATTTCCCATGCTCTGTGTGTTAGTGTAGAGACATCTAAGACCATGGGTCCTCCCCACTTGCTGCCTGTGTGAGGTTTCTGTGCCTCCCACTGTTAGTCCCTTGCATCATTTGGCTTCTTCCCTCTATAACACCTTGACTATTATCTCCAACCCATGATGTACTCCTGCCTTCCAAGATACTGTCTCCCTCCCCAATATGACTCAGTTAAAAGCCCTCCTGATCAAATGTTTGAGACTATTGGCAAACATGTTTTGCCAACTGATGTGAGATACAGCCCATCTCTTGCCAGAAGTCCACCCTCATGGAACCACAGCCCATGATCCAAGAATACAAATCATTCTTGCCGGCAACATCTAGGGAGCCAGTTATTCACATCTGCTATTTTCCTCTCCCTTCCTGGACCATGCCCATCAACTGGAGAACAGATGAGATAACAACCTGTGCATCCAGCTCTTCCAGCTTCCTATCCAAAGCCTCATAATCCCTTCTGATATTCTGAAGGCTACATGGACCAAGAGGAAGGGGTAATGGTCAGTAGGCTTGACAAGTCTTGTCAGCCTCACAGTCACATCACGGATTTTTGCCCCAGGGAGACAACACACCTCCTGGGACATCTTATCAGGCCCACAAATCACTGCTTCTGTACCACTCAACAAGGAGTCCCACCACCACCACCACCACCACACCTCCTCTGAGGCTTAGCAGTGGCTGTTCCCTGCGGTGGTATTCTCAGGGTCCCCTGCACTGTCCCTGAGGACTGTCCCTGCTGCTTTTTCTCTTCATCCTTGATAAGGGAGAGAGCTTCAAATTGATTCTGTAGCTACAAGCTCCCAGAACGATCCCTGGTTTCTCTAATTCTCTGTGTGAGATTCATCCAGCTGTCTACCTCCTGTGTGTGTGAAGTTACCTCCTCTTCAACAACTTCATCTGTGTGGTCCCCATCCAAGACAATTCTGTTCTGTCCAGGAAAACCTCTTGCTCCCTTATATGATGAAGTGTAACTACCCATGCCTCCAGCTGCTTGACTCCTAGCATCCTTCCCATTTCAGCTGAACACTGGCTGTTTTTCATTTGTTCCCATACAGAATTTATTTCAGGGTTCAGGGAAACCTGGTCCATCTTTCCTTTATTCATATTTTCCTATGATACTACTGGATAAGAGGGCTTCTATTATCATATCTTGTATCTAATATTATAACTCTTAATCACCTAATTAGTAAACTGATCCATTAGTTGATTAGTTAGTACAAGCCAATTTTGGCTGGGAAGGGCAATTTTTAATTGCATTAGTGAGAGAGAGAGAGAGAGAGAGAGAGAGAGAAAGAAAGAAAGAAAGAAAGAAAGAGAATGTATGCATGGCAAAGATGATGAAGCAATTTAAAATATCAACAATTTCATCAGCAGTGTGTGTGTGTGTGTGTGTGTGTGTATGTATGCACACACATTTTGGTCCTACCATTATCAGAGTGAAGCTGCTGCCTCAGCTGGCAGACTCTAGGTCAGGGGTTGGCATACCTTTTTTGGGGGGGGCTGGTTCTGCTGTCCCCCAGATCATTGGTGGGCTGAAGGAAAAAAAAATGGTGCTGTAGGTGCATGCACGCATGCGTGCGTGCTACTCCCAGTGTCGTGCGCATGCATGCACGAGCACAGGGTGCCATTTTGTGTTCCAAAATGGCGCCCACGCTCGCGCATGCATGCGCATTACTCCAGGTTTTGTGCACATGTGTGCATGAGTGTGGGGCACCATTTTGTGTTCCAAAATGGCACACACGCTTGCACACGCATGCGCACGATGCTGGGAATAGTGCATGCGTGCCATTTTGGAACACAAAATGGCACCCCGCATCATGCGCGGCAGCAGGACCGGCCATGGGCTGGTTGAAAGGCCTCGAGGGGCCAGGTTCAGCCCCCGGGCCCTAGTTTGCCGACCCCTGCTCTAGGTAGTTTGGAGTGTCAGGAAGGTGTTGGATGGTACTTCTTTATGTGTGTCACACACACTGCTCTCAAGCCCTAAGTTAGTCTATTGTCTGCAAGAATGTTAGAGGCATCTAACTTTGAAAAAGATTGAACTGCTGGTATGGTTAGCATGTGTTAAATGGAATGGAAGGGTGTCATAATATCCATCTGAATAGTTAAAATGAGTTGAAATGGTAAGAAAAAAATGAAAGCTAAATTAAAACATATCAAACTATTTAGCAATTAAAACTTAAATATATGGAGTACCATAGCAAAGAAGGCCATCTCCTGTATCCTCCCACCATGTATTACACTCACTGATGGAACATTCCCTATATTAGCTGGCCCAGGCTCTGAAATCCTCAGGGGAAGTCCTTCTCTCTGTTCCACCACCATCACATGCATGGTTGGTGGGGACATGAGAGAGGTCCTTTTCCATGGCTGCCCCTAGATTCTCGAATTCCCTGCTCTGGGAGACCAGAATGGTACCTTCCTTGATGGCCTTCCGCTGATAGGCGAAAACCTTCCTTTTCAGGCAGGGATTCAAAACAGAAAGCTTTTAAAGAATGGCCTGGGATGCAATATTGTTTTAATGTATTTTAAGCATTTTTATATTTTAAATGTATTTGATTTTTTGTATGGAACCTGTTTTAATTATTGTGGTAGTTTAATTCTGTTTTAATGTACTATTTTTGTATGTTTTTAACTGTGTTGTTTTTGAATGTTGTAAGCCCCCTGAGTCCCAGTCCTGGGAGAAGTGTGGGATATTAATAATAATAATAATAATAATAATAATAATAATAATAATAATAATAAACAACAACACTTCAAACCTCAGGGAAGTGACTATAGTGAGAGCCACTCCTGTTGAATGTAATTACCAACACTGTGAACTCAGACCAGAGGTGTATTCATATCAAGTGGAATTCCTTTATGGTTTATATCTCCAACAGTCTGCTGCTGCAGCTTCTGAGTCATTTTCATGGGCAGTTCAATGCAGATTGTATTGTAGTAGTCTAATTGGAAAGTTACGAATATATGCACTACTGTGACTAAGGGGCAAAACAGACTGTCAAATAAAGCCAGCTTCTTGGTGATGTGAGGGCATGGCTTTCAGACAGTAGCATGCCCCCAGACCACTGGGAAGTCACATGGCTGATCTTAGGTGTGGCGGGTTCACAGAATTTCAGTGGTGCAGAGTTTACACACACTGTGCCACAGAAATTCTGAAAAACTGTCACCGCAGTGTCAAAAGTGCCCTTTCCAGTGCAAAAAGTAGTGCCTTTCTGCCACTTCTTTTTGAGCTGGGAAAACACCAGATTGGGGGCATGTTGTACAGCTGTCATGGCCCCAAACCAATGATCAAAGGGGTGGCATGACGCCACTTCTTCGGGGCTGTCTGCTTTGTTCAGGAAAGGCTGTAAGTGCTGGACCTGTCCTACTGTTCCAAGCTCTGGAGTCTTCCTCAGCCTTCAGTGATCTAAAAACAAAAACAAAAAAGACAAACAAATAAACAATCTATGCACTTGCTTCCTCAAGAGGAATGTAACCCCTTTGCAGGTAGATAGCTGTCAAATTTCCATACCCATCTATCCACAAAGTCTTCATCTTATCAGGATTCAGCTTCAGTTCATCCAGATGATTACAGCTTCTCAGCATAAAGGCATACTGGTTCAACAGTAATTTATTTCATTTAATTTATATCCCAACTTTCTTCTGATACAGAGACTCAAGGTGGTAAGAACAATTTTAAAACAATATAAAAACATTAAAAAGTATACATATAAAATTGAAAAAATAAGCAATTTACAAAATAAAAACATGAAACATTAAAAATATTAAAATGTATTAAAACCTATATGCAGACCTTAAAATCTGAATCACACTACCCAACCCTTTCTTTAAAAAAGCCTGATGACACACACAAACACAAAATTACCTGCTGTTGAAAGGAGAGCAGAGATGAAACCATCCTGGTCTCTCTTATACAGCCTCAGCCAACTCCAACAACAAGAAGTAGAACTAAGTTTCATCAGTATACAGATAGTCTCTTACCTCAACTATTGTTATGTCCCCCCCCCCCCCAGCAGCTTCATATAGATATTGAACTGTATGTGGAACCAGATAGAATCCTGCTGCACCCCACATGGTAATGGCTGAACAGAAATTTTCCAAAGTTTATTTTCTTGAAAGATCGCCTACTTCCATATAATTCACCCCACACCCTCAGGTCCTCTGGGGGGAATCTATTGCAGCCTATGAAGACCAGATTAACTGCAACCTCCCAGAGGACCTTTTCTGCTACCACTCCCAGACTGTGGAACAGCTTGCCAGAGAAGATCCGTCAACTTACCAACTTAGGCAGATGCAGACTGGCTGTTTGGGGTGGCAGAGAGCTGCCCCAGGGAGTGGTGGATTGCTGCAGCAACTGCATGGCATGGCCCTGATCCTCCCTTTTGACACCCCTAAATAAAAAGCAAAATGCTGCTCCTTTTAGGGTGGCAAAAGGCCGCCCCAAGAACAGCTGCCGTGGCTCTTCTGCACCATTTTGGAAGTGTGTTTAAGCATTGCACTGGGAGGGCATCCTGATGCCACACATCATGCGTACGGCCACGTGGCATCAGGATAGTGTTGGGGTGGGGTTGGGGTGGCTGGTGTGAGGCTGCTCCTCCCCAACTCCACCTCCAGGCCGGCCCTTTGGGCTGGTCTGCCATGGCTTCAAAAAAGAAGGATCTCTTCCAGCAGACCTTTCCTGAATAGAATTCCTCGGCTATAAATAAACCCCCTTACACTTGTATTATGCTGCCTTTATTCTCAATAGACCATTTGCTATTAATAGATTTTAACAGATTATATTTTTTAAACTGTGCTAAGTTTAATTCTTTTTTAAGGGGTGGTAAGATCTATAATCATGTACTGTTACTATGTATAGTACTGATTTGTTTTAACATGTAAGCCATTCTGATTGCTATTATAGCTGAAAAGCAGGATACAAATAAAAGTTTTATTTATTATTATTTTTCTGAAACTGGCCTTGCTGATAACAGCAGAACCACTGTAACACAGTTCCTCCTAGCCCCATCACATGTCCAACAAGATAACCATCATCAACCTTGGAATATCAACAGGGTAATACTCCTCCATTTCCCCCCTAGAGTGGATCATCAGAGTGACTAAGGCTTTTTCAGTGTCATGCCCTGGCCTGAAACCAGACTGAAATGGATTCAAGTAGCAGAATTCAGGGCTTTCACATGGCAACTGATTGTAAGTTGACATTCCATGCCATTCTGTGCCATGTTTATTAGTGGGGTCATGTCAACATTCCATAAAATAGGTTCCTTACCTAGTTGGTTCACCCCAATATTCAAGCTAACATGAGCACAATCTTCTTTCAAACACTGCTGCTCAAACTTGGGTTCTGAGGGATAGGAATTCAGGAAAGAGAAAATGTAGCAGGTAGGCCCTACATGTTCAACCCACTCCATATATATACATCTGAAGAATGCTAGAGAAAACTGGAAAGCACTTAGCATTTCCCCAGCTTTGTGTATGAATCTCTGGTCTCACAAGATCAAGTATCCCAGCACAACAAAAAAGTATTCATTTAAAAATATAGAAGACATGATTTATTTTTTCTGTGTAAAAAAAAAAAAAAAAAAAAAAAAAAGCCCACCACATACTGATGGTTACAAATATTCAATGCTTCTTCATATATATCAAGAACAGCTTGATAAGAAGGCTAGGCTAGAACCCTCCCCCTGCACATTAATTTTCAATTTAAAAAAAAATTATGCAGAGGAGCATTCAGTCATATGAACTCCCACCTCCACTATTAAATTGTGCTATATAAAAACAAGTTTACCATTTTGGGGTTGGGTGCATAACACATTCTTGGAAGAAATGCTTCTTCAGAGTGGTGAAAGACATCTGTTTGCCATAGTGATTTTTCATACTTGAAACTTGCATTTACTTTGATTGGCCATTGCAAGGCAAATACTTTCTTAATTTACACATCTAATTGCTGAGGTACTATCTCTGAGGAAAACCACCACAAGAGGGAAAACTGATTAATTGGATGCAGTTCATATTCCTCACATCTAGTTGTGGATAGACAACCATAGGAGGGCTACTTTAGCCTTCCAGAAGACCTTGGAGGGTCATACACCCTACTGCACACACAAAAACTGCACACTATTAAAACCAAAACAAAATCCCCTAAAGTGTTCTCAAATGACTATTAGAAGAGGAGGTGACCTGGATATCATATCCTGTTCATTTCTTGGTAGGGGAAAAAATGGGTCAGGATACTCCAACTCCAAATGTGGTGAAATACCCTTATGTCCCCTAAAGATGCTTGGGGATATTATTGGGCATTTTTGAAACTTGGGAGCATAAAAACAGTCATACTTAGTGCACTCCCATTCTAGTGTAAGCCTCAGTAGAAACTAGCCTTCATCAAAAGTCTGGATAGCTAAATGGATGTGTCTTTTGAGAACTTTGATGTTGATCTGTTGCCAAAAGTTGTGCTCTTTTAGGATTTCTTGGCCAAGAAGGGAAGAAATTTTTATCAATGTTTGAAAGAAGTGCACTCTACAATTTGTGCAATCTACAAAAAACTGAAGTATTTCCCCTTATCATTGTGCTTGAAACATAGTGGATGATTTCAGCCTAGCTCTTACATAAAAGAACAGCATCATAAGATGATGAGACGTGGACCTATTTAACAGAGTAGTTTAAAGCCTGTGTGCATTAGTTGTTTACCAGAATAGGCATCTAAAAGCATTGATGAAAAGAACAGCTACATAGTGACAGGAATGCTTTTGTATTCAAAGTGAAGCATGGACTTAGAGAAGTACCACTTTCCTACCATTTATGTCCATGTCTGCCTTGAAAAAAAAAAAGTATGGGGAACATTGGTCTTGATGATGTTCACTTGTTTTGGTCAAAACCACAAATTCAGTTTGGACAGCTGACCACTGTCCTGGTAATTGTGCCTACCACTGATTGCTGGTTATTTTTGTTCTGTTTATTTGAATTTTTCTCCCTACTTTTCAGCTTTTAGTTACCAGCCAAATGGCTCATCTTTTAAATGATACATTCACTCTGTTGGAATCTGTTCAACCTACCCATCAGGGAGAAAACTCCCTCTTTCAAACTAGCATTTAGAAATGTAGCTCTTATGCCTTGAGTGGAGAGACAATTTTAGACTGTTTTGTTTTTAAGTGTAACTAAAAGAATATGTGGAGTTGAACTGTATTTTCTAACATCAAATATAGTGAACACAAGAGAGAGCTTTGCATGCAAATGACAGGCTATCACTTCACCCAGACATGGTCACATGGCTGTTATCCCAATCCCATTTCAATTCTCATTGACTCTAGAGATGTTATTGTAAATGAGGCCTATAAAAGGCCCAACAGTATTTAACTTTCATGTGGCTCCAGCAAAATGAGTCAAGCCAAAATGTTGTTGTTCTTATAGTTGTTGTTTCATCCATTTCCTGAGATACTGCTGGACAAAAATCTTCAAAGATTTTTAAAGGTTAAAGATATATTTAAAGATTTCTTATAAATCAACATGAAGAACACAAGAAACTTAAAACTTTGATAATAAGAATCTAATTTCATGGAATTTGTAGGCATAGAAGTGAAAAAGAGGGCATGAGAGGAGGGACCCAAAGAAAGTACACACTGCTAGAGTTGAAACGGCAATGTGTTTTGTGGGTAACATCTGTTTGTGTATTAGCACAATGTAGGCCATTAACTCCAAAAACCAGCCATCCTTCCTGATGCTTCTCTCTTCAGCCTATCTGATGAAGAAAGTAATGTTGTGGCAGGATATGGGGTCTCACCTTAATGTCAGCTGCAGTGTTGGTTCTCTTTCCACCGGAGACTGAAATACCTCTGACAGTTCCCAAGATGGAGGTGCCCCAAAGGCCTTCACCCCAAGATCTCTTAACAGGATATCCCAAAGTGAGGGATTATAGGCACACAGGCCCATTTCACACCCAGAATGAGTCCTGTCCAATGACCAAATTACCTGCAACAAGCAGAAATGCAAAAACACAGGATTAAAAAAAACAAATAAACCACAGCACTATGCCCCCCCCCCCAGCCTTAAGCCAGACTCAAAGGAAGGAAGGAAAAGCTGAGCCCATTTTTAAGCCTTTAGCACAAAGTTGAGTGAGGATCTCCATTGTCACATTTCCAGGTTCACCCAGAAGCCTTCGTTCATGACTGGCTAATTGATCCTTGATTGGCCAGCCAGTGAATTACATACTGTTGTGGATTATACTGGCTGTGGAGGTCATTGAAATGCTACTGGGCCACTGAAGATGAGATGATGACCCATTTCCCTCCACAAACTTCAAAGTGTGACCCAGGTAACCTTGAGACCCACCCTTGTTATAATATCATGAGTCACATGACAACATGCTACAAGCTGTATTAGATTTTAAAAAAATCCAGTATTAGGATACAGACAGCCCCTAAGGAGTGGTGTCCTGATGCCCCTTTTCTTGCTGGTTTGGGGCTGCTACAACCACATGCTGTGACCCCAATCTGGCACTTTGCTGCTCAAAAAAGATTTGGCAAAATTTGGAGTGGCAAAAAGCAAAACACTGCTCTTGCTGCTGCTGCGGTGGCTTTTCCAAGGGAGTGCCCTGATGCTGCCCGCAGTGTGGTTGCCATGCCCCAACTCTACCCCCAGGCTGTCAGTCTGTATTGCCCCTTACTCAACATTGTAAAAAACTCTTCTGAGACCCCCCCCCCACCCCCGGAAAACAGGTTTCTGGGCTATATTTAGATACAGGCTGTATAGTGATGCCCTGTCTGCTTGGTAACTGAAACATAGAGCACAAAGAAATCTGCTGTTTTTCCCAACTTGATCTGATGGATATTATGATTTTATTCCATAGCAAGAACATCCCAGAAGCAAGAGAACAGCTTGAGTTGAGTAGAAATCTTTACTAAGTTTGATAATTTTTTTTATACCTTTCATTGTTACTACTAATCTAAATAAAATATCTTCATGTAAGGCTGTTTGTGATCTACAACATTTAAAAGAATTAGTGGTAGATTTTCAGAGTTGTGTCCATAATCCTACCAATAAAAGTTACCACCATCTTTGAAAAGGATTGCATTAATGTTCCTTCTCACAAAAGGTGGTAGTTGGTTTCCATAGATACAAATTCCTTCCAGCATAACCATTGACAGTTTTAAGTTTTGTGTTTAAATATGTAAGGTATTGATAGTAGGGATACTCTTATTTGAAAGCCAAAAACTTGCCCCCTATAGGGCAGGCAGGTGTCCCTTATTATAAAGGATGTCCTTTGTTTGAAGGTTAGAAAACTTTTCTCTTTATATAAACTGAATAAGATATCATTAAAAAACCTGTTAACTGGAATCAATACTTTCATTTAGTATTTAAGTTAAGACTTGTGAATAGCTGTTTCCTGCATGTGATAGATTTTGACTGTCCCTTATTGCTATTTTGAAAATCTGGCAACATTAATTGAGAGCTTTCACTACAGCAACACCTTACATTTATTAGGGTAACACTAGATGCTCCAATAATGTGTGATGTGCAATTATCTGTAAAAAAAAATTAGGATACCTAACTCCAGGCACACAAAGAGGAAGCAATTCTTCCAAGGAATCCTGACAGTAGGATGGAGAAGCTTATGTCTTCCCAGTATGAGTAAAACCTGTGTGTAACTAGTTCACTAGGGACATAGGTGTCTTTAGTGTAAATGGAGACTTCTTCCATAGATATTCTAGCTACAAGGGTGGAGATGAAATTGGTTCTGCCTGCACTGGCCAGAGAAGAAATATGTTCTTCCTCTTTGTGTGCTGCCTTTCATGTAAGAATTATCCCTTCCCAGTGTAACTGCACTTCAATACATTGAACTCTGGATACACACTTTGTATCAAATTAATGTTTGGCTTTGCCCTTTGTGGACTGTGATGCTCACTACTGAGACTGCATTTTGCAACTCAGGAATGCAGAAGCCACCAGAAAGAAAGAGAATGAGGAAAGGAAGACGTAGCAATAAAAAAGAAATCTTAGTGAACAAAACTTTTAAAATTATTATTCTTTATCCAATTGGTGGTCTGTAGGACTAGTAACTACACATTTAATTTACTGTATAAGCTGGTTTCCTGTTATTTCTTGTCATTTGAATGTTAGGTCCTAAAATTTATATGTGATTAATGCATGTGAGGAAAAATGTGTATATTTGAAAACTTCACATGGCTCAGTCATTAATCAAAATGGAGAGTCTGTTCAAGAAATCAGAAGACTAAAGTCTAAAAGGGGAGCTGTTAAGGAACTAGATAAGATTATCTAATGTAATGATATATCATTGAATACCAAGGTCAGGAATGTCCATGCCATTATATTTCTTATTTCTGTGTGTGAATGTGAATGGTAGCCAGTGAAAAAAGCTTGTTGTTACATGTCTTCAAGTCAAGTTTGACTTATGATGACTCCCTCCTTGGCTTTTCTTTGCAAGAGTTATTCAGGGGAGGCTTGTTATTGCCTTCATTTGTTGCTGAGAGAATGTGACTTGCCCAAGTCTCCATGGCCAAGCAAGAAGAAAACTTATGTGGCTGGGAGGCTCCACTCATTTGAGATGTGGTGCTGTTGTAAAATACCATAGCATGCCAAAAACACAAATAAATGGGACCAAGAGCAAATCAAGTTCCTCTAGAAAATAAGTAAATAAAATATCTAAATGGAGGCCATTATGAGACAATATGACTGGTGAGTTAGAACTGTAATGACCCCAAAATGGCTACAAGTAGAGGAGGATTCAATTGAGTTTCCAGTTGTACAATTAGTTGCAGACCTGGATCTCTTTCACACTACACAATTATAGCACTTTGATCCTACTATAACAACCATGGCTACATCCTATGGAATCCTGTGGTTTGTAGTCTGCTGAGGAACTAGACCTCTCTAGTAGAAAATGCTAAATATTACATAAAACTACAAATTCCGGGGGGGGGGAGGTCAAACCATTACAACTGTGTACTGTGAATGAGACCCAAGTTACACAGCAGGTTGAGGAACAAATTGCACAGCCATTAGCTTGTCTAGGAACCATAAGAATGAATGAACTTGCACTTGCAAAGTAGAATGGTCCAAAGATTTTCACTAGAATATTGTTTTCTTTTAATAAGATTACATTGGATTTAGACTTTCAAGATGAAAGAAAATGATAATGGATTCTTGATCTTGGATGGATTTAGGCATGCCCATTTTGATCAGAGGCTGATTTCATAGTATTACTGAATCAAAACATATGACTGAATTGTACTATAGTTTATACTTTTTCAGGATTAATTAATTAGTTAGCTTATAAAGAAATGGATACTTTTCATTTTACTAGGTTCATCGGCTATGACACATGGCTTTCTAATGAGAAAAAATGGCACAAATCAATATTTTGTGTATTAAATTTATTATGTGATTTAATGCTGAATCAGCTGTAACCTTGGGTATGGGTTCTGCCAAAATGAACAGAGTTAAGTTGATTTAACATCTCCTTTTAAAGTTATTCATTCATATAATCTAGAAAATCGAGAGGGATTCTGCCAGGTTTTCATTCTAATCAAAATAATTAGACTTCCCTATTCTCAGTGGTCAATAATAATAGAAATTCCTTTTGGTGCCAATGGGATACAAAAGGAGGGAAGGTTGGATTTGGACCAAGGCATGGTGGATTATCTCCTCATGAATTTAGTACAGATTGAATAATGTGTTATCTACATATGAGACTTAAAGAAGGTGGCAGAATTCTACAGTCATAAAGCACACTGTACCATTTTATATTGCAAATGGACAAAATTTTATTGGTTTCTATGAGAAAACAAGTAAAGAAACAAACCCACATAATAATGATGATGATGATAATAATAATAATAATAATAATAATAATAATAATAATTTTTTATTTATATCCCGCCCCTCTGCCAGGCAATCGGGGCGGCGTACAACATTTCAAAACATGAAAACAAATAAAACCAATTCAAATCCCATCCCTCCTTCCCACACCCACCCATCCTCCAAAAACCAATCAAACTAAGCAAATTAAATAACAATAATTAAACAATTAAACAATTAAACAATTAAACAATTAAACAATTAAACAATAATTTAAAACCCGCCAGCGTTCTCCCCAGGTGATGGCAAGGGGCAAGAGAGTCCTTCAGGGGCCCGAGTCCTCCAAGAGCACCAGAGCGCCGCCGGCGCCGCATATAGGCAGCATTTCTCTTCCAGGGCTGCCCACTGTTGCCGATGGTCAGGGCTTGGGAGGCTTTGAAGGCTCAGCTCCCTTGGGGCCAGGTGTTCCAAGGCAGGAGGGGGCGGGGGAAGACTCTCACCGCCCGGCTCCTGTCCTCCAGAGTCCTCCTTCCAAGGCCTCCTTAAACTTTCAAGACTTTATCACATGAGGGAATATTGGGGGTTTAAACTGTCATTATCCAGGGAAACTCGCACAAATGGGAAAATTTTCACACACAGTGTGATTAAAGAGGACATATCCCAGGAATAACCAGAGAATAACCAGCTAAAAATCATTAATGGGATTTCCCTGTGAATGATTTGTTGCTGGTTATTCCCTGGTTATTGCCAGGATAAGTCCTCTTTAATCACGATGTCATGTAAAAATCTTCACTGCTATCATGCGACTTTCTTGGGATAATGACAATTTAAATCCTCGATTTTTCCCATGTGATAAATTCCTCACAGAAAGTGTAATGGGACAGAGGAGAGATGGGTATAATACATACAGTGGCAGACAAATAGAAACATGAACATCTAGTATTCTTTATTTATTTATTTTTTATTTATTTTTTGAAGCAAGCACCCATTGCTTACACCTTCTCAGTTCCCACAGATCCCACAAAGCTCTTTCAGCATTTCTCTCTTGGGAGAGAAAGATAGCAAAGAGCATTGCACACTGAATCAATTCTATAAAATATTTCTTCAACATCTCTCCACAGAGCACTGGGATTTGAGAACTCAGATAAAATATTCAACTATGATTGGAAGCCAGAGTTGCTAGTTGCAAAATTAACAACAGGAGTTTAGCAAATGGGGGGAAATTGGAAGTATAAACCGTGATTAACCCATGATTAACCTGCAAGTGTGTGAATGGTTTTCATACAATATTAGCAAGCATATGTGTTGAGATGAAACATGATTAAAGTGCCATTATCCTGTGAAGAACCAGGGAAGAAACAACAGTAACTCATTCACGGAATTTTCCTGTGAATGACTTTTTGCTGTTTCTTGCCTGGTTATTCTCTGGTTCTTCATGGGATAATGGCACTTTAATCATGTTTCATCTCATTTTAAGCATGTTTTAATGTCAATTGCTTGATTTTCACAGGTTAATCATTGTTTAAACTCCCAATTTCCCCTGTGTGATAAACTCCTTACTTTCATTTCCCTCTTCATGCTGATATTTACCTTACCTGAGGAACTTTGAGACTAAAGCATCTCCCTTTAGAGATGCACTCTCAACTATCTCAGCCCCCATTTCACATTTCAAATTATCAGACTGGAGTCTGGTCTGCTTTGGAACATTCCACAGCAAATCTGTTAAAATCAGGCCACATAGATTTTGGATTTAAGATTACTTTGATATTTAGGACTGTTTCCTTGACTGTTGCCCAGCTAGGCTTGTGAAAGTAGCCAGAGGAGGCTTGGCTGGCTTCCTAAGTAGTTGGTATAATTGTTTCCCTTAAAGATGAGGGATGTTTACCTCAGCCTTAATTCATAGCAGTGACTTATTAGAGACAAGCGCACATTCAAGTGAAGTCATCAAGCAAGGATCTAGTAATGTGACAGTTGCTCAGGTAATTGGATACATTATCACCTAAAAACAGCAACAAGAGGTATAATTCTCTTTTTCTGTTTGTGTAGGAGCTAGCAAGGGCACCTGGAGTGCCTGAGAGCTCTTAAAACTAATAAGACCTACAGTTTCCTAACTAAATTGTATATATGTTTATCCATTGTATCTGATCCAATTTTATACTACCATTAGGTCTAGCATCGTAAAGTCCACTTCATACTTTATAGGATTTAGTGCATATTTGCATTTTTGAGATAGTGGACCTTACTCATATAGACTCATTTCTACTCATTTCAATATGTTTTTGGGGGAGTGGGGGTGGGGATTGCATAAGATTGAGCATTTAATTAATTAAAATTCCATGCAAAATTACAGAAGGTCAGAATCGTATTTGTTGTTGATAACTGCTCCTGAGTCGATCACGATTCATTGTGACCCTAAGGATGAGACATCTCCAAGACCCTCTGTCCTCCACTGCTCTGCTTAATTCCTGAAACCTTATATCCATGACCTCCTTAATAGAGTCCATCCATCTAGCATGTGGCCTTCCTCTCTTTCTACTTCCCTTCACATTTCACAGCATTATTGTCTTTTCCAATGAGTCCCAATTATGACAGCCTCAGATTGGTCATCTTGGCTTCAAGGGAGGTTTCTGGCTTGATCCACTCTAGGACCCATTCATTTGTCCTTTTGGCTGTCCATGGGATCCTCAGCACTTTTCTCCAGCATCACATCTCAATTGCACTGATTTTCTTCCTATCATCTTTCTTAACTGTCCAGCTTTCACATTCATACATAGTAGTAGGAAATACAATGGCTTGTATGATTCTAACTTTTGTGCTGAGTTGTATATCTTTGCATTTTAGAATATTTTCTAGTTCTTTCATAGCCACTCTCCCCATTCTTAATCTTTTTTGGATTTCCTGATTGCAGTCCTCATTTCTATCAATATTTGATCGCAGGTATGGAAATTCTTTTACTATTTCTATTTCTTCATTGTCTAGGTTGAACTTGTGATGGTCCTCAGTGGTCATTATTTTTGTTTTGTTTATGTTCAACAGTAAGCCTGCCTTTGCACTTTCTTCTTTGATCTTCCTTAGTAGGTATTCCAGGTCTGTGAGGTTTTCTGCTAGTACTATGGTGTCATCTGCATATATTAGATTGATGATATTCCTTCCTCCTATTTTCACTCCTTCTTCTGTGTCCAAGCCTGCTTTTCTTCTAATATGTTTTGCATACAAGTTGAACAGATAGGGTGAAAGGATACAGCCTTGTCTGACCCCTTTGCCAATTGGGAACCATTCTGTAGTTTCTTGTCCTGAGTACAGATTCCTCATCAGGACAATCAAATGTGTTGGCACTCCCATGTCCTTAAGGGCATTCAATAGCCTTTTATCATCAATGCAGCCAAAGGCTTTCCTATAGTCTATAAAGAACTTGCTGATTTTCTTTTGGAATTCCATGGTACGCTCCATTAGCCATCGTATGTTTGCAATGTGGTCCCTAGTGCCTCTTCCTTTCCTGAACCCCACTTGGACCCCTGGAATTTCTCTTTCCATGTATGGTTGGAGTCTATGTTGCAGAATTTTGAGCATGATTTTGCTTGCATGGGAGGTCAGTGCTATGGTTCTATAGTTGCTGCAGTCTCTTGTGTCTCCCTTTTTGTGGATGGGGATGTCTATTGATTGCTTCCATTGTTTTGTTTTCCATATCTGTTGACATATGTTGGTTGGCACTTAAGATGATTCTGTCAATGTGAATTGCAGCAGTTCAATTGGAATATCATCTATTCCTGGTGACTTGTTTTTCACTATTTCTCTTATTGGAGTTTCCACTTCATTTTTTAAAATTTGGAGTTCATCTTTATATGGCTCTTCATCCCATGTGTCCTTCATTTTGTCATTTGGGTTGGGGGGTGGGTGGGAAGGGATTATTTTTAAAAAAAATTCTATTGTACTCTATGTATTTTTATTGTTGTAACCCGCCCAGATTCTTTGTGATTGGGCGGGCTATGAATAAATTATTATTATTATTATTATTATTATTATTATTATTATTATCTCTTTTGTATAAGTCTTCTGTGTATTGCATCAAACATCTTTTTATTCCTTCCTGGTCTTGGATTATCTTATTTTTATTGTCATGGATCGTCCAAGTCCTTGGTTTAAATTTTCCTTTGATTTCCCAGATCTTGTGGAATAGATCTCTTGTTCTTCCCTTTTTGTTGTTGTCTTCTAGTTCTCTGCATTGGTTATTGTAGTAATTTTCTTTATTTTTCTGCACAAGCTGTTGTACTGTTGCATTCATAAAACTTAGTTTGTTTCTATCTCTCTTTTGTTTCTGTTCTCTTATTTTCTTTATTGCTTGTATTTTTTTCTGTCATCCATATTTTTTCTCTTTCTTTTTGTGTATTGAAAGTGTCTGTCTGCATTCTTCTTTTATTATGTCCCTGGCTTTGGACCATAGTTCCTCTGGTTGTCAGTCTATTATGCTTAGTAATGCAAATCTGTTTCTTATGTTGTCAGTAAATTCTGTTGATTTATTTTTTACATCATATTTTGGTATAATCACTGGTTTTGTTTTCTTCTTGATTCTTACTCTTATTTTTGTTATCAGTAGTTTGTGATCTGTGCCACAGTCAGTGCCTAATATCATCTTGGCTACCAGTATAGAGTTTCACCATCTTTTGCTTCCAATTATATAGTCTATTTGATTTTTGTGTTGACCATCTGATGATGTCCATGTTTATAGCCTTCTTTCTGGTTGTATGAAGAATGTATTTGCAATGAATAGGTTATTGGCTTCACAAAAATCTATCAGATGCTCACTTGTTTCATTTCTTTTGCCTAATTCAAATCTTTTTTTTGAAAAAATGTTTTTTTTTTTATTCTTCTTTGCTTCCAACTTTTGTGTTCCATTTATGATCAGCTTAACATCCTGTGTTTATGTGCTGTCAGTTTCTTCCTGTACTCCTTCATAGAATGTATCAATTTTTTCCTGTTCTGCCTGTGTAGTTGGTGCATATACTTGAATTATGGTGATATTCATAGGTTTACCATGGAGCCTTACTGAAATGATTCAGTCTGATTTTACATTGTATCATCTTACTGCTTTTGCCACATCTTTTCTTAGTATGAAAGCTACCCCATTTCTTCTTGTCTTTTCATTGCAAATTTGGGTGGGGGGTAATCATTGTTGCCTCCTTTTTAGCTCAACTGGAGTGGAGTTAGTGGACTATGCTGGCCAGAGAGAAGAACTTTTCATTGGACTGGTTTGCCTCTTATGTTAAAGAGTGCACTGGGTCTCTTTCATTTATCTTGGTGAAAATGGCTTGGGCTTGCTCATGGGCAAGGCCTCCCATTCACAGGCTCTGTTTTTTGTGATAATCATGCCAGATGGCCTCTTGTATATTGGGAGCACCTTGAGCTTCCTTCTCATGTTTCAGTCAACCTCCTTGGTGGGAATTACTTGGTCTTGCTCATGGGCAAGGGCCACATTCTACAGACTGTGGTCTGACATACTTTTATTAGGCTATTTTCCCATGCCAAGTTTGAGGCTGAGGGATCCTTGATATATTGAACTTGTCCATGGAAGGGTGAATAGGGAAGTTCATAATGTCTTGCATGAGGGGTTGGATCACTTTATTTGACATTTGCTGTACTTTTCCAATGGCCAGAGCACCTTAGGGCTGATGGCTTTCATTTATATGATGAAGGGAATGTTTTGTTCCTGGGGTATCTACGAGCAGCAGTAAAGGCTGTTTTGGACAGCCTGTTGGGGGAAAGGGACTAAGCAGATGCTTGTCCCTTGTCTGTGGCAGTTAGTGGGGAGAGAATATACAAATTCACTTTACACTTGGCACCCTTTTGGTGAAGTGTTAGATTCTAGAACAGGTTCAACAAATCAAGGGCTCTGGGGTGGGGGTGGGGAAGCAGTCTGCACTTGGGGCTCACCTGGTTGTTTGTTCTCTCTCATAAAGTTGTGGAGCTTTAGGGGGAGTGTCCTGGGTTTGCCTTCCAGATCTTGACTGGCTGGAGAGAAACCATATACTGGATTGCCCTTGAGGTTAGGTATTATGCCCAAGGGAAGGATGAGGAGATGGCCACAGCGTGACACCTGGCCTCTGTTGGAGCTACATCAGGTTGCTCCCCTTCTTGCTCTTTCACAGATTAAATGCACTTAAATAGGTTTTAGGTCAAATAAAGTGGTCTTTGTTTAAACCCAAAGTTTTGTGTCTGATCTCTTTATTTCATGGTTGATCATCAAATCATAGAATCTTAGAGATGGAAGGGTCATTTAGTCCATCTCCTCCCATGCAGGAATACACAATCAATGCACTCCTGACAGATGGCCATCCAGCCTGTTTAAAACCTACAAAAAAGGAGACTCCACCACACTTCAAAATAGCATATTCCACTATTGAATAGGTCATAGCATCACAAAGTTCTTCCTAATTTTTAAGTGGAATCTCTTTCCCTGTACTTCAAATCCATTGTTCTGTGTTCTAGTCTCTGGAGCAGCAAAGAACAACCTTGTTTCATCTTCAGTGTGACACCCTTTCAAATATTTGAACATGAATATAATGTCATCTTTTGACCTTCCGTTCCCCAGGCTAAAGATAGCCAGCTCTCTAAGGTGTTCCTCATGACATAGGGCATGGTTTCCAGGCTTTTTACCATTCTGGTTGCCCTCCTCAGGACATGTTTCAGCTTGTCAATATCCTTTTTGAATTTTGGTTTCCCAAACTGGACACAATATTCCAGATCATGTCTGACCAAAGCAGAATAGAGTAGCCCTATTACTTCCTTTAGTCTGGACATACAACTCCTATAGATGCAGCCTAGAATCATATTGGCATTTTAAGCTACCTCTTCACACTCTTGATTCATGTTCAGCTTTTGGTCTACTAAGGACCTTATCCCACGCTGCTGTAAAAGTGGCAAGAAAGCGATATAAGCATCATCCCACTACTATAGCGCTAGCAATCCCCAGAGATAGCAATGGCCAGCACACGCAACTGGCATCATCGCGCTATTGACGATATCGCGATGATGCCCCCCCACGGAAAGCGCATTTGCAGAGCACACTACAGCATGGTATAGTGAGATGATTCCGGCAAGCATATTCTTGCACATGCACTAACTTTTTGCTTTGGCGTCAACACATCACCAAAAGTACTACAAAACATGTTATCATTCACCCCTATGCTCTGCCTGCACCCTACAACCCAGCACCCACATGACAGGAAAATGTCCACCGGCTGTGTTTGTGTCCCTATGCAAAAAGGAAACACGTCATAGGATGCTGCCAGAAAGAACGATGGGAAATAGTGCTAGGAACGATGGGTTATGAAGTGGAAATGCTCACGGGGAGGGAATTGCTGACCATACCTACAGCGCTAGCGCTTTCATAGCGCTAAGAATCAGCTCGCGCTATTGCAATGCCTGGTGAAACAGACATTCAAAAGAACGTGAATGATGCTGCATTCCGAGCGGTCTCTTGCCGGATTCTTAGCGGCATCGTGGGATCAGCCGGAAAAATTTAGCGCTATAGCGCCGGATTCTTAGTGGCTTCTTAGCGACGTCGTGGGATCAGTCGGAAAAATTTAGCGCTATAGCGCCGGATTCTTGGTGGATTCTTGCTGCTTTTGGCCCCGTGGGATAACGTCCTAAGACTCTTCAGTCTGTTTCACATGGAATGTCATATACATATCAGAATGCCAATAAGGAGAACAGTAACACCTGGCAATTCAAGGTTGTCATCATCATCCTATTGAATTTGTGGCTGAAACTATCCTACCCTTTTTCACAGTGTTCCTTTCCACACTCCTACCCAAAGACACAGAACAAATTACATATGGGTGAGAAAAAATGCACAGGGGACAGTTTGGAGTGGCCATTTAATATATTTTTAAAAGCAAATGGGGGGGGGGAGAGATTGGGGTGGAAAGAATAAAACAACCTGTCCTTTACTACCTTTATTTAAACTCAGATTCATTATTCCTCAGGCTGTTTTGGGTTTTAAAATGAGTGGGAAATTAATAATAATAATAATAATAATAATATACTATATAACGTGTGTTTTGATTTTAAAGAAAGAATTGTCTCATTTTCAGCATGCCATGTATAGATAATAATACTGGTTGTCTTTCAGAAAAGTACAACTCAAATGATCAAATCCCTACAAAGAAAGTTTACAACATTTGGAGGCTCTTTAGCTTAGAAAAACAGAAGTTGAATATGTGGAGACATGGGGAAAGTAAATGTATTTCTATGTGGTGGGGAAGCAGATGGGTGAATTATTATCCTTCTCTCCTAATAATAAGGGAGAGAGACACCAGGCCCAGCACCATCGGGCCTAGAATAATAAGAAGAGCCCTCCCTCTACTCCATCTGATGTCATCTGGGAGAGAGACACCAGGCCCAGCACCATCTGGCCTAGAAGAAGAAGAACCTTTACTTCTTAAAGGATGGGTGGATTCGGGATTTTTATGTTCGGTTTAGATTGCATTAATATATCTGTATGGAAATTTTAATGTTGTAAGCCTCCCCGATTGCTCTGCAGAGGGGCGGGATATATATATATATATATTATTATTATTATTATTATTATTATTATTATTATTATTATCTGAACCTGGAGTCAACCAATGGAGTTGAATGTGGAAGATTCAGGACAAATAAAAAAGGGAAGGAATATTCTTGTAATGCACAGGTAATGAAGGGCCGATGAAGATGGCCCGTTTGGGGTGGCTCTGAGCTGCCCCTGGGAGTGGTGGATCAGGGCTGTGGCAACTACACACCGTGGCCACAATATTTCTTTTTGCTGGCCCAGAAAGAGTGGCAAAATGCCTCTCCTTTTGGGGACAGCAAATCTTGCCCTTTGAGCTGCCACAGTGGTTCTTTTGTACTCTTTTGGCATAATGTGTGCACACACTGCACCAAGAGGACTCCCTGACACCTCACGCCATGTGGACAGGCATGTGGCATTGGGCTGGCATCAGGGCAGAGTTGGGGTGGCCAGAGTGTGGTTGCCCTGCCCCAACTCCACCCCCAGGCTGACCCTTTTGGCTGGTCTACATCGGCCCATAGTCAGTACTGAAGAAGTAATGATGGTAGCCAGTTCAGTTGATTTTGAAAGAATTTGAGGCAAAATCATGATGGATAAGGTTAAGTAGCTAGTAATCATGATTGTATGTGCAATTCTAGATATTCTTTATGGCTTGGCTGAAAAGGAACTGATATTACACATGACAAGGCACAACACTTGTGGCCAACAAGAACTAGAAACAAATACTGCTTTGGCCTTGGTCTAGAGTTAATTGAAAATGAGAATAGGTAGTTAACAGCTTTTCTTTCTTAGGGGATTACAGGATGTTTTTTGTTCCTGGTAAATATAAGCTGACATAGACAAAACAGAGCATAGAAGCCAGAGTAACTCAGGAGGAAAACAATTGAAAATGCAGCACTTTCTTCTTAGGCTCACTCTTTGATGCAAGCTGAGGATTCCAAAGATTGCGTGGGTTTTGTCCTGCAGGGAGAAGGACTCTTAGAGATGATTACTGATCCAGTTGCCAAAAATAAATAAGGCTTTGTTGTAAGGACACAATCAGAGTGACTAAGAAGCTGAGCAAACACACTGGGAATCATAGAATATGGCCTCAAACAACTACTTCTCTCAGAAGTGTGAGAATCTGACTATTCATATAAAGGAAAAACATAAAGCCTTAGTGAAATTATTATGGGAAGCCTGCCATGTAAGATTAATGTGTGGACTCTATTAAGGAGGTCACAGGTATGGGGTTGCAGGAGAAGCAGAGCAGTGGAGGACAGAGGGTCTTGGAGATGTCTCATTCATAGGGCCACCATGGGTCGAGATCGACTCAAGGGCAGTTAACAACAAACAACAAAAATATATACAGGGTAAATGTTAGAACATACTATAATACAGAATAATGTGAACTCTTTCACCCAATCAAGGGATAATGGCAGGATTAAACCCCTGATTTTCCCCATGTGATAAATTCCCAAGACAAGTTTATTAAGTTCACACAGGCTATAACTACTTTGCAGCAACAAAAAGGGAAAGTTCCTGAAGACAATATTGTGCACGATTATCTTCAGTATTTGCATAGCTGAGCTAAATCATCCTGTTTGCTGCATTATGAACCAGCTAAAGTCAGTCCAGGCCAGCCTTATGGTCATGTAGTTCTGTAAGTTCTACAGACAAAGTCTTTTCAGTTGAAGACACACAAATAAACAGTTGAAGATACACAAAATGGAGACCCTTTGATTCAAGCTTTTAAAGTCCCCCCCTCCATAGTATTGTGGCAGAATAGACTGGAAACTGTCTTCTTTAAGTTTCTACCTATGGGATTTAGTGGGATGTAATACAGGGTTAACCAGTAAGAACCAGAGAAATGAAGAATAAGTTGCTTTGGTATCTGGAAACAGTGAGATAGGGAGTTAGGCAAATGGGAAGAGTCCAGTTGGAAAGAAAACAGTGGTCCCAGGGGCAAATTAGGAATTGTTAGAAATGCATCTAATTGAGTTGTGGGTGGGAATTAGCTTGACAATGATATGTGTTTAAAATAAGGCTTTAAACAATAACCTGTTATTTTAGAACCATAGCATTTCTAGCCCCTAGCCATGCATCTACAAAAATATAGGACTATATATCTTTTATCCTGTAAACCGCCCGGATTGGGTAACCATTGGGCGGTATAGAAATAAATTTTATTATTATTATTATTATTATTATTATTATTATTATTATTATATGCCTAAATCACCTTACTCCTCTTGATATGTAGTGGGAGAATAATAATAATAATAATAAGTTTTATTTTTAACCCGCCCCTCTGCATCGCAATCGGGGCGGCTTACAACAATTAAAAGATACAATAGTTAAAAGACAGTCCAATATCCCAATCCCTCCACCCACATCCCTCCCACGCCCCTTAAAATAAAATTAAACTTGAAGATATTAAAACAAATAAATACATGACAATATAAAATTACAAGCAAACAGGAGGCTTGGGGAGGAGAAATCCAGTGTTCATTCTCTGAGGAGAGTTATTCTGGGAAGGCCTGCCGGAAGAGGTCCGTCTTAACTGCTTTCTTAAAGGCAGTAAGTGTTGTAGTAAGACGGATCTCATCCGGCAGGCCGTTCCATAATTTAGGGGCAATGGCGGAAAATGCCCTCTGCGAGGTCTGTGTAGACTTTGACCTCGGCTGTAGTAGTAGGTTCTTGCCAGCTGACCGAAGGGCATGGGGGGGCTCATACGGGGAGAGGCGGTCCCTAAGATAAGTTGGACCCAAGCCATGTAGGGCTTTAAAGGTCAAAACCAACACCTTGTACTGCGCCCGGAAACTAATTGGCAGCCAGTGGAGGGATTTAAGCACTGGTGTAATATGCTCCCTCCTGGATGTTCCGGTGATTAATCTGGCTGCCATATTTTGCACCAACTGAAGTTTCCGAGTTAGGCACAAGGGTAGCCCCATGTAGAGTGCATTGCAGTAATCTAGACGTGAGGTTACCAGTGCGTGCACAACGGTTTCCAGGTCTTTCTTATCCAGGTATGGACGCAGCTGGAGTATCAGCCGAAGCTGATAGCTGGCACTCCTGACTGTCGCACTCACCTGGCTAGTCATGTGAAGCGACGAGTCAAGGAGTACCCCCAAACTGCGCACATAGTCCTTGAAGGAGAGCGTGACCCCATCCAGGACTGGGGGCTGTAATCCCGGACCCGGATTCGGACCTGTAACCGTGAGCACCTCCGTTTTGTCTGGATTCAGCTTCAATTTGTTTTCCCTCATCCAATCCATTACCGCTCCAAGGCAGTCATTGAGAGGAGAGATGCCATCAGAGGTCTGAGACGATGATTTGGTCATGGAGAAATAAATCTGGGTGTCATCAGCGTACTGAAGACACCGTGCTCCATGCCTCCGAATGATCTCTCCCAGTGGCTTCATATAAATGTTAAATAGCATTGGAGACAGAATGGCGCCCTGAGGGACGCCACAATTAAGCTCTATTTTAGAAGAGCAACTGTCCCCAAGCCTCACTCTCTGGGATCTGCCCGAGAGGAAGGAATGGAACCACTGCAAAGCAGTGCCTCCAATTCCTAGCTCTCTCAGCCGATCCAAGAGAATGGTGTGATCTATAGTGTCAAAGGCCGCTGAGAGGTCCAAGAGCACCAGCAGGGTCACACTTCCCCTGTCGATGCTCAAGCGGAGGTCATCGGTCAGAGCAACCAAGGCAGTCTCAACCCCAAATCCTGTCCTGAAGCCAGTTTGAAATGGATCGAGATAATCGGTTTCATCCAAGATAGCTTGGAGCTGGGAGGCAACTGCCCTCTCGATCACCTTGCTTAAAAATGGCAGCAAGGAGACTGGTCTATAGTTGTTTCTGTCCAGGGGATCCAGGGATGGCTTTTTAAAGAGTGGCCTAACTGCCGCCTCTTTTAAACAGGATGGTATATTGCCTTCCCTGAGGGACGCATTGATTGTGTCTCGGAGAAACACCCTCAACGCGTCCCCACCCTGGACGACCAGCCATGATGGACAAGGATCGAGAGGGCAAGTTGTCTTCCTCATCCTTCCAAGCAACTTGTCCACGTCCTCGGTACTCACAAATTGAAATTGATCCAGTGAAATGCCATCAACGGAGTTACTGGACGCCCCGTCCACAGATCCTGCCAAAATATTGGTGTCCAAGTCAGCTCTTATCCGAGAGATTTTATCTGCAAAGTAGGTATTAAATGCCTCACAGCAGGCTGTCGTCGGGTTAAGTAGAGGATTCGGCGCAGAAGGTATCTGCGTCAGATCCCCCACCACCCTAAACAGTTCTGCCGGGCGGGACTCTGCAGACGCAATACGTGCAGAACAGAAGGATTTCTGCGCTGCACGTAAAGCCTCCCTATAGGAGTCAAGATGCTTCCTAAGGCGAGTTCTGTCGGATAAGAGACGAGTCTTTCGCCATTCGCACTCTAGTCGCTGTCCAACCCGCTTCATCCTTCTAAGCTCTTCTGTATACCATGGTTTGCGGTTCGAAGCGGGTTGGAAAGGACGCTTGGGAGCGACCTTGTCGATAGCCTTGGTAAGATCGGTGTTCCACGTGTTAACCAAAGCTTCGGCAGAATCGCCGGCATTACTCACCATTAAACCCTCTAAGGCTTTCTGGAAACCAATTGGATCCATTAGCCTTCGAGGGCGGACCATTCTAATAGGTCCACCACCCCCGGGAGGGTGAACAATAGCCTTTAGTTCCACCTTGACCAGAAAGTGACCAGAAAGAATGAGAGGAAGGGTTGTGGTCAGACAAGTTTCCCAATGTAAGGACCTTTATAGAGTGCCAGAAATAATGCAGCTTGAGGCCACTTTAACTGTCCTGGCTCAATGCTAGGGAATCATGGGAATTGTAGTTTTTTTCTGAGATATTGAGCCTTCTCTGTCAGAGAATTCTGGTGCCACAATAAACTACAGTTGCCATTATGCCCTAGCATTGAGCCAGGGCAGTTAAAGTGGTCTCAAGCTGCATTATTTCTGGCAGTCTGTAAAGGCCCTAAGTAAAGGGCAATCTGGGGCTGTGTCACAAACATGTAACACAAAAACATCCACATCTTTATCCAAATGTGCAAGATCCAGTTTTATCTCCTGTTATCCCAGGACCAGGCCTCCACCTTCCCCTCATATTTCTATGTGAATTTAATATTAAGAGGGAAGCTTGGGGTGACCTAGCCATGATCCCACTGTGGACACCTGACTTGCTTGCATGTGGAAAAAACAGTTAGGGTTAGCCAGAGTCTAAAAGTCACCCACCATGATGGGATTCCCAAGACTCCAGCCTAATCCCTTTTGTCTACAGAGGGCAGTGAGAGGATCATGGCCAAAGGGATTGCTCGAAACTACCTGAGACAAGGGAGCACTGGCAAATACATTTATCTACCACATTTACAGTAATCACCCAACTACCTGCTTCTAGTCCAAACTATTCTTTCCTCCCTGGGAAACCATTTAGGAGAGCTTTCAAACCTTGGTTTCTGCCCCTAAGACACAATTCAAGTTATATATACAGCTAGCAAAACATCTAGCCTTCAATCTAGCTTGCAAGCAGACAAGCACTCTGTTGGTTTGACTAAATTAGGCTCTTCAGTACACTGGCTAATCCGCCCTTTGCCACAGCGGTTATTAATAGTTTTCTCCATTCTGGACTCCCATCAATTTAAATCAAGATCCACATTGGTAAGTATCACCATTGGCAAGACCTCAAATCCATTCACCTCTCCAACCTTTGCTTCCCTAGCTCTTGTGTGTGTGCATGAGTGCATGTGTTGTGTGCATGTGTCCAGATCAGGGGTAGGCAACCTTTCCCCTTTAAGGGCTGATGGACTTCAGCTCCCAGAAGCCTCAACAATGTTGGCCAATAGTCCCATGTTGACCAATAGCTCCTGGGATTCTGGGGGGTGAAGTCCCTCGGACCTTAAAGGGGAAAGGTTGCCTACCCCTGGTCCAGATTATTTCACCTAACAAAGGACAAAAACCTATTTGAATTTGCCTCTGGTGTTCTGAGTGATTTGGACCTGGTATAGCTGGGCTGATCTAAAGACTGCTGTTGCCCCAGTTGAACTGTGGGAGAAAGGTGGGATACAAATCCTGGAAATAAATAAATAAATAAATAAATAAATAAAATATCTCTAATTTGACCTTATGCTATAATTCCCATAAAACTAGATTAATCTGTGGACATCCACCCTGGACCCCAGCCATTTGGGTAACACTCCAACATGTGTTTGCTCATAAAGAGTTCAAAGCAGATGTTAAATCATTTCCTTTCCATTCTACTTTTTTTTAAAGTTTTACTTCCATACTATGTTAGTTTGTAGCACAAGATTTTTCAAGTTGAAAAAAATAACTGTGATACTGTAGTAGAAATAACAGGCTATGAGCTATTCAACCCACAGCATCTCGGGTTACTTGCAGAGCAGAGAGAGGACCTTGATAAATTTGTAAACACAGTTTATTATGCTGGCTGTCCCAAAGGAATTGGCATTCCAAATCTTTGGGCCCAGAACAGAGGAAAATGGCTTCATTTTATACACCATCAAACAAAGAAATCCAATTCTCACACCTCATTGGGCATTTCTAACTCTAAACATATAAGAATCTCAACCAATGAGAATAAATATTTCAGAATATATTATAATCTACTTAAAATACATTCTAGCCATGTACCAACCACATACCAACCTCCTTATCAGTACCATGGAGTCTTCCCTTCTATCAATGATTTATTATGGCTAACATATACCATCCTGGCGTCTAATGCATTCAGGGTCCTTCAAAAGGTCAGGCAGTATCCAAACATCCCTGAATATTCTTTCTGTTAAAACCTTCTAACAATTCATCCCTTCTAAGAGGCCTCAACTCCCAGAATCCTCTCTGTGTGGCTGCTTGGCACTTGGCATCTATTTCTACATTTAATTCTATACATTTCTAACATAGATAGCTAAAATATATTGATTATTGAAACTCTTCCACCCCAATACATATAGTTCTTTTCCTAAGGAAGTAGAGCAGTGTTCCATTCCCAGACAATTTATATTCCTATGGAAGAGGGTGCATGGTTGCACAGAAGTGTGCATATTTTTCTGCTTAAAAGACAGAGAAAAGGAGGAGAAATGCAGTTCAAGTTGTACCTTTGCATGAGATTTTGGAAACATAGGAAGACAATGAACTTTATGTGTTGTTTGTCTTTATGTATTGTTTGTTGCAGGCACACACACACACACACACACCTCCAAATGGTGTTGGGCCCCATCTACTCAGTACTATCTTTGCTGGCTGACTGGAGATGCAGTTGAATAGCATCTGGAAGGCCAAAAGTGCTATTCACAGGCATCAATCACACATCACTGAGCACTGGATCTATTCTGGATTTTAGTATAATTTTTAAAGACATTATCAAAGACACTATCTCTTCACACAGGGGTGGCTGCAATGTTCCACAGGCATGGATACTACAAGTTATCCCTGCCTAATTACTTGTACTGCCTCACTATTAATTAGGACACTATTAGTATCCATTGTTGAGGGACCAGGAGCCAAGAAGATTTTAACCAACGTTTTCAAGTATAGTGATTTTTTTAAAAAAATAAAAAATGTATACATCTTAAATTTAGCAGTAACAATGGATAAATTGGGCTGTGGAAGTGTTCTGTAAGAGAACAGTCTGTCTCCCATTCCTGTTGTCCCTTCAGCATCAGGCAAATTCTTTTGTAGTAAGGTAGGTATTGAACAGTCAACTGAGAGCCAAAGATATTGTAGTAAATGTTGTAGTATATGTGCTGTTAAATTTATCTTTCTGCCAGAATGAGGAGAATTCATAGAATCAGTGTTGGAAGAGACCACAAGGACAATTCAGTCCAACCCCTGCCATGCATTCCTGGCAGATGGTCATCCAGCCTCCAAAAAAAAGATGACTTCGCCAAACTCCAAAGCAGCCTATTCCACTGTTGGACACCTACAGTCAGGAAATTCTTCCTAATTTTTAGGTGGCATGTCTTTTCCTGTAGCTTGAAGTTGTTGTAGCTATTCATGTCTGCAGACCCCAAGCCTTGGCTTCCTTGATTGATTCAATTGATCTGTAATGCAGTATTCCTCTTTTCTTAACTGCCTTAACTTTATTTTCCAATAACTTTCCAATTAGTGCTTCTAGTGCTTCAATCTTGATTTGCTCGATTTATTTGGTTTGTGTAAACATAACAATATTATTTAAAACATACAGATCAATCATTCCTCTTCAAAGCAAAGGCAATGTTGTTTTTTTATGAGCACAATGTCAAGGGCACACTCCTTTCTAATACTGTCTTGACTTATTTAGTGCAGGTATCACAAAGGACATCCTGAAAGATAATCCTATTGCACCTTTGTATTCTTACTGCAAGTTGAGTGTTAAATCTCTCTGCAAGGAAGCATCCATTGATGCCATACTGTCACATTTTGGAGCAACTGAATTTCATGAAGACTCTTCAAAAATAGTCCTGTGTGGACTCCATTGAAATAATCCAATATTTGATGATGATGATGATGATGATGATGATAATGATGATGATGATGATGATGATGATGATGGCTGGATCTAACCTTTTCAGCTTGCTAGAAATCACACTGCAGACTGAGAAAAGCTTTAAACTCAGCATCTCAAATCAATATAACTGGTAGAAACAACAACAAAAATAAGCCTGGATTCTATAGGTACTGTTAAAATTGTAGTTCTTCATGTGTGTGTGTGTGTGTGTGTGTGTGTGTGTGTGTGGTGGTGACGGGGATTAAATTATTGTAGAACTGGTGAATTAGCAGGAAATGTCAACAATCTTTAGTAACAATTACATCAGTTCCCAGGAGCAATATATCTTTGGCTAAATGGCTAAGTTGTGAAGATCACCCTGGGGTAGCCCAAGTCATTTTTCTTCTTGAGACAAAAGTCAAAATTCTCACCCCGCTCCAAAATCCAAAGAGATTATTAGTGGAATCTTAAATCAACATTGGACATGGGATAATCCTCAATTACACCTGAATCAATAGGCTGGGTTAAGGCCGCAAAAACAAGCTCTCTGGTGTACATGGATGTGTCCTCCAACAAATAGGAATAGTGTGCAAGTACAGGAGAAACAGCAAGGAGGCTGCTATGATTGCTCTCCACCATCACCTGCATCCATGGCAATTGCCTTTCTCTGGCTAATGGTAGAGTCAGCCTAGAATTTAGAAATAACTAGTTGCAAGCAAGACATTACTTGAAATTAGTCTCCTTTCCCAGCAATTAAAATAAATAACTACAGATCTAACAACTATAATTTGATATGAAATAATTTCATGTCTTTCTGTATATAGTTGTGACTTTTAAATTTCCTTTCATAAATAAAATTATCCTTCACTCAGGGGTGGTGGAGGAATATCATAGTTCAAATGATATGTCCTGATACTGTAAAAGCTGAGTCCTACATATACTATTGCATTCAGATTTTTAAAAGGATCTGAAAGTAACTATTTTAATTACTTCTTAGAAATGGGGGGAGTTACTTGTAAAAACTGTATGATAACAATAATTCGCTGGCTGTCCCTGACTAGAAGCTTTCCAAAGCTACCCAGTAAATTTATGACTGGGTCAACATTACAGCCAGAGGCTTAACATGTAAGAATGGCCAGGATACTATTGGTGCACTCTGTTAATGGCTGAACTTTTTCTGGGGTCATACAACAATGACATGGATAATCAGACAGAATCTGCCAGCTCTGAGAAGCCTATTTCATGTTTTCATTAAAGTTTTCATGGCTGTTGATTTCCTGGCCTTCCTGTTGCCACCATCACTGCCAGTGCAGTTATGACACTCTAGTGTGCCAACAGGATTCCAGCCACAGTTACAAACTATTAATCACAAGCTATTTCTGTTTTTTTGTGCTCTTTGTTATATTTATCCATCATGGATACTCACTAGATATTTGAAGATTGATTGCAATGAATTTCATATGACAAGTTATTTAATGGGGTAACAACAACAATCTGAAACTCCAGAATGCACAATGTTGAAAGAACTCTTTACTAGCTTCTGAGTATTGATAATTGATACTGCTGAAAGTTGTACTGTATCACAAGTTTGGGTCAAAGATTTTAGTTTAGTTTTCTGCTTCAAATTACAGTATGCAGTTTTCATTTTGGGTCTGAGTCATCTTCTTGTAACAATATATAAATCACTTTTTTCATTACTCATCTGCCAGGAGCCATAGGAGCATAAATGGTGAATTATAGGAATAAGAAAATTATAGGCATTTTGTATTGGTTGTAGTCTTGTTTCTATGGCTGTAGTGGGAAAAGATGGATATAATTTGTAGCCTTGGTAACAAGGACTTTGAGGGACAGCCCCACAAAATGCTCAGATTTCAATGTGTGAGAGAGAAAATACATAATGTTACACTACCACTTTATTTGGAAGGGGAAAAAAGCTTTTTCAGGAACACTTGCCTCTTTGGTCACTTTATCCACTGCTATTGACTGACAATTACTTCTGTTGGATTTCATTTATGTATATTTATCCAATGAGGCAAGAAAAGGAACATCTTTTAATGGTATCTTTTAGCTCATGCTTAAGCAATTAATGTTTTGATTAAAAAGAAAACATGCAGTTAGAATCTCAAGAAGAGAGAATCAGACCATGGGGGATATTGCATCTCCACCATTCCTGCTGCCTGATCATGCCACATACTTTCAACTATTTCACAGGTGAAAACTGGGGCATGTGTGGCTGAGCAACACCAGAGTGTGGTTACAAAAAATGTGGCCAGGCAACAAAAGGCCGAAAACTGGGGGAGGGATCCAAATCCATGAATATAATACTCTTGTGCACATGTGTGCACACAACATGATCAACAATAAATGTAATTATAGAATACATCATTCTAATATCAAAACATATTTTTGACCTGTTTAGAATTACAGCTTTTTTTTTTCACTGATCCACTGTATGAACTCTATACTGTATGTCCAGATACAGGAAGAGAGCTGAATGCCTCTCCACTCATCCCTCTACTTTCCAGCAACATAGAAATGCCCTTGTTGGAGGATTGCTGCAATACTGAAAATGAAGGAAGGGATGGGGTGGGGTGGGGGGGTAACATACCACTGTATTTACTTAGAAGTTATTTTATTGAGTGTTCATTGAGCATAGTGTAGTTGCTTGAGTGTTGGATCAGGACTCCAGGAGACCAGGGTTTGAATCCCCCCACTTAGGGCCTAAGCAGATGGCGCAAAGAGCCGTCTTCAAGGCCAGGAAGGGGAGAGGCAGCCTCACGCTGGGCACCCCAACCCCTTTCCCAAAACGTCGTTGGAGCGGCCAGCCCTCCGTATGGCCAGCGCTCCAATGACACACTTCCACTGCAGCGTCCACAAACGCTGCAGCGGAAGAGGAGCCAAAGGTGCACCGGACACCTTTTGTGGCTCACCTTCGGCATCTTGTGGAAGGAGCACTATTTTAGCGCTCCTTCCTGGAGCAGGGATGCTGCGCCGCGGGGCCGAGAAATACGGATGCCTTGGCCCCAATCCGCAGCTTCCCAGGGCAGCCCCGTGCCGCCCGTCTGCTTTCCCCCTTAGTCATGGAAACCCATGGAGTTACTTTGGGCAGGTCACAGTCTAAGGGCCTAAGCAGACAGCGCAAAGCGCCATCTTTGAGGCCAGGAAGGGGAGGGGCAGCCTCACGCTGGGAGCCCCAACCCCTTCCCCAAAACGTCGTTGGAGCGGCCGGCCCTCCGCATGGCCAGCGCTCCGACGATGCACTTCCGCTGCAGAGTCCACACACACTGCAGCGGAAGAGGCACCAAAGGTGCTCCAGACACCTTTTGCGGTGCACCTTCGCCGTCTTGCAGAAGGAGCGCTATTTTAGTGCTCCTTCCTGGAGCAGGGACGCTGCGCCACAGGGCCGAGGAATGCGGATGCCTCAGCCCCAATCAGCAGCTTCCCAGGGCAGCCCTGTGCCGCCCGTCTGCTTCCCCCCTTAGTCTTTCAGGAAAACAGTGGCAAACATCTGAATAAATCTTACCAAGAAAACCTTAAGATAGGGTGGACATAAATTAGAGTCATTTGGAAGGCACATAACAACAATTCCCATTGAACTCATTGGGACTTACTTCTCAGTAGATATGTTAATGATTGCATTGTTAGTGTACTGTTACCTAAATTATTTGTGGGGGACCTAGAGATTCCTAGAGAGGTGTTCTCTCAGGTAAAAACATAGTGTTTTTGTTATTTGCAGTTTTTCTACATCCACTAGGGTCCTGTGCTCCTAACCCTAGCAAATGTAGAGGGACAAGTGTATTTCAAACCGTGGATGCTTGAATATGTGGATAAAAAATCCATGGATACAGAGGGCTGACTGTAATATGTTTTGTTCCAAACCTAGTACAAACTGCAGCAGTTTGCTTTTGCATGAGCCTAAAGGCAAGACTCTTCCTCACCTGTCCTCCCACTACTGCTGTATTAATTAAATGCAAACTACTTTTGCTTTTTTCATTTGCAGCAACAGAAGTAAGCAAGGACAAATAGGGGAAATGGTAGGAGGGGAGAGAAACTGAGACATTTTAAAATCCACTAACTGGAACTATCCCTGCCAAACCAGGACAGCTGCAAGATATGCAAGATTCCAAATCACTATTAATCTGTACTCATTTAATAGTCTTCCCCTCTACAGTTAAACCCCCAACATATGTGAGATTTAGGCTGACAAGGAATACAGTGATGTGCCTGCTCTCTCCCACTTGACCTTAGTAGCATGGTAATGATAACACCCAAATACAGCTATTAAAAACACTTAAGTTCACACCTGGATATTGTTTTTTATTTTGGCTCTAATACAATACAAAAGGCAGTAAATGCTTGAACTTTAGTTTTCTGACTAAAACTAAAAGAACAAGGAATACCCAGACTTCATAGAATCATAGAGTTGGAAAAAACCACAAGGGCCATCCAGTCGAACCCCCTGCCATTCAGAAAATCACAATCAAAGCATCCCCAACAGATGGTCATCCAGCCTCTGTTTAAAGACCTCAAAGGAAGGAGATGATCCCTTTCACATGTAGTCTTGTTAAGCCAGGTATCCCCCATCCTATATCTGTGTATTTCATTTTTCCACCCTAAGTGCAGTTCCTTACATTTTTCCATGTTAAAATTCATTTTGTTAGCTTTGGCGCAGCTTTCTAATCTATTAAGGTCTTCTTGAATTTTGATCCTGTCCTCTAGGTTATTAGCTACTCCTCCTAATTTGGTGTCATCTGTAAATTTGATAAGCATTCCTTCTATTCCTTCATCCAAGTCATTGATAAAGATGTTAAATAGCACTGGGCCCAGGATAGAACTCTGTGGCACCCCATTAGTCACTTCTCTCCAGGATGAAGAGGAGTCATTATTGAGCACCCTTTGGGTTCAGCCAGTCAACCAATTACAAATCCACCTAACAGTCACATTGTGTAGCCCACATTTTACCAGCAAATGCTGAGCTTGATGAGAACAAAAGACATAAAGTTCCATTAGTAAGTCATGTTTCTGGAGTTCATTTCAGAATTTCTTTCAGTGTGAACATGCATTAAAAAAAAACCCCATGTATTATATGAACAGAGGCGGGTGGGTTTTGGGATTTTTTTGGTTCTGTTTATATTGTATTAACATATCTTTATGTAAATGTTAATGTTGAAAGCTGCCCCGATTGCTCTGAAGAGGGGTGGGATATAAATTATTATTATTATTATTATTATTATTATTATTATTATTATTATTACTAGAGTCCACAATTTTTCCTCAAAGTTGATGGACACTGTTTTGTCCCACCCCCAAGGGTGGGGTTGGGTGCAGCATGTCCTCTGGCCTCCATCCCACTTTAAGCAAGAGGCTCCAACTAGTCTTAGCTGCTTAACAAAAACAAATTTATTCACAAACATAAAACAGGTAAACATGAGTATAGAAACAAAAAACAGTTTGATTAAGAGCAGCTTTCTCCCATCTTCTAACCCTATGGAGCATTCTCATCACTGCTCCCCAAGGACACAGCCTCCCCTAATTTAAGGGCTTTCAGTCTTCTCAATAACTTCCCATTCAAACTTTTCAAGAAACCAACATCCATCCTCCCAACTACAATGACCTTGAGGCCAAGGAGGCAGCTTGGAAAGGAACCACCCCTCTGGCCAGCCAGCCAGCCTCCATTCCCCCGGGGGAACAGGACGTCTTCCTTGGTACCCCTGTGGTCCCTGGGCATTCCCTTTTTCCACTCACCCTCACACCCCAATGCATTTGCCTCTACCACCTCCCCAATCCTTCCCTTCTCATGCCTGGCCACCTCTCTTCTTTTTCCATTTACTTTTCCATTCTCCGGTCCCTCTCTCTCAACCTGCTCACAGCTCTTCTCTATGTGGTTATCTCATCCATCCTCACTTTTCCCACCCAAGCATCCTCTTCCATGTCCTCCCCCTCTCTGGCTGCACCCTCACCTCTTATTTCCCTTAGGCCCTGCCTCCTTCTCTCCCCCCTCATGTCTGCCTCTTTCTCCTTTCCCATTGGGCCCCTCCCTTCATCCTTCCCCTGTCAACTGTTTGCATCTGTGGATCCACAGGGTCCAATAGTCCTCCTGTTTACTTCTCTCTCAATCTCAGGTAGTTGGTCCTGGGTTGCACTTTGTACTGCTGGTTTCTCCCTTGTTTCCCTGTGAGCGATGCACACCCCAAGCCCTCTGCTCTTGCCTCACAGACACAGACACATTATTTAAATTTAAAGACTTCTTTCTTTTTCTTTAAAAAGAATTTGTGGTTTAATACACTCAGGCCTGGCCCATGACAGTTTTGTTGCCTGAGCAAAATGACAAAATAATTTCCCTTCCCTTACAGCTTACAAAAGCTGACTGGGTTGCTCCTCTCAGGATGAGCATTCATACAATAATAATAATAATAAAATAAAATAAAAAAATCTCATGATAGAACAGTACCATCCATTTCACCTAGGTCTATAGGCTATCTCAGAAGGTATAGGTCAGACCACATATAACTTTCACAGCTCTGTCCTCTGTATGGCTGTTCACTTCATGCCACTCATCTTATGTCTGATGTGACTGTTCTACTTTTTGCAATGGTAGGGCCAACTCTAACAATACTTCACAAATCTGGACTGCAGAGACTGAATATGGAAAACAATATTTCTGGTTTTCCCAAATCAGAATCAACTGGATGTTGATTCAATCAAAACCGATCACCTAACAAACTGAACTGAATTATTGCAATTGGTCTATTGTTTGTTTTAAATGCCTTCTCTGTTTGTTTCATGTAACTAATTAAAATGTTTCTATTTTTAAAATATGATATCAAGTGCCTGTTGGGCCCAGAGTATTGCTGCATAGGAGGAAATTTATTTTTATGTTCACACATCACTGAAGATATGTTCATTTTAATGGGAAAAAATCTCTTAGAGTGTGCCGAATATACCTTCTGATATCTCATTTTTCAGTGTTACATGATTGTGCAGTTGACACCTTTCCTGAACCTCTTAAAACCTCTTCCTGAATATGATTTGGTACTTAGTCTTGAAATGCATAATGTCAGCCTACATGTGCCAATCATCCTTTTGTATTACTATTATGTATTGTACTATGACATTTGCAATATTTGACAATCCTATTTGAATGGAACACAACAATGTGGGACTAAATATGGATGAAAATGGTCTTTGCAACCAGAAGTTTGTTGTTTGTTGTTTGTTGTTTGTTGTTTGTTGTTGTTGTTGTGATGTGCCTTCAAAACATTTTTGACTCATGATTATCCTAAGGCAAACTGATCATGGGGTTTTCTTGGCAAGATTTGTTCAGAAGAGGTTGGCCATTGTCTTTCCCTGAGGCTGAGAGAGTGTGACTTGCCCAGGATCACCCAGTAGGTTTCATGGCTGAGCTGGGAATTGACCATGGGCTCCAGAGTCAAAACCAACACTCAGATAATTATGGCATGCTAAGAAAGTATCTCACTTCCATAATGAGTTACTCTAGTCCCGATGCCATACATGCAAAAAGTAGGGAAGAGTCAAATTTTACTAAAAGAACAGGAGACCAAAAAAAGCAGTAAAGAAGAAAAAGAAAAATGCAGCAGCAACAAGGTCATAAAACCAGACACATTTTTGATATTGTTCTTTGAACTTTAAAATTTAAAATTTATTTTTATTTCTGGATGTGATGGTTTTAATGTTGTTTTGTTCCAGTGTACTTTAAATGCACTATGCTCAGTGGCAGGTTATAACTCTAACATTAATCAGACCATGAATCCACTTTGGCTTTAGTACAACTTTAAACTATCAAAGGTTCTCACCCCAATTTTCAAAATGATTCAATAGCTGTGATAGCTCCCCACCCCAACTCACTTTTCAATTGATACAGTTCCTGTAATGTTGCCTTCTCCATGTTGTCAGAGAGTGGGGCCATCAATCAAGATGTGTCCAGCTGTTTTCAGGTAGCTGGGTATGTTGCAACAGGTAACTGCAGAGACCTCGTGGGATTCTCATGAACTGCCTGTAGTTGACATCCTTGAAATGCATTCAGCTACAGGAAAATGGCTGGACACATCTTCACTGATGACCCTGATCTCCAATGACAAAGAAATTGTGATATTGCAGGAGCTGCATCACTTGAAAGATGATTTTAAGGGGACTGTTTTTGCTCCTTGTGTGATCATTAAAGAATGCCAACTTTTATGTTGGTAATCAATTGTAACTAATTGTGTGTTTTTAATGTGTTCAAGATTTTTTAATATTTGTGGGGATAGTTTTAATGAAGATAAATAAATATTAAAAAGAACAACCAAAAAGTTAGTTGTGATGGTGTGAGTCCAAATTCCATGATTATAATTCAGCAATAGGAATAAGAAAAGATATGGCAAAAGCAGTAAGATGATACAATGCAAAATCAGACCAAATAATTTCAGTAAAACTCCATGGTAAACCTATGAATATGACCATAATTCAAGTATATGCATGAACCACAAAGGCAGAACAGGAAGAAATTGATAGATTCTATGAAGGAGTACAGGAAGAAATTGACAGCACACCAACACAAGATGTCAATCTGATCAATGGAAATTGGAACACAAAAGTTGGAAGCAAAGAAGAATCAAAAACAGTAGGCAGATTTGGATTAGGGGAGAGAAATGAAGCAGGTGAGCATCTGACAGATTTTTGTGAAGCCAATGACCTATTCGTCCTGCACTCTCAGAACATCAGGGAAGTATTTACTGGAATATCATAACACCAGACTAAAGGTAACTTCCCAGAGATCATTCATGGCCTCAGCTCCTAAGCTATGGAACAGCCTGCCGGAGGAGATTCGTCTTATTACCACACTAGAAGCCTTTAAGAAGGCGCTTAAGACGGAGCTCTTCCGGTGGGCCTGTCCACCTGATCTCCCCAATTTGTAACTCTAAAGACTAATTGTACCACCGATATGACATCCCAGATATGTGAAGATGATGACCAACTTGTGTACCGGATGGGGTATTGGTTTTAATTATAAGGATTGTGGGGTTTTTATTGTTGTCATGGTTCTATTTACTGTCTTTTATATATTGTCTTTTTTATATTATTTCATATTATTCTGTAATCCTGCTTTGATCTGCAAGGAGAGGCGGGAAAATACAAATAAAAACTATTATTATTATTATTATTATTATTATTCATTGCAAACACATTCTTCATACACCAGAAAGAAGGCTATAAACATGGACATCAACAGGTGGTCAACACAAAAATCAAATAGACTATATAATTGGAAGCAAAAGACGGTGAAACTCTATACTGGTAGCCAAGATTAGACCAGGCACCGATTGTGGCACAGATCACAAACTACTCATAACAAAAATAAGAGTAAGACTCAAGAAGAAAACAAAACCAGTGATTATACCAAAATATGATGTAAATAATAAATCAACAGAATTTACTGACAACATAAGAAACAGATTTGCATTACTAAGCATAATAGACTGAGAACCAGAGGAACTATGGTTTGAAGCCAGGGACATAATAAAAGAAGAATGCAGACAGACATTTTCAATAAACAAAAAGAAAGAGGGAAAAAAACATGGATGACACAAAGCAATAAAGCAATAAAGAACATAAGCAATAAAGAAGATAAGAGAACAAAAGCAAAAGGGAGATAGGAACAAACTAAGAATTATGAATGCAACAGTACAACGGCTTGTAGGGAAATTTAAAGAAAATTACTACAATGACCAATGCAGAGAACTAGAAGATAACAACAAAAAGGGAAAAACAAGAGATCTATTCCATAAAATCTGGGAAATCAAAGGAAAATTCAAACAAGGACTGGGATGATCCATGACAATAAAACAGAGGACAGAGGGTCTTGGAGGTGTCTCATCCATAGGGTCGCCATGAGTTGAGATTGACTCAAGGGCAGTTAACAACAACAAAAATATTTGCCCAAGAAATCTGATGAAAGAAAGAAAGGGGGAGAGAAACAATATTTCAACAACTAAAGCCTGATGGGGATTAATCTAAATGCAAAATGCCTCCCCAGGATCCAAAAGGGCTGCCCCACAACCAATCCACAAATCCACAAAAAATGCACTAAAATAAATCCAATTAAGCAAGCAAAATAATACAGATTAAAGTACTCCCCCCCCCCCGCCAGCCTTTGTCTCATTCCTGTCAATTAATGAAACCTGGTCTATTGATTATCCTGCAGACACAATGTTTTTACATCAGGAGTAGGCAACCTTTCCCCTTTAAGGGCTGAGGAACTTCAGCTCCCAGAATCCCAGGAGCTATTGGCCAACATGGGACTATTGGCCAACATAGCAGAGCTTCTGGGAGCTGAAGTCCCTCGGCCCTTGAAGGGGAAAGGTTGCCTACACCTGCTTTACATGATTCAACCCCCCAAAAACATAACCACAAAAACAGATAGGTAGAATGAAATACCAAACTGAGAAAGAATAAAGGTGAGGCAAGGAGTCCAAACAGCAAGGTTATCACACCAGAAGCAAGCTCAATCTAGCAAGTGCATAGGCAAAAGTCTGAGGAGATAGCAGAATGAAAAACCAAAAGAACTCACAAAGGAGTCACTTCAGCCTTAACTAAGGGGGAAAGCAGACTGGCGGCACGGGTCCGCCCTGGGAAGGTGCGCCGTGGGACCGAGGCATCCCCACGCCTCGATCCTGAGGCGCACCTTCCCCGTCCCTGAAAGGAGCGCTAAAATAGCGCTCCTTTCACAAGTCAGTGAAAGTGTGCCGCAAAAGTTTGCACCGCACTTTCACTGACTTTTCCGCCGCAGCGTGTCCGGACGCTGCGGCGGGAGGTTACCCTCAGAGCGCCAGCCATGCGGAGGGCCGGCGGCTCTGAGGGCAACCTTGGGAGGAGGAAGGGGCGCCGATCGTGCGGCTGCCCCTCCTCTTCCCTGCCTCCAGGATGGCTTTTTAAGCTGTCTGCCGAGGCCCTAACTCCCCCATCATGCGTCTTAGCTTGGACTCTTGCTTCTACCCAGCTTAATTCTAGCCTCTGTTCATGGAGGCCATCAAGGTGTACTCTTCCTGAATAGATGTCCCAGCCACCAAAAGATAGCCCAACCTGCTTGTCCTTGATTCTGTTGCAGTGATTGCCTACTGGTGTTATTATTTTAAGTGTGTTTTTGGGCCTTTGCAGACTGCCAGAAATAATGCACATTAAATTGAGGCACTGCCCTGGCTCAGTGCTAGGGAATCATGGGAACTGTAATTTATTGTGGCACCAGAGCTCTCTGACAGAGAAGGCTCAATGTCCCAGAAAAAAATACAATTCCCATGACTCCCTAGCACTGAGCCAGGGCAGTGCCTCAATTTAATGTGCACTATTTCTGGCAGTCTGCAAAGGCCCTTTATTGCCAATTGTTTAATACTATCTTAAAGGGGGGGATTGTGGGATATAAAATGTATATTTTAATGTTGTAAGCCACCCCGGTTGCACTACGCAGACAGGCGGGATGTAAATTATTATTATTATTATTATTATTATTATTATTATTCCGCTCAGCATCATTCACCATGCAGTCCAGGTATGTAAATGGCACAGGAGCTTTCTCAGTATAGTCACCTAGTATGTTTTCTTTTAACTGGTTACAGTGAAGGAATCTTTTAAAAAATTATAAACATTAATCCTCCTTTTCAGGAGGTTTTGTGCTTTGAAGTATCTAGTTGCAAGTGCAGTGACCTAAAATCTATTCATTTTTCTAGTAGCAATGACAGAATAACATGACATTACATTTTAAACCCAATCAGTTACAAGCTCCCTTGTTTTACAATGTTACAACATATGTTTGGTTAGTTTAACAGTAAAGAGTGTAAAGCTTCATAAAATGTTGCAGGAGAAATGTCATATAGTTCAGGTACTGGCTTATGCTCTGCCTCATGGGATTTAGTGTGTATTGACGTGATGATGGGGAGCCAGGAGGAAGTGGTCTAAAGCCACTTGCTGATCCCAACTAAAGTATATCAGTTGAAATAACAAGATTTATAAAAGTTAAAGTGTACCTTTACAGTCAGTAGTTGATTTAGATGAGTGCTATTCGAGATGGAACTAGGTGTTGGAGTCAGAATGGTGAATTGTGCACTACAGGCCAGTGACTTCTCTAAAAATAAAAATGAAAAAGTACACAGTTCCATTTGAGAAACAACAAATGGCTACTTTTGGAAAATTGTAGAGATAACTGTAACTGTTAAATAAAGCAATAAATAAAGAAATAACTTCCCAAGCTTGTCTTTACTTTTGTTGTGGCTAAAAAGACTGCCAGAAATAGTGCACACTAAATTGAGGCACTGCCCTGGCTCAGTGCTAAGGAGTCATGGGAATTGTATTTTTTTCTGGGACATTGAGCCTTCTCTGTCAGAGAGCTCTGGTGCCACAATAAATTACAGTTCCCATGATTCCCTAGCACTGAGCCAGGGCAGTGCCTCAATTTAATGTGCACTATTTCTGGCAGTCTGCAAAGGCAGTCACAAAGCAACCAATGCTACTGTTGTCACTGACCCCAACCACTGAACTGCCAGTTTCTTCTATACAAAGGGCAGCCATAATGTGAATTTTGAGATTAAATATTAAAATGCAAGCATTTGAACAGCTCATTATTCAAATGAAAGTTTTTGCAAGGAAAAACAAAGAAAATAGTACACCACACAGGATTAGGATACATGCATGCATAAAACAGTCAATCTTCCCAGTAATTCTAAAGTGCAAAATTATTTAAAATGAGGATCATTTACCTTTCAATTAATAATACTTTGCATTCATATAGCCTTTCAGAGCATTAAAAGCTGTTCTCATATATTATTTCAACAATTCTTACACAGGTCTGCTGTAAAGCAGGCCAAAATTACCTGTATATTGAAGATGGAAGGAAGGTAGATCTTAATGCTCAAACATGATGATTTGATTAAAGACACCTCATGAATGCATAGAAGAGGCAAGATTTGAATCTTCAGTTTCCAGATTTGCAGCTCATTCTCTTAACCTGTGTACCAAGTGTGGCTATGCTTTTCAACCAGAAAGAAAAGAACAAATGTAGAGGCAATTGCTGCCAAAGAGTTATTTAATGCTTCTCTGCTGTCCTGGCCATTTACCTGTTCCACTAAGTTTTAAATATTATGAAGCTTAAGAGTCTACAAAACTAAGATCTAGCCTGAACATCCTTTAAAGGAAGGGTTCCTTCAAAACAATTTATAAAATCTTCACCTCACAGAAATCCTATTTAATGGGGCGGGGGGAGGGGGGAGATTGACAGAAACTGTTGTTTGTTGACTTTGCCTTTAGTCACTTGAGGGGAGTTAATGTATGTGTATGCATCTTCAACTCTCGCCAGAATGTATGGTGACCCTATGCATTTTTTAATTTTTTTTATTAAAAAAAAATTATTGTAACTTTTAAAATATCTCCAAACAACATTTAACAACAAAAACATTTCAATTAAAAATATACACAAACTTACAGACTAAAAATAAAAATAAAAATAAACCAATAAAGGAACACAACATTTATCCAACATACACATCTATATCCATTCTATGAATTCATACATTTTAAATCACACTGATTTATCCATTCTTATATCTTTCTTACAGTGCTATCTTCAACCTTTCATCTTTCCATCCTTATCCCCCCTTCATTACCCTCCTATCTATTTCCACCTCTCTTTCTTTCTTCCATTTTCCTAATCTCTCTACCCTATCTTATCCTTCCCTATAATTTCTTCCCTTCCTTAATATCCTTCCCAACCTACTCTTACCCTCAACTACTTTCTTTTACTTTCTCACTATATCTATTCCATACCAATTCCTTTCATACCTTCTTCTAATTTATACCTTTCAATCTTACATCTCATCAAGCATACTGACTTCTCACTTACTTCGTTGGATTATCTTTGTACACTCGTGTCCTCCTTTTAATTGATTTTGTCTTGATATTTGTTTGAAGATCTTTGAATTTTTTATATTGTTTATCTACTTGTGTGAATCTTTCCCTGTTTGTAATCCTATAATATTACTGTTGAAATGTTGTTTTATTAAATTGTGTAAATAAATTAGTATATTTATTAGACTATTTGTTGTCATTTATTTCTTATAAGTGCTCTTTTACACCTCATCTTTCCATCTCATATATGAAATTACATATATATCTGTACATGTTAGTTGTTTATGATGAATCTCTATTATTGACATCTTCTCAATCTGTAAATTTCCCTCATATATTTTAATGAGTTGCATTTTTACCTTTCTATAAAATAATTTCTAATCTAGATGTATTGTGTTTAAAAACTAATTGTTGCTATCCTTGCCCATTTAATTCTAAGATAATTGAAGATTGGGGCCCATTCTTCTAACCCTTCTTCAATACATATGTCTTTTAAATAATATGTTAATACATCCAACTCTATTGCCTCATATAATTTCAACAACATTCGTTTATGCTTGGGACTAATTTCAGTTTCCATTTCTGCATTAGGGTTATTCTAGCTGTGGAAATCAAATAGAATAGAAGTTTCCCCATTTTATTATCTACCTTTTTAATCCCACATATTTAAAAGATGAATTTTTGGGTGGAGTTTAATACTTGTACCTAAGATTTCATTAATAGTTTCATTTATTTTCCTCCAGTAATTTTTGACTATTTTACAAGTCCAAACACAGTGATATAAGATTCCAACTTCCTCTCCACATTTCCAACACTTATTGTTACTTCCTTTATAGATTTTTGTTATTTTTTTCTGGAGTCATATACCAACGATAATATATTTTATAGAAATTTTCTTTGAGTTTTTGCGACATTGTATATTTCAATCTTGTTGTCCATACCTGTTCTCAATATTCTAAATCAATAGCATATCCAAAATTTCTTGCCCATATTATCATGTTTTCTTTTATTACTTCTTGCTCTAAATCCCATTTAAGTAATATTTTTATCTTCTCTGACTCTAGCTCCTTTTTTCGTCATATTTTTTGTAATAACAGCTGATTTCTCTTTATTGACCTTACAGCCCGATATTCTTCTGAAATTATCTAAAACTTCATTTAGATAATTTGCAGATTTAGTAGGGTTTTCCAGAAATACAACTAAATCATCGGCAAAAGCCCTAATTTTATATGTATGGCTTTTAATTTTTGTTCCTTGAATTTGCTCATGGTTCCCAATTTCTTTTATTAATCTTTCAATTACAACCCAAAATAGCAGCGGTGAGAGAGGACAGCCCTGTCTTGTTCCTCTCTCAATATTGATATCCTTGTTTTTTTTGCCGTTTATTCTTACCTTGGCTCTTTGACTTTTATAGATTTCTAATATCCACTTAGAAAATTTGGGGCCTAATTTCATTTCATTGATAATTTCAAATAATGTCTGCCAATTTACAGTGTCAAAGGCCTTTTCCAAATCAAGAAATAACATCCCTAAAGCTTTATCATTATGTTTTTTGTAGTACTCCAATATATTAGTTACTATTCTAAGATTATCTCTCAATTGTCTCTTAGGTAGAAACCCTCTCTGATTTTTATCTTTCGTATTTGATAAATATTTTTTTAAATCTATCAGCGAATATGTTGGAAAATATTTTATAATCAATATTTAACCCTATGCATTTTTATAGGGTTTCCTTAGGCAAGGAATGTGGTTTTACTAGGTATGTATTTAGATGTAGTTTTACCAGTTCTTTCCTCTAAAATGTAGCCTAAAGTGCTTGGTATTCATTGGTGACCTCCCATCCAAGTAATAACCAAATTTTACCTTGCTTAGTTTTCATGATCAGATGAGATCTGCTATTGTTAGGGTATTTAGGCCTCTGGTGTCTTGTGAAATTATAAGCAAATTACACATATTCCACCAACATCAAACCATCCTTCCCCAGCACACGTGGCGCCGGCAGCCCTCTTGGAGGACTCGGGCCCCTGAAGGACTCTCTTGCCCCTTACCATCACCTGGGGACCGGGAGTAGCTGTGGATGGTGTGGAACCAGGGAGAATGCCAGCGGGTTTAAAACCCTGCCCAGGACCATCCTTCCCAGGCACACACGGAGCTGGCAGCACTCTTGGAGGACTCGGGCCCCTGAAGGACTCTCTTGCCCCTTACAATCACCTGGGGGCTGGGAGCAGCTGTGGATGGCGCGGAACCGGGGAGAACACCGGCGGGTTTAAAACCCTGTCCAGGACCATCCTTCCCCAGCACACACGGCACCGGCAGGGCTCTTGGAGGACTTGGGCCCCTGAAGGACTCTCTTGCCCCTTACCATCACCTGGGGGCCGGGAGCAGCTGTGGATGGTGCGGAACCAGGGAGAACGCCAGCAGGTTTGAAACCCTGTCCAGGACCATCCTTCCCCGGCACACGCGGCATTGGCAGCGCTCTTGGAGGACTCGGGCCCCTGAAGGACTCTCTTGCCCCTTACCATCACCTGGGGGCTGGGAGCAGCTGTGGATGGCATGGAACCGGGGAAAACGCCGGCAGGTTTTAAAATTATTGTTTAATTGTTTATTGTTTATTGTTTAATTGTTTAATTGCTTAATTATTGTTATTTAATCTGCTTAGTTTGATTTGTTTTCAGGGGTTGGGTGGGTGTGGGAAGGAGGGCTGGGATTTGAACTGATTTTATTTGTTCTTATGTTTTGAAATGTTGTACGCCGCCCTGATTGCCTGGCAGAGGGGCGAGATATAAATAAAAATTATTTATTATTATTATTATTATTATTATTATTATTATTATCATACACAAACAATTATTTCATGTTAATTAGGCAGGCTTTTAGACCCAACATTGTAAGCAAAACAAGAATATGAACAAATATTTTAGATTAGCCTTTTTTTAAAAAAAATAATCTAAATTTTCTACCAAAAAAAAAAAAAGATGTCTAGGATTTCTAGATAAGGCAACCATGACACAACTAGGCATGTTTCTGAACTGAAGGGCATTTCCGCTGTTGCCACATATGAGAATAGATTGGTTCGCCATAGGGCAGTATAGAAATAATAATAATAATAATAATAATAATAATAATAATAATAATAAGCTTTATTTACTATCACTGGTTTGGATCACACATACTAGAGCACATCCACTGAAATCACGTCAACATAAATTAGCTGATTCCAGTTGATCTACACTCTGTGTGACTATGGTTGGATGCTATCCTAGGTAAATGTTGATTTAAGCCCATAGGGCCTTCTTAGCCACAAAGCTGTGAGGCTCAAATAATGTCCACTCCTAGTAGCAGCCTATCTTTGATACACTGGGGAATTGTCTAGCTTGGCTTGTGAAAGTGGTGAAGCATCAGTTATGCCAGTACTCATTGATGGAAATTTCAGGTGTGTATGAACAGTGAGATCTTTCATTTTGAAAGAATATGAAACAGCACACATATGAGAATAACTCACTCTAACATCAAGTATATAGAGCTAACTGAAATGGGAAAGTGAAAGAGGATAGTAGAGTTTGAGGGTTGGATTGAGGGGTAATATCTATGTGACTTCAAGAATAGTCCATGGAAAGTAGGAATGGCTCAGATTGGGAATCTGAGGGTCTTGGCCACTGGATATGGGGGTGGGGGAGAGTCAATTGAAGTGTGCAAACTAGGTTTTCCTAGTCATATATATACTTTAAGACTACTGCCAGGCTAAGGTGATATCATGGGAAACAAAGACTTGATAGCTCTGCAAAAGAAAAGAAAAAAGGTTTCCAAAGTGGTGGATTGCTTTGATACCTAGAAGGCAAAACAAACAAACAAAACAAAACAAAACAAAACAAAAAAACTAAAAACTAAAAACAACAACAAAACAAAACCCTAATTAGATTTATGATTGCTTAATTGACTTTATCACACTGCCTCTTATAGACTATATAAACTCCAACTCCCATGCTCATGTCCCACCACAGCATCACAGGAGATTTCGGTCTGGAGTTCTGAATGGAGTTTTGTAAATTTGTATTTTAGTTTGTGTTTTTAAAGCAGAATGGTGGCTTAATTGTGTTTTACCTTTTGTAAACAATATTTTTTTTAAAAAAATAACAACAACAAAAGTTTTCCTATGTGGTGGATTGCTTTGATATCTAGAAGACAAAACAAAATAAAAATAACTAATTTGATTTATGGTTTAATTGACGTTATAAGACACTGGCAAGACCTGGAGTACCCAAAATGTGTAGACAGGAAGGGTATTTAGAAACACACAGGGGATAAAATGGAATTCAGTCTTAATCTATTGGCAAGAACTCATCTTTGACTTTTGGATTTTGTCAAAAATGCAGAGCGGGGGGTGGGGTGGGGGATGCATCCTCTAGCAATCCCCTTCACCCTTTTTTTCCAGCCATCCACATGTCTGGAGTCTATGTGTCATATTCAAAATATTACCTTTTTCAGTGTTTCATAGGTTATCACAGCCTCTTTAGCCCATGCTGGTATCCAGAAATGCAATATCAAAATATAGCTGGATCATGGGGATATCAGGGTAATTACACCCTAATTTACTCATTCCTAATGCTTGATTTTAAACTCACCACTCAACATCCTTTAGGGGCTATGGAGAGAAATATCACTTGGATGGGACAGATAAAGTGAAGCTTAATCCAGATAAAACAGAAGTGCTTCCTGTCTGGGAGGCTAATGAGGGAATAGGGATTCAGCGTACTCTGGAAGGGGTTAGACTGTTTCTGAAGGCACAGGTTCACAATTTGGTCTTATTCCCATACTCAGATTTGAACATTCATGCCCAGGTTTCATTGGTGGCCAGAAATTCATTTGCACAGTTAAAAACTAGTGTGCCAGATGCAGCCATTTCTTAAGAGGGCAAATATGGCCACAGTAATATATTTCCTATTTAACAGTCATTGGAATCAGCATAGTCTCTTTGATGATATTCAAATAATGGCAGCATGTCCTCAGTTTCTGCCACTTCCTGCGAGGGAGTAGCCCTCCCCACTGTCTCAAGGGCTATGCAGATGGGCAGGAAAAGGTGAACTGAAGTTGCTTTTTCCCCAAACTACAGCAGCCACATCACCTGCCCTGAGGATGCCTTAAGTGGGGGTGGAGCAACCACAATAGGGGCCAGTTAATTCAGTTTTCTGAGGCTGCAGTGAAGCCTCATCACCTGCACTGCCGGTCCTGAGGTTTCCCTAAATGGGAATAGAGTAGAGCGGTGGCTTTAATTTTTTCCCGTGGTCTCTCTGGCACATGTACACGTGCGCAGAGACAACATGGCCCCTTTAACAGCAATGTTGGCATTGCTATGGACCTGCGCACTGTGCAAAGTAGAGAAATCATAGATGCCACTTCGACCGAGTGGTCCACACTGGTAGTCAGCCTGCCATGCACGGCCACAGGAGCCTCCTCCATGGTCACTGTAGCAGCTGCATGCATACAAGACTCTAGTGATGACTCAGAGGACACAGAAGTGACAACCGGTAGAGTGGGTGTTGCAACAAGCATTGCACGGTGTAATGCCGCTGCCGTTGCTCTGATGCCACCTGGGAGAGTCCCACACTGCTGGTGGATGTCCCCAGAAGCACTGACTGGTGGGACGGGTTTGTCACATACAACTGGTCTGATGAGCAATGGAGGATGTTCTTCCAAATGCCCCATGCCCTCTTCCACAGGATAGTAGAAATCCTGCATCCGAAAATGGAGAGGTCTGACAGCATGATGAGGAAGGCCTTGTGGCAGAGGAGAATGTCATCCCCATCATTGCCTCATGTATCATCCTCCACAACATCTGCGAGACGAAAGGAAGGGTGCTGGAGGAGGGAGGACGCTACAAGTGCCCCTTTGTGCTGCCCACCTGGGGGCACCCATGGAGGACAATGACCTTGTGAAGCAGAGAGAAGGGGAGGCTGTGAGGGAGGCTCTGGCAGAGTTCTTTGAGACCAGGAGGATCTGAAGTATCCCCTCTTCTCCATCTGTGAGCCTAGAGCTCTACTGTACTATGCCATGATAATAAGCACCTGAACAAACATCTCCTATTATCCACAGTCTTTCTAGGTATGGCTAGCATTTATGTAGGGCACTACTTACTATGCCATGATAACATGCACCTCAATAAACATCTCCTATTATCCACACTCACTCTGGGTATGGCTAGCATTTATGTAGGGCACTACTGTACTATGCCATGATAATAAGCACCTCAATAAACATCTCCTTTTATCCACACTCTGGGTAAGCCAGGTAAGACCATCTGCCCCAACAACAATTGTCCATAAATGCCCCTGCGGACGTACGCAGGTCCCCAGGACGAAGATGGCAACCAGGAGGAGAGTGCCCATCCGCATCGCGTATTGGACTGGTGGGCATTCTCCTTCATGCCCTCACCCCCGAGGCAGCCGCGAATAGGGTGATGGCCAGCACTAACCAGCCAAACCGGGGGTACTTTGCCCAGGCCTCCCAGGCCCTACACCAACAGGACTTCAGGAGGACCCCTCAACAGTGGGAACAAAGTTTAAAGCACTAAAGAGGGTCTTCTTTGAAGCCCTGGAGGACTTTGGGAAATACCCTCCAGTGCACAAAAGGCCACCCTTCTATGACCATCCGCGTGACCTCTGGGTGAGGGCTGGCTGCAAGATCATTTTCCTCTGGGTAAGTGTTCGGCCCCTGCCATGGTCTCTCATGCCAATCCCTACCTTCCCCTCACCCTTCCCTATTCCTCCCCTCCCTACTTTCCCAGTCCCATGGGTGTTCATGGTGTCCCTCTTGTCCCCAAATGTAGGCGTGCAGTAGAGGCAATGACAGGGACAGAGGAGGGACCCTGCCGGTTGCCCCTCCTCCTCCTCCTCCTCCTCCTCCTCAGATGGGGAAGCCAGGCCAGGCAGGGAGGGCCAGGCAAAGGGAGCCCGTACCATCCCTCTGCAGCCACACCAGCCTCCCATGGCACAAGATAGGTCCCTGAGGAGAGGGGTAATGGCTGCATGACTGCAGCCTACATGGCATTCCTGTCCCTCCCCTTCCCCACCACTTTCCATGCTAGTTTCCTAAATGGTGTCTTTTTTCCTTTCACAGGTAGACCTGCTGAGGAGGAGCAGCCTGGGCTGAGTCGCTGCACGCCAGGTGCAGGAGGGCAGGAGGCCCTTTCTGTTGCCCACCTGGTGGTGCTCCAAGAGAGCAGGACCAGGACCATCAACAAGGTAAGAGTGACAGGGAAACAGAGGGAGAGAGTGGGGGGGGGGACACCCAGGAACCCTAGCTTTAGCATTGGGTGATAGGGTGCAGAGCAACCTCCTAACCACACTTTTATCTTTTCTTTTCCCCTGCAGATTGACAGATGGAGGACAGAATGGCTGCCATGGAGGACCAGCTGAAACAACTGACAGACTCCATGGCAGCCATCATGGACCATCTAGGTCTACACCGACCTGCACCCCCACCCTCACCCCCATCCCCATCCCTGAAGCACCTTCCCCTCCCCTTTACTTTGTACATACTTCCCTCTTCTCGCTCCCCTTCTTCCCCCATTGTACCTACCCCCCATTTGTAAATACTCCCCTCCCTTTTCCCCTATTTGTAAATAATTGTAAATCGTTGTTTTATTGTTGGTTTTATTGGGAAAAATATTTTTTAAAAATTATGCTGCAATCCGCACATGCACGTAGATTTGGCAAAAGCTGTATTTCATGAATAAACTTTCTATTTCTAAAGCTTGTGATGTTTTGTGTGCAGGTGTGTACATTCAATGCAGGATCTCTGCAGGAAACTAGTGAGGAGCATCAGTAAGGTGGGCATAGTGTAGGGTGGTTGGTGGTGTCTGCCTTGTTATTTAGTGGTGATTGTCGCAACATCTCCTTCCCCCTCTACCTGATCTCTGTCTTTGGGGTGGTGAGAGGGCTGTGGCACTGCCATGTCACTGCTGAAAAGGCTGGCAAACTCATCTACAAGGCATTGCTCAATGATCTCCACCTCATTAGCAGCCCCCACCTCCCTGGGTGGAGAGCTCTCCTTCCTCCTTCTGCCAACCAGCACAGCCTCCACCTCCATGGGTGGAGAGTGGTCCCTCCTCCCTCTGGCCACAGGAGCCTCCACCTGAACAGGTGGAGAATGACCCCTGCTCCCTCTGGCCACAGGAGCCTCCACCTGAATGGGTGGAGAGTGGCCCCTTCTCCCTCTGCCCAGGCCAACAACTCCCTCCTGCAGGGCCTGGGGGATGGCCCTCCCTCTTCCTCCCTCCTCCACACCTTCCCCGCTGCCACCAATGGCCCTCTGGGGCTCTGTGATGGCATCCACAAGCCGGCTCAGCAGAGCATTCTGCACTTGTAGGGAGTCAGTGACACATTGGTGCTCGTGGGTGATGCACTCCAGTTGCTGGAGGAACTCCCTCCAGTGCTCTGCCTCACTCTGCCTCAGCTGATAGGAATGATCCACAAGCCGTTCCTCCTGTTCCAGGAATTTGTCCATTTGATCTGTGCTGCATTCCATGAACTGATGCAGGGCAGTAGTAGATGCTGTGGCTGCTGGGCAACATTCCCTCTGATCTCAGCCAGGCAGGCTGCTGGTGGCATCACAGCTCTGGAATTAGCTGCTTCATCCTCCTCTCTCTCTCATGCTACTTCTTATTCTAAAGGACATATATGGCACAGGGCATAGTTTACACACAAAACACACTCCTTAGAGATCTGGGGTGGAGGGGAGAGGTACATGCCAGGGAGGTTTGTGTGGACACACTATATACATGCAGCTGGTGGTCATGTGAGGTACATGGTCAACAGGACACACAGACAAATGTTCCTTCATGATCCCCCCTCCCAGCATACCAGGGTGCAAAAGCAGCATGCAGGGGTTCTGAAAACGGGTGCACCTACAACAGCTATACAAACTGCTTTGCTTTTTGGAGTGCAGGCGTACATGCGACAGAATGCATTTATTGTCACCTGATGGATCAGCTGGGTGAATTGTCCAGGACCTGCACTCTCCTCACTCTCACTCTCATTGTTGTTGACTGCTGTACTTGTCCATGGGACAGGTGAGTGGTCACGGTGGCTGCTGATTCTGGAAGACATAGTGGTCCACTCTGAAGTACGAGATGGTGGCCTGCTGGTGGAAGATATAGAGGCACAAGATGGTGGTCTCATCGTGGAAATGTCCATAGCACTCTGACTGCAGGATGTCTCATCTGAGTCAGGGTGTTACTCCTAGTTATCTAAATGACAAGGGACGGGGTCATCTCTGCCCTCTGTCTACCCTAGTGCTGTCCCCTACCCCCCTCCTCAGGGCCCCAGCACTTCTTACCTTGAGAGGGCATCATAAGGTCTTGGGTGCATTCTCCCTCAGAGATGTCCTCCACAGGTTCCGTTCTGGCTGGCTGGCTGACTGGGGCCCTCACAACTTCTCTGCTGGTGCATATTCTGCTGGGCCGTATGCTACCATCCCTGGTGAGGAAGGCATGGAGTTCCCTGTAGAAGGGCATGGTGGAGGGACCCCGTCCGCTTTTGGCCTTGTGATCCCTAAATTTCTTGTAATCTGCCCTCAGGTTTTTGGTCTTCTGACAACATTCCTCCCAAGTGCATTGGTGGCCCTTAGCCCTCATGCCTTCTGCTAACTCCTTAAATGTATCGGCATTCAAAAATAAATTCCTCAATTTCTCCAGAATGTGTGGCTGTGACCACACAGCTATCAGGTCAGCCATGTCCGCATGGGACCACAATGTCCCTCTCCCTCTTTTTGGCTCACTGCTTGTCGATGGCTGTGCCATTCTGCCTGCTGTACCAGACGAGCGCCGAAGGTGCACAGCTATGGAGGTCTACAGCTACAAAAGTCCACAGAGAAAATGGTGCTGGAATGTGTGTGGGGGTCCAGCTTAAAAGTAAAACTTTCCCTTTATCACTTTCACAGTGCTACATACTGCTGCAACAGTTTCACCTTCCCGCTCTGGCGCATGCGCACTGCAAAAATTAGGGTTGGGGCTAGGATTCTCATGCAGATGCACCTGCGGCATTTCACCCACATCTGAGCCCTTAAAATGCTTTAAATTAAAACTTTTTTCATAGGGCGCATGCTCCTCAGGGGCAGCTGAAAATGCGACACAGTTGTGCAGGTTCATTTACACCGGCATTTTAACTCTCAGGTGCCCTTTTTTCCACCGTCCCTCCATTGCTGCATACCGATGTACCTATGTAGATTTGCATGTTTTAGGAAGAAGTGAGAAAATGTGGCTCCTTTTTGAAGCGCACTTTCACAGGAAGAGGCAGGTAGGGGGCGATTTTCGGCGTGCATCGTCTAAAGACCATGCCTTCAGGTCACCCTGAAAACACCTCTTTTAGCCCATCTGCATAGCCCCTCAGCCCCCAGCTCCTTGGATTCCAAGAGACCACTGTCATCAGGAGCTTTACATTCCTGGACATCTGATTCCTCTGAATCTTCTGACTCAAGACAGTGAGTTATAACACATGTTTTTTTTTAACTGAACTGACATTTAATTGGCTTATGTTTTTGTACAAATATTTTAATGAAAGCAAAACAAAAATAAAACTGAACTTTGCTTTTTAAATGCTTGTGAACCTCCTTGGATCTGTATAAGGAGAAAGGTGGGATATAAATTAATCAGATAAATAAAAATAAATATTATCTAGACTTAGTGGGGGTGCAGATGGGCAGCTGTGGGCTGCCCTGAGAAGTGGAGGATTGGGGCTGAGGCTGCCCCATGCCTCAGCCCCAATCCACCCTTTCAGTGACTGGGAAAGGAATGCCAAAATTGTGCTCCTTTCCCATGCTGCAGAAAGGGCGCCACAAGAGCTGCCACACGGCTCTTTTGCACTTCTTCCGGTGCAGTGTGTAAAAATGCTGTGCTGGAAAGACATCATCAGAGCACTCACTCACCATGTGCAATGGCAGGTGCTCTGATGACGTCCTCAGAATGGGGTTGGGGTGGCCGGCAGCCAGCTGCCCCTTCCCTTCCCTGGTTCCAAGATGGCGCTTTGCGCCATCTGCAAAGCCCCTTAGTTATATTGTGTAAATTAGTCACTGAGCTTTACAAATTTATCTGCTCAATTATTAGTTGAATTAAAATGCAATGCAAGGTATTTAAACCACAAGTGACTTACCCAAAGAAGAACTTACCCAATTATACAATGACAGTTTCTGGTTACTCTGTTCTCCTTAAAAGTATGCAACACATGCTTTCAAAAATATCAAAGCAGCTATCCTTATTATCTCAGTAGGATAGAGAGATTCTACAGAGTAGGAGTAGAGGATCAATTTGTTTCAGTTCATTTTGAATAGCATTTATTCAATTCTATCCTTCTGGAATGAAGAAAAAAAAAGATCCAAAGATAACCTGAGAATAAATTTTATACTTATGAGCACACACTTTGATTTGCACCATAATTAGTTGTTTGAACAAGTATGTGGCTTTAAAAAAAATACACAAAACATATACATTTTAAGAGTATGTACAGATACATTTTAGTCAATAAGTTAAAATGCACACATTTCAATATATATATATATATATATATATACACACACACACACACAATTTTTTGTATACAAAGAAAAATCTGAATAGAAAATCACTTTAACTTCCAAGTCAGATTTAAAAACCTTGCAACACAATACAAAACTGAATCATAAGGCACTATGAGTTGGCACATATTTTGCTCATCCATATATCCCAACTAATTTCTGTTTTATAAATTGTTTCTGTAAGACTAAAAGGTGACCTGACAGCAATCAATGACATTTTTGTTGCTTTCCTATGTTAGTGTTTCCTGACCAGGTTGACAGGTGTGGGCTGTTATTGGTGGAACAAATAAATAATCAACACAAGCCTTTGGGTCACATTCATTATGAAGAAATAAATCTGCAGAGGTGTTGGTATGGAGTATTAAGTCCATACTGATCATTATCCAGAGATGCCCCCCCCCCCAAAAAAAAGACCTTGGAAATGGTGTGGGCAACATATGTAAATCTGCATGTCAATGCACCTCTCTTTTTTTCTTCCTGCCAAGTTCATCCACACTCTGAGGAGTGAACATCCTTAACAGCTATATTATCAGCTCATCCTCTGTGGCTAGGCACTTTTGACATTACCAGAATAGCTAAAAGAGAGCCTATAATACTAATTGGAGTATAAAACAACACTATCATGTCATCTTAATACCATAACATCACAACTTGCTCTCCAGGATCCCCCCCACCACCACAAAAACAAAAACAAAAACAAAAACAAAAAAAACAAAAAAAACCCCCACAAAAAACACAAAAAACACAAAAAAACCCCACCTCTAGGAGATCACAGTGGAATATCACACACCATATCTGGAACCATGTTCCCTATACAGATGTTGAATAGAATAGATGTTGAATACCATGTCCTCATGGTATTTATAATGTGACATTTTGATCCATTTTCTCTTCATTTGGGGAGGCAATCTAAGCACTAGATAGTTATCCAAAATGCAATTATTTGGTTCCTAATGAATACAACATCCTTTTCATAATCTATGTGCCTTGTAATTTAATGCAATAGGAAACAAGACAGGCTGGCTTTGCTTCATCTACAGGGAGCTAGAATATGTTGGCCCTATATCTAATCATATGGCCTTTATTGTCTCTGTGGAGCCTTTTAGCTAAGGAAATGTGAAAGGAGGGGCCAAGGGGGCATGTTGGAAATGATTATGGGCAGAGTTCCCAACATGTTAATACCTGCCCCCATAGAAAAGCCAAACAGCTAAAGCCTTTTCTAAACTTTAGTTATGTACACATATATACCCATCTTTCTCTCTATGTTAGTAAGAGGTCAGTACTTTTTCTGAGAGGAATATTTGCACTAGTAAAGGAGACAGAGTATGTGTTCATGTACATGTGTTTGTCTCCGCCATAACTTCAAGAGCTTAGGTACCTGAAATTTAAGGAGATTGCCAGGATTTTTATTGCAGAGGTATCCTTTAAATGGTTTATACAATATGTATAATCCTTTCTTATATTCTATCTTTTTTTTCATGGACTCTTCATCTGATAAAGAACAGGTCTTAATTTGTGAGTAAGTAGGGTGGAAGATCTCTTGGAGAACTCTGTCAGACATCTGAAGACAAGAACATACTCTCTTCTGGTCAAAATCAGAGCAGGGAGAGAAATGACCCCCATCCCAGCAGTTATGGATGCTGATTTTCTGCATGCTACTTGGGTTATTGTTGGCATGCATACTTTGCATCTTCCTGATTCAACCTTCAACATCAGCTGATGTTTCAGTAACAACCTTTGCATTCATAGACCACTCATTTCTTTGCTTCTTATTCTAACCAGCTATGCTCTGTGATGCCAGAGACTGGATTGACGTAGAGCTGTTGTTGTTGCAAAGAGTATGCATGCCAAAGGATACATGTCTTCAAGTCATTTCTGACTTACAGTGATCCTAAGGTGAACCTATAACACTATTTTCTGGGACTGAGAGTGTGTGACTCACCCAAGGTCACACAGTGGGTTTCCATGTCTGAGAACAGAACCCTGTTCTCCAGAATCATAATCCAATGCTCAAACTACAACACTGTGCTGGCTCAACATCAGGATAGGACATATTAATTCATATTAATTCCTTTAAAATTCCATTATAGATGCAATACCATCTTTAGCAATTAGATGTCATATTTCTTCAACCTTCCCTAACCACAAAAGAGGAAGCTACACTGAGGCCTGGCATACTCATTTCTCCAGAAATTAATTTGTTGGCCAGAGGCAAAATGTGGAAAACAATAATCTGGGTATGCCTGCTATATCTTTTTGCAGGCTCTCCAGGTGCTTCACAAAGTTAAAACAGAATGAATAATAATAATAATAATAATAATAATAATAATAATAATGTTTATTTTTATGTTGCCTCTCTGCAGCACAATTGAGGCAGTGTAGAGCAAATTAAAACAACATTACAAGTTAAAACAGTCAAACAACCCCTTCCCTAACCCACCCACCCCTTAAAAATATATTAAACTATAACAGGATTAAAATACAAGATAAAAGAAAACAATACAATACAAATAAATAGCAGCTAAGCAACAAAAGAGCTGGAATACATTTCTATGGGCCGGGATGTTATTCAGGGAAGGCCTGCCAGAAGAGAACTGTCTTTACTGCTTTTTTAAAGCAGTCAAAAGTAGTAATAAGACGGATCTCATCCAGCAGGCCATTCCATAATCTGGGGGTGGAGGCAGAGAAGGCCCTCAGGGAGGTCGCCAACAGTCTGGTTTTTATGGGCTGTAACAGGTTCCTCCCAGAAGACCGAAGTGCCTGGGCAGGATCATAGGGAAGGAGGCAGTCCCGAAGATAAGTTGGGCCCAAGCCATGTAGGGCTTTAAAGGTCATAACCAACACCTTGTACTGGGCTCGGAAACTAATAGGCAGCCAGTGGAGAGATTTCAGCACTGGTGTTATGTGCTCTCTCCTAGATGTACCCGTAAGTAACCTGGCTGCCATATTTTGAACTAATTGAAGTTTCTGAGTTAGGCACAAGGGTAGCCCCATGTAGAGCTCATTACAGAAGTCCAGATGTTAGATTACCAGAGCGTGTATCACAGTTTCGAGATCCCTACTTTCCAAGAAAGGGCGCAGCTGTCATATCAGCCAAAGCTAATAACAAGCACTCCTGACTGTCACATTCACCTGATTTGTCATGTGAAGCAACGAATCTAGGAGTACCCCCAGGCTGCTAACACAGTCCTTGTAGGAGAGTATGACTCCATCCAGAACTGGGAGTTGTATTCCCAGACCTGGTTTCGGGCCCGTGACTCTTAATACCTCCGTTTTGTCTGGATTCAGTCTCAATCTGTTTTTCCTTATCCAGTCCATTACCACCTTAAGACAATCATTGAGAGGAGAGATGCCATCTGAAGTCTGATCCGATGACCGGGTCATGGAGAGATATATCTGGGTGTCATCAGCATATTGAAGACACTGTGCTCCATGCCTCCAAATGATCTCTCCCAGCGGCTTCATATAAATGTTAAATAGCATCGGGGACAGGATGGCGCACTGAGGGATGCCACAATTAAGCTCAATTTTGGAAGAGCAACTGTCCCCGAGCCTCACCCTTTGGGATCTGCTCAAGAGGAAGGAATGGAACCACTGCAAAGCAGTGCGTCCAATTCCTAACCCTCTCAGGCGAGCCAAGAAAATGGAATGATCTATTGTGTCAAATGCCGCTGATAGGTCCAAGAGCACCAGCAGGGTCACACTACCCCTGTCAATACCCAAGCGGAGGTTGTCAGCCAGTGCAACCATGGCAGTCTCAACTCCATATCCTGCCCTAAAGCCGATTTGAAATGGATCCAGATAATCGGTTTCATCCAAGATAACTTGGAGTTGGGATGCAACCGCTCTCTCGATGACCTTGCTTAAAAAAGGCAGCAAGGAGACCAGCCTATAGTTATTCCAGTCCAGGGAAGGCTTTTTCAGGAGTGGCTTGACTGCCGCCTCCTTTAAACAGGATGGAACTATGCCTTCCCTGAAAGATGCATTGATAGTATCCCGAAGCAATACCCTCAACGTGTCACCCCCCTGGACGACCAGCCAAAATGGACATGGATCGAGAGAGCAGGTTGTCCTCCTCACACTACCAAGAAGCATGTCCATGTCATCGGTATTCACAGATTGAAGCTGATCCAGTAAAATGCCATCAATGGAGTTGCTGGACACCTCGTCTATGGATTCTATCAAAACGCTGGCATCCAGGTTGGCTCTTATCCGAGAGATTTTATCTGTAAAGTGAATGTTAAACGTGTCACAGCAGGCCGTTGTTGGGTTAAGTAGAGGGTTCTGTGCGGGAGGTACCCGCGTCAGTTCCCCCACCACCCTAAACAGCTCTGCTGGATGAGACTCTGCAGGCGCAATACGTGCAGAGGAGAAGGATCTCTGCGCTGCACGCATTGCCTCCCGATAGGAATCAAGATGTTTCCTATGGCGAGTTCTGTCGGATAAGAGTCTAGTCTTCTGCCATTCACGCTCTAGTCATTGTCCAGCCCGTTTCATCCTCCTAAGTCCTCTGAGTACCAGGGCTTACGATTCGGAGGGGGCTGGAAAGGACGCTTGGGAGCGATTGTGTCGATAGCCTTGGTAAGATTGATGTTCCAAGTATTGACCAAAGCTTCAACAGAATCACCGGCGTTTCCAACCATTAAACCCTCTAAGGCTTTCTTGAAGCCTATTGGCTCCATCAGCCTTCAAGGGTGGACCATTCTAATGGGTCCACCACCCCTGGGGGGGCAGACAGTGGCTCTGAGTCCCATCTTGACCAGAAAATGATTCGTCCATGACAATGCGGAGGTACTAATAACCTCCGCCCATGGATATTCCTGCTCCGTACTGAAGATCGCCTCGAGAGTATGACCTGCACAATGTGCAGGCCGAACAACCAATTGGGATAGGCCCATGTTTGTCATGGTTTCCAGGAACTCCTGAACCGTGCCAGTTAGATTTGGCAAACTGGTTGAAGTCACCCAGTACCAAATGTCTGGGTGACTCCAACAGCAACTCTGAGACCAGTTGAGTCAGCTCGGTTAGGGAGTCTGTTAGGCAACAGAATCCCTAAACTATCCCTGGTTTTCAGGCTAAGGTACATACACTCGATATGAACTGTGTTCCGGATAGGCTTCCTGGTCAAGGCTAGGTTGTTTTTATGGACCAGCGCCATGCCACCTCCCCCCCGCCCACTCTCCTGTACCTGCTCACTGACTGAGTACCCAGCTGGGAGTGCCTGTGCCCAAGTCACAGCGCCGGCCTCTCCCAGCCAGGTCTCAGTAAAGAAAGCCAGGTCAGCCGCTTCATCCAACAAAAGGTCATGGCTGATATGGGTCTTGTATTTGACCAACTTGGCATTGCAAAGAAGCAGAGTAAGGGACTGTGGTATGGTTGGTGCACTCTCCAAGTTATTTCGGGAAACAGAGTGAACTGAAGGTGGGATAGATATTAAACATCGATCCTGTCTTCTTTTGTAACATTGCTTCACTCTGTTGCCACCATACCTTCCATTCCCCTGAAGAAGGGAAAAGAGGGTTTCTCCAGAGCAATCAGCCAATGTAAACATGCAAGCCTCTCAAACCTCACTAGTAAATGGCCAAAGAGACAGCTTGGGCATATTTCTTGTTCTAGAAAATGGGTGTGTTACTGAAGTTACTTATCATTGCCATTGTTTTTGTGTTCTTGTAGCCAAACACTTCATTACGGGAAACAAATGGGACAATATCCTCTCACAGGGAGAAAACTCTGTCAGGGAAATCTATTCTAACTGCCCTTTCAGGATTCTCCAGATATTCTTTCAAAATTTTAATGTTTGCTGTCTATCTTTTCACAGATCTGAAAAGAATAAACTGCAGCCTATAGAAGTTATTGTGCCCATTCTCATTTATCCAGTTGGACTTCTCAGCTCAATAAGCTGAAAGAGATGCTGCCACCACAATGCAGAATAAATACAGTTTGACAACACTTAAAATGCCATGGCTCCATCCTATAGAATCCTGGGATTTGTACATTGTTGGGGCATCAGAGCTTTCTGACAGAGCAGATGAAATATCTCACAAAATGACAAATTCCAAAATTCTATAGAATTGCACCATGGTAATTAAAGTAGTGTGAAATTGCACTAATACTGCAGTGTAAATGCAGCAAAGTCACAGGGCTCCATTTTAACCATTCACATCTCATGATTCTGCTTGAGAGAGGAGATCACACTGTGCTATGCCTTGGCCCACAATGTGAGCTATGTGAGAAAAAGCAACAAAGAATTTTTTTTAAAAAAGCTGTGTAAGGATTGGATTTCTCACCATATGAAGCAAAAGAAAAATTGAAATGCCCCTTTCCTAGGGAGAAGGGATTGCCCTGAGCAAGTGATGGTGGCAACTGTTGGGTGTGTCTGTTTTGTGCAAGGCTAGGGATTGCTCACTGAAGGCTCCTCTCACAACAACACATTGTCTTGTGCACAGGAGGAAAACAAAACTGCTCGACTATAATCTCTAAACATGTTTTAATCAAAAATTAATTCCTGGATTAGGAACACATATGGGGGGGAAACCTTTCTTCCAAGTGACATTTCTTTCTGTATTCCACTAAAGGTACAAATTAAGATAAAGGCAGAAAAGAAAATTAGGCAGCCAGCTCATGTTCCACAGTTCTCTGTGTTCCATATTTCAACTGGGTTTCTTTCTTGGGCAACCTAAGGAAGTGACCAACAGGAGTGACTGGCCAGCATAGCAGGAGACACATGGCTGAATGACCAATGAGAAAGGTGACAAATTTCAGAAGTGACAAGCAGAAGGCAACATTGGCTGGAGGAGAGACATACTCTGTGATCCCTCCCAATCATTTGTCTGAGCCAAGCAAATCATGTGAAGGCCAGCTTGGTATTGTCGTATCTTGTTAAACGGAGCCTAGAGACATTTTTGTATCACAATAAATACCAGAATCCCTTGTCAGCATTTTTGTAGTCCAAAAAAGAGCCTTGGTGGTGCAGTGGTTAAATGCCTGTACTGCACCCACTCACTCATAGACCACAAGGTTGCGAGTTCAATACTAGCCAGGGCTCAGGCTTGACTCAGGTCTGCATCCTTCTGAGGTCGCTAAAATGAGTACCCAACTGTTGAGGGACAATGAGCTTACAGTTGTACACTGCTTAGGCATCCCATAGCGTGATATGAAGCGGTATATAAATGAAGCTAGTTTGCTTTGCTTTGCTTTCCCAACATCTGCAATTGAAATAAATAAATAAATAAATAAATAAACTTTAAATGGGGTGGTAATTAACACACCCACACAGATGGAGGCTTTCATGGTGAGTAATATCTCATGCTGGCTTGTTCTAGAGAAGAGATTTCAGGAACGAGAATCTACATAAGGGATTAACAAACAGATTTATTTGCTGGATCAAAATATATCGGGCTTTTTTACACTTGTGGAATTAGTCATCTTATAATGCACCACTTTAAAGCTTTGTTCAGAATCTAAAGACCCCAGCAAGTTAAATGAATAGCAATTTCTTTTGTTAAAAATACAATTGTTTAACAAAATGGACAGTCTTGCTTGGCTTTAAAAAAAAAAAAAATAGGACCAGATCTTGCTCCCAGAGTTGCTCACAAGAAACTTCATTGTCTTCATCACTGATAGAATGACAGGAAGATATTGAGGAGTCGAGAAAGATGATGTGCAAATCAATACCATCAAAAATGCCTTTGGTATAACCCTATCTAAATTGTTAATGGCCTCGGGGGGGGGGGGGAAGGGAAGGGAAATTTCAGCTGAACTCGCACCAATGGTGTCTTAAGTTATTCAACTCGCAGACACCTACACAAAGATAAGTATGAATAACTGTGTCTGCATTCTAAGCTCCTAGCTCCTCAGGGCCTATAATAATAAATGTAAAAGTCAATAAGTCAGCTATTCTTAGATAACTCTATATTTAAATGCTAGCAATAGAATCATTTTTCTTTCCTTCCTTGTCTCTTGTCCTGTGTAAGTTTCATAGCAAAACACTTTTGAAGCCAGCCTGTAAAATAGAATTTGCCTGCAGAGTCCATCGTTTGAAAGAACTTTATTGCATAAATGTTTAATAAGCCTTGAGACCCAGTTTGGGCTGTGCTTGACTTGTCCCCAGTGAACATGGTGCAGCTTGTCAAGGAAAGTTTATAAGCACCATGGGATGGGGGAGGAATACAGAGCAATAGTTAACACTTTGTATAGGTGTCAGTGGTAATGACTCAAAGATGCATAATCATTTTCCTCGTTCAGCTTACCTAGTGCTGTTTCAAAAGCATCACTCCAAGGAGGTTCATAAAAGAACAAAAGTTAGAGGGATCAGGAGGGAATTAAACACCAAAGCATTAAAACAAAAGCTCAGAATGAGAAAAGGGATGTTTTTATCTTATTTTATATATGTCACCACAGAGAGTGGAAATACAGTTAGTAAGCCAGCCTCCCCATCCTATCTTCACTCCATCACTGGCCTACTGGTCCCTTCCTTCCTTCCTTCCTTCCTTCCTTCCTTCCTTCCTTCCTTCCTTCCTTCCTTCCTTAAGCATCTCTATCTTTTCTCTGTTACATAGGGCAGATCTTCACTCCTAGTTTAAACCCTTTCCAAATCAGTCTCAACTCTGTGAACTCATTTCTTCCTGAGAAATATACTTCTTTGTACCAGGTTTAGGATCTGAAATGGTTCCCCTCTTTAAACTAAATACCGGTATCTTATGGCTACCTGGAACAGGTTAACAGCATTATGAAGGCAGATTGAATTTGTAGATTTTTTCTCCTCTCTGTCTCTGTCTCTGTCTCTCTCTCTCACACACACTACTCACTCCTAGGCTGTAATTGTATACCCACTTACCCTTGAATTTAAATATATATAGAGAAGTTGTAATTATAGGGTTTTTTTATTTAACAAATATACATACAATAAACAAACAGCACAAATTCATATCAGACATAAAATAACTTTGTGTCTACTATCTTCTGTCCTCTTCAAACTCATTTGTAACTCTTGACTATTCATCAAGCTTATCTATACAAGTATTCTTCCTTTTCTCCTCCTTAATAGCATACCATACATTATATTTAGTCAATAGTTTCATTTTATATCTGGGTGAGCATAGTATGTATCCTGTTTCTTATCTCTTGCCATGTAGTCAGTTTTCTCAAGTCATTTTCTACTATTATCAGTCTTGAATTCTTATTTTATCCTCATTTTGACCATCTTTCCCTGCAGTATTGCAATAATAATCCCCAATCCTCATCCCAACCTACTTTGCTTGTATTATTAATTAACATCATCAGTTTGTCTAACTCCATCATATCTATACATTTATTTAGCCAATTGTTTATCTTTGGAATCTCTTTCTCTTTCTATCTCTGTGCATATAGCATCCTTGCTGCGGTAATCAAATAGAGAATAAAATTTAAATGTTTCCTATCCTTGTCTCCCTCCACCATGTTCAAAAGAAAATATTCTGGAGCTAGTTTGATAGGTATCTTTAATATGTCTTGTAAAACCTTATGGATTTATTTCCAGTATTTTGCAGCAAGTGGGCAAGTTCACCATAAATGACATAATGAGCCATCAGTGTCTCTACGCTTCCAACATTTGCCTATTTCTTCTCCATGGATTTTTGCCATCTTATTAGGTGTTAGGTACCATCTATGAAGCATTTTGTAAAAGTTTTCCTTCAAATCCATACAAGCTGTATATTTTAAGTCATTCCCCCAAGTCCTTTCCCATTTAGATAATTGAATCTGGTATCCAAAATTTTGTGACCATCTCAACATACAATCCTTGATCGTTTATGATTCCAGAGTTATTTTCAATAACAATTTATATAATTTAGCTACTATCCCTTTCTGAGATTTTTTTTTATTAATTTTATTAATACATACATACACATCTTCCAAACATATAAGTAACCATACATAACAAACATTCGTACCTATTTACATCTTTTGGTTACTAAATCCTGATATTAATACTTATTCTATTTACTAATTATTCAATTCACGATTCTATCTCAACTTATTAATATCAAATAGTAACATTGATTGCTGTTCCTTGTATCTTCTTTCTTTCCAGTTTGAGCAAACTTTACTTCCATTAATAGTTATCTTTCTTATCTCTCTTCCTTGTTAAATAAAATGTGATTCGCTATATCTAATTCTCTTATTGTCTAGTTCTTCTACAGCGCATCATTCTATTAATCAATCACAGTATATTTTCCTTTCCCTGTTTGTGTTCCTGTAACCTTTATATTATATTTTACTAAATGTTCTGTATTTTAATCATATTCTCAATCAATTTCTTATCATTTGTTATCAAACTTATTATACATTTTTTCCTTTTACTAATTTTTTCCTCCACTTGTCCTTTTGGATCTTCATATTCTCTTAACTTTTGCTTCAGTCTTTAGTATATCCCCCATACATATGCATTAATTCATTTTCTTGCCTCTTTCTTTTTCTATGTATCTTTCTATTGGTCCCCACTGTTTTTTAACTTTGTTTGTTAGCTTATCTTGTAGCAAAGCTGTGAGTATGTCCATTCTCATGGCCTCCTTTAATTTTAGTAACCATTTCTCTATCTTGGGGATTGTTTTACTCTTCCAATATCTCGCATCGACTATTCTAGCAATTGTGATCATATATAGGAGAATACATCCGTATTTCTTTTCTGCTTCTTTGTCTATTTCTTTTAGCATATTAAGTAAGAAAATTTCTGAACAATTAGGAATTTTAATGTCTAATATTTTGCTTATCGCTTTTCTTATCTTTTCCCAATATTTTCTTGCTCACGGGCATCTCCACCACATGTGATAGAATGTTCATTTTCTTTTCTCACATTTCCAACATTCTCTTTTCCCAGTCTTATAAATTGCATTTAATTTATCTAGTGAGAGACTGTGCATCATTTTTTTTAATAAAATTCTCCTTGAGATCCTGACATAGTGTAAAACTTATTTGTTTGGATCCATGTTTTTCCCCAGTTTTCAATATTTATACTTTTCTTCATATCTTTCGCCCATTCAATCATTACTCGTTTAATTGTTTCTTCTTCAAGATCCCTAGCTATCAATAATTTATAATATTTCTTTATATGGTGCCCTTCTTTATCCATTATTATATTGTTCAAATCAATATTTTGTTCCTCGAATCCATCTGTTTTCATGTCCAATTTGAATCTTTCTTTTAATTATAAATAGAGGAACCAATTGCTATCAATTCCTTCCAATTCTAATTGTTCTTTAGATTTCATTATTCCATTTCCTTTTCTTTCTGTAATGTCTTGATATCTAATCCATTTACTATTGTCTTTTTTGCTTCTGCCAAAAATGGCTTTCTGTGGGGATAACCAAAGAGGGAGTTTCCTATAATGCTTCTTTCTTATTTTCGTCCAAACTTTCAATAGCTCTCTTCTAATACAATGATGTTCAAAGTTTCTATTTGCTGAGGCCTTATTGTACCAGACTTCCGGTGTGAGGGCATAGCGAGAGGTTTGGGGAGAAGAGTTCGCTCTCTCCAACCGCATTAAAAACAAGGCTAAAGATGGGAGAAAACAACTAAATTCCCATCCAAACACATCTCTGGGAAGAGGTGGAACAAAGGGGCTCGTTGGGGGTCTGTATTAGCCCCATTGTCGATAAAGTAGCATTCTGCATAGGATCGACAAAGTGTAGCTAAAGGACCGAAGAGCATTCCTAGCCCACTAATGCAGCTGGGTTAAGCTAAAGAGGCAATGCCCATATGTTCAAATTACAACTTTAATAACAACAAAAAGAAGATAAAGAAGCAGTTTGAGGGTTTTTTAAACCTTACCAATGACTCTGATTTAATGAAGGATTGCTATATTCAGCAATAAAAAGAGACCACAGGAAGAGATCGCTGCTATTGCTGGGAGCTTGCGGTTGCTGGAGCAGTGGAAGAAGGCGATAAGCAGGAGACGTGAAGAATAGAGCAGCCGAAGATAGGAAAGAGCCACAAAAGGGGCTGTAAAGCAAGCGAGGGAGAGAAAGAAGCAGCAGCGAGGCCGGTGAGACAAAGGAGGATATGGAGGACATGGAGGAGACGGGGGGGGGGAAGAGCAGAGGAGAAAGCTGGGACAAACTAAACCAAACGAACCAGAACAGAAAGATTGGTAACTGGAAAAGATAGAAAGCTAGAAGATTGGAAACTACAAAGGATGATATATCCCTGGAGGAGACAGAGTCAGACACAGTAGAGGGGGCAAAAAAGAGAGAGAGAAAGCCGAGACGAGAGGGCAGAAGCGGAAAAGCCAAGCCAAAGACAAGTGTGAATCTTGAAACAAGCAGAAAATGTGTAAATATAGAGACAATTTAGAGAACAGTGGAAAAAAAAATCAAAAAGGACAAAAATAAATAACTAATAGCTTAGTATAAGAATATACTTTGGAGGACACTTATCATTCCAGGGACAGAGGAGAGAAGAAAAGACAAAGAGAACAGGGAACAGCTGAAGAGACAACATCTAAACATCCAATCAGGTGAAACAACAGTATCTACTTTATTGACAACAATATTTCACAACTTTAAAACTATAATGACAACTAGTAGTTACCATTAAATAAGTAGATAATTTATTGAACAAAATTAAAAAAAAAACAAATAAAAGAGGCTAAAAGGTAAAGAACTGTCAATAGAACAAAGTATCTCAATAGCACTATTGAACTCAGGAGATACTATAGAATATTATAGAAAAGATTGATATGATGATGATTATGGTAATCTATTGTTTGCATAGCATTAACAATTAAATATAATAGATCTGGGTCATCCAAAAGGAAAAATATTATTGTTTGGTTATATTTGATAATTGTTATATTATATAAAAGTATGTTGGGGGAACAATAGGGACTGACAATTATATTAGTTTTGTTGAAAGTATTAATTCTGCTGTGGTGGATGTTGCTATTGCTGTTATTATTCTTATATGTGACAATATTAGTTCTGAAATAATTAGTGACCTGTCTGACATTTAGAATAAGAATTGACATAGATTTGTAAGAGAAAAGAATATTGGTTATTTGCTAGATGGTTATATATGCAAGATAAATACTCTTTGAATTATAATAAGTTGAAGAAATGGAAGAAAAGGTGGGGGAAAGGGAGGGAAATTAGATATAAACTGAAAAAATGTGGACTACTAAATTGGTTTAGTGTGGGCTACTAAAGTATAAGAAACTATGGAAATCAAAGATACAGAAGTTTGATATTTGGCAGTTATTTATACCAGACATCCAAAATTTGATGTGGATTAAGAAAAGAGAATTAAAAAATAAAAATAAACAACTTCTAATTTCAAATTTAATCCAGTTCATAGCTCATACTAGGTGTGTCTACAGAAGTGAAACACATTTAAAAATATTCAAAATCCACAGAGGAGACGACAGAGATAAAATTGAAGAATCAAAAGCAACATTATACTAAGAACAAGAGATTAATAAGGAAACAGAAATAAAACAAAAATAAAGCAAAGAAGATGGCGACAGGAAAGAAAGGACCAATACAGATTCAAATTCAGGTTACAACACAAAGAAGAGGTTCAATGGATGAAGTTATCAGAATAACAGATCAAACTTCAATACTTCTTGAAGCGATAAGAAAGATGAGAACAGAAATGAAAGAAATAAGACAAGAATTAAAGGATGACCTGAAAGAGACAAGACATGAATTGAGGGGAGAAATTAAAGAAATGAGAACAGAGATAAGAAAAGATTTGAAGAAAGAACTGGATAACTTCAGGGAAAAAAATAGAGAAAATAACAATGGACCTTACAAATACACAGAAGGACGTAAGTGAAATAAAAGAGAAAACCTCACATTGAGAAAGAGCATCAAAAGAGATAAACCAGAAACAAGAATAACAGAAAATAACAGATCTGACCAATGAATTGAGATATAGGGAAAGATGTGTAAAGATTCAAGGTTTGGTGGAAAATCCAAAAGAAGACCTCTATGAAAGATTGATGATCCCATTAGCAAAACACATTGGCATAACAGGAAGAGAAACGGGAAGAGAAATAGACAAAATTTTCAGGATAAATTCATCTTATGCAAAGGAAAAAAGGCACCTAGTGACAGTGTGTTATGCTTAGCAAGAACCAGAATACAAGGCATGATAATTCAAAGGAGTTACGATATCAAACTATAATAGAGGAAAAGGAAGTGAAAATATTTAAAGATATACCACTAGAGATTATGCTTGAAAGACAAAAATATAAAAACTTGACCCAACTATTAAAAAGGAAAAAGATAGAATATAGATGGGAAAGAATTGAAGGATTGACTTTCATGTGGAAACAAAAGAAATATAAAATGGATACAATCAAAAAAGCAAATGAGATGGGAAAACAATTGAGTAAAAAGGAAAATCAGGAAGAACCACGGGTAATTACAAGATCGAGAAATAGACAAAAAAACACATGGAAAATGGACAAGAAGGAAAGAGACCAATGGAAAGAGAAGAAGAAGAAAGAGAGGAAGGGACATATAAGAAAGAGGAAAGAACATCAGAAAGGGAAGATACAGATCAAGATTAAGAAAAAGACCTATGTAACAGAAGTGAGACAGAATCAGAACCAGAAGAAGGCTTAGACCAGGGATAGGCAACCTTTCCTCTTTAAGGGCCGAGGGACTTCAGCTCCCAGAATCCCAGGAGCTACTGGCCAACATGGGACTATTGGCCAACATGGCTGAGGCTTCTGGGAGCTGAAGTCCCTCAGCCCTTAAAGGGGATAGGTTGCCTACCCCTGGCTTAGACGAAGAAAGAAGCAAAATATAAAAAAAAGTTCACAATTAAAGAAATTTACTAATTGGTCACATAGATACAAGAAGGTAAAAGATAATTGAAAAGAAAAAAAGAGGAATAAAATTTAAATAAATAAATAAATAAAAGGGGAGGAAGGGGCAGAACAAAAACAACAACAACAACAACAATAACAATAATAGCGATAACAACAACAACAACAATAAAATATAAGATAATCATAATAATCATAACAAATATTAGAATAAAGGAAAAGAAAAAGGTAAAAAACAACCGTAGCTAAAAAGAATAGAAAAATTAAGAATACCAGAAAAAAAATGACGATTAAATTTCTTTCTTGGAAAGTGAAAGGAGTAAACTCAAAATATAAAAGAAATATGATATCCCACTACCTGGAGAAAACTAAGTGTGACATCATATGTCTTCAAGAAACAAAAATTAAGGATAAGGATGCTAAATAACTGAGAAACCCAAAACTAGGACAATGTTATGTCTCAGCTGCAGATAAGAGAAAAAAGGGAATAGTAATGTATATTAATAAAAGACTCACATCCAAAGAGATATTCAAGGATAAAAAGGGAGAATGTATCATAACGGAAGTTAAATCAAAAGAACTTACACTACTACTAATAGGAATCTACGCGCCTCTTACAGGAAGAAAGAAATATTTTGAAAGAATTAAAAGGAAAGTAAAAACAGAAGATTACAATAGTATAATTATGTTCAGAGACTTTAATGCAGTGATAGAACCCAAATTAGATAGAGAATCAATAAGGGGAAAGAAAATAAGAGAAAATCAGGGGAAGTTACCCTCTTCATTTTTTTTAATTCATAGAAGATCTCTCCTTAATAGACGTTTGGAGAAATAAATATGGGAAATCTAAGGGTTTTACATTCAACTCTGAAACACACAAATCTCAATCAAGAATCAATATGTTTTTCACCTCAAAAATATACAACCGAGGATGAAAAAAATGGACATACTGGATAAAATAACATCAGATCATTATCCAATTTTAATGGAGCTTAAAAAAAACACGAAAGAATGAGTACCACTGGAGATTAAAAGAATACCTATTAAAAAATGAGGAAAATGTGAATAGACTAAACAAAAATCAAAACCTTATTTTAAAGAAAATACAACACAAGATACTACAAGCAAAGTGATATGGGATGCAAGTAAGGCAGTGGTAAGAGGTATAGTGATAAAAATGGAGATAGAAGAACGTAAGAAAGAAAAAGAAAAAGAAAATAAGATATTAAAAGAATTAAAGAACAAGAAATTAGAGTGGGGAAAAAGAAAAGACAAAGAAACAAAGTTAGAGATAGAGCTCTTCGAACGTGCATTAAAAATGCTCACATTAAAGGAAATGGAGAAAAAATTACAAGAGAACCATCAAAGATTCTTTGAATTGGGAAACAAACCTAGTAAATTATTAGCTAATATGATAAGAAAAACAAAAAGCAACAAAATAATAACTGAAATAAGAGATAAAGGATTAAACTTAACAGACCAGGACAGTATTAAAAAAAATCTTCAAAACCTATTATGAAAATTTATATAAGAACACAAAGAATCATCTAAAAACAAAGGAGAAAGTAAAGGAATACCTAAAGAAACAAAAAATCCCACAACTAAAAGAGCAACAACAAGAAGAACTAAATAAAAAGATAATGGAAGTAGAAATATCAAAAGCTATAAAAAGGATAAAAATGGGAAAAGTACCTGGACCGAATGGTCTTACAAGCATTTACTATTAAAAAACTAGAAGGAACCCTAATAACACCATTATGCAAAATGATAAACGATATATTGAAAAATGGGATTCTGGAATCGTGGAGAGATACTTTTATAACATTAATATTAAAAGAAAAGAAAGAACCATGGAATGTTCAAAATTACAGACCGATATCACTAATTAACATTGATTACAAAATATTCAAAATATTTTGATTACAAAATATTCAACAGAAGACCAAAATGGATTTCTACCGAGGAGACACATAAAGAACAATGTAAGAGCTGTTATTAACATCATAGAACATTTTGAAGTATACAGTGAAAGGAAGATGGCTCTGATTTGTATAGATGCGGAAAAAGCATTTGATCAAGTAAACTGGATTTTCATGAAGGAAGTGATAAAAAAGATGAATATGAGGGAGAAATTTAACATTTGGATAGAAATAATTTATAAAGAATAGAAAGCACAGTTGTTAATAAATGGAGAGAGAACAGAAAATATAAAAATAGAAAAGGGCACAAAACAAGGCTGCCCACTCTCACCGCTCTTGTTCCTACTGACCCTAGAAATATTGATTATAAAAATTAGGGAAGATGACAAAATATATGGAGTCAAGATAAAGGGAAATGAATTCAGAATAAAAGCTTTCACTGGTGACATTATCTGCTTCCTGGAAGACCCTCTCAAGAGTCTAAATAGATTGTCTTATGTACAAGAATTTGTTATGATACATAATGAAAGAATTTGAGACAGTCTCAGGATTCATAATAAATCAGAACAAATCAGCGATAATAATAAAAAAGAAGAAGAAGAAATAAAGGAAATACCAAAATTCAATATAGAGAAAAAGATAAAATATTTAGGATTGACTATTACACAAAGAAATGCAGACCTTTATGAAAATAATTATAATAAGATCTGGGAGGAAATTTAAAAAGATCTAACTAAATGGTCCAAATATCAAACATCATTTTTAGGAAGGATATCAATAATCAAAATGAACGTTCTGCCAAGATTTATGTATTTATTTCAAACATTACAGATAATCAACAATGACTACTGTTTAAACATCTGAAGAAAAGAAATTTCTAAGTTTATATGGATGGGCAGAAAACCGAGAATTGGATGGACCAGTCTAATTGAATCAAAAGATAAAGGAGGATGCAGTTTACCAGACTTGAAATTATACTACTATGCATGTTGCATGGAATGGATCAATACTTGGATCAAACTAGAAGAGACAAGAATATTAAGTATTGAAGGCAGTAGTATCTGATTTGGATGGCATGCGTACCCTTTCTGAGATTTTAACATAATCTCATCCAATTCATTTCTTGTCTTGTTGATACCTTCCAATTTATAGTCCATTTTAAATCTTTCTTTTAGCTGCCAATAAGTTAACCAATGACAAGGTGGATCCTCCTACTTCTATTTCACTGTTTAATTTCACACTCGGGATCTCTCCTTCCCAATTCAAAATATCTTGATATTTCAGACATTGTTTACTGTATGTTTTAAGTCCTATCTTCCATGCTTCTTGTGGAGATAACCAATCTGTAGTTATAGTTATATAGTGGTCAATAACAATATCTATATTTATACATATATATGTTCAGCATTATTCATAGATTCATACCAGATCATCCTAAACATATTTATTTAGAAGTTGTTCAAGTGTCCTTGTTGCCTTCTCATTTTGTATTTTAGGGGCTAAGTCCAATGTACCATTGGTATTTTCAGTGAAACTTCCTTTTCCACTTTAGCTGTACATAAGACAACAGTGCAGTGTACAATTAGATAAAAATTTAAAATAAAAGAATATAACATTAGGATAAAATGACCATAGAAGCAGAATAGAAAACCAGGATTAAACTAGCAGAAGAGAGAACACAATATGTCAACATATACATCCAAATTAAAAACAAGCACCAGGATTACAGTAAAAAGGTATAAAGGGGAAAAAACTTTTTCAAATGCCTTGGGGAATAAAAGATGTTCACACAATGCAAAAGGACCATAATATTGATGTCTGGCAATTTTATCCAGTGAGGGCACTCCACGAATGTAACACACTGAAAAGGTACTGGGTGTATCCAAACTGCAGAAATAAAGCAGTTTGACACCACTTTAACTGCCACGACTTATCCTATAGAGTCCTGAGATTTGTATTTTGGTGAGGCACAAGAGCTCTCTAACAGACCAGGCTGAATACCTCACAGATCCCAGGATTCGACAGGATGGACTCATGACAGATAAAGTGGTGTCAAACTATTTTATTTCTGCACTGTGTCATGTAGTCAACCACATTGCATAATTTGGCACAGCTCTAGGAAGATAAGTATGGCAGGAGACACTCTTTTACATGACCATTTAGGGAATTAACATTAAAAATAGTACTTTGAAATGGGCTCATAAAAGGAAAAGCAGCAGTACAGATTTTGAAGTGTCATTATAACATTATTATATCAGCTAGTCCCAATTTGCAGTGCAGATACATTGTTCTAAACCAGTTGATGTTTCCTGACTGTTTTGAAAGGCAATTCCATGTTTTATATTAGATTTATATTCTTCTTTTCATAACAAATTACAAAACTATTAATAAATAAAAATACCAAAATTGAAAACTAGTGTATCTGTGGAATTTATCATGTGTTTAGGGCTGATTTACATGTGCCTTGGTTGTTGCCATTGCTGTTATTGTTGTTGCTTTAAATATATCTTGAAAGAGCTCTTTTCTTTAGTGGAGTATTTGATGAATGGTAATACAGGGATTGGTTTAATAATCAAAACAGAGGCACAGCCTGGGAATGCTTTTTGGCCCATTTTTGCTGGTGATTGAGAAATAGGTAGCTGTGGATACTGCCTGTGCTTAACATCACCTTCACTGATGGCCTCGTACTCTACTATGTTCAGACAAGGTTTTGCTATGCTGATCCATGGTTTTGTAACTTCTGGAGCTATTACTATGAGTTCCACATGGGACTGCCCTTCCTTTGAAGAGAATGTTAATATTTAACCTGTATTAGTTCAACATTCCTATAAAAGAACAACAAAAAAAGAAAGAAAGAAAGAAAGAAAGAAAGAAAGAAAGAAAGAAAGAAAGAAAATGAAACAACGGCAACACCATTTTAAATGACCCTCAAAATCAGTTGCCTGAAGTGGCCATATTACTCTGCATTATATCTGAAAGTCTGAATTCAGTAGGTTGTCACTGCTGAGTAAGCATGAATTGGATCTCACTGTAAAATTGTGAAAAATAGTTCACTATTGCCTGGGATGGAAATACCTAATGCTAGGGTAGCTGAAATTAGATAGCTCAGCCTGTTTATGCCTCCCTTTTTATCTCTCCCCACCCTTGAATTTCATTTAATTGGAATTTTGCAGCTTGTGTAGTGTACACTAAACAACCCAGATCCTATCTGATCTTGGAAGCTAAGCATCGTTAGTACTTGTATGGGAAACCACCAAGGAATGTCTAGTGTTGTAGGTTATATTTCAGATTTAAGTAGGCTATATATTTAGTGTTGTAGGCTATATTTAACAATGCTAAACCTTCTTTGTCTAAGAAAGCCCTACGAAACTCTTGTGATTTCTATAATCCAACAAGTGAGTTGAAGGTGCATGCATGTATGCATGCAAACACACAGGTGGACATAGACACACATATACAGCATGCTAAAAATTGGCTAAGACAAAACAGGGCTCCTGAATTTAAAGAGTTTCATGGAAAGGAAAATGCAGACAGAGATACCTTCTCATGCACTGGTAAAAATTAAGAAAAAGAAATTGTTTTGAATTCTCCTGGGGTTTCATTCCAAACTGTAATGTTTTTAAGCTCTGGCCCATGTTCAAATGTAGTTTGCAAAGCAAATAAAGGTACAAAAGCTCTATCCTTCTTTGTAAACAATCCATTTTGGAATTTTCTTTTGAAGAAACATCACAGGGAGGGTAGTATTTAGGACTAATACTAGATCAGGCATTTGAATCCCAAAGGGCCAGCTTGGTTACTTGGAAACAACCAGAAAGGATGTGGGTGTAATGTGGGATCACTTGAAAAAGCAGGCATCCAGCTCTAAATGTGACCTGAGCCAGAACTGCATCACAAAGAAGCCAATTAACCTGCTGTGCAGACATGACCCTTATTTACCATAGAGATGATCTTTGGCTTTGTATCTGCAGGTGCAACATTTGCCTGAGCTAATTAAAGAGGCCAGATGAGCAACATTAAAGGAGCTCAGCCAGAAGAAGAGATGGGGTGGGACAAACTTTGAACAAGAACAGAGGAATGGATCAAGACTATATGGAGATGCACTCGGGCGGCCCTGGGCAGCCCTGGGAAGCAGAGGATCAGGGCTGCTGCTAGTACACAGAGCGGCCCCAATTCTCCTGTTTGCCGCCTCTTAAAAGAGCATCAAAATGCTGCTCCTATTAGACGGCAGCAAAAGGCCGTCCCAAGAGCCACTGCGCGGCTCTTCTCTGGCCCTTCCACCGTAGCACATGAGGACGCTATGCATGGAGGACATCCTGATGCCATGCGCCATGTGTAAGGGCACGTGACTTCAGGACGTCTTCAGGGAGGGGTTGGAGCGGCCAGCGTGTGGCTGCCCCTCCCCTTCCCTGCCTCCAACTCGTACTTGGGTCCCGTGTGAAGAGGCCCTGTGTCAAAGAGAAACTAGACTGAGAAGAATTTGACCCTGGGAGCTGATGTACAAATTCTAATAGTTACTAGTAGAAGCTCTCACCATGGATGATTAATGATAGATCAGACTTAAACAATTTGTGATTGTGTGGGTATGTACTTTCATATCACCTGTTGACTTATGGAGACCTCATTAATTTCATAGTGTTTTCTTAGGCAATGCATACTCAGAGGTAGTTTTGCCGTTTCTTTCCTCTTAAATGTAGCCTACCACATCTTGTATTCATTAGCAGTTTCCCAGCCAAATACTAGCTTCCAAGATCAGACAGGATCTAGTTCCTTAAGGGTATTTATTTCTCTATGTGAATTTTCATTGAATTTATCCTAATCCCACTTGTATGATCGTCTTACCTTTTCTTCATATCAAATTATAAGTTTTATATTGATTCCTACTTGAAAGTTTGTGTCCATTTTCATATGTATTTTTAGCAATAGCAATAGCAAGTACATTTCTACACTGCTTATCAGTGAACTAGCATTCCCTAAGCAGTTTTCAATGTGTAAGCCAATTGCCTCCAACAAGCTGGGTACTTATTTTTCTTACCTACAGAAGGATGGAAGGCTGAGTAGACCTTGAGTCATCCTCTAGGGTTGAATTTACAATGTTGTGGCTGACTGCATTTAACCACTGCACCACCAGGGCTCCATATTTTTCATAATATATTTTTATTCATTTTCCTTATACACTAAGACATATCCCTGCATGTTTTCAGTTGTACCGATTTTAATTACTTGCACCTGAATAATGTATGCATAGGTTATATTTTATTTCTCTGAAATGCAGAAGACCCCAGGTATCTCCATGTCAAATGATGAGGAGATGAAAACACTGCTGAAGAGTTACTGCCCAGAACAGTAGACATGGCTTACAATATTTTTTTTAAAGTCCAACTAAAACATTAATTTGCAAAAATTTAAAAGGAATTAAACATCAACATTATTAAAAGCATGATTAAAAATAATTAAAACACTGAAAACCTTTAAAATATATTTAAAATACAGTTTCAATAACTTCATGTATATACAGACACATATACAGAGAAATATATGCACTTACACACAGACCCCACATCACCTCACACACTGCAACTCCATAATTAAAATTCAAAAGCCTGCCTTAAAAAAAAAGTCTGTCCCTGCCAAAAGAAAGAAGGAGGGAGGGTGCCAGCTGGATCTCCTGTAGAAATCCTGTGGATTGATAATTATATTGAATATGAGGTTGACTATCCCACTGGACTTAGCATTAATAGTGCATAAGATGCATTTCCCCTTGGTTATACTGAACTTTGGTGGCAAATTGCTATGTCATTTTTTAAAATAAAACAAATCTAGAAACAATATAGGATGCAATAAGTGGTGATGTGGGTTCCACATGCAGCTAACATGTTGACACTTTGTTCACTCCTCACCATGCACTGGGATGGGGTAGAGCAAGATGAAGAATGAAATTAATTTAGCTCCTAAAGATGAACTGATCTGAACAGCAATGATCAAGTTTGGGCAAAATCCAGCTTGGGCTCATCTATTCATAGTAGATAATCCTGGTCCAACATCCCCTTCATATGGGTGACCTTAGGGTCCACTGATGGCTTCAGCAATATGTATCATTATTCAGGAATTAGATATGCATCATTATCTTCATGAATGGAAAGATGAGCAACCAGGTGGACTACTATTTATTTATTTTGGAAAGTAAAGCACCAGTCAATAACCTGAACCTGGGTGATGGGGGGCGGAGGAAGGAGATAGATATTTTTTGGTGTTTTCCTCCTCATCCCACATCAACAGTTAGATTGCTATGCTTTACTTCCTTTCTTCTTCTGAGGTCACTTCCTGCTTCTTTTTCTCACAGCTATTGAGACACAGGCATCCCATGGATTCTCCATAAAGGGTACCTTATACACATGGAAGCCAGATTTAGAGCTCCTGTATGACAATTAGAAACTCTGTGCTATCATTAATTGTTCTCTTGAAACAATAAACGTGTTTCTGAATTAGCTTTACTATGAGAGAATAGTTATTTTTATTATTAATTATTAATAATATGTTTAATAATTAATAATTATAATACTAATAAGTATTAATTAATTAATTGATTGATTAAAATGATTAATTAAAATTATAATTAAAATGGCTATCCCAGGCCTCCAGTTGCCTCTCTGGACACAGCTGAAGGCCAGGGATGGTGTGTGTGGAGGAGGAAAAAGAGGTGCATGCCTGTTTCTCTTCTTCTCTTCTCTCCCCCCCCCCAGGCCTTCACCTATTTCTGGAGAGGCAGCTGAAGGCCTGGGAGGGTGGGGGGAAAGAAGTCCTGACCCGGAAGTCCCATCCTGAGAGGGCAGAAGTCCCACCACTGGCACTAGGTAACATTCGGTGCTGGAAGACCTTTTAGTCTGGGCACTTGGCCCCTAAAAGTTTCGCCATCACTGCACTAGCCCATGGCACACTGGCAGTATAAATACCAAGCAGTTTCTAGATGTAGATTATCACTGACTTTTGCAACAGTTCTCTCAAGCACAACATGAGAGAATATCTAAGGTACAATATACAAAACTGTACTCATTTTCTCTCTTTCAGCCAGAACAATCACCACCATAAACTGTTCAAATGTAAGAGGATGAGAGAGATGACTATATAGTCTTTTTAAAGGACTACATGCCAGTAGGCTTTTTAAAAATATATCATACTATATTCTTAATCCAGGGGGTTTCTCTTATTACTGATGAGCTGAGTGGAGCGGTGCAATTCTCAATACCTAAATCAGCAGCAGTTTTAAAAGTTATCCATGGACCTTTAAAAATTCACTCATGGAGCAAGAGGTGGAAAGAATCACAGGACAATTGAATGAATATTCTGACTCACCTATTTTCTCGAAAGCTGCTTATTCTGTTGGCCTTATGCTCTTTAGCTTTGCATTTCAGTCAAGGCCAAGAAACCTTGTTTTAGAGCCTTTGCAGACTGCCAGAAATAGTGCAAATTGAGTCCACTTTAAGGGTTAGGGTTAGGGAATCATGGGAACTGTATTTTATTGTGGCACCAGAGCTCTCTGACAGAGAAGGCTCAATGTCTCAGAAAAAAACAACAACACAATTCCCATGATTCCCTAGCACTAACCCTAACCCTTAAAGTGGACTCAATTTGCACTATTTCTGGCAGTCTGCAAAGGCCCTTAGTTACTAGAAAGAATCATTTGGCTATAGCAGTTACCAGCCAGAGCAGCAGAAAAAAAAAAGTAGGACAAAATGTTCTGGTAGTACATGAAGAATAGAATATTTGTTTTGATAAAAGGCACTCTGATAAACCCACATTTGCTATATGCCCTTAGTACCTTTTCATATAAAGATTCTGCTGTCCTTAGAGCCTGTAATATGTCTTCACATTCCCCTTTGTCCTGTCCTACTGACTGCTTTCCTATCAATAGGCCTGTCTCATCCATTTGTCTTGGTATCCATGTTGACCCTAGTTCTTTACTTACAGACCAGTGTCTTTTCTGCTACTTCCCCCCTTGAAATGTTCTAAAATAACCACTCAGTCCTGTTTTAAAAACTAGGCTAATTGTGCAGAAGTGGAATGAATTTTCTTTTCTTCTTCCCATTTTTGATTTAATATATCATTGTTATACCAGTTAACAGACAACTTGGAAGAAACTGTATATAACGAAAGAAATGGGGTCTGCTTTATACTTAAATATTGTTCTCTTTTTAACAGATCTCATTCTCAGGAAATGTAATATTGTAAATTTAAAAATTCCCTTAGTCTTATAATGTTTTTCCAGTTTTTTATAAATCAGAAAGTGTTTTCTAGAAAACTATTTTTCTGGAAATCTGTTCCATAACATTAAATATTTGAAACAAGTTTTCAATGAGATAGCTGTGTTTAGTCTCTTTCAACATAAAAAGAAGGAATAGAAGGAGAGAAGGAGGATAGGAATGTGATAGCACCTTTTAGACTAATGGGTCTTTGTTCTTTAAAAAAAAATATTTTAAGCAAATAGTCAAAGCAAGTGGGAAATTGTAAATAGTGAAGAACAATGCTTTGTTCTAATAATATACAAATCTTTGTCAGCAGAACCAAATGCTTTTAGAATAGAGAACTGTTGCTAGATTGCTTCCATTCAGCATCCAATTTCCATCTTGTCTATCTTGTTGTTGTTTAGCTGAAAGCTATAGATAAGGATGTTATAATGGCCAAACTAGGTCATTTTCCCATTAAAATAAGAGAGGAAAACATTCTAACCTTTAAGCGTCCTGGACAAAGGAACCTTTTCCCAATCCTATCTTAAGAAGAAGAAGAGGAAGAGGAGGAGGAGAAAGACTAGGAATGGGAAGGGCAGCTATGAAAGAACTGGAAAAGATACTGAAGAGTAAAGACATACAACTGAGCACTAAAGTCAGAATCGTTCAGGCCATTTTATTCCAGTATACCATGTATGGATGTGAGAGCTGGACAGTGAAGGAAGCAGACAGAAAGAAAATCAGTTCATTTGAAATGTGGTGCTGGAAAAGAGTACTTAGGATACCATGGACAGCCAAGAAGATAAACAAATGGTTTCTTGAACAGATCAGACCAGGGCTCTCCTTGGAAGCAAAGATGATCAAGTTGAGACTATCATACTTTGGCCACATAATGCGAAGCTAAGGATCACTAGAAAAAAAATAATGCTAGGAAAGGTAAAGTGTTGAAGAAAGAGAGGAAGACCACAACCAGATGAATAAACTCTATCGGGGGTGGGGGGGGTTATGGGAAAGGGCTTGCAGGATTGGGGCAAGGCAATAGAAGATAGAGACTCTTGGGGATGTCTCATCCACAGGGTCACCATGAGTTGGAACCAACTCGAGGGCAATTAACAACATCAACAAATCCTAATAATACTCAAAAGCAACATAGTATCACTCATCAAATGAAGAGTACTGGATGTTTCTGTGACCTTCCACTTAACACCAAGTATACCAAACCAGGTTCTATTGCCCTCTTCTGTGATCTTAATTTCTTTCTCTCTCTCTCTCTCTCTCTCTCTCTTTTTTTTGTTTCCCCAGAAAGTCTCTTTCAGCTTAATTGTCTCATACTACTGTGACTGCTTTTGATGACATGGCCTTCATGGTATCCCTGGTGCCCACATGGCTCTCTTGAAGCTTGGAGTCTATACTTGAATTTCTGTATTATTTGTTCTTACCTGGAGAAAGATCCTCCATGGCCTGCAAAAATACCGTACATTTGGATTTACCCTTTTATTGTGGAGCCCTTTTCTGCTCCTTCACCCCACTCTCCACTACAGATTGAGAACAGGTAGAAGCTGTCTTCTCTCTTGCCCAAGCGAAGCCATAAAGCTTCCTTTGGCTCATTCTCAGTGGGTGACCATACATTAAAATCAAGTGAACTAAACATTAGCTTTGGTTTTCTACCATTCCCCCTGTTCTTTATCCTCCTCCTTCCAGTATCAAGAATAGTAATGTATCAGTGACTTATATTTCATCGACTTCAAACAAAATTGCTTTCTGGGTTAAGTCATGGTTCTGTTTTCCCTTCCCGAGACCCTTACAGGTTGGCATTGTTATTCAGACCAAATTCCCAGTTACCCACACTGAACTCTGGTTAATTGGGGATTAGAAGTTAGAGAAAATATATTTATTCTGCCATTTGATAAAATTCTCTTGACCACTGGACCCAAAGGGCTTGCTCTGTGGGGATGGAAAAGAAAGTAACATATATAAAAGATCATGGTCTGAGAAAACATAATCAACCACTTTGAAAACACTGTTTCATTATAAGCATAGCTTTGCCAAACTTTAGTGGCAAAGAAAGAAACTCAATTTGTTCTCTTCTTGCCATTGTATCCAAGAGATCATCCAAAGCTTAAACCAATAGCTGAATTTCTTATAATATTGTTTACATTGTGCAATGGACTACCCTGGTTTTTGTGTTTCAGAACTCCTTAAACATAAATTAGAACATGTTGACTAACAATTGTAATCAATGATTGACTTCTTACGGGGGATACAAGGCCTAAGCAGACTGCCAGAAATAGTGCACATTAAATTGAGGCACTGCCCTGGCTCAGTGTTAGGGAATCATGGGAACTGTATTTTTTTTCTGGGACATTGAGCCTTCTCTCTCAGAGAGCTCTGGTGCCACAATAAATTACAGTTCCCATGATTCCCTAGCACTGAGCCAGGGCAGTGCCTCAATTTAATGTGCACTATTTCTGGTAGTCTGCTTAGGCCCACAGACAGTCAAAAGAAGCTGGATTCAGTCCTGCTTGAAGCTGGAGTGCTTAGATGATGCATGCCTCGAAGAGGGACTGAATCTAGATAAAAGGCTATTTAGGAGGAGAAAAGTGGGATTTAAAAGAAGCTGGTTTTATCCACTCCTTTCTGGAAAAGTCACACCTTCACAGGTACATCTAAATGCACTGCCACGAAGATGACTTGAAAGAAGCATCTTAAGTTAAATGGATTGTAGCAGGAACACCCTTTCAGAGGTGTGGCTTATATAATGAGATGAAGAGTATGTACAGTATCAATTAAAGGACACTGAAAGTTTACCTACTGGATATTATGTTAATGGAAAGTGATTTGACTTTCACTTCCCTGCTGGACTCCCACTCACATTCCAGCACCAATTTCTCCTTGGTCCTGTGCACCTGCACATCATTAACTCTAAGCGCCATCAACGTGTCTCTGTGTTGGACATAATGACTTTCACAACCCAGCGAAGAAGAGGAAGAGAGACTTCTTGGTCCCTTTAAGAGACAGCTTACCTCATAACCATATGGGGACAGACAGATGTGTTGGAAAGACTGGAGAACATGTACCAGAACATCGATACAGATGACAAGGTGGCAGAAGCTATGAGGGCAAAGGACTACCAATACACTGGTGAAGAATGTCACCATAAGTGCAAGAACCTTATGGCAGCCTACAGGAAGGTCAGGGACCACAATGCCAGAAGTGGCCAGAGTGCCACCATGTCCTTTTATAGGGAGCTCGGGGACAGCATTAGGAGAAATAGTGGTGCTCAGCCCAGCAGAGTAGGCACCAGTGGTGAACTGGAATAGGTCTCTGTCAACCAGCCAGCCAGAGTGGAAGGTGGGGAGGAGTTCACCCAGCTGGAAGAGTCTGAGGAGCTTTTAGAGCCTACTGGAGGTAAGTTGCACCACAGACCCAGGGAAGAGATGCAGGAGCACAGGGGGAAAGTGTGTCACTGAGGTAGGCATAGGGCAGCCATGACCTTATCCCTCATTCCACAGGTGACCAGGAAGAAGCCCCTGGTTTGAATGAGTCCTCCTTTAGCCAGACAGCCATGGATGTCTCCACCAGGAAACTATCCAATGCTGGGGAGGGGACCTCCACGTCCTCCGGGGTCAGTAGTTATCATGACTGGTCACCTCTCTGATGGGCTGGTGCATCATCCACTGATGACAGAAAGGATGAGGAGGGGCAAGGTGATAGAGGATTCCAGCTGTTGTGGCATGCAGGCATGGCTGCACACGGTATGCTCCTTTCCCCAAAATGATATGAAATGCACACTGTCACATAAACAATGTATTTGTCATAAAGTTGCATTGCTTTTGACATGTTCTGCACAGCTGTATATAGTTCCTGCTACTAACTGCACATTGCCTTTTCAACATGGCATCTTCAGGGGAAGGGGGGTCCTGGGGTACCATTCCTGGGGGTGCATTCCGTGAGGTATCTCTTGTATCTCTTGTAAAAACCTAGCAGGCAGAAGAGACTGAAGGGGGCAAGAGATGCTGAGACCTGAAGGTTCCTAGAGACCAGCACTTACCAACTGCCACCCCATCACTTCGGCCCTGCTTTAAAACCTAGCAGACAGAAGAGACTGAAAGAGGCAAAAGAAGCTGGGGCCTGAAGGTTCCTAGAGAGCAGCACTTAACAGCAACTGCAACAATATTCTTGGAGGACTATAGACTGTGGAATTCCTCCCCTGCCCAGTAACATCAGGGCCTGCTGTGTGGCGGAGGAGGAGCACAAAGGACATTAAAGTGTAGGGACCCAACTGCAGCACAGCAGCAGTAACTACATCACCTTCAGCTGAGGGAGAAGCGGAGACTTTAAATCCTGCTCCATGAAAAGAAGGCCCTCCCTCCATCCACCATCATCTGGAGGGAGAGAAGGCTGGCCAACTCCATCGGGCCTAGCCTGAAAAATATTGTATTTAGTCTTTTAAGGGGGGGAGGGGGTATTGTATTACTGTTATTGTGGGAGAGGAGTCCTGCCATGCCCAGACTCTGCCTGCTGTATAAAAACTCCAGCATTTCTGCCTGTGGGTGGAGCGGAGCCCTGCCATGCCCAGACTCTGCTTGCTGCATAAAAACTCCAGCATTTCTGCCTGTGGGTGGAGAGGAGCCCTGCCACACCCATACTCTGCCTGCTGCATAAAAACTCCAGCATTTCTGCCTGGGGGTGGAGAGGAGTTTTGCCATGCCCAGACTCTGCCTGCTGTATAAAAATTCCAGCATTTCTGCCTGTGGGTGGAGAGGAGGCCTGCCACACCCAGACTCTGCCTGCTGTATAAAAACTCAGAGAAGAATGCAGCAGCAGAGGAGGAGCTCAGGCGTTTGGCCCTGGGCACGCCTGAGTTCTCCTCCTCCCCACTCTGGACCGCGGAGCCAGAGGTGGCAGTTTGGGCTCTGCAAACACAGCCTGAGACTACAAAACCCCCTCAGCAACACCTATTCTGAAAAGAATTCAGTGGCAGAGGAGGAGCTCAGGCGTTTGGCCCTGGGCACGCCTGAGTTCTCCTCTTCTCTAGGTTGGATGGGGCTTTTCATGTATATATTTGTACTTTTTCTGCTCATGAAAATTATTTTAACCATTTTAAGTTATTTACTTTTTTAACAAGGCTGCTGCTCAACAAGGTACTATATATATGATTGTTGTTGTTGGACTTACCTGATTATACCTGAGTTCTGAGCTTACAAAATCATTTTAGCTTATACATTTTATATGAAACCTTAACTGAAAGGGTATACTAGATATGATAGCTTTTATGTGTACATTGTTGAATATCTGATCTTAAGTTTATATAAACTTATGATCATTTAAAGCCAATTTTAGACAGCTTTGAGGAAAATTGATTATAAGTGGGACCCTAATAATATTGCCATTGTTAATAAGAAAATACAAACACGAATAGGGAGGATATTGTAATTTTGGAACATTCTTCATTTTCAAATTACCCTCTAAAAGAGAAAGTTGTGCAATCAAAAATAACTCAGTATTTTACTAATTGTAGATGCAAATCCCCCCATAGATGCTCCCAATTTAATGTAGAGGCAAATCCAATGGGAACTAAGGAAATAACATCATCATCTGTAGTACTTATTTTGGACTGGTCCTTAGATAAAATAGGCTCTTTGAAGCCTTTAGATAGAAGTCTATCCACACCAAATCTTGAAATTGAAATGGTTTTTGCTGAAGAAAAAATAATATCTAAACCTATTATAAGTGAAAAGTTATCTGGGACTGAAATGGAAATAGATCCAAGAAAGGATGTGTTGACCTGACAGTGCCCTTAGATTAACACCTGGATCTTATAATTCAAAAAAGGATATGGAAAATCCTAAATGAATTTCCATCCTTTTAGAGGAATTGATGTCTGTAAAAAAATTCCTTACTGAGTGTAATATTTTCCTTACCACTTTAGTAGATCTACACTTCCAAACGATTTGCACTAATTAAAAGGAAAAAAGCTAGATAAGGAAAATGGTAAAGACATTTGATAACAACTCCTATTTCAAAAGGTGATAGGGATACCATGCACAAATCTGTAATAAGTCCAAAGAAGGGTCACAAAAGGAAAAACTCAAAGGTGGAAATGTCTGGAGTTCCAAAAAAGCTTTGTAAAATAGGGAGAAATATAACATCAGAAAATGGTAGGAGATTTGATAAGGAAATTCAGCGTAAAGAACCTAACCCAGTTCAAACATCTGAATTAATACAAACTTCACTAGGCACTGAAAAGCTCCATCCCAAAACTAACGGTCAATCAGAGAACTTAATTGTCTCCCAACTGAAAGATAACTTTCCTCAAAATACCATCTCAAGCCCTTCAACAGGTCAACCAGTAGAAATGGATTTAGCACCTATAAAACACCCTATAAATAAACTATCTCATGCAACAAAAGGCACAAATTTAAAGGGAAAAAAGGAACACCAATATACCCTTAGTCAGCACCAAATTGTTCTGTCAAATTTTCCTAAACCTTTTGGCATACTATCACAGGCTAGACACAAAAATCATTTATTGACAATCTTGGAAAAAAAAATATGCCCAAATCAAATTACCATCAATAATATTTTGCAGATTAACTATTTGTATTTCAATAATTGCCATTCCCATGCCCTGATTACATTTAGTGAAACTAAATTTGTCACCCTAATATTTAAATGTAAATCTTTATTTTCAAGGGAAGGTATTTTTGTTTCCAGATACTTCACTAACACAGCTCCCCTTCAACTGTTGATAGTACACACATAGTTTATATCTACTATCCTTCCAAACAAAATTCAGAACATAAAAGATGAAATTAATATTGAATCTGGAAAATGTGATTCAAATAAATTTAACAGTGAAAAAGACTGTACACATCTTAATGCTATTGAATCACCTCACCTCTCAAGCCTTTTCATCACTAAGGAGGAAGAGGGGTTGATTGATTCATTTTCAGCCCTATCTCAGACTACACAAATAAAAATATTAACTAGATTGGAAAAACTAAAGCAATACCTTTCAAATGTGTGTTCAATAAAAGAGCCCCCCCCTTCAAAATTTGTGAGGAGAAAGATAATAGAAAGATAATTACAGCAGAGACAAATCCATTAACATGGACTGAACTGAGATATTTGGTCAACTCTGAGAATGGCCTACTGCATACTAACAGGATTTCCAAAAAAGAAACATCAAAAATAAAAGGTTCGGTAGGGTCAAACGTGAGTTCTATCCACCCAACCCTTGAAATCATTGAGGAAATATCAGTTGACAAAAATGTTAATAATAGTAATGTTTGTCCAACTACAGGAACTAATAACAACAATATTTAAACTGATTTGGCTGTTCCAGACACACAAATGGTATTTCCAACTGTAATCCAATCTAGTGATCTCTCTTATATTGTGAGATCAAACACATGATAACAAAAGAAAATGGAATTAAAAAGCTTAAAACTTTTGTCCTGGAACATTGTGGGTTGGGGAAGACACACTTGTGACCCTTCATTTGTGAATGATGTATCTAAATTTGACATAATACTACTTCAAGAAACATGGCTGAGAGAAAAGTTAACACTGAATGGATTTACAACAAGCTCAGTTGATGCCTCTGCTTCTCAGAAAGGTGGCAGCCCTAGTGGTGGACTATCCATTCTGACTTCAACAAACATTAAGCATGTTTCTTTTCCCATCCCACCATTAGCAAATCTGGCTTCTTCTTTATTAATCAAAATCAGTGATACTTGGTTGCTAATAATAAATGTTTACCTGCCTCCCATACATCCAAAAGAAGTGTTAAAAAAAACACATGGTCAAAACTAGAAACCTACATTATTAATACACTAGTTCAACATCCTGAAGTTCTCCTGATATTGGCTGGAGACTTCAATGCGAGAATTGGTCCCAATGAGACAGATTCGTATGCTCATTTTCACCTTATTCAGCCTGAAATAGATCTAGGTTTAGTTCTTTCCCATAGACAGTCAAAAGATAAAGGATATAATTGGGCTGGTTTTTATCTCACCGAATTATCTCATAAGTTAAATTTAGTTATAATGAATGGTTCTACAGAAGGAGATGCTGAAGGAGAATATACATTTGTGTTCAACTGTGGATCTTCCACCATTGATTATTTCTTGAACTCATATGAATTGATTTCTGTAACATCCACATGCAAAATAGAACATCGAGTTGAAAGTGACCACTTACCTGTTACTCTAACCTTAGAATGTGCTTCACAAGTTGATTTTGCAGAGCGGATTGCTCCTCCAGAAGGCAATTTGGAATTGAGATCTAGCGGTATTAAGTGGCCCCCTAAGGTTGAAAGCAATCTAAAAACTATTTTAAACTCTGATAAATGTCTTTCCCTATGCAGTTCGATGTTGAAAATAGAATCTCCAAATGATATATTTCAACCCTTCCAACAACTAAGTTCAACCATTAAAAATTTGCTAACCCAACCAATATGTCCCAAGGCTTCCAACCAGAATATAAAAAACAAAACCTGGTTCAACCAGGACTGCATCAATAAGAAGCAGATCCTGGTGGAAAATTATAAAACCTATAGACAAAAAAAAATCTACAAACAATTCCATCTGAATGGTTTGAATTGTCAGAGTATAGATGGGCTATGCAGTCAAAGATGAAATGTAAAGATGTGTGTGTTTGTATTATTCCACTTGAGAACATGCTTCTAGGCCAAACACAACAACTCAGTCCAGGTGGCTAGAAAGACTAAACAATGGGAAACCACTAGATGGGAAAGTGTCCTTGTTTACATAAGGAAACAATAATAAAAAGTTGTTATGGGAAAGTAGATCACATGATGGAAGATGAACAACAAGAGGTTGGGTTAGCATACGTCACATCCAATCAACCTGAAGGTTAACACCCAAAAGGTGGAGAGGGGCTGGGCTGAGAAACTTTGTGTTAGGCATTGATATTATTATACTTATTTGCTTCCATTGGATTGGATTAGTCTTTTTCTTCTCTTTACTTTGCAATGGATCTATAGTATGTTTTTTACTGCTCCACAATGTAGCCTTAAGATCTGCAAACATGGATCTGTAGTTTTGTTCCTGTTTAGCCATGTCTGCAAGATGTGATGCTTTAGTGGACTATATGTTTTTACTCTGCATGTTATTCTTTCTGCAATAAAGCTCAACTGTTAGAAGCTTGGATGTTTTGCTTCCTGACTCTGCTGGACTTACAAACACCCTACTCCACCGAAACCGAACATGAACTAAAGAAAAATATATATATAAGAAACTGATAAAAAACAAACAAAAAATGTCAATCCTTAAAAATTCTTGGTGTACTCTAATATCAGCAGTAAATAACAAAGATGCAATTACTTTTTGGAAAATCGTAACTAGTGGCTGGCCAAATACAATAAGTATGACTTACTCAATTTCTGTTAGTTGTTGGGAACGGTTTTATAGCAAGCTATATGATCAATCCCAATACAAACAAAACCACCCCCCTGTTCATATTAAAGAGCTTCCAAAATGGTAACCAGTTTCTGACCAGGAAATAAAGAGCTTGATAACTAGAATCACCCCAGGAAAGGGCAAATTGTTTACTGCTTTTGTTGATTTTAAATCTGCTTTCGACCTTATCTCAAGAGATAGATTATGGGGAAAAAACTTGAGACCACCAATATTGATAAACATCTGTTAATACTAATTCGTAAACTACATGAGCATTTTTGAGTAGCAATACATTGTAATAGCCGGGGTAATACAACAAGACCCATTTAACATTGAATGGAGTTAGACAAGGTTGCATTCTAGCACCTACCCTTTTTAATATCTATATTAACTCCATGATTTCGACTTTATCAGAAGTATCAGCACATGCCCTGGCTTTGTCAAATAAGCCTTTATCAATACTTGTCTATGCAGATGATGTTGTTCTAATGTCCATCACAAAAGTAGGATTGAATAGACTTTTAGGAGCTTTAGCAACTTACTGTACAAATGATGCGTTAAAAATTATAATAAGACCAAAGTAATGGTCTTTTCTAGGAGCCGTCTCTGATACAAATGGACCTTAGATGATAACTCCATAGAACAGGTGTCCACCTATAAATATCTGGGAATCACATTTCATGATAAGGGAACTACTAAATTACATCAGAAAAATGCTGTAATGAACACTCAAAGAAGTATTAAAGCCTTATGTTCTTTCTATTATAATAAGGGAGGTCAATACACTCCAGCAGTTCTCCAAGTTTTGTTGCTAAGATTTTAACACAACTATTATACGGTTCTGAGATTTGTATTTTCAATAGCTTTACATCTTTTAAGGCTTTTTTTTTAAAATTAAGAACAATCTTAGGTGTCCCAAATTGTGTTTCAAATCCCATTCTCCGTTTAGAAGCAGGATTATTATCTGTTGAGGCGTGTGTATGGATACGCAAATTAAATTTATGGTTTAAAATGCTTTTTGTCCCGACCGGTTTAATGCCATTAATCCTAACAGATTCTTTTTTGTCCCCCTGGAAGGAGCTGTTGACTCTGAAACTCTTCTCTCTTGGACTTTCACTACCAGAAATAACTGTATTAGGTTATGATAAAGCAAAATCTGTTATTTCTCAACGCATCAAGGACATTCATTTCTAGACCCATATAAGCCAACTAATTTTACATCCTGTTAGGGAATCTAGTAGACCTGGCAAATATGCTAAATATTTTGAGAATTTGAATGTCCCGAATTTCAGGAGAGCTTTTATGTTAGCAAGATTTAACATCTTACCATCAGCAGTCCTGGAGGGCAGATTTAAAAACCCTTATCAATGCAGATACTGTCCTTGTGGTTCAGAGGAAATTGAAAATATTAATCATGTGCTCTTTGGCTGTTCCTTGTACACAGAAATATGTGCTTCATATATAACACCAATTGTGCTCAGTTTCCAGGCAGACAAGAGACGTTTTATATAAATTTCTACTTGCAGATCAGAAGGAGGGTATAACGCAAGCAATTGCACAATTTTTTGCAGCTGCTATTGTAAATCGTAAAAAGTTTTTAAAACAGATGTAATATGTCATGATATAATCTCAAAATCTGTATAGATGGTTTGATTTAACTGTAAAGTTTGAAAGTGTAAGGGGGTACGGCTGTAGTTTACCATCAAACTAATCTATTTGGGGACTAAAGTGCAATGTAGTTACCCAACCAGTTGCATCTGAACAATGGCACTCTATAGTTTAAATTTTGTTTAAATAAAAGATATGACTGCAGTTCTGAATTAACTTGCTTTAAATATAACATTCTATAACACTATACTACAGAACTACTTATGAAATAATAACAACTTACTCATTATTGTATTTAGTAGATCACACAGTCCTATCTTCATCTTTGTATAAACTATTATTTGTTTACACTCTCTAATTTGTCTGTACAGGAACTTATTGTATAAAATTAAGATATGTTTAATTGGAATTTTGTAATTGTGCTGGCCAAATGGCTGTAATAAAGAAATTTGAGAATTTGAGTTATTTAGATTTTTTGTGGGTTTTTCGGGCTGTGTGGCCATGTTCTAGAAGAGTTCCTTTCTGATGTTTCACCAGCATCTGTGGCTGGCATCTTCAGAGAATGAGTTATTGTTTTTGAGTTATTGTTGTAATGTGTTTTTAATTTGTATCTTATGTTGGTAAGCTGCCTTGATTGCTCAGGCAAAAGGCGGGATACAAGAAATAAATTGTTGTTGTCATCATCATCATCATCATCAGTGCTGGCTGCACGGACCCACTCTTTCTCGCATTTGCTAGAGAACATGTTTCATTTTTCAATTCTCCCCTGTGGTATTGGTATGTCCCACAGAATGAGAAGCAGCAAAACCCAGAGCCACAATGAGCCTGACAGCCCACCTGAGGCTGAGGTCCAAAGGAGGAGGATGCATCACTCTGCAGCTGCCACTACTGTTAGATCAATGGATTGCCTCATGGATTGGAGCTCAGACTACATGAGAAACCTGTTGGAATATATGCAAAGGGAGGGGGGCTGTGCCCATAAGCACAGACAGAGGGAGTCAGAGGGGTGAATAGACTTCTGAGAGAGGTGCCTCCAGCATCAGGAACAATCCTTCCAGCAGCAAGAGTGCCCCAATGCCACCCTGGAATTGCAAACAGGTATGCTGGGTGACCTGGTGGAAATCATGAGGGCAGCCCAGGGTGGCATCAGTGGTAGAGGGGGCACTGTGGAAGAGAGCACAAGAAGGACCACCCACTCCATGACCCACCCACCTCCATGATGAATCTGTTGGCCTCCTCAGAGGACTGAAAGTGACAGAGCCCAATTGCCAACCCCAGGTGAGAGATCAAGGTGGCCAAAGGGGGAGGCCACCTAGAGGAAGAAGTCGACCCAGCACCAAAACCCAATGACAAGGGTGACACCAGCTAGAGCCACCAGTAGTGTCTTTCAACACACATGAACTCCCTCTGCGCACTCACCCATCTCTTACCACCACCACACCAACCTCACTGATTCACTGTGTAGATTCAACCCTGTTCATCTCCATCCCCATGCAGCTGCAAAGAATACATTACTTTTTAAAAAATAACAATTCTCTAATACAAAGTGTAATAACAACAAACTATTGTGGTGTAAGTGGGAGGTGAATGCGGGAAGGGAGAAGGGTATGATGGCTTCCCTGATTTTTTGCAGCCATAGGATGTTGCCGTCCATGGCAGCAATCTGCTCCTCCATCTGGCAATCTGCAAGGGAACATGGATGGGGAAAAGCTGGTTAAGGAGACAGATATGGACCCAATCACCTGATTCCAAAGGCAGGATTCCTGGTCCCTCACTTCCTCCCCCCATTTCTTTCCCCCTCTTGCCTCATTGCTAGCCCTGCTCCCGGGATTCGAGGAACCATTCCAACAGGTGGACATTGACTCCCCGCTTCTGTCTCACACCCTGTACTCCATGGAGAGGGGGGAGTTATCATTCAGTTTTGGGGGAGGGGGACACACATGAATGGCAAGGAGTCCACACCAGGCAGCCATGACCACTCCCCTTTGGGATCTATCTTCAGAGATGGCTGGCTGTTGTGCTAGCCCTGCAATTGCAAGGGCTGCCTCAGCCTTGTCCTCTTCCTCTCTGGCATGGGCACTGGAGGAGGAGGTGGATGAAGGGGAGGGATAGCCAAGGGTGGGGTGAGGTAATGGGCATTGAGCAGGGTGGAACTTACCTGGGGCTGATGATCTTCCCAGTTTGGACGCCCTGCCCTCACCCACAGGGCATGCAACTTTGTGTGGAAGGGTGGCTGCTTCCTCACCAGTGGCTGCTCCCCATATTCCTTCAGGGCTCCAAAGAAGACCCCTTTCAATGCCTTGAACTTTAGCCAGCACTGTTGGAGGGTCCTCATGAAGCCTCAGCTGTGCAGGGCTTGAGCAGCATGGCAGTAGTAGGCCCTGTTAGGGCGGTTGCTGCTTGTCATGACCCAACAAGCAGCTGCATCCTCATCAATATTATCCAGAAGGATGGCCACCTCCTCATCATTCCAATAAGCAATCCTGATGGGCACCCTCCTGGCAGCCATGATCATGGTCTAAGCTTAACAGGGCCACACGGACATTTACGTACAGTTGTGCCTGAGGGGATATCAACTCATCTGGCTGGTAGCCAATCAAGTTCTTGCAAAGCAAGTTTGAATGATGTCCCCCAATGGCTGCCCCCAGGACTACAAATTGTCACCATCAATTCACCATTAGGGAAGTCTGAGCTGGAGGGAGTTGATACATTGTCAGATCGTTGGTTGGGTGTTGTTGCAATTGTATCTATCAATGGCAGTAAAATCGGTGCCGGCTGTTCCTTTCCTGACCTTTTGCACCTGTCCCGTGTATGTGTGTGCTTGTTCCTCGATGGCAATAACTGCCTGGCACAAGGAATGACAGCTATACAGAAGGTGGATGATGGAACACATTTAATATGTAATGTAGAATGCATGACACAGCACACTGGTGTCCTAGAACCACAGATGGAGGGGGGCACCTCAGATCCTGTATGTTACAAAGAAGTCTCCCAGTGCATTCCTTACAGCCTCCCCTTCTTGCTGTTTCACAGCCTCATTATCTTCCATGGGTGCCCCCAGGGTAGGCAGTACAAAGTGGCACCTACAGCGTTCTCCCTTGTCCAGCGCTCTGCCCTTTGTGTTGCATAAATTATGGAGCATGATGCATGAGGTGATGATGGAGATGAGGTTCTCCTCTGCCACAAGCGGTGGGGAAGTGAGGCCTTCAGCTGCCCAAATGCCCTTTCCACCACATTCCTGACACGATTCAGTTTCCTGTTAAATAGTTTCTGCCTGGCATTGATGTTGCCCTGAAATGGCTTCATCAGCCATTTCTGAATGGGATAGGTGCTGTTGGACAGCAGAAGTGGCCCAATCTGCTGGCCCCTCAGATAGATGCTGTTGTTCCCTGGCACATAGATGCCAGCCTCCATTATTTGAAAGATGATGGAGTTCTGAATGACCCTCTCACATCATGAGTCAAACCCACCCATCTGTTTTCCACATCCATGAAGCATCCCTTGTGGTTGCATCTCCCCATGGACATAGTAGGTGCACTTTTGGTTCCAAACTCATTTATCCAGCCCATGGGTGGCACAATCAGACAGTGACATTCATCCATGGCACCTACTACTTGTGGGAAGTCCAGTTCAGAGAAGTCATCCATAATCTGGGAATGACAAGGGAGGGGAAAGTGATGGATAGATATGACAGATATGACGTACCTGTGCAGGATCATATTAAGAACACCCCCATTCATTCACCTTTGTATATATATATAATATGACAGATATGGCATAGGTGTGCAGTGATGGTGTGGACAATGGGTAAGGGTGTTTGATTCTGCCTACCTGATGAGTGTTCCCCAGGTACATGGTTTGTGATGGCAAAAGCTTCTCCATGACTAGGGCAAACTGCACCAGCACCTCACCTGCTGTGCTAATGCTAACCCTGAACTGCTCCCCAATCTGTTTGTAGCTGGCATTGTGGGTGAAGGTCGAGATGGCCATGGCAATCCTCTTCTCCACTGGGATAGCTTTCCTCATGGCAGTGTCAGAGCCCTCTAGTTCCAAATGCTGTATTTCAACTAGCCTGTGAAAGAGTACATGGGGCATTCAGAAGAATGCCCTCCACTGCTCATCTGCCCAAATAGCTATGACGAACCTGTCCTGCCAACCTGTGCTTCTGGGGTACATCCACCAGAGGCGTGGACATCTCTCAGGTGGCATAAAGATGGCGACAGCATCAACAGACTGTAGCACGACCGCGGCACCCACTGTAGCAGCTATCTTGGTGTGGTATGTGTCATCATCATCACTAGTGTCAGTGTCGCTGAATGTTGTTGCTGTTGATAGGACCATTGTTATGCTGACCGCTTTGCCTGTAGATTGCAGGGTTAGTGCCAGCACAGGCCACACAGCTGACATGGCATCCATGATATCAGTTAGCTCCTGGTACTGATGTGAATGATGTCACTGCGATGATATAAAGGGTCATAGGGATGTGGATGGGAACATCGCCTTTGCAGCATTATTCCTGTTTCTCTGTGATTGTGTGCAGGCATAAAAAGGAAGCAAATAATAATAATAATGGAGCAAGCACTGTGGCTCAAAGCTGCTTTTTCATCTGTCCAGATTCCACCGCATTGGGGCTGGCTTCAGGGCTGGCAGTGTGTTTGGCAGGACTCAATCCAGCTTCAGAAAAGTCTCCTTGAAGCTGCTTTTTCCTGCCTGTCTGTATTCCACCTTACTCTCAAAAGAATATGTGGGATTCCATTTAGGCTACATTATTACACACTCTTGGAACATAATCCTAATTGGCTAAATTGGTCAAGGACCAACTAAGCTGACTTTAGGGTAACTCTGACACCTTAAGTATGTCAGAAATTAACCTTATGCTGAGCTAATTCTATGCCAGCAAAGTGACATGTCCCAGGACCAGAGGTGCTACCTTTAGTACCCTTCCCTTCCACCACTTCTTTTGCTGACAAACCTTAGTCAACAGAGAGGTTCTGCCAGCAGACTGCTCTGTTGGCAGAATTCTGACATGCAGAAGATAGATGTGCTTAATCCTAATCCCCCATAGCCAGCACATGAGTATCTAGTTGTGTGAGTTCAAATGATAGTGGAAACATGATTCAGTGATCTTTAAAATCAGAATTATTCACAAAATAATTTATCATGGATAACGATAAGGTCATTTGTGTGTGATCCACATTGCTATTCAGAAGTGATGTCTAAAGTGTATTGCCTGCACCCCTGTTTAGCATAAGACAATTAATATTATACCATTGTACAAGTCAACCAAATAATTTTAAAATTACTATGAAATTACATATCATGCCTTGGCTATTCAAGTTTACTAAGGGTTTTTGATATGATCCTTGCATATCCTTCAGTTTTGTAGAACATCAATTAATTGGTGTCCTAATTAGCAAGAATAACTTTCAACAGCTACAGGGCATAGTTAAAGTGGAATTAATTCTGATTGTATAATGAGAACAATATTTGTCATTCCCTATTAGAAGTCATTATGACAGTGAGGAGAAGGGTTAACAATTTTTGTTGGAAATGAAGTGGTTTTCAACCGCAGGAACAGGAAAGAGAGAGAGAAGGGGAGAGAAGACTTTAGAAACTTTTAGAAAATATTTTTTCTTTGTGAGAAGGCATGACAGTACAGATTGAATAGATCATATCTCTAATTTTAAAATCCAAAATATTCCAAAATCCAAAATTGTCCATATGGGTGGCTGAGATAGTGCCGCCTTTACTTTCTGGTTATTCAGTGTTCACAAACTTTGTTTCATGCAGAAAAGTATTTAAAATATTTAATACTTAAAATAAAATATATAAAATTACCATCAGGCAATGTGTATAAGGTATATAAGAAACTTAAATTGTTTTCGTGTTTAGATATGATTATGTATATGGAAATATTCCATAATCAAAAAATAAAAAAATAAAATAAAAATAAAAATCCAGAATCCAAATGGATAAGGGATATTCAGCCTGGACTCAAAGAGAAATCAGTTGCACTCCAGAATTTGCAATGTATAAGCTATTGTGATTACTGGCACCTGTTGGTTTCCATGTCAGTGAAAGGTATGCATTCTCCAGCTTTTAGTCCAAATTTTAAAAGAGCTAACCCCAATGTCAGTTCTCGAATCTGAATTTGAATTTGAAACCTGGATCAGATTCACTGCAACACTGATATAGAAGCCATCAAATACACTGATTCTCACTGTTGCACCTTCGGACCACTACTGGTATCACTGTCTCTTGGAGGCACTAAGCTTTGTAAATGGAACATGCTTGCTATTGTTGGAACTGTTCTTGAGAAGAAACAGTATATTTTACCCTAAATCTTAGACCTGTAATCCTATGCACATGTATTAGATATTAAGTCCTAATGAAATCAGTGAAACTTACTATATACGCATGTATATATGATGGTGTTGCAAGGTAATGATCTGGAAAGACCCTAATTTGAATCCCACCTCAGTGTTTGTAGCATGATCTTAAGACAAGCTAATATTTTTCATCTCCCATGTCTAATTTCATGATAATTGTATTTGCAAACATGATAGGATTACATTAGGCACTACTGAGATGACAGAGGTTTTTTTTAAATAAATATTTGACAATGGGCAATATTCCTAGTTTTGCCATTCACACTTTGAATGTGAATATTAATACACCCATCTCTGTGTATGTTAGCACACACATAAAAACCTGAGCTGTTTAGGCTTTTTAGCTCTAGCTTTTCATTAGTCTGATTTTGGTAGGCATCTCATATACATTAGGATAAATTATCAACCATCTCATGAATGGGAAAATTGAACTGGCCCATAAAGGATGTCTTCATGTGGACTGGAATTTGCCATTCTGTTGTAGCTATTTGATTAATTTCCAGACAGTGGCTTAAACCTTACCATGAGTCCCAGCTAGATTAGAGCCAGTCAGTGGTAACACTGGTAACATTGATTGGTAACACTAAATCAGTGGTGACATTGTAAGTCAATATTTATGTAAGTTCAAACTGATCTAAGTGTCTACTCTAGCTGGAACTAACAATAGTGTTCAAGGCAGAGTTAGCACTGTAGATTTTTCTAGAATCAGGTCAGTTGTTCCATATGTTGCCAGATGTAGTCCAGATTTCAACTATTGTTTGCTCCTGTCTTCTCTGTGACTATGCTCACAGGAGGGACATGAAGCTGGATGTGATTTGAGATTCCTTCTTGTTCTAGGTAATTATTGTTTTGTTTTGTTTTTTCTAAAAAAAAAACCCATTATATTATTTTATTGCTATATTGTTGTGACTATTCATTATCTGTATTTTATTTTGTTTTAAGATTTTATTTTCTGAACCTGCCTGAAGAGAGTTTGCCCTAAAATTCAAAATATTTTTTAAAAATATTTATAATATTTTGTCTTGTAAATACCTAAATAAATAACTGCATGATCAGATTAAGAATTGGGGATTCTTTTGTGTGACTTTTGATAGATTTTTGCCCTTAATTCTACATTTAAATACATGTTACCATAATTCTGTGTACAAGATAACGAGCTGGATCCCAGTGCTCTTTTCATCAGCAGACACAAGGGATTCTCCATTGTGTGCAAGGCCTTTATATGACTATCCCAGTGAAGATGCTGTTAAAGCAGAATAAGAAATGTGAGCATGGAATCTTGGATTTGGGATGGGAAGGTGGTGTCTTGGGGCTTGAAAAAAATACAGATGGCAGAAAAGATCATGAGACAAAAGTGGAAATTTCAGAAGATAGAGACTGTGGATTACTGTCAACTTTGTGAACTATAAACTATATATGCTTTACTCACTTTCATTCTTCTTCTTTCCAATCATTATTCTTTACTACATTCTCTCCCCTTCTGAAACTTCCTTATCCCTTCTTCACACCTAACTCACACCAATCATTGACCCACTCATCTTTAACAACATTCATTCCAAGTTCCTTCTTGTCATAACTGGATTATCTGATAATATTGGTGACCTTCTTTTCAATTTCTACTTTAATACTTTTACACCTTCCTACTGACAGTGTTAGTTATGTTTATTAGCTATTTTATTACATTACTTTCATTCTATTTTTGAACCATTTGTGTTTAAAGTCCTTCTTCCTACTCTTATTATTTTTTAGTTTTATTAACTTTATACTATTCTATTTTTATTTTTTGTTTCTTTATGTCATTCCTTTTTTAATTTCAGCCACAGGAGTTTATTGCATACCATGCAGCTGCAAACAAGTCTACATAGGGACCACCAAACGCAGTGTCCAAACACGAGTCAAGGAACATGAGAGACACTGGAGACTGGACCAGCCAGAAAAATCAGCAGTAGCAGAACACATTATAAACCATCCTGGGCATAAAATGCTGTTTTAAAACACTGAAATTCTGGACCATGCCAACAACTATCAGATCAGAATACACAGGGAAGCCATCAAAATCCACAAACACTTGGATAACTTCAATAGGAAAGAAGAAACCCTTAAAGTAAACAAAATTTGGCTACCAGTCCTACAAAATAAGAAAATCAGCACTCAGCAAATGCAAATGGGAAACCAACCAGGGTCAGGGGCTTTCCCAGCAGACAATAGCAGACAATATCCTTGATTGCATATCCTCCCACCCTAAAGCCATGCCATTAACAACAGAACAATACCTGTTGAACACAGAACAATATACAGTTTACATGGGAATCACTCCTCCCTACCCAGGGTCTCACAGTATATATAGACCCATTCTCTTCCATTCCAGTATTCTCTGAAGATGCCAGCCACAGATGCTGGTGAAACGTCAGATAGAAACTCTTCTAGAACATGGACACACAGCCTGAAAAACCCACAAAAAACTAAAGCCTAAATTGGATTTCAGAATGGTTAACTTTTAAAAAATGAGAAGGTATTGAAACTCAAGGGATGTAATAACAAATTCGACTGGCACGCCTACATTTGGTATGGCAAGCTAAAGGCTAATAATGAGTTTGCGGATCATATAATAAGAAAATCTTTATTACAAACATGTACAAAATATAAACTAAACATTTATAAGAAAATTCCACTTTGGATCTTGCCAGAAGAAGCTTTTCTGGGTCAATAGAAAGAGAGATGGATTACATATAAATATCTACTGAGAAGAGATTCTTATTTAAACTTTGAAATTAGATCCAAAGAAGAGTTAGAGAAAAAAAGTATTTAGATGCCACTGGTTCACTCATGAACAACTTCATGAAAGATTTCTGTTGGATTAAAAACTGGAAGGTTTAAATTCAGAAGAAAATAAACTTGGGGATATTTTAATATCTGATAACAAAAACTAACTGCAAAAAATTATGATACAATACTGAGATTGCAACTAGAAAAAGAATCAGTGACTGATGTAATGGTAAAATGGGCCCAAAACATTGGAAAAATATTGACATTGAACCAATGAGAAAGCTCATGGAAGAAGACACAAAAATTCACAAGATCACAGGATCTGAAAGAAAATTATATTTTTCATAGGTGGTATTTAACACCAACTAAATTAAACAAAATGTACAAAACAATTGATCCAAAATGTTGGAAATGCAACGAAACACAAGGAACTTTTTTTCACATGTGGTGGTGTTAGTGTGGTTACACAGCACGTGATGTTCCACGTCAACATTTGACACCAGAGTCACCACCTTCTGGGATGTAGACAGCAGCTTGTCAGATGGAGATGCACCTCTCCCTTTCCAGAGTAAAGAGACACTGCAGAGAGGCATCTCTCAGATGAGGCTTTTAATCTTGGTTCCACTATGTACAAGGCTATCATACAACACCGTCCACCATCCAATATATACATCAACCATCACAATCATCACAACATCCACCACTCACCACAATTCACTACACTGTGACTTGAGGCAACTCCTCAGGGCTCCATGTGGCCTTTTGGCTCTGCCTGTTCTTCTTGTGTCACAGTGACACCTGTCATTCAATCAGGGTGACTTGGCAGTTTTGCTGCCTTTTCAAGTGCTTTACTGCACTTGATGACCATCTTCCAATGTCACTTCCCCTGACTCAGCACCAGGTGGAAAAGTGCTTCATCATCATGGCTGCCAGTGACCCTTTGTTGCCTGGTCACTACTATATCATCCCATTTTCCCTTGGGACTCCATCCCAACAGGTGGAGCTGTCTTGTAAGAAAGAAGTATTGGAGAGATGTATAAACTGCATTCTTGCAAATTATAGGAAAAGATATTCCAATGAAACCAGAATTATTTTTACTTAATATGACATCAATACTAGAAAAAAACATATGAAAATAAATATTGGAAAGTAATACTGTACATGGTTACAGCCGCCCACATAATTTTTGCCAAATATTGGTAAGAAAAGAAAATACCAACAATAGAAGAATGGTTAATAAAATTAATAGATATGCTTGAATTGAATAAACTTACATGTAGTTTAAATAACAGCTCTCTTGATACAGTAGAACAAGAATGGTTACCTGTTGTGGAGCACTGGAAGAAGATGTGGAAAGATATAATCATATGGTGCCTACCAATGAAATGAGCAACCACAGAATACAGACGTTATTTTCAGAAAGAATTTCTTAGAGATATTAGCAGACTTATAAACTTATAGACATATCACCTTTTTTAGTTTGTAATTTTGATAAAGATGATGGTAATGATGTTATCGATGTTAATGTATATAAGGCAACTGATAATGGCTGAAGAGTCAAGATTTGCAGAAATTCTACAGAAGAAATGCAGAAGCACTTTTTATTATTTTAGAGGGTAAAAATACTTTTAATAGGATGACAAATAATACTGACTTAAGTTAATATTAGCATGAGCTAAAATTTTTGTGGAAGGACTAAAATAGCAAAGAACAAGAACAAAGAGATGTGGTATTCACATAACAAAACAGTTGTAAACAGTAATATATGCTATATTTTTAATGTTTTAAAAATTGTTATAAATAAAATGTTAAAAAATGCGAAGATATACAACTCAGCACAAAAGTTAGAATCATACAAGCCATCATATTCCCTATTACCATGCATGGATGTGAGAGCTGGACAGTTAATAAAGATGCTAGGAAGAAAATCATTTCATTTGGGATGTCGTGCTGGAGAAAAATGCTGAGGATTCCATGGGTAGCCAAAAGGACAATCAAATGGGTCCTAGAGCAGATCAAACCAGAAACCTCCCTTGAAGCCAAAATGACCAAACTGAGGCTGTCATATTTTGGACAAATCATGAGAAGGGAGGACTCACTGGAAAAGACAATAATGCTGGGGAATGTGAAGGGAAGTAGGAAGAGAGGAAAGCCACATGCCAGATGAATGGACTCTATTAAGGAGGTCATGGGTATGGGTTTGCAGGATTAGCAGAGCAGTGGGGGCCAAAAGGTCTCATCCATAGGGTCGTCATGGGTCAAGATTGACTCGAGGGCAGTTAACAACAACAAAGTGATTTCCCATAATCGTGTGCAATATAGCAACCTTGTGAGTGTCTACAGCTGAGGATTTTTCATTGATTGATTTATCTCCCTCCCATCTCTTCAATTAAAAATATAGTATTTTTCTAACATATTTATGAAATTCAGGATGTTCAAATATGTTATTGGTATGTATGGATTTTTGTTTGTTTTGTTTTGCTTTAATTTTAAAATAGTTAACTCTGTTTATAACTATTATTTAGAAGATTGTTTCCAAAGATTGTATGTTGTTTTGTATGGTTAAAGTGGGTTTTAAAATGGATCCAGCCCAATCTGTGAAGCTGTGAATCGGAACTATTTATGAAACACACACACACACACACACACACACACACACACAACTGAAAACAGCTAAATAAATGATGGTTATCACCATGGAAATTACTGGTCTTCTAAGATCCCTATTTTCCCCCCTCTCCTTCCACTTTGAGAAAAAGATATTGCAAGACATTTCTAGAAACTGTTTATTTGCTTAAATTTTACTTCCAATTTTAACTACTAAAACTCAATTGGGGATTGTAGGAAATTATTCTGGGTTAATTTTACCATACAAAACACCCAAATTATGTCAACTAAAAGTCTAATTAACTGTAGCAAACTAATTAGGCCAGCTAGACATCATCTTTACAAAACCTCTTCTGCCATATTAACATGCATTAATGATGTAGGTCTCAAGAATTTCTCATTTTTCTTCCTTAGGAATTCTTTTATTAGTTCATGCTGACCTAGACACCTCTCTATATATAACCAGTGTACATACTACCCAATAAGGCTAGAAGACAACAGTTTACTACATCTGTATAGCTTGTAATATGTCAAGACTAGATAGAAGAACCAAGATGTTGTTAATAATTTATTACATTATGTTATTTAAAACAATAACAACACTAAGACAAATCATAAAGCATTGTCTTCCCCAATTAAATCTAAATTGATTTTGAGCACATTTTCCTCAAACAATATAGGGATGGTGTTTCTGTTGAATATTTCATCCCCCCTTTTCATTACCTCCCCTGGAATCCTCATCAATTTTTCAGAACAGGAGGGAGGAACAGAAAGAGGAAATATATTGTATGCTGCCCACTGGTAGAGAAACATACATGGGAAAGGGGGGAAAGAATGAAAGCCTGGGTGTGTCTAGTAATGGCTGGAGCTGCAATTTTCATTATCCAGTTAATCCCTTACACCATCACCACCACCACTCAGATTATAAACATAGTTTGGTGAATTAACTGGACTTTTGGGCAATGCCTCCTCTCAAAGTGTTTGTGAAAGTATTAACCCTGCAGGATAGTAAGGCCTATTCTGGGGATAGCTGAATATGCCAAGATTCCATGTGAAGTCACATTTTTAAAAAGTGAATGAAAATTTGAATGTATTTTCAAGCACATTTTTTCAAAACTTGCACACACACACACACACACACACACACAAGACCCTGTTCAGAGAGAGAATCTTGGTGCATTATGCTTGTGATTGTCCTTTTTTCAGGGTTGTGTAGTGATGGTGAGAGAAGGCACAATTTGCCAAATTCAAGCAAAAAAAATTCCCTGATACCTTACTTCCTTTACAAGCACCAATGTCTCTTTGCTTCCATCATTTATACATGTACTGTTATGCCAGCATTATACACCAACAGGATTTTAGCCTTTGAAAGCCATTTGATTAAAGTGTTTTTAGGGCTTTTTTTCTGTGTGCATGTGTGCATGTTTGTGTAAGAGAGAGAGAGAGAGAGAGATATGTGTGTGTGTGTGTGTGTGTGTGTGTGTGTGCAATATGCGTACTCCTTCATATGTGTACATCTTCTGTGTGCACTTCTCTCTCTCTCTCTCTCTTGCAAATTTCATCACAAAGATCAGAAATGTGCAGACTTCGATTTCATGTCCAGTAGTGTTTGGCTGGAATTCTGTTGGGGCCTTGCCCCAGTGGCAGCAAATGGACAAAGGCCTAAGGTGAACCTGTTGCGAAGAAGGTGAAATGCTGAGATATAGGTTGCTCAGAACTTGCCAATTGTTCTCTGCTTTCCCTCATTACCACTGCATGGAAAAGGTACTTGCACCAGAACAAAAGAGTCCGCACGCCATCTTTTTGGTTAATAAATTGGCCACAACTTTATTTATCTGCACAGGGTTAGAAACAATATCTTTCCAATAATAAATTATTAATTTGACTATAACTTCATTCTTGACACATGTGTCTGTGCACGTGACTTAACACCTGATGTAATCATCGACTTTAACCAAGTCAATCTATCAGGGACAAGACACACCCTCACAAGCATATGTCAAGAAGGTTCTCGCAGAAATTGTTAAACATGTCAACAAATCATCCCCTTCCCATACCAAATTAGATGTCAGCACCAAATGTATGACATAAGGAAATTATGATGTCATCATTAAGGTTGTCGACGTAAGAGAATTTTTTAAGCTGTGGATGTAAACCCTTCATCCCCATTAACTAATCAAATATTGTAAATTCAAATATCCGAATTATCCCCTTGGGGGGTGCCAGCCACAGGAGGGGGCCAGCCTAGCTTGGCATCCCCCCCAGAAGAATCTGCTTAATATTACAACCAATGGAATCCAGGTATACATCACAGCCCACCGGGGAGAGATGAACCCCATCATCCCTGTACAGATGTGGCAAATGAACTTTAATTCCATCATGGTCTACAACAAAACCCCCTAATTCTCCCAACTTCTTGCAAACAGTTCTGTTCACCCAATGACGAGTTGCACTGACAGCAGAGTCCTTTCTTGGACCCGACCAATTTTGATGTGGCAAAAATTTGGTCCATAAAACAACAGTTTTTGGGAATAGTCGTTGGATTTCCTGCAAGTCGCTTAGAATCCTTTTGACCAGCTGCAAACTGGTAAGCTTCACTAAGTCATTCTCCCCTAAGTGAATAATAAGAATCTTAGGGGGTGGAAAAGTTGCTGTCAATTCAATAATATGTGGGAAAAGAGCTCCCTACAGCATGCCTCTACCACCAAACCAGTGGATATGCCCAACTTCCTCCAACCCCAAGTTCTGATCTCGTCCCAACTGGATGATATGGTGCTCATTCCAAAAGACCAGGCTGTGCCCGACTATCCACATGTCACTCTGTTCTTGGCCTGCTCAACAAAAAGATACATTATTTGTAAATGTATGACCCCCTCAGCTTCCAGTATCAAATCCAGAACTAACCCATTATGAATGAATATAAGATTTGAATACTCTAGAGCGCCAACACCCAATCCTTCAGATCCCAGCATCACTTAAGCCATGAGCTCCTGCAGCGGTCGCCACTCTGATCCTAAAAAATGAGAGAAGAATTGAGACACTGGCAAACCCGCCTGCCTCAAAGTCTCCTGCAGCACAGCTCAAAATTAAAACTGCGTCAATGGAAGGCCAGAAACATGAAGAAACAAATAACGAGGACCAGTCAGGCACAATCTGAGGTAGTCAGACAATGCCAAAACAGGGCAGATCTGACCTTCAGGCACCTTGGACAAAACTATAGTTTGACCCCTAGCCAACTGATCTGTCTTTGAATGTCTAAAACACACATGTATGCCCTTCCCCAAAATTTGAACATCAGATAAGAAAAGTGACCTGCCTGACGTATCAGAGCAGGAGCTAGGAACTGTGATGAACAGAGAGAAAGCAGGAGCTGTAAAGACCAGAAGACAGCTGACCCATCCTGAGACAGCTGGAATCAGCCAATGAGATAGCTGTTGGAAGGAGATAAATAGGTGGTGAGGGATATAGTCAGTTAGGGAGTTAGGAACTGTGGAACAGAAGGCTTGGAACCTTCGAGAGTATCAGTTGGATCTGACTTAGACAGAGGTATAGTGAGGCAGTACCTTAAGCCAGAGGCTGTGGATTGTTCCCGAGGGAACTAAGTGGAACAAAGATAAGAGTCAAAAGAAAAAGGGAAAGAACTCTTTGTGGTTCAACAGAGCTCTAGTGCAGAAAGGGTCTGTGTGGTTAGGTTATAATCATAGAAACAGCTGAAGGATTGTATTTGAAATAGCTACACTGCACTTGAAACTGTGACCAAGTAATATTATTAACAAGTTTGAAAACCAAGAAGCGTGCCTGTATGTTTGAAACACAATAAAACCATCTTATATTTTATAAAAACCTATTTTGGCCTCTGTGTGAGAATTTTGAACAAACACTACCAGTGTGTTATTAATAGTTCTGGGACCAGTACCTGATGAGGGCTATGAAGTCAGTCACATAAAATTGTAAGAGAGAATTAGTCAAGGTGGCAGGAGTGGTTTGTCACAGGAACAAGTTCACATTCTAGCGGCAGTGAAAAAGGCCAAAGAAAAGGCCACTGGGAACAAAATAACCTCCTCAGGTGAAGAGCACACTGCTTGTAGAGCAGGGGTAGGCAACCTTTCCCTTTTAAGGGCCAAGGGACTTCAACTCCCAGAATCCCAGGAGCTATCGGACAACATGGGACTATTGGCCAACATGGCTGAGGCTTCTGGGAGCTGAAGTCCCTCGGCCCTTAAAGGGGAAAGGTTGCCTACCCCTGTTGTAGATTGCCAAATCTGAATCAGAATTGTATCTGTAACTGGTAAGCTGTTATCCTGTGCCACAGGAAGCTCTCTAGACCATCCCTGTAAAGCCCTCTAAACCCTAAAATCAACCATAGGATCAGTAACCCCCCCCCCCGAGATTAAAAGGCCAGGGCTACCAACCTTCCCCTAATGGTAAATGGGGACAACCTGGACTGTTTAAGGTGAACTGAAAAACGGAGTATAATCTCCACCCGCAGGGGCCAAAACTCAACTTCCCCCACATCTGTCAAGAACTGTCTGAAAGCTCACATTGCAAGCTGGTAAGACTTGCGTGTGGAAGGAGTGATGGACTGAAGAATTGCCCTGTCGATCTCTACTCTCCAAGGCTCCATAAATGGGTTGGCACTTCCAACGGTTGCGGTGCTGCTTCCGGGGCCAATTGTCGGAACCTGCAAAACTGAAAATGCGAAAGGGCATCTGCCAAAGGATTTAGTAAACCAGGCACATGGCGAGCCTGGAATAAGACATTGTACTTCAGACACTGTGCAACCATAGACTTGACCAGTGTCACCACCCTTTGGGATTTGGAGATCTGTGAATTAACTACATGAACTACTGCTTAGTTGTCATACCAAAACCAAACAGTTTTCTGTGCAAATTGTGTTGGCCATAGGTGAACTGCTACCACAATAGGGAACAGTTCAAGAAAAGTAAGATCCCGTGTCCAACCATTATTCACCCAAGATTGAGGCCAACTCTCAGCCGCCCACTCACCTTTCCAATATACGCCAAAACCGTGGGCACCAGAAGCATCAGAGTGAACCTGAAAGGCTGCCTTTAAAAGAATTTCAGTCCTCCAAAATGAAACACCATTGAATTCCTCCAAAAATGACTCCTAAATCCTCAAATCCTCCCGTATCCCACTCGTAATTCGAATGTGATGATGCAGTGCAGAAACCCCCTTTGTGGCATTGTAAAGATGAGCACAAAAGGCCCGTCCCAGAACTATAACCTTACAAGCAAAATTCAACAAACCTGTTAGAGATTGAAATTCAAGCAGAGTGGCCTTGTTCCTACCCCTCATTATCCTCACCTGATGCCTCATTAGATCCAATTTCTCACTCAGAAGGTGGGATAAACACTGAACAGTATCTAGCTCAATACCCAGAAAGGTTAGAAGGGTGCCAGGGTCCCCCGTATTCTCATCAGCTAAGGGATCACCCATCTCTGCCATCAAAACCTGAATAGCCGACAAAGTATCCCAGCACCTTGTTGTGCCGGAAGCCCCTCAAACAAGAAGTCATCTAAATAGTGCATAATTGCATGATTGCTGGACCTCTTGACCGCACACCAGTGTAAAAAAGTACTATTTTTTTTCCAAAAGCAGAACAAGAAATGGAACACCCCATTGGCATTGCCTTATCAAAATAGTACATTCCGTCGAATTGAAAACCCAGCAAATCAAAATCCTCAGGGTGTACTCGAAGGAACCTGAAGGCAGATTTTATATCACATTTAGCCAACAGGGCTCCTTTGCCCAAGGCTCTAACCATTTGCACTGCTGAGTCAAATGATGCGTATTTTACAGATGATAATGCTGGGTCAATAGCATCATTCACAGACTCCCCTTTGGGATAGGAGAGACTATGAATTAAACGGTATTCGCCTGGTGCCTTCTTAGGAGCAACACCTAGGGGTGACAACCGTAATGTTGGCATTGGCAGATGTTTATGGGACCCAGATATCCTCCCCGCTGCTAGTTCTTTGGCCAGTTTATCTCTAACAATCCCCAGTAACTCCCTCACCGAACGTGCATTAGGTGCGAAACGGTGAACTCTCAAACCAGAATAAGGTATGTGAAAACTGTGTAAAAAACCATCCAGTAAATACTGGGCAGAATCCCGGTTAGGGTAAATCTGCAACCAAGCATCTAAAATGTCCAACTTAATGGGCGTTGGTGTTTTTTATGCCAGCTGGTGTTGGGGGGGCAGCTCCAGCCCCAGCCCTCTTACCTCTGAAGCAGGAAGTGCCTGAGTGATTGCCACTACAGGTGTTGCATCGGTGCTCAAACCTGCAGGACTGCCTCTTGCACTTACCTGCATTGAAGTCCCAACAAACTCCTAGTGCTCTTTTCTCCCCATGCCAGGCCTCGTATACTGCCCTCTCAGCTGCGTGACCACAGGCACAAAGCCATTGTCACACCTGCTCAAAGGGGAGGCCCCTACCATGACATCTGCCCACAACTCAGCCTGTACATGCCGCCATGACAAAGAACAGTCTAAGGCAGCCCACATCCAGAACTGCTCATCATACTGCAGCCAAGCAGACCCTCTTGAATTAAAATGGCAATTGGTATATGCCTTAATCATTATCTCCTGATATTTGGAAAAATCAGGAGACCTTGAGGGCTCCTTCTCTTCAATGACACCCCTGTAAATAGTGAAGCCTGTCCGGGAAAGCAGCCAAAGGGCTGATAAGACAGCTGGCTCTCAAATAAACAAAATCCCCAGCACAGCAAGTCAGTGTTACTACACAGTCTTGTAGATACACAGCAACTCTAACCCAAGGGTTTACCAAAAGATTGTCAGACGGTCCAAGGTTCGAGGTATCAGATAGGCAGGTCGATAAGCAGTCCAAGGTCAAGGTTTCCGGGTGGTCAAGATGATCTGGGAGACACGGAGCCAGAGACAAAGTCTTTTCCTCAGAAAACTCAGATATCCACTGGCAAAGCACCACCCATACTCCAGGTTCTTAAGAAGGCAAGGAGCTGGCCTTCAGCTGTGTCTGATTACTAACACGCTTCTGCTGAAGCCTCCGTGACCTTCGCAAGCCCTCTCTTTCTGCTCGACGCTCCTTAAAGGTAGGCACACTGCCCAAATCCTCCTCCCAGACTACAGCATTGGGCAGCCCTGACTGTTGAACCTCTGGAGGGCCCACAGCCTCTGCTACAGCAGAACTAGGGCCAGCCTCTGGCTCTTCCGCTACAGGTTCAAGTCCCAGGGGCCCTGGCTCCTCCATCACAGGTTCAGGTCCCAGGGGCTCCAGCTCATCCCCTGAGTCCTCTGAATCGTCCTCCAGGCAGGGCATGACAAAGCCCATCATCCAATTCACAAAATTCCTCTCTAACTTAGGGCGTTTGTGAGCCTAGAACTCCTTCAGTAAACTAAATACCACTCCGTCCTTCACCATAATTCTTTGTTCCAGATTGCAAAATATTAGGGAAAACAAATCAATGTACTTCCCCTTCCAAATCCTCTCTTTTGTAGCAAGCGGGAGATGTGATCTTAACGGGGTAGACATACCCACATAAGGGTTTCACTCGGCTGCACTGTCCACCCCAGCTAGACCTAAAGCTCCCACTGTAACAACCCCTCTGGATTCACCTAGCTTGCCCACCGAGGGCTGCTCCACCTGAACCCCAGGTTCCTGAACCTGGCTCACTCCCACCACCACTGAGGGTGTACTCAGAGATACTGAGGTTGAGCGTTCAGCTCCACAGCTCTGATCAGCTTGCCCTCCAGGTGCCCAAACTGAAGTAGGCCAAGAAACCAATAAATTAGTTGAAGTAGACAAACCTGAGCCGGTCGACTGCTGCAAAGCATCTGCCAATGCTTGAGAAGCTCTCACTGAGTGTAGCACAACTGGAGCTCAGTTGTTCTGTTACAGGGTGGAAGAAGCACCTCCTAACCCCCTGTTCAGTGTCACTGCGGTTTCAGGAGTTGGCCCACTGCTCTGGCCTGAAACCACCACCCTTTGGACCAAGGTGAACAAATCTGCCAATGTAGGCTGTTTGAAGAGCCCTGGTGGCACAGTGGTTAAATGTCTGTACTGTTGGAGGGCAATGAGCTTACAGTTGTAAACCGCTTAGACATCCCATAGCGTGATATGAAGTGGTATATAAATGAAAATGCTTTGCTTTTGCTTTACGGGGGCAGTCACTCCCTGGTGTTCCAAACCTGGAACCTTTTTAAGCAGTTCCATCGCATCAGCTACAGTTGGCTGCCCAACCTCCATAGCTGAGGTAGCCAGGGGACCACGTGATGTATTGTCCATGGACGTACCAGGTGAGAATGCCTCCTGCATCTGTGTAATCTGAGACACCCCCCCCCCCCCATTTGATCATCATTAGGAGCTGGAATAGTCAGGGTTCCAGAACTAACATCCCGAACCCCTCACTGAGCCAATTGCTCACACACCGACACACATGCCTGCATAGTGTGACCCAACTGGGCCAGGTGTGCAACAATTTCATCATCCCTACCCTGGGGCTTAGACACACGTTTAGGTGCCAACTGACCAGCACTAGGACCAGCGGGCGCCACAGCCGCTTAGACTGAGACTTACTGGGAGGCATAATGGCCAATTTACTCAGACTAAAATTACAAGGCCCTTGGATTGTCGCGTTCCTGGTAAGGGCTAAAACCCTTCAGCCAACAATCAATATGGAGAAAAGCCCAAATAAAATAATGAGCCCAGGGAGATGAAATGCCCCAAGCAAGTACAAGCTGAAATAACAAGGCCCTTGGATTGTAGCATTTCTAACAAGGGCAAAAACTCTCCAGCCATCAAACAATATATGGAACTTCCCTTAATAGAATAATAAGCCCAGGGAAATGAAATGCCCCAATCAAGGACAATATGCCTTGAAAATGCCCCAAGCAGGGACAGCCACCAATCCCAATCACGGGTCCCCAATTATAACCACCTGTCCCAAGCAGGGACTAATACCAGGCCCCAATGGCCTTATCCTGTCCCAAGCATGGACTAACACCAGGCCGCAATGGCCTTATCCAGTCCCAACCAGGCCCTAATGGCCTTATCCTGTCCCAAGCAGGGACAACGAACTCAAGCCTTAGGGTCCCAAGCGAGGACAGAGCCTCACCACCATCAGGACCAGGCTGCAGCAGGCCTTCTCCTCCCCTGGTATACCAGGCCTCAAGGGGGCTATGCCACCCCACTTCACCCCACTCAGGGACCGAGTAAGGTTGCAAGCCCAAAGAAATGCTTCGGCCTCCTCCTGGGTCCCTCCCCAGGTGATTAGGCCTCCCCGATCCAAAGACCAGGCCGAGCGAGGCCGCAGCCAACAAATACCGACTCCTGCTGAGGCTTCTAGGCCTCCACGGCTTCTTTCTAGCCCCCTCCACTGAGAACAAACCTCAGAGACGCTTGGCACCTGACCCGTTCACTTGGCTGTCTGAGCTAAAATGGCTGCTGCCACGTGGCAGCAGGGGACTAAATAGTCCCCAAATCCTGCCCAAAATCTCGCTAGATACCCGGTCTCACAAGATTATGCGGGCTATTGGGGATCTCACGAGATCCCCTGATTGACTGGGAGGCGCAGGAAGGACGGGACTTCCTGCCCTCCCAGCCAATCATGGCGTAGGCCTCTCAAAATGGCTGGTGCAACAGAGAGCCCCTCCCGACGTGTCGGGGGGGGGGGTTCTATGTGACAATGTGTACCAACAGGATTCTAGCCTTAATTATCAGAAATTTCAGGTTTGTAAGTTGCATGAAAATGTGAACCAAACAAATTTCTCACCCTTGTCTATCCTCCTCTAATGCTATTACTTCTAGCAAGTTAATACTTGGGCACAAACATGTTTTAGATGTGACATCAGTATGATCCAAAATAAACTCAATCTGCTTAAACTAGGGACTTCATTTTAAATACATTGTTTTGCCTGAGTTTTATTTGCTCAGTACAAATCTATTATATTTTCAAAGTCATCCCAAGTATGAGATATGTGCCCTTTTTAATAATAATAATACTTTGCTTTGTATGTAAACCCCTAGATATATAAATCTAGATATGTATTTTGAGGTCACAACATGTTTAGATGGCCAAATGAAAATATACTTTTTTCTGAGGCCATTGTTCTGATTATAGGCCAAAGCTGAACTTGCCTGAGGTTCCTATCAGGGGGAGGGGGAATAGTGGCAACTCTAGTTCAGGACTAGAAACATAGCAGAATGCACTGGGAATAAAAGCCAGAAGTAAGAGTTGAGCACTCAAAATCCAGGCCAAAATCTGTCAATTCTACTTGTTCATACATTCATAGGTTTAAATCTAGGGATGTAGCTTCCACTGGACTGTCAAGGCAGTGCCCACAAATCTCCTGCCAATGTGGCCTAGCCTACTCCCATTCTAGACAGATAATATGATGACAATAACCAAGCTTGTACTTCTTTCCCTGGGTGCTTGCCACTGAGCTATACTCCTATAAATTTTGTGGTTTTTTTAGCTGAATTATCTTTGCAAATATTGAAAAGCTCTTATATATATATATATATATATATATATAAAAACCCATCCTGTCCATAGAGCTCTTTCCTAGAATACCTCTATAGTACCATCTAGCTCCTCTTTTAGATCAGTTCTCAGAAGTCACCTTTCCCAGAAGACCTTTAATTTTAACCACTTTATCCTCAGCCTTACTAAAATGAAGCTACAAATATACATCACAGCAGTAGCTTGTCTTCATTCCTTGCTACTTTTTTTCATTTCCCTCTACTAGCCTTGTGTTTTTTCCCCATACTGCTTAAACTGTAAGCTCCTTCAGACAGGGACTTGTATTTTTTTGCTTATGCTATTTTGTAATGCCTAGATAGGTATACTGATGATACTATATAAATAATAAATGTATTATCAGCTAACGTGATGTATTAACATAAAGTTTTGCTAACAGCATTTGTCTTAAAAAATATTACCACTATGAAAGTGGAACGGAGGCAGACCATTTGTGCTCTTGCCCCCATTTATCTAATTCTTCTACCACTGAAAGTTGTAATTTTCCCTCTTGTGTTGGGATAGCTTCTCTATAGAGGACCACTAAATCTTACTCTCCCATAAATATGTGAACATAAATCTGTGATTTATTACAATTCAGCTCCTGTTTCTGTGAAGGAGGTTTACTGCACTGTGACTAGTCATTAATCTCATTCATAACCCATAGTATAAACATAACCTTTTCAATACATAACAGCAAGAATTATGGGTAGGTATGATTTACAGTTGCATTTTAGAAGAAGAATGAACTACAAATATTCCCTTCTCTTGTAGTTTGAATGTTCATTGATAAACTGGCAGAATTCATAGAACCTTTTTATACATGCTTTCAACTTTTCTTTTAGTACAAATTTGGTCTGTCTCTAGTAATGTTAGCACCTTGAGCTGAATTTGTTTGTAAATGTCATTAAATATAATGGAATTTGTTTCCGTATAGCTATTGGGAAGGGGAGAGATGTTGAAGCCAGGTCTTTTCTTGAAATTTTAGGTTTCATACTTCAGAAAACAACAACAACAACAACAACTCTAGCCTCCCTAGGAAATAAGGGGGAAACATCATGTCCAATTGGCTGTGTTCATTAGGACCATTTCTATCTTCTGGTAATTATTTCTAGTAAATCACTAATATTCTGTTTATTCTGGAGATGCTGCTAAACATGTTCATTAATACATATGCATGTGTCCCTGAGTGCACTGACCTTTCTTCCACCACCTCTAGGACTTGTGTCCCTTTTTGTTTGTTGATCTACCACAACCAATATCTTTGGCCACAGGGTACACTTCCTGTTGCATTTCAATGGCATCTAGAAGAAACAAACTTACTCCTCTCTGCACTATCATATTCCTTAAGAACTGTCATCCTAGACCAGGGGTAGGCAACCTTTCCCCTTTAAGGGCCGAGGGACTTCAGCTCCCAGAATCCCAGGAGCTATTGGCCAACATGGGACTATTGGCCAACATGGCTGAGGCTTCTGGGAGCTGAAGTCCCTCGGCCCTTAAAGGGGAAAGGTTGCCTACCCCTGTCCTAGACTGTAAATGCTGTTTGAATTGTGATCTGGTGTGATATCATGTAAAGAACATTGGTTGAAACAACAAAATGATTGCACACATATTGTTGGCCCAGTTCATATTGTTAAGTAGTCTGGACTGATAATTTGTCATCCTTAGAGTTGTTGTTGTCATTCTTCTATTGTATCTTCCTGTTGTTTCTAACTTATAGTAACCCTAAGGTGAATCTATTATAGGGTTATCTTGACAAGATATGTTCAAAAAGGTTTGCCTTTGCCTTCTTCTGAGGCTAAGAGAGTGTGACTTACTCAAGGTCAGCCAGTGGGTTTCCATGGCTTAATACATATGCATGTGTCCCTGAGTAGGGATTCAAATCCTGGTCTCCAGTCATAGTCCAATACTCAAACCACTACACATAGGTCCACAAAATCAATTAAATCTAATTTATTAGGTCTTGGAAATAATCTTTTAAATTCATTTACTAAACTGTTATTTTGTTGGATTCCTCCCCACTATACCACACACATGGATGAATTCCATCATTTTCCCCTAGTCACCTTGTTGTCTTTCTGTGTAGAAAGGGTAGGAATTCTATACAAGAGCACTCACTCTTGCTCTTCATTTCCTTGTGAAATTACCAGCACAGGAGGAGAGAATATGCATAGAGTGGGAAATCACACTGCCCATTAGCACCTTCTTAATGAAATGTTTTACTTTATTTATTGTTAAATATGCAGGGATGGCTAGTTTTTTCCATAAGAGCCAGTGTGGTGTAATGGTTTGAGTGTAAGACTATGATTCTGGAATCAGGGTTTGAATCTTATTCTCAGTCAACAAACCCATTGGGCGACCTTGGGTAGGTCTCTCAGCCCCCAAAGAAACCCATGGTAGGATTGCCTTAGGGGATCCATAAGTCAGAAATGATTTGAAGGCACACAACAACAACAACAACAAGTGGTTTCTGTGTGAATGGAATGATGAATCTATTCTGAGATTTATTTTTAACATTAAATGAGCTATCCATGATGCTGAAATTATTGTGATTATAGATTTCATTGTGATGATAGGTTTCAGTATCTTAGGCAGTTTTTTTTTAAAGTTCAGGGTAAAACCTAGGTTGCCACAAAGACATGAAGACCACCAACTATCACTGTAAATATTTTTATATACATGTTTTTGTGTAATTTGAGCTGCAGTTCAAGTAAAGAGACACCCCTCTCCCTTGGAGCACCAAGGAAAACTTTATCCATTGAGAATGCTCTGGCCAGATTGTTCCCAGAAAAAGGGAATACACCCACCCAGCAAGCAGAGAAGAAAACTAGATAGTCCTCTCATGGTTTGAGATTTGGAGAAAGTGCCATCTTCAAAGCTGGGGAAGAAAACCCAGCAAGCAGAGGGAGAAACTAGATAGTCCTCTCATGGTTTGAGATTTGGAGAAAGTGCCATCTTCAAAGCTGGGGAAGCTGGAGGAAGAACTGCATGAAGCAAAGCCAGGACAAGAAGATATTTCTAGATGGCAAGATGTACCCATCTTCAGATTTTATCCTTTCTGGTTCCCAGCCTGTACACTCCACATTCCAAACCTTCCTACTACCATTTCATATGGACCCAGTCACTCTGGCCTTAGACAATATCTTCCCTCTTGTCTTTGTCCATCAACAATCATTGTTAAAGCTGAACTTGTCACCTCGTCACCATACTCATGTTTTGCATTTCTATAGGTACAATGCAGTCTAATTGTGTGTGTGTGTGTGTGTGTGTGTGTATATAGTTTATTACTTTATATAAAAGCATATAACATAGATTACACAACATAAACATACATTATATTACACACTGCATTATACATAACACAAAACTAAACAGAAAGAACAACTAAAAACAAGATTTCCAAATCTAGAACAGTAGCTATGTCCTTTTTTCAAGTGTTTCTCTTTTATCACAGTCAAGTTATTGTTCTACTTTTGTCTTAATATTTAACGTAAATCAGTCACTTTTGAAATTGGAAATTAATCTTTCTTCTTTTTAACTAATTCTGAAATATTTGTACATAAATACTCAAATTTGTAATTATTATTTCTCATAATATATCATAATTTTGAATTTATCATTTCAGTCTTCTTATAGCAAAAAGCTATTACTTAACTATTACATTATTTTTCTCATATCCTATTAATTTAATTTCCCAGTATGCTTCTCATTTTATTTTGGAAAATCTCTCAGTCCAGAACATGTTCAGAAATGCCATTACTGGAGTCCATTCCTCATTGAATTTACCTAATCAATAAAATTTGATCAGATATGTTGATTTATTGTTTTCCATTAAATCAAACTTCCAGATCCAGTCCAATACAGTCAGTATATCTCTTTTCCTCCATCTTTTTGCATATACTATCCTCACTGCACATAACATATAGAATATAATTCTTCTGTACCACTTTTTATTTTTTGGTCAATTATTCCTAACAAAAAGGCTTTGGGTACTTTCTGAATCTTTACCTGTAGTATTTCTTCTATTTTTTTTTAAATAATCCCCAGTATTCTCTAGCTTTGGGTCAGGCCCACCACATATGTAACATGGTGCCTCTTTCCTTCTCGCACTTCCAGCATTGGTTGCTTAGATTCTTGTACATGTGGGATATTCTATCAGGGTTAAATACCACCTATATTGCATCTTAAAATATTGTTCTCATAGGTCTGTACAGACTGTATATTTAATTCTTTGATGCCAGTTACCCCCCAATCCTCTAGTAAGATGTTTTCTCCACAGTCCAAAGCCCATTTTATCGTACAGTCTTAATCAGTTCAGGTTCTATCTCAATTTTAAGTAACTATTTATTTTTTATTTTTATTTTTTCTTTATTTTGTTGAAAAAAATAACAATAACAAAGTTCAGCCATAACCATGCAATCTTATAGTCATATTAACATCTGCTATCTAATCCTATACAAATTCTCTTACTATGTTTTCTTTATATACATATTTAGACAACCATTCTGCACCTTTATTTTACTTAGGTATTACTTTTGTTGCTATTTCTTTGTTTCCCACATATTAGCTATTTTCCCATTCATGTTCATAAGTTTGTAGTGTCTTGTTACACCTGTACATTGTTAATTTGTCCATCTGTGCCATTTCCATTACTTTTAAGATCCACTCATCTATATTCAGGATTCGCTGATCTTTCCATTTCTTAGCATAATCCATTCTCACAGCTGTTACTGCATATAGAAAAATATGCTCAATTTTTCCCCTTTTTTATTTTCTAAATTGATTGGTATATTTAATAGATAGGTTGATGGAGTTAGAGGGAAATTATTTTTTAATGTCTCTGTTATTCTTTTATTTATTTCCCTCCAGTATTCTTTAGTGTTCTCACACTTCCAACACATATGGTAGAAGGTGTCATTTGTTTGGCCACATTTCCAACAGTTGTTTTTTGGCTTGTTGTATATTTTGGCTAGCTTCATTGTTGTTAAATGCCATCTATAAAAGAGCTTGTACTAATTTTCTTTAAGATCATCACTTCTGGTGAATAGTCTCCATGATTTCATCCATTGTTTTAAGTGTATCAGATGGCCAATATCTTGTGCCCATGTTACCATATTATTCTTGATTGTTTCTTCCTCCATCACATATGACATTAATAGGTTATAGATTCTTTTTGATAATTTGATTATTTTCTGAGCCGAGTAGTTGGTCCAATTCTGTTTTTCGTCTCAGTCAGAGTCGCAGTTGATCTAGTCTGACCGCCTATACAAATTCTCTTGCTATGTTTTCTTTATATACATATTTAGACAACCATTCTGCACCTTTATTTTACTTAGGTATTACTTTTGTTGCTGACCGCCAATCATAGGCAATCATGGACAGTTATTTGAAAATACAATTTTCAGCTACAGGTAATTAACTTCATTCCCCTCTTTTAAAGCATAATTCTGTGTAATTATGGCTAATTACAAAACTATAGCTTTACTATAGCTTTACAAAAGGTAATATTGAAAAGGAAAAAGAAACATTATAACAGCAAAAAATAACATCAGTCAATATCAATTTAGGCTATAAGTGCATACAAAGTAGCAGGTTTGGAGATTGAAATGTGAAATATTCCTAATGAACAGTATAAGAGGCATGGTTCACAGAAGGGGGGGTATGACAAAGATGGACAGTATCAGAACAAACAAAGTCCAGCTAAAGGTTAAAGTGACATTTATATTTCTAACCAGGGCACAAGCAAGCTCATTGTTCTCCATTCCATCTTCTAAGACCAAATCAGGGCCAAAGCTTTAAGTTCAACTTTCCACTTTTTACCCACTTTACCCTTAAGAATTTTTATTACTAACTTCCTATTTAATATGCCATTTCAAGTTTCTTCTCTCTATTGTATGTATAAGAATAGGATACACTCTTGTCACTGCAGCAGTCTGAAAAATATAAACATCTGTTAGATCTTGAAGATGCTAAATCCAATTTTCCTGGTGGAGGTTTTCTTATTCATTTATCCAGTGTAATTTGTTTCTGGAAAAAATATTTATAAACAAACTTGTTATTTATCAACTTTACACAATTTTATCTGGTCGTGGTAAACCCATTTTTCCCGTTTTCAATCAGATAGCTGGTGGGCCATATTCAGTCCATTATAGCACCTTCCACTTGGGTCTCAAGGCATGTTCTTCTGGACCCAAATGAAGGTATAACACTTGAGTTTCAATAGGTATCATTTCAAAATCATTTTTCCATATTATCTATTCCTTAGCAAAATAGAGCAACAGCTTTAAATCTGTTTTTTTTTTTTTTTGTAAACACATTAGTTAACAGACACACATACGTATATATCTGAAAGATAGGCAAAGATCATGCACTTGCAAGTCATCTGTAAAGAGAAGTGGCCAAAGCCACAGAGTCATAAAGGCAAAGTTGACTAAGGGGGGAAGCAAACGACTGCTTCCAGGACGCCGCCGGACGGAGCGCCGGCGGAGCGGAGCCTCCGCACCACGGCGCTCCTGCGGCGTCCCTAAAAGGAGCTCCAAATTGGCGCTCCTTTTAGATGTCAGGGAAAGTGTGCCCTAAAAGTGGCGGGTACACTTTCCCTGACTCTTCCGCCGCAGCGCATGCAGTCGCTGCGGCGTGAGGTCATCCCTGGAGCGCCAGCCGTGCAGAGGGCCGGTGACTCCGAGGGCGACCTCAGGAAGAGGAAGGGGCGCCGCTTGTGCGGCTGCCCCTCCTCTTCCGGGCCTCGAAGACGACTCTATTAGTCGTCTGCCGAGGCCCTAACTTCCACAGTATAGCAGAGAAAATAGTATACACAAGCAAAGGAATATTTTTTAAGACAAATGCTGTTAGCAAAACCTTATGTTAATACATCACTTGAGCTGATAATACATAATAAATCTTTAATTTTATCTGCCACATTGATTCTCCTCAAAATCTTATACCATGATTTCTATATGAATCCATCGTTTCAGACTCCCTATTTCTACCAACAGGTTTCCATGGTTTTTATATAAAGCTGGCAACATTTGATCTGTCCATCCCAATAAAGTGGTCTGAATTGTAAAATATTACAAAACTGCAGAAACAGCTTCTAAGGTAAAGTGCTGCTTCCACTTAGTACATATATTGTACCATTTAAATGTTTAAAAGTCACTAATTGTAAACTAGCAGCTATTTCATGCAACCTAAAAGTTAATACTAAGTCTTCCCCAGCCATGTGTATGACTTCTCATTAAAACCCTCCTAAACTCAAATGGTTCCCTGACAAAAATAATGAAAATAACAAACTGTACCTACCACCTCTTCAATTTTATGGCTGTCTCCATTTAATCTACAGCTTCCCTCTGTTTTCTGGAGGATCCCTAACCCAACACAACTTGAACAAATTTGAATTCTGTATTCAGCAGGAGAGAGGGATGTCAGAAGACAGCGTCTTCTGAGGTGAGGCTTTCTATAACCAAAAGAAACTCAACATTTCAACATTCTTCTATTTTCTGTTACAAATTCTCCTTTCAGAGAGAGCAATGGAACTCCCTTTTTCTGCTTCTCTAGCTGAAGACTGAAACAAAACAACTACTTGGGCACAAAGAAAAAATTTAGTTACCGTATATTGGAAACTTAGTTTTCCACTAAGTACCACCAAGTACAGATTGTAATTTAAAACAAAAGCTAGACTTTCTTTGTCTGCAAGACTGATGTATCCAAAAGAAGCCAATTATGGTTTAACCTCACAAAATATATTTCCAGCAAATTTTCTCTCCAACATATTTTTCACCTGGAGGACCATTCTCCAACATATGAACCAACACAGCAATCCCTTTTCTTTGAGGACTGTTATCTAACTTGGTTTCTAGGGCAGGACCTTTGCAAAAGCCACCCTACAATATAAACATTTACCCTTGTAATGGGTCCTTAAAACTTAAACATTAATGTAAATGCTTCAATACAAACTTCTTGTTACAAAATACCTTTTGTTCTTTAAAACTTTGTTTTCCAGGGGACTTAGCAACGCCTTAGCCCAGTCCAGATTTTGGGCAGATTTTCCACATCTCTATTTAGTTGTTCCTTAAAATATTACAAAGATTTTTCTATGTTTCCTCAATCTTTTGGTTACCTTTATAATAGAAAATTTTTGTTAGTCATTACATTCCTAGGCAGATTTGTTTTCTTCACTCCTTATCCAAAAGGAATTTTCAACACATTTTACCCTACAAAACAGAAAAGATTTTCATAAACAAGTCCATTTCCTCCAGCCCTACCTTTAATTGATCTGGTTTATCTGCAGCTGAAATTTCAATAAATAAATAAATAAATAAATAAAAATAAAAAATTCAAAGCAAAACATATACAGATTTTCCCCAAGGTTCCTGGGAACCTATAGTCTGTATCAACCCTTTTGGTTCCTGTAAACCATTTGGAAACCTTCTGTAAGGCTTCCTCCAGTTTGCTCCCCTTCAAAGGGAACATTCACAAGTAAACTCCTTACTTTCTTCCATAAGGACATCTGTGGAGGATCTGTTTCCCCCTCAAGAGTACAAAAAGGGTTTTAAAGACAAGATCCCTAAGGGTAATCCCCACCTTCACCTGTCCCCCTCTTGCTCTTTTTCCCAAAAGAGTCCTATGACTGCAAATAAGCAGAGGCGTCCCTCTGTTTTCCACTTTCCTACCTTTACCCCATCAAAATGCTCCAGAAACCTTCACACTTTTCCCCCGACTAAGGGGGGTTGCAGACTGCCAGAAATAGTGCAAATTGAGTCCACTTTTAGGATTAGGGTTAGGGCTAGGGAATCATGAGAATTGTTTTGTTTTTTTCCTGAGACATTGAGCCTTCTCTGTCAGAGAGCTCTGGTGCCACAATAAAATACAGTTCCCATGATTCCCTAGCACTAACCCTAACCCTTAAAGTGGATTCAATTTGCACTATTTCTGGCAGTCTGCAACCCCCCCTAAGTCCTTCATCAGGAAGTGTCAAGGATCTTGGAACAAGTGACAAGCAAAAAAGTAGGAGAGACAAAATTTGGCTTTGACAAATCAATTTCCAGTGTCTCTTATTTATTCATCCTTCACCAAGGTAAGACTAAATTTTCTTGAAATCCTGCCGACTATGCCAAATATGTCATGAACCAAGGTTTTCTGTTGTTCTTTTATTTCGAAGAGAAATTTAGCCACCCTAGACTATAGGATTTTCAATATAGACATGTGGGAAACCAGATCTGGGTTTAAACACTATGCATGTAACATTTATTAAGGCATAACAGATAGGAAAATAAGAAATAAGAAGAAAAAACAAATAAGACAATACCAAATACCATATACCAAATAAGATAACCATTTTAAGTATCAAGAGCTCTTCCACACACACATTCATACCCACAAAACATGGCCCTTCGCTGGATGGTGGATCAGTCCATCCTCAAAGGGGATGGGATGACACCTTGCCCGGGTAGGTTCCAACAAAGGAGAGACTGAAAATCCCCTTTCTTTATACTCATGTTTTGCCAGTTCTTGGGAAGAATATGTTTCTCATAGTCCCCAAACGTACCAAGGTCACATGGCCATTGCTATCTTGTTGATATATGCAGCTCGGAGCAGACAGTGTTTGTATTTTTTTTTTCTTGTTTTGAAAGTTCTTTCTCTGGCCAAGTCAGCATTCCTTAATCTCTTGCTTTCACTGTCCTTCAGCAATGCCTTCCTGTGCAGCCATTTTACCTTTGGTTCAGGGCCATGCTTCCAACCAGAACCCATCTGTTCACCACACCTCCATCTGGACATATTGTTTTTAATTCTGCACCATACATTTTCATAATTATTTTTGTAGAGCTCTGAATTTTTAGCTGTTATTCTAACTCCCAAATACTTAACCTTTTTTACTACTTTAAAGTTGGTTATTTTCTTCTAGTTTATTTTGTTCAGTTTTAGTCAAATTAATTGTTAAGGTTTTATTTTTTTCTTCATTGATTTTCAATCCTGCAACCTGTCCATATTCTTTTAATTTGTTCAGCAATGCAGAGACATCTACCTGCAGTTTTACTAAATATATTATGATATTGTCCGCATGAATTTTTAGTTCATACTCATGGTGTTTGATATTTACCCCAGATATTGAGTTATATTCTCTAATATTTGTGTTCAGTATTTTCATTGTTGTAATAAACAGCAGGGGTGATAATGGGCACCTCTGCCTGATTCCTCTTTCTATTATTAACTCCTTTGTTTTCTCCCTGTTAATTATCAATTTTGCTGACTGATTTTGCATATTTCACTTATCCATTTTATAAAAGTGTTACCTAATTGCATTTTTCCAAAGTTTCAACAATGAAATTCCAGTTTACTCTATCAAATGCTGTCTCCACATCTAGACATGTTATTTCCAGTTTTTTGTCTATCTTTTTCTCAAGATATTCAATGATGTCTAACAGGTTTCTTGAATTGTTTTTAATATGTCTGTTCAGAAGAAAACCTGATTGATCCTCATTTACCAAATCTTGCAGCACTTTAAAAAATCTTTTTGCTAATACTATTGCAAAATTTTTGTATTTGATAATTAGTAATGAGATTGGTCTAAAGATTTTTGTTTCCAAAATCACTTAATCTCTATTGGGTATCAAAGCAATGTTGGTAGACTTCCATGAGTCCAGCATCCCTCTCTAGCAATTGCTCTTGAAGTTTTTTTTGTTTTGTTTTGTTTTGTTTTTGGTAATATATCACACCTATACCATCCGGGCCTGGGGGTTTAGCTACTTTTATTTTTTAAATTGCCTCTTTTATTTCGCCTGATATTATTGGTTTGTTCAGAATTTTTCTTTGTTCTTCTTCTATCTTCATTGTCTTTTGTTTCTCTAAAACTCCTTTATTTTATCTAGAGCTTTGCCATTTTCTTTATATATATCTACAAAATATTTATAAAAACATTCTTTAATCTGTTTTGAGCTGGTTAGTATCTCTACTCCATTCTTAATGCTTGTAATTATTCTTTTTCCTTCTCTTTTCTTAATCTCCACATTATCCATTTACCAGGTTTGTTTGAACATTTAAAATATCTTTGTTTAATGTATCTAATTTTTTTTCTCTTGTTCTTCCACTAAGAGTAAAGATATTTATTTTTCATTTTTTAAAAAAATTGTTGTTGTATCAGCCTGTTTTTAGGGCTATCTTTCAAAATCTGTTCTTTGTTTTTTAGTTCTTCTTATAACTCTTTTCATATTCTTTCCCCCTTTTTTTTTCTTTTGAAAGGCTTGCTTTAAAAAGAAACCCCTTATCACAGCCTTACTTGTGTCCCATATTATTTATGGCCTGGTCTCTCCATTATTGTTTTTTTTTGAAAGAAATATGTAAGTGTTTCCTTTGCTTTTTTCCCCCCAGTACATTATCATCTTTTAATACATTGTCATCTAATCTCTAGGTTTTTTCTCTTTTTTTCTGGATGTTGTAAGAATTGTATTATGATCCGATATGATTTTTGGAAGGTTTTAATTGCCTCTACTATTATGCAATAATTATTATAATAGTTGGAGAGGTCAGGAACATATCAATCCTCAACCAAGATTCATGCCTATGTGAGTAAAATGTGAAGTCCCTCATCTGACCATATTAAAGTCTCCAGGTATCCTCTAACGTTAAGCTCACTTTTAAATCAAAAAAGGTCTTAGGAAGCTTTTCCTGTTTCTTATGCATCTTGTTATCTGCTTTTGTGTCTAATCTTGGGTCTATCACACCATTCCAGTCCCCCATCATTATGATTTTATCATGTTTGTATTCCTTCAACTGTGGTTTCAGTTTCATTAAAAATATCTCTCTATTTTCCATTGATGCTGACACCTCCACTAACAGGATTTTTGAGTCATCCATTATGATTTCTGTTCCTATAAAGTGACTTTTTGGGTCTGCAAATAGTTCTTTTGACTTAAAACTTTCTTATATTCCACCCTTTTTTCTTCTTTTGTGAGGCCGCTACAAATTCATTACCCAACTTATAGTTTTTTGACAATCTTATATCATTATTACAAATATGGGTTTCCTGGAGACAAATTATGTCCAGTTTTTGCATACCTAACTAGTGGAGAGTTTATTTCTTTTTTATGGAGTATTAAGACCTCTAATGTTCTAGCACAAGATCTTTGTCTTTCTTAGGTTCACGCTCTTCCTCTTCTGGTTCTCCTCCTCCCAGAACTATATCAACCTCCTCCTCATCTAGCTCCCCTTCCTTTTCTGTTTTTCTATCCATATCAATATGCTCTTCATCCCGATCAGTTTCCTTTGGGTGATTTTCCTTTACCTTATTTAACACTTCCTCATATTTCTGCAAAAAATCTCTTGTTTTTTGTGTCAAATTTATTTGAAATCTTTTTAATTTAAATTTAAAGGTTACTCCCTCAGGTAATTGTCATTTATTAAAAAAAATATCTTTATTCTATAATACCTTAGTCAAGAACGTATAATCTTTTCCTTTTCTCAACACTTTCCCTGATATATCTTAAAACAGCTCTATTTCTATTCCTTCTATTTTTTTATTTTATGTGAAAATGTTGAGTCAGGATAACTTCTTTCATTTGTGTCCCAACAAAGTAAACAACAATATCCCTGGGGTACCCTTTCTGTTTTGCAAGCTATGAGTTCACTCTGAACATTCTATCTATTTCTATGATGAAATTTTCAAGGTCCAATTCCACAAATTCAATCAAGACTGGTGTTAATATTTTATATAAATTCTCATCTTTCTGCTCTGGCAGGCCTCTTTTTTTAATTATTAATTAAAATTCACACTTACATTCCCCATTCATTTTACTCCATTACATAATTCAATACATGCTTCAGATTGCAATCACAGACCTTATTTCATATCATTACATACAATTCAATATCTATAAATGCCTATTCAACTTATCTAACTTAAAATCTACCAATCCTATTTCTCTTTTGTAAAAAGAGCTAACTGTAGAGAGAAGTATATAAACATAAAATTATTTACTTGTTTTATCCTTTTATTTATCAGCTCGTCGGCTTTTGTACTTCTTATTTTATAATAATAATAATAATAAATTTTTATTTATAACCCGCCCCTCTGTGCGGCAATCGGGGCAGGGTACAGCAATTTTAAAATAGAACAGAGTTAAAAACATTCCATTATCCCATAGTCCCACCCTCCCATCCCCTTAAAACAGAATTAAACAAATAGCTAGTTAAAATAAAATATTAAAACAATAGCAGCAAATGATATAAAGAGTCAGGTTTGCAGGTCAGGGACCCATCCCTTGGCTGACAATTATTCCGGGAAGGCCTGCCGGAAGAGATCCGTCTTTACTGCTTTCTTGAAAGCAGCAAGAGTGGTAATCAGATGGATCTCATCCGGCTGGCCATTCCAAAGTCTGGGAGCGGTTGCGGAGAAGGCCCTCTGGGAGGTCTGAGACAGCCTAGTTCTTATTGGCTGTAGCAGATGCCTCCCATAGGACCGCAGGGCACGGGGGGATCGTATAGGGAAAGGCGGTCCTTAAGATAAGATGGACTCAAGCCATGTAGGGCTTTAAAGGTCAAAACCAACACCTTGTACTGTGCCCGGAAACTAATCGGCAGCCAGTGGAGGGATTTTAGCACAGGTGTTATGTGCTCCCTCCTTGATGTTCCTGTGATCAGCCTGGCTGCCATGTTCTGTACCAGTTGAAGTTTCCAGGTTAGGCACAAAGGTAGCCCCATGTAGAGTGCAGCAGTAATCCAGGCGTGAGGTTACCAGGGCATGTACCACAGTTTCCAGGTCCCTCATGTCCAGAAAAGGGCGCAGTTGGCGTATCAGCCGAAGCTGATAACAGGCACTCCTGACTGCCGCATTCACCTGACTAGTCATGTGAAGCGACGAATCTAGGAGAACCCCCAGACTGTGAACACAGTCCTTCGAGGAGAGTGTGACTCCATCCAGGACTGGAAACTGTATTCCCAGATCTGGTTTCGGGCCTGTCACTGCAAGTACCTCCGTTTTGTCGGGATTCAACTTCAATCTGTTTTTCCTCATCCAACCCATTACCGCTCTGAGACAGTCATTAAGAGGAGAGATGCCATCTGAGGTCTGAGACTATGATCTGGTCATGGAGAGATATATCTGGGTGTCATCAGCATACTGAAGACACCGAGCTCCATGCCTCCGTATGATCTCCCCCAGTGGCTTCATATAAATATTAAACAACATCGGGGACAGGATGGCACCCTGAGGGATGCCACAATTAAGCTCAATTTTGGATGAGCAACTGTCCCCGAGCCTCACCCTCTGAGATCTGCCCGAGAGGAAGGAACGGAACCACTGCAAAGCAGTGCCTCCAATTCCTAACTCTCTCAGGCGGTCTAAGAGGATGGCATGATCTATAGTGTCAAAGGCCACTGAGAGGTCCAGGAGCACCAACAAGGTCACACTACCCCTGTCGATGCTCAAGCGGAGGTCATCGGTCAGAGCAACCATGGCAGTCTCCACTCCATATCCTGTCCTGAAGCCGGTTTGAAATGGGTCAAGATAATTGGTTTCATCCAAGACCGCTTGGAGTTGGGAAGCAACTGCCCTCTTGATCACCTTGCTCAAAAAGGGAACAAGGAGACTGGTCTATAGTTGTTTCTATCCAGGGGATCCAGGGAGGGCTTTTTCAGGAGCGGCCTAACCGCCGCCTCCTTTAAACAAGATGGTAAATTACCCTCCCTGAATGACGCGTTGATTGTGTCCAGGAGGAACACCTTCAACGCGTCCCCCCCCGGACGACCAGCCAGGATGGACGAGGATTGAGGGGGCAAGTCGTCTTTCTCACACTTCCAAGCAGCTTGTCCACAGATTGTAGTTGATCCAGTAAATTGCCATCAACAGAGTTCCTGGATGCCTCGTCTACGGATTCTGCCAAAACAATGGCGTCTAAGTCGGCTCTTATCCGAGAGATTTTATCTGTAAAGTGAATATTAAAGGCCTCACAGCAGGCTGTTGTTGGGTTGAGTAGGGGGTTCGGCGCAGGGGGAACCTTTGTCAACTCTCCCACCACCCTAAAAACCTCTGCCGGGTGAGACTCTGCAGACACAATGCGTGCAGAACAGAAAGATTTCCGCGCTGCACGCAAAGCCTCCCTATAGGAATCAAGATGCTTCCTAAGGCGAGTTCTGTCAGATGAGAGACGAGTCTTTCGCCATTCGCACTCTAGTCGTTGTCCAGCTCGCTTCATCCTCCTAAGCTCCTCGGGTTTTCTTTCCTTCTATTACTCTAATTACCCTATAGATTTTCTTTCCTTCTATTACCCTAATTTTCTTGACCTTTCCTTATCCTCCTTCTCAGTTCACTTTCCTGTATCCTTCCCACCCTATTCCTCTCTCCTATCTCTTTCTTTCTCCTTCTTCCCTCTCTTTATGGATCATCCAGTTCCCTCCATCCAAACCTCTTGAACTTCCTTCGCATTCATTCCTCATCCCTTATCTTGTTTCACCTTAACTACTTTCTTATACCCTCTTCAACTTCCTTAACCTTTCTAACTTCACTACCCTTACCACTTACTTGTTTAGTCTACTTCATTCTTCCTTTCCTTCTTACATTCATGCTTGTACTTCCTACTTGTTTTTGTTGGATAATCCATTGATGAATTAGTCAATCTTTTTGCCCTATGTTCTTATTTTAAAGCATCTCTCTCTCAATGTTTGTTCTAATTTTATTTTCTCATCTGTTTCTTCAACCTGCTCTTTTGTTAATCTTGTAACTTTTTTCTCCAGCTTCTTATTTTCTGCCTCTAAATAACTCACTATCTCTTTAGTCTGTATCAATTCTGTTGTAATTTTTTCTAAGGTGTTTGAGTGTTTTAATTTATGTTTTCACATCTTGTCTTATTTCTGTTCTGATCTGTTTTATATCCTATTTAATTTCTATTTTATCTTGTTTATTCTCTTGTCTAAGTCTTTTTTATCTCCTCAAAAATTGTTGCAATGGAAACTGCAGTTTTAGAATTTTCAATCAATGGTCTTTTATGAATATTTTGTTGACTTTTCACTGTTTGAAGTTGTGTAAGTAGCCCTGAAGCCATCTTTATTTATATTTTTTCCTTTCTCTTCCTCTTTTTATTACTATTTCTCAGACTTTTCCAGAATTGGATATAATTATTTCTGTTTAAGTTTCTTAGACAATCAGATTATCCATTTTTCCAATACTTAATTTAATCAATTAGTTTTTGCTTTTTCTCACTGATCCACCTCCTTTAGATTATTAAATCAAAATCCCGATATTCCAGTACATGAGGCAGAATTAAATAATTTCTGCAGTTAGTTGGTTAAATTATTAATTAATAAAATGCCTTCAGATATTTGATCAGTAACTCCAATTTTGTGTAATTTGTCCAATTCAATCACTCTTAATTCTATTTGTTAAATCTAATATTTCCCTTAACTTTTTCAGATTCCAATGACTCAAATGTGATTTTACAATTGTAATTTAAGACAGAGCTGTTTCTGATGGTGAGATGTAATTGGTAATCAGTGTCAATGTTTCAGTATTTCAATAGTTCCTACAATTAAATTAATTTGATCAATTAGATCACTTAATCACTTATTAAATTATTCTGATACATTCCATTATATTAACTCTTTTAACCAACCTTTATCTATTTCTTTTCTTCTTCCCCCAACCACTGTAAGTACAGAATTCAGAATTTCTTGCAACTAAATCAAATACAAACTATTGAGCATAGTAAAGCAGAATAGAAAAGCAAAATTAATCACTTAATCACTTAATGGCTGAGGACAATCACAGATAAGGGACTATTTCCTGAAATCTTTCTCTTTATAAGACACCTATGATTCCATCTCTCTTACCTAATCTCTGACCAAACTTTCACACACCCCCTTTGTCCTCTATTGTGTGTCTTTAATTATTATTTTGTTTTCCCCTCTTATCTTTATACTTCTCTATTCTTTCCAGTCATCCATTTCTCAATCTCCAGTTGTGTCTCTATTGTTGGGGTGTCTTCTATCTTCTATATCATTCTCTTTCCTCAGGCTTTACTGGATATTCCTCAAAATCTTCTTTTCAATTTTTGGTTTCAGCCACCCCTCATCACCTGTCCTATGGGATAGATATTGCTTCATTTCTTCCCAGTGCAGACCTTAGTACCCTTTGGGGGAAGGTAGGGCTCTATTGGTTATGTGAACTGGAGGGATGAAGAAGGAGTCTGGCCATGAGGCTGACTTGGGGGTTTGTTACCTCTTGAAGTCTTGTGACTTGGGGTGGTGGTGTCTGGGTTTGCCTTCCAGTAAACAACTTACTGGACAGCAACCAATGGTTTTTGGATTGCCCTCAGTGGCTGGTGTTTTGCCCAAGGGAAGACTGGGGAGGCTGGTCACAGGTTGGGTTTCAGCTGGACCACATTAGGTTGCTCCCTCCCTAATTTGATTATCCCTGAATTATCCCAAATTCAGTTAAACAGGGTATAGATCAAAAAAGTGGTCCTTACTCAATCCATTTAATTATGTCTGGTCTCCTTAGTTCATGGCTGGTCATTAATAACGTGAATCTTTACCTATTAGTTCTTTTTTTTTTAGGCAAGAACAAATTATTATAATTTTCTTACCACTGCCTAGGATTTCTACACACTATCTACACAGACACATGGGTTTCTACATCATTTTTAATGACTATTTCACTTTAGAAGTTTTTTTTAAATAGTTTGAATGTATAATCATGTGAGGTTTCCTTCAAAATGTCATCCCCCCCCCCCCGAAAATGCATTTCCTGTTTCAAAAGCAACATATTTCCACAAAATATAATTTGCACAGGTAAATAATAAAATAAAATAAATGATTAATTCTGTGTAGATAACAAGTATTCTATGCAAAACACACACACACAAATACACACACACAACCCTCCCTCCCTCTCTTTCTTTCTTTCTTTCTTTCTTTCTTTCTTTCTTTCTTTCCTCCCTCTCCTCTTCCTCCTCCTCCTCCTTTTGACAAAGAAGCCATACAATTTATTGTAAATTTTCTGTGGGAAAAGTTCCAAAGTGTAGATTGTCAATGAAAAGAACACTTTTTGAGCTGGATATATTGATGTATTTACTCCTTTTTAATTGAATTGAAACAAATTGGGTGTATGCTTTGCATTCGTAGTTTTAGAGATGACTTTTAATGCAAAGTTTAAAAGTGGCATTGTATAATCTAGCAGATACATGAAGTTCTAGATTATTCAATGAGAGCACCTAAAATTATGTATTAAACTCATCCAAATAAAATGGACTGAGTGGGCAGACAAGGATGAAGCTAATATCTAAAATATGGTAAACATGTTTTAGCAAATAAATAAATAAATAAATGCCACTAACATGTCACCCAAGATGTTTCCACTCAAGTAATGTGCAGGAATATGAGTGTGTGTATGTATAGTTAAGTTTCTCAGTACTCTTGTCCAACTCTAAACTGCTGCTAGACTACTGCTTGTAGAGCAATCTAGGTCTGAAACACACAGGCCAAATAAAGTGGCTTCCGGCTGCTGTGTGGGTATGTTCTTCAAATGGCACACACACCCAAAGTGGCTGGAAGCTGCTCTGATGCCGTGATCCTGTTCTTTGGACCAGGTCAAAAAGGAGTGGAAATAATTAACTCCTAGAGGTGGCCAGTGTGGGACCATGGTGACAGTCCACTTTGGAAGTGGGCTGTGTGGTTGCTGTGGTCCTGGTACAATTGTGGCTGAAGTGACCTAAGGGCACTCTTTGTTGGCCATCTACTCCACTTCCTAGAGATATTTGAAATCATAATATAGTAAAACAAAAATAATTTTGACAATGTTTTCAGTGTGTTTGAATACTTCTGAGCAACTCTGAGAAGCAAAATTTCAGAGCAGCAAATTCTCCTGCAGTCCACAAAGGATGCCACACCACTTTTAAATAAAGAAATAATAAATTAACATTTTATTCACCTTTTGAAAGAACTCTGAGCACTTGTACAAATTGCATAGCTACTCTCCTGTTCCAGCACTGCTATGCTTAGCTTAAAACAAGGTGATCAACTATTACATTCCAAATGTTTTTTGGCCTATGAATACCATCAACCCTAGCAAGAATAGGCAAGATGAGAGATTATGGGAATTGCAGATATCCCAGAAAATATCCGGAGGATCCCAGTTACTCATCTTTGTTGTAAGAAAGTGAATATGTGTTTAGATCATTGCATTCAGTTCAGTATAGAGGCCTCAAGTGATCAAAGGAATTTTAAACAATTGGCTATGATATGTTCTTGCAAAACCACTCAAGAAGTTCTTAAAGAACAAATGATATACAAATATGATAATGTAAAGGAGTCCAGCTTCAAAAAATGCAGCTTAGAAATAGATGCCTGTTCTGATATAAATCACACAGGTCATTGTCAGGTACACAATGACTAACTAGATGAGCCATTCACTAAATGCAGCATATGCTATGTTCTTGTGTCTATTTTGTAGGGACCTTTTAAAGAAAACCCTCTTTAGTTGGAGGTTAGAATAATAGGATGTTCCCACTTTCAAAAGACATTATTTAAATAGACTGAATTAATTACATAGTCTTCAGACACTTTAATTTTACCAAGTGAAGGGAGGAGAAAAGGATATTTTATATTCCACTTATATACTGAAATGAAAAAGTAAGAATAATGGAGCAGATTGTTTATGGTGGTGAATATTGATCTGAGGTACTGATTGATTCTGAATAAGAAAGAGGTAATGTGTAGCCACAGAATTATCTAAAATGAGAGAAATGAGATTTTCAGCAAGACTAGGTCTGCATCCACACTGCAGAATCAATCCAGCTTGACAACACTTTAACTGCCATGGCTCAATGCTATGGACCTCTAGTTTTGTGAGACATTTAGCATTCTCTATCAGAGAATTCGGGAGCCACAACAAACTACAGTTCCCATAATTCCATAGCATTGAGCCATGGCAGTTAAAGTGGTGTCAAATTGGATTATTTCTGCAGTGCAGATGCAGTTTAAGACCTATTACAAAAATTCAGATGCTCAGGAGCCAGAATACCTAAACAATGGGCCTGGTAGTTGGCATATGTATGAAAATAAACCAGGTTTTTACTCCTCAGACTATATGACCTTTAGGGACTTTGAAAGCACTCATTTTGGACTACACCTCCCAGAATCCCCAAAGCAGAAGGAAATTTCAGTAGAAGGGAATTCAGGAAGCTGTACAGTCACCCCTCCATTCTCACAGACTTGAAGTCCGTGGTTTTGCATATTTATAGACGGACAACCTCCATTAAAATGAAGGGGTGCACCCCATTCAAACCTATGAGGCTTGAATATTTGTGAATCTCCATTTTCATGGGGGAGGGGGTCCAGAAGAGATTCCCCCATGAAAATAGAGTGCCGACTGGAGTTCCTAAAGAAGCCCCTCCTCTCAAAAAAACAAACAAACAAACCTGTGGACTTAAGCAGTTTCTTATGTTACTCTCTTAATTCTTATCTGTCCTAACTTTGTCCCTTTCCAGCTTATTCAGAACTGACTGTGCATGTTCATGAGAAAGGTTACTACATTTGAATCATGTATCAGACATTAGTCACTATGGAAGGAAACTCAGATAATTGTTGATATAACATGTGCAACTTAGGAAGCAAACTTCACAAGCTCAAGTAAACTAAATATAATTTAATTAAATCCATGACTGGATAATGCAATTTCTTCCAGAAGTAAAAGCATTGGAACTGGAAAGGGCACAAAACACTGGTAAAGATTTTTAAAAATCCATTCTCGCTCTACTAATTTTCCTCATCCAAAACATACCTCTGTGAACAAATAAATTAAGTTAAAATAAATAAAAACATGGTACTAAACTGGACAGCCCAAACTGAAGTGCTACTTTCAACTAGAGTAGAACCACTGAATCGCTGGAAACTTGGTAAACCAGAGTTTATTGGTTCAATAAATCTAGCTATTTTGGACTAACAATTGTTATTTTAAAGATTTTAAGAGAGAATAAATCATTGCTGAAGCCATCCACCACTGTGAGCAGAACCTCCCCGCTGATCTCACCACTTAGGACTGCAGCCTTCAGCTTCCAAGCTTGCCAGGAACCAGTCCAGAGGCGAAATATTACTCCCAAGAGGCTCATTTTATTTTTTAGTTGCAGTAAATATAAAGTAACTATTTACAAAAAAAATTAATCCATCAGCAGGCAGGAACAAAGAATCAAAAAGAAAGACAACCAGCTAACCAGCAGAAGAAAAAGAACACAGCTCCACCACCACCACCCAAGCTGAAGGCTCATTTGATTTGTGGACACTTGTAAACAGCGTCAAAGTCCAGCCTCTCCTTGTGACTCATAGTCACATGGGTAATGATTCTGACAATCCCTGATGACCTAATGTGTTTACACTAGCTTGTCTGTTTCCAGGCCCACTTTGTCCTTGACTATCTTCTGTGTTGTTTATGTACTCCACCTGCAAGCAAAATGTTTCCCATCTAGCAGACTTTCACACATTTGTACATTTCCACTCTGACTACAAATCCCAACAATCCCCTCTGAAATGTATAGATGTGTGTGTCATGTTATTTACAGTTTTTGTACTTTGGCTCAACAGCTAAAATTGTGCATTTAAGGTGCCATGCCCACTAGTCATGATAGTTGTTCATGTTTTACAATTGACAGCGCTTTTGTAAAAACATCAGCTATGTTGTCTCTTGTGTCTATGTACTCTAAACACACAATTTTGTTCTGGATCATCTCTCTAACATTCTGATATCTCACATCTATATACTTTGTTCTGCACTTCAAATTTTCAGACTCTCTCACTGTAATGCACAATTGTGAATCCTCATGAACCACAGTTGGTTTAACACAGCTTTCACCTAAGTCTTCAAGCAACTGTCTTATCAATAAACCAGTCACCGGCTTTCTGTCATGTAATTCTGAAGCAAAGGAACTATCCAAAAAACATTCAAGTTGAACATGCTGTCCTGTATCACCAGTTTTCTGTCTTTGCTACCTTTCAGGTACCTTAACACATGTTACACTGCAGTCCAGTCCTCGATTTTGGATTGCTTACCTTCCAACTAAGCACTCCCACTGCAAAAGAAATATCTGGCCTTGTGTTGTTAGCAAAGAACATTAAGCTTCCAACAATGCTTCTAAACCAGGGGTAGGCAACCTTTTTGAGCTAGGGGCCAGGTTGCTGTCCCTCAGACAATTGGGAGGTGAAGCTAATAATAATAATAATAATAATAATAATAATAATAATAATAATAATAAATAAAAATTAATAAAAATATATGCATGCACACTCTCTCAGCCCCAGAAAAGCCATGGTAAAACCATTTGGAATAATGTTCCAGGGAAAATGCACAATGTGGTGAATGGCAGCAGCCATGATGACTAAGCATTTGGCCACTGCTGAGTCATGCAGCATCAAGGCTGATGAAACAGGAGGAGACATAATGACAGGGAGTCACCTGGTGCTGTAAGGCACAGTAAGTGCTGCAAAAGGGCTGCAAGCATGTTGTGTCATACTTATGATCAACAGGTGTCCAACAGGAAGAGGCAGGCTAGAAAGCCATGTGGAGCACTGGCTATATAAGGGACAAGCCTCTGGACACATATGTGGGTTGATGTAGGTTGATAGTGGAAGGTGGAGATTGTTGGAGAGTGCGTTGGTGTATCATTGTACATACCCTTTGTACATAGAACTTCTGAAGATTAAAAGCCTTTTAGTGAGACATCTGCTGAGTCTCTCTCTGCTCTGTCTGGAGCGGAAAGGAGTTTTCCTGTAACTGACAACATTGCTTGCTTCATTGAAGACAGTCTGGATCCTGGTGCTTCACGTTACGTGGTTCCCACACGCTGCGTCACCACGCTAACACTGGTTATGGGCCCAGTCTGCGCCAGAGGTTTTGACTAGATGAAAGTAAGTGACTGTTTTTGTCTGCATCCAGAAGAGCTGCTTTTAACTATCTAAAGTGCCGGTCGGCAAAGAGTTAAGAGCCTAGCTGTTTAGCTGCCCTTATCTGCTACTGATAGTGAAAGCTGGGAAGGCTGCCAATGCTGTGCTGTTGTTTTGCTTAATTGCAAGAATGGAAGGTATAAAGTTTCCTAAATTGTCTGATAACAATTACTCACAATGGTCAGTTTACATGGAAGCTGCCTTGGTCCGTGAGGGGCTGTGGGATCCTGTGGAAGAGGGTCTAAATGCAAAGAATGCACAAACAGACAGAAGAGCCTGTGCGACTATCTGTCTTTGTTTGGATCCCAGCCAGTTGGACCATGTGTGTGATAAAGGGTCTGCCCAGGAGGTTTGGCTTGCTTTGAAGAATGTGCATCAGTCTGATTCCTCGTTGTCAAAGATGCTTTGGACAAAGAGACTGTATGCATGCAAAATGGTCAAAGACCAGTCTGCAGAGCAGCATCTGGCTGAAATGAGACATCTGTTCCTGGAAGCACACGCTAGAGGAATAGAGTTGTCAAGGCTGCAGAAGGCACACATTTTGCTGAACAGTTTTTCATCAGACTTTGACCATATCCTGTACAGCCTCCAGGGGGTGCCAGAGACCCAACTTTCTGTGGACCTAGTGACCATACGTGTCTTGGAGGAATGCCAGAGATGGCATTTTGAAGCTGGCATTCAGAGACAGCAACAGGTCCAGCCAACAACAACAACAACAACAACCACACCACCAGAAGCAGTTCAAGAGACTGAGAATGCAGCTGTTTGCAAAGCAAAATGATGTTTCTCTTGTGGACAGCCAGGACATTTTCAAAGGAACTGCAGGAGGTCACCAGCTGCCAGAGGGAAACAGCTACCAAGCCAGTCTCCTGGGAACAGGAGAGGGGCTGTTTTGGCAGTCAAGGAGAGTGACTCTAAGGCCCATCATGCAGATGCTGACACACATCTCTGGATGATTGACAGTGGAGTCACACACCACATCATCAATAAGAGGTCCTTGCTGAAGGACAGGAAGCCCTCCAGTGTCAGCAGAGTGGGTTTGGCTGATGGAGGATCCAGCCAAATCAGAGACATGGGGACTGTGCATTTCCCTGGGTTTGAAAGGGATTTTGAGAACATCCTCTGTGCCCCCAGTTACAAAACTGCCTGATCAGTGTCTCAGCCTTAGTTTCAGAAGGCTATGCAGTGCAGTTGGAGGGGGATGAGTGCCTCATCAATAGAGGGGGGCCGGTTTGTGCCAAAGCACACAGGCACAACAAGTTGTACTTTCTAGATTCCCAGGCAGGGTGTGCCACAGTTGGGAACATGCCACTGCACTCCAACTGTGTGCACTACCTACACAGGGTCCTAGGGCATGCTGGGTTCAACAGTTTGGACAAGCTGAAGTGGGTATGTCCTGAGCTTAAGTGGAAGAATTGCAGTAACCACCTAGAATGCTCTATATGCAGCAGGATTAAGCTGAAAGCCTTCCCTGTTGCAAAAAAGAGCAAGTGAGCCACCCAGAGGCCATTCCAGGTAGTGCATGCAGACATAGCAGGCTCTTATAGCAATTCTATAGGTGGGAATAGGAACCTTATGGTAATCGTGGATCGCCATATGAGGTACACATATGCCTTTACTCTAAAGGAGAAAAATCAGGCAGCTCCCACATTCAAGGCCTGGGTGGAGAGAGTGGAAAGGGAGTTTGATTTCAAGGTGGGCTCCCTTGTTACAGACAGGGGTTGTGAGTTTCTTTCTTCCAGCCTGCAGACCTGGTTGAAGTGGAGGGGCATCCGCCACAACACCACTAACTCTGCAATGCCCCTGGAGGACGGACTGGCTGAGAGGAAGATAGGCATGCTGACCCAACTCAAAGACTGTATGCTATTGGATGCTGAAGCTCCAGAAGGTCTTTGGGGGGAGGCAGTCTTGGCGGCATGCCACATAAGCAACCGACTGTGGCATTCCGAGGTGCAGCAAACCCCATACTACATGTTGTATGGGATGCCACCCAATCTGAAATACCTGAGGGTATTTGGGCAATTTGCCAATGTGTTGGTTCCCCAGAGGTTCCGGAAGAAGGGCGACCCCAAATGGAAATGATTAATGTTTGTGGGGTATGAAGGGAACAGCTATAGGTTCCATCTGGGAAGTGGGCACATCATGTTGTCCAGGAGTGCGAACTTTGAAAGGCACTCGGGGTGGGAGAGAATCCAGTCAAATCATGAAGTCTTCATCAGACTAGGACAACAGGGTGGTGGCAGTACTGGGAATGGAGGGGTGGAAACACCAAAAGACACCACAGAGAGTCAGCCCAGCATTTCCAGGCAGCCCATAGGCATCCAAGCTCCCACTGTCACAACACCCAAGAGTGAGGTGTCAACACCCACAGCCACAGACAGGGGTGTAGAGAGCAGCACTGACAGTGAGGATGAGAGGGGTAAGACAAGAGTGGTCATCCCCAGATGGACACAAAGGGTGAGAAGGCCTCCAGAGCATTTTGTAGTACAGAACGCCAGGGTGTGTGCTGCAGTGGCAGAGGAACCTGAGAGTTTCCAGGAGCTTCTCACTTTTCCCAGAGAGGAACAAGAGAAGTGGTTCCAGGACATGAAGAGTGAGTTTGACTCACTAGTAAAGAGAGAAGTTTTCGAGGAGGTAGCCAGGCCAGGAGACCGGAAGCTTGGAGGTTGCAGGTGGGTCTACAAAAGGAAGGAGATGACTGATGGGACCCAAAAGTACAAGGCCAGGCTAGTAGCAAGAGGTTTCTCTCAATAGAGATTTGAGAGTTATGACAGGACATTCTCTCCCACAGCCAAGCCAGAAAGTCTCAGATTAGTGCTTGCAGTAGCAGCCAGGAAAGGGCAGATAGTGAGGCACTTTGATTTTGAGACCGCCTATCTCAATGCCAAGCTTGAGGAGGAGGTGTATATGGAACAGGCACCTGGGTTTGATGATGGCAAGGAGGGCAGGGTCTAGTCATATCTGACAGAACTCACCATAGGAACTTTCTTCGTTCCTATTGGGAGGCAATACATGCAGCGAAGAGAGCTTTCTCCTCTGCACGTATTGCGTCTGCAGAGTCCTGTCCAGCAGAGCTGTTCAAGGTGGCAAGGGAGATGACGCAGGTACCCCCTGCACCAAATCCCTCGCTTAACGTGACAATGGCCTGCTGTGACATGTTTAATAACATCTTCGCAGATAAAATCTCTCAGATAAGAGCCAACTTAGATGCTACCATTGAAACAGAGTCTATAGGCGAAGTGTCCAGTGACTCTGCCGATGTAGTTATACTGGATCGGCTCCAATCTGTGAGTACCGAGGATGTGGACAAGCTGCTCGATAAGCTGAAGAAAACAACCTGCCCTCTCGATCCTTGCCCATCATGGCTGGCCGTCCAGGGGGGGATGGCGCTGAGGAGATTCCTTGCGGATATCATCAGCGCATCCCTCAGGGAGGGACATATACCATCTTGTCTGAAGGAAGCGGCTGTTAGGCTGCTTCTAAAGAAACCCTCCCTGGATCCCCTGGACATGAATAATTATAGGCCAGTGTCCTTAGTTCCATTCTTGAGCAAGGTTATTGAGGGAGCAGTTGCTCTTCAACTCCAGGCGGTCTTGGATGAAACCGATTATCTAGACCCATTTCAAACCAGCTTTAGGACAGGCTTTGGGATTGAGACTGCCATGGTTGCCTTGACCGACGATCTGCGTCTGAGCATCGACAGGGGTAGTGTGACCCTGTTGGTGCTCTTAGACCTCTCAGCGGCTTTTGATACAATAGATCACGGCATCCTCTTGGGCTACATGAGGGGGTTAGGTATTGGGGGCACTGCTCTGCAGTGTTTCCAGTCCTTCCTCTCGGGTAGGTCCCTGAGGGTGCTGCTAAGGGACTGTAGTTCCAGCAAGAAGGAGCTTACTTGTGGGGTCACTCAGGGAGCTATTTTGTCCCCAATGTTATTCAACATCTATATGAAGCTGCTGGGTGAGATTATATGGAGTTATGGTGCTGGGTGTTATCAGTACGCTGATGACACCCAAATCTATTTCTCCCTGTCTCGTTCGTCGGCCTCGAATTCCAATGGCATCTCCTCTCTCAATGAATGTCTTTGAGTGGTAATGGGCTGGATGAGGAAAAACAGATTGAAACTGAATCCAGACAAGACGGAGGTGCTCACGGTAGCTTGAAACCAAGAATTGGGTTGCAATCTCCAGTCCTGGATGGGGTCACACTCTCCTCCAGTGACTGTGTTCGCAGCTTGGGGGTGCTCCTTGACTCGTCGCTCCTGATGACAAATCAGGTTAATGCAACCATCAGGAACGCCTGTTATCAGCTCTGGCTGATTTGCCAGCTGCGCCCTTTTCTGGAAGTAAGGGATCTCGAGACTGTGGTGCATGCACTGGTAACCTCTCGCCTCGACTTCTGTAATGCGCTCTACATGGGGCTACCCTTGTGCCTGGTTCGGAAGCTACAGTTAGTTCAAAATATGGCAGCCAGGCTTGTCTCAGGAACATCTAGGAGGGACCACATCACTCCGGTTTTGAGATCCCTCCACTGGCTGCCTATTGGCTTCTGGGCCCTGTACAAGGTGTTGGTTATCACCTTTAAAGCCCTAAATAGCTTGGGTCCAAGCTGTATCAGAGACCACCTCCTCCCATATAATCCTCCCCGCGCGCTCCAGTCCTCTGGGAGGAATTTTTTAGAGCCCCAAAGATCGAGGCTATCTGCTACCTCCCAGAGGGCCTTTTCTGTTGTCTCCCCCAGGCTCTGGAATGACCTGCCAGACGAGATCCGTCAATTAACATCTTTGGACAGTTTCAAAAAGGCTGTCAAGACGGATCTCTTCTGGCAGGCCTTTCCGGAGTAAAATTCCCCAGCCCCGGGCTGTTCCCTCTTCCCTCTGCAACACTATTTGAACCCTGGTTCCCCTCGTAATCTAACTACGGGGTAATGTGGTATGGTTTCAGTTTATTTTAATCCTTATGATTTTCTTGTTTAATTTGCTAATTGGATTTTAATTATGCTATTGTTTAATAATGTTTTAAGGGGGGAGGGATATCTTGTTTATTGTAATTTATGTTTTATGCTGTAAACCGCCTGGATTGGGTTACCATTGGGCGGTATATAAATAATAATAATAATAATAATAATAATAATAATAATAATAATAAAAAATAATTACAGACTCAGGAAAGCCCTCTATGGCCTAAAGCAGAGTGCGCGCTGCTGGAATAGGTGCATCCATGAGGAACTGGTAAGGCTTGGATACACATGGAGTGTGGCAGATGCATGTGTGTATAGGAGAGGAGGGGTCACTTTAGTTATCTATGTAGACGACCTCTGTGTGGCTGCTCAGATGGAGCAGGAAGTGAAGGCCGTGCAGGAGGAGCTGGCAAGGAAATTTGTCCTGAAAGACTTAGGGAACCTCAAGTCCTCTCTTGGGATAGAAGTGGAGAGAACAGCAGATGGCAGATTGATGTTGAGTCAGACAAAGAAGATTCAGAGGTTGCTGGAGAAATGTGGACTAGAAAGTGCAAAGGTGGTTAGGAGTCCCATAACACCAGGGTTCACAAGTAGCACAGAGTCTGACAGGGTGTTCGAGCATCCAGATCTGTACAGGTCAGTTATTGGCAGTTTAATGTTTATAGCCAATAACATGCGGCCAGATATAGCCTTTGCTGTTGGCATGCTGAGCCGTAGAGTGAGCAATCCCAAGTTGGAAGACTGGACTGCGGTGAAAAGGGTATTGAGATACTTGAAGGGCAGCAAGGAGCAGAAGCTTGTGCTACAGGGATCTGGGGCACAGCTGGATTGTTTTGTAGATATCTCCTTTGTATCTGAGCTGCACGATAGGAAATCAGTGACGGGTTTGCTGATTAGATACGCAGACAGTCCAGTGGTTTGGAGAAGCAGGAAACAGAGCTGTGTGGCACTAAATACCTCAGAAGCTGAGTTTGCAGCTTTGTCTGAGATGGCAGGAGAGGTGCAATGGATAAGACAGCTGCTGGAAGATCTAGGTGAGGCATGCACAGGACCGACAGTCGTGCATGAGGACTCAGAGGCCTGCATTGCCATGTCAGAGGAGGAGAACCTGAAGAACTGAACAAAGTATATAGGTGTCAGGTATGTGAATGTGAGGGAGTTGGTCCAGAACGGCATTCTGAGACTGGAGTACATTTGTTCGGAGGACAATTTAGCTGACATCCTCACGAAGGCTCTGCAGGTGGAGAGGCATGAGCGGTTGGCCTCGGAGCTAGGTTTGGCACCAGGAGCAGCAGCGGAATCTCAGGGCTCTGGAGAGCGATAGGTGCAGCCTAGAAGTTGGCAGAGTGGTAAGATTGTCTAGGCCAGGATGGCAGGTAGATCTAGGCCAGAGTGCGGTTGCACCAGATGAAGAAATGTGCCTGGAGTGGTGGACAGTTTCCAGTGAAGTGCATATCAGGAGAGTGCTGCTGGAGGAAAAGAACGAGGTTTGTGGATCTAGACCGGAGCTCGGAGATCTAGAATGGGGTTCTAATGTCTGGGACACACACAGGTCAGGTTTGACAGTGGCACAGACAGAGGCCAGAGCACTGAAACACAGCAGGAGGACATTGGACATGTCAGGCTGGTGGGATATGTCACAAAAGGGAAACAGAAAGGGGAGCCACAGGTAAACACTCTATGATTAAGAAGAGCACACTACATGAGAAGTGTGAAAATAAGATTTGTGCACATATTGTTCATTTTGGAGGGGAATGTTGGAATAATGTTCCAGGGAAAATGCACAATGTGGTGAATGGCAGCAGCCATGATGACTAAGCATTTGGCCACTGCTGAATCATGCAGCATCAAGGCTGATGAAACAGGAGGTGACATAATGACAGGGAGTCACCTGGTGCTGTAAAGCACAGTAAGTGCTGCAAAAGGGCTGCAAACATGTTGTGTCATACTTATGATTGACAGGTGTCCAACAGGAAGAGGCAGGCTAGAAAGCCATGTGGAGACTGGCTATATAAGGGACAAGACTCTGGACACATATGTGGGTTGATAGTGGAAGGTGGAGATTGTTGGAGAGTGTGTTGGTGTATTATTGTACATAGCCTTTGTACATAGAACTTCTGAAGATTAAAAGCCTCTTAGTGAGACATCTCCTGAGTCTCTCTCTGCTCTGTCTGGAGGGGAAAGGAGTTTTCCTGTAACTGACAACGTTGCTTGCTTCATTGAAAACAGTCTGGATCCTGGTGCTTCACGTTACGTGGTTCCCACGTGCTGCGTCACCACGCTAAAACCCTTGTGGAGATTTTGCCAAGAAAATCCCAAGAACAAGTAATAACAACAATAATCATTATTATCATGGAAACGACTGGAAGGCAGGCCCACAAACAAGCAGGGATGCATGCACACTGTCTCAGCCCCAGAAAAGCCATGATGGCAAAACCCCTGTGGAGATTTTGCCAAGAAAACCCCAAGAACAAGTAATAATAACAATAATCAATATCATCATGGCGGGGAGCGGGGGGGTAGTGGCGGTGGCGGTGGTGGAGGTGGTGGCAGGACTGACCTGGAGCCGGTCCAAATTCTTTTTGTACTGCTTGAGTCTCATGTTCTGACTTTCCTGCGACACACAAGTCATCAACGTAAATCACCAACGTCACATCTCCCTTGGTGTAAATGCACACATCAGCAATGCTGTGTTTGTACCCTAATTTCACCAACTCCTTGTGAATACAATGATTCCAACTCCTTGCACACTGTTTCAAACCATACAGAGCCTTCTTCAATGTGTAAACTTTTCTATCACCATCCTGTTCAAAACCCAAAGGTTTTCCCATGAATACTTCTTCCTCAAGACAAGCATTCAAATAAGCAGTTTCAAAATCAAAATGCCTTACCACTTGGCCCTTCCTTGCTGCTAATGCCAAAACCAGTCTCAGGCTTTCTGGCTTACCTGTAGGAGAAAATGTTTCCCAGCTAGCAGACTTTCACACATCTGTACATTTCCACTCTGTCTACAAATCCCAACAACATTAGCATTTAAGGATATTCATCCTATGACATATATGGGAAATACTATGAATAGAGGCAAAAATGGATAGAGATTCAGATTAGGAAAACAGAAAAGGAACAAAGATTATTAAACAACATCAACAAGAATTTATCTGAGCACAAGGCTTGATCTAATTTATTTCCTCCATCTAGAAAAAAATTCTGTCTGTGTTCACATCAAATTGTAAACATGACAAAATTTGTCCAAATTCTTCTTCATAAGCTCAGTTTAATGCTCAAGTAAGGTTAATAATATGTACATTTTTGTGCACACTTTACTAATGTCTGCACTTTGCAAGTATTTTTCCCTAATATAATGCATTTTTGCAGATCATTTCCTGAATACATGTATTTTTATAAACATATGCATTTCAGATGTGCACATTTTTTTAGTTCCAAACTGGATTGCAAAAATGTAATTTGTGGTCCATGAGTGCCTTCTGGTTCACTCATAAATTTGTACATTAAAATTGAGCACTCTTCTACAGAAATTCTAATCTGATGAATTTCTTAAACATCTGTAGCAAAGATCATAGGGAGTCTTGTGGCACCTTGAAGAGAAGCAAGTTTTATTCACCATAAACCTTTGTAGAATATAGTCCACTGTAACAGACTAACATAGCCATCTTCTGAGAGGGTAGAAAATTAAGGGGATATGTTTTGTTGATTGATGCAAATTTATTTATATATAAAAATGTCATAAAAATTAGGTGTTGACATTTGCTTTGGCATTGGCCCATGTTATCAACTGTTCCTTGAATTGAATTTGCAGACAAAAAGGAAAAGTTTCTACCTCATCACTAAATGATCACCCTAATTCTGGTAATGTTAACATCAGCCAGTTAACCTCAGTGGTACTTCACACAATGGAAGGTTGTTCCATAATGTCTCACATAGTGGATTTTGACTAGTGTTGTGACAAATCATTTTTTTTTTTGTCTCATCCATTAAGAACTAGATGTGATTTTTAAAAATAATTATTTGATTCTAAAGTCCCACTTTTAAAAATGTATTTGTTTCTCCCTGTCAGAGGTGAGAGAATTATTTTTCACAAATTTCCCGAATGACAATAAAAGGCAAGCCAAACATTTATACCAATTACTTGTGTTAATGCTAATTTAATTTGCATTTCAAATGCAATTAACATAGAATCATAGAATCATAGAATTGGAAGAGACCACAAGGGCCATCCAGTCCAACCCCCTGCCATGCAGGAACTCCCAATCAAAGCATCCCCAACAGATGGCCATCTGCTTAAAGACCTCCAAGAAAGGAGACTCCACCACACTCCGAGGGAGTGTGTTCCATTGCCTAACAGCCCTTACTGTCAGGAAGTTCCTCCTAATGTTGAGGTGGAATCTTTTTTCCTGGAGCTTGCACCCATTGTTCCGGGTCCTAGTATCTGGGGCGGCAGAAAACAAGCTTGTTCCCTCCTCAATATGACATCCCTTTAAATATTTAAACAAGGCTATCATATCACCTCTTAACCTTCTCTTCTCCAGGCTAAACATCCCCAGCTCCCTAAGTCGTTCCTCATAGGGCTTGATTTCCAGACCCTTCACCATTTTAGTTGCCCTCCTTTGGACACACTCCAGTTTCTCCACATCTTTTTTGAATTGTGGTGCCCAGAACTGGACACAGTATTCCAGGTGGGGACTGACCAAAGCAGAATAGAGTGGCACTATTACTTCTCTTGATTTAGACACTATACTTCTATTGATGCAGCCTAAAATTGCATTGGCCTTTTTAGCTGCTGCATCACACTGTTGATTCATGTTCAACTTGTGGTCTACCTGGACTCCTAGATCCCTTTCACACGTAGTCTCGTTCAGCCAGGTGTCCCCCCATTGTATATCTGTGCTTTTCATTTTTCCGCCCTAAGTGCAGTACTTTACATGTCTCCGTGTTGAATTTCATTTTGTTAGCTTTGGCCCAGCTTTCTAGTCTGTTCAAGTCATTTTGAATTTTGATCCTGTCCTCTGGGGTATTAGCTACTCCTCCCAATTTGGTGTCATCTGCAAATTTGATAACTATACCTCCAATACCGTCATCCAAGTCATTGATAAAGATATTGAATAGCACTGGGCCCAGGACAGAGTCCTGTGGCACTGCACTGGTCACTTCTTTCCAGGTTGAAAAGGAGCCATTGTTGAGCACCCTTTGTGTTTGGCCAGTCAACCAATTACAAATCCATGTAACAGTTACTTTGTCTAGCCCACATTTTGCCAGCTTGTTTGCAAGAATGTCATGGGGAACCTTGTCAAAGGCCTTACTGAAATCAAGATATACTATATCTACCGCATTCCCTTCATCTACTAAGCTAGTAATTTTATCAAAAAAAAAAAAAAAGAGAGAGAGAGAGAGATCAGATTTGTCTGGCATTACTTGTTTCTCTGAAACCCATGTTGACTTTTTGTGATTATGGAATTACCTTCCAGGTGTTCACAGACTGTGTTTAATGATCTGCTCCAGAATCTTTCCCGGTATTGATGTCAGACTAACTGGACGATAATTGTTGGGATCCTCTTTTTTCCCCTTTTTGAAGATGGGGACAACGTTTGCTCTCCTCCAGTCTGCTGGGACTTCTCCAGTTCTCCAGGAGTTCTCAAAGATTATTGCCAATGGTTCTGATATTACATTTGCCAGTTCTTTTAATACCCTTGGATGTAATTCATCTGGTCCTGGAGACTTATATTCATTTAGATTAACTAGGTATTCCTGTACTATCTCTTTACCTATTCTATGCTGAAATTCTCCTATTCTGTCCTCTGCTTTATTTTCCTAAGGTTGAGCACCCTTTGCCTTTTCTGAGAAGACTGAAGTAAAGAAGGTGTTGAGTAATTCTGCCTTTTCTCTGTCCCCTGTTAACTTTTTGCCATCTTCTCCACACAGTGGCCCTACCATTTTCTTCTTCTTCCTTTTGTTGCGGACATACCCAAAAAAGCCCTTTTTATTGTTCTTAACCTCTCTAGCAAGCCTGAGTTCATTCTGCACTTTAGCTTTTCTGACTTTAACCCTACACATGTTAGCTATTTGTTTGAATTCCTCTTTGGTGATTTCCCCATTTTTCCATTTCTTATACATGCTCCGTTTAAAACTTAGTTCAGTTGAGTTCCTTAGTCATCCATCCTGGTTTCTTGAGGCACCTTCCATTTTTCTTCCTCATTGGAACTGTTTGAAATTGTGCCTTCAGTATCTCCCTTTTGAGAAACTCCCATCCATCTTGAACTCTCTTCTCACCCCCAGTATTTCCCTAAGTTTACCAAAATCAGCTCTCCTAAAGTCTAGTATGCGTGTCTGACTATGCCTGGCTTCTCCTTTCCACTGTATAATAAATTCCAGGAGAACGTGATCACTCCCACCTAAAGATCCAACCACGTGCACCCCATTAACTAGGTCATCCCTGTTAGTTAGGATCAGATCCAAAATAGCTGACTCCCTTGTTGCCTCTTCCACCTTTTGGACAATGAAATTGTCTTCAAGGCAAGTGAGGAATTTGCTAGACCTTGAGGATTTTGCTGAGTTTGAATTCCAGCAAATATCAGGATAGTTGAAGTCACCCATCACTACTATATCTCTCCTTTCTGAGTGTGTGGTGTTCTGTTCTAGAAAGGCAACATCCAATTCCTCTGCCTGAGTCGGGGGTCTGTAGTAGACTCCCACACTAACATCCCTGTTGTTTCCCTCCCCTTTAATTTTTATCCAGATGCTCTCCACCTGGCTTCCATGACTGATGTCCTGGATTTCTTCACTGGTGTAAATATCCCTGACATATAATGCTATTCCTCCTCCTTTCCTGTTTGGCCTGTTTCCTCGTCCTCCTTGATAAGAGAAAGAGCTTGAAATCGATTCTGTAGCTCCAAGTCAGAACGATCCCTGGTCTCTTTACTTCTGCGTGTGACATTCCTCCAGTTTTCTACCTCCTGTGTGTGTGATGTGACGTCTTCCTCAGCTACTTCCTCTGTGTGGTCCCCGTCCAAGACCATTTGTTCCGTTTTATCTAGGAAAGCCTCTTGCTCCCTAATATGTTGAAGTGTAGCTACCCACGCCTCCAGCTGCTGTACTTTCTCCTCCAAGAGGGCTACCAACTTGCACTTGGAGCATGTGTAGTTCCCCACATCTGTAGGTAAGAAGACGAACATCCCACAGGTATTGCAGGTGACAGCAGCAGTTCCTTCAGTGTCCATACTAAGTCTTAATTAGTACCTGAAAGAGGATTATGGCTTTCCTCCTCAAAGAAATTCCCTCACTAACAACAGTGTTACAGTCTGCTGATGACCGGAACTTTTCAACAATTAGTAGTGGTTACGAAATTCGCGCGCCATTAGGCGCGCGGCTCTGGCAGCAGTTGTATAGAGCTAACTGGCTAGCCCACCCCCTATTGACTCGCAAATGCGACTCAACAAATCCCCACCCACTGAGTAACAGTCACACTGTCCCCAAGTGTTTTTTAAAATAATTTAAAAACTCACCCACTCAAAATGGCTGCCTGGAAACTGCCCTCCCTCTCCTTCCCAGCAGGAACTGGTCCAGAAAACCTCCCCCACCTTCTCCCTTCCCAGCAAAAACCACCTGCAAAGCCTCCCTCCCCCCCTCCCCTCCTTCAGAAACTGGCCTGGAAAACCTCCCCCTCCTCCCCCCCCATCCTGGCCAAACTGACCCAAAACTGGCCTCTGGCAGCAGTTGTATAGAGCTAACTGGCTAGCCCACCACCTATTGACTCGCAAATGCGATTCAACAAAGCCCCACCCACTGAGTAACAGTCACACTGTCCCCAAGTGTTTTTAAAAATAATTTAAAAACTCACCCACTCAAAATGGCTGCCTGGAAACTGCTTTCTTCCTCTTTCCTAGCAGGAACTGGCCTAGAAAGTTTCCTTGTCAAAATATGTCAAAAGGAAGTTTGGCAGAAGAACATTTCTCTGCTTAAGAAAACTTAAAGGCACACAAAAAGAAAAGAAAAAACCCAATCCCAACAAATAAATGTTGGTTGCATTCCCAACAAGGAATGCTAGAGTTGGGGGGATGCTCAAGGCCATCCAGTGCAACCCCCTTCTGCTATAAACAACACATAAGAATACATAGGATCCTAGAGGACATGCAGTCTGACCCCTGTTCAACACCAGGTTGGCAGTGCAAGATGTGATCCTAAGGCAAACCTATCACAGGGTTTTCTTCTCAAGAAGGGGAGCTTTGCCATGGCCTCCCTCTGAGGCTGAGAGAGTGTGACTTCTAAGACTGTTGTCATTGTGGGCCTTCAAATCATTTACCACTCAGGGTGACCCTAAAACAAACCAATCATAGGATTTCTTGGAAAGGTTTGTTCAGAGGGAGTTTTGCCATGGTTTGCCTCTGAGGCTGAGAGAGTGTGACTTCTAAGACTGTTGTTGTTGCTGTGTGGCTTCAAATCATTTTCCACCCAGGGTGACCCAAAAGCAAACCAATCATCGGGTTTTCATAGAGGATTAGAACTCTAGCCTCCACTCTGCCATAGAAATTCTCTGGGTGACCTTGGGCAAGTTACATGCTCTCAGCCACAGGGGAAGGCAATAGGTCCCTTCCAACTCTAGAATCCTAGGTATTTCTTCATGGTAGAAGGGGGTTAGAGGACCCCTGGGATTCCTTCCAATGCTAGAATTTCTCCATAGCAGAATTCCTGCTTGACAGAAGAGCATTGGGCTTTACCAGAGTCTTACAGCCCCTACTTCTCTTCTGTGAGAATTGGAATGGGAGAGCAGAAGGAAGAAGGGGAGAAGGTTTGAAGGTACCCACCACCACCTACACATGAAATGCTCTGACTTTTGTTCTTATTTGTTTTATGAACATCATCATAATAAAAGAAATAGCCAATGTAAGTCTCTGGTAAAGCCCAGTCTGAATGATAGCTTTGATTATGGAAAATACACAAATCCTGGTGATCAAATTGTCAGCTGAAAGCTCTCGTGCCTTCACTTCATTTGAAAATGATTAAAAACCCCAAATTCTTACTCCTTGGTAGAGAGGTTCCAATAGTTTCTGCTTTTAAAACAACATCTGAAAACTTCAAATAACATATCTCTTGTGTTTATTGAACATTGATGAGAATTCTTTACACTAGTTTTGACAACAAAATCCTGATGTAGTTCACCACAGAGATATTGGTGCATACGATAGATGTTAGAGGCCCTGCCAATGCTAAAAGGAGAATTTTCTGTTTTAAGGACTCTTCATATCATCTAAAAAGATATTCTGTAGGCTAATCATGAACTCATTCTCCAGGTGTGGATTTTCATGTAGCAAAAACCACAACATTCCTGGAGGTATCAGATGGTTCAGGGAAAAGTCAAGCTTTGCAGAAGTGCAAAATATTCATATCCTTACAAATAAAAACTCTGTGGCCACAGAATATGTACAGTGAAGACTGGGCATGATCTATGGAAACTGTTGGGGACCATGGTTAATCATTGCAGAAGGCAGGAATATTATGAACTCCTGAAAATGGTACAGCTGACCATAACACTGAAAAGGTGAGCCCCACACTACAATATTTTCTAACAGGTGTCACATTTTTCTTATAATAGGGCTCAAGTATATCCCTTATCCCCAGTTCACAGTGGCTATTTTGCACAAAAATTAAAACATAGCCAAACATTCAGATGAATAAAAGCAATATTTTAAAATGCTGCTGACACACACACACACACACCCATATACCTTTTCAATGATATATTGCCATGATCAGGAAACTTTCCCCTTCAAGATAAATAATAATAATTCTTGCCACTCTACCAAGCCATTTTTAAGGAGTGACATGGAAAAAATAACAGAAGATGGCATCTATAAATAAAGAAAAACAAAATATTCTACACACCAAATTATATACAAGTCTCTGTGGAAGTGTCATTTGGGAGATGACATTTGGGCCAAAAAGTTTGTTGTCATTCCATTCTCCCCCCTCCCCCATTTCTGATGTTGTCCTATTCAGAGGATGCACATTCCAAACTCTGTTTCTGGTCTGAGTAGTCCAATGTCATAGAATCATAGAATCATAGAATCATAGAGTTGGAAGAGACCACAAGGGCCATCCAGTCCAACCCCCTGCCATGCAGGAACTCCCAATCAAAGCATCCCCGACAGATGGCCATCCAGCCTCTGCTTAAAGACCTCCAAGGAAGGAGACTCCACTACTCTCCGAGGGAGTGTGTTCCACTGTCGAACCGCCCTTACTGTCCTGCATATTCAGTTCCAGAACTGAGATATAACACCATTAGAACAAATGAAAATAACTTACCTCTTACTCCAGAGCTTTTTGTTCCTACACCATGATGGCTGTCTGCACAGCCCTTCTTCCTGCCAAGCCACCCAGCAAGTCCACTGTGGGGTGCAATTCCCCCCCCCCCCGGGTGTTAACCCTTTTTAAAGGAAGCAAAAAATATGCAAATATGAAAGTTAAACTTGTTAGAGTTCAGCTTTCATTATCAGAACAACAGAAATAGTCAAAATATGCTTTCCTAAAGAACAAAGACTAATTAAAAAAAATGACAAACATACAGTTTGTAGTTTAAAAACAAACAATAATTACTTTAGTAAATATTTACATAAAATAACTAAAACCTAATCTAACTGGTGATGGTTTGGGTAAAGAGAATAAATCTCCCATCTTACAGATAGCAGGAAGAAATGACAACGTGACTGCTACTGATACAAGCAGTTTAGAATCTCGGGAGAGAGAGATTAAACTGTCTCTAAGAGTAATAGAAAGAATGAGAAAGAGAGAGGAAAGTCTCTATCTATGTAAGGAGAGACAGGAGAATGCAAATACATTCCAGCATCCACTACTCCCATGGCTCTCTTGTTCTGAGGTCAGAATGAGGCACCTAGCATATGATAATCACTGGGAATCTTGTTCTGACTTCTGAGAGACCCATGGGAACAGTGGATGAGCCAGGAGGCTTGGCAGGATGCTCATGCAGAGAGCCACCATGGTGCCAGAAGGAAGAGCAAGGTAACAGAGACAGGGCAGAGCAGTTGTGGGGCCAGGATATTCCTGCCTGCCTCCAGAGTATCCTGGCCCATGTAGACAAGTCCTTGGTCTGATCTATTTCTATGTGCAGGGCACACCAAATTATGCTGCAATTTACTGGTAACATTGGTGGTCCGGTGAGTGGATGACCCCTTCTGCTATGAACCCATTTTCTTATCACAGAAATGATTTACAAATGCTGAGGTTATTTTTTAAAAATAAAATGTTTCCATAACTGTAATTATGAAGAGAATGTTTCACTATATTACATCTGTTGAGGCTTTATTGCACATCCCTGCACTGTGCCTTATTAGTAAGCTGGGTGGAATTGCTGATTTGGCCATTTTTCCATCATATTTATGATAACAAAAGAGGTTATGAAAATGAATTCACTCCAGGACCCCCTGCTGTGTTAGTTACTATGATCACAAGTTTATTATGGCAATAAAGCAACATGAACAATAATACCAAGACCTGAAATGTGCTAATGATGCTTATATTGTCCGGAAAAACATTGTGCTGAGAATGGAAAGTGCTATAAACCTACAAGCAGATGTCATGCTACAATGCACAATGATCAAGAGACAGCACTTTCCTTCTTTTTGGTTAAATTGGTTGTTGAAATTGTATGGTACTGCAGAATGTAATTCTGTGCTGGCTCCAGCCAGAATGACATTTTGGGGCCTTTAAGGGATCTGATTCTTTACTTAGAGCTTCATTTCCTAGTTAGAGAGAATGTTTGTATACATTCTATCATGTCAACACAACAATGATTCCATTGTCCAGTCTTACATTGTAAATGGTCAAAGTAGTTTTGCAGTGGTTTTCAAAATTGGAAGAGTGGACCTGGCTACATTTTGAATGTATAATGCAGAATTTGTTTATAGGCAGACACACATGTTCTCTCTCCCTGATAAGCAACCATTTTTATATAAGATGGTCAAACAGTTATTTTACTTTGGTTTCCTTTCACATTTGTTGACCATGTTCCCTATTCTTCTAATGTTATTCATCAAATAATAAAAAATGCTTCCAAATATATTTTTTTCAATGAGAATTATTTTGTAGAGTGTTGCATTTTTAATTTTGCTTTATAAGTATTAATGTACTAGGGAAAGTGCCCACCTTTTGCAAAGGGTTGAATCCCGTTAATTCTCACCACATCTCAGTTTTCTTTTCCTCACATCCAACCAAACCCTGAAACTTCACATCCAACCAAAGCACTACCTTTTGGCCAATCCAGGGGTGTGGCATTCAGATGACACATGCCCCCAGATTGGGCTGAAGCCATGCCACTGCTGCCTCCGGCAGACCAAACCTGTCACTCTTTGTGTAGTCAGTTCATTGTGGACAGCCAGGGCAGCTGGCCTTGGGACCACAGTGTCTGGTTGCCACTGCCCTGTGCCACTCAGGGCAAACTCACGATTGGATGGGCTGGAGGCCACTCCAAGCCACCAATCTACTTGAGGCCCAAGTGTTCTTTCTTTTCCTGTACTCAAGTAACCAACTCCAGAGATCTTTTTCAATCTTTCATCCACCTACTCAGGTATATTTTTCCCCTTTTTCCCAGACAGGTGCACTATTACCTTTCTTTTGCTCTTTCTTTTCCACCCCACCCCTGGTTAAATGCCTGTACTGCAGCCACTCACTCATAGACCACAAGGTTGTGAGTTCAATACTTGCCAGGGCTCAGGCTAGACTCAGGCCTGCATCCTTCCAAGGTCGCTAAAATGATTACCCAACTGTTGGGGGGCAATGAGCTTACAGTTGTAAACCGCTTAGATACCCCATAGTGCGGTATGAAGCGGTATATAAATGAAGCTGCTTTGCTTTTGCTTTGTTTCTCTCTTTGTGTTCTTTCTCTTTCTGTTCCCTAGGGGTTAATGATCCCCAAGTACGGCATTCTGTTTCCTGTGCAGAAAATGCTGTTTTCTGTGCAAAACAACCACATGAGAATTTTGTGCAGGATAAGTCCTGAGTGCGAACAATTTCATCAGTTCAGGATTCCTCTCATCAGGATTTCTCAACAATCAAAAACATGTTTTTAAAACATTTTTCCAAATATTTTAAAATATTATTTCCATTCCATTCCTACTCCACATACACTTTATGTACGTACATATATAAACGCATACATTTGCTATGTACATTTACTTCAGTGTAAGAGACATTTAACTTAGTAGGATATATATTTGAGCATGCATTTTGTACCAGTGGCAGGAACCATCTAGCACTCTAGATATTTTTGGACTAGTGTCCCCTGCTTTCCTCTTAATTGGCTATATTGGCTGCCAGTAGCTACAAGGACCATGCAATTCCATAAGCTATATCAGGTGCTCAGTACTAGCAAAACAAGGATGGCAGTGATGGAGCCACTGAATCTTCTTTTAGGAGATTATCACATGCCAAATCCATTCTGGGATAGACACAAGTTGTAACCATCGTGGATGGATCTTATTGCACTGCCTTGTGCCCAGGCAGTAGGCAGTCTGTATCCAACCCAGGATTCTCCTGCAGCTTTTTTGAATGTGAAAATCACATTAATTAAATGCTGTGGGAGAAACCCAAATTAGATATGGGCTACCTACTACTTGGGCCCTCAGCAGTGCAATAAGATCAGTCAGTAATGGTTGCAATCCACATCTATTTCAGCGAGAATTTGGCATGCGATAATCTCCTTAGTCTTATATAGCTACACATAGCTCCTGCCTTAAAATAATATGGCTTAGTTTATGTGGTGGTTTATGATCTGCCATAGTTCCACATTAATAGTGAAATTCAAGTGTGTGCCTTCAAGTTGCGTATAGAGCAAGGAATACTCAGAAGTGGCTTGTCACTGCTTTCCTTGGAAGTATAGCCAATAGCACCTGCTATTTTTTGTGGTCTCCTATAATAATAATAATAATAATAATAATAATAATAATAATAATAATAATAAATGTTATTTATATACCGCCCATTGGTGACCCAATCCGGGTGGTTCACAACGTTAAAATAATACAGCCTAAAAACCAACGTATTTCCCACCCCCCCTTAAAAAACTATTAAACCAGATTTAATTAAAACCAATTCCAACAAGTTTAAAATATACAATAATAAAACAACAGTAAAACCCCTGCAGCTTCCTGCAAGGGAAGGGTTATGGAGGATCTGCTGAAGGGGAGGAGGGCCGAGGCCAGGATATTTAGTCCGGGAAGGCCTGCCAGAAGAGATCTGTCTTGACAGCCCTTTTAAAGGTGTCTAAAGATGTTAATTGATGGATCTCGTCCGGCAGGCCATTCCAGAGCCTGGGGGCGACAACAGAAAAAGCCCATTGGAGGTAGCCGAGAGCCTTGATTTTTGAGGCTGCAGCAAGTTCCTCCCAGAGGACCGGAGAGCACGAGGAGGATTGTATGGGAGGAGGCGGTCTCTGAGATAGCTTGGACAAAAGCCATTTAGGGCTTTAAAGGTGATAACCAACACCTTGTACTGGGCCCGGAAGCCAATAGGCATCTAAATACTAACCAGGGTTGACTTTGTCAAGCTTCCAAGATCAAATGGGATCTGGTGCTTTCAGGATATTTAGGCTCTAAACATATTTACTTAGAACAGGGATAGGCAACCTTTCCCCTTTAAGGGTCGAGGGGCTTCATCTCCCAGAATCCCAGGAGCTATTGGCCAACATGGGACTATTGTAGGCCAACATGGCTGAGGCTTCTGGGAGTTGAAGTCCCTCGGCCCTTAAAGGGGAAAGGTTGCCTACCCCTGACTTAGAAATAAGTCCCATTGAGTTCAACAGGTCTTAATCCCTTGTAAACATGTTCAAGATTTAGCCTTTAAAAATGTAACAATATTACATTGTTGTAATTACAGTATTGATCATTTTCTTCGGTGATGATCTCCAACACCACAATAGTATGTATGTGATGCTGCTTCTGTGTATGTATATGGCAGGGGTAGGCAACCTTTCCCCTTTAAGGGCCGAGGGACTTCAGCTCCCAGAATCCTAGGAGCTATTGGCCAACATGAGACTATTGGCCAACATGGCTGACGCTTCTGGGAGCTGAAGTCCCTTGGCCTTTAAAGGGGAAAGGTTGCCTACCCCTGGTATATGGTGTTGTTTTTTTATATATATAAAATCTATCAGAGAGAGGTATGTAAACATTTGGCTATTTCATTCTTATGAATGAGAACGAAGAATTTCTATATTTTTGTTTGTGCTGCAGAGAGAATCGATAATTTCTGAAGAATTCTTGCTTGGTTTCCACATATCCCAAAATGTTATAGGAAATTATTCTATGCAGAAATATGGATGGAATTTCTTTATTTCTTTAATATTTTTTAGTAGAATTCATGGCTGTTTCCAAATATTTGTGTGTGTGTGTGCGTGTGTGCATACAAGATTCATATAGGTTTGGTTTTATTGAATATATTTACTACTGCATGAAATGTGGGAAGTGGGAGAAGAATTTCAACACGGAATCTGAATCTGAATATACGCAAATTCCAATAATTCATATAAACCCACAAATACACACACACATACCAGTCACTCAGAACACTCTCCAGGTTCTAGCACAGGTTCAGTAGTCACCAAATCTGCACCACTGATGTCCTTCTCTACTCACCTCTCTTCCACCTTTAATGTTGCCACAATTGCTTTGCAGGAACACTTCTCTGCAGTATTGGCCCTGTTAGCAAATATGAAATTAATAAAATTTTGGGACACATGTGGAGTTCCCTCTATGACCCCAAACTGACCTCTGTTGAATGTCAGCCATAATCTTCTAGATGGCAAGTCAGGTAGGTATCAGGAGAGCATGCCCAGACAACCGGAAAATTCCCTACCAAACAGGTTTGGGAGTTGATAAAAGGGAAAGATCATTATCTCAACAGTCAGCATAATAGGACTTGCTTGTCCTGAGTCTTGATGGGGCAGTGATCAGATTTAACTACACCCTCTTTCTCCAGCCTTCCTTCCTTGATTGAATCAAAACCAAATACATTATTTAGACTGGTCTCGCACCTAGGTTAAACAAAGCTAAGGCAGTCAATGCCTTTGTCCAGGCTTCAGCCAAGCCATTTAGTCTATAATAGGGGTAGGCAACCTTTCCCTTTCAAGGGCCGAGGGACTTCAGCTCCCAGAAGCCTCAGCCATTTTGGCCAATAGTCCCATGTTGGCCAATAGCTCCTGGGATTTTGGGAGTTGAAGTCCCTCGGCCCTTAAAGGGGAAAGGTTGCCTACCCCTGGTCTATAACTAGGAGCAAGATATTTCCTGTTTAAACCCTGAGATTTTTAGATTCCACATACTATCTTTGGAGTGCAGCTTGGCTCCATGTCAGACTGTGCTCTGATCATAGCTCCCTCAGCCATCCATTCCCCCCCCCCCCCATTTTGGCAGCGGTGCTTTATCATCATCATCCACATCCACAGCGGATCCCGGAGGAGCCTTTGGAAGTGAGTACCTCCTGTAGCCTGGCCCATCTCGAGCCATTCCCGCTTTCACTTCTTTACTTCTAAGCGTGCAGTGTGAGTGTGTGCATTATATTTGCGTGTGTGCAGTTTTTCCCTTTAATAAATATTTACACTTTAATTGAAGAAGTCTGCCTCAGTGTCATCCATTGTGGGATCTTAGTCCTCTGGTATACATATTGGTACTCTGGTCTCACGGGGTGTTGTTAGAGCCCTACTCTTGCATGTTTGAGCTAATTATAAATTCCCCTAATTAGATCCTTCCTAACAGCTCTATTTTAAGATAATGGAGGAGAACTCAGCAATCTGGTAATTTCTAGGGGTGTCCTAATTCAAAAGGGATCCCTTAAAGGAAAGCCTCTCTTTACTGACTGAAAACCACAATTAAAGGCTGTTGAAACAAGGCAAACCTCTGACTAGCAGGATCTTTACTCCTTGGCGGAAATACTGAAAGACAGTTACAGTCTCATTTTTTGTAAAACAAAGGGGCTGTACTTTTCCTGGACTCACAGAAAGGATAGTGAGATACTTTTAAAAAGAAAATTAGAATATAGGTCAGCAAAGAATCCAAAAGAGTACCAGACAGAATGCCTACAACTGGATAAAATCTAGCTAAATCAGATACATGATAGCCATAACACCTCCCTCTCTTACCCCCCCTTTTTTACTAGTATAATTATGTGTACATGATTTACTGACAATATTCCATTTTCCTCTCCTTTTTAGGGCTTGACTTTAAAGTTATAGCTGTGTTAATAGTCTGTAGAATTAACATGTATAGAGATTTTGTAGCACCTTTGAGACTAACTGGAAAAAAAGAGATTTGTGGCATGAGCTTTCATAGACTATAGTCTACTTCTTCAGATGCTTAAGGTGGAATGAAAGCCTGGGATTTCTTGTCTGTCCCTGGCTTTCAATCCACCATATACATCTGAAGAAGTAAACTAGAGTCTATGAAAACTCATGCTACAAACCTCTTTTTGTTGTTGTTCAGTTGACTGTAACACATATGCCAGCAATAGCCAAGTTGGTGCCTTCCAGATGTTATTTATTACAACTTCCTTAGGTAAAGGTAAAGGTATTCCCCATTGACATTGGCTATACTGGCTGGAGTTTTACTCCCAGACATTTGCAGGTCAGTGGGTTGCTTACTATTCCTTCCTTAATAGGTGGTTTGCAATAACAGTGGGGAATGAATTTTCATCTGCACTGGAGCACAGTAGGAGTGTAGATATAAATTGAAGTGGGAACTCAAGGTCCAAATTCCAATATGAGAAGTGTCCTGTGGGTGTTTTCTAACTGTACAAGAACTAATGAGGTGGAAAGAGGCAAAACAAAGGGGACAGGCCAAAGTGTAATTCTTCCCAATTTTGACATTTGTCACCAAGGTGACAAAACACACCTGAATTGTATGCATGATTACTGAGGAATAAACCCCTCATGCAAGAGTTTTTAGGTGTGCAAAGCATATCTGGGTAGAAGTCTTATCCTGACTCATAGCATCCTATTGCCTTGAATGTTCAGGGCCAAAGGATACAGATCCCAGTGGCAAATCAGGCCAGGTTGGGATGTGGGCCTATATTGTTTTTGGCTCAATTGATTCTGGAAATGGGCTTCAGGGTGATCTGGATAAATGGGTAAATAAGGGGGGGGATGCAGACGGGCGGCCCTGGGCCACCCAGTGAAGCAGAAGATCGAGGCCAAGGCTGCTGGACACCTCAGCCCTGATCCTCCCTTTCACCACCTGCAAAAAGAGCGCTAAAATAGTGCTCCTTCTGCAAGCTGCGAAAGGGGCACCGCAAAAGGCGTGGCATGCCTCTTTGACATCTCTTCTGGCTCAGCGTGTGCGGACGCTGAGCTGGAAGGATGTCATCAGAACACCTGTCATGTGGATGGGCTGTCACTCTGATGACATCCTCAGGAAGGGGATGGGGCACCCAGCATCTGGCTGCCCCTCCCCTTCCTTGCCTTCAACATGCCACAAAGGGCCCATCTGCAGAGGCCCTAAGTGGGGTAAAACACAACAAATCAAATAATATGACAACAAAGAGTCAGAGCAAAATCAACTGTTTGCCATCTTGGAAGGTGGCAAAATGCACCCATCAGCACATTCTAGCCTTAGTGTAGGTCAAGGGAAATAATAGTGTCAGTTTATTCAGCTTTGGTCCACCTGGAATACTGTGACCATTTCTGGGGACCACAGCTCAAGTGGAATGTTGACAAGTTGGAATGTGACCAGAAGAGGGCGATCAAGATGATGAAAGGTCTGAAAACCACGGCCTATGATGAGCAGCTTAGGGAGCTGAGTATATTTTTCCTGGGGAAGAGAAAGTTAAGAGGTGACATTCGGATCTGGGTATATTTAGCTGGGGGAAGAGAAGGTTAAAGCAAAAGCAAAGCAGCTTCATTTATATACCACTTCATACCACGCTATGCAGTGTCTAAGTGGTTTACATCTGTAAGCTCATTGCCCCTCAACAGCTGGGCACTCATTTTAATGACCTCGGAAGGATGCAGGCCTGAGTCAAGCCTGAGCCTTGGCTAGTATTGAACTCACAACCTTGTGGTTCATGAGTGAGTGGCTGCAGTACAGGCATTATCATACTGAGGATGGAGTGAACTTGTTTTCAGCTGTTCCAGAGACTAGCACATGAAACAATGGATTCAAAGTGCAGGAGAAGAGATTCCATCTAAACATAAGAAAGAACTTCCTGATGGTAAGAGTTGTTCAACAGTGGAATATGCCACCTCAGAGCTTGATGGAGTCTCCTTCTTTGGAGGTTTTTAAGCAGAGGCTGAATGACCATCTGTCAGGAGTGCTTTGATTGTGTATCATGGCAGGTGGTTGGACTGGATGGCCTTGTGGTCTCTTTCAACTCTATGATTATACTTCAAATGGCACAATGGATCTAAATATGCACCCATACCCAACATCTCTCTCAATTTGCACAAACACCCCTGTATTAAGCCAGGGAGCCCTGGCACCATCTGGCAATGGATGGAGAAGAGGAACCAGAATTTAAAGCCACCTTGTACAGAGAAATCAAATGATCTCCTCCTCCAGAGTTACTTACCCTGAGATTTGCTTCTTTCCCTGAAGACCTAGACAAGCATAGCAACTGTAAAACTCTAATTTTTTCAAACTGGATTCAGGACAGGATACAGAGTTGAGACTGACATGGTTGCCTTAGGGCCTTTGCAGACTGCCAGAAGTAATGCAGCTTGAGACAACTTTAACTGCCCTGGCTCAGTGCTAGGGAATCATGTGAATTGTAGTTTTTCTGAGACATTGAGCCTTCTCTGTCAAGGAGCTCTGGTGCCACAATAAACTACTGAGCCAGGGCAGTTAAAGTGGTCTCAAGCTGCATTATTTCTAGCAGTCTGTAAAGGCCCTTAGTCGATGATCTCCATCTGGGCATTTACAGAGGAAGTGTGACCCTATTGGTGCTCTTGGACCTCTCATCAGCCTTCGATACCATAGACCATAGTATCCTTCTGGAACGCCTGAGAGAGTTGGGTATCGGCAGCAGTGCATTGCAGTGGTTCCAGTCCTGCCTCTTGGGAAGGTTCCAGATGGTGTCACTTGGGGACAGTTGTTCGGCCAAGAGGGAGCTCAAATCGGGTGTCCCTCAAGGTGCAATTCTGTCCCCAATGCTATTCAACATTTATATGAAGCCACTGGGCAAGATCATCCAGAGGCATGGGGTGGGGTGTTAATAGTACGCTGATGACACCCAAATATATTTTGCTATGTCTTGGACTGATGCAGTGACTAAGGATGGCATCTCTTCTCTGAATGCCTGTCTTGGGACAATAATGGACTGGATGAAGGAAAACCTACTCAAGTGGAATCCAGGTAAGATGGAGGTACTTGTCATAGGAAACCCGAACCTGGGAATGGAGTTATGTCAGCCTGTTCTGGATGGGGTCACACTTCCCTTGAAGGACTCTGTTCACAGCTTGGGAGTGCTCCTTGACTCCTCGCTTCACTTGACAGCTCAGGTGGATTCAACAGTCAGGAGCTCCTGTTATCACCTTCGGCTGATAAACCAGCTGTGCCACTTCCTGGAGCTGGAAGACCTTGAAACAGTAGTACATGCACTGGTAACCTTTCAATTAGACTTCTGTAGTCCACTCTACATGGGGCTACCCTTGTGCCAAGTTCAGAAACTCCAGCTTGTACAAAATATGGCAGGTTGATTACAGGTACTTCTCGTAAAGACCATATAACACCGGTCCTGAAGTCCTTTCACTGGCTACCAATTAGTTTCTGGACAAGGTACAAGGTATTGGTTATTACCTTTAAAGCCCTATATGGCTTGGGACCAGAATACTTAAGGGACCACCTCCTTCCATACTGTCCGTCCTTCACACTAAGGTCCTCAGGTAAGGACCTACTACAGTTGAGAAAATCGAGGCTAACTTCAGTTAGCCAGAGGGCCTTCTCCACCACTACTCCAAAGCTATGGAATGACCTGCCAGAGGAGATCCATCACATCTCTACTCTTATAGCCTTTAAAAAGGCTCTTAAGTTGGATCTCTTTTAGCAGGACTTCCCAACTTAACTCCACTCCCCACACAAGGTGATCTACATCACTCTATCCACCAAATACTGCCCTTTTCTTTTAAACCTTTTGTATCTTTTGTTCTTAAACTGTGATTGTTTAATTGTAATTTTAGTACTGGGAAGGAGGGGGGTTGGGAAGGGACTAATTTTGAATTTTATTGTATTTTATATATTTTTATTACTGTAACCCACCTGGATTCCTTGTGATTAGGTGGGCAATAATAATAGTAAATAATAATAAATTGTGTCCAGGAAAGAAATGGTTCAACTTAAAGGGGGTCCAAATAAGTATTGTCTCTGCTCCTGCTATATGATATTAAAATAATAATAACCCCACCCCACCCCCAACATGGTTGTGAGCCACACATTATCACAGTGTTTGATAATCAGCATCAGCCAGGGTTTTCCCCTTAGTGTCAAGAGTGTAATTGCTTACCTCCTCCCTGCTGTCATTCTTCTTCTCTTTCTTCTTCCTCTGAGTGTAATGCCAGTATTACACTCTGTACATACAGCAACTGTACCTTTTTTCTTCTTTTCCCCTTTTGTCTCCTCAAAGAAACAGTGTTTTGCATTTGAAAACTTATATTGCTTTAAGTCCCAGTAATATCACACCCCCCCAGCAGCTGGTCAGTTGAGATGATAATGAAACCTGCTGCTTTGTCATGCATAGCTTTCTATCTGATAAAAATGTACCGTACTTTTATCTGTGACAGATAATGAAACAGTGATTTTTAAAACATTCCTTTACAGCTGAAAACATGTATTTTTATATTGGAGGCTTAGCAGCTGGATCTCAGATTGGTAGTTTTTAACACTGTTTTTAATTTGTGCAACTTTGATTCCTATAATATGGTTAGTTTTCTTGAAAAATCACTTAGAGAAGGAGTTGGAAGATCATAGACCAGGAAAATCCTTATTTTGCTAAAGTGTTTTAAAAAGGTTACACATATTCACTCTTGTCATATAGGGGCTTTGCGGATGGCGCAAAGCACTGTCTTCAGGCCCAGGAAGGGGAGGGACAGCCAGACGCTGGGCGCCCCAACCCCTTCCTGAGGATGTCATTGGAGTGCCCACTGTTGGACACAGCGGGGGCTCTGATGACGTCCTTCCATTGCAGTGTTCAGAAACACTGCGATGGAAGAGGCACAGAAAAGGCACGTGCCATCTCTTCCGGTGCTTTTGCCACGACTTGAGGAAGGAGCGCTATTTTAGGACTCCTTCCAGGGCCACTCAAAGAGTGGATTGGGGCCAAGACATGGGGCAGCCTTGGCCCCAATCCTCTCCTTTTCAGGGCGGTCCATGGCCGCCCATCTGCGTCCCCCCATACTCTCCTTATTCTTGAATCATTGTTCCTGATTATAGTCTTCAAAAGGTTCCATATGGCCTATAGATCAGAGTTGCCAAGCATTACTCCATTTAATTGTTCAGGGAATCTAGTGTACTACATGAAAACACATAGATAAAATTGATGCAGTGAACTTCTTAATATATGTTTTAAATTTCATACTGTGAACATTTTAAAGAATGGACCAAATAAAGTTTCCACTTTCAGAGTTCAAGTACTTCACAAACATTAGTTATTGTAACCTACCCAAGTAAGACAGGCCCAGAGCCTGCACCTATCAACCAAGTAAAACGGGCTTTACATAGGAAAGGGTTGGGTTATTGTTTGCTTTTTAATCACTTTTTTCATTCTACTTGCCACAGGAAGCAGCTTTATTAAACCACAAAGCCTGATGATCCTATGGCCATGTTGTTTAGATAGCTGCCATATACCTCAAAGGAAAGGTGGACACTACCCTCAAAGAATCAATTAATTAAATCATACATGGGCCTCGGCAGACGACTAAAAAGGTCGTCCTCGAGGCCCGGAAGAGGAGGAGCCACTGCACGAGCAGCGCTCCTTCTTCTTTCTGAGGTCGCCCTCGGTGCTGCCGGCCCTCCGCACGGCCGTCGCACCGAGGGCAACCTCCCGCTGCAGCGTCCTCACACGCTGTGGCGGAAAAGACCGAGAAAGTGCGCCCTACGCGTTTAGGGCGCACTTTCCCTGTCTTCTAAAAGGAGCGGCAATTTGGAGCTCCTTTTAGGGACGCTGCAGGAGCGCCGCGGTCCGGCTGCCGCGGTCCCGCGGCGTTCCGGACCAGGGCGTCCCTGACGCCATGGTCTGCATCCCCCCTATGTCTGTCCTCTCCCCCATCTTATGTTCCTATTCACTCTGGGCCTTTGCAGACTGCCAGAAACAGTGCAAATAGAGTCCACTTTAACTGCCCTGACTCAGTGCTAGGGAATCACGGGAACTGTAGTTTACTGTGGCACCAGAGCTCTCTGACAGAGAAGGCTCAATGTCTCAGGAAAAAAAATACAATTCCCATGATTCCCTAACACTGAGCCAGGGCAGTTAAAGTGGACTCAATCTGCACTATTTCTAGCAGTCTGCAAAGGCTTGCTGTGTATGGAGTTGCTGGACCCCTACAGATGGCCCGTTTAGGGAGGCTCTGGGCTGCCCCTGCTAACAGTGGATGAGGGCTGCAACAACCCCATGCCGTGGCCCCAATCCTCCCTTTTGCCACCCCCAAAAGAGCAGCAAAATGCTGCTCCTTTTAGGGGCAGCAAAAGGCTGCCCTAAGAGCCAACGCTGTGGCTCTTCCACACCCTGGCATCAGGACAGCATTGAGATGGAGTTGGGATGGCCAGTGTGCAGCTGCCCCACCCCAACTCCACTCCCAGGTCAGCCCTTTAGGCCAGTCTGCAATGCCCCACTGTCTCTTGTGTGAACTCTGAATACAAATTCATTATTCAGTTTGTTCACACATCCTTTTACATGGTATAGGATGTGTCTAATGTAGGGATGCAAAGAATACTACTCCCCCCACCCCATTCTCGATAAGAAAGGAAATCTCATTACATCCAGAGACTTCCATCAAGAAAATAGTCATCCAGGATCTTTTGTCTTTTAGAACTTGGTTGTGAACTTTTCATTTGCATTAATCATTGGGTTTTCTACAAAATGATTTTTCTTTGCAAAATCTTTATTTTTGCACATTTATTTCACAAACAAAAGTTTCATTACAAAAGCCCTAAATGGAAAGAAAAATTTCACATGCGAAAAGTTTCATAATCATATCCTTTTGAGAGAAGAGTTTTGAAATTTTTCATTATTCCATTGAGCATGAAATGTGTGAAGATTTACACCATAATCTGTGCCCAAAGCAAATGTGCACATATGAGAAAAATGTCCATAATATTTTGCACATGAATTATTGGCACATATTATTGTGTACTTGTAAAGTTCCCTTCAAAAATTCCAATACTTAGCAATTGGGGAGCAAAGAGAGTGGATCGCAGTTTATAAACTGTGTTCAGATTAGAGATGACAAGTTCTACAGTATTTTCATGTGACAAGAAGAGTCAGAAGAAGGAAGGAGTGATAAGTAGTTATGTTTATAGATGAAGAATATAAAGAGCTATATTACTTTTGTCCAGACTGTCTGAAAGATGCTGTCTCCTTTATATGAACCTGCCCAAATTTTAAGATTTTTAGGGGATTCACAGACATGTTTAATGAGGGTATGTCAAAGGGTCTTCTTGATGGCTGTCCCAGGCTGTGGAAACCTCTCCTACAGGAAGTTGGCTGCCCCATCTCTGTTTTGCTTCTACCTGCAGGCAAAGGTATTTGCATTCAGGGGGGAAGCAGATGACTGCTTCTGGGATGCCGCCGGATGGAGCGCCGGCAGAGTGGAGCCTCCGCACCACGGCGCTCCTGCGGCGTCCCTAAAAGGAGCTCCAAATTGGCGCTCCTTTTAGATGTCAGGGAAAGTGCGCCCTAAAAGCGGCGGGCGCACTTTCCCTGACTCTTCCGCCGCAGCGCGTTCGGTCGCTGCGGCGTTCGGTCATCCCCGGAGCGCCGGCCGTACGGAGGGCCGGCGACTCCGAGGGCGACCTCAAGAAGAGGAAGGGGCGCCGCTCGTGCGGCTGCCCCTCCTCTTCCAGGCCTCGAAGACGACTCTATTAGTCGTCTGCCGAGGCCCTCAGATAGGTTTTGGGCTATAACCTGTCACAGAAGGGTCTATTACAGGGGTAGGCAACCTTTCCCCTTTAAGGGCTGAGGGACTTCAACTCCCAGAATCCCAGGAGCTATTAGCCAACATGGGACTATTGGCCAACATGGCTGAGGCTTCTGGGAGCTGAAGTCCCTCGGCCCTTAAAGAGGAAAGGTTGTCTACCCCTGGTCTATTAAATGGATGGTGCTGTACTTTTATTCCCATTGTTCTTTGAATTGTTTTAAACTTTTAAGTTACTGTTTTAAATACGAGACAATATTTGATTTAAATCTTTTTATTATAATGGTTGTTAAAGTTGTATTTTGTGCAATTATATTCTAAGCTGCTCTGTATTGACAGAAGGGTGGGATATTAAACCAACCAAAACCAGCAACCTGAAATACATTCCTGTGTGGTTTATATACTGCAATATTCTAATAAACAGTAGAAAATAAAATAAAAGTTACTGGGGCTATATTGCTCATTATGAACTGTATATATATATATATATATATATATATATATATATATATATATATATATTGCCAAATCTAATTAATGGAACCAACAAATCCTAACTATACTTTGGATTAAAAAATGTCTTTTCTTTTGTTAGTGTACAAAACTCAACAGGAAGCTCTTACATTAATATAAATTGGAGGAGGAAAGGATACATCCAGAAATCTGTTCAGAAAAAAGAAGAACTCAAAAGTTGTGTGTGTATGTGTGTGTACAAGTCAAGTGATCTGGATGTTGTGTAAAATACATCTGGTGTATGTCAAGAGCCACTGGAATCAGTCAGCTTTAACTATGACAGCCAGTGAAGGCATACTGCTGTGAGTAGAAGTTGATGTGACCCTGGAAAGGGACAAGATATTTACTAGACTGCACAATTACATTTTGAGTCTTCCCACTGCAAAACAACCCTCAGCTTGTAGTACATGCACATGGGAAGCTAAATTGTTTTCTGAAAAAAAAAATGCCTTGAAATACCATGGCTTTAAAAGCCTGTGGGAGGCTTTCATGTACTCAACATTTCTGAGAAACCAATTTAGTGGCATTGTGCTTGTTTGGAATGGGTTATTGTATCAGAAGAAGTGTCCCATATGGCTCTACCTTATATATGTTTTCCTTTAAAGCCTAGTTTATACACATGCATTCTCACTTGTTATCCTAATCAATAATATTGAAAATTCATTGCAGGGAGAGAACTTGTAATGATTACTGCATGCTGTTTGTAGCTCTCTACTAATTCTGCCCATCAAAAATGTAAACAGGCCAATTATATCACTTAGTCACCCTTGACTCATCAATAAATCCTGCCAAGAGGACACAGATAGGGTGGTGGAAAATAAAGATTCTTCTAGAGAGTCCCATGCCATTTTTAAGATGCGCTCTCTATCTCTCTCTCTCTCTCATATTATTTCCCCATCCCATGTCTGTGTTTAGCTTGCAAGTGGCAACATTCATGGCTGCTGCCATAATTGACATGGCTGGCTGGCTGATTCAAATGTGTGATACAAATGTACGAAAGGGACAACATGCAAAAATACAGATAAGGTTGTATTTTGGCTTGTTGTTCAGGTGTTGTCATCTATTCTGGCTAAGATGAGGCATTTATACTTAGGCCCTCTGTAAATGGGCCCTTTGCGGCCTGTTGGAGGCAGGCAAGGGGAGGGTCAGCCACACGCCGGCCACTCCAACCCCTTTCCAAAGACGTCCTGATGCCATGTGCCATTACGCACGGCATGTGGTTTTAGGACGTCGTCCTGGCACAGCCTCTTCACACCCTGCACCGGAAGAGGCAAAGAAGAGCCACGGTCTGGCTCTTGGGGCAGCCTTTTTAAAATTTCTAAATCAATTATTTTTTATTTCAGTGTAAAATGCAACTGAAATGGTACATTTAAAACACAGCTAAAATGTACAAAATAATAAAGAGTACAGAGCATTTACAGTACATTTACTCATTCCTGGGATGTCATAAAGTTCTTCCTGAACAGAACTTTGGAAGTGGGTTGAAGGTGGGAGAAGGGAAAAATGGGTTGCAATAAGAAGATAGAATACATACAGAATATGTCATCAATTATGTATCACAGCCCTTCACCAACATTCCAGAAAGAAATCACTTAAAATTTACATAGTTAAAGGCGGCAAACAGGAGAATAGGGGCTGCTGCGTGTGGTAGCAGTGGCCTCAATCCTTTGCTTCCTGGGGTGGACCAGGGTCGCCTGTCTGCATAAATGCCATCTTTGCAGCAACATGTTATGTGCATTACCTCAGCCAGTACCCTCATCCCCCCCCCAAAAAAGCTGATTTTTTTTCTTAGATTTCAACCCATTGCTATACTGCAGCATAGTGAAGCAGAGAGTCAGAGTACACAATTGGAGTATTCCTTGGTTATTGTAGTAAACAAGACAGAATCAGAATCTTTGCCACTGTGACTGTGGACTTGTCTACATGGATGAATTACTCCATATTACCCCCAGGATCACTGAATCCTCTTTACAAGAAACAGGACCAAAACCCTGAATCAGGTGTGGACTATTTTCACAACACTTACACCTGATTCAGAATTTCCTCTCCCAAACATGGGCAGGGAAGTTATGATGTACAGTGGAACCTCTACTTACGAAATTAATCCGTTCCAACAGCCATTTCGTAAGTGGAAAATTTCGTAAGTAGAGGCAAATTTAACATTGAAATGCCCTAATCCGTTCCGCAGCGAGGCCGGGGCCGGCCTCGCTGCTCTATGGGCCTGGTCGCCGAAGTGGTTGCTTCGGCGACCAAGCCCATAGAAGGGCGAGGCCGGGGTTAAAGGGACAGCGTGTCCCTTTAGCCCAGGCCTCTTTGCTTTCTATGGGCCTGGTCGCCGAAGTGGCGACCAGGTCCATAGGAGAACCAGGCCCACAGACCTAAGAGGCCTGGGTTAAAGGGACGTGCGCCATCCCTTTAACCCAGGCCTCGCTTTTCTATGGGCTTGGTCGCCAAAGCGGCAACCAGGCCTATAGAAGGCAAAGAGACCTGGGTTAAAGGGACGTGCGTCGTCCCTTTAACCCAGGCCTCCCTTTTCTATGGGCTCAGTCGCCAAAGCGGCGACCGGGCCCATAGACATAAGAGGCCTGGGTTAAAGGGACGGCGCACGTCCCTTTAACCCAGGCCTCGCTTCTCTATGGGCTCGGTCACCGCTTTGGTGACCGAGCCCATAGAGAAGCGAGGCCTGGGTTAAAGGGACAGCGCTTCCCTTTAGCCCAGGCCTCTTTGCCTTCTATGGGCCTGGTCGCCAAAACGGCGACCAGGCCCATAGGAGAGCCAGGCCGGGGCTAATGGGACGGCGCGCGTCCCTTTAGCCGCGGCTTGGCCCTTGCTTCCGAAGCGTCCGCTTCGGAAGCCAGGGCCAAGGGAGACAGAGCCTCTTTCTCCCTTGGCCCTGGCTTTCTCCCTTGGCCCTGGCGGGGCTCTTTCTCCCTTGGCCCTGGCTTCCGAAGCGTCCGCTTCGGAAGCAAGGGCCAAGCCGCGGGGAGAGGGACAGCCGGTCTGTCCCTCTCCCCGCGGCTCTTTCTCCCTTGGCCCTGGCTTCCGAAGCGTCCGCTTCGGAAGCAAGGGCCAAGCCGTGGGGAAAGGGACAGCCGGGCTGTCCCTCTCCCCGCGGCTCTTTCTCCCTTGGCCCTGGCTTCCGAAGCGTCCGCTTCGGAAGCAAGGGCCAAGCCGTGGGGAAAGGGACAGCCGGGCTGTCCCTCTCCCCGCAGCTCTTTCTCCCTTGGCCCTGTCTTCCGAAGCGTCCGCTTTGGAAGCAAGGGCCAAGCCGTGGGGAGAGGGACATCCGGTCTGTCCCTCTCCCCGCGGCTCTTTCTCCCTTGGCCCTGGCTTCCGAAGCGGACGCTTCGGAAGCAAGGGCCAAGCCGTGGGGAAAGGGACAGCCGGGCTGTCCCTCTCCCCACGGCTCTTTCTCCCTTGGCCCTGGCTTCCGAAGCGGACGCTTCGGAAGCAAGGGCCAAGCCGTGGGGAAAGGGACAGCCGGGCTGTCCCTCTCCCCGCAGCTCTTTCTCCCTTGGCCCTGGCTTCCGAAGCGTCCGCTTTGGAAGCAAGGGCCAAGCCGCGGGGAGAGGGACAGCCGGTCTGTCCCTCTCCCCGCGGCTTTTTCTCCCTTGGCCCTGGCTTCCGAAGAAGACGCTTCGGAAGCAAGGGCCAAGCCGTGGGGAAAGGGACAGCCGGGCTGTCCCTCTCCCCACGGCTCTTTCTCCCTTGGCCCTGGCTTCCGAAGCGGACGCTTTGGAAGCAAGGGCCAAGCCGTGGGGAAAGGGACAGCCGGGCTGTCCCTCTCCCCACGGCTCTTTCTCCCTTGGCCCTGGCTTCCGAAGCGGACGCTTCGGAAGCTAGGGCCAAGCCGCGGGGAAAGGGACAGCTGGGCTGTCCCTCTCCCCGCGGCTCTTTTTCCATTGGGCCGACCCTGGAAACGGGGGATGGCTCCGCTTCCAGGGTCGGCGCAAGGAAGGGCCAAGGCTGCCGGTTTTCCTTGGGCCGACCCTGGAAACGGAGCCGTCCTCCCCTTCCAGGGTCAGCCGAAGGAAAGCCGGCAGCCTCAGCCTTTCCTTCAGCCGACCTTGGAAGCAGAGCCGTCCTCCGCTTCCAGGATAGGCTGAAGGAAAGCCGGCAGCCTCGGCCTTACCTTCGGCCGATCCTGGAAGCGGGGGATGGCTCCGCTTCCAGGGTCGGCGCAAGGAAGGGCCAAGGCTGCTGGCTGTTCCTTAGGCTGGCCCTGGAAGCGGAGGTTTCCTCCACTTCCAGGACCAGCCTGAGGAACAGCTGAGGCCACGGCTGGACGGAGGCTTCCTTCCAGCCGCGGCCTTTCGTAAGTCGAAAATGCTTCGTAAGTCGAAGCAGATTTTTCCCCGAGGCGCCTTTCGTAAGTCGAAAACATCGTAAGTAGAAGCATTCGTAAGTAGAGGTTCCACTGTAATTAGAAAAGATCCTAAACAGTAAAGATATACAACTGAGTAATAAAGTTAGAATCATCCAGGCCATTGTATTCCCCATTGTCATGTATACTTGTGAGAGATGGATAGTAAAGGAAGCAGACAGAAAGAAAATCAGTACATCCAAGATGTGGCGCTGGAGAAGAGTGCTAGTTAAAAGAATTGACCGAAAGCTTTGTTATGCTACAGACTTTAGCCTTGATTGTTACAGGCTTAAGGAATAAACAGTCCTTGTTCTTGGCCTTAACTTATGAATAATGATCCCCCCCCCCCCCCCGGCTTACATGTTTTATTTATATAGGAATTGTTATGAGTAGTCTTGAAAGAAGGATGCATCCCTTCTATTTACAATGTATATACATATTTGTACTGGAAAGTAAGAAAACTGCACAAGAGAACCCAAACAGAGGATATACCCTGGAACCAAGTGTCGTGAACAGAGGTCCAGCTGGCCAATCAGGAGGCAGCTGAGAGCCAGCCAATGGGAGTTGAACTGGGAGTAGTATAAAAGTCCAGGCTGACAGAGAGAAGAAGATGATTTGGGCCAGAGGGTGTGTTGGGAAAGTTAAGCCAGTGAGAGGGCTGTGTTTATGGTGTTCCTGAGGGAACTGAATTTTAGAGTTTAGAAAGGGTAAACTCTGAACACACACAGAGCTCTTGAAGAGAGAGTTACTGTGGTGTTCTCTCCAGTTAGATATTATTAGCCAGAGGGGCTGAGGTACTGTGATTGAATTTGTAACATATGTTATAAGTCTGTAATAAAAAGATTATAATAGTAATTTTGGCTTTGCATTGCCTGGAGCAATTTATCTCCCTGGGGCTCATTAATGTTACTGGGCTGTTCTCTAATTTGACTGTTGGCTGAGGGGTTATATCCTTAACAGAAACACTATAACCCAAAGGCCCTTGTAATTTTAGTCTGAAGGAATTTTACCTCACAGTATTATGCTAAGTGGTGTTCAACACCAGCTGGCCCTACAGCTAGTCAGTTGGCAACTAAGTGCGACACTAGCTGGCCCTACAGCTAGTCAGTTGGCAACTAAGTGCCCTGTAATGCCCCAGGGTAGGGCAGCAAAACTGTCTCACACCTGGCCTGGTCGGGTCGTACTATGCAGGCATGCATAACGGTGTGTGAGCAATTGGCCCAGAAGAGGGTGCCAGATGTTTGTTTCAGAACCCCGGCTATTTCAGCCCTAAATGATGATCAAGGGGTGGGGTCTTAGGTGACACAGGTGCTGGACATTTCCTCACCTGGTAAGTTTGTGGATAATACAGCACATAGTCCCCTGGCTACCTCAGCTATGGAGGTTGGGCAACCAACTGTAGCTGAGTTAATGGAACTGTTTTAAAAGGTTCCTGGTTGGGACAACAGGGTGCAGCTGCCCCTGTGTTTGAGCAGCCCATACTGGCAGGTTTCCACAACTTGGTCCAGAAGGCGGTGGTTTCAGGTATGAGCAGAGGGCTGGCTCCTGAAACCTTGGAGACATTAATCAGAGGAGTAGGAGGTGATCCTCACACCCTACCACAGGGCACCCGAGTTGCTGTTCTGTCACGCTCAGCGGGACCCCCACAAGTATCAGGGGATGCTTCACAGCACTTGTCAACTTCAGGTTTGTTTCTAATACTATATTTGCTTCTTGGCTCCAGGTGGACATGCTGGTTTGAGCTGTGGTTCTGAGTGCTCAACCCAGGTATCTCTTATTGCATCCTCAGTGATGCCTGGGGCAATCCAGGTTCATGAATCGAGGATGCAGGCCGAGCAGCCCTCAGTGGCCAAGGTATGTGGCTCTGGGCGGGTTGTGACAGTGGGGAGAGTTAGGTTTAGCTGAGGTGAATGGAGCAGCTGAGCGCAACCCTTATGTAGTGGATGTCCACTCCTTTGGGATTATATCTCCAGTATGCTACAAAAGAAAAGATTTGGAAAGGGGAGTATATTGATTTGTTTTCCCTTACATTTGCAATCCTGTACTAAGAATTCTGGTGAAGGATGAGGTTGTATTTAATCTACCAAAGGAATTCCAGGTTCACAAATGCCCTAAGTAAGAGAGGAATTTTGTGAACTGGATGATGGGCTTTACCATTTACAGGGGTGTCATTGAAGAGAAAGAGCCCTTAAGTCTCTTGATTTTCTAAATATCATGAGATAATGATTAAGGCTTACACCAACTGCCATTTCAGTTCAAGGAGGACTGCTTGGCTGCAGTACGATGAGCAGTTCCTGATGAGGGCCGCTTTAGACTGTTCTTTGTCATGGCGGAATGTGCAGTCGGAGTTGTGGGAGATGTTATGGTGGGGGTCTCACCTTTGACCAGGTGTGGCAATGGCTGTGTGCCTATGGTCATGCAGCCAAGGGGGCAATATACGAGGCCTGGCACGGGGGAAGAAAAGCACCTGGACTTTGTTGGGATTTCAATGCTGGTAAGTGCAGGAGGCAGTCCTGCAGGTCGGACCACCAATGTAATACCTGCAGAGGCAAGCATTCAGGCACTTCCTACTTTAGAGGTAAGAAGACTGGGGCTGGGGACCCTCTAGCCAACCCCAGCGGGAGGGTAAAGCACCAATGCCAATCACATTGGACATTCTGGCTGCATGGCTGTGGATTTATCCTAATCGGGATTCCGCACAGTATTTGTTGGTTGGTTTTTCACATGGTCTTATATACCTTATTCGTGTTTGAGGGTTCACCATACACACCTAATGCACATTCGGTGAGGGAGTTGCCGGGGATTGTTGGTGATAAGTTGGCCAAAGAACTGGCAGCAGGAAGGATATCTGGGCCCCATGAACACCTGCCAATGCTGACATTTTGATTGTCACATTTGGGTGTTGTGCCTAAGAAGGCACCAGGAGAATACTGTCAATGTATAATCTCTCTTATCCCAAAATGGGGAACCTGTGAATGATGCTATTGGGACAGCGTTAGCATCTGTATAATACCCATCATTTGACTTAGCAGTCCTATTGGTCAGAGCCTTGAGCAAGGGAGCCCTGTTTGCAAAGTGTTTCAGGATATCTGCCTTAAAGCAGCTTCCAGTGCACCCTAGGGACTTTGTTTTGCTGGGTTTTCAATTTGATGGAATGTACTATTCTGATAAGGCAATGCCAATGGGGTGTCCTACTTCTTGCTGCTTCTAAAAAACTTAGTACCTTCTTACACCTGCCAGCATGGTAAGGTGCATGGATACTTGTTGGCTTTAAAAATTTTGATGGCAGAGATGGGTGTTCCCTTGGCATCATCACATTCCAATCATGAGTGGGATATGTGAAGAATTGAGGGTTGGGAACCAATTTTGGAGAAATTCATTGGCGTTTTCAATTTGGTGGACCGACATGCCTTAAAGGCAGACTGTTATGTACACTCTGGATTTGGCCTATATTGGAAAGGTCAGTGGGCTGCTGAGGGCGGATAATGGTTGGACCAGAGATGTTACTTTTCTGGAACTCTTCCCTATTGTGGTAGCAGTTCACTTATGGCCAATCCAATTTGTGCATAAAACTGTTTAGTTTGGTGTAATAACTAAGCAGTAGTTCATATAGTTAATGTGCAGAGCTCCAAATCCTCAAGGGTGATGTCATTGGTCATTGTTTATGCTTGTGCAGTGTCTAAAATACAATGTTTTATTCATGCTTATAGCATACTTGGCTTACTAAATCTTTTGGCAGTTGCCCTGTCACGCTTTTATTTTTGCAGGTTTCAACATTTGGGTCCGGAGGCAGCAGCACAACCTCTACTATTGCCGATGCATCTATGGAGTCTGGAGAAGACAGATTGACAGGGCGATTCTTCAGTCCATTGCTCTTTCCACATGTCAAGAACAGGATGCTGTCTGGATAGTCGGGAACTGCCTGGTCTTCTGGGCTGAGCACTGTATCATGCAATCTCGCCGAGATCCGAGCTTGGGTTGAAAGGAGGACTCTCCTTATTTACTTGAGCGAGAATGACTTTCTAAAGCTGACCAATTCGTAGTTAGCCAAATGCATTTTGGGGGGCCATGCAGGACATTAAATGTAGACTGCCACTAGCTGTTGTTTTGGGGACCAAGTTTATTGCCACATCATAATTGGGCGGGCACATGAAAGGACTCTGCTACCAACGCGGCTCATCATCAGTGGAACAGAACTGTTGGCAAGAAGTTGGTGGAATTGGGGATTTTGGTGATTGAACATGATGAAATTAAGGTTTGTTTGCCACATCTGTACAGGGGCGATGGGGTTCACCTCTCCCCGGTGGGCTGTGACGTATACCTGGATTCTATTGCTTGTGGCTTTAAATGACCCTTTCTGGGGGGGATGCCAAGCTAGGCTGGCCCCCTCCTGTGGTGGGCAGGGACCCCTCCCAGGGGATAATTCGGCTATTAGAATTTACCAAATCGGATTAATTAATGTGGATGATGGGTATACATCATCAAGTTAACTAAACTCTCTATGACGTCATCAACCATGTTGATTGCATCATAACTTGCTTACGTCATATGTTTAATTATGATGTCATTTCCGGTATGGGGAGGATGATTTGTTGAAATTGTGTAACTAATTTGAACAGGACGTTCTTGACACATGTTGTGATGGGCATGGCTTAATCTTGATTGATGCTGCAGTTAAGTACAAGGACACGTGTCAAGAACAAAATTATGGTCAATTGAGAAACTGTTATTGAAAGCTGTTTTAAGACCCTGTACAGATAAATAAAGTTGTGGCCAATTTATTATCCAAGAAAAGGCGTGCAGACTCTTTTGTGTCAGTGCAAGTAACCTTTATTGCATGTTGATGTAAAATAAACTTTTTTTCTCTAACATCACTTGGCCTCTGTTTAGTGACAAAACACGCTACCAATATTTCGTTATTCTGGAGGTGGGACTACACTAAAATGGCAGTGTGAGTCCCTGACACTTTATTAGTTGGTAGTAGTGGGGAAATCAGGTTCCCAAAGTACAGCCAACTAGAATTAGAGTGTAAAAGTAGGAAGGTGGCAGTTGTGTGCGCCACATAAATTTGGCAGCAGCGCCAGGATACAAAAAGATCCAGTGGCTAATAGTGTTTTAGCATTGGGATTTGACAAATCCAATAAGCATTGGGATTTGACAAATCCAATAAGCAAAAGTTGAAGGGCTTCAACTTCTGAGTTCGAGGAACCAGAAGCCCAAGATTTGTTCTGAACTTGAGAGAGAAAAGTTCAGAGGTTTGTGTGGTAAAGGCATTAGTGTCAGGGGAGTAGTCTCTGAAGTAATTGTGAAAGGGTATTTGTAAGAGATTACTTGGAAATTGACCACACTGGAGAAAAAAGAATTATTACCAGTCCCTGAGGTAATTTGCTGCGGTAATTGTAGGGGACTGTGGAAGAAAAGTGATAAAAGCACAAACACACTTAGTGATTCCTGAGATATAAGTTGTGGTAAAGTAAGGAATCACTACTCTGAGGGCCCCGGCAGATGACTAATAGGGTCGTCTCCGAGGCAGGGAAGAGGAGGGGCAGCCGCACGAGCAGCGCCCCTTCCTCTTCCCGAGGTTGCCCTCGGAGCTGCCGGCCTTCCGCACGGCCGGCGCTCCGAGGGCAACCTCCCGCCGCAGCGTCTGCACACGCTGCAGCGGAAAAGTCAGGGAAAGTGCGCCCGATGCGTTTAGGGTGCACTTTCCCTGACTTCTGAAAGGAGCGCTGATTTAGCACTCCTTTCAGAGGCGCCAACGGTGCGCTGTGGTGTGGCTGCATCGCTCCGGTGGCGCACCGTCCTGCGGCACCCCCGACGCTATCGTCTGCTTCCCCCCTAACTTAAAGTGAAAAGGTTAAAATACCACCATTTGGAAATCTGGGTGTTGGCATCAGTAAAGTGCCAGATCTCTGAGGTATTCACATAAGGGTATTTATAGGAGATTACTTGGACACTGACCATGCTAGAAATTAACTAGTCTCTGAGGTAAATGTGTTAAGGTAGGAGACTAGTGATAAAAGCACATTTAGGGCCTTTGCAGACTGCTAGAAATAGTGCAAATTGAGTCCACTTCAAAGGTTAGGGTTAGGGAATCATCAGAACTGTATTTTATTGTGGCACCAGAGCTCTCTGAGAGAGAAGGCTCAATGTCTCAGAAAAAAAAAAAAAAAAAACAATCCCCATGATTCCCTAGCAGTCAAACAAAGTTGCAATAGGGAAGCTGAGGTTGCCATGGAAATGACAGTGAGTAAAGCCACTGACTCTGCTAGAACTTGTCTGTTTGTAACTGCTTTGCCTGAGGGACTCAGTTTTAAGGAACATAGAGAATTAATACAGATAGATGGAACCTGGTTATGGGGTTTTCGTGACTCTGGATCTGAAGTATGTATAATTAAACCACACCTAGTAAACTCTCAAAACATATGCCCAGAAGAAATACTGACTTTAAAGGGTTTAGGGGGTCCTCCATTTACAACCCCAGTAGCAAAGGGCCTCGGCAGACGGCTAATTGCACCGTCTCCGAGGCCCGGAAGAGGAGGAGCCGCCGCACGTTCAGCGGCTCTTCCTCTTCCTGAGGGTGCACCCGGAAGCGCCGGCCGTCCGCACGGCCGGCGACTGCGGGTTGCCCTCACGCCGCGGCAGCCGAACGCGCCGCGGCGTTTGAGCCGCCGAAAGTGCGCCCGCCGCTGTTAGGGCGCACTTTCGCCAGAATCTAAAAGGATCGCCATTTTGGCGGTCCTTTTAGATTCGCCGCAGGGGCGCTGCCGTGCGGAGCCTCCGCTCCGCCGGCGCCCCGACACGCGGCGGCTCGGAAGCAGTCGTCTGCTTCCCCCCAAAGTTAGACATTTCCTTCAGAGGACACAAATTGCAGTGGAAATTTGCCCTCTGGGATGACATTCCTGTTCCATGTTTAACTGGAAATGATTTGGACAGATATCAGGTTTGCTTTAGTGATCACCAGACAACAGAAACCGGAAAAAACTTCCAAACAAATTAATCCCATACCTGAAAAACAAACCGAACCAGATGTCACTAGCAATGAGAGTGGTATGTCTGAGATAAAAAAATAAGGAGAGTTGTGACGAAATTCAACTTGAGAACCAAGGCGAATTTGGTCAAGAACAAAAGAGAGATGAAAGTTTAAAACCTTTGTTGGCTTTAGATGAGGAAGATGTAGCGCTGAGTGAAAATCACCCTCACAGATTTAAAATCATTCAAGACTGCTTATAATACTCAGAAGGAAATTCAAAAACAGTTGGTAGTTCCTCAGAAATATAGAAGCTAGATAAAAGAAATAGCCCATTCAAGTATATTTAGAGGTCACTTGGGAATTAAGAAAACTACCCAATGAGTCTCTTTAAATTTTTATTGGCCAAAGATGGGAAAAATTTATGGGGGGAAGCAGATGGGTGGCACGGGACTGAGGCATCCACATTCCTCAGGCCCGCGGTGCAGCATCCCTGCTCTAGGAAGGGGTGCTAAAATAGTGCTTCTTCTGCAAGACGCTGAAGGTGCGCCACAAAAGGCATCCGGCGCACCTTTGGTGCCTCTTCCGCTGCAGCGTGTGCAGACGCTGCAGCATAAGTGCATTGTCGGAGTGCCGGCTGTGCGGAGGGCTGGCCGCTCCGATGACGTTTTGGGGAAGGGGTTGGGGCGCCCAGCGTCAGGCTGCCCCTACCCTTCCTGGCCTTGACGACGGTGCTTTGCGCAGTCTGCTTAGGCCCTTTGTTGGTATGTGGATGTCTGTGACTATGCTGTTGGCTTATCCCAAATGATGGGTGGGCCTGTTTTACCTTCAGAAAGACCTGGGCATGCCTTAATAGAGGAATGGAATCCTCTGGGATTAGTTGGAATCATCTCAACATTTAACTTCCCTGTAGCAGTGTATGGCTGGAGTACTGCAATTGCAATGGTCTGTAGAGTGAAACCTTTAACCACAAGCCCTTATCACCCCCAAAGCAATGGGCATATAGAAAACTTTAATGGAACTTTAGTCAAAATGATAAAATCCTACACTGTGGAAAACCAGAATGATTGGGACACGAAATTGCAACACCTATTATTTGCCTATAGAGAGGTGCCACAAGAAAGCTTAGGATTCAGTCCATTTGAGTTAATATTTGGACGCAAAGTAAAAGGACCTTTAGATATCATTCACAAAGAGTGAGAATCTCCAGAGGAAAGTGAGCCGGAAGATGTGGTATCTGATGTGCAGAATCTGATGACAACCTTAAGACAAGCCTTGAGAGTTGCTGGAGAAATCTTGAAAGCAGCTCAAGGTTAACAAAAAACTTGGTATGACAAAAAGGCCTGAACTTGAGTTTTCCTGCCTGGAGATGAGGTGTTAGTCCTTCAACCAACTAGAGAAAATAAACTTCAGTATGCATGGATGAGACCAAGACAAGTTACAGAGAAGATCAACGATGTAAACTATTCAGTGGACTTGGGAGATGATGTGGGATGTAAACTGGTTCATGTTAATATGTTAAAACCTTACCAGAGAAAGGAAAATTTGATGTTATCTGCCATTAATGAGATGGGGGAGGAGAAACTTCCAGACCTGTATTGGGAATGGGGAAAAGTTCTTAGAGATAAGGCTCCATTAATGTTCAAGCTGGTAAGAAAGAAGGGTTAGAACAGGGGTAGGCAACCTTTCCCCTTAAAGGGCCGAGAGACTTCAGCTCCCAGAAGCCTCAGCCATGTTGGCCAATAGTCCCATGTTGGCCAATAGCTCCTGGAATTTATTTAGAGTGCTGAGAATACCCAGCTGACATGTCTTGTATCAGTAATGTAAATATGTATGCCAAACTTATAAGATGAATATGGTAAGAGAATATAGCAATTAGAGCAATTATTGAAGGTATATTTATGAATAATTGCTGTTGGTATGTAAAAGGTAAGGAGAATGTAGTAGCAGATAGTTTCTCCAGATTGACTGAAGAGAAATAAAATGAAAAATAAGATGTAACTGTATTGAATATTAGACTGAAATGATAGTAAATATAGATGTAAAGAGTAACTTTCAATACAGCTTAACAATTTAAAGAGTGAAGTGGTAATGTAATCCTGTTTAACAGGTAATGGTTTGTATATGTATAAATGTATTGTATATAGAAATGTTGTTGATTCTTGAATGTTATTCATGATATAGTTTGATGATAAATTGATTATAGGGGTTTATGGGCCCACATAACCGATTGGTTAAGTGTGTCCATAAACTTGTTGAAGGGGGGAGATATGTGGTGAGCAGAGATCCAGCTGGCCAATCAGGAGGCAGCTGTGAGCCAGCCAATGGGAGTTCAGCTGGGAGTAGTATAAAAGCCCAGGCTGACAGAGAGAAGAAGATTTGGGCCAGAGGGTGTATTGGGAAGGTTAAGCCAGTGAGAGGGCTGTGTTTATGGTGTTCCTGAGGGAACTGAATTTTAGGGAGATAGAGTTTAGAAAGGGTAAACTGTGAACCCAAACAGAACTCTGGAGGAGAGAGTTACTGTGGTGTTCTCTCCAGTTAGATATTATTAGCCAGAGGGGCTGAGGGGCTGTGATTGAATTTGTAACATATGTTATAAGTCTGTGACTAAGAAAGATTATAATAGCAAGTCCTGAAACAAGTTACCTTTATTGCATGTTGATGTAAAATAAACTTTTCTTTTCTTTTTTATTCCAACATCATTGGCCTCTGTTTTAGTGAGAAAACACGCTACCAATATTTTGTTATTCTGGAGGTGGGACTACACTAAAAAGGCAGTGTGAGTCCCTGACACTTTGGGCCTTTGCAGACTGCTAGAAATAGTGCAAACTGAGTCCACTTTAAGGTTTAGGGTTAGGGTTAGGGAATCATGGGAACTGTACTTTATTGTGGCACCAGAGCTCTCTGACAGAGAAGGCTCAATGTCTCAGGGGGGAAAAAAACAATTCCCATGATTCCCTAGCACTAACCCTAACCCTTAATGTGGACTCAATTTGCACTATTTCTGGCAGTCTGCAAAGGCCCTTTATTAGTTGGTAGTAGTGGGGAAATCAAGTTCCCAAAGTACAGCCAACCAGAATTAGAGTGTAAAAGTAGGAAGGTGGCAGTCATGTGCGCCACACCAAGTAAATAAATACATAGAGGAAAAAAGGCTATCACCTACCTACTGGAATTCTTGGTTTCATCCTATGATGGACCACAGTCAAATTCTAGCTCAACAATTGCATTTTCAAGTGACAGTATTTTCTGATTGACATTGTAACTTTAGTGTTTAGCATTTTGATAGTTGCATATTAAATATATTTTTTTCATAAAAATGTATAGTGGCTGATGTGATCTGGGCTTTATTTTAGCGAATTTCAGCTATCGGCTAATATAGGAATAGTTTTTGTGGGTTTTTTCGGGCTGTGTGGCCATGTTCTAGAAGAGTTTCTTTCTGACGTTTCGCCAGCATCTGTGGCTAGCATCTTCAGAGCATCTTTTTCTCTGAAGATGCTAGCCACAGATGCTGGCGAAACGTCAGAAAGAAACTCTTCTAGAACATGGCCACATAGCCCAAAAACCCCAACAAAAACTATGGATGCCAGCCATGAAAGCCTACGACTTCACAATATAGGAATAGCTTGGTCATTTTGGTGTGCATTTTACTGTTTGTCCTTTGAAGAGTACTTGTCTCTACTCTCAGAATTTTTTTTAACAAGGGTCTCTTAGGCTACATATAGCTTTCCGGGTAGTATGGGGGCATGCTATCATTGTGAGGGCACAGAGTTAGTTTCACTTTTGCCTGCAAACAAATACTGATGCCCCATCACACACTTTTCAAAACATTAGGATATCTTGGATTTCACTTGTACCAAATATGAGCCTGTTAGGTTTGTGGAATTACATTACATTTTAAAATGCTTCCTAACAGTGGGTAAAGCCTAAGCAATGTTGGTATTTTATGAATGTATTGTTAAGGAAAATGCAACATGGGACATACAGTGATAGAAATAAAATATGTATGTGAAATAAAATATGTATCTAAGCAAGAGCAATTATTAAGCTACACAGGTGCAAAAGCTAATGTAATTTAGAAGTCTTGAGAGCCAAGGACAGAGTTATAGAATGCATATTGGAAACACCAGAGATTCATTAAGTGTACAAGGTAAAATGATGAAATACTTGGGTTGGTCTTAAGTATGGGTTGAACTATGTGAACCAATCAAAATAAATATACACACCCACTGGGTGGAAACTAACTAGTGGGTGGTGATTAACAATGGCTATAATAATTGCAACGTTTGCCAATGTATTTGTGTGGAGTAGTTTTGGAGATATTGTGGGTAGTTGAGGAGATTTGTAGAGATTGTGATTTGTTGGGCATATAGTACTTGTATATAGTAGACTAAAGTAGATCTTTTATATAAGACTACTGAGTTGTCTGGTGTTTTGAGTGAAGATACAAGAGCCAGCAGAATCCTGGAAAAGTTTGGAGACATCTGGGGAAGAAGAGTGAGAAGGCTTGGAGAGTTTGTCAGGGTCTTCAGCCTATTCTCTGAAACTGCTGCTTTGGAGAAAAGCATTAACCACTGATCAAAGCTGGTCAGCTCTGCTGCATAACAAAGTGGTGAGTTAGAGCCAGAGGTGAAGAGCTACAACTCTCATCATCCATGACATGGGTTATGGGCCCAGTTACTAGAGCAACCAGCATCCACAGAAGCTGAAAGTTCCAGAGAGTGGAAGAAAGTTTTGTGGACGACAGATCAGAGCAAGCTGTTTGCGCTGCACTGATAAGCTTCGTGAGTAAATCATTTTGTGTTTTGTTTAAGCCCAGATGGGTCAGCTGTGCATACTCAGAAGGACTGTGTCAAATTGAGTCACTGCACAAATTAAGATGGAGATTCTAAAGTTTAGTAAATTAAATAGAAACAACTACTCTACCTGGAAGATTTATGCCCAATCTCTACTAGTAAAGTAAGATCTGTGGTCGACAGTTGAAACAGGGCTGGCAGCCAATGCTAATGCAGCCACTCGAGAAAGAGATAATAAAGCAAAAGCCTGTCTTTATCTCATGCTTGAAGAAGACTTGATTAATGACATCAGAGATAAAGCATCTGCCAAGGATGTGTGGGATACCTTGCAGAGATTACACACTCCTTCAACTGCTTTTGCAAAAATGCTATGGTCTAAAAGAATATACAGGCAAAAGATGACTAAAGGGCAGTGTGTGATAGAACATTTAAAAACGATGCAAGATTTATTTGTGCAGGCTGAACTGAGGGGAGTGGAAATTAGCAAAGAGCAGCAGTGTTACATTTTAATAGAATCGCTAGACTCTTCTTGGGACAACATTACGAACAGCTTGCAAAATTTGCCAGAAGCTGAGCTTAACAGAGACTTAATTGTGGCCAGAATATTGGAAGAGAACCAGAGAAGAAAGTCTGAGCAGGGTGACTCAGTAGGTTTAAAGTCTGTGCCGAAACAACAAACAACGCCTGATTTGCGAAAGCAGGAAGAAGCAGCTTCTACAAGGGAGCAACGGAGGTGTTTTTATTGTAAGAAGATTGGTCATCTGCAGAGACATTGTAGACAATTTGCTGCTGAGAGAAGCAAGCAAGGAGACAGCAGATGGCAGCCACGGCAGTATCAAAAACAGTCCAGACCTCCATTTTTGAAGGACAGTGGTAATAAAAAGGGGTTTGCAACCATGATTAAGGAAAAACAAAATACTAATTCAAAATGGCTGGTTGACTCAGGAGCCTCATCTTCGATGTGTAATAGTATTAATTTAATAAGTAATAGAAAATCAGCTAATGTAAATGCTGTAGTTTTGGCTGATGGGAAAGAGCTCAGTACTGTAAATCAAATGGGTACAGTTTTCATTCCAGGGCTAAAAGAAAACTTTAATGATGTTTTACATGTAAAGGAGTTAGAAAATAATTTGTTATCAGTAAGCAGATTAACAGACAGAGATTACACAGTCATCTTTGAAAAGAACTTGTGTAAGATAAAACTGAATGGGGAATTGCATGGCATAGGCTTGAAAAAGAATAAGCTTTATTTTTTGGAGGACAATATTGATAGCTACAGGGTTGAAAATGCTAATAGCATAGACAATAGTCCAATCCACAAAGACTGCATACACGAGCGCCACAGAAAATTCGGCCATGCTAGTTTCAAATGTTTAAAGAATTTAATCAGTATGTGTCCAGATGTAAAAGTTGCTGAATGGAAAAATCATCTAGATTGTACAGTATGTAATCAGGTAAAGGTCAGAGCTTTTCCAGTAGCCAAGAAAACAAAAAGAATTGCTCAAAGACCATTTCAATTTGTTCATGCAGATGTTGCCCAAGCTAATTGTTTGTCTTTAGGGGGAAGCAAGTATTTTCTAGTAATTGTTGATAGGTTTACAAGGTTTGCATTTGTGAAAATATTGAAAAACAAATCTGACGCTGGGCAAAGTTTAAAAGCGTGGGTGAGAATGGTGGAAAGACAGTTTGATAGCAGAGTAGGCACCATTGTTACTGACAGAGGAGGAGAATTTTTAAATAATCAACTGTTTAACTGGTTTCAAAAGGTGGGAATAAGACATGAAACTACAAACCCTGCTTGTCCTAGTGAGGATGGTTTAGTAGAGAGAAAAATACAAGACATAAAAAGAATAACTGCTTGTTTGATGGCAGATGCAGGGGTGAAAGATAGCTTTTGGGCAGAAGCAACTTTGACAGCAGTACATATTAGTAACAGATTGTATCATTCAGAAATTGAAGACATTCCCTACAGGGTATTGTATGGGAGAGTGCCAAACTACAAGTATTTGAGAGTTTTTGGACAGTTTGCTTATGTTTACACACCTGCTTGTTTCAGGAGGAAAGGAGAACCCAAAAGCAAAAGGCTTATGTTTTTGGGGTATTCCGGAAATAGCTATAAGTTTCATTTGGGTGGAAAAGAAGTGCAGTATTCTAGGTCGGCAAATTTCTAGAGACATGCTGGTTGGGACAAATTGCATGCCAATAAAGAAGTTTTTTTGAGGTTAGGAAGTTCAAATGAGCCAGAAGCACAAACTGAACCAACTTCAGGAAATGGAGGGGTTTCAGTTAAGCCAGAAGCACCAACTAGCAGTAGTGGTAGTTCTTCTGATAATGAGACACAATCTAGGCCTATTACTACTCGAATGACTGAAGACAAGAGATTTAGTTGTAGAACTACAACTCCTAGTACAGAAAGTGAGGATGAGAGAGGCAGGTCAGCAGATTTTATTCCCAGTCGTAGTCATAGAGTTAGAAAGTCTCCAGATAGGTTTGTTGTGACAAAGGCAAGAGCTTGTTTAGCAGTGGAAGAGCCTGAAAGTTTTGAAGAGTTGGAAAGTTTTTCTAGAGAAGAACAGGAAAGATGGTTTGATGCAATGGATAATGAGTTTGGTTGTCTGGTAAATAAAGATGTTTTTGAAATTGTTGACAGACCCAAAGACAAGAAAGTAATTGGTTGTAAGTGGGTGTACAAAAGGAAAGAAATGCCAGATGAAAATATTAAATATAAAGCTAGGTTAGTAGCTAAGGGTTTTGCACAACAGCAGTATGAGAACTATGATAAGACATATTCTCCAACTACAAAGCCAGAAAGTCTGAGAATGGTTCTAGCTGTAGCAGCAAAAAGGAATTTAGTTGTAGAGCATTTTGATTTTGAAACAGCTTACTTGAATGCTAGTTTGGATGAAGAAATATTTATGGAACAGCCACAAGGTTTTGAAGAAAATGGTAGTCAGAAAGTTTATAAATTAAAGAAAGCATTGTATGGTTTAAAACAGAGTGCCAGAGCATGGAATTTGTGCATTAATGATGAGTTAGTTAAGCTAGGATACAAAAGGAGCATTGCAGATGCTTGTGTCTATACAAAAGGAGACATAACGTTAGTGATTTATGTAGATGATTTGTGCGTAGCAGCAAAGTCAAAACAGGAAATTGAGTCAGTAAAAAGAGAATTGTCTGAAAAGTTTATTTTGAAGGATTTAGGTTTATTGAAGTCTTATTTAGGTATTGGTGTTGAATGGACAGAAGAAGGACATTGTTTGTTAAGTCAGAGAAAGAAAATTGAAAGTTTGATTGAAAAGTGTGGATTACAAAATGCTAAAATAGTAAAAGCTCCAATGACAACTGGTTTTGTGTCTGAAGAAACAACTAGAGCTTTTGAGGACAAGACTTTATTCAGGAGTATAATAGGATCTTTACAATTCATATCTTGCCACACCAGACCAGACATTTCTTATGCTGTAAATGTATTGTCTAGAAGGGTTAATGATCCAAAAATTGAAGACTGGACAGCAGCAAAACATTTATTGAGGTATTTGAAAGGAACTTTAGATAAGAAATTGATAATCAGAAGCAGTAGTTCAGATTTAGCTTGTTATGTGGACAGTTCTTTTGCATCAGAATTAGGAGCCAAGAAGTCAGTTACAGGAATGATAATTAAATACAGTGAAAGTCCAATAGTTTGGAGAAGTAGAAAACAAACTAATGTAGTGTTGAGTACGACTGAAGCAGAATTCACAGCTTTGAATGAGATAGTGAATGAGGTACAGTGGGTTGAGCAATTGTTAAATGATTTAAATGAAAGTTTCAAGATATCAGTGGAAATTCTGGAAGATTCACAGTCATGCATAGCGATGGCTGAAACTGAAAGTTTGAAGAACAGAACAAAATATGTTGGTGCAAGATATCAAAATGTGCGAGACATGGTTCAGAAGGGTGAAATAGAATTGAGATATATAGAAACACAACACAACATAGCAGATTTGTTCACAAAAGCATTGACAGTAGAAAAACATGAAAAACTGACACAAATGGTTGGAATGACATTGTAAGACACATACAATATTTTATTTCGGAGGGGATTGTTAAGGAAAATGCAACATGGGACATACAGTGATAGAAATAAAATATGTATGTGAAAGTCACAATGACTAAGCAAGAGCAATTATGAAGCTACACAGGTGCAAAAGCTAATGTAATTTAGAAGTCTTGAGAGCCAAGGACAGAGTTATAGAATGCATATTGGAAACACCTGAGATTCATTAAGTGTACAAGGTAAAATGATGAAATGCTTGGGTTGGTCTTAAGTATGGGTTGAACTATGTGAACCAATCAAAATAAATATACACACCCACTGGGTGGAAACTAACTAGTGGGTGGTGATTAACAATGGCTATAATAATTGCAATGTTTGCCAATGTATTTGTGTGGAGTAGTTTTGGAGATATTGTGGGTAGTTGAGGAGATTTGTAGAGATTGTGATTTGTTGGGCATATAGTACTTGTATATAGTAGAATAAAGTAGATCTTTTATATAAGACTACTGAGTTGTCTGGTGTCTTGAGTGAAGATACAAGAGCCAGCAGAATCCTGGAAAAGTTTGGAGACATCTGGAGAAGAAGAGTGAGAAGGCTCGGAGAGTTTGTCAGGGTCTTCAGCCTATTCTCTGAAACTCTGCTGCTTTGGAGAAAAGCATTAACCACTGATCAAAGCTGGTCAGCTCTGCTGCATAACTAGGTGGTGAGTTAGAACCAGAGGTGAAGAGCTATAACTCTCATCATCCATGACATGTATTGTGTTGAATTCTAGGGGGAAAGGTAAGAAAAATGAAAGTGACAATAAATAAACTATAAGGCTAGGAAAGAACCCATAACTTGCTCATAGATGTTTCAGGTTCAATTGTAGGTAGCACTGAGAAAGACTCTTGTCCATGTTTGCAGTCACTGTTTGCCAGTGTGCAAACAACTCTGAGCTAGACAGACCAGTGGTATAATTCAATACAAGGATGATTTCCATGAAGAATGATCTAATGGCCTTATTTCTTTCTCTGTAGCTGAAAACCCCATAATCACATTTACAGCTCTTACATTTTTAATAAGAAAATTATGTATGTATAGGTCCCATCTTCCCTTTAACAAGCAGCAGGGAGTGATATAAATTAGGCAGATTTGCATACATTTTATTTATTTGTCATAGTTTTGATTTTCACATCTGTGTTTCCAAGTAATCTGAAATGCATTTCCAAGAGCTCAGATGTTGCAGACAGACCAGAATTAGGATGAAGATGGATAGCTGGCAGCCCTTGCCTTTTGGCTGAAATTCTTCAGCTGGTATCAGTCTCCACTTGCATCTTTTCCCCATACAGAGGTAGACTAAAATGTTTAAAACATGTGACTTGATATGTTGCTTCTCTTACAGTCTAAAGCATCCTTGAGTTAGTCATGATTATTTAAAGAAGGTCATAGAATCATAGAAGGTGCTTACATAAAGGGTGCAAAAGAACAATACAGACCTTCATTTGGATATACTGTTTCATTTCAGTTTTATTACAGCATATATTTTAATGTCCATGATTTGGTTCATGACATTGTACAATTTGTAGAGTGAAGCACAATCCTCTTTCTTTGTTTAGGGTTTTCTCAGTGGTCCTTTCCAGGGTCTGGAACTCTCATGCTGTAAACAAGCAGAGATTATTAAACCAAGAAAATAATAATAAGATTGGTCCTTGGGCATCTAATTTGCATTGTAGATAAAGAGGATTGTGGGTCATCCCCCATTTACACTTTTTATTGTACTTTAAATCTATTCTAAAATGTTTCAGTTGCATTTTTAAATTTGAATTTTACAGTTCATTTCCACAAGATACATTATTGACACACAGGTGAGTTATTTGTTTACTAAATAGTGGCCTGAATTTTATAAAATCATAGAGTTAGAAGAAGCTATAAGGGCCATCCAATCCAACCCCCTACCATGCATTTTTCCTTCTTCCATCTCTTGTACATGTGTCTCAACTTATCTGAAAATTCTTTGTACATCCATCTTGGTTTCTTTAGACACCTGCAACTTTTCTTTCACATTTGAGTTGTTGAAATTGTGTCTTTAATAAAATGTATTCAGAAGTAGCCATGCTGACCATGTAGAAAAATCCAACAAAATCTCTAAAGCAGCAATACTTCCATTGGTCCAACTCCAAAGCATAAAATACACCATGCAAGCCTTCAGAGCTTCACTGGCTTATTCATCAGACAAGGATAGTAAAGGAATGTTACTTTTCTGTGGCTGATGAAGTTGAAACTTTATTACTTGTCTTTTAGTGCCCTTTGTCCCTGTTTCACACATGGCTAAGATGGGGAAGTAGGCCTGTGATTCTGGCATCATCACTTTTCTTCACTGTATGATGTTTAACATCTTTGCTTGATGAAGAAGCAGTGAAGCTTTGCACCCTGGAGTTGGTCCAACAAAGGCATCACCGCTTTGTGAATTTTATATTTTATTGTATTGTGCCTTCAACAGTCCACCTTTAAGAAACCTCCATACACCATGAACTCCCTTCTACAGCATTTCTGAGCATGGAAGCTCAACAATACTCCCCTAAACATACAGAAATCTGCTTTCACAAAGTTCAAAGTACATGTCTGACTATGTTTAGCTTTCCCTTTCCTCTGTATAACAAATTGCAGGAGTCCATAGTCACTCCTATCCAAAGAACCCAATTAATCCTTGTTGGTTGGGATCAGATCCAAAACAGATTATCCTGTTATAGAATTGGAGACTGCTGCCACATTGTAGAATTAATGCAGCTTGACACACTTCAATTGTCATGGCTCCACCCTATAGAATCCTGGGGTCTGTAGCTTGCTGTGTCACCAGTGCTCTCTGATAGAGAAGGCTAAATATCTCACAGAACTAAAAATCCCAGAATCCCACAGCACAGAGCCAAGGCAGTCAAATCAGTATCAAACTGCATTAATTCTGCAGTGTAGATGCAGCCATACAATTACAGAGTTAGAAGAAGCCCCACAGGTCATCAATTCCAACCCCCAGTCAATGCAGGAAATCCAACTACACAAGTATCCCCAGTAGGTAGCTGTCCAGCTTCTTTCTGAAGACTGCTGAAAAAGGAGACACCATCATTGTATAGGTTAGGCTCAATTGGAATAGAACCATTGAATCAATTGTTGCTTGGGAAATGTGTTTTGTTGTTGTGTGAGTTCAGGTAATTCCCTGCTTATGGCAGCCCTAAGTCAACCCTATCATGAAGTTTTCTCAGCAAAATTTGTTCAAAGGGGGTTTGTGTTTGTCTTCCTCTGAGACTGAGAGAGTGTGACTTGCCCAAGGTCACTTACTGAGTTTCCATGGCTGAATGTGGATTTGAACTTTGGTTTACAGAGTCTTTTTTTTCCAATGCTCAAACCACTACACCATGGTAAATTCAAAAAAAAAAAAGTCTTCTCGTTTGTGGCATACTTTGGAGAAGCCTTCTTGTAAACAACAATTGTTCTTTTTTAGTGACTTCTATAATAAATCTATTGACTTTCTCCATAAATCTCAATACATCCATGTTGTTCCTAACCTCATATTTACACACCCTTGACAGTATTTATTTCAGTGTAACTCACAGTGTCATTACAATCCACAATTCACAGGTCACAATTGTCTTTTCTAAAAGTTTTTTTTTTACATAATGCACAATGGTGTTCAGTGCTTCCTTATGAATTCCTTTGTTCTTATGGATTCCCCACATTTAAGAATCATTCTGCATACTTCTGCTCTTGGAGCCATCATCCACTGTTTCATGGTGAAAGCAATGCCAGAACCACTATTTCTCCATCTTCTGTCATCAGTGTGACAACCGGTTTGTAGCCAAATCTAGTATCCTAGGAAAGAATGGACATTTTTGTGTACTACATAATCCACCCCTTCTGGATTCTTCAGCATTCAAGCCCTTTTAAATAATTCAAAATAACTATAAAATTGCAACTATCTCTGTCCCACATTGTTCCCAGATTCCTTTCCATTGGAAGGGACACCAGTGTCTGGAGGAAAGAAAGAATACTAAAGAATAGAGTAGATGGCAAATGGATGGTCTTTATAAGGGTTGTGACTGCACAAATGAAAGCAGTGGCCTCTGTAGGCTGAAGGGAAAAGAGATACCAAGCTCTCTGTGATGCTAGCCATATGTTCATGTATGGGATGTTTAGAAATGAATCCTTAGCACAAAACACTTTCATGCATAAGGGCTATGCTACACTGTAGTAGCAAAGTTCTTTTTAGAAAAGTGAGAATCTTTAGAATAAGACTAAAACATTTCAGACAAAAACACACATTCGTTACTCTACTTTCCTTATGGGGCACAACTTACAGGGATTAATTTCAACAGTGTATAAGTATGCTAATTTAAAACCTTTAACTCAACCAAAATGCACTATGAGTATAATGGTATGCTAAACTCTACCATTAATGCATATCACATCTGATGAAGTGGTCTACAGTCCACAAAAGCTATGACAGAGAGGATCATGACAGAGTAAACTTGTTACTCTCTAATGTACCATAAGACTTTTTTGTTGTTTCACTTGAAAAAGTTATCAAATGCTTCATGAATATCTATCAACATTAAAGCATGGAATTTTATATTTGGTGGCCAGTTTAAACATAAGTCACTCAGTTTTATTCCTGTGCTACACAAATACTATTCATGCAGTGAAGACTGTGTTAAAGACATTTACTTACTTATAATTTTAAGATTTCTAGCAATTTCTGCATTGGCATAGTACTGTCTGCTGGAAACATCCCCTATAGAAATTTTTTTGGGACACTTTAATGCTGAATGCTCTGAGATCATCTCAGGATGCTTTGATTAGTCTCCAGAGAATGGTTAGGGCTGAAGATATCAATGTCATTAGTATCATCACAACAAACCTGATCCAGGGAAGTAAAGCAAGGTCAAAAAGCTATGAGTCATTTCTGAAATGCTGCCTGTCTCGCTGTCATGGATCTTATTGGTATGGCTTTAAAGTTCATTGGTATGCCTTTAAAGGAAAAAAATAGGTCTCTACTCATTAAAAAGTTATTTTGTGTTTTTTTAAAAACATACAGATTCAATTCTATGAGCCCATGTTTTGGGTAAATATGAAAATTTAACCTTTATGACACATTTTACAGATTAATAAATTAAACAGTAGCAATGATGCTGAATGGGCACAAATAAGTCTTTGAAGGATCATGCATTTTCACACAGACAGATTTTTTTTAAAAAATGCTTGACTTCTATTTGTTGTTTTTTATTACTCCATCATATTACAAAGTATAAAAATGTATCATAAAGATGCAAGTATTTGTGAGTGCAGAATCAAGGGTATTCTGCAATACCCAAGCACCTCACATGACATGGAATGTTGCTGTTATTGTTTTAGAAGTACCAGTCAGTACACTTTTTTTCCCCAAAGCAAAATAAAATAACCAACAGTTTCTGTGTCTCAAAAATATTACTGCTACTATTATCAGTTCAAAAGAATGAAAGCCTTGTCTTGAGCCTCCCCTCCCCACTGGTGGAAAGGAAGATAAGGAAAAGGAGGACAATTGTTTTTAGTTATTTACAAGTACTAATGTTAATGGTATTATGAGAAGCTTTACTACCCCAGTAACAATATTTGCTCTGCAAAAGAAAATGCCCCCCAATAATAATAATAATAATAAATAAATTCTTATTTATAGCCCGCCCCTCTGCTGAGCAATCGGGGCGGGGAACAACAAAATTTAAAACAAACATAATTAAAACATTCCCTTCCCCAGAAGCCCTCCCCCCCCGCCCCATCCCCTTAAAATAGAATTAAACCATGAATAAATTAAAAGTACAGAGTTAAAAACAAATTATGGCATAAGGAGTCAGATTGTGGGGCCCAACCGTGGGCCGACTGTTATTCCGAGAAGGCCTGCCGAAAGAGATCCGTCTTTACTGCCTTCTTGAAGGCAGCAAGAGTAGTGATAAGACGGATCTCGTCCGGCAGGCCATTCCAAAGTCTGGGAGCAGTTGTGGAGAAGGCCCTCTGGGAGGTCTGAGACAGCCTAGTTTTTATTGGCTGTAACAGGTTCCTCCCAGAGGACCGCAGGGCGCGGGGGGGATCATATGGGGAGAGGCGGTCCCGAAGATAAGATGGGCCCAAGCCATGTAGGGCTTTAAAGGTCAAAACCAACACCTTGTACTGCGCCCGGAAACTAATTGGCAGCCAGTGGAGGGATTTAAGCACAGGTGTTATGTGCTCCCTCCTAGATGTCCCGGTAATTAGCCTGGCTGCCATGTTCTGTACCAGTTGAAGTTTCCAGGTTAGGCACAAGGGTAGCCCCATGTAGAGTGCATTGCAGTAATCCAGACGTGAGGTTACCAGGGCATGTACCACAGCTTCCAGATCCCTTCTTTCCAGATAAGGGCACAGTTGGCGTATCAGCCGAAGCTGATAACAGGCACTCCTGACCACCACATTCACCTGACTAGTCATGTGAAGCGATGAGTCAAGGAGCACCCCCAAGCTGCGAACACAGTCCTTAGAGGAGAGTGTGACTCCATCCAGGACTAGAGCCTGTATTCCCAGATCTGGTTTCGGGCCTGTCACTGTGAGTACCTCCATTTTGTCTGGATTCAACTTCAATCTGTTTTTCCTCATCCAGCCCATTACCGCTCTGAGACAGTCATTAAGAGGAGAGGCACCATCTGAAGTCTGAGACGATGATCTGGTCATGGAGAGGTATATCTGGGTGTCATCAGCGTACTGAAGACACCGAGCCTCATGCCTCCGAATGATCTCACCAAGCGGCTTCATGTAAATATTAAATAGCATCGGGGACAGGATGGCGCCCTGAGGGACGCCACAATTAAGCTCAATTTTGGATGAGCAACTGTCCCCGAGCCTCACCCTCTGAGATCTGCCTGAGAGGAAGGAGCGGAACCACTGCAAAGCAGTGCCTCCAATTCCTAACTCTCTCAGGCAATCTAAGAGGATGGCGTGATCTATGGTGTCAAAGGCCGCTGAGAGATCCAAGAGCACCAACAAGGTCACACTACCCCTGTCAATGCTCAGGCAGAGGTCATCGGTCAGAGCAACCATGGCAGTCTCCACTCCATATCCTGTCCTGAAGCCGGTTTGAAATCGGTCAAGATAATCGGTTTCATCCAAGACTGCCTGAAGTTGGGAAGCAACTGCCCTCTCGATCACCTTGCTCAAAAAGGGGAGCAAGGAGACCGGTCTGTAGTTATTTCTATCCAGGGGATCCAGGGAAGGCTTTTTCAGGAGTGGCTTAACTGCCGCCTCCTTCAAACAAGATGGTAAATTGCCCTCCCTGAATGACACGTTGATTGTGTCCCGAAGGAACACCTTCAACGCGTCCCCCCCCCGGACGACCAGCCAAGATGGACAAGGATCAAGGGGGCAAGTCGTCTTTCTCACACTTCCGAGCAGCTTGTCCACGTCATCGGTACTCACAGATTGTAATTGATCCAGTAAAGTGCCATCAACGGAGTTCCTGGATGCCTCATCTACGGATTCTGCCAAAACAATGGCGTCCAAGTCGGCTTTTATCCGAGAGATTTTATCTGCAAAGTGAGTGTTAAAGGCCTCACAGCAGGCTGTCATTGGGTTAAGTAGGGGGTTTGGCACAGGAGGAACCTTCGTCAATTCCCCTACCACCCTAAACAGCTCTGCCGGGTGAGCCTCTGCAGACGCAATACGTGCAGAACAGAAAGATTTCCGCGCTGTATGCAAAGCCTCCCTATAGGAATCAAGATGTTTCCTAAGGCGAGTTCTGTCGGATGGGAGACAAGTCTTCCGCCATTCGCACTCTAGTCGTCCAGCTCACTTCATCCTCCTAAGCTCCTCTGTATACCAGGGCTTACGATTCGAAGTGGGCTGGAAAGGACGCTTGGGAGCGATTGTGTCAATAGCCCTGGTGAGATAAATAAAGGGCCATTCTTTATGCTAGCCCCAACACAGACAACCTAACAACCATGCTACTTGTATGCTGCAGTGGTTATGGCAAGTAAATGTCTCTTTTAAGGTGCCTTGGGCCAAAAGACCACTGTTTCACCTGACCTGGCACAGTTCTGTTTAGACAACAAGGGTAACAGCCCTGGGCAAGTGATGGGCTGGCTGGATACAATTCTGGTACATTTGACCCAACCCTGGCCCAACCAGCCTTTAGCCTGATCTAAAAATTCAGGCTGTTTGCTGTGGGGTTTTCCAGAACTCCACCATGACAACTGGTAGATTGAACGGCCACACATCCCCTTACCTGCTACCACCAGTGCCATTCTACTTGCAGGCTACAGTTTATTTGGTCTATTGAGACCAAAGAAATGTTCCCAACCATTTCATTATACCTGGTGAACTGGATATGTTCGTTTGGTGACATATTTACAAGACTGGAACCAATAACATCTTTGCCACAGACCATCTGAATAAGGCCTATATGCTAAATAGATAAATAAATAAACCTTGTAATTGATTTGTGTAATGCTTACTAAGAAATGCATTTTATGTAATATGGAGGACTGAAACACTGTGGCTACCTGAAATAATGTGGGCATATTAAAAGCAAGGCTGTAATGCTGGGGAAATGGGGAAAGCTCCTATGTGTTTCCTTGTTGCTGCTTGATGAGCTGGATCAAAGGAGAGATGTTGCCTGATTCATCCTTCAGAAACTGGAATCATAGTAGATAAAGAACACTCCTCCATTGCATTTATCTGATATTCTCCAGGACTTTTATGATGACAACAGCCATCTTTTTACCAAACCAACATAAGTTTTAAAATGTGATTTTCAATACCTCCTCTAGGTTTAGGTTCCTCAGATGAATTGCACATGGCTAGAAATGCTGGCATACAGCTTCATTGTGGTTACAATGTTGATGAAGTGTTGATATGATTTCATAAAGAAAAAAATCTTGAAACTCAGTCACATTTATTTTCAAGCTTCTGTTACACAGATAAAATAAAAGGGTAGATATTCATTAGATATGAAATGTCTGTTTTGGAAGTTGTGTTTTTGTGACTTTATTACTTGCAATATTCTGGATGTCTTCCCCCCAAAAAATAAATAAATAAATAAATAAATAAATAAATCAGATAGCAGCAAATTGAATTTATCAACATCCTAAGATAAGCATAGTTTTGTTGCAGCAGTTTGAACCCATAGCCATTGCTGAAGCAATTTGAGTGCGAAGACAACTCGGACGTTCACTTCTCTACTCTGAGGAGGGAAAAACACCAGGCAGCCTTGAGTTGTCTCACTGCTGGAATGTCTCCTTCCAACCTCCTATGAAACAGACCATAAACAGGATTTAACTCCAAAGAGGTACATTTATTCTTCAGTTGCAGTGTATACAAAGAAAACTATGTACATGCATATCCAGCACCAGCAGGAACAAAACAAAAACAATAATAAGAGAGTAATGGAAGAAGAAGAGAGAGCGAGCAAGTCCAGCCCACTACATGCTGTGTTTTATAGACACTTGCTATGAGGCCACAGAGTCTAGCCTCTTCTTGTGACGTGTAGTCATGTGAGTTGTAGTTCTCAAAACATGATGACCTAACCTGCTTACAACTTGTCTACGAGTTCTCAGACACATCCAGACTTTGGACTCTGTTACGTTGTTTTGTATCCCAGCTGCAGAAAACTTTCCCAGCTAACAAGCTGTAAGTGACCTGTAGTTCCCTTATTGTCACTTTCCCACATCTGTACATTTACACACAAGTTACATTTTCCAACATTCCAGCAGTGAGACATTCCAGCAGTGAGACATTCCAGCAGTGAGACATTCCAGCAGTGAGACAGCTCAAGGCTGCCTGATATTTTTCCCTCCTCAGCATAGAGAAGTGAACTTCCATGTTGTCTGCACACTCAAATTGCTTCAGCAATGGCTACAGGTCCAAACTGCTGTGACAAGTTTCCTGAGCAGTCCTAATTCTCCCTGTTATTTTGTTTTAATTTTCTCCCTGAAGTTATCTGTTGTAAGACATTGTCTCAGCAATGAAAGTGAAATTCCCTCTAGATCAGTGAACTTTAGTGATGTTTGGAAGAGTGGGGTGTAATTTGAATGTAAAGAATATAACATATTGAGACAAACTCTTGCAAGGCACTGAAATTAATCAAATATCTGAGATTTGTTCAAGAAGATTGATTAGAATTCATATTATTTGAGAATGAGTATCTGAATGGCTAATAAGGATACCATGGAACTAAGTCAGACCTGCACAACTTATAACTTACCAAGATGGAGGGTTCCTAATATGCCTGATATATACTGGATATTGTTGTCCATATAATACTCTTGAAAATGTGTCTTGGGTGCTAGCCCTGAAACTCCACTCATTATTCATATTTTCAAAAATAGTATCCTCTGTCAGAGTGTCTTTTCCCAAACACCATCACCTTTGTTTTATTATAATTGATGGCAAGCTTTTCTTTAGAACAAAAAAACCTCAAGTTTGGAAATTAACCTTCTCAAACCTATACGTGTAAGTGAAATCAAAACCGTATCATCAGCATATAACAGAATAGAGATCTTTTTTGACCCGAGTGTGGGTGGAAAAAATTCTAGGCCTGAGAGTGCTGGAATGATGTCATTCAAGTATGGATTAAAAAGTGATGGTGCTAGAAGACATCCTTGTTTGACTCCTTTATTAGTGGGGATAGGATCAGTTAATGAACCAGAGATACCAACTCTTATCCTTGCTGTTGTATTGGTGCAAACAATAAGAAACAATAAGTGATTATCTATATTAATATTGGCCAGTTTTTGCCATAACAAGTTTCTATCAATTGAATCAAAAGCTGCTGCTAAATCAATAAAAGCGACAAATAGGTGTTTTGTGGCACCCTCAATTTCTTGTTGAGCTAAGAAATAAAGAGTCAAGCAATGGTCGATAGTAGTCTGGCCTTCCCTGAATCCAAATTGTTCAGGGTAAATGGTCTGATTACTAGATTCCCATTCTTCTAATCTATTTAACAGATATTTACTGTATAGCTTAGAATCAACATCCAGAAGGCTTATAGGCCGATAGTTGTTGGAATCTTGCTTATCACCCTTCTTGTATATAGGGACAACTGCACTCTGTTTCCATCCTACTGGGATTATTCCTGTATTATTGATTTGGGTGGACATCTTAGCCAATATTGGAGCCCACCATTCAGAGAAGTTTTTAAATATTTCTGTGGGCATCATATTTTTTCCTGGGGCTTTATTCAATGCAAGGACTGCTATCAGCTTTTTTATCTTGGACTCTAAGACAGGGGGCCAGTAAGGCAAACAAGTAGTTTTTAAAGTGATAGAAGAATGATGCTCTACATGCATATCTCCATAAAGTTCACTAAAATGGCCATACCATTGCTGAGATGTAATGTGCCCGACAATAACCGGTCTGATCCTGTTCATGCTGGAAGCAGTGATATCCCAAAACTGCTTTTCATTTTTTTCTAAAACAGCTTGTGCTAATTGTTTCCATTGGGTTCTAATATATTCATCTTTTTTTCTGTTTTAGAAGTGCCTTGTAAGAAGTGCCTTGTAAGATGGCCTCATAGAAGCCAGGATGTCAGGGGAAATATTATCATTATTTCTAAGTACCTGTTGAGAGCAATCCATCAACGCTTTCCGAGCATTTCAGCATTCCAAGCCAAACCATCTATTAATTACTACTTTATTGGGATTAAATTGTCTGTTACTCACCAATTTGGGCTTAAGCTTTTGAATAATAATTTGAAAAACATATAAAATATCTGAATTGGGGTTTAGAATGGCTGATTGTAAGGCCTTAAAAGTAGTACTCTCCAACATCTGACGAATCGAGGTGCCCAAATTAATTGACCATCGTATTCTCTGTTCTCCCATATGGATTCCATTTAAATTTAAATTTTGGAGAATATCTGGAGAATAGAGTTAATGACAGTGGGAAATGATCACTTTCGGCTTGGTTAATAACTTCAAATTTACAAATATCAGGTACCAAGTTTGCAGATGCTATTATATAATCTATTGTACTTGCTCCCCTGTTGTTGATATAAGTATAAGAGCCCGATGTCAGGTCATAGTGAGTTCCATTAAGATATTGCAATACTTACCTGGCAGGGGAGACACCATGATCACTATCCTCTGTCCATTTATTTGGTGCTATTGCTGCTACAATTGGAACCTGTAGCATGCAGAAGAGAGAGAATGAGGGAATTGTTACTCTGCCAGCCAGTATCACTGTTGTTTTACCAGTGCACAAATATGTCCTGATATTGTAGAATGAATGAAGGGTTCCCTGGCAGTACGTGGGCTAGAGAATAGAAGGAAAGAAAAGTAAGAAGCTTTCCCCTGCCTCTGACAACTGGTATCCTCCAGAAAGTGGTCCTAAAACTCAAGAGAAGGAAGATCAACTGAACCTCTTTTGTGAGGGAGTTTCATAATCTAGGCACTAGTACTGAACAGGTCTGCTCCTACTTCCACATCAAGTATGAAGGTGGTAAAATACACAGCAGGGCCTCGGATGTGAATGAAGCACATGGGCAGGTAGAAGAAGGTGCTCCTTCAGATAGACCGATCCCAAACTATTTTGTTATTCATTATACTACAGTTGGGATAGTACCCAGAAGTGAACTAGAAACCTGTGCAAGTGAAACATAATAGGTATAACTATTCTGATAAATGAATGAACACCAGAAAAATAACCCTGGCAATTGTATTTTGCATCCACTTGAGTTTCTGAACACTTCACAAGGGCACACTCACACTGAACACTGTGCAGTAATCCAATCTGGATGTGATACTGCTGTGATTGATCCAGGAAAGGGCACAGTTGGCACATAAACCAAAGATGAGCAAATACTGGCTCATAAACTAAAGAGAAGAGTATATATCTGGCAGGAGAAATGATGGAGACATAACAAAGTGGCAGGAAGGAAGAATAGCTTGATATATTTGATGGCTGTGTTATAATAATGGTCCTTTTAATTGTAGATGTATTTTTCTGAAATAATGTATTTCAATATAACAAAACAATGATATTGCAGAAGAGGCTTTGGGGGAAAAGGTTCTACATGTACTCAGGCTAAGGTTTTACATATACTCAAGCTAATGGCAAATTAAAACCTTCCATTGAATCTGATTAATAATTGGCTCAGATCATTATATGAGTTGATTGACTGAGAATATTGTGATCCACTATGGAATTCATATAAATATAAAATGCTAGTTGGTAATGGCACATATTCACAGAACTTGTTGCTTATCTGAAAGATTGTTGAAATGCAAAATTAACATATTGAATACAAATGAGATAGGATTAGTCATCATTTGCACACCCTGAAAGGACAGACTCTCCCTTTGAATTAGAGGTATAAGTAGTGCTGTTCTGAAATCTGTCCTCCATTTTCCCAGAAGTTTTCTTTTTACGTGAAAAAGACCTCAGTAGTCTGCTTTATTCTCAAGATATTCAAATATTATTTCAAATGTTTTGTGCAGTATTTGTATGCATTTCTTTTATTAGTATGAAATATTTAACTGCATTCTGCCCCCACCCTTTCTATAACATATAACTCTATTGCTCTGTAGTCTCCCTAGCTATTTGTGCTTCCTGATCTAAAAATAAATAAATAAAAAGAGTTCAATGAGGAAGGGGGAATTATTTCATGAGGTCTTATTCTAAGACAGAGGTACACAACTCCCTGTGGGACAAGTGGCAATGTTTGCCTCCACAACTTGCTCAGGGTTTGCATTACTGTGTCTGAGTGCACCAAGGCTTGCTCTCCTCTTCTTCTTCTTCTTCTTCTTCTTCTTCTTCTTCTTCTTCTTCTTCTTTTGCCACTTTTTGACAATTTCAGCCATGTGTGTATGTTTGGGTGCCCCATGGGACCCATGAGTTGTATTTTCCCACCCATGATCTAGGTATAATGGGAATGTGGGAAATCAGGGAGGCTGTAAAGGATTAGAGAGATCATTATGCTGTGCAAGATTAGAGTGATGATTATGCTGTGCAGCTTCTTGGTAACTACAGTAAGTGATACACACACAAACATACACACATACATATACTTTTAGAGCATTTTCAAAAATCTATCTGTCTATCTACCTATCATTTCAAGACTAGTCTTGAATAACAATAGAAAAAATGTTATTTCCCCCCAATCTAGGGTGCTTAACCTCTTAAGGAACTGTTCTGCCTTGAACCTGTTCTGTCTGAATGTGCTGGAGCAGATCCAGGCTTTTGCTGACTGGAACTCATGGACATCTCTCATTTGTAGGGTCATCATAAGTCAAAGGTGACTTGACAACCAGTAATGATAATAACTAAAACCCCTTGAGCTACCCTGAGAACCATAATTACTGCTCTCTACTTATGAAGGATAAAAGGTAATCCAAGAAAGAATAACAACATTAAGTTTTATTTTCATTTTTTTAACAGTCTACTGATTTACAAAAAAATACCTTAACAAAACCAAATAATTGCTTTCATAAAATTACTAAAAATGAGATGATAATATTAATATGAAGCTAGAATGTTTTTTCATGAGTTGCACAGGCCTAACTGGTAAACAATAAACCATCTGAAACTCTACACCTTGCCAGAGGTGGTTAGTGGCTCCAGAATTGTAAGACAGGGAATCCACCTTCACTTTTAATGGTGGCTCTTCAGTTTTGGGGGCAGCTTCAGCACAGCTACTCTGAGTTGAATATGAGCTTTCCAGGTGATTTTCACATCTATTCCCCACATAGATTCAGAAGCTGGATAGCTCCCATGCAACCTAGAACAGTTGCAGTAGAGCAAAACCATTCAAATCCAAGAGCTACTGTTAAAGTGGAGTCTGGATTTCCCATTCACAGTTCTGGGACCACCAGCAGTGTCTAAACCCTAGAATTATTGCATCATTGAGTTAGGAACACACTGCCCATTGCCACTAGAGCATACTGAAATTCATGAGGAAGGACCAGTCCGTTGTTTGCCTTGGCATTACTGGTGACCACTGTAGAATAAGGCAGTCCTACAATGATCTATTGCTGAAAGAGGATGAAAATTTTTAGAACTTTGGCAGAGAGAATTGGATTTTCATCGTCAGCATTTTGGCAAATGGTTACCAAGTTAGATTCCTAAAAATCTGATTTCAATATATTATCTCTGTTTTCACAGTGAACTGTACTTTCCCAATGATAGTGCTTTTGATGATTTGATGCTTCTACAGAGGCCATTATTGACTCCAAGGCAAGAGGTAAAGCAAAAGGTGAAAGGATGATGAAGGTGCAGCAGTGAATGCAAAGGAAGGAGACATTACATATGACAATGTAAAATGAGCTGGATGGAAACAAACCAGATATCAAAGGGAGTATCTTTTTGTGTTGCTAATGGAATTTAAATCTTATTTCCTGGGCTTTAAGAATCTCTCATTATCCACATGGCCAGAAGAAGGAGGGGCCTGCCTGTATGAATACCTCTCTATACCATCTGAACTGTGAACAACCACAACAGTTTGACAAAAGGCAGACCTATGCCTAACATCATCATTTTTTCCTCCTTTATATTTTTAGCACCTTTGCCTGCTGAAGAAGCCAGTGGAGCTTTGAAAACTTGCAACATGTCTATTGTGCATTTTGGCTGCCCCAATAAAAGATATCACTATTTTGTGAATTTTGGATGTTATTGTACTTTACTAACATTACTACCCCTGGATATAATGAGCTGGATGGAAGAAAGGAAGAATGAGAAGTGCATCAGGTGGGGTCAAGAGAAGGGACGTGTGACCACATAATGTGAGGGGAGAGAAAGCAAAGGATAGACGTAAAAGCTGCAAATGATGGAACAAAGGAGATTATCACACTTACTTTTTTTGCCTGATTCGGGCACAGGATGGGATCGAGCTTGAATGGGGGAAAACGGGTGTCATTGCACCCAAAAAAAGGGCACCGATGCAACTGGCTGACCAATACTTGTTTATGAGCTGCACTTAGCCAGCTAATTTTCAAGGACAGGGAGGCTCTAACCTTGCAAGATCAGCAGGATAAGCACAGCTTAGGGACAGGTGGTGGTCAGCCAGTGGCATCGGTGGCATTTTTGTGTGTGATAACACCTCTCCCCCCCCCCCCCCCCCATTCAAGCCTGCTCCTGTCCCATGCCTGGATTGGGCAAAAAAGTAAGTGCATAATCTCCTACGTCAAAGCAAAGGCGGTGATGGGGGAATGCTAGAGAGGGTGCAAGAAGAAACAAAGATAGGTTTGAGGGAATAGAAAGGGCAAAGTAAGGAGTAACACAAGGTAAGGGAAGGAGGGAAGGGGAGGTGGAAGATACAAACAGCAAAGTGCAGGAAGTGAAGGGGAGAACATGGCAAAGAGGGGCAAGGAAAAGAAAGAGATGCAGCTGTAGTGTAAGGGCAGAAAACATTGTGAAGACATAAGGTGAATCAAGAAAGAGGAAAGGAGGGGGGAAAGAGTGAGAAATGCATTGGGATGATGCAAGAAAAAAGAGATCAAATAATCCAAAACCATTTCAAATCATCTTGTGTTATCTTAAGCCCAATGCCTTACAGTGGTGTTACACATTGTGCAGTGACTTATCAAGTGAACAGGAAACACTGAAGCAGAGAAAGGTTCAAGGATAATATATTCAAGGAAAATCCTCTCTTACTTCCTGGGAAAATACACATGGACACACATTGTGTCTTCATTCCACTGAAGATATAGGAATTATATAATTCAAAGTATAATTTGTCATTATAAAAAGCAATGGATGTCCACACACCTCTGCAATGTTCTTCCTTTGTCCTGAGCATTTTGAAGAAAGCTTTAAAACTGTCTGAATAATCAGAAATGCAACTGATTTGTCTCTCATTTACAGTCTCCTCACATCTAAGGCATTTTCCTTTTAAACATATCAAAGAGAATTTTTGCATTTTTAAAAGACTTAAAACTCTTTGTAAATTGAGTGGGCTTTTTCAATGGATAGTTCCTTCTTCCCACTCCTGCCACTGGCTATTTATACCATCTATAGGCTGAATTCCCAACATTTGGTCAAAAATAAGCCTCATTTCTTCATGCTTCCTCCTGTGAGAAAATTTTAGTTCTTGAACCATTATGATTCTAAGTGCATTTGCAAAAGAATACAAAAGCTATAAAACTCATGGGGGATTTTTTTAAAAAAGAAAAACAACATAATTTAAAATGTTTGAAATGCCATTTAAAAAAAAGCCAAAGATCACAAAAGATTTGAAAATAATTGAGTTTATGAAGCTCAGTTCCCTACAGGAAATGCATAGAAACATTAGTGAGATTTTAACAGGGTGTAGATTATATTATAACTGGTCATTATCATGCATACAAGAAGATCTACTTGTCACATAAAAGTATTTTTTTTTAAATCTGCTTTTTCCTGGACCTCTAGTATGCTGATTAATCTTTCTTGAAGCATGAGTAACATGTAGAACCAGTTCTACCATTAGGTAGGAATGAGACAAACATTTGTGATGACAAATCATGGGAGACAGTGGTGGTAATATTCAGTTGTTGCTCTTGACCCTTGAAAATGTTCCTTACTGTCTGAAAACAGAGCTTTGTATGTTACACTGTAATGAATGAGTGGGTTCCGAGTTGACTGTATGGTCCCAAACCAGAGAACCCATGCAATGCATTGATATGGGAAGGATTTGGACACTGAAAGCAAGAAATTAAAAGGAATGTAGAATTGGCCGGAGTAGATGGAGTTTGCAAAATAAGGAGGAAACAAGAAGGAATTTGTACAAACAAGGTGTGCTGGACACTCCGAGCTACATCAACTGATAAGAACTTGGAGTGATGGTTCAGGATGTTCTAATATCAACAAAGACCAAGGAAAAACATGTTTTCATCAAAAGAAAAATGAACAAGGTATAAAAGAAGTGGTCTACCAGCCTCACTTTGTTGGCACCTACCTGGGCAAGGTGTCATTCCAATCTTCATGGATGCCTGATCAACATTCAATGGAGGACCTTTGTGAGTATGTCTGAGTGAATGTGTGTGTGAATGAGCTCTTGATACTTAAAATGATTGTCTTATTTGTTATTTGTTATTTCTTATTGTCTTATTTCTTATTGTTTCATCCATATGTCTTAATAAATGTTACATGCATAGTGTCTGAACCCAGATCTGGTTTCCCATGTGTCTATATTGAAAATCCTATAGTCTAGGATGGCTAGTTTTCTCTCTGGATCAAAAGAACAACAGAGAACCTCAGTTCATGACAACACAACCTATGAAGCCATTTCCTTCCCCTGCTGCCACATCCTATGCTAGCCTACAATCTTTGAGTTCAGTGGAGGAAACTGTACTTTGCCAGTAATACAATAATTTGCAACAACCACTCCAGTTTGATTCTGTAAATGGAAAAGGGACAGAATGTGATTGTCTCTTTTCCTTCAAGCAGCAAAATGTCCTGGAACAGCACTGGATATATGGGCTGGCGAGACTTGGCATGCAAGAGGGATGTCAAGATAAGTCCTTATGTGCACACTAATGGTCAAGAACATTGCAGTATGACCCCAAAATATGTTCCTAGGTGATGGGCAGCACTAATTCAGGCAAATATTCATTGGATATTCCTATAGATACCACTTCTTGTGAGCATAACTCTGCACATGTGCAAAGCTGCCTATGTGGAATAGAATGAGGTTGACAATAACCTTTACTATTATGGTTTTATTATTTATAATTTTTTATTTTTTATTTTTTTGAAATGACACACATTTTAATTCTTTTTTATTATTAAAGAATTTATTACACATTAAAAAGAACAAGGAATAAATCATATATGTCCTCGTTCTAGACAATAAACAACAAAAGTATACACTATAAATTGATAAAGCAGTTTAGATCAAATTAATCGGTTGTTCAATCAAATTAGTCTTCAATCTTCTATCAATTAGTTCCTCCCTTTTTATTAAACAAATAAACTTCTTTGATTTAACATTTGTCTTATATGTTTATTACCGCTACTTTATATTGTTTCCCTATTATTTCTGTTATTTTCTATATAACTTCAGTATATTAATAGCTCTATTATTTCACTTGCCTATTACTTTCATTGAGACAAGAAATTATCTTGTAAGTGTATGCTATGAATTATAAATTAATATAATTATTTCTATCATCTACCACAATAATTCCTTACTATCTCCCAATCCTTTTCAGTTTTCTCTTCTTCCTTTCCATGGATGATTCTTGTGAGATGGTCCATTTCCATCATGTCATAGAATTTTAACAACCACTCATCTGTGATTGGAAGAGTATTTGATTTCCAATATTGGGCCAAGAGTATCTTTCCAGCAGTAGTCATGTAGAGAATTTTATTCCAGTGTAGGGTTTCAATTTTCTTTGGAAGTTTATTCGTCATATGTAAAAGATAGATCTCAGTTAATTTATCAAATTTCATTCCAATTATCTCGGTTATTGCAGAGTGGATTCGGTTCCAGAATTTCCTTATTTTGGGACAGTCCCACCAAACATGGTACCATGTCCCTTTTGCCTTTAAACATTTCTAGAATAAATTGTTCTTCCCTCTGTGCATTTTAGCAATCTTAGCTAGAGTAAAATGCCACCTGAATTCCATTTTTTTGTAATTTTTGTGAAGATTTTGACAACATGTAAATTTCAGTGTTTTTTTCCTGATGTATCGCCAGCTTTCCAAATCAATAATTTTGCTGATGTCTTTGGCCCACTGAATCACAGCGTCCTTTATAATGTCTTGCTCCACCTTTCTTTGTAGCAGAATTTTGTATATCTTAAATGTTAGTTTCTGATTTTTCTTCAATAGTATGTTATCTAAATAGTTTTTCTCAATTTCAAAATTTTCCGAGTTTACATCAAGATTAAATCTATTAGAGAGTTGATTATAAAGAAACTAGTGTTTTTGTATCTCCATGGGCTTTATTTCTTGTATGTTCTTAAGACTGTAGTTGTTCATGTTATTTTTTATTAACAAGTCCTCATATCTTAACCATTTGGATATTTGTGTTTGGTTAAAAAACTCCTCATGGGGGGGAGATTCATCCAGGGATTTTCCTACAAAATAATTGTTTTATTTTTTAACCAGGTTGTCAAGATGGCCTTTCTTACAAAATGATGTTCAAAGTGTCTGTTTACTTTATGTTTCTCATACCATATATATGTGTGCCAACCAAAGCAAATGTTGAATCCCTCCAGAGCAAGCAGTTTATTGTTATTTAATTTTATCCAATCTTTTATCCAGATCAGGCTATTTGCTTGAAAATATAATTGGAGATCAGGTAAATTACAGCCATACTTTAATTATTAACAATTATTTATAATTATTTAAGAGGGGAGATGGTACTTGAATCCCAGTTGGGATGGGGAAGAGGAGACAGGGTGACAAGTATCAGAGAGACAGGCCATCTTTTATTGATTTGGGGGAGGGGTGGTAATGACGCAAAGCAGGTCAAATGAATCACTTTCACCAGAATCAGATCTACTTATCTCTTCCTTTACATCACCTTACGTCCTACTGCCACTTGTGGACAAGGGTCCATCCTGCTCCCACTGCTGAGAAAAAAAACCCAGTTTTGCAAAGCATTGGTACATTCATAATAAATGAGTATCTGGCATCCAGCTAGTCTACAACCTCTTGCTTCATCATCTTTAGCTGAGGCTATTCAATGGTGAGAGGAGAAATACTGTGCATCCAAGAACTCATGGGACTGAGTTTAGACAGACTCTTTCTTCCCTTTTGAATACATTATATAATGCCTTGGCCCCCAAATGGCATTTTTGCTGTGGATTGGAGAAATATGAGGCAAACTCTAGAGAGCTATGAAGACATCTATTTCATGGGTTAATCTGCTGTTACCTTTTTTTTTATTTTATTTTTTACAGTCTGACCACAACTTTCTCCTTGCATACAGGAGTCCTTCCCCATGAAGTAGTGTCATTGTAATTTATGATGTTCTTTTTGGGAGGTGGGACACAATCCAGAAAGTATTTTCTACCCATATTCCCATCAATATTTCTACTCTGTTTCAGTTTCCCTCTCTGTCGTGCTCCCAACTCCAAAATAGCAAGCAAGCATTCTGGTTTGGTTTTTTGAGGAGAGACAGTTAATTCTTTTCTCCACATCCCCAGCTGTTCCCTTTTTCCTTTCAAATTTTCCTGGTTGTGAGTATAATTAATAGTGTTGCCCATGCTTGTCTTCTTCTGTTTTATGGAACATTGTAACAGGATCCATCCAGAGGATAATTTTGGCAGCATCAGTGACACACCTGACTGTGATCTGTCAAAGTTGGTCCAATTGATAACAGAACGGAACAGGTAAATGAAGAGAGAACGAGTTGGGCTCCAAGGATTATTCATAGCTACTCTTCCCAAAAGCCTCTAAATATGAACTGGCTCAGATATTACCTGGCTCATGGATCAATTGAATTGAAGATGGTTGATTATCTTGTTTTAGGACTACATGTGTATGGCACTGTAATACAGTAGACCATTGGTATTGCTGGAGTTTGGTTCCAGAACCCTCCATAGATTCCAAAATCCATGGATGTTCAAGTCCAATTAAATACAATGACATAGTAAAATGGTGTCTCTTGTATAAAACTGCAGAATCAAGGTTCACTTTTTTCAAATAGATAGATAGATAGATAGATAGATATTTTCAAGCTGTGGATGGTTGAATCTGTGGATAAAGAATCCGTGGATACAGAGGGCTAACTATTGTGATGTCTCTTCCACACTACACAATTATAAGATTGTGATTCCACTTTAGCTGCCATGGTTCTATCCTATGGAATCCTGAGATCTATAGTTTGGTGAGATATTTAGATATTCATATGTACCAGAGGCTGTAGTTGAATGCTATCATATTTAGAAGGACTGTATTTGATCCTAGATACTGACTTCTTTGAAGTAATGGATTAGGCAGTGCTGCATTAATGCTGTAGAACAGGGCCTGAGTTCACCCTTTTGTTGTAGAATTTCCTACTGCTGTAACTAGAACATTTAGATTTTTAAAAAAGCTAGTCTAAAATATTTGTTCATATTTTTCTTTGACTTATAATGTTTGGTCTGAAAGCATGCTTAATTTACATTAAACAATTGGTTGCAGATGAAATCAATGGAGGATGTGTAATTTGTTTAAAATTTCACAGGAAGTCAGAGTTCTAAATATTCTAAAGACACTGGAACCTCTCTGATCTTGGAGGCTTTGGTTGATACTTGGACGAGAAACCACCAACATTTACTTAGTGCTATGAGGAAAGAACTGACAATATCACCTCTGAGTATGCCTTCCCTATGAAAACTGAACAAAATTAATGGGGTCAGCATAAATTGACAGATGACCTGGGCTGCATCCACACTGCAGAAATAATCCAGGTTGACACCATTCTAACTATCATGGCTCAATGCTATGGAATTCTAGAAATGGTAGTTTGTTGTAGTATGAAAGCTCCCTGACAAAGAAGGCTAAATGTCTCAGAAAACTACAATTCCCAGAATTCCATAGCATTGAGTCAAAGCAGTTAACATGGTGTCAACCTGGATTATTTCTGAATGCACATTATTGTTTGCATTACACACACACACACACACACACACACTTAATATAATAATATGTATGTGTGTGTGTGCGTGCACACACACATTATTTCTCAAAACAGCCTTGAATGCACTTGCACACACAGCAGCATCAATCAGCATTTTTCTTTGGATATTTTCATTAACATCAGTCAGATTGTGCACACACACTGAGTTAAACATGAGGCAGATGATTTTTCTGCCTCCCCCCATTTCACCCTTTTACAAAGCATTATTCAGGATTGTGTGTTCCTATCAAAACAAAACAATTAAAATTCATTATGGAAACTGAGTGCAGACTATTGTGTACTTTTTGAACTGAAGACGTCAGGGTTTTGTTTTGTTTTGTTTTGTTCTGTTTTTTAAAAAGCCTTTTGGAGCATTTATGTAACTATGGATGGAGTGCCTTGTGGGGCTTTTTAATCACTTGCTTGTCTGGGTCTCAGTCAGGTTTTTAATTATAACTTAACAAACTTTGTGCTTTTTTATTATTTTTTATTATTTTGAAAAGAACTATACCAGTATTAAAAACACAAGCACATGGATTTCTATAATGGAAAATTCTCCCTCAATAACAGGGGTAGGCAACCTTTCCCCTTTAAGGGCCAAGGGACTTCAGCTCCCAGAAGCCTCAGCCATGTTGGCCAATAGTCCCATGTTGGCCAATAGCTCCTGGGATTCTGGGAGCTGAAGTCCCTTGGCCCTTAAAGGGGAAAGGTTGCCTACCCCTGCTCAATAACATTCACATCCTTCATTCACCCATCTCTTTCTTCCCCTTTAACCTCCTTCCCCCCCCTCTCTTCCCATTCACCTTCCCCTCCACCCTTCTCGCATTCCCACCTTACTTTACTTCCTACCTTCTATCCTTCTAATCACTTCCACATGCCATAATTACCTCCCAATCTTCTTTACTAACCCCTAATTATAGAATTCCTATGTCATTAATCTAATACCCTATTCTCACTTCCACCATCCACTAACTATTGTATCACTTATGACTTTATTATATATACATTATCACATTAAGAAGCTTATTGAATAACAAGTTAAACCAGCTTACCTGAGCCAGCATAACATTTAAAACAGGCAGCATCCTGATTTTAATACAAGGATGTAGCCAGAGAAATCACTGCCCGGGTGCAACCCAGATCCATCCCTGCGCCCAGGGACACACATTGTGGCTTTTTTTCAAAGCCAAGAGGTTTCTGGCTTAAGGAAATGGCCACCGGAGCATCCCTAGGAGCGGCGATGGACCTAGGTTGCACCCAGGTGGCAATTTCAGTGTCTAAATCCTTGTGATAAAATCAGGATGCCACCCGTTTTAAATTTTAAGCCTGCTCAGGTAAGCTGATTTAACTTGTTATGCGATAGTCTTCTAAATTTCACCAATCATTTTGTAACATATTTTGCATTTAATCATGAAAAAGCTTACTCTACAATATAATCAATTTAACAAATGAAGTAATTGTCTATATTCTCTCTACCTTATATACTAATAACAGCAATTTCTCCCCATTGTTCCTTTATATATTTTCTTACCAAGTCCCATTCCATTTCAAATTCCTCCATTGAATTAACATTGATCATACTTGTTAATTTGTCTGCTTCCATTATATCATACAGTTGTAACATCCAATCCTTTATATCCAAAGTAGATTTTGCTTTCCATTTGTACACAAAACTAATTCTTGCCCATGACATCATATAAAATAAGATTTTACCAAATTTCCTTTTTATTTCCCCTTCATACATTCCCAGTAGTAAATATTCTGGTTTCAATTCTAAATTTAATATCTTATTAATAGTTTAATATACATCCCCATTCACAAAAAAGGAGACACAAGAGACTGTAGCAACAGGACTATAGCACTAATCTCTCATGCAAGCAAAATTATGCTCAAAATACTGCAACATAGACTCCAGCCACACATGGAGAGAGAAATCCCAGAGGTGCAAGCAGGGTTCAAGAAAGGAAGAGGCACCAGGGATCACATTGCAAATATACACACCAGGGAATTCCAAAAGAAAATCAGCATGTGCTTTATAGACTATAGCAAAGCCTTTGACTGCATAGATCATGAAAGGCTATGGAACACCCTTAAAGACATGGGAGTTCAAACACATCTGATAGTGCTAATGAGGAATCTGTACTCAGGACAAGAGGCTACTGTCAGGACAGAACACAGAGAAACAGAATGGTTCCCAATTGGCAAAGGAGCCAGCCAAGGCTGTATTCTATCACCTTACCTATTCAACTTATATGCAAAACATATTATAAGGAAAGCAGGCTTGGACATGAAAGAGAGAGGAATGAAAATCGGAGGAAGAAATATCTGTCAGAAATTAGTGGATGGGATTTAGAGTCAGATGTGGAAATGTACAAGATGTATGGGGAAACTTTCCTGTGAGAAAGGCTTGGAGGGAAAGATAGGCCAGACAAACACCAGATGTCTCACCAGACATAAACAGGACACCAGAGAGGGGATAAATAACAAGGTGTTTTAGGAAAGAAGAAATAATTGACCATAAACACATGACGTCAGCATGTTGACACTTCGCAGATCACATGGGCATTGACACAGACCTTTTTGTCACTATTCTCTTCAAACCCTGAAGGCTGCTCCAATGTATTTTATGAAGGAGCATGCAGAATGTGCAGTGGTGGGAAATGTACCTTTGCATTCCAACTGTGTTCACTATTTTCATAGATTGTTTGGGCATGCAAATTTTAATAGCTTGGATAAGCTGAGGGAATTGTGTCCAGATTTGAAAATGCCACCATGCCAGAATCACTTAAAATGTTCTGTTTGCAATTAAGTAAAAATGAGAGCATTTCCAGTAGCAAAGCAAAGCAAACGGATTGCTGAAAGACCATTTCAATTTGTTCACGCAGACGTGGCACAAGCACATTGTGAGTCACTAGGTGGCAGCAAATACTTTTTAGTAGTAGTAGATTGCTTTTCAAGATTTTCTTTTGTGAGATTGTTGAAAAACAAGGGAGACGCTGCTGAGAGTTTTTAAAACTGGGTGAATATGGTTGAGCAAGAATTTGATTATAAACTGGGGTCTTTAGTAACAGACTGGGGAGAAGAGTTCTTATCTCACAGTTTGGCTAACTGGATGAGAAAGAAGGGAATTAGGCATGAGACAACCAACCCAGCTGTTCTGTCTGAGGATGGGTTGGCAGAGAGAAAGATTGGAAGTCTAAAACAAATGAAAGACTGCATGATTTTGGATGCAGGCGTACCAGAAAGTTTCTGGGAAGAAGCAATACAAACTGCCAACCATACGTCAAACAGGATTTATAACTCAGCAATTAAAGATGTGCCATACAGGTTGTTGCATGGGAGAACTCCAAATCACAAATACCTGAGAATTTTTGGGCAGTATGCAAATGTGCTCATACCAGCATGTTTCAGTAAAAAGAGTGAGCCCAAAAGTCGCAGGTTGATGTTTGTGGGCTACTCAGTTAACAGTTACAGGTTTCACTGGGGGAAAATGAGATTTTGATGTCAAGGAGTGCAAATTTTGAAAAAAACATTCCGGGTGGGATAGATTACACTCAAACAAGGAGGTTTTTCAGAGATTAGGACAGACTGGCACAAACATCAGAAATGGAGGGTTACACTTAAATATGAGACTTCATCTGACAGTGACAGGAACACAGCAGACGAATCTACTCAAACATGACCTACCACCAGTAGAATGACAGAAGTGAAGAGACATAGAGAGAGGGAAGAACACACGAGTTCTGACACAGAGGATGAGAGAGGGAGAATGGTAAATTTCATTCCAAGACTAACCCAAAGACTATGTAAAGCTCCAGACAGGTTTGTGGTTCAAGAGACAAGGGTTTGTGCTGTGAATGAAGAGCCTCAGAGTTTTGAGGAGTTACAAGATTTTCCTGTTGAGGAAAAGGAATGGTGGTATGGTGCTATGGTGCAAGAATTTGGTTGTTTGGTAGATAAAGAGGTTTTTAAAGTGGTAGAGAAACCAAAAGATCAGAAAGTGATTGGTTGTAAGTGGGTATACAAAAAGAAAGAGATACCAGATGGTAGTCTCAAACACAAAGCTAGATTTATAGCAAAGGGATTTGCACAACAGCAATTTGAAAGTTATGATAAGACTTTTTCACCTACATCCAAGCCAGAGAGCTTGAGATTAGTTTTGGCGTTGGCAGCCAGGAGGGGTCAAGTGGTGCAGCATTTTAACTTTGAGACTGCTTATTTAAATGCTTGTTTGGATGAACAGGTTTTCATGGAGCAACCTTCAGGGTTTGAAGAGAATAGTGACAGAAAGGTGTACAGATTGAGAAAAGCATTGTATGGATTAAAACAAAGTGTCAGGAGTTGGAATTTGTGCATACATGAAGAATTGGTCAAACTGGGTTACACAAGGAGCATTGCAGATGCTTGTGTTTACACCAAGGGTGATGTAGTTTTGGTGATCTATGTTGATGATTTATGCGTGGCTGCTAAATCACAAGGGGAGATTCAGGCAGTCAGGAAAGAGTTGTCTAGAATTTTTTAAAAAAAGATTTAGGTCCTTTGAGGTCATATCTTGGTATAGAAGTGGAATGGACTGACAATGGAGGTTGTTTATTAAGTCAGAGGAACAAAATAGAGAGACTGATAGAGAAGTGTGGTTTGCAGAGTGCAAAAGTTGTAAAAAGCCCAATGTCAGTGAGATTTGTTGGAGGAGAAACAACAAAGAATTTTGAAGACCCAGACTTGTACAGGAGTGTTGTTGGGAGATTGTTATTTGTTGCAAACAACATCAGACCTGATAATTCTTTTGCAATTAGTGTACTCACTAGGAGAACAAATTGTCCCAAAGTAGAGGATTGGACTGATTTAAAATATTTGGTGAGGTACCTGAAAGGTAGCCTGGACAGAAACCTGGTGATTAGAAACAGTGAAGTTGATTTAGAATGTTTTGTGGATAGCTCTTTTGCTTCAGAGCTACATGACAAAAATTCAGTAACTGGACTATTAATTAAATATAGTGAAAGTCCAGTAATTTGGAGAAGTAGAAAACAAAATCATGTTGCATTAAGTACCAGTGAAGCTGAATTTGCAGCTTTAAATGAGATTGTCAATGAGATGCAATGGATTGAACAATTGTTAAGAGATCTTGGACAAGATTGTGGAAAACCGATAGAGATTTATGAGGACTCACAGTGGTGCATAGCAATGGCGGAGATGGAGAATTTGAAATCTAGAACTAAGTATGTTGGTGTGAGATACCAAAATGTCCAGGAGTTAGTGCAGAAAGGAGTTGCAAGATTCCAATACATTGAGTCAGAAAGAAACATTGCAGACATTTTTACCAAGGCATTGACTGTGAAGAGGCATGAGAGAATGACAAATTTAATGGGTATGACACCATCGGTAACATACATCTTTACATTATGGAGGAGCTTGTCAAAAATTAGTGGATGGGATTTAGAGTCAGATGTGGAAATGTACAAGATGTATGGGAAAACTTTACTGTGAGAAAGGCTTGGAGGGAAAGACAGCCCAGACACACTAGATGTCTCACCAGACATAAACAGGACACCAGAGAGGGGATAAACAACAAGGTGTTTGGGGAAAGAAGAAAGAACTGATCATAAACACATGATGTCAGCATGTTGACACTTCGCAGGTCACATGGGCATTGATATAGACACCAGGGGATAGACCAAGGGTCTCGGAAATTGAGTCACATCCAATCAACAAACAGGGATATCCCAAGTGGGTGGAAGCTTGGGGGGGAGACAAAATCCTTTGTGTGAACATTGAGAGAGAGAGCTGGGAGGTGTTGGTGTTTCATCTGGCTAACACTGTGTGGTGTTGCAAGGAACTGTTGTGCAAATAACTGAGGATTGTAAATTAGATTAATAGTTGTAGCAATAAAGCTTCATATTATTTGCTTACAATTGGAGTGGTTTCTGACTGCTAGACAGCTGGAGAGCTGAGGCAGGGGATTCAACTGGTTTCCAGATGGGAAGAAAAGTCTGGAGGCATGCAGGAGAAGAGTCAGCTTTTCCTGTCAACTCTGCTGCATGGTAAACACTACTGCAACACACATCATCCACCATACTGACAATATCAACAATCTATGTTGATGACACCATAATACTAGCAGAAAACTTCACAGTCCTGGAACAACTACTAAGGAAGATCAAAGAAGACAGTTCAAAGGCAGTCTTACTGTTGAACATAAAGAAAACAAAAGTAATGATCACAGAGTACTTACACACATTCAAACTAGAAAATGAGGAAATAGAAATAGTAAAAAAAGTTATCATATCTGGGATCAAATATTGATTGGAATGAGGACTGCAGTCAGGAAATCAGGAGAAGATTAAGAATGGGGAGGGTGGCTATGAAAGAACTAGAAAAGATCCTAAAATGTAAAGACATACAATTCAACACAAAAGTGAGAATCATGCAAGCCATTGTATTCCCTATTATCATGTATGGATGCGAGAGCTGGACAGTTAAGAAAGAAGATAGGAGGAAAATAAATGCATTTGAGATGTGGCACTGGAGAAGAGTGCTGAGGATTCTATGGAAAGCCAAAAGGACAAACAAATGGGTCCTAGAACAGATCAAGCTACAGATATCCCTAGAAGCCAAGATAACAAGACTTAGACTGTTGTACTTTTGACACATCATGAGAAGGCATGAATCGTTGGAAAAGACAATGATGTTAGGAAAGGTGGAGGGAAAGAGAAAGAGAGGAAGGCCACATGCTAGATTGATGGACTTTATTAAAGAGACCACAAATAAGAATTTGCAGATGCTGGGCAGAGCAGTAGAAGATGGAGCCCCCCGGAGATATCTCATCAATAAAGTCGCCATGGGTCAAGACCGACATGAAAGCAGTTAACAACAAAATCAGCAGCAGTAGCAACAACAACAAAATCAATTTTCAATATTGCTTTGCCTTCGTGCAAGTCCACCAGCAGTGGTAATATGAATCTGGAGCTTTCCTACTCTTCCAGAATAAATTATCAGTTTTTTAAAAAATACATTTTAGCTATTTTAACAGGTGTGAGATGCCACTGAAGGTACATCTTCTACCAGTTTTCTTTTAGACTTTCAGTGGCTTTATATTTCAGATCTTTATTTCATATCCTTTCTCAATGGTCCAATTGGATTTGGTGACCCACATCTTGTGCCCAACTAATCATTGTTTCTTTGATGACCTCCTCCTCTGTATCCCATCTGAGTAAAATATCATAACATTTTCCAATCAAATCTTTTTTGTTTTGTTTTATCCTTATTTAATATATTATCCAATTCTGAGTCTCTACTCATTCTCCCAAAGTTTTTAATATCCTTTTTAGCTTGTTCATAGATTTGTCTATATTCAAATCAACCAAAGTTTACAGACTTCTGCTGCTAAATCCTCCTGTGTTTTAATTTTTGTTTCTTTGCCTTGTATTATGAGAATGTCTTTATAGTTACACCATCTTCCTTCTCTATGTATTTCTTTTCCATACAAAGCTTTGTGAGGTGAAACCCAACTTGGTATGCCCCTTATAATTCTTTTTTTAATGTTTTTTTTTCCAGATATATAAAATGGATCATCTTATGCAGTGGTTATTTACTAGACTATTTGATTTTTCCATATCGTAAATCAAATATGCATGGAACCCAAACTTCAGGCCCTCTCCTTCTATTTCTAAAAGTCTTCTATCTTTTTAATAATACCAGTCTTTTAACCAGGATCGACAACATGCTTCATAATATAGTTTAAGATCTGGGACCACTAAAAAAACCCTCTCTTTCACGTCTTGTATGACTTTCGTTCTTACCCTTGCTTTTTTACCCTGCCAAATGAATTTCATTATATCACTTTGCCAATTTTTTATCACTTTGTTTACTATTATAATCAGGATTGTCTGGAAAAGAAACAGTATTCTTGTAATACTACCATTTTAATCACTGCAATTCTACCCATAAATGATAATTGAACTTTACACCAATTCACTAAATCTTTTTTTTTACTTCATTCCATAATTTACTATAATTGTTATCAAATAATTAATTTGTTTTATTTTACAAATATACTCCAAGGTATTTCAGTAATTTTTTAACTTCTATTCTTGTCTCATTTTCCAATTTCATTTTATCTTTTTGGTCCAAATTTTTCGTAATGATAGCAAACTTACCCAAAATTAATTTTACATCCTGTTATTTTCCCAAACAATTCCAATACTTCTATAATATGTTTAGCACTCATCAATAGATTGTCTAAATTTATAATCAAATCTTCAGAGAAGGCTTGGATTTTATAGTTCAATTTCTTTAAGTTGATTCCTCTCAGACCCTTATCTCTTTTAATCTTTCTTACCAAAGTCTCAATTACCACTAAGAATACTAATAGGGACAAAGGGCACCCTTGTTTTATCCCTTTACCAATTCCCAACAACTGAGTTTTCTCTCCATTTGGGCCTTCGGATCTCTATAGATTTCTCAAATCCACTTCATAAAATTTGTGCCTATATTCATTTTTATCATTATATCTAATAAAATATTCTAAATGAGAGAGTGAAAAGCTTTCTCTAAATTGAGGAAGAATAGTCCTGCTTGTTTCTCAATGTGCTTGTCATAATATTCTATAATATTTAGTACATACCTTAAATTGTCTTTTAGCTGTCTACCTTTGTGCTCTTTAATATAAAGGACCTTGAGAAAAAAATTAATTTGCCAATTCCATTAGGAAAGAAAAGGGAAATGAAGATAATAATTCTTAGTAGAAAATCTGTGTCTGGGCCAGGGACACTTGAAGAATGGGATCTTCAAGCCATAGAAAGTAGCGGCACAGCCAGAACTTGTAATATGTTACCTTGTTCCTCACCCTTTTCTTTTATGAGTCTCCTTCAGTTTGATTGGGTGGGGGGCAGGGGATCCTTTTCAAAAAGATCTTCAAAAGAAAATTTTGAGTGTTAAAATAAATTTTGGAGAAAATATCTTGGATTATTATTATTATTATTATTATTATACATTACATTATTAAAATTTAAAATCTAAAACTCTTTAAAACAAAAACATAACAGCATCCATACCCTGGTGGCATAAAAACATTTTTATCTGCTGTTGAAAAGAAAGCAAAGATGGAGTCATCTTGCCTTTCTAGGGAGATAGTTCCAGAACTTGGGAGCAGCCATTGAGAAGGCCCTCTCTCTTATTCCCACCAAATGTGCCTGATAGTGTGGTGGGACAGAGAGAAGAGCATCTCTAGATGATCTCAATACTCTGGGGGGCTTGTACAGGGTGATACAGTCCTTCCAATAGCCTGGACCTAAGCCATATAGGGCTTTATAGGTCAAAACCTACATGGATGACGTTCAGAATTCTTGTGCATACTTTACTTGTTAGGTAGCCAAGTAGTATATACACAAATATCATGTTGTTGTTGTACAGCCAGTTGTATCTTGATTGTCACATATATTAATTAAAATTAAGGATAAGATTTTATGGGATGACTCCTCTCAGGAAAGCTAAGAGGTCTGGCTTTTTTTTTTTTTTTTTTTTTTAGCTCCCAGAGAAACTGCAGAAATGATGAAGAGATGTATAATAGGAGAGAAGGAGGAAGCAGCACCTTCAACCACTTTGACATGTTATGGTAAATTCATAAAAAGCATGAACAGAATTTCTTAAGTTTTCTTAGAATAAGGCAGAAATATGGATACCTCTCTCATGGACATTTTTTTTTTAAGAAAAGAAAATGGGAGGGGGAAAATGGCACAGAATAGGAATCTATTCATTCCTGCACTGAATTTATGACTGTTTTCCCTCATACCTACTACAGGGCATAGAGGGAAGAAACTATATTGCAAATATGTAGAAAAAGTAACAATATCTGAAATATGTAACAAAAGATTTGGAAAACCCTGGGAAAAGTGCTGAACCCTGCAGCATAGTATTTAGGGCTGTGTCACCATTTCTCAGAAGAAATACTATGAGCTTTCTTTCTTTCTTTCTTTCTTTCTTTCTTTCTTTCTTTCTTTCTTTCTCTGTCTCTCTGTCTCTCTGTCTCTCTCCTAAAAGAAGAGGCCCATTTTGCATAAATTTCTGCTATTTTTTATTGTTGCTTTTTGCCCTGGCTACCTCCTGACAAAAAGTTATACCAGGCATTCCAGAGGATACAAATCATTGTCATCATGTCATCACATTCTTCCATTATATCATCCTGCTATTCTATACATCAGATGTGGGGAACTGTTTGGGGTTAGGATGGTTCACTGCCCCATAGGAGACCTTAGAGGCTGCATTCCTATCCCTAGTCCTTATAAAACTGACCCTCCCATGGCTTTTTGGGAGTGCATGACATTTTGCCCCATATTGGGACATCTCAGGGCATTTTGTTCCAAGAATCATTTTTTCCCCCTGTAACAAATTTATTTTCTTCTTCTTCTACAACTTCTTGTTAGAAATTCCTAGAACTGAAATGGCACATTTTCCTGACATTCTATGGAGGGTGTTTGGGGCCATTTGGGGACAGACTGTTCATCTTTGGAAGGCCCTAGTGGACATAAAAACCACTTTCTGTGGACCATGGGATACACTTCATCCACGCTTGACATACATGTTTACAATGGTTGTAGAAAAATAAAACTAAAGTCTACAAAAGAAAAAAAAGAAGAAGCTATGCTACAACTACCGCTAAAAATGAACTCTATCTCTGAACATTGGAGTATTCCATAGGCTGGAGAATTCCTTCTCTACTGGACAAATTTATTGGAATCTTTCCCCTATTTTTTTTTCTGCCCACTATTAGAGCAAACAATTCAGGAGATCATTTGTGCACAGCTATAGTCAGAGATAATAGTGTTGTTTTTGCAGAGTAACAAGACATAACCAGATTCCATCTGAAAACAATCTATGCAGCTATGCCTCCCTCATGAAACATTTAACATTTAACATTATTCATCACTTTGAGACTCTAAAATACTTTAAGGGACATTTTGTGGCATACCCCACCACACACACCTTTTAGGCATTTTCTTAAAGATTAATGAAAAAAGCAATGAGTATCATAGCAAGTTAGTAATGTTTCTGCAATGCTGATTATATCAAGTTATTTTTCAGTCTCATCAGTGACACAAATGATTACTTTTAAAAATCTTTCAAGATTTCAGAATACCTACAAAAACAGCATTTTTCTTCATTTGTTAAGGGAAGAAGGGAGTGATTCACATGGGTGCAGAGTGTGCAAAGAAAATTTTTCACCCCCTTCCTGTAACAGGTATGGGAAAAGATAGTGCTGCTTCTACCTTTCTCCACCAGTTCCTCCTTTATCATGAGCTAGATTGCTAAGCATATATGCTAACAAGGCTCTTTGAAGTCAATAGGACTTGCTTTGCAGTAGGCATTCATTGTACCATACATTTATTTTCAGATTTTGATCTCCCTATATAATAAATAAATAAATAAATAAATAAATAAAATGTATTTGTACCCCACCCCAGTGAGAACAGTCAAGGCAGCTCACAACAATTAAAATTACATACAATATAAATCCCCCAAAGGATCCACCAAAATATCAATAAACTTTTTATAGTAAATCGCTGTTTATCCATCCGGACCAGGGGCTTTTCTCATTTTCATCTTCTTAATCACCTCTATGATTTCTTCAGTTGTTATTAATTGATTTAACTTTTCTACCTGTTCTTCCTTTATCTTATTAATCTTCTGATCTCTCAAATATCTGTTTACTTTTTCACTTTCGTCTTCCCCGGTCACTGACTTCCTATACATTCTCTCATAATATTATTTAAACAGTTTTTAAAAATCTTTTCTTGATCTGTAATTATTTCTCCATTGTTATTTATCTCTGTTATAATTTTCCTTTCTTTTTCTCTCCTAAGTTTATTTGCCAACAATCTGCCTGCTTTATTTCTCAGTTTTAATTTTTTTTTGTCTTACATGTCTCATTTTAGTTTCTATTTCTTTAATTGCTATTTCTTTTAGTTGTTGTCTTAGATTTTCGATTGTTCATTTTAATTGCTTATCACCTGTCATTTTCCATTCTTTCTCTTTAAATCTTAATTCCTCCATTATTTTTGTTCTTTTTCCTTTTACTTTCTCTTCAATTCCACTTGTAATTTAATAAATTCTCCTCTTATTACTACCTTACTAGCCTTCCATATAATTGTACTTGACATTTCCTCTGTCCTGTTTTCTTTAAAGTAATATTTTAATATGTCTTTTATCTTATTCATATTATCCTTGTTTTTAAGCAAGTCTTCACTTAGTCTCCAGGTAAACTCCTTCTTTCTTACTATCACATTCATTTCTATTGGGTTATGGTCTGAGACGTATCTAGTTAATATTTCCATTGTTGTTATCATAAGTGCTATATTTTTTGAAACTAAAAAAAGGTCAATTCTCAACAAAGATTTATGAACATCCAGAAAAAAAGTATAACCTTCAGAGTTTTAAATTTATATCTTCGAACATCTATCAGACCAAATTCTTCTATCATTTTGAAACAAGATTTTGGTAGTTTCCCTTGATTTGATTGGATTTTCCTCCTTTCTATTGACCTTCTATCTAATTTATTGTCACATACCGCATTGAAATTCCCCAGTAAAATTATATCATTATAATTCAAATTCTTAAGCTCATTTGATATTTCTATAAAATATTGATCTCTGTTTTCCAGTGGTGCATATATTCCCACCACCAGTATCTTCAAATTTTCTATTTTAACTTCGATCCCCAAGTACATTCCATCATTGTCACTGAAAATCTGTTTGGATTGATATTTCTTATTTAAAAAAATTACGATTCCTTTCTTTTTCTTTTTTGCTGCTGAAACATAAGTTAATCCAAGCTTAGGATTTCTAATATATTTTGCATCTTATTCTCTTATTTCGGTTTCCTGGATGCAAATGATATCACTCTTTAATTTTTCTAATTGATGAAACACTATATTCCTCTTATACTTCAAATTGATACCTTTTACATTCCAAGATATTATTTTCACCATATTTTTATTTAATTTATTCTCACTAGTATTCCTCTTTTTTCCCCCTTTTTCCTTTTTTCCTTCCCCCCCTTGTCTTCTTGTCTTCTTATTTTCTTTCTTCTACTGTTCCTCAATCAATTCTCTCTTCTTTTTTGGTGATGTGCCACCCCTTCCACCCCTTTATTTTATTTTATTTTATTTTATACTTTTTCAAAAATGAAAGGAGAAGAAAAAAAATCTTATTCCTTTGGATTCCTTTTCTTCTTTCTTTATAATTCTGCTCCTTATTCTTCCTCACTTTCCTCTTCCCCCTCCAATTTCAAATTGTCCTTTTCTGGTCTTTTGGTCAAGTCCTCTTCCTCAGTATTTTTTTTCCCTTTTCAAAACTTCATGTTCTTTTATTCCTTCCTCTTCCTTTTTTCCTTTGTATCTCTTAGATCTCCATTCTCTCACTAAGGTTCTTTCTCCATTTCCTTCTTCTTTTGCATGATAGTCTTCTCAAATTTCTGTTCCATTTCTTTTGCCTTTATTTCATTATCTATCTTGTACCCTTTCTGTTTATATGTAAAGGATAATCCTTCCATCCTGTCCCATTTAAAAAATATATTCCAATATTTTTTAATAATTGCATCAAACTTTGATATTTTTGCCGTTCCAACATAATTTGCAGTCTTTAAAAATTTTAATTTCAACATCTTCAATTATTACTTTAGAATCATAACTTGTATTAGCATCTCCTTTATTCTGGTTCTAGTCCAGCAAATTACCACATCTCTCGGGATTCTTGTGTCTTTTGCTTGGTTGAGATAACTCTAAAAATTTTGTCCACTTCTCTCTCTAGTAGATCTTCAGGCATATCAATTAATCTTGCTAAACCCAGAATTAGTCTAAGAATCAGGTTTTCATTACTTTTCTCCAGTAGTCCTCTTACTTTAATGCAACACTCCCTATATCAAAGTTCATTAGTCCATATCAATAGTTCTTGTCTTTCTAGTCTCTTCTGATTTTCCTTAAAATTATTTTCCAGTACATTTGTTCTTTCTTTTACTTTATCCACTTCTTTTTGATTTTTAATAATATCTATTTACATTTTCTCAACTTTTTAACTAATATTATCAAGCTCTTTTTTGATATCCTTCCTTATTTCAGATCTAGTTTCCTTAATCTCTCCTCTAATTTCTTGATTTGATTCTCTTAGATCATCTTTCATTTCCTATCTGTTTTCCTTTATTTCCTGTCTTATCTGACACATTTCTTTTAAAAATTGCATTATTAGATCTATTACTTTAATTGAATCCTCTGTGGATCCCCTTCATGAAGACCAGAATGGATTTGTGCCGAACAGGCAAATTAAAAATAATATGAGGATAATATTAAATATAATAGAACATTTTGAGATTAATAATGATAAAAAATAGTGTTAGTGTTGTTAGATGCAGAAAAGGTGGTTGACAGGGTTAATTGGTGTTTTATGTTAGATCTAATTAAAAATATGGGAATGGGAGAGACATTTAATAAATGGATACAAGAAATATATATGGAACAAAAAGCTCAGATAGTAATAAACCAGGAGAAAACAGGAAAAAAAAAACATTGAAAGAGGCACTAGGCAAGGATGCCCACTTTCACCTTTATTATTCTTAATAGTGTTAGAATTATTAACTAATAAAATAAGGGGGGATCCAGAAATTGAAGGAGTTAAAGTGAAACATTACATATATGAATTGCAAGCATTCACAGATGATGTAATCTTTTTTTTTTTTTTTTAGAAAATCTAAAAGAAAGTATAAGTAAATTAATTAGAGTTATAGAGGAATTTGGGGAAGTTGCAGGATTTAATATCAATAAAGAATAAACTGTAATACTGACCAAGAACGTGAATGTAAGAGAACAAGGATTGAAAGAGATTTCAGAATTTAAAATTGAGAAAAAAGTAAAATATTTAGGGATATTCCTGACCAAAAGAAATATAGATTTATTTAAAAATAATTATCTGAAATGATGGGAAGAGATTAAAAAAGATCTGATAAGATGGTCTGGAAAACGGCTATCTTTCTCAGGAAGAACTGAAGCAATTAAAATGGTATTGTTACCAAAGTTAATGTATCTATTTCAAAATCTACCGATAATCAGTGATGAAAAATATTTAGATAGTTGGCAAAAAGAATGCTAAAGTTTGTAAGGGAAGGGAAGAAAGCTAGAATAAGGTGTAAATTGTTAACAGAAGAAAAATTAAAAGTTGGCTGTGGACTTCCAAATCTTAAATTATATTATTGGGATTCATGCCTCAATTAGCTAGAGGAATGGGTCAGCTTAAAAAATGAAAGATTACTAGAATTAGAAAATTCTAGAATGAGATTTGGCTTTCGTGCTTATATGCTATATAATAAACTTAAAGATAATAAGAATTTCTCACACCACTTTGTAAGAAATGCCCTATTAAAAATTTGGTTGAAAATAAAAGAACAGTTCTATACCCCAATCCCAAGCTGGACCTCCCCTCAGGAAGCCTTTTTTAAAAGATCTAAAATGGGAAAAATATCTTGGTTGACATATAAGGACTTAATTAATTGGAAAGGAGAAATTGGGGATTCTTTGAAAACAAGGGATCGACTAGGTAAAGAGATACAAGATAATTGGTTTCTTTATATGCAGAGAAAGGAAAGGTATAAAATAGATAAAAACACTGTGGGTATTACAAATAAAACGAAATAGACAAAATCTTCTTTGACAAAGATAAAGGGCATGTTGCAAAATATTAGAGTATTACAAGGAAGGAATTTTGAAAATGAAAAAAAATAAAACACTCCATGATAAAATGGGCTCAGGATATTGGGAAGCCCATAGAATTAAATAAATGGGGAAAAGGATGGTATGATACCAGTAAATTTATGAGATGCCAGGATTATAAAGAAAATTATATTAAGATGACATTTAGATGGTATTTGTCTCCTGAAAAATTAAACAAATTATATAAAACTGGAAAAGATTGCTGTTGGAAATGCAATAAATCAAGAGTGACATTTTACCACATGTAGAAGCACAAAAATACTGGAAAAAGATAAAGGATGTGATGACGAAAATATATAAAATGGATATACCTATGGAGCCAACTTTCTTCTTGTTAAATATGACAGGTATGCTAGAAAAAGTATTTAAAAAGGAAAATAGATGGATCTTACTTTATATGGTAATGTCCACCAGAATACTATACGCTGGAAAGTGGAAACAGTCAACTACTCCCACTATTGGTGAATGGAAAAACACGACTTGGGAAGTGATGGAATCAGATATCTTGACTGGTGTTTGAATGATAAGGAGGAGGAGGAAGTGGGTAGAGGTTGGACAAATTTTAAGAAATATTGGGATAGAGAAGGGCAGGAAAGAAAATGAAAGGATATAGATATGGGAAACACAATATGATTGACCAATGATTAGGAACTGGATAAAGATACTAGGACTGGTTAATATGTAAATTTAGAGTGAAATGAGACTTGTTTATCAGGGGTGTAAAGAAAAATGGTTATGACATTAGGCAATTAAGCATTTATTTGGAAGAAAGATAAAATTACTAAGTAGTGTACGTAATTAAATTGTAAACGTATGTATGAAATCAGTGCGGTATTGGGTGTGGAAGGATATATGTGTATGTAGTGATAGGTACGTGAATATATGTATTATTATGTACATATGTTTGTGTTTATGTAATGTTTATGTGTTTTTTGTATATGTTATGTTTGTTAATAAAATTATAAATAAAAAATATATATAAAAATCCCCCAAAGTCCAAAACTCACCCCTTAAAAAAGTATTAAATTAAAAACTAATTAAAACATCTTAGTTAAAACAATATGCCATAAAATTAAATCATAACAACAATAATATAATAAAACAAGCAGAGAAACAGCAGCATCCGAATTGGGAAAGGGTGGATAAGAGGGTTCCTGAGGCGGGAAATCTATTCTGGAAAGGCCCGCTGGAAGAGATCCATCTTAACAGCCTTTTTGAAGCTGTTTAGCATTGTAATCTGACGGATCTCATCCGGCAGGCCGTTACATAATCTGGGGAGATTACTGAGAATGCCCCCTGGGAGGTTGCAGACAGCCTAGATTTTAATGGCTGAAGCAAATTCCTGCCAGAGGACCGGAGTGCGTGGGGACAATTGTGTGGGAGGAGGCAGTCCCAAAGATAGGTTGGATCCAAGCCATTTAGGGCTTTAACAGTAATAACCAACACCTTATACTGGTCCTGGAAACTAATAGGCAGCCAGTGGAGGGACTTTAATACTGGAGTTATATGGTCTCTCCTAGATGTTCCTGAGACCACTCTGGCTGTCATGTTTTGTACTAACTGAAGTTTCTGGACCAAGCAAGAGGGTAGCCCCATGTAGAACGCATTACAGAAATCCAGACAGGAGTTTACCAGTGTGTGCACCACAGTCTCGAGGTCCCTTACTTCCAGAAAAGGGCGCAGCTGGCGTATCAGCCGAAGCTGATAACAGGCGCTCCTGAGTGCACGTTTACTTCATTAGTCATCAGGAGTGACGAGTCAAGGAGCACCCCCAGACTGCGAACACAGTTCTTTATGGATAGTGTGACCCCATCCAGGACTGGAGGTTACAACCCAATTCCTGGTTTCGGGGCCACTACTGTGAGCACCTCCATTTTGTCTGGATTCACTCTCAATCTTTTTTTCCTCATCCAGCGCATTACTGCCTTAAGACATTCATTGAGAGGAGAGTTGCCATCAGGAGTCTAGGCCAATGATCGACACATGGAGAAATAGATCTGGGTACCGTCAGCATACTGATAGCACCCAGCTCCATGACTCCAAATGATCTCACCCAGCGGCTTCATATAGATGTTGAACAGCATCGGGGACAGAATGGTGCCTTGAGGGACACCGCAGGTGAGCTCCTTTTTACAGGAGTGACTGTCCCCAAGCAGCACCCTTGGGGATCTGCCCGAGAGGAAGGAACGGAACCACTGGAGTGCAGTGCCTCCAATTCCTAACCCACCCAGGTGATCCAAGAGGATGCCATGATCTATCGTATCAAAAGTCACTGAGAGGTTTAGAAGCACCAACAGGGTCACACTACCCCTGTTGATGCTCAGACACAGGTCATCGGCTAAGGCAACCATGCCAGTCTCAACCCCAAATCCTGTCCTAAAGCCAGTTTGAAATGGGTCTAGATAACTGGTTTCATCCGAGACAGCTTGGAGTTGAAGAGTAACCACCCTCTCAATTACCTTGCTCAAGAATGGTAACAGAGAGACTGCTCTATAGTTGTTCATATCCAGGGGGTCCAGGGAAGGATTTTTCAGAAGCGGCCTAAGAGCCGCTTCCTTCAGACAGGATGGAATATGACCTTCCCTGAGGGATGCATTGATGATGTCCATAAGGAACTTCCTCAATGCTTCCCCCTTCCCTGGACGACCAGCCATGATGGGCAAGGGTCGAGAGGAGCTTGTCCACATCATCGGTACTCACAGATTGAAACTGATCCAGCATAATTTCATTAACGGAGTTCCTGGACACCTCGTCAATTGATTCTGTCAACTGGTGTCTAAATCAGCACTTATCTGAGAGATTTTATCTGCAAAAAAGTTGTTAAACACATCACAGCAGGCCATTGTCAGGTTAAGTAACAGGTTCTGTGCAAGAGGTACCTACTTATAGCTCCTTCACCTTTTATTAGAGTGTATAACTTTTGTTGATGAGGTATGATGAGACAAATAGTGCTGGTGTAAACACTTAGTAGTGGTTCAGGGGAGACTGTTGCCTGTCACAAGAATGTGCAGATCTGTGGGTGAAGTTTTCTTTCAACATGACTTTCTTATGGGAAATGGAAAGCAAAGACCATGGAGATTATTGCACTACCTTTCCTCCGACACTAAACGTGGGATGCAAACTTAAATATGTGGATTTTATTGCACACATCCATATTTGGGCAGTAGACATCCTGTACATAATCTGGACTTCTCGCACTCCATTTAATAAATAGGATTTTCATGTTCTTTAAAAGGTGTGGGAGAAGCCTAGATTGGGAACAGGATGCCTACTGCCCTGGCATGGGTATGTGTGATGAAATCCCGCTATTTAAATTTACATCCCATGTCTAGTGTGGACATAAAGGCAGTGTCACAATCTTCAAGACTGAAAGTATATGAGGGGCCAGGGGGACTGGACAAGTCTGATTGGAATATCAGATATGTTTTAATTTGTAAATGAATCAAAATGAAGCCTGTGAAATGTTAAGGCAGGACATTATTAATTTTTATGCCAATATTTGGGGATGATAGTTCTTTCTGGAAGCATCTTCCTGCTAACCTACAGTTACTGGAATAAAATTCTAGCTGTTTGGAATATAGAAATCTGAGTCATTGACTTGGTGTGTGTGTGGGGGGGGGGGGAGTTTTTTACACTTGCCCAAGATCATACAGTTATTTTGTATGGTTGAGTAGGGATATGAACCTTGGCCAGCACTCAAACCACAATACTGTGCTGGCTCTATTATCCAATTTGTTTACACTAAAATACAACTGAAATGTAAGACATTAATATAACGTACATTGCTGTGGAAAAAATCAATTAATCCAATTTCTACCCAAATGATGGGTGGGATGAATAGGGAAAATAAGGTATAGTGGAGTGTATATCTGTGTTATATTTCACAGCCTGAATGATTCATGTGTGTGAGGACTAAGGGAGGCTTTCCTTCTTTGCCCAATGCTTCCTTATGAAGTGCTGTACTTTCCTCCACTGGTATGGGAAGAAGTATGTAGTCAGAGAAACTACCATGAAAGAGATGGATGGCTCATAAATTGGTTCTGTCCCAATTGACCACAGATCCCATATAAATATAAATCAAGCCCAACATCTTTTTCTGCAGTGTGTATTTCATCTGTTTCTTTTTACACACTCAGTTTTTCTATCTGTTTGCTTTTCTATCTGCTTTCATTTTGATTTTTTCCCTTAATTTCACCCAGATTTTTAGTATGTATTCTCTAAAAACTCCAGGAACTGGAGACCTACGGTCTCTTATTCCATAACATTTGGGACTTCCTGCAATAAAATCCCACAATATGGAATGCTCCTGTTTAGTGTGCCAGTCAACTACACCACTTCCAGGTCTTTTTTAAAAAATGAGTTATGCTCAAAAATTGTAAATAATAGACTTGGGGCAAAGCAGACACAGATAAAGAAGCAACCAGAGGCTACTCCCACCCTGATCACCCCAGGACTACCGTGGGACCACGGCAACCAGACACCATGTCCTGAGGGCTTCTGCTGCCACAGTCCTCAACAGGCCATGAAAAGGGTGGTAAGAAACTGCTCCTTTCATGGCTGGTTTTGGGCCATGTTCGCCAGCGCAACCTTGGCACAATCCAGGGATGTGCATTGTGTGCATGGCCTGCCAATGGATTGACCCGATGGCGGCCCTTTTGGGCCATCTATTGGAGGCCTTTGATGCATAAGGCAAGAAGCTGTCTATTGCCAGAGTCTACCCAAATTGTTAAGAAGGCATGCTAGACAGGATAGAGCAGGTGGCCTGGAGCTCTGTCCATCCTGGAAAAAGGCAAACCTCAATTCAAAAGTGCAACTGGAATTTCCCACCACCCTCACTACCCTCCAACAAGGAAACCATTTAATTAGTGAGAGCAATCAGGGATTAACTATTTTGTTTACCTCCACTGAATGTAGATATGTCAAACTGACTTAGGTTGGGACCCCCCCCCCCCCCGCATTATGAGATATTCTGCAGAGATGTTGAGCAACACTATCTGAATTTGGAAGAGGGTACATTCCTATACCTAATTGGCTTTGTCTCATGTACACAGGTCCTCTTTTTTCTTCCACTCAGAACATTTAATAGTCATTAGTGGTCCCCTGAAGGGCATGTTCACATTTGCCCTTTTGCACAGAGGCATAGGCTTGGCAGTCATCACTTTAAGCAAATGTTGTTATAGGTTTTTGTGGGTTTTTCGGGCTGTGTGGCCATGTTTCAATGTTAGGGTGGATGTTGTTCAGGTGGTTCAGGAACACCAAACACAGTGTCCAAACACGAATCAAGGAACATGAGAGACACTGCAGACTGGGCTAGCCAGAAAAATCAGCAGTAGCAGAACACATTATAAACCATCTTGGGCACAAAATGCTGTTTGAAAACACTGAAATTCTGGACCATGCCAACAACTATCAGGTTAGAATGCACAGGGAAGCCATTGAAATCCACAAACACTTGGACAAGTTCAACAGGAAAGAAGAAACCCTTAAAGTAAACAAATAACCTTTGCAGACTGCCAGAAATAATGCAAATTGAGTCCACTTTAACTGCCCTGATTCAGTGCTAGGGAATAATGGGAACTGTAGTTTATTGTGGCACCAGAGCTCTCTGACAGAGAAGGCTAAATGTCTCATGAAAAAATACAATTCTCATGATTCCCTAGCACTGAGCCAGGACAGTTAAAGTGGACTCAATTTGCACTATTTCTGGCAGTCTGCAAAGGCCCAAAGTTTGGCTACCAGTTCTGCAAAATAGGAAAATCACCACTCAGCAAATGCAAATGGGAAACTACCCAGGGTCAGGGGCTTTCCTAGCAGACAATGATCACCTTTTGCATATCCTCCCCCTCTGAGGCCCTACTATCAACAACAGAACAATACACAATCAACAACAGAACAATACACAGCTTATATGGGAATAACTCCTCCCTACCCAGGGTCTCACAGTGTGTGTGTGTGTGTGTGTGTGTGTGTGTGTATATGTATATATATATATATATATACCCACTCTCTTCCATTCCAGCATTTTCTGAAGATGCCAGCCATAGATGCTGGTGAAATGTCAGAAAAAAACTCTTCTAGAACATGGCCACAGCCTGAAAAATCCACAAAAAACTATGGATGCCAGCCATGAAAGCCTACAACTTCACGTTGTTGTTGTTGTTGTTGTTGTTGTTGTTGTTGTTGTTGTTGTTGTTTTGGGTTTTGTGCCCTCTATAGAACAACATTAACGTCATGTTTGCCCCATCCAAAGCCAGTTCATTCACTTTATGAGACAGTCTCCAACTTAGGAAGAGGTTAAATACAGAGGGGGAGAGAGAGAGACCTCCTGTCATCCAGACTCCTCTTAACATTGGAGGGTGAGAAAATCCAACTGCGTGTTTTAATCTAATTCGTTAAACTTACCTGCAACCCTCTAGCCCCGCTTAGGTTAGTTAGAAGTAGATCCTATGTGGTTTCTTTTCTCCTCTTTTACTTTGATAAACAGCTTGCATTGAATATAAACTGTTCTACTGCTTTTTTTCTGACTTTTTTTTAAAAATAAAGAAATAATTGTTTTTGCTGCAAAAGGAATTTGCCCTCAACCTGATTTCTTCCCTTGCACTTCTTTCTCACTTGGTTAATTGTCTGCTTTTAAAGCCTTCAGCCTGCAAAGATTAAGGACTGTTGCAGAACAGCCCAAAGGGCTGTCAGGGATGATGGGAGTTGTAGCTCTTCACCTCTGGCTCTAACTCTCCACCTTGTTATGCAGCAGAGCTGACCAGCTTTGATCAGTGGTTGTTGCTTCTTTCCCAAGCAGCAGAGTTTCAGAGAATAGGCTGAAGACCCTGACAAACTCTCCAAGCCTTCTCACTCTTCTTCCTGAGATGTCTCCAAACTTCTCCAGGATTCTTCTGGCTCTTGTATCTTCCCTCAAGACACCAGACAACTCAGTAGTCTTATATAAAAGATCTACTTTATTCTACTATATATAAATACTATATGCCCTACAAATCACAATATCTCCAATACTACTCCACAATGTACATTAGCAAACATTGCAATTTATAGCCATTGTTAGACACCACCCACCAGTCAGTTTCCACCCAGTGGGTGTGTACATACATCTTGATTGGTTTACATGGATCATCCCATACTTAAGACCAACCCAAGTGTTTCATCACTTTACCTTGACCACTTAATGAGTCTCAGGTGTTTGCAATCTATCACAGGTGTTCTCAATATACCTTCTATAACTTTGTCCTTGTCTCTCAAGGCTTCCAAATTACATTATCCTTTTCACCTGTGTAGCTTCATGATTGCTCTTGCTTAATCACTGTGACTTTCACATACACATTTTATTTCTATTACTGTAAGTCCCATGTTGCATTTTTCTTAACAAGGGCCGGCCTGGGGATAGAGTTGGCACAGGGTAGCCGCATGCCAGTTGCCCCAGCCCCAGCCAGACACTGTCCTGACGCAGTGTGGCTCTATGCATGGCGTGCAGCATCAGGACACCCTTCCAGCACAGCATGCAGACACGCTGTGCTGAAAGGGCAAGGAAGAGCTGTGGCACTGGCTCTTAAGGCAGCCTTTTGCTGCCCCTAAAAGAAGCGGCATTTTGCCTCTCATTTAGGGGTGGGAAATGGAAGGATCGGGGCCACGACATGGGGTTGCCACTGCCCCGGTCTACCACTCCCCGAGGCAGCTCTGTGCTGTCCCAAACAGCCTGTCTGCATGAGTCTTTAGTGCCTGGAGGAGCCCTTCCAACCCTCCAACCTTCCTCAAACCCCACCAGTAAATCCAGTGCACATCTCTTAACAGTCTTCAATTATTTTCCTGCTCTCCCTCCACTCCAGTCTTCTGTCTCCAGCTATCCTCTGCAGTTAACCATGTTCTGAAATTGTTCAGTTCCCAAATTTATCTGTTCATAGTCTGTAAGACTATTAGCAAAAGTGTGTACATATATTTTGTTTATTCCTGTTATTGGAAAGAACTTGCATACCAAGTTCTCTCCCTGCCCTCCTTTTGTTTTCATTTCTTAAATTATATACAAATAAGTGCATGCAATTGAAAATTATCTCTGAAAATACTACAAACACATTTTAGTCCATAAAAAATGCACATAAAAATAGGCCAAAGTTTATACATTAGGAATATTGTGTATCAAAATATATGTCCATATGACTGCCTTATTCTCCCTTCACAACCTAATATGAAGAGAGGGTAAGAAGAGAATGCAGCAAAATTTTGGAGGAACACAATGAAGAAGAGACATGAAGAGATTTTCATATCCTTAGTTCCTGCTGATCTTTTGGGATATCTGATCTTAATGTTCCCTCCTTATTTTGTCTACTTTTACAAGCCTGTCATTCTTGTGTAAAAGTAGTAACTTTGGCTAATACAACAAATAGATGATGAGTTTGCTGTGCTGTTTGTGGAGCATTGTCTTCACAGTGAGAATAAAACAACAAATATGTACTGTGTTTCATAAGGTAGTGTAGGATAGCCTTAGCTGGCAGCTGAAATAATAAAATAGGGCAACACATGTATGCAAGATGTCAGCATGATCTCTTATCTGTCAAGTTCTAAGCTGGGCAAAGCACTTTTATGAAAAGGGAAATGACAGGTAATAAGTAACCTAGCAATTTATCAGCAATTTTGAGAGCTCAGAATAGAAATCAACCTTATAATGCCATCATTTTTGATAAAATAAGCAGCAAGATAAATGTGCATTTTTAGAAACATGGCACAGAGCATGGCCTTTAATTCTGAATGGGGTAGATTCTCACTTTAACTTGTAGTTATTTGCTGTGTTCACCCAATAGAAAAGGATGCAAAAATACACACAGATACACATGGACACATATGCATCACAAATACCTGTATTCTTCCTGCACATAGCTTTCATCAGATACCTATAATTAGTTGAAAAAGGGGAAAAGAATATATGTCTGTAATCTATATAATTGTTTCTGATCTTGTTTCTTGAACACAGAGAATGTGTGAGCATGCATGGCAAATATACCAGTCATGTATGATGTCCAAGTCCCTATTCTGGTTGTGGTTCTTCTGTGAACATATGAGTATGAACATTAGAAAAAAATAAATTTTAATAATGGGATACTTCAGTTACCCCACATAGTGACAGATGGAAGAAATGTGTAGATATCCTGATCACTGATCTTCTCATGGCAATTTAGAACCTATATTTGAACTGCAGATTAACTTAAGATGTGTTGTACCAGCTATAATACACTAGCATGGGGGGGGGGGGAGCCCTGTTACATGTTTGATCTGTAGATAGGATGGAAAAAAGGTGAGACTTCTAAATGACTATGACCATAGATCATGACATTAGGCAGAAGAGAGGAGATCCAGATTTCACCCTGAGTGGTGCCCATGAACTAGGGCTCTTTCACATTGTAGTTATAGCACCATGATTCTACTTTAACTGTTATGGTTCCATTCTATAGACACCCAGAATTTGTAGTTTAGGAAGGGACATTAAGAATTTTAATCCAAATAGTTCTAGTGATTCATTAAATTACAAAGTGCAGGATTGCATAGGATGCAGCCATGGCAATTGAAATGGAATCATAGTGCTATAATTGTAGAATGTGAAAGTATCCCCATGAAAGATGTGAATCTTTTAGAAGTAACAATATAATGACAACACTGCTTCAAAATTCAAGCTATCCAGAAGCAACAAATCATCAAAATATTAGTCCCATGTATAAAAAGCAACAAACATGTAAAATACAATATGAAATAGAAAACCTTGTAGGGATCATTTGCTTGATGATAATCTACTAGCTGAACTTCCATATATTCCTTTCTTGGCATCTGAACCTGAATGGCAAATCTATTTGCTATCAACATAATAAATCTCTTAACAATCTGAATGTAGGAGTCTAATCATATGAGTATTGTCACCCCACTTGACCTGAGTTAACAATTCTCGCATTTCATTCCTCACATATTATAAATAGTAGATGCAATGGACTGTGATAAACATCTTCAGTTTTAAGAAAAAACAGATATACATAGGTGTTTGTCTCATGGGTTCCTTCTTGTATTACCTTGACATAAAAGTCCAACACCATCATATTAGATTGCAAATGAGAAAACTTCTCAAACTTGTTGTTGAAAAGGAGAGTCAGGAAAGTCACATCTCTCCATGAAGCTTGGGAGTTATTTCAAATCATTATAATAGAAACTCAGCCAGAATGCTTACCATAAATCAGGAAAGGTACAGTTGTGTGAAGTTCAATGAAAAGATAACATGTTGATGTGTAAAGTCAAAGAATTTCATATGGTGTTGTCTTTTCAGATATTTCAAACAGGGGCATCACTGGGGATGCAAGGCATACAGGCCACAGCAAGCGACAGTCTAAGGAGGAGTGAGAGTGACACCACTGCTTCCCAAACATCTGCCTTTGGGAAGAAATTGGCTGTGGCATTAACCTATGTCCCTTTAAATACTGAAGACATTATGTGAATGGGACAAGGCTCAGTGGAAAGAGAAAGGAAGGGCCCCAGTTTGTTTGTTTTGTTTTTAAAGAAAACAATTTAAAAAAAAAATTTTAAGATAACATTTTTATTCTTTTAAAAAATCCTTTTAAAAATCCTTTTAAAAAACCACATCTTACCAAATTTTCTCTGTAACCACACAAAACTTTGTACATGTAAATAATTTTAGGCTCCGAGTATGATATTATAATTTAAAGGTAAAGATTTAATTTAGCTAGGTGTCTATGTCACAACTATTACCATTACATTAAGTGATATATGGGAATTACAATTTATGAGTAACATAAGTATAAAAAACATTATTAATGACTCTACATACTGTGGTATGGGTGGAGATCAATGCGGAGTGACACGAGGAGTTACCTACCACTCTGAGACAACACTGATCCCAAACCATTTGGTTCAAACCATTTGGTTCTTCAATGGAAGAATTCTAGAGGAGTGAAGAACTGAGCTAAATCAGACACAAAGTAATACACAAAAATGTTTTGTGTCCTGTTTTACCCATTACTCATCATTTAGCAGCCCACTACAACATAGGTCTGGTGCTGGTGAAGGTCTCTAATCTGATGAGTTTCTTTGGTGGAGAATGTGTACAGAGGGTTTCTGGTAGATTGGAGAGGCTATGAGTATTGTGCAAGTATTTCTCTATTATAATGGTGGAAGTGGCCCAAGGTATGACTCCTATCCTATATAGCTTAGGATCAGATTATCTCTACTACTAGTTCTAAAATGAACTCACCAATATTTCAAGATAATTCAAACAGACAGTTCTCCAGGTCCCCATCCTTGGGGAGTTTGGGTGGTGGAATCTGTCCTTCTGTGGTGGCTATGGCCCAATATTGGTACACTTTCTTCAGGATTATTTGCATAGGGCTGATGTTCCCAGTCTTGGGTTCACAAAGGCAATTGGAGTACAACTTCCATTGCCTCCAATGACTACTATGGTCAGTAATCACAAATTATGGCAGCTGTAGTCCAACAGCTATCTGGGAATTACAGACGTAGTGCATAGTAATGGTGACCACTGACCCCCCTCTGCAGACCAGGGCGTCGGGGATGCCCTGGTCTGGAGCGCCGGCGGAGCTCAGCCTCCGCACCGTGGCACTCCTCCGGTGACTCTAAAAGGAGCACCAAATTGGCGCTCCTTTTAGATGTCAGGGAAAGTGCGCCCTAAAAGCGGCGGGTGCACTTTCCCTGACTCAAACGCCATGGCGCAACCGGTCGCCGCGGCATGAGGTCATCTCCGGAGCGCCGGCCGTGTGGACGGCCGGCGACTCCGAGGGCGACCTCAGGAAGTGGAAGGGCTGCCGCTCGTGCGGCTGCCCCTCCTCTTCCGGGCCCGGAAGACGGCTCAATTAGCCGTCTGCCGAGGCCCTAAGACTCTTTTGTGGTGTTTTCTTTTTCATTTTCTTTCTAATTTCTTCTTCTTTCTAATTTTAAAGAGAAAATATTCTCTTTTTCAAAAGCATGTCTTGTTTCTATAGTTTTTTAAAAATTCTATTATTTTTTAATTCTGTAAGTTGCCTTGAAAATATCCAACTGAAAAACAGTGTGGAAATCCTTTGAAAGACACCCCCCAACAAGTCGGGAAGGGTTTCTTGTTGTGCTGGCCAAATAAGGACATGAGACGCCTGGTTGTTCAAGGCGCGCGGGAGAATAAGAATACCTGCACGCCTTGCCCAATAAGTTTGGCTTAAAACCAAGTCTCACAAAGTTTTGGGTTTTGCGAGAATTGGAGCGAGAGTTTGTTATTCATAGCTCTGTGCTGCCACATGCAGGCGGCCATTTTAGAGTTGAGACGGAGAGAGTAACAACACTCCGCTCTTTGTTTTAGGCTTGCTTGGCTTCGGCCTACTGCGCTTTTCGGCTTTTGCTGTTCCAGCTCTTGCCTACTTAATTGTACTACTTTATCTCGCTGCTCCGGGGGCTCAGGTATTTCCTTGAGCATCCCATGGGGGGGGAGCAAGTGAGCCCTTCAGGCCGGCCTTCTGGGCCTGTTGAACCTCCGCATCCCCAATTCTCGGGGGTCTACATCCGAGGAGGACTCTGTGGGAGACATCCTCACCAGGTGTGTGGACCTGGTAACTGTTTCAGGCCCAGAGATGCCCCGGTCACTCAATCTAGTTAGGTCGGGACCCACCACTGGTCCAGGAGGGTTGGCTGCACTTCTCCCCAGCAGTGAGTGTGTGAAGACAGCTGTCTTTGGGTGAGGGCTTCACGTAGGACCCTCGGTGGACACCTTTCCTGCGGTGGTTGCCAGTGACACTTCTTGGCTGTGGTGTCTCTTGTGAGACTTGGGAAAGGGTGGCCTGCTAAGGCCTGGTGATAATCATCCATGGTTGGGTGATTTTGTCAGGGCCTGTGTCATTTTCACTGAGTTCAGGATGCCACGCAGTAAGGCCCAATCTAAATGGCGCGTGGCTTTGGCCATACCTACTGCAGCTCACTCTGCTTCTAAAAGGCCTTCTAAGTCTAACAGCAGAGGAGATGAGATAGTTGCCCAAGTTACACAACTGGGCAAAACTGTTCAGGCTTGTGTGGTGCTCTGCAACCAACTTGCACAGAAGGAACTACAGGCTACAGCCTCCACCTTGAGCACCATCCCTTCGGGTGTTGGGAACACCAAAGCATCTGCTACAGTGGTGGCACCTGAGTCTTAGCCGGCTGTGACAACACCGGGCCCATCGGTGGTTTCGGCAGTGGAGCTCGGGCACCCCACTATTGCTGATGTGTGGGACCTCTTACAAAGAGTCCCGGGTTTGGCGACACAGGGTGTGGTTCCCCCTGTGTCTGGGCAGCCTACCATGGCTGATTTAAACAACCTCTTACAGGGGGTGGTTCTTCCAGGTGGTGCAATGGAGCAGACCAGTGGTGAACAGGGAGGCGATCAAGCTGCTGCTGCCTCTGCTGCTTTGGAAACCCGAGCTGTTGCGGGGCCACACTTCGGGGGACTGCTGCGATCAGGTGGTGAAGCTTCCCAGCAAGCTTCAGGTTCAGGTTTGTCTCCTAATACTGCACTTGCTAATTGGCCTACCTTGGTATGGGCTCCAGGTAGCCAGATTGGGCAGGGTGCAGCTGTGGAAAGGCCTGACCCTGTGGCTTTCAGTGCATTTGGCCAGGCACCTGCAACTTCACAGGTCTCTGACCTGCAGATGCAGGGTGGTCAGCCTTTGACTGTTGCTAGCACCACACCATTGGTGCCTATTCCTGGTGCTCCTCTGTTGCTAGGAGCGGTTGGGAATGTGGAAGCTACTCCTTACGCTGGTATGTCTACTCCCCTTGGTTGTCACCTTCCTCTCTCCACTAAGGAAAGGATTTGGAAGGGTGAATACATTGACTTATTTACTTTGACTTTCAGGGATCCTGAGCCAAGGATTATGGTGAAGGATGGGATTGTTTTTAGTTTGCTAAAAGAGTTTCAGACACTCAAACGCCCTAAGCTTAAGCACAATTTTGTTAATTGGATTATGGGTTTCACCATTTACAGGGGTGTTATAGAAGAAAAGAGCCTCTTAGATCTCCTGACTTTTCTAAATATCAGGAGATCATGATAAAAGCGTATACTAATTGCCACCATAATTCAAGGGGTGCAGCCTGGCTCCAATATGATGAACAATTTAGGATGAGAGCGGCGCAGGATCGCTCTTTATCTTGGAGGCATATGCAGTCTGAGCTTTGGGCTGATGTTATGCTGGGGGCCTCACCCTCGAGCAGATGTGACAACGGCTTTGTCCCAGTGGTTACCTTGCCAAGAGGGCTGAATGCGAGGCCTGCCACGGGAGAAAAAAGGCAGTTTGGTTTATGCTGGGACTTTAATGCCGGCAAGTGTAAAAGACCACCTTGGAGGTTTGACCATAAGTGTAACACCTGTGGGGGTGGCCACCCTGGAAATTCCTGTGTTGGATGTAAGCAAACAGGAGGGGGTGCTGTCCCAAAGCCAGTGTCGCCTGGGGGAAAAGGCCCCATCACCAATTAAATTGGATATCATGGAGGCATGGTTAAAAGTTTACCCTAATAGAGAGGCTGCTTTATATTTGTTTCAAGGTTTTTCCGTAGGTTTTTGTATCCCTCATACAGGCCCTAGGGTTTATTGTTTTGCACCCAATGCTCATTTTGTGAGGGATTCGCAGAATGTGGTAAGGGATAAGTTAGCTAAGGAGATAGCAACAGGGAGAATTTTGGGACCCCATGATCAGCTACCCATCCCCACACTGTGCTTATCTCTGTTGGGTGTAGTGCCTAAAAAAGCCCCTGGGGAATTTAGACTAATTCATAATTTATCTTACCCTAAAGGGGAGTCAGTGAACGATGCTATTGACCCCAGGCTTACTTCACTTAAGTACACATTGTTTGACTCAGCTGTTAAGATGATTAGGAACTTAGCCACAGGAGCCCTGTTAGCTAAATGTGATACTAAATCTGCTTTTAGACTCCTTCCCATACACCCAGATGATTTTGACCTACTGGGTTTTCAGTTTGAAGGAAAATTCTATTTTGACAAAGCTATGCCAATGGGGTGCTCGATTTCTTGTTCAGCTTTCGAGACATTCAGTATCTTTCTTCACCGGTGTGCAGTTAAAAGAACTGGTAATAGAGCTATTGCCCATTATTTAGATGATTTTCTAATTGCTGGAAATCCTAATTCTTCTCAGTGCCAGAATACTTTACTTCAGATTCAGGAACTGATACAGGAGCTTGGTGTGCCTTTAGCGGAGGAAAAGACAGAGGGGCCACACACTCAGCTTACTTTTTTCAGCATCGAGATTGATACTATAGTTGGAATTTCTCATTTGCCCAATGAGAAATTGATGGCCATGAAGCAACAACTCGAGATCATGTTGGGGAAACAAAAAACTACTCTTCATGAATTTCAATTTCTTACAGGTCTGTTGAACTTTGCCTGTAGGGTTGTAGTTCCAGGATGAGCATTTTGTGCTAGATTATATAGGGCCATGGCAGGGATAGTGGCCCAGCATCACCATATTAGAATCATAATGGGCATTAGTGAGGATTTGAAGGCTTGGTATTCCTTTTTGGAGAACTTTAATGGTATATCCTTTTGGAGAACTGAAATGATGCTTCGGGCAGATTTTCAGGTGCATTCTGATGGTGCTGGTGCCCATGGTTTTGGTGTTTTCTGGAATGGCCAGTGGGCTACAGAGGCATGGCCTTCTGCAGGGTTGAAAGCGGTCTAACCAAAGACCTTACATACTTGGAATTGTTTCCAATTGTGGTGGCTGTGCACTTGTGGGCAAGCCAGTTTGCTAACAGGACTGTTTGGTTTTGGTGTGACAACCAGGCAGTTGTGTATGTTGTTAATTCTCAACCTTCCAAGTCTCCTAAAATTATGAGTTTGGTAAGGGCAATAGTGCTACAATGTTTGAAATATAATGTGTTGTTCAGAGCTAAACATGTTCCTGGTTTCTTAACCCTTTGGCAGATGCCCTTTCTCGTTTTCAGTTCTCCTGGTTCTGGAAGCTGGCTCCCGAGGCATCGTCACACTCGCTGGAGGTACTGGCGTTTCTCTGGAACCTTGGAGATTAGAAGTTCATAGGGCAATATTAAACTCCATTTCCCCGTCAACCCGCAAGTCTTCCCAAACAGCTTTAAATTCCTTTAGCAAATTTTTGTTAGAAATTGGGGAGGATCTAAAATGCCCTATTAACATGGACTTGGTCTTTCACTTCATTGTAGCTCTCAGGCAATCTGGACTTTCACGTGTCACTATTAGAGGCAGGCTGGCCGCCCTGGCCTTTTACTCCAGGGCAAAGGGCTGTTTTGACCCTACTAATGACTTCAAGGTCAAAAGAGCAGTGGAAGGGTGGTCGAGAGAAACCCTTGTCACAAAGGACTCTCGAAAGCCAATATCTTGTCCTATCCTTCTTAAGTTATGGGATCAATTAGCTCAAATATGTTATTTGCCTGGGGAAGAGGCTTTATTTAAAGCAGTATTTGCTACAGCATTTTTTGCTGCTTTTAGGATTAGCGAAATTGTGTCTGGATCTTGTAATGATAAATCTGGCAGGGCATTATTGATTTCTGTATTAGTTTAACTGAGCAGGGAATTCAAATTCACTTTAGGCAATCCAAGACTAATCAGTTTGCAAAAGGCCAGCCTATTTTCTTGGCCAAGGTGCAACAGGGTCAAATTTGCCCAGTGGTTGTGATGGGAAACTATCTGAAAATCAGGCCTAATGTGGCTGGATATTTGTTTATTTACTTGTCTGGCTTGCCCTTAACTCAATTCCAATTTAGGACTGTGTTAAAAGAGGCGGTAATGAAGGCTGAGTTGCCTCAAGATAGTTTTTCTTCACACTCCTTCCATATAGGAGCTGCGACAGCTGCGGCCACTCATGGTTTGCATGCAGCTGAAATTTGCAGAATTGGCAGGTGGTGTTCACATGCATTTAAGTCAGGACTTCTGATAAGCCACGTTAACCTGTTTGTTTTAGTTGGCTTTCTAGGTGGTGACATCTGGATAGTGGGACACAGCCTTGTCTTTTGGGTTGAATGCTACCTTTTGGAGCATCGTTATGACAACCTTGCCAATTTTGGACGGACGGTCTGGTTTGGTCAAAGGGGAATGATGTGGCCATCTCTCCTTCCTTTGCTCATAGAGTTACAACGTTCAAATCCTCGACCCTGGGCGGTGGTAGTGCACCTGAGGGAGGACGACCTGGTCCGAGTTCCATGCTTGCAATTGGCCAAGCAGATTGTAAAGGACTTGGAGGAAGTACAAAGGATCTTCCCTGCTGTTTTCATCATATGGACTAAACTTGTGCCCAGGCGTTGTTGGCCTGGAGTGCAGAAGGTCTCTGCTGTCAATAATGCTTGGCGTTGGCTCAACCGCTACATGGTCAAACACATTACTAAATTGGGAATGTCCTTGGTGGAACACGGCATTAAGCTTGATCGGCTGCAGCTGTACAGGGCGGATGGGGTTCACCTCTCTTCGTAGGAGTCAGAGATGTATGTAGATGCACTTGCTGACCAAGTGGAAAAGGCGATCTGCGGGGGGGAGAGGGGATGCCTAACTGGGCTGGCCCCCTCTTGTGGCAGGTAACGACCCCCACCCCACAGAATAATTTAATTCAGCTAATTAAAATTGGGAAAGAAAATTGGCATAAAACAAATTGACAAGAAATGACGTAGGCACTTAATGCTTGATGTCATAAAACTACATGACATCATATGATGTAATATGATGTCATTTCCAGGGGAGGGATTTGTTTATTTGTTGATTTACTGATGATTGTTTATTTGCTTTGTCACATGCGGTGAAGGACCACCCACTTGGGTGGATACACCTTCACTTACACACGAGACAAATTGTTATTTATTGTTTATCATTAGACCCTGTACAGTTAAATAAATGTTGTGGCCTGTTTAAACCCAAAAGAGGCATCTTGTGTCCTTTGTGCCAGTGCAAAGACACCCCCCAACAAGTCGGGAGGGATTTCTTGTTGTGCTGGCCAAATAAGGACAGGAGACACCTGGTTGATCAAGGCGCGCAGGAGAACACCTGCACACCTTGCCCTATAAGTTTGGCTTAAAACCAAGTCTCGCAAAGTTTAGGGTTTTGCGAGAATTGGGGTGAGAGTTTTTTATTCATAGCTCTGTGCTGCCACATGCAGGCAGCCATTTTAGAGTTGAGACGGAGAGAGTAACATCGCTCCGCTCTTTGCTTTTGGCAACACATCCCACCCACCCTTTATAATAGTTTGTTAATTTTGCTCTCAGGCTTTGGCTGGTCGCCTTCAGTGACCAGGAGGGATTTTTTTTCCCAGGGTCTCCCCTGGGTTTTTCACCCTCCCTGAGATTTACTTGGTGATGTTAGGTAACCTTTTGGGAATGGGTCACGTTGTTAATTTGTTATATTTGAATAATTGTCACAACTGGGTGATAGGGTCTATGAGTGGAAATTTATAAGTTGTATTGTGAGACTGGTAATGACCCCCATCCCACAGAATAATTTAATTTGGCTAATTAAAATTGGGAAAGAAAATTGGCATAAAACAAATTGACAGGAAATGACGTAGGCACTTAATGACATAATATGACGTCATTTCCGGGGGAGGGGTTTATTTATTTGTTGATTTACTGATGATTGCTTATTTGATTTGTCACGTGTGGTAAAAGACCACCCACTTGGGTGGGTACACCTTCACTTACACACGTGACAAATTGTTATTTATTGTTTATCATTAGACCCTGTACAGTTAAATAAATGCTGTGGCCTGTTTAAACCCAAAAGAGGCATCTCATGTCCTTTGTGCCAGTGCAACAGATGAATGCTTCTCTACCTATTGATAAAACTGATTCTGGTTTTGTTCATTTCATTTTGATTTATTTCTTATACCTTAAATCTACCCCCCCCCCAAAAAAAATATCCTTGAATGTGACACTCAATTCTTTAATTTCCCATGGGTTTCAGAATGCCTTAGTAAAAAGAAACTGCATTGGTCTTGTGGAAACTTCACAATATGAAAATATTCTCTTTAAAACGTACTTTTAAAGGATGTAAACAGCCACCTCTGTAACCATTTCTCCCTTCTGAAGAACAAAGGATTGCTATTACAGATGAGCAGAATGAATCATAGTCCTTACATATTGTGAATTTGTAAAGTTTGTAACATCAAGGTGTGTGTTTGTGTGTATGATGGAGAAGCAGATTAAGCAGAATTATTGTTGAATACCATATGACTGAAGGGAACCAGATCAGTATTCTTTCCTAATCATTTTTCAAAAAATGAGAATAATTTACAGGACTTGGAATCTCTTCACCTGACTTTTCCCTACTTGTCACCTCGAAGACAATTCAGTTTTTCCAGCTGAAAAAATGTAAAACTTTGGGCATTATAATGTGTGTCTGTGTGTCTCTGTGTCTGTCTGTGTGTGTGTGAGTGTTTGTGGGGTACTCTAGTTATTTATTTATTTTCTTTTAAAATGTGTGAAATTATTCTTAAGAGAAGGTTTTACTCACACAAAAATTCTAGGGACCATATAGTTTGAAGATTTGTATGGTAGACAGTCTGCACAATTAGGAAACAATCATTCATGTACATTCTTAGAAGTATACAAAACTCACCTTTAAGAATCATTTCTGTACCCAATGAGTGTTTCCATTTGTATTATAGGAACATATAAGAAGGTCTTCCTTGCCTGTATTTTACTGTTTTCCTTCTCCTTGATACACTTTGCTCTGATTTGGTGGTGATGATCACGACATAAGTACTTTGTTGCTGCCTTTTTGATTGGTCTGTTGATCTTTCCGCTTCACCCTTGAACTGCCACTTCAAGTTATCTCCAATTTCTGGCAACACTAAAGTGAATCTATCATGATGTTCTCTTGGAAAGATTTGCTCAGATGAGGTTTGCCATTGCCTTCCTTTTAGCCTGAGAGAATGTGACTTGCTCAAGGTCACCATGACTGAGGAGGGATGTGAACTCTGGTCTCCCAGAGTTCTAGTCCAAAAATCAAGCTACTGTACCATGTTGGCTGTTGTGGATGACAAAAGAGATCAGAAGGGGGTGGGACTTAAGCTGAAAATAAATAGACAAGTAATCTTATAGTATGGCTATTACAGTTGGCCCCCCAATTTCATGAAGTATCTTTCTGGACCCGCCCCCCCGCCCCCCATGAAAATAAAGATTCACTGATATTCAAGCCCCATAGATTTGTATGGTAGACAGTCTGCACAATTAGGTAACAATCATTCATGTACATTCTTAGAAGTATACAAAACCCCATAGGCTTGAATGGGTTGCACCCCTGTGGGCACATGCAGGTGTATACCCCCAGGGGCATGCCCCATTGATTTTAATGGAGGTCACCCTTCCATGAATATTCAAAACTACAGACCTCAAGTCCTCAAGAACAGAGGGGTGACTGTACTTCAGAACCCTTTTTTCAAGGACTAACATCTAAAATCAAATCAAGATAATGTCTTAAAAGTGATTGAATGAGCCCTCTGACTTCTTTTGTAGGGCTTGAAATATTTGTAAAGCAACAAATTATTCATTACTTGTTATTTTAAGTGTAATTTGTTAGCAACATGTTAATAACCTGCCTTATTATTATTATTATTATTATTTTACAAAATAGTAGCATTGTTAAAAAATGAATAATCCCCCAATCTCCTCCCCAAAAGTCAACAAAATCCACAACATTTTAGTAGGAACATGTAAACATTGACAGAAAACAAAATGTAGAATTTTCACTTGCTAGGACTTATATCACTGCTCAGCTATACAATGTTTTAAGCACATCATTATACTCATTCATTTTAAAAGCAACTTTATGATCTCCGAGACTATCTTAAGAATAACTAATCAAAGCAGATGGCAGCATGGAACCTGAGATTCCATAGCATATTATCATGCATTGTGTTGTCTCTTGGACAGCTGCTCAAATCCAAGGGATATTTCACAAATGAAGGCACTTCTAGCAGGGTTGGGTAACTGACCCATCAGTGTTAGATATGGCCTAATCATTTGTCTTTCAGGTAATTCCTCCATGTTCTGAGGTAATGAAAAGTTCAGTCATGAGTGTTGTGTGCTTGAAGGGCAGAATCAACCTAGTAATGTTCATTTTGTTACTTCTATATGCCTGGTCATGGTCTTTGTTCAGAGAACCTTTGAGAATGGGAGATTGTGGAGGCTGGGTTCATCACAGAGCTTAAGAATGAGATATTGGTACCCAACTTAGAACTGTATTATGATGCTGGTACCCTCTCTTGGATCAAAGAGTGGATTACTCTGAAAAATAGAAAACTTTTACAGTTGGAAGGGATTGGGTTAAGAACGGGTTGGCATAAATATATAGGATATGGAGAAACTAAAATGGCGAAGGAGTTTAATAAACATTGCATAAGAAAAGCGCTATTTATGATTTGGAGAAAATATAGGAAAAAATTGTGGACACGGATACCTCTGTGGGTTTCTCCACAGGAGGCATACCATAAAGGTGAAAATCTTCAAAATGAGAATTGTTTAATATATGGAAAAATCCTGGTGAAGACAGAGGAAGGATTAAAATCAAAATCAAAAGAAACTCTTGGGAAAGAAGGAATAAAGTTGAATTGGCTGAACTATCTACAACTTAAGGAAGACTTTAAGAAAGATATGGAACAAAAAGGAATAGAGACTGAGCTTAACAATTTTGATAAACTGCTAAGTTGTTATACAGAAAAATGGATAGGGAAAATGTATAGGTTAATATTAGATTGAGATCTATACGAAGAAACGGTAAAAACAAATATGGTTAAATGGACTCAAAATATAGGGAGTTCTATTCCTCTACAGAATTGGGAAAAGTCATGGAAGGACACCTTGAAATTTACAAAGTGCAATATATTGAAAAAAAATTATTATAAGGTTTTTTTTATAGATGGTATTTATTGCCATCCAGACTTGCAAAGATGAAAAATAAAGGAGGGAATCTGTGTTGGAAATGTGAGACCAAAGTATGGACATTGTTTCACATGTGGTGGCAATGTATAAAAGCTAAAAATTACTGGAAAAAAATTAATAGTAGAATGGGAAAATTTGTACAGAAAACCTTACTTCATGACCAGAACTATATTTGCTTAATATGCTTACTGAAATTAAGAGTAAGTTAAGTCAAGAGGAAAAAAGCCTTGTACTCTATATGGTGACAGCGGCAAGAATAGTCTATGCTCGGTCGTGGAAATTGGAATCAATACCGAGTGTATCTGAGTGGTATAACAAATTAAGAGAGTTAGCAACAATGGACAAGTTATCTATGCATGCATCTGGCAAATCATTACAGCAATATGAAAAGAAATGGGAAAGGATTAATAATGGATTTAGTATAAGAAAGGTAGATTAGAGTTTTTGTTATGGAATTGGTGCAAGTTTAAAATAATAAACCCATGTTGTAGCTGGTTGCTTCTTAGGGGGGTTGCAGACTGCCAGAAATAGTGTGAATTCAGTCCACTTTTAGGGTTAGGGTTAGTGCTAGGGAATCATGGGAACTGTTATTTTTCTGAGACATTGAGCCTTCTCTGTCAGACAACTCTGATGCCACAATAAAATACAGTTCCCATGGTTCCCTAACTCTAACCCTAACCCTAAAAGTGGACTGAATTCACACTATTTCTGGCAGTCTGCAACCCCCCTTAGTTACTTTTGTTCTTTTTACACCTTAAATGGCTATATCCAGCCTATATTATATTATATATTGCAGAAGAAAAATTAGGACTATTAGTTTGTCCTGGGAAAAAAAGAAGGAAATAATGTAGGAAATAATTATAAAGCATGTAAAAGTAATAATGTAGAAGAATGTATTGAAGTAGAATATAAGAAGCATTTGTTTGTCCTTGAAAAGAGAAAATAAGTAGAATTTACATGAAATGTGTGAATGTAAGTACAAAGAAATAATATGTTTGGTTTTTTAAAAATATTAATAAAATTTATTTATTTTTTAAAAAAAGAATGAGGTATTGGGACCCTGGTGGGATGCTATATGAGCAAAGACTGAACTTGTTGTTGTTGTTGTTGTTCTTCATGCTGGCATAGGAACTCAAGAAATCTAACTAACATTTCCTATTAGAAGGTAATGCTGCAATCATGCAAGTTAAACCATTTAGGTTACACAGATATTGTGAAGACTTGCAAAAAATTGTCTACATTTATAGATAGATTTCTACAGTTGATAACAAGAGCAAACAACCAAGAGCAGTAAAGCAGGCTGAAATAAAGTAGGCAGATAGCTACAAAGTCCTCAATCCTATTAGTCACAACTAGAGTAACTATTTGGAACAGTGAGTCACCATGTAGGCAAAAACCACTGGTTCAATTAGTCTACTCTAGTTGAAAATACGAGTAGGATTTAGACCAAAGTGACCAGTCAGATGCAGGGGTCCTTGAATCTGTGATTACCTACAGGGCATGAATGAAGCCATATATTTAAGATCAGGCCTTAATGGCTGTTTCAAAACCTCAAATATCATTGGAGAAGTAAACACTTCCTAGGTCATCACAGACAAGCCTGGAAATGAATGAGTAGAACTTAAAGTGGTCAATGTTACTTGGTAACCTCTAGGCAAGGGCATCTATGATCCCTCTGGATAATTTGAGTTGGTTACTCAAAGGGCCAGGATTTGGTAGTTAGTCATTATTTATTTTATTTGCTTCTCTTCAGAGAGAGAAAACTACTTTGTCTTAATGTGATTGCTTACTCTGGGCCTTTGCAGACTGCCAGAAATAGTGCAAATTGAGTCCACTTTAAGGGTTAGGGTTAGTGCTAGGGAATCATGGGAATTGGTTTTTTCCTGAGACATTGCACCTTCTCTGTCAGAGAGCTCTGGTGCCACAATAAAATACAGTTCCCATGATTCCCTAACCCTAAACCTAACCCTTAAAGTGGGCTCAATTTGCACTATTTCTGGCAGTCTACAAAGGCCCTCTGTCTCTGTCAAGTTTACAAGTCACTACTAAAGGCTATGTAAAGGTATAGGTATTCTCCATTGACAAGGTTGTCAAGTCATTTCCAACCATAGGGAGCGGTGCTCATCTCCATTACTAAGCCAAAGAGCCAACATTGTCAGAGACTACTCTGTGATCATATGGCCATCATGATTGCATAGAATACTGTTTACCTTCCTACAGAAGTGGTACCTATTTAGCTACTTGCATTTGCATGCTTTTGAACTACTAAGTTGGCAGAAGCTGGGACTAATGACAAGAGCTCATCCCATCATGCAGCACCCAGGCCTCAAACTGCCAACTTGCCAATCTTGCAATCAACAGAGTCAACATCTTAACAACTTTAGCCACTTTGTCCCTATGTACAAACAAGGATATGTACTAGGTTATAAATTAAAAGCAGTCAACATATTTAGAACATATTTAGAATAAGTCAGGAATGGCAAATCAGAATTACTTACTCCATGTTGTTGGTGTGCAACCTTCATCAACAGTAGCCAGCATAGTAGTGGGAAGGTTCATGGGATCCACAGAAGAAACAAGAGACACACCTCAAGATATTCAATATATTGTTGTTTCTTGGTGGAAATGTTTAACTTGTTTTGGGCTATATGAAGTCTTGAGACCTTCAGGGGGCTATTTAGAATCACACTTCTGAAAATTCTGAACCAGGAATTCTCAACCTTTTACTAGATACATGATATTTTCCAGATCAGAAATTTCTAAATTTAGGCTTTAAGTAGCTCGTCAAGGAAAGCTAGGCTGGCTCCCACCCTGCTTACCTCTTGCCAGCAAGTAAAAATGTTTTTATGCAGGCAGACATTTCATATATAATGCATAGCAGGGCAGTTTTTAGGGAGTAGGTGGGGTTTTAGTTTGATTTTAACTTTTATATATTTTATGTGATTTTATACTGGATATAGATGTTTTAATAGTTTTGAATTTTATTGAGATTTTAAATGCTTTATCTGTGAGCTCCCTTGGGTCCCTCCAGGTAGAAAGGTGGCATGTAAATAAATAAATAAATAAATAATGTTCATAAGCTGAGACGGATTGTGCTTTAAACAATAAACAAACAAAAAAGAGCTTATTGAGATGTCTTTTCTTCTTCTTCTGTCGATTCCACTGGATGGTCCCCAGTTTTTTCCTCTTTATTTATTTTTTTTTTTGAAGCCACAATTCAGCAACATCTGGAGTGCAAAATGTTTCTCATTCCTGTCATAAATACAGCACACCAGTTAGTTCTAACATATGATTATATTATGAGACATAAGAATCCTACACAATTAAAAAATGATTTCCCTCGTAATTCCCCAAATTTTTAGCATTTTAAAAACCTTAACATTTCAATTGAAAATTCAGAAATAAAGTTGAGGCATCAAAAGAAGAGTGTCAGGAAAAGTCACCAAGCAAATGTAAGAAAAGCAAATAGAACCATTTTAGTTTTGTGTGATTTTCAGTATCTCTGGAATTCTAGAAATTTGAGTACTGCAAGGAAATTTTTGGGGAGGAGGCAGAATTCTTAATTTGGGTGGCAATCTTTTTATTTTGTCCCATACAGCTGCACTCTTGATTGTGTCTCTAGATTTTGGATGCTGCTGTACTTTAATAGGACTTCTCTAGGTGTATAATAAATCCATGTGTGTAGCTTTCATTCATTCATACTCATTCTGTTTTTCCCTCCAAAACATTGTTTTGTTAAATGCATCTGTTTCCAAAGCAGGATCAATACAATTACAAACAGCCCAAATTTGCAGTTCTGTTGTTTTGCCACCATTGTCAGTAGAGCTCCATTTATTATATCTCACAAACATCTTCTCTGTAAACCTGTTTGCTGATGTTTTGACTCTCATGCTGCAGAGACATTGATGGCTTTATCTGCTTGCTTTATACTGCTGAGTCTATCCCATTACATTCTTCCCTGCTCAAAGGGTGGAGAAGCATCAAGATTTCCACAGATTGCAGACAGTGCAATCTATTCATTGCTAAGTTTTACCAAAAAAAACTATTCCAACCCACTCTCTCTCAGTATTTCTTTATTCTTACTTTTTTTCCACATTGAAGGCTTTTTTGACTGAGCTTAACTGATTTAGCATGCCATTTGTACACTAAAGTCAAGGTGTATCATACTTTAAAGACTGAGAGGCCCCCAAAAGACCATCTCCTTGCCCAAGGACACTAATATCAGTTTTGATCAATGGCAGAAGAACAGGCCACAAAGAGAAAAGGGAGGAAATGAGTGGCAAGACACAAACAGCTTAAATTTATATACAAACAGCCCCAAAATACATTTTTTTCATGTATTAGCTTGGGAAGAGAAGTTCTGTCATTGTTGTTAAGGACAAGGAAACTAGTATCAAAGGAACAGGTCACAAAGAAAGAAGTGATGAAAGGTGAGGCAAGACCCCATCTTTTCACATATTAATTAGGAAAAGAAACTCTGGTATAGTAACCAAACAGAAATACTCAGGCCTCAGGCCACTAATTCTAGACCCTTTGATTCCCACCAGCTCCAGTCTGGGTTATTGATGTTAATCATTCCTTCTAGTTTTAGCTCACTCCCAGCAACTTGTTCTTATTGTTGTTCTTCATCAACCTGGATGTAGGGATTGTTTCAGATATTGTGGATTTTATTTGTTCACCCCTTAAATTCCTTCTTAGAGATACCGGTGAAGCACATATTTAAAAACAAACAAGAAAGTCAACACAAATAAAGACAAGTGTAAAAACCTTGCACAAAGTGAGGAAAAAGAAGATCCCCACAAATCTTCCCACTCCCCTCATGTGCTTTTATCTATTGAACAAATGCACATCCATATTTTGATATACTTTGAACTCTAGTCCTGCCCATCTCTGACTCTGAATATACCTACTGCTAGGAGGCAGAGCTTATCAAGTTTTGAGAAAGAGAATGAGGCTTCAGCAGCATTTCTACCTTCTCCATCTGAGGTTTTTATATTAATTGGAGCTAGTGAGTATTGTTGATAGACAGGTGGACTGCAAGGAAAATACAGTTTAAATCCCATTTCATCAAGACACTGACTAATAGAGCTAGACCAGTGATGGTGAACCTTTTAGGCATTGAGTGCCCAAACTAAATGGCCTTCCGGCACTGGGTGTTAGCCCATGCTGGAGGCAGGATATCTAGAGGAACGATACTTTCAGGGTGAGACTTCTGCCCTATGGGGTGAGACTTTGGGGGCAGGACCCCTTCCCTTCGCACCTTACCAGGCCTTCACCTGCCTCTCCAGAGGCAGCTGAAGGCCTGGGACAGCTGGGAGGAGGAGGAACAGGCATGCACCTTTTCCTCATCTTCCTCACTCTGCATGCCACGGAAAATGGCTTCGCGTGTCACAGGTTCACCAACACAGAGCTAGGCCAATTACTACCACTCTAATTAACCACTCTGCCACTCTATTTAACCTGTTCAGTTGATGTTTGTCAAGAATATTAAAAATAAAATAAAATAAACATGAGCTCTTTGGAAGAAGAATAGGATCCATATACTCCTGCATGTGGCAGAAATTGATAAGTTGTCTTATATACTTGAAAGGATAGCTTCTGTAATTGTGTCCAATAAGTGTTTGTATTATACATGTTTGTTTGGATATGTTCAATAGTAGATGTTATATGTTAATAAACAGTAAATATTAAAAAAAAAAAAGCCAAACCACAGCAGTGCTGGCTGCACCAGGCAGCGCAACAGGATGGCCATGCAGGCAGCCATGACAATGACTGAACGGAGGGCCCTGAATCTTCCCAGAACATTCAGAGCAACAGGTAACATTTCTTTTTTTTCTTTTTTTAAAATTATTTTTATTGAAATTAAAAACAAGAATAGTCATACAAACATACAAAATAAACAAATTCCAAACAAGACAAACATATACATAAAAACATATATCTCTATCTTATCTAATCTAATTTCGAATCTTGTTCTATTTATATTTACATACAACAAATAACTTACATACAACAAATAATAGTGTTAATTATTATTCCTTATATCAGGGGTAGGCAACCTTTCCCCTTTAAGGGCCGAGGGACTTCAGCTCCCAGAATCCCAGGAGCTATTGGCCAACATGGGACTATTGGCCAACATGGCTGAGACTTCTGGGAGCTGAAGTCCCTCGGCCCTTAAATGGGAAAGGTTGCCTACCCCTGCCTTATATTTTCTTTCTTCCCAGTTTGAGCAAACTTTACTTTATTTCCTTTTATTTCCTATATTATCTCTCTTTCCTGCTTTTCCAACCGAGTCTGTCTATATCTATATATCTAATCTTCTGCTTTCCACGCTTTGGTAATCAATTGTATTAGTGTTTTAATTACATTCCAAAAGTTTCTTTACTTTTCTCAATTTATATTCTTATTCTTTCTTTTTACATCTTTTAACCATCTAGTTTTCTTCTCCTCATCTTTTGTTTTCTATCCTATAATAATTACTTGTTCTTCATCATTTCTGCCTCCGCGTATTCTTTATATTCTCTTGTCTCTTTATTTTCTAGCTTAAACCTCATTGCTCTTTGTGTTTCTTCATTTTTTCCTTTTCTTATTCATTTCTTTTTCTATATATTTCTCTACTGGTTCCCATTGTTTCTTGGTTTTATCTGTTGCCTTGTCTTGTATTAAAGCCGTGAGTATATCCATTCTCATGGCTTTCTTCAGTTTCAGAAACCATTCTCCTATTTTAGGAGTTTCTTTGCTTTTACAGTATCTTGCAAAGGTTATCCTTGCAACTGAGATCATATATAGGAGGATATGTCCAACTTTTTTTCCACCTTCTTGTCTATTTCATTTAATATGTTGAGTACAAAAAAATTCAGGCATTTAGGTATCTTTATATCTAATGCTTCATTTATTGCTTTTCTTATCTTTGTCCAATCTTTTTGCTTTGGAGCATCTCCACCACATGTGGTAAAGAGCCCCTTTCTTCATCCCACATTTCCAACATTCTCTTTTACCTGTCTTATATATTACATTTAACTCAACTGGTGTGAGATACCATCTATTCATCATTTTTAGAAAATTTTCTTTGAGATCTTGACAGGCTGTAAATCTATTTGTCTGGTTCCAGGTTTTTCCCCAGCTTTCAATGTTTATATTCTTTCTCATATCTCTCACCCAGTCGATCATGACTTGCTTAATCGTTTCACCTTCTAAGTTTCTCATTATGAAAAAATTATAATATTTCTTTATATGGTGTCCTTCTTTGTCGATTATGATTTTATCCAGCTCTGTATTTTGTTCCTCAAAGCCTTCTGTTTTCAAGTCAAATTTAAATCTTTCTTTTAATTGTAAATAAAGGAACCAGCTAATTTCAATTCCTTCCGTGTCTAGATGTTCTTTCATTTTCATTATTCAAATTCCTTTTTCATTTCTCTCCATTATATCATGATAATTAATCCATCTTCTATTCTCCCATTTACTCCTACCAAATAATGCTTCCTGAGGGGAAAGCCAAAGGGGAAATTTTCTATAGTATTTCTTTCTTATTTTCAACTACAACAGGTAACATTTCAAACATTCATGTGGAACATGTGGAACATCATCTGGATTTTCAGCACCAATACCAGGGTTTGGGATGTGCATCATCTGAACAGGACAATGCCAGAATGGGGAGGAAATGGACCTTTTTGCCCATGCAGAGAAGGCCTGAAAGAGATGAAAGACAGCTTCCATGCAATGAACAAGATGAACCTGTGATGGGATCCATACTCTCTTTTCAACAATATGCACTCAGAAGATCTGATTGTCCATTCTGTGTCTTTGAGTTGTGATCATTCTATCCAGTTGCTAGAGTCAGTCATAAATAGCTGATAAGCTTCATAGCCTGTGGATGTAGATAAGCCTAGAATTTGATAGAAGGTAGCTGCTCGCAATGAGTTGAGGTTTGTATAACAATAAGTTGTGCTTGTATTACAGCTGACAATTGATAAACCTATGAATAAAATGTATCAGGATGGTGGTGGTGGAAGGAGAGTTGACAACACTTTTTCAACTTTGAGAACATTATTCAAACTCTTGCATGTGAGGTTTTGCAAAATGGCTTTCTCCATATACTCTGTGGTTGCCACAGTTATATAATACACAACAGTAGAAGTCTAGTGAACATTTTAAACCCCTGTCTAATGTTCAAGTTATGTTTTAAAAGATGAACAAAGCTCTAGTTTGTCTTTCATTTTATCAATTTGAATTCATTGGCCTGTTCTGTTCTTTTTCTTCAAGAAATAATTTTCTCACAAAATGAAATGGTTGAGCGATACAGAAATTAGGTTCTCCATGTATATTCAGGTCTACCTTGGAGAGCTGCTGCCATTAAAAATACAAGAATATTATCATTCAGGGAGCCCATTGTGATAAATTTTGCTTGATCAAAACCAAAGTTTATAGCACATCTACAAATGGCATCAGTGGATTGATGAGTATCTTCCCGTTCTTGTATAAATTTTGAGCATTCTGTTTAAATACCTGATGTTCAGTGACAGTAGTGAAGCAGCAGCTGTAAGGGGGGGGAAAGTTTTCAGATGTGTACATAATAATTCCTTTTTTATGATGATCAAATCTTTTGAAGAAAAAAGGTAACATTCATTAGGGCATCACACCTACATGTCATCCATATCCATATATTAATTAACACTTGCAGACTAATGCTTGTGGATCACTTTCAAGATGAAAAATCCTGTCTTGAAGTGAATTTGTACATTTCAGTACAGCACTATATCCAACCCTCTGAATCCATCTATCTGTGTGTCTCCCCCCCGATATTTACATAAATACTGCAGCACATTTGGAGAACAAAACACAAAAGGTAGCTAAGATTTACTAAAATGATTGGATTAAATATTTGTACTCTAGTTTCCCAAGCAAAATCATTGGTTGTATAACAGCATATAATCCACAAATGTGCATAACCCAAACTGTAGATTGGTGTTATACATGAAACAGTAGGACTGAATGGGGAAATTATTGACAATTCTCAACTTAATGGTGGAACTTAATGGTGTACATGCCACCATTGGGAACAACATGGGGTTGTCATCCATGGATGATTGAATCCATGAATTGCAAGTCCATGAATACTGAGGGCCAACTGTATTTTGTCAGTGTATGTATGCATGTGCATTACCTAAACTAGAATTTCACTGGACAGAATATGGCAACAAACTGAGGAAGCTAGATGGTTGGCTGAAGAGTTGTTGTTGTGTTTAGTGCTGTATATACTCAGTAGTAAATTTCAGTAAATAGAACTTGGAAAGTCTAAGAATTTCTTTAGCACCTTGTGCAGTTATAGGTGCTAGCAGCACTAAAGCACCCAGCAGAGAAGGACCATGAGTAGTGTACAGTTCTGACTTATTTCTGCACTGAAATATTATTTTCCATTCAGAAAATGCTGTTTCCTGCTGTGAATATGCTGCTCTCTGTATAAAACAACCATATGCAAATTTTGTGCAGAATAAGTCCCAAACAACAAAGAACCTTGTCAGTCCAGGATTCTTCTCATCAGTATATCCTGACACTTGAAAATGTATTTTTCAATCATTTTTTTCAAATATTTTAATATATTATTTCCATTTCTAATATGGATGTCCAATCATGACTATCAGATTATATTCAACTTGATACGTCACAAACTGTGTAGATGTGTTGCATGGAAACACTATAAATGTGGAGATGAGAGTGGGAAAAGTGTCTGAATCTTTGGCCCCTACAGTGTTAATGTATAATCAAACTATTGGGAAATAGTTCCCATAGAACTGGAGATAAATGATGATGCCTCAGAAGAATAGAAAATAAATTACCAGTTGACAACACAGATGGTCAGATAATGTCCAACATTTAACCAATCTGCTTTGTAGATTTTATAATCCCTCCTTCTACCACTTCCAACTACATGGGGCAGTGGTGTTATCACTGTATTTTATGAATTAACTGAAGTGTAACTTCCTTCCATTAAAACTCTCTCATCGAAGCTGACATTTGTTTTATAACACACAGTGCCTCTATGGACCTTGACACTAAGAGCTAAAGTTTGATTACTACTTGAAGTACTTAAAAGATTTCACTATTATTAGAAAGGTACCCTGTAGAGTTGTTATAGAAAGGTTAAGGACCTTGGGAGATATGATATATCATCATGCTACATTTTTCAGATGTTAGTACCATTTTCTTGAAAGCAAAGCAGATTTTTTTCACTTTAAAATAAAATTAGTGGATTTTTAAAATCATCACATTTAAAAATGGACAAATAGCTTTAGATGTGACAAATGAAATTATACATGTGTAAAACAGCAGAGATACTTCAGCTAGGGGAAAACATTGCTGCTATTTTGTTGGTGGTGCAATGAGGAGGCAAAACAGGGTGAGTACAGATGATAATTTATTCTGTGGCAACCTATACAACTGTGCATGCAACCATTTTCTCCAGCACAGTGTTATGTTTGGAGTGTTGGACTAGGATTCTTTAGACCAGGATTCTAATCCCTGCTGACCATGTAAAATCACAGGATAAACTAGGGAAAGTCACATTGTTTCAGCCTCAGAGGAATGCTATGGCAAACCCCCACTGAACAAATGTTGCCAAGAAAACCCTATAATAGGCAACCATAAGTCCAAAAAAACTTGAAGGCACAGAACAATAAATCAAAGACCATTTAACTCCATACAAATAATAAATTTATCATACATTATATTTAAAGCAGTACCTTATACCCTCTATAAAACATGGATATGCAAGCTTTCTGTGAGCTTTCTTTTCCCATAAAGGGTAGCTTGGACCACAGTCCTGTACAGGTGAGAAGTTTTGTTGAGGATGGTGTTGGTGATAAGAACATGGGTGGGGCCAAAGCCAAATGAATGGGGCCAAACTGACCAATAGGATTTTTTCACCACCAAGCATATATGTTGTTGTGAGCCTTAAATAATTTCTGACTCAAAGTGACCCTAAAGTGAACCAACCATGGGGTTTCCTTGGCAAGATTTGTTCAGAAGGGTTTGTTTTTGCCTTTCTCTGAGGCTGAGAGAATGTGGCTTACCCAAGGTCACCTAGTGAGTTTTTATAGCTAAACAGGGATTCAAACATTGGTCTCCAGAGTTATAGTCCAAACAATACTCAAAAAACCACACTATGCTGGCTATCCAGTCATCTATTCATATGCATCACTAATTAGATGATGAGGCATTTGACTCTGGTGAGGCATTTGACTCATGGACTAGTCCTGTTTTGAATTGTTGAGGGTTGACCACTTCCTCCAGTAGTCCATCCACCTGTTTTTATAGGCTCCCACTATATAGTGTGCTGCATGATTCCAAAGATGGAATAAGTGGAACACAGCTTGGTAATCATCATGAGATTTTAATCTTACTGTATTTGTCTAGGTGAATGGAATACAAGGAGCTTCACATACCATTGGTGTCTCTCATACAATGGATGAGGAGCCAGCATCCAAGTCTCCAGAAACAGTCAGTTCAGTCAAATGATCAAGACATTCAGCTCTTGCTAAAGACACATCAGTGTACACACTAGATGTAAGGTCACTGACAACTCTGTCTCTCCCAATGTGATGACCTCATAACTGTTAATGTTGAAGTTAGTAGCGTGTTGCTTGAAGAGCAATTGTAGTAGACATACATAGCATGGATGCATTGACAGGATGGAAGATCCTTAAAGCGCTGGGTTTCAGCTTGTCCACTATACTTTGATTGATGCCTCACATTACAACAACTCAGCCCTTGTGTGTCATATCCTATAGAGGTGTCAATGTGATCCTTACTTAGTCAACTCACTTTCCAGTGAGCACATGAATAGGAAGAGGATCCTTATTGGCATTACCTGTAACAATGAGAGTCATAGGGGTGGAGCAGACCACTAAAAATGGCAGATTGGGGCTGCTGCAGAGCTTTGCAGCATGGCACCATGGCAACCACATGCCATGGCCCCAATCCAGCTTTTTGCCAGCACAAAAAGAAGTGGCAAATTGCTTTCTGACCTGACAAACAGCCGGCTTTTCTTCCACCACCATGGTTTTGTGATGCTCCTGAGGAGTGTACCATCTAAATGCCGCATCACTGGATTGCCACAAAGCTGCCCCCCATGTAGTTAGGTGGGTGGTAGGAAGCTAGCTTCCCAGCAGTTTGAAGAAATGTGTTGTGTGTATGCCATGCCCCCAAGCTGCCGGGAAGCCAGCTTTTTATATCAGTCTGTTCCAGCTGTTAGTTACTCCTGCTGTTTACTCATGTTTCACAGAATTTCTTCACTTCAACATTCAGAGCACCAGAAAGAAGGAACATCACTTCAGTAACTCTCTTGGGCCTTCATAAAGCTTTGTTTGAATTAAACAGTTGGATTGTCCTGAGCCATGCCAGTTCTAGGTCAGTTGGTAGGCACAAATTGAGGTGAGATGCCAGCCCAACTCCTCTCACTGAGGAAGAAGGCCAGGTGATGTCAAATGCAGCTGCTGCAATCCACAGGAAGGGCCTGCGTTCATCTACACTCACTGCCACATCCCCTCATGTGGTGAGGGGAGCAGTCTCTTTTCCCAGTGATAGCTCATGCCCAGCCTGACATTCAGTTTCAGCCCAACCAGCCCAGCTCTCAGAGTCAAACTTTATCCTGAAGTTATGGGTCTCATTTGCCAACCTCCCTTACTTACATAGAAACTGATGTGTATAAACTATACCAGAGTATTAGTTGAGCTGCTGCCTTCATGTGCATGCCCACATACAGAATATACAACTGATGTTCAAGCAACCTAATGAACAATATGATTTAATGCTCTAACAAATGGCCTTTTTGACTAAAATTCTAGCAACATGCTGAAAATAGAATAATATCAAACACGCAGTGGTGATTTTTTCCCCCTTTCTGAGCTATGATCAAATTGCATATCCATCTGAGATTAAATTTTGTCTTTAATGTCTGCATGCTGGAAACAAATTTTTATTTACAAAATAATTGAGCATGCTGAGTGGAAGATTCAGAAGTTTCAATAATTTACTTCTTTCTCTTCTTTTTAAACTAGAAAATGTAAAAATGTTATTAGCTTGATAACAGTGTGCTAAATGGTGTTTTCCAAACTATTTAAGAAAGTTACTTCAGAATTAAAGTCTTACTGTGCCACACCTCCTATGTGATCAGCTCTTCTCATTTCAATTCATAGCTTTTAACTGTAAGCATATCACAGGGAGGACTGGAAAATGTTAAGTACCTGCCATTTTCTGTTTCAAAATAACTACTTGTGATTTGTATTATTCCATGGGAATTTTGTAGTTCTCCCACCCTTCTGTGCTGGCCTTAGGCCCCTCTCAGACCCATAGGATATTGAATCTTAATAGTTTTGAGGATAAAAATGGAAAATTCTGCCTCCAATGTGTTGTGTAGATTTGTATGTGTGAAATTTTCCATTTAAATACTATTGTGCATCCTTAAACTTTAAAAAGGCCAATGTAGTTTTCCAAAACAAACATGGGAAAAAGTGATGCAGCCCATGGAGATGTAGGGTTGTTGAGGGAAAGTGGAACATATGTACCACACTGATCTTAAGTTGCCCACTCCCTTTCTAAGGAAAATACAAACTGGGGACACAATTATAAATATTTATTGTACAGTAAAACAGCTAGTGCAAAAAGATAAAGAAAACTACCACAATGACCAATGCAGAGTAATAGAAGGCAACAACAAAAAGGGTGCAAAGGAGAGACCTATTCCATGTACAAGATCAGAGAAATCAAGGGAAAGTTCAAACTAAGAACTGGAATGCTCTATGTCAATAGAAATAAGATAATTCAAGATTGGGAAGGAATAAAAAGATTTTGGATGCAATACACAGAAGAGTTATATAAAAGAGATGACAAAATGAAGGATCCATGGAATGAAGAGCCATATGAAATGAACCCCAAATTCTAAAAAGTGAGGTGGATGTTGCAATAAGAGAAATGGTGAGAAACAAATAACCAGGAACAGTTGATATTCCAGTTGAACTGCTGCAATCCAAATTGATGGAGTCAGCTCTAGTGCTAACCAAATATGTCAACAGATATGGAAAAGAAAATGATGGCCAACTGATGGGAAACAATCAATACACATCCCCATTCACAAAAAAGGAGACACAAAAGACTGCAGCAACCATAGGACCTTAGCACTTCCCACACAAGTATAATTATGCTCAAAATTCTGCAACTTAAGGGGGAAGCAGACGAGCGGCCATGGACCGCCCCAGGAAGCTGCGCCATGGGACCAAGGCATCCCCACACCTCGGTCCCATGGTGCAGCTTCGCCGCCCCTGAAAGGAGCACTAAATCAGTGCTCCTTTCACAAGTCGCTGAAGGTGCGCCACAAAAGGCTGCGGCGCACCTTCGTCAACTTTTCCGCCACAGCGTGTGCGAACGCTGCGGCGGGAGGTCCTCCTCTGAGCGCCGGCCATGCAGAGGCCCGGTTGCTCCGAGGACGACCTTGGGAAGGGGTTGGGGCGCCAATCGTGCGGCTGCCCCTCCCCTTCCATGCCCCCAAAACGGCCTAATAAACTATCTGCATAGGCTCATAGACTCCAACCATACATGGAGAGAGAAAACCCAGAGGTCCAAGCAGGGTTCAGGAAAGGAAGAGGCATTACGGACCACATTGCAAGCATATGGTGGCTAATGGAGTACACGAGGGAATTTCAAAAGAAAATCAGAATGTGCTTTATACACTACAGCAAAGGTTTTGACTGCATAGATCATGAAAGGCTATGGAATGCCTTTAAAGATATGGGAGTGCCAAGACATCTGATAGTCCTGATGAGGAATTTGTATTCAAAACAAGAGTCTAATATCAGAACAGAACATTGAGAAACAGAATGATTCCCAATAGGCAAAGGAGTCAGACAAAGCTACATCTTATCACCCTACTATTCAACTTGTATGCAGAACATATTTTAACAAAAGCAGGCTTGGACAGAGGAGAAGGAGGAGTAAAAATCAAAGGAAGAAATATCAACAATCTACAATATGCAGACAACACTATAATAGCATCAGAAAACCTCACAAACCTGGAACAACTACTAAGAAAGATCAAGAAAGAAGCTGAAAGATTGTTGAACATAAAGAAAACAAAAATAATGACCATGAAGAATCTACAGAAATTCAACATAATAAACAATGAAGAAATCGAAATAGTAAGAGTTCTCATACTTGGGATCAAACATTAATAGAAACAAGGACTGCAGTCAGGAAATCATAAGAAGATTAAGAATGGAGAGGGTAGCAATGAAAGAAATAGAAAAGATCTTAAAATAAAAAGATATACAACTGTGCACAAAAGTTAGCATCATAGTAGCCATTGTATTCCATATTACCATGTATGAACTTGTGAGAATTAAGAAAGAAGACAGGAAGAAAATCAATTCATTCAAGATGTGATGCTGGAGAAGAGTGCAGAGGATTCTGTGGACAGCCAACAAGACAAACAAATGGATCCTAGAGCAGATCAAGCCAGAAATCTCCCTGGAAGCTAAGATGAGAAAACTGAGGATGCCATACTTCAGACACATCATGAGAAGCCATGACTCATTGGAAAAAACAGCAATGTTAGGAAAGGTGAAGGAAAGTAGAAAGAGAGCAAGGCTGTATGCAAGATGAATGGACACTATTAAGGAGGTTATGGACATGAATTTACAAGAAATTAGGAGAACAGTGGAGGACAGGGAGTCTTGGAGATCACCATCAGTCGAGATCAACTCAAGGGTGGTTAACAAGAACAACAACAACAACAAATCAACTATTAACAGAATAGGGATTACTTATGCCTAAAGATGGACAGGAGTGCATTGATACTTTTCCAGAGTTCTGGAGGCAAAATAGAAGAAATCCTGTTCACAGATTCTGCCCATTCACATGGCAGGATATGTAAACATTGTTTCCATCACAGTCTGTGCTAAGACGCATGCTCATATTTGCTTCTGGGTGAGCAATTCTATAGAGCATAACTACAAAGAGGAGGAAGGGATGGGGCATTTTCCTTTTCTGAACTTTCAAAAGTTTGGGTTCTTACCTTTGATACTGCTCAATAGTGAGTTATGCCAGTATAAAAAATAAAGGTAAAAGTTTCCCCTTTGACAATGTTGTCAAGCTGTATATGACTGTAGGGTGCAGAACTCATCTCCATTACTGAACTAAAGAGCCAGCATTGTCAAAGATTACTCTGTGGGTCATGTGACCAGCATGACTTCACAGGATGTTGTTAACTTCCCATTGAAGTAGTACTGATTTATTTAGGGCCTTTACAGACTGCCAGAAATAGTACAAATTGAGGCCACTTTAATTGTCCTGGCTCAGTGCTAGAGAATCATGGGAATTGTATTTTTTCTGGGACATTGAGCCTTCTCTGGCAGAGAGCTCTGGTGCCACAATAAACTACAGTTCCCATGATTTCTTAGCACTGAGCCAGGACAGTTAAAGTGGCCTCAGTTTTCATTATTTCTGGCAGTCTGTAATTGTCATTACTTGCACTTTTACACCCTTTCAAGCCAGTAAGTTGTCAGAAGCTGGGACTAGTGATAAGAGCTCATCCCATTATGTGACACTTGAGTCTCAAACTGCCAACCTTCTGATCTTGCTATTAACAGAGTCAGCATCTTAACCGCCAAGCCACCACATTCCCTATAGAGTATAACCAGCTGAAATTACTGAATTGTATTCTTTCATAACCATGGACTCCGCCATTACACAACAGTTAATGAACCCTGCACCCATCACTAAGAAACACACTAATGGAACCTCTTAACAGCATAACCACTTGTGCAGTGGTTTATGATGGGGCAATGGGGCTTGAAGAATCCTGAACAGGATATCACCCTTGCATAACTTCCAAGAAACTGGTCCTTACTTCTCCATCACTACTTGAAGGAGAGTGGGGGGGGGGGGAGAGAAACAGAAAATGTTGGGATGCTAAGTTTGATGATGCAGGAGATAGGGTGCACACAAGTGAGTCTTTAACCCCATTCAATCCCCTCTTCCTTCTCTTTCAGCACAATGTGGCCATCATCCCCTCCCTTTCAGATGGTTGCATTTGTGGGTTGGGTAAGAATTTTGGCTTTCCTTTGGATTTCACAGAAGGATGTGTGAGTTTTACCTACCCTGTACTAATTTGCCATGGGTGGTGGCCTAAATGAATTAATTCAATTAACTTGCTTACTTATTACCTATGTATTGTGGATATTGGTTAATTCAGTTGGTACCAAAGTTGTTTTATTTGCTTTTAACTGCATTTTAAGCTACCATGTATTGGAAAGCAAAGGGAGTCCTCAGACATTTTCTCCTAGTGGCACATTGGGGTGGAAAGGGGCTCTCTGATTTTTTTTCCCTTAGGAAACTTGAGGGGGAATTCAACTTGGACAGATTTCCTTTGTGTAGGCTGGCCAGGAGCATGTTAGGTTGAAGGCTTGGTCCCAGGACAGGACTATTCATCCATGATATGCTGAAAAGAAGGTAGATATTCCCCAGCTTTTGTATATACTGTACTGGGTGCATCTTTTCTGCTGACCAAGTTTAAATAGTTAATTAAGAGGCTCTTATTTAACCCACATATTTTGATTTGTGTGTATGTGTGTGTGTCGGAGCAGGGGGAGTCTTGTTCTTTAGAAGAAAAAAAAGCTTTTCAGAAACACAAAGGAACCTTTTTTCTAACTTTTTAAGGCAATCAAAAAAGCAACAATTTCTCTTATTTCAAGGAAAATACTGATTAACCCCAAATTCACATCATGTTGTCAACTTGATCAAAGTGATGGCAATACGAACAACAATCTTACTTGAAAAAGATTGAACTCTTTCATGCAAAGCTACTTTAATTAGAAAGTTTCAGGGGTTGTGCTTTATGAAATGTTCATAGAATAGCTAGAAAATTCAGAAAATAAATTACAAGTGTGATTAGGGAGCAAAAGAGTATGATAATCCACCATTGTGAAACAGCAGTCAGGGTCTCCTGGAGAAGAGAAGAGGTGGAGTGCAGGACCCAGGAGAAGCCATACAAGGAGGAGAGCCAATGAGGACCTGCTGAGGGAGAGACAGAGAGGGAAGGGAGGGATAGGGTAGGAAGTGAGAGACTTCAAGGAAAAAATGAGGCAGTTGTGAGAAGGAAGTGGGTATACGGATGTGCAGGAGGCGAATGGGGGTAGGAAGGGAGAGGAAGAAGTAAAATACCAGGGCTGTGAGGGCTGGACTGCTGCCCTATTCAGACACAGAGTGAGAGGGAGAAGAGGGAGCTGGAGACCTGAAGTTCTGCATGACTCAAAGGCAGATAATTTCTTTGGGGAATGGGTCAGAGCAACCATCTTTGAAACCTGTGTAAATAGCCCTGTCCCAGCTTGCCACGTAGCCGAGATGCCGAGTATATGCTGGGATATTAGGGGATGGTGCTGGCAATTAGATAGTCATCCAGGGGCCTGAGAGAAAGGTGACTGGGATAAGCTGGAAAAAGAGCATCCTCAACTTGAGGAGATACTGATAGTCTGGTAAAGACTTTGTTAATTACAGCAGGAGTGTTGTAAAGCAACAATCTCCTACATTGTTTGCCTTTTAGCTCTGTTGTCCCTTGTGTTTGTTGGGAATAAAACTTTACCTTTGAATATCTAACTCAGTTTGGACTGCATCTATTTGAAGAATGGAACCTAATAGGAAACCCAGTCTTCCAGGAGTGGTCTGTGGCTCCACTACAACCAGAGAGAGAGAGAGGAAACTTCAAAAGTCTCCACACCCCATGATTTTTCAAAATAAATGAGAAGAATTTAAATAAGCAGGTAGAACATGTCTCTTTTCTAACCCTCCCACCTATCCAACTGGCAAGAGGTTCTGCACATATGTATAGCTCACTAATGAACACAATGATAGACATGCTTATTAAGAAAGAAGTATCCTGTGTTCAGCCAGATGAATTGCAAACTAAGGGTGTGTTTGCCTTTTTAATCCCAAAGTGTGATTATAATCTAGAGTTCTAATTTCATACTCCTGATAATGAACAACCAAGTTGTGGGTTTATGGCAAATAAAAATAAGTCTGTATCCACACTGCAGAAATAATCCAGGTTGACACCACAACTGTCATGACTCAATGCTATGTAATTCTGGGAACTGTAGATTTGTGAGTCATTTAGCCCTCTTTCTCAGAGAGCTCTGGTGCCACAAGAAACAATAGTTTCCAGAATTCCAAATAACATTGAACCATGGCAGTTAAAGTGGTGTTGATGTGGATTATGTCTGAAATGTGAGTGTAGCCTTCAGTCTTACTCTATGAATTCTTCCATCTAAACACAAATGAAAATTGCAAGGGCTGGCACAAATAACTTGCAGTTAAGAGGATTTGGTATATTGAACGACCTAACAAAGTGTGTTAAGGACATACTCCAAAATTATTCTGATGGTCATGAGTATAAGAAATCTGGACATAATCTAAACCTAGAGATGTAAAGAACATTCTTAAATGTTCTCATTCTTGACTCATTGACAGTGGCATCATTAGGGGGTACAGACAGTACCAGGTGATACCCTAAGGAGGGGTGACACCACTGCTCCACAAAAACCTATCTTTTGGCAGAAACAAGTTGTGGCATTCATCTGCTTACCCTTAAAATGCTTTAAGAGATGGTGGGAGTGGGGTGAAGCACTGTGGGAGGAAAAAAGAGAGGCCTCAAAATTTATAAAAGTAAAATTTTAAAATTACCTCACCAGGTGACACCAACCCTAGTGACACCCCTTTCATTAAGACACCTTGTTCAGAAAATTATCAACTGCCACAATATTTTTCTCATTTAGTGACTTTGGGTGGAAAGTTTATGAAATGGAAATCCCAATTTGGGGACAAAACCTGTCCCCCCCCCCCCACACACACACACAAAATGCTGTATTTTATTCTCTGATTTGCAGAAAGCAATATAGTTTGTGTAGCAACAACTGTGATGGTGTGGCAACTATTTCACCAGTTGCCACCAAATTGTGATGGAGGTGACAATGTGACACTGCCAAATCTCTTAAATCTCTTTACACTGTGTGTTACCACTGCCACCAATATGTGAGGAGACCCTTGAACTCAGATCTCCCACACTAGAACTCTCTTCTAATGCCAGCACTCCAGGGTTTTAGAATCCCAACAGCTTGGCACCAATTGTCAAGTTATAACTAAACACCCACTATCTGAAGTATCCTAAATAATAAAGGGTCTTTTCTTTCTTGGTAGTATTTTAAATATGTTTGGTAGCGTGTATTACGTTACCTTTAAAAATACTTCCACAATTTGTTAAAAACAAAGGAAATAACTTTATTTACAAACAAAGCTTGTTGTTGTATTTTTCTTAGTGAATGTTATTCAAGCTTGTTATAGTGTTTGAATTGATTCAGTAGTTACACATCTTATCACTTTCTCTCACTTGACACTATGAGCCTAAGCAGATGGCGCAAAGCGCCGTTTTCAAGGCCAGGAAGGGGAGGGGCAGCCTCACGCTGGGTACCCCAACTCCTTCCTGAATATGTCGTCGGAGCGCCCGTCGCTCCGCACTGCTGGCGCTCCGATGACACACTTCCGCTGCAACATCCGCACACGCTGCAGCAGAAGAGGTGCCGAAGGTGTGCCGGAGGCCTTTTGAGGTGCACCTTTGGCGTCTTGTGGAAGGAGCGCTATTTTAGTGCTCCTTCCTGGGCCTGGGATGCTACGGTTCAGGGCCGAGGAGTGCGGATACCTCGGCCACAATCCACAGCTTCCCATGGTGGCCCCATGCCGCCCATCTGCTTCCCCCCATGTGTGTTTCCTTTCACTCTTGGTTCACAGAGAACCTATACCCAGCTTCTTTAGCTGTTAAATTTTCAAGTTATCTGTTACCCTAACAGTAACTATAACTGAACTTCCTCAGCTTAACTACTCTTAACTTCATCTGCTCCTCAGACAGCTCCTGATATTTTCCACAGCCTTCCTAGGTGTAATCACAAAGGATATCAACATACACTTTAATTCTGGACTTCTCTTGTCCCTAAATTGAGTAACTAAAACCTCTCAAAATGAACCTCATGGCAGTCCCACTCAGCCTCCTTGACTGCTAACCCCACAGAGTAAAATGACACACTCCTCTCAAACACGGCTCCTCCTCTCTATTTATACATGCTCCTGGGAACAACCCCCACCTTTTCTCTTGCTTACCTCCAATTGGCTGATCCCAACATTTTAAACTGCCTGTGTTCTCCACAATACTATTTTTAGTAGTAAGATTTGTGCAAAAAAGTTTTTTTCCTAGGCAAATTGTCTATCATCTTTCTTTCTTTCTTTTTTCTTTCTTTCTTTCTTTTTCTTTACAAAAGTTCTCCAAATGTGGGTGAAAACATTTTAAAAACTCTTATAATCTTGTTTAAATTGAGAGAAAAGTTTTTAAATTATTCATTCTTTTATGGGGAATGAAATAAGCAAAAATTGCTCCCCTACATAAACTCAGGGCCATCCCAACCCATTTTGATTCCTTAGACAAAAGAGAAAATGTACCCCCCCTTTTTTTTTTTTTATTTGCATAATGTTGCTGACATTTAGACTGACAATTGAATCTTAATTTGACCATATTACATCAACACTTTTTGAATTCATAGAGTCTTCCACTTTGCTCAAGGTCAGTATAATCTCTTAGGGCAGAGGTTGCCCACATTGCATTCATTGTTTGACCCTCTAATTCCTCACATTCACTGCCTGAAATGCCCCCCAAATGCTGCTTAATGGCAGAGCCAATGCTGCTTAAATCACTTTAGTGTAATATTAATTTCACTTGTATCAATAGCTGAAAACCTTTCTTCATTGTCAATTGGGGGGGGGGGTTGAAATGAAAGAGAGTTTTCCTCTTATAACCTAATTTTGAACAAATATTAAGTTCTAAATAGTATAGTTAGTCCTAACTAGAATAGCCACCTTGAATCAATGGCATTTTTCTGTCTGTTGACTCATCATTCCACAATTAATTCAATGAATGTACTCTTGTTGGAACTAATAGTATTAAGTCCTAAGAGTTTTGAATTTGTGAGACAAGGATTCCAGATCAATAATCTATCAACTATTTTTTCTGGATGTAGCTAAATGGATGATCTGATCAACAGCTTGGTACAAAGTGGGGCTCCAGACACGAATCATTGCTAGAACTGACCCTAACATTACTTCAGAGAAAATATATTAGTGGAGAAGGTGGGGAAGGGGAGAGAAATTCACAATTTCTAGGAAAAAAAGAGCTTGCTTTCAATTGTGTGGCAACATAAAGTATTAAAGAAAACATGTCCCTGCCAAAAGTCAATTTGTCATTTATTCCAGTGTGACAAAAAGGCCAGGACAATAAAATTACTCTTTTTTTGCCCTCCTTCATTCTCCTTTTCTCTCTTACACACATACTCACATGTGTGTCTCCATAAAATCTTTTTTACTATTCATGAGTTATATTTTCAAATGCAGAAACAGCAAAACAAATTGACAGTACTTTATGTTTTCTGAGGACAAAACCTGGCCTTTCTGCAAAATAACATTTTTACACATTTGAACTGTTTCACTGAAACAAACGGAGTGGAACAACAAACCAAAACATGCCAAAGGAAAATAAGTTTCCACTAATAGCCTGCTTTTGCATCACTTTCTTCTTTATTGTCTATCAAAAGAATCCCTAGAGAGTAACAATTCTGAATCTAAATAAGAGGCTAATTCTAAAAATGCCCTATGTCAGGGACTGCAAATATTTTGAGGCTATTAAGGCTCACAAAATGTGAACAAGTAAGGCATCCATGAGCAGTCTAGATAATCTGTTTAATAATAATAATAATAATAATAATAATAATAATAATAATAATAATAATAAATTTTATTTATAGCCCGCCCCTCTGCGGAGCAATCGGGGCGGGTTACATCAATTAAAAAACAGAAGATACAGAAATTAAAAACAATCACATACCCATTCAAACCCTCCCACCCCTTAAAACAGTATTAAACTAATTATTAATTAAAACAACATGCTCCAAAGACAACAAAATAAATAACAATACAACAAATACAAAATGAGCAGCAGGAGGAAGGGCAATATAGCTGTCTCCTGGAGCCGGAAGTTATTCCGGGAAGGCCTGCCGAAAGAGATCCGTCTTTAATGCTTTCTTGAAAGCCGCAAGAGTGGTGATATGACGGATCTCCTCCGGCAGGCCATTCCAGAGTCTGGGAGCGGTCACAGAGAAAGTCCTGTTCAAGGAGTGCTGAATAAGGCTATACTTGACTAAACTATGGACCTAACATAACCCAACTTTTCATCATTTCAGATTTCATCAGGAGACATTCAAGAAAACTCAGTGAGGGCAAAATCAAGTGAAGATTTACAACTATGGGAAATGGATGAGATGACCCATAACAGTGTGTATGACAAATACCTCTGGTTGTCTTGTTAAACCTTGCACAAAAACTACAGTAAGGTTATCAGGAATACACCCTGCAAATACAGGTACAAAACACAATGCAAAAATAATCCAGTTTGAGACTGCTTTAATTGCTCTGTCTCAATGCTAGCGAATTCTGGGAACTGTAATTTTGTGAGGCATTTAGCCTTCTCTGTCAGAGAGTCATGATGGCACAATAAACTACAGTTCCTGAGATTCCCTAGCACTGAGCCAGGGGAGTTACAAGCGGTCTCAAACTGGATTATTTCTGCAGTGTGCTTTGGACCACAGTCACACATATACTTTTCTCTTCTCTTTGACCCTTATTTCCATCCAAAAACAAGAGTACTCATACGTAGTGCCTAAGCATTTATAACAACAGAAGAAATGAACTGGTCAGAGAGAGGCATGGAGGGGTCTGATAGGATTGCATTTGAACTTTCCTTCCAAAATAACCATTTTGTTCATCTGTAGACTGCAATGGGATAAAACACGTATTTTTGCTGAGGAGACAGCAGAAGGTGTGCTGTGTTTTGGGATTATCTCTGACTCTTTCATAGCTCTATATAACTCCTGCCTCAGGAGGGGCACATGCTGTAAATTGTGTGTCATCATACAGTCAGCCCTCATATCCATTGATTGTTTTATCCACAGATTCAACCATCCATGACATGAATATATCTTCCAAAAAGGAAAGCTTGCTTTGCCATTTTATATAAGGGACATCATTTTACTAACCATTGTATTTGATGAGACTCTCTGACCAGTTCATTTCTTCTGTTGTTATAAATGCTTAGGCACTACGTATGAGTACTCTTGTTTTTGGATGGAAATAAGGGTCAAAGAGAAGAGAAAAGTATATGTGTGACTGTGGTCCAAAGCACACTGCAGAAATAATCCAGTTTGAGACCGCTTGTAACTCCCCTGGCTCAGTGCTAGGGAATCTCAGGAACTGTAGTTTATTGTGCCAGATTTTGGTATCCATAGGGGATCCTGAACCAAACCCCAGCAGAAATCAAGGCCTCCTTGTATTAGTAAGAGTTCAACAGGTGCTCCACTAATAGGCCTACCCTTCCCAAATAGTTTAAAGGATAGAATTATCAGTAGAAGGAAATATTTAGTAAGGAAATATTTCCTTCTCTCTCAGGCCATATGAGTGAATTAAAGGAGGGGGAGAGCCCAGGAGAGAGGTAAGTATTTATGGTATGTAGTTTAATAATAATAATAATAACAATAATAATAATAATAATAATAATAATAATAATAATAATTTATATCTTGCTTAATGACAGCAATCCAAGCGGCTTACAGTAAAAATCCCCCCATCATTTCAATCAAACCAACCCACCCCCTTAAAACAGCATTAAATAATATATGATTAAAAGTTACAATAAACATAATATAAAAACATTTTTTTAAAAAACTAATAACATACTTAAGGAGGTTATGGTATCCTGGACAATTTCTACTGCATACCCCATCCACCATCATGATGGGGCCACAATAGGGATGCAGGAGTAACAAATCCTAGCCAGGATAATTAGTCTGGAAAGGCCTGCCGTAAGAGATCCATCTTGACAGCTCTTTTGAAGCTATCTAATGATGTCAACTGATGGATCTCATCTGGCAGGTCATTCCAGAACTTGGGGGCAACAACGGAAAAAGCCCTCTGGGAGGTCGCCGCAAGCCTAGCTTTTGGGGGCTGTAGCAAGTTCCTCCCAGAGGACCGGAGAACACGGGGAGGATTATATGGGAAAACACGGTCCCTGAGATAGCCTGGATCCAAGCCATTTAGGGCTTTAAAGGTAATAACCAACACCTTATATTGGGCCTGGAAGCTAACAGGCATTTAGTCACTTGCTTGCATACCCAACATACAAGACTTATACACCCCAGAACAATGGCTACTTGTACACAAAATTATAGTGATTGGGTTGGAGGCCATGTGCAGTAGTGCACGGCCAGTAGCAGACCAGTTAAGATCTCCCAACCATGAATGAGAAGCACCTTGTTTGATGTCTTGGGCAATTTTAATATATATATATATATATATATATATATATATATATATATATATATTTGGCTCTGAGATCAACAGGGAGTTTAATCTGTGTCTCCATCTTTTCCATCTTTTTTACTGTCTCACTCAGAATACTGAGTAGATATAACCACCTTGTCACATTCAGTTCAATTTCAATGTGGAAGCCCTGTATAGTCCTGGAATCTATTTGATAGGGTGAATCTGCAGCACAGTCTTTTATCATTTCATGCAAATAAAACTCTGCCAAAACAGTCAGCCAGTCTGTGTCACCTCAATAATTTTATGCCCATGATGTCATCATTCTCCCTTTGATTTTTCGCATGCCTGGATGAGATCCAGGATAGGTCCAACTTGCAGCAGGATCTCTTTCCAAATTGGGGCTTGTTGCTAGCCTCTCCCATATCCCACCAACACCATGCTTCCTGGGGTTCTTTGACCTACACTTGCTAAGTCAGGGTGTAGGGTGTTGGTTGCAGCTCCTGAATCTACTAACAGTCTGGCTGGCCTTTGACTGGATGTGTGTCCAATTTAGGTGTCCACCATAGGTCATCCCCAAAGATCAGAGGTAAGGACTGCCACTATATGTTTACATTGAGACATCTTCCTGGGAGCTATGACTGAGACATCTCTCACAGTGGGAGCGTCTTTGCTTGGTTTTTCCTCTTTTGCGACTAGTACTAAAGGGGTCTCAATGGGGTTATCAGAGCCACTATACATGTGACTAGGGCCTGAAGGTAAAGGAAGAATTTCTGCTCAGAGGATTCGAGATCCTGCTTGTGTCCTCAGAGAGTTATGGGGTAATTGCTCTAGGTGGTTTAGCTCCAGTGATTGAGGGGATCCTGGGCAGCCCTAGCTCTGTCCTAGTGCCCTTGGGGAAGCTGTTCCCTAGATGATCATATCATCATATAAGGCTTCTAGCAACTCCGTCATGAACTTTCCATCTAGCTGGGTCATGTCTACTCCCAACCGTCTTAGTTTGGCTCATATAGAACCTTTGCAGACTGCCAGAAATAATGCAAATTGAGTCCACTTTAAGGGTTAGGGTTAGTTCTAGGGAATCATGGGAATTGGTTTTTTCCTGAGACATTGCACCTTCTCTGTCAGAGAGCTCTGGTGCCACAATAAAATACAGTTCCCATGATTCCCTAACCCTAACCCTAACCCTTAAAGTGGACTCAATTTGCACTATTTCTAACAGTCTGCAAGGGCCCATAGTTTTCCAGTTGTCTGAGTTCAGAGAGGCTTTTGGGTCAAATCCTCCCAAGATCTCTAACGGGAATTATTTTGGGGGCTTGCTGGATCTAGAATCTCTCTTGAATGAGTTGAAGAATTCCCCCTCCATTTTTGCTCTCTTTTTTTGTCTAGCCCTTCTTGAAGGGGTTTTGAATGGGGGCTGTATTGGGTCTCCATCTCTCTCTCGCCTTTCCTATTCCCTGGTTTGGAGGCTTAGCTTGACACAACCGTTGCCATCCCTCTTTTTGCCTCTCTTTGTCAGGATGGATGGGATCCAGAATGAAAATGTCCTAGATGCTGCAATATAAAAAAAGGGTGAAAGGTAACCTAAGTTTAACAGGAAGCCATGATGAGTATGCATATTGAAGGAAGCTGAGTCACAGGAAGATGATGACACAAAGGCAGAACATGAGGTCATCAAGCTTCAATACTGCACAGTCATGGCACATGTGAGACAGGAAACTGTGTAACACACCAGTTAGGGGTTGGACTAAAATCTCTTCTAGAGATTGTGTATATAAGGGAGAAGTTCCAATGCTCTATGTGTGTGGCGTATAGTGGATGGTGGCAGAACATTATGTCAGTCAGTGTAAGTACCTGCATTTATTGCAATGAAGATTAAAAGCCTCTATGAGACAGTGACTCCATAACTGAGCATCTTGGCAAAATGCAGGGACTTTTTGCACAGGTGGAAAACTGAGTTGTGGTAATCCCTTAAAAAAAAAAAAAGATTAAAATACATATATGCAAATAGCCCCCCATATAAACACATAACACATAACACATATCTCATAACATACTTACATAACATAACATATTAACACAACAATACATAAAGCAACAAACAACCACCAATACACTCCCATATATTCATCTACCTTCATTAAATAATATTGCCTAAAACTTAGTTCTTCCCGGTTCGGTTCACTTTAAATTCTTTTTGTCCTTTTTTTTCTTCTTCTCTTCCTTGCTGAAATTTTCAATGAGGTCAGCTATATCTTTTCCTTTTTCTATAAGTTTCTTCATGTATGCGTGTGTTATTTTCCAGCCTCATTCAGTCCTCTATCAAATTCATATAGCTTGCATAGTAGTACAATTTTAGGACACATCCTCCTTTTTCTTTCGCTTAACTAAGCTCAACCATCTAATCTTGGACTTTTTAACTTGTCACAGGAATTTGGATAATTCCTTCCACCATATGTCAAAACACTGTGCATTGTGAATTATGGGTATCGTCTGAAATAAAAGCATCACCTTCAGTAGTACATTCATTTTTATTAGAAATATTCTCCCTAAGAAAGAGATTTGCAATTTTGGCCATGTTATTAGATCTTTCTGTATTTCTTTCCACACTTTATTGTAATTATTCTCAAAGACATCTGCATTTCTTTTTGTGATAATTATCCCCAGATATTTTGGGTGTTTTTTTTCTGTTTTATTTTATTTATTTATTTATTTTTTGCTATTTTATCTTGCTTAATTTTGAATCCTATTTTATCTTGCTTAATTTTGAATCCTGCTACTTCTCGAAATTCTATCATAATATATAGCAGTTGATCTATACTTTTAATAGGATCTTCTAGAAATAACATAAGATCATCAACAAATGCTTTGATTTTATAATTAAATTCCTTTATCTTAATTTCATTTATTTTTTATCTTATTTTACTAGTAAGTATCTCTAAAAATCATTATGAATAAAAGGGGTGATAGGGGGCACCTTTATCTTGTTCCTTTTTCTATTTTATGAACCCTATCTTTTCTTCATTTATTATAAGTTGTGCTTTCTATTCTTTATAAATTGTTTTTATCCATCTTCCAAACTTGTCTCCCTATTCATTCTTTTAATCACTTCCTGCATAAATAGACAGCTTACTTTATCAAATGCCTTTTCTGCATCTGTACAGGTCATTGCCAGCTTATTTTAATTATGGATTTCAAAATATTCTATAGCATCAAGAACTAGTCTCGTTATTTTTTTTATATGTGTTCTTGGCAGAAATCTATTCTGATCCTCATGGATCACCTCATTTAGAATTTTCTTTATCCTTTCTGCAATAATTGAGGTGAATATTTTGTAGTCAATGTTAATCAATGATATAAGTCTATATTTTTTAGCCTCACAGGTATCTCTATCTTCTTTTGGAACTAAAATAATAAAGGTATCTTTTCAAGATTTTGGTATATATATATTTTGTATATCATTTAATCTTTTGCATAATTGTGTTAACAAGATTTCTTCCATTTTTAAATAAAAGATCCTAGAGAAACCACCTGGTCCTTGAGCCTTTCCTGTCTTCATTTTCTTCTTCCATTATGTTTTTATTTAGTTCTTCTTTCTGTTCTTCCATCAATTTTGGTATTTTTGTCTATCTAGATATTTTTCTATCTTCTCTTTAGCTTTTATGTTATCTTTTGTGTTCTTATACAATGTTTCATAGTAATCTTTAAAAGTTTTTTTTATGTTTTCATGAACCGTTAAGATGTTTCCATCTACTTTCATTTCTGTAATTATTTTCTTATTTTTCTCTTTCATTATCACATTAACCAGGACTCTACTTTTATTTCCCATTTCAAAATACTTTTGTTTTATTCCTTGCAGTTTCTTTTCCATTTCTCTTACTATTAATACTCTTAGTTGTTGTTCTAATATATCCATCTAAGTTTTTAGGTTTTCATCTTTTCCATCCTTCCATTTTTGTTATTTGATTTTTATTTCTTTTAATATCTTACTTTCTTCTTTTGTCTCCCTTTTGATTTCTTCTGCATTAAATTTTATCAACAGTCCTCTAGCCACCACTTTACCAGTATCCCATATTACTTTGTTCATGATCCTTTGTGTTGTATTTTCCTTGAAATAAAGTTTTAGTTCATTTTTCAACTTATTGATAATATTTTCATTTTTAAAAGATGTTATTTTAATTTCCAAGGGTATTCACTCTTTTTTTCCTTTTATCTCCATCATAATTGGGTAATGATCTGATATGATCTTTCTAATATATCCATTCTTTGTATGTTTTATTAAAGCTTTTTGTTGTTATGAACATTTCTATACTCAATCTGGATTTGTGAACCTCAGAAAAGAAGGTGTATCTCTTAGAGTGGCCATACTTATTCCTCCACACACCTGTCATCAAGAATTCTTCTGTTAATCTGAAAAATGAATTAGGGAGCTTGCCCTGATTATCCTGAATTGGCTTTTTTATGTCTGATTCTCTATCTTGTTTTGGTTCTATCACTGAATTAAAATCTCCCAACAATATTTTCATATTCTGTTTTTCACAGCTCCTTTGTAATCTGTTTGAAAAATTTGTTACTTCCTTCTAATGGTGCATATATTCCTATTTCTAATACAGAGAGTTCTCTTGATTTCATTTTAATTGTGATATTAGATCCATTACTATCTCTAAATATTTCTTTAGATTTCTTATTGGTGTACACTGTTATACTTTTCCTTTTTTCCCCCTTAATTTCTGATATGTAGCAATTTCTTAATTTGGGGTTTCTTAAATATTTAGTTTCTCTTTCCTTAATTCTTGTCTCTTGTAAAAATATGATGTCACTTTTTCATTTTTTTCAAATAGTGAAATACCATATTTCTCTTTTATTTTGAATTTAATTCTTAAACATTCCATGATAGTATTTTAATTGTCATTGTTATTGTCGTTGCTATTATTTGCATATTGACCAAAAACCCTCAGGTACTTCAAGTTGGGTGCCCTTCCATACAAAAGGAAGTATGGAGTTGGATCATAGAACACCACATCAATTGATGAGATGGCATGCTGTCAGTGTAGCCTCTCCCCACTAGCTAGGAGGTGCATTCGTATCCAGCATCATGCAGTCATACATCTGACAGATGACCCCTATTCATCTCTCTGCTAGACCATCCTCCTGTGGGAGAGGAGGATTAATTGTCTTGTGGCATATGCCCTTTTGCTTAAAACAGTTCTGTAAATTATGGCTGAGGAACTTATCTCCTCTATCTGTAACCAAAGTGACAACTTTGTATGGGAACTCTCTTTCAATTGAGTTGACCCATTGTTTCAATTTCTCAGTTGCCTCATTTTTGGTTTGAAGCAAGAACACATACTGAAATCTGATGTGCCTGTCTACTATCCCCATTATGTACTTGTTTCCCCCTTCACTCGGCTCAAAAGTCCCCACCAAATCCTAATGTAGAACTTGAAATGGCCTCTGGGTGGCACACTTGTGCTCTTTCAGCACAGGGTAAGCTTTCAGCTTTATATTTTTGCAAACAGAACACTCCAAATATCTGTTGCAAGGATATAATTTTAGTTCTTTTCAGACCTTTCCTAATTTTGCTAAGCTTGGGAAGCTAGAATGTCCCATTATCCTGTGCAGGTAGTGAGCACAATCTGAATGCAAAGGTACATTTGTTACATTGGCACATTCTGCTTTAGCAACCATATGGTATAGTGTATAGTTTTTCACTGCACATACATTCCCATTTTGTGAAATTATGCACTTATTCCCCTTAAAAGACAGTTGATACCCATCTAATGTCAGGGATGAACACTAACCAAACAATTTTGCAAGTTTAATGCACACAGTCCATTTTCAAGTGTCCTGTCAAAACTGGGAATATAAGCAGTTCCCATTTTCTGTACTTTTCTGGAACCACCATCAGCAAGGCACACAGAGTTCACAGAAGTGGATTTCAAGTCTTTCAAAAACTTTAAATCATTCACCAGATGATGTGTTCCCCACTATCAAGCAAACACACCTCCCCGCCCCCTGAGTGTGTCAGCCTGGTTGGCAAAACAAACACTCTCTTGAGCCTGAGAAGAAAAACCCCTCCTGTCCTGAGGCTTTTTATCTTGCTTCCAGCTGGCAGACATTCCCTTATTTGCTGCTGAAAACATCTGACAATCCTTCCAGAAATGTCCAATTCTCCCACAGTTAAAACAACATTTTCCCCTGCAGATTGCAACTTTCTCACTCTGTGGAGATGGGCGAGATACCTGGGTGATGTGTACTAGTGGTGCACTGACTTTCTCTCTCCTCTGCAACCTGGTCTCAAAGTTATGTCTCTGGACTTCCTCCAAGATATGTGTCAACACTAGATCCAGGTTCAAATCTTTCTCAGCAATGATTTGCAGGCTGAACATTAAGAAGTCCCCATCCTGCTATCAAAATATATGCTTTTTGACAATCTGGAATTACCACATCTCAACTTTTTCTGCTTTTTATTTATATTTATATCTGTCTTTTATTCAAAATTTTTGATTTGCTTTAACTATAATGTTTTTCTAAATTGTTGTACTCTTTATTATTGCTTTTATTGTCTCTCTCCTCTCTGCTAAAATCTCTGCTAGAGATTGTGTATACAAGGGAGGAGTTCCAATACTCCATGTGTGTGATTATAGTGGATGGTGGCGGAGCATTATGTCAGTCAGTGTAAGTACCTATATATATATTGCAACAAAGATTAAAAGCCTCTACAAGAGAACTCAGGAGTTGTTGTGTCTGCAGCTTCTGTGTAGAAGAAGGATTTCTCCAACTTGCATAAACTGTTGAGCAGAGTTTTCTGTGACATTTATTCCTGGCACAAATCTTCTGCATGTGGACTTTCAGTCACACATTCACCAACACTCTTGACCAGAATACCTGGAATGCAGCATGTATATATTTCATTAAAGCACTCCATTCAAGGGTATTGAGGGAGAGGTAGGTTATTCCCAGATAGGTCTTAGCAATTTCATGGAGCCCCTAGGAGACTCCCCAGATGAAGTTGGAATCACTTAGGAATGGCTCTGCCCTGTGCTCATTGGGGATTTGTCCTGACAGGATGCCTAACATATGCCTAACATCTTTTTCCAGGCTACATATGTGTCTGGGCTTCATCTGGTTTTTGCTGCTCATTTTGATACATGGTTCTCAGTATTGTACTGGGCCACAGGATTTCTACGATTCTTTTCATCCACTCATACAGGTCGAGGGGCTGTAAGTAATTGTTCAACACTGTAGATTCAAGCACTTCCAGGTAAGCTGGGTCTATGCACAATCTGGTCGCTTGGGTTAGATTGTATCCTTTCTTATTGGAGCAAGCATGAATCATGGAGGTCATACATTTGATCTCTGTCCCTGGATTGAGGAGGCCTAACCGATTTGCCACTGCCTTGACCTCAGTCAGTGTCCAATGGGAGATCTCCATCATGGTTTTTACAGTAGATTCTATTGCTTCCTGGGTCTCTTTAGTTTCCACTATCTAACTGGTACTCATGGGGTGAATTGGGGCAGCAAGGACATTTACAGGGGTCAGCACAAACACATTTGTGCTGTGTTGGCTGCTTCTTATGATCCTTCCAGGTGAGGGTTGAATGGATGGAGTGTCTGTGTGTCTTTGGGCATGTGCTTATGAAGAACCATAGCCTTGGAAATGGAGACAAGAATCTTTGGGTGTATCATCACGACGATGGTGCCCTGAGTGACCAACATGTCTTCCTACCCCTGCTAGAGGCCTAGTAATTTTGTGGGTTTACTGAGGACTGGTCAAGGTGCTGCCAACCTTTTCACTAAGGAGTCTCGTCACCCACTAGCCTCACTGGAACAATCTCAATGGTGGCCACTAGTCAGCGTTGGACTGTGTTCCCTAGCTAGACCTTCATCACAGATCTCAGTAAACACTCACAAGAGGTTCCAAGTGTTTATTTTACTAGGTTGTCCTCCTACCACCTCCTAGGGAGGTCAGACAGCATGTTTCCTAGTCTATTTTAGTGACTTATGCCAGGTGAGGCGGCTGCTTTCCTCTGGCTCAGGTTTATTGTCCTATGTTTCAAGCCTGACACTAGGACCCTGGTCCTGTTTGTGTCTCAGGTTCAAAAGGGACCACAGCCCTGTGTTTTGTACATGTACACAGATAGAGAAAATAAAAACCAGGAGTCCAGAATCTACTTGGACACCACTCCCAAGGCTGATTGGAGATCACCACTAGATTAGCAGGCCCAGAGCTAGTGCACAGGAAATCCAACCAAAGGGGTGAAATGGGGAGAGCCAACCCTTAATAGTCCAAGCCCTTGTGGCTCAATCTCTCAAGAACCAAAATTCTACTGAATTTTAAAATCTGTGGTCTGCAAAATCCTATTGCCTCTTTACCCTCTACATCCAGGATCTAAACAGTCAAATGGTGCAGTCAGCCTGCCCAGATCTCAGGAGATTAAACACCTACATTCTCCACCAAAATGTAACTATGAGATCTAGGGGGAATATTAATTTTATCTCAAATAAATGGCTGAGTTAAAAGTAACCTAAGAGACCTTTCCCAATTGTATACTGAGGTGCTGAAACAAAGGATTGCAGAGGCAGAATTCTTCTATGAATATGTTTTATTGAGGGGGGAAGCATACACAAAATGCACACGCTCCCACACATACCCAACAGCTAGGAAATAAAGGTGTTAGATTGGAATAAAACAGGGGTAGGCAACCTTTCCCCTTTAAGGGCCGAGGGACTTCAGGTCCCAGAAGCCTCAACCATGTTGGCCAATAGTCCCATGTTGGCCAATAGTTCCTGGGATTCTGGGAGCTGAAGTCCCTCGGCCCTTAAAGGGGAAAGGTTGCCTACCCCTGGAATAGAAGAAGCTTCTCTAACTGCGATAATTACCAACAGTGAGGTTGCTCCAGTAGATGCAGTTTGATGTGGGACCCGGCCCTCCAGAGTACTCAAAGGGGCAGCGGCGAGTCCGGCCTAGCAGAATCCAGAGTGGTGTCAAGTCAGCCTGCAAACCAACTAGACACTAGAACAAAGGAAATTTTGTTTTTATATAAAAGAAATCTAGCCTGGGGCAAAGTCTGGGTGTCCTACATCATAGGGTCCAAATTTGCATAAGGTGATCACCCGGGATGGAGGCTTGCAAGATGAGAATTGGGATTTAAATCTTTAGGTGGCAAACATCCTATATTAAATTGTCTACCTTCCTGAGATGTATGTGAGAGTCAGCTCTTTTTGAAACTTCTAAACTGCCTACATAACCTTATGCTTAAGAGCTCATGGTGGGTACATTTAGAGTCAGGAAAGGGTTGCCCTCACTATATCAAAAATGGAAGATGTCCAGCCAATTGTAACACTAGCACAAGTCACAGAAATGATGTCAATACATTTATTCAACCTATTAACCAAGCTATCTTTAGAAAACATCCACAGCATAGCTGGTAATGTAATATTATTATAATATTGTTTTGTTTTCCTCCAAACAGAAGGATCTGAATAGTTAATCCTATCTGTTGTATGCGTATAATAATATAACATGGTATTTGAAAGCGCAAGCCTTTCTCCTTCAGTTTGAGCTTGTGGAATATTTAAATAAGTTGTAGTGGGTTTATTATCCTAAATGAAATTAGTTATTATGCTTGGCCTTTCATTCACAATGTTCAAGACATTCTGGAACAGAAAATTAAGCTTTGGTATTGTAACAATTCTTTTTTGCTATGAAAAGGCAAGTGATAACCATATTTTCTTTGTGTAGCTTGATAAGTGAAAATGCTTTCTGAATGGTGTTTAATGGCTTTGCTGAGCCACATCAGAGTTTGCATCATAGCCCACTTGGGGGGGGGGGGATGCAGAACGGCACTTTAGGCCAGCCTGGGGGTGGCGTTGGGGCGGGGTGACTACACTCTGGCTGGCCTGGGGGTGGATTTGGGGTGGGGTGACTGCACGCAGCCGCCCTAACTCCGCTTTGATGTCACAGCGATGCTGCATTCCCAACCACTCCCAAGGGCAGCACAGAGCCACCCCTTATGGGCTGTCTGCATCAGCCCCTTAGTTAGACAGAGGAACATTTTTGACAATGATTAGGGGTAAATAATTTTGTTTAGCTAATGCCAAAAAGAAGCCTTGGGGAGCTATGGTGGGAGAATTTTTCTGGGGCTGGATAGCTTCAGCTGTTTCATAACTTTAACCATTTGTTGGTAGCCTAACAGCTCTTTTCTGTTCACCATATATAAGCAAGTAGAAATTTAAAATTGTGCCCCCCCCAGCTTTACTCTTATAAAGAGTACATCTGAAAATAATATAAGTGCCTAGTAGACCACAAACTAAACATGAGTTGACAGTGTGAGGCAGTGATAAAAGAAGCCAACACAATTCTAGGCTACATCAATAGGAACATAGTATCCAGACCAAGAAAAGTAGTAGTGACACTTTATTCTGCTTTGTTCAGCCCTCATCTGGAACACTGCATCCAATTCTGGGCACCATAGTTCAAAAAGGAGATAGAAAAATTGGAATGTGTCCAGCGAAAGGCAAACAAGCTGATCAAAGTTCAAAGATCAAAGGTAACCAAACCTTATGAAGAATGACTGGTGAAACTGGCTATGACTACTTTGGGAAAGATTAAGAGGTCACATTGTAGTTATGCTTAAAAATTTGAAGGGGTGTATTATAGAAGATGGAATAGGCTTGTTTTCTGATGCTCCAGAGACTAGAATATAAACCAGTGTATTCAAATTTCAAGAAAATATTAACGTTCAGCTCTAATCCCAATTTTATACTTTCTGCCTTAACGTCCTTCAATAATCTTTCCAAATCTTTGATAATTTTTGCTAGTAGTATGATGTCATCTGCATACCTTAGATTATTCTAATGACATATATATTGTTACATCATCTTTCTTATGCACTTCATTCTAATCATGGTCTTGATAAGTTTTCACTTATCTTGTGACATAACAGATCATATCCCCTCATAAACACCTTGGGATATTTTGACCTCTACAAGAATTCCTAGATAACCAAGAAATTCAAATAATCAGAGTTCCTGTATCCTGGATCAAACATTGATCAGAATCGGGACCACGGTCAAGAAATTAGTAAAAGATAAGGACTGGGAAGTGTGGCTATGAAAAAATGGGACAAGATCTTAAAGTGTAAAGATATAAATCTGAACACTAGTATCATCCAAACCATTGTATTCTGCATCACCATATATGGATATGAGAGAGGAACAGTGAAGAAAGCTGATAGAAAGAAAATCAACTCATTGGAGCAGCGGTGCTGGAGAACAGTGTTGAGAATACTGTGGATGGCCAAGAAGACAAACAAATGGCTTCTACAACAGATTACACTCAAACTCTCCCTGGAAACAAGGGATAACTAAATTGAGGCTGTTGTATTTTAGTCACATAATGAGAAAGCATAACTCATTAGAAAAGACAATGATGATAGAAAAGATGGAAGGCAGTAGAAAGAGAGGAAGATCATGTGCCAGATGGTTGGACTTAGCCAGAGAGCCTGCAAGACCTGAGCAAAGCAGTGGAGGACAGGGAGTCTTGAAGATCTCTCATCAACAGGGTTTCCATGAGTTGAGATCAGCTCTAAGATTGTTAACAACTACAACAGGGCCTAAGCTTTCCACAGAAGCAACCTGACTTTTCCTAATTATTTTGCTGCCTGAAGCAGAGTGGCAAGTGGAACCCTTTCTTTTCAGCATTTTGGATTTATTTGACTTTGAGGGAAATAAATATATATCCCACAATGATCTCCACCCTACATCATCTACTATAGTAGGAGAAAATTAATCACAAAACTTATCTAACTAGAATTTTTCTGCATTTGCCTAACGTAGTACCCTCTTAGGCTGTGGTGTCCACACATCATAATAACAACATTTATTGACTGAAGCAGTTACTTCACTGCTCAGTGGCTGGGATGGACTTGTGGACAGCACAGCCTAGGAAGTTTATATGATGCTTCCTATACAGCAGAGGGATTAGAATGGGCAATATTCATTTTCAAGTGTGCTTGGACCTTTCAAATTCTCCCTCCACCTGACCTTATCTGGGTTTGAATCCAAACTACCGAGGTCTCATACTTCCATGAGGAAACTCCTTCTTTATCATGATGATTGTTGCTGTGTGTCTTCAAGTTATTTCTTTTTTATTTTTTTTATATTTTATTAACATATACTATTCAAACATATCTATAAAGTTAACACACCAATTTCTTTTTCAATAATTAAATACAAATATTTACAATTGACTTCCAAAGTATCTCCAGTTTGTACTCAACCTTAGTTCAATGTTCACTCATTGTCTTCATATATATGCAATTTTAGATATTGAATCCACTGTGTGTTATAACAACAGCTTTAATTATCTTGATCTTTAATAGTCACTTTTCACCTATTATTAAGTCAGTTTACTAATTTAGGGTATCCCATCAGTCTATATCTCTATTCAATTAAATTTTCTCTCTTACAGTATTGCAGTATCGGAGTCCAGTCTTGTTCAGTACTCTCTACATTTTGTTTGTTCAGTCTGGCTGTGAGTATGTCCATACTCATCATTTCAATAAGTCTTGTAGTCCACTCACTGGTTGAGGGCACTTCTGCTAGCTTCCATTTTTTTGCTAATGTAATCCGAGCTGAAGTTATCATATACAATAATATCCTTCCATATTTCCTTTCCATTTTCACTGGGATCTTATTTGTCATGTTCAACAAATATATTTCTGGTAACATGTCATATCTTATTTTAAATATTTCACAAATTACCTTATGAACAGTTGTCCAATACTTCCTGACTTTGTCACAATTCCACCATACATGTAGCCAACACCCTGTAGTTTGCTTACACTTCCAACATCTGTTATTACCATTCCTGCAAATTTTTGCTAATTTCGCTGGGGTGAGGTACCAACGTTGCTCCATTTTTAAATAGTTTTCTTTCAAGTCTTGACATTTAGTAAATTTTTGTGTCTTCATTCTTGCCCACTCCTAACTTTCCAAATCAATGTCCCTACCAATATCCTTGGCCCATCTAATCATCGTATCTTTTACTAAGTCTTGTTCCAAATCTATTGCTTGTAAAGTCTCATAATATTTGGAAGTTAGTTTTTTTCCATTTTGCTTAATCACTTTATCCAATTCGGTGTCTGCCTCTTCAAATCCCAGTTTTTTATCATCTGCTTTAAATCTGTCCATTAGCTGTTTATATGGAAACCAATGTAAATTTTTTTCAAGTTATTTCTGATATATGGCAAACCCAAAGTAAACATGTTACAAGGATTTTTCTTAGCAAGGATTGTTCAGAGGGGGGTTGTCATTGCTTTCCTCTGTGGCTAAAAATGTGTTACTTGCCCAAGGTCACTCAATGGGTTTCCATGGCTGAGTAGGGGTTTGAGCCCTGATTACCCAGTATCCTAGTCCAACATTCAAACCACTATACCCTCTGGCTCTCAATCATGATTATATTTCTTACTGGGGTTTTTGTGAGTTTTTTGGGTTATGTGGCCATGTTCTTTGACTTCATATCATACTTCCTATTGTTTTTTTTTTTTTTTTACTCTACTTCTTTTTTAATTGCTGCCTAATTTTGAATTTCAAATGTTATGCTAGTAGTAGGGGTGGACTCATCTGAGTGACTAGTAGATATATATAATAGGTTTAAAGAAGTGATTAAGCTGGCATTAAAAATGTTTAATGCCCAGGTAGAGAATGTAATCATGCACACACAGAGTGCCCTAGTTACTTCATAATCCAATAGGTGTAAAATTGAAATCTTTGCACTGCTGTAAGGAAATTATTTAAAGTAATTAGACCAAAGCTTTGTAGGATTGTGTCAGACATAAAAATGTCCAGGATTTTTTAAAACCCTCTTTAATAAGCTTTTTAGAAAGGGGGAAGGGGAAAAAGGTTATGCTTACCTGGTGAATGCTAATGAACTGGCTGCAAGTAATCACAGACTTCCCCCCTTGCTTATATAATATATTACAAATTTACAAGCTTTCAGATTTCAGTTTGCAATTCTCATACATATATAAAATTGTAAATTCATTAACTCATTTCAACGTTGTGTATCATAAAGTACCAAAATTAATATTTTCTCATTTTATTTCTCCTGTTCTCCTGACATTAAGACTCTTATGCTCTACATAGAGCCATGGTGACGCAGTGGGAGAGCCCTGGTGGCACAGTGGTTAAATGCCTGTACTGCAGCCATTCACTCATAAACCACAAGGCTAGACTCAGGCCTGCATCCTTCTGAGGTCACTAAAATGTTGGGGGGCAATGAGCTTACAGTTGTAAACCACTTAGACATCCCATAGCACAATATGAAGTGGTATATAAATGAAGCTGCTTTGCTTTGCTTTGCATAAGTATTACACCTTTGTCATTTTTATCCTTTAAATTCTACACAAAGATTCATAGAATCATAGAATCATAGAGTTGGAAGAGACCACAAGGGCCATCCAGTCCAACCCCCTAACTCAGAATTTTAATTTCTTATTCTTGTTTTGATCATTTTACCCTTTCTAGCACTCACTTTGTTATTGCCATCCATTTTTGTAAAACTCTATTACAGGAAGCCATTCTTCCTTTGTTATTCCTAGACCTTTTTGATTCAGCCACGAGGTTAATCTATCCATTTCTTGCATGTCAAATAGTTTCATAAGCCAGTCATCTACCAATGGTAGATCTTTTTTCTTCCATACTTGGGCTATCAATATTCTTATGGCTGAGATCATATACAAAAGGATTCTCCACTATTTCTTTTCTGTGTGGGGTGGGTGGGTGGGGGGTGGGAGGTGGGGGGTAGTAACATATTTAATAAATAAATTTATGGCTTCAGTTCATACAAGAAGATTTTCTTGGCAGCTTTTTTTTTTTTTTTTTTGGCAGGATTTGATTCTTCAATCAAGACCTAACAAAATATCCAACAATGTACCTTGGCAAGTTCTTCACACATGCCACTGTCAAGGAGATTTGAAAGACTTTCTCTGTATCTTTGATTACATCTTCTTCTCTTAAACCAACAAAGTTAGCTAAAGTTAGCTACTGTTATTTTATTGTGTAAGTCTTCTTTTTGGTCCTCTTAATTTTAGACATTTATCTCTGTATCTAATCTTTTGTAGCAAGTTCAAATTTCCTTCATGTTTCTGTTGTCTAGATAACTCTTCCATAGTAGCTTTCTATTTCTTAGTTTTGTTTTGTAATTTCTTTATGTCTGTTCTTCTACTTCATTAGATATCTTGTCCAACTTTTCCCCAAATTCACCTAGTTCTCTTTGTAAGTCTTCTTTTGCCTCCTTCCTGGATTGTTTTAATTCCGTCTTCATTTCCTGTCTCATTTCTTGTTTAAATTTCTGTAACTCTTCTAGAATCATCTGGACCCGGTCAACTGTCTTAGGCTTCACATCCGATCTGTAGATCCTATTCTCTGAGAGGTAGAAGCTATTTGTGTTGGTCTCTTTGTTGCTATTTTGATATTTGATATTTTATTTGTCCAATTCACTGGCAGTATACAAAGTTAACACCTAACACAATCAGTTAACACAATAAATTCAGCTATGTTCTGTAACTAAGGACAGATGGTCTATAACTAAGGACAGATGGCCTGAAAGGGGAGGCACAGAGCCACCCCAGGGAGCAGCAGATTGGGCCATGGCAAGCACACACCACAGCCACAATTCTCTTTTTGCCACCCCCAAAAGAGCTGCAAAATGCCACTCATTTTGGAGGTGACAAAAAGCGACCCTTTCAGCTGCAGCAACAGCTTTTTTGTGCCCTTTTGGCACAGTGTGTGCTCATACTGCACCAAGAGGTCATCCTGATGCCATGTGCCATGCAAACAGGCACACAGCATCATGATGGGGTCGAGGTGCAGTCAGTGCAGCTAGGGTGTAGCTGCCCTACCCCAACTCCACCCTTAGGCCAGCCATTTAGGGTGGTTTGCATCAGCCCTAAGATCATTAATTAAGTTCATTAATTTTTCAGTAATCACTTAATCTGTTATTTTCCCCAGGAATTAATTCCCAACCCACATTCAAATATTCACATCTGTCACATTGAAATCTTATTTAAATTGAATATCAAAATACACAATGATTCCTTACTATCAAATAATTAATCTAAATCACAATTATTAATCTAAATCACAATTATTACATTTTAAATTAATCTTGATCCCAAAACCATCACTATTTAATATACTTCAGTTAATTTATACTAGCTCTTTAAATCTTACACCCTTTATCAAATCTTAGAATTAATCATATCTTATTCTAAATTCTTCAAATAATAAATTTTCCTATTAATTCAGTTTTTTCCTATTTCATCAAATGTCCCCAATATTAATGTTCAGTCTACTTACTTTAAAATAGCTCCACACTTCATCTATTGCCAATCTTACTCTCAAATCATTTATTACTCAATATCATCAGTCAAGTGACTTATATTAATGAAAACTTTCCCTTGGATTTAGTTTTGAATACCAGGTGGTGCTCTTTACATCTTCTCTTTCTCTCTCTTCTCCCTCAATCTGTTTATTTTCTGCAAATCAATCAAACAATTTTATGTCCAAATATTGTAAGGAATATCTAACTTAATAACTCTAAATAACTCTAAAATAGTAAAGTACTTGATTGTATAGATTTCTATTATATAGTCTTAACTTCAAAAGTTTTAGTATAAGTCACCCCTCTCTGCTTCCTTCCCAATATCTTTTAAACATGTCATCTCATCCCCATCCTCCTCCTGGTGGGTCTTTCTTTTTGTAATTTATTATTAGATGTCATCCAGTTTTTCCCATCTCTGATGTCACCCTGTCCGCTGCTTTTCTTCCATTGGATCTTTTCTCTTTTCCTCTTACTTTAGGTTGTCCTGTCCCCCATCCTCCTTCTGTTCCACCTTTCTCTCACCTCTCTTTCCCATTTCTATTCTTTTTTGGTTCTCCACTGTGTCGTCCCCCCATCCTCCTTTCATTGCACCTTTCTATCTCCTCTCTATGATCTTTTCCTCTTCTCTTTCCTTTTTTATGCCACCTCACAACCATCTGCCAACTTCCCTCCTCTCCTTCTCTCAATAAGTCCCTGATGCCTTCCCAACTCCACTTCGTTACTTTTTTTAACTTTCCTGTCTCATTGCTCCTTTGCTGTTTCTCTTTCTCTCCAAGTTATGTTTGAATTTCTTATTTCCCTTGGTTAAACTGTCACATTTTTCTCAACTTCCACTCACTTGTTTGACTTTTTCCCCCAGTTTCCCATCACTTTTGTGTCTTTGCCCAGCCTCAATGTTATTTTAAATATGGGCCAAACAGTCAGCCCAAATCCATCTCCTTTATTGTCCAGCAAGTCTTATCATCTCTGAAGGAAATGTATATTGTCCAAAGAGATTGTGGAGACTTGATGCCAGGTTTTCATTGTTGTTTTCATTAAGTCCTTTAAAAAAAAAGAGAGAGAGAGAGAGTTGGCAAGGCTCAGGGCCTGTAATGGGAAGTCATTACTGAGCTGGCTTCTCTGCAATCTTGTCCCTTCAGATTGGAAATCACCACCATGACCCCTCTCCAGTCAAGGACAATGGTCTCCTTTGAGCCCATGCTCACCACCCTCTTCTTGGAGAGTGGATGTTTGAGGATTTAAAATCTGCTCATCCCCTGCAATAGTGATCCTCGGGACAAGCTTCATCTCACAGGACCTGTAGTTTTGCCATCACTGCTAGAAGTCCACTTTCTCCCCTGCTTTTTAGTCTATTCATAGCCACACAGTCACACAAAGCAGAATCCTGTGTGGCTTAGTTCAAAAGTATGTTCTGTGTGTTCACTGATACTTATTTCCAAGGATATTTATTTTATTAGATTAATAAAAACATTTAATTATAACCTCTCAACCCATTAGGTCCCACAGGCAATTCATAACAGACAAAAATAGTTTACAAATTGTTTGCACAGATAAAAACATTTCAAATCAGACTAAAATAACTCCTTGTTCTGTGATGGACTGCCTAAAGTGTGTTTCTCTGTGAATAACCACTCACAGCAGGGGTAGGCAACCTTTCCCCTTTAAGGGTCGAGGGACTTCAGCTCCCAGAATCCCAGAAGCTATTGGCCAACATGGGACTATTGGTCAATATGGCTGAGGCTTCTGGAAGCTGAAGTCCCTCGGCCCTTAAACGGGAAAGGTTGCCTACCCCTAACTCACAATCTAAAGTTGAGCATGGATAAAACAGAGATCCTGGTGTGTCAGCTTGACTGACCAGTAGCCCCACTTTCATGTCATTCACTGTGTTCACAGGGTACACACTGGCCCATGTCTTGATTGCCAGGAATCTTAGAGTTCTGCTGGATGATTATTTGTTAATCAGGGCAATTGCTAAGGCATGCCCAAAAAAAAAAAAAAAATACTATCAAGACTGCCCATTTTCTTGTCCCAGGCCTTGGTTATTTCATGCCCAGACAATTGTAATAGCCTACTGGCAAGTTTGCCTTCCTACTTTCTTACTCCTCTGATTTTTATCTAGAAGAGTGCTATTCAGATTGTCTTAAATCTCCCCAAATAGTCACATGTCTCTTCCTCTTGTAGATCCCTCCACTGGTCACCTGTTTGGGCCAGGGCCCATTACAAGCTTTTGATTCTGGTATTTAACGGCCTGCACTTTGACCTTACCCAATATCTGATAGCATCAAATATTTCTCTAAAAGAATCTGCATATTCTCCCCTTTCCACCTTCAATTCCAGTCTGTTTCACAGTTCCATCTTGAATGCATTGAGATCTGTTCTGGCCTTTATATGTTTTATTGAATGATTGAAGCAGAAGTGGGCAAATGTGTGAAAGGTGGAGGTTAGTTTTGATTCCTTGATACCCTTATTGGCTGTGCCTGGTTCTAGATGAAGAAGAGGTGACATGATGTCACTTGCTGTCACAATTTCCCACCATTTCCTCCAATCTATATAGGATTGGGGCATTCATGGGGAATGAAGAAGTTAAGTTGACCCATTTATGTCTGTTTAGGTGTATTGTTATCCTTTGGGAGACAAAAATGTTCAAAATTTGCCCCAGGAAAAAAATGTAAATAGGTGTTCAGGGGACTCTTAGACTGCAAAAATGAGGCACAAAGACAATATGTAGCCCATGGACTGCACTTTGCCCCTCCCAGACTAAAGCATGCTTACAAAATATCTTATTTGCATTTAAAATGTGCACACTATTTAGGAGACACATCTGCAGCTGTCCACCAATCCAGACCACAAACTGCAACTGCACTAAAACTGTTAGGATATGGATGGGATATACAGTCAAAGGTGAAATGTAAAGATGTGTGTGTGTTTGTAATTTTCCACTTGAGAACAGCTGTTGGACAAAGCACAAAACAATATTTAGAGAAACAGAGTGAATCAACATCAGATAGCCAAAACAGACATCAACATGTATTTTCCCAAAGATACAAGTCAGGGACAGAGACTTTGTTATGGTTAACAAGTGATAACAATTATATGTAAGCATTGTTAGCTTGGGAAAGATAGTCACGTGGTGGATGATGGACAACAAGAGGCTGGGTTAATAGACATCATACAGACATTATCCATTTAACATGGGGTTGACGCCTAGAAGGTGGAGTATGGGAAGGCCCTAAAAAATCCTTTGTCTAAGAATTGTTTATTGTTCAAGATGTGAGCGTGTGTGGCTGGCAACAGTGGTTTTAACTGCAACAAGTAGGATCCTAATGCTTTTGGGATTGTTAAAGATGTAATCTTATATGGCTGAACTGGACAAGTTCATCACAATGGATTTTACTTAGTTATCTTATTTTTTACTTTTATATGCATTAATAAAGCTATGCTTTTGGACTTTACAATGTGTCTTCTTGACTGAGGAAGACAGGGTGCTGAAGAAGAGAAGCTGAACCAGTTGTTGGTAAGAATTACAGAGTGGCTGTGGATCACAGCAGCCAGCTTGTCCTGCAGACTCTGCTGGCTGCCAAAGGGTATCACTATAACACTCATCATCCACACACCAACAAAAACTGCCTCAGTTGTGTGCACCCAAATAAACCTGTTGAAACTCAGATTAGAATTAAATTCTTCACACATCCCTGATCCTACATAGCTTCACATAGGACTTTAGGTTTGTTAGACTAAGGGCCGATGCAGACCAGTCATTTTGGGTGGCACAGAGCTGCTCCAGGAAGTGGCAGACCCCATGCCGTGGCCTTGATCCTCTCTTTTGCCGCCTTGAAAAGAGTGCCAAAAACCCGGCATAAGAGTTGGTGCCGCAGCTCTTCATTGTCCTTTTGGTGCAGCGTAGTTAAACGCTGCGCCGGAAGGGTGTCCTGACACCGTGCACTGTGTGTACAGCTGCGTGGCATCAGGAGACTGTCAAGGTGGGATTGGGAAGGCCAGCATGCAGCTGCCCCACCACAACTCTACCCTCAAGCTGGCCCTTTGGGCTGGTCTGCAACGGCCTTAAAACAGGACTTGGGAAGTGCCACCCATTGGCTGAATGTAGTCCTAAGCTCCCTTTTAAAGCCCACAACAGCCCAAGGACAATCCCCCAAACCCTTGCATAGGAATTGCTCCAGGACAGCCCATCACAGAACAAAAGAGCACAACATTGTGGCAATTTTAAATGTGGTTAGATTTACCCTTCAAGTCCCTAAAACTATGAAGTGGAAGTGATAGGTAATTTTTGGGTCACTGAGAGTCAGCCTGTTGGGATTTCTGGTGCAGGGTTAAAAATTGGCCCTTGTCCCTGGTACAGACCATCCCTGGTTTATAGCAAATGCCAGTGACAATAATTGTCTTCCATGCCAGTGTAGTGATGAATCCACTCTGTTTAGTTTAGACATTTATATATTTACTGCCTTCCTCCCAAGATGGGATCCAAGGTAGCTTGCAATATAAGTTATGATATAATATAGCTACACACAGACAGACAGACAGACAGACACACACACACACACACACTGTTGGGGATATATATATATATATATATATATATAACAAAATTAATGCTAAAAACATAAAAGAATTAGAAAAACAGGCAAAAAATTTAAAACAGAGAAAAAATGCATTCAGAGTATATTAGAAATAAAAATACAGAACATAGCATTAAAAGAACTTTATGCCAGCACCATGAAAACCTTAAGACCTATTTAAATAAAAAGGTCTTTGCCTCCTGATGAAAAGAGAACAAAGGGAATAGAAGGAAGGCCAAGTGATCCCTCATGGGAGAGAATTCCACAGCTATGGAGTTGTCACTGAGAAAATTATCTTCTATATCCTCACCATATGGGCATGTGAGGATGGTGAAACTAAGAGAAAGGGCTCTCCTGACCCTAGGAGAGGATTCACAACCTAGCTACTAGATACTATTGACTACTGTGGCCCATGCTGATTCAGTCACGTCCAGTCTGACACCATAAGTTTGGTGCAGATTAGAGTTGTGCACTGAACCACAGCTTCACTGAAATCTATAGTTATTAATAAGTGCACATGTTAGCTCATGGTGCACCAGATGTGATTTTTTTTCTATTGGCCAAAAATTCTACCAGTGTTTGTATGAAAAGAAAGTTTGTTGTTGCTGTTAACTGCCATCAAAACAACTGAGTTATGGTGGTCCTATTAATGAGAGACCCCTAAATCAGCCTATCCTCAATAGCCCTGCTCAGTTCTCACACTCAGGGCCATGACTTTCTAGAGTGGATTTATCCATCTGGACTATGGTTTTCCTTTTTATTTATTTATTTTTCCAATTATGGCAATCTTATTAATGAGAGACCTCCACGTCAACCTATCCTGAACAGCCCTGCTCAGACAAATTATGGGGAAGCAGCACTATTGCTTAACCAAACCATATGCTTATATTTTGTTGGATTTCTAACATTTCCTTCTTGGATTTTGTGTAACATTTTTGTTGTATAGCATTGTTGTTTTGTATTTTAAAAAAACAAAACAAAAAAACCCCCCAGCATAATTGTACAACAAATCCAGGTCTTCAGTTATGCTAAGTTTCTTTTCTGCTGCACAACGTTTGGGTTGATTCAACCATGTTAAATGCTATATATCATAACTTGTTTGTATAGGGGTATAGTGAACAATTTAGTTTTTCATTTTGTGTCCTTACTGCAAATATATAGTGAAAAAGAATGTAAGTGGGTGGGTTTGTTTCCCCCTCAGAAAGCTACAGTTTTTCTGTGCATTGTTAAAATGAAACAAACAAACAAACAAACAAACAAAGAACTATGAGTATAGGTGTTTACTCCAAAGCTGCATAATTTCTTAAACTCTTGCACAGTTCTCAAAGAATGTGTAGTTTGTGTTTTGGGAACAGAACAGTTCTCACAATTTGAGGAAATTTTCAATGTGCTGTTTTTCATCTTGCACAAGTTTCTCAAAGGATTTGGGAACTCCAATTCAACCCATCAGAAAATTGATGAATTTTCATTCCATTCTTGCCCAAAGTACTTGCAACACTTACTGAGGAGGGGATGGAATAGAAACAGTACACTGGCATTTTGTGAACATGTTGCATGTATGTTGTGTGGATAGAAAAAGTTGCACCACCTCCAGCCCAATTTGACCTTTAACTTTTATATATCCTGGGAGGGCATAGAAACCTAACTAATGGTGAGAGGGTCAGTCTAACTGACCCAGAGAGGTCCCTGGAATAGAGCAGCACCCCACTTAGCACTTAGCTCAGGGCAGTGGAAAATTACAGAAAAGGAGCCTGGGTGGAAAGTGTAGGTGGTTGAATAACAGGATGTGTGTAAGTTATGTACAAGGCTAGGGCATGGAGACCTAGTATAGATAAGGAAGTGAAACATTAGCAGATGCCTTGGCAACAGCTGATAAGGAAAGATGCCTGCGCAAGTAGGGAACAGAAAACAGATAACCAGAAAAAGGGCTTAACTGCTAGAATTGCTGTGTTAGGCAAACGTAACAATTCTGCATTGTGATTGGCTAAAAATTAGTATAACTGTGTGCTGTGAACATCTAAGGGTGTGACAGTTTCTTGCCGTGAGGCTACCTGTCATCCCAGCTGGTTAATAAACCTACCTTGGTTGGAGTCAATTGTTGGTCGTCCTCCTTCTGTGTCCTCCAATCCCCGGGATATGTTTGGGAACTGCTAAATTCCCTTACATTTCTTGGTGCATTGGCCGGGAATTGTTGGAGGGCTAGTGGAGGACTTGATGTGCCATTGACCACGCCAGAGAATCACCGCGGTCGGAGACAACAACAGCGAGTTCGGTGAGAGGGGCCCCGCCAAAAAGAGCCATCGGCTTTCCTTTGCTGTATCCGGCGACGGTCGTTCCTGGTGCCAACGGCGTTTGATCCAACCAATGGGGTTGAAGGACGTCCTGGGTGCGTGTGCGAGGCAAGTATAAGGGTGTGTGTGTGTGTTATAGAGGGAGGTGTGTGAGGTTTGTATGTGCCGCATCTCGTGTTTGCTGACCATTGTTTTAGCAAGCGAGTCGGAGTGTGTAGGCTTTGCCGCAGTTTTCGTATTTGACCATTTGTGCAGCTGGGGGATACGAGTCGGCAAACCCAATGTGTCAAGTGATCATCACCCGCTCCTAAGGTGATCACGAATCCCTGTCTATCCTGAGTGCATGGTGTGTGATTTTAGTGGGGAGGGGTTCGGACCAAAATAGTTGTAAAAAGGGACCTAGGTGAAAGGCTAGTGAGGTGCCCAAGATCTAGCCAAAAGGAGTTAGGAACCTAGGCGGGAGGCTGGTGAGGTGCCCAAGATTCCAGCCTAAAGGAGGAATGGGAGGAAACAGTGGATCCAAGAGGGTGACCCCCTTGGACTGTATGTTAAATAATTGGTCAGAATTTAAGAAGTATATTTCTTCAGGATCCCGCAAGTCGGGAAAGTTGAAAACTTATTGTGAACTAGAATGGCCAACTTTTCCAATAGATCCACAGTGGCCAGCTATAGGGACTTTAAACAAAAGGATAGTGAATAAGGTAGTGGATTTTTGTGCAAACCATCATCCAGATCAGTTTTATTACATTTCTGCATGGCAGACGGTGATAAGCATGTCCCCACCACCCGAATGGCTACAGGAATGTAAATGCATGCCTGTCAGGCCTGCCCCAACGGCCCCAATTCCTTTGCCGCCCTCGGGAACCCCTGAGGAAGATGAAGTCAGACCACCACCTTATCGACCCATATACCCACCGATTTTGCCCAAGTCCACTGGGGAGGAAGTGGATGGTCCGGAGAAAGTGCCCCCCTTAGAAGGAGAAGGGGAGGAGATGACCAAAGAAGAGAGGGCTCTCCTAGAAATGATGGAAAAAGAGGAGAGAAAAAGGAAAATAGAGGAATATAGACAGAAGTTAAGAAAACCAATAACGGAGGATAAAGTATGCCCATTGCGGGAGGTTCCACAATTGGTGCCTGATGAAGAGAGAGGAGGGCTCTGCACTATGACTGTATTTCAGCATGTGCCCTTCACAAGTAGTGACCTCCTGAATTGGAAGGTTTCTACCAAAGGATGGAGTGAGGATCCTACCCAGATGGCCCAATTGGTAGAGGGGGTATTTAACACTCATAATCCCACCTGGCAGGACACCCAACAGCTGCTGAATGCTCTGTTTACAGCAGAACAGAAGGGCCAAATACTCAGAATGGCAAGAGGAGAAGTAGAAAAAGACACTGGGCTATCAGGAGAAGAGTTAGTGAAGCAGCAAGAATGCCGGGTTCCCACTTACGATCCCAACTGGAACCCTAATATTGATGAGGCTAGAAAAACTCTGAAGGAATACCAGCAGTATATCTATAAGGCCATCAGGAAAGGGCCGCCTAGACCTGTAAATTTAAAGAAGATTTATGATATCCAACAAGGGCGGGATGAATCGCCAGGTGCATTCTTAGAGAGACTCAAGGCTGCCTACAGACAGTATAGCCCATATGATATGGAGGATGAAAGTGATACATCACAGGGCACACAAGCCTTAAAGCAAAGTTTCATAAGTCAGTGTGCTCCTGATATTCGGCGCAAGTTGCAAAGGCAGGCCGGATTAGCCCACATGAATTTACCCCGACTTTTAGAAGTGGCATCACAAGTGTATGTGGGGAGAGAAGGAGAGGAAGAGAAATTTAAGAAGAAAGCAAGTCTCATTGCAGCGGCTATGGGAGTTGGAGAAACCAGTCGAGGGAAAAGCGAAGGTAGAGGGATGGCGAGAGGAAGAGGAAGAGGGGCATTAGGAAGAAACCAGTGTGCGATATGTAAACAAGAGGGCCACTGGAAGAATGAATGCCCCAAGAAAACAGATGGAGTGTCGGGAAGAGGAAGAGGAGAGAGAAATGGAGAAGGAAGAGGCAGAGGTAATGGAAGGAGAGGAGGAGGAAATTGGCAAGGAAATGCTTCGTGGGAGGCGCGTGCAGCAGCCGCCACAGTAGCAATGGTAGGCGAATCTGAGTCGGAGGACTTTATTGGATTGGCAGGACAGGAAGAATGGCCTCCGAATTATCAAGAATAGGACAGACCGGCTCCAGTGTTAGCAGAACCAACAACTGTAATTATCCCTGGTGGCCAGGAGCCGGTGGTCAATATAAAATTGGGCCACCATAACACCACAGCCCTACTGGATTCCGGAGCCACAACTTCTGTAATTAATATTCCAATTGGACCTTTAACCAAAGATGAATCACGTGTGGTAGGGCTTAGAGGAAAACCGGAGACATACAAATTTGTTTCAGAAAGGTTGTGTAATTTGGGTCCTCATACTGTAACCCACAAGTTCTTATATGTACCCGAATGCCCTATCCCTTTAATGGGAAGAGACCTTCTTTGCAAATTAAGAGCAAATCTAATGTTTGAGGATGATGGGTCCATTGAAGCAACTTTCAGAGGACCTAGGCAAGTTCATAAGATCATGCTGACCTGCCCCATAGAAGAAGAATGGAGACTTTTTACCGTCCTAAAGGAAAGGACAGATTGGCAGACTTTCAATATTCCAACAGTATGGGCAGAAGATAATCCCCCAGGAATGGCAAGGGATATAGTTCCTGTGATAATAGATCTAAAACCATTTGCAGACCCGGTAGCTATTCCACAATATCCAATACCTCGAAAAGCCATAGAAGGAGTACATAAACATTTGTCCAAACTATATGAGTGGGGAATAATTACGGAATGCCAGTCTCCATGGAATACGCCCTTGCTACCAGTGGAAAAGCCGGATGGGTCCTACCGCCCAGTCCAAGACTTAAGAGCAGTAAACAAGCGAGTAGTGCCCCTACACCCAACTGTTCCCAATCCATACACATTGTTAAGTATGTTGTCCCCTCTTTTGCATTGGTATTCAGTCCTGGACTTAAAGGATGCCTTCTTTTGCATAAGGGTTCATGAAAAGAGCCAACCCATTTTTGCTTTTCAATGGGAAAGTCCAGAAACTGGCCAAAGAAAACAAATGACCATGTGTCGCCTACCTCAGGGATTTTGCAACTCTCCCACCATCTTCGGGCAAGCTCTGGCCCAAGATCTGGTCCCCATTACCCAGGGAGGGAATCCTTGGAATCTGTTGCAGTATGTGGATGACATTTTAATAGCAACCAAAACTAGAGAAGAGTGCCTTGAGGCTACAGAGAAGTTACTACAATTTTTGGACAGAAAGGGATACAAAGTGTCCCGAAAGAAAGCACAGTTGGTGTTGCAGGAAGTAAAGTATTTGGGATTTGAGTTAAAGATGGGACAGAGACGCCTGGGCCAGGAAAGAAAAGAAACAGTATGTGCCTTGCAAACCCCAACCAGCAGAAAGCAAGTGAGAGAATTCCTGGGGTCTGCAGGGTTTTGCCGAATTTGGATTCCGAATTTTGCCATCATGGCCAAACCCCTTTATGAGGCTACTAAAGGGAACAAAAGGGACCCCTTTATATGGACAGAAGAACAGCAGACAGCATTCCAACAGATAAAGGAAGCCCTCATGGCTGCGCCAGCCTTAGGACTCCCTGATATGACCAAAGACTTTGTTCTATATGTTGGAGAAAGATGTGGAATAGCTGTAGGAGTACTCACTCAGCAATTTGGATCATGGCCCAGACCAATAGCATACTTGTCAAAGCAAATGGGACCAGTAGTGAAGGGATGGCCGCCTTGCCTGCGAGCCGTAGCCGCCACGGCACTACTGGTAGAGGAGGCCAATAAACTGACAATGGGATCTCCTATGATCCTCAAGACCCCTCATGCAGTAACCACTTTAATGGAACATAGAGGGGGACACTGGATGTCAAATGAAAGACTGTTAAAATATGAAAGCATTTTGGTAGACAATCCCAATATTAAAATCCAGACATGTACTACTTTGAATCCTGCAACTTTACTCCCTGTGTCAGAGGAAGACCTTTTGCAGCATGACTGCATACAGACAATGGATGAAACTTATTCCAGTAGACCAGATCTTAAGGATACACCCTTATCAGATGCTGAATTGATTTTATACACAGATGGGAGTAGTTTTGTTAAAAATGGACAGAGAAAATCAGGCTATGCAGTAGTCACAGAACAAGGAGAGGTGTTAGAGAAGCAATCCCTAGGATCGAATACATCCGCCCAAAGAGCCGAACTCATTGCACTAGATAGGGCTTTGAGATTAGCAGAAGGAAAGAAAGTGAACATCTATACAGATTCTAAATATGCCTTTTTAACTATTCAAGCCCATGGAGCAATGTATAAGGAAAGAGGACTGTTAAATGCAGGAGGAAAGTTACTCAGGAATGTTGAGGAGATCAAAAACTTACTTGACAGTGTATGGAAACCAGAGAAGGTAGCTGTGATGCACTGCAAAGGACACCAAACGGGAGAAGACAATGTAGCAAGAGGAAATAGGCTAGCAGATCAGATGGCTAGGCAAGCCGCAGAGGAAGGATGTGAGAATGAGGTGTTACAAATGGCTTTACAATTGACTGATTACATCCCTAAACAAATACAATACACTAGAGAAGAGATACAGTGGGCACAAGGAGAAGGAGCTGAATGGGTGAAGGGATTATTGATGTTTCCAAATGGGAAAGTGCATATTCCGAAGGTGTTAGCATGGCATTTGGTACAAGAGTTGCACAAGCAGTACCATCAAGGGGGAACAGCCATGCAACAATTGTTAGAAAGACAAGTATATTTTGAAGGGTTAACAGCTATGATCAGACAGGTAGCCAGGAGGTGTGAAATATGTGCAAAATCTAACCCTAGGGTGGGCCCCTTGCAACCTCCGGGGGTTCAGAGGGTTGGGTTTTCCCCATGGGAAACAATTGTTGTGGACTTTACTGAAATGCCAAAATGCAAGAAGTTTCAATATTTGCTTGTATTTGTATGTACCTTTTCGGGATGGGTTGATGCTTTTCCTACAACAAATGAAAAAGCTGAACAGGTTGTAAAAGCTTTGTTAAGAGACATTATACCTCGCGGAGGTATCCCCTTATACTTAGGGAGCGACAATGGACCTAGTTTCGTGCACCAGGTTGTTCAAAAGCTAGCCCAAGCCTTGGGAATAACCTGGAAGTTACATTGTGCTTACCATCCCCAAAGTTCTGCTAGAGTGGAACGAATGAATAGAACTCTTAAAGGGACAATTTCTAAAATGTGCCAAGAGACTGGACTTGATTGGGTGACTGTGTTACCTATGGCACTCTTTAAAGTTCGCTGTACACCAACAAGATTTTTGGGACTTTCTCCTTATGAAGTTGTTTTTGGAAGACCACCACTGAATATACATAGAGTTGAGGGAGATGTAGAGCAGATAGGGAAAGTGGAGTAAGTAAAAGAAATACAACTATTGGGCAAGACTGTGGCAAAACTACAACAATATGTGCAGACTATCAGGTATCCTTTCCCCGTTACTGCTCTTCACCCTTTCTCTCCAGGTGATCGAGTGTGGCTGAAGGATTGGAAGAGTAATCCCTTGGGGCCAAAATATAAAGGGCCCTATGACGTGCTGTTGACCACGCCTACTGCAGCCAAACTGAGAGGGGTGAGACCCTGGATTCACTATACCAGGCTAAAGAAGGACCAGACCAAAGAGTGGCGAGCTGAGAGTGATCCAAACAATCCATTGGGTCTTCGGATCAAGCGGTCCAGGGAAGACAGGGCAGCGTCGCAACGTGAGCCCCCTGTCTGAGGTCAGGTGAACCAAGCACCGCCTCGAAGTTAAGGAGCCTGGCTGCCGGAGAGCCATGGCCAAAGAAAAGAAGGGACAGTTGTTAAAATCAGACACAAAAGTACAAATTGAATCACATGATCCAGCCCCCATGTGCCCCCCAAGTGCCAATTTACCATGTCTTAGGCCCCATCATTTGGTAATAATGCTCCTGCTGGGAGTTATAGTAATGTTGTTCTTATATCCCCCAAACTGTGAAGGGAATTCATTCCTAAAGTTATATGATTTGACCCACGGGAAGCCCATAGATGGAAAACAGGTGGCGTGCTTCCCTTGGGGAGCAAAGTTAAGTGTGCGAAGTCTGTGGCAAGCGGTCCCCACGTCACTGATGAATTATACAATTCTAAATCAGACAGAGTGGGACAAGGAGAGGCCAGTGACGGGATGGTATGGGTTTGGATATCCAGGATCGTGTATAGGAAATGAGCCTGGGTATGAAGGGTGTCCCCGATACACAGGTTAGGGATTTATAGTGAAAACCGAAGGGAGGCCCTCTTATTGTCCAAACACCACCTTTTGTCAACAGTGGGGAACCAGACTAGTCCACAGGAAGAATCATCCTGAATGGGGATATAAAGAAGTATGGTGTAAACATGAGAGTGAGGTTATAAATCTTTGTGATGAATTTCCAGAGTTAGAATATACTGAGAATTCTCAGACTTGGAGCTATGCAGATATAAACATGAGTGGATACCCGTGGGAAGACCCTTATGGCCTCACCCAACCCCAGGAATGGGTACAATATAGGAGCCAAGCTCATATATGCCCCTGCAAGATAGGGTGTAAGGCACATAAAGGGTTCTTCTTTTTGAAAAAGGATGGCAAGTTCTCCAACGTGCATAAGGGATGCAAAGAGGTCGGTTTGGGGCAGATAAGGTTGGGATCTGTTCCTTGTACTGAAACATATGCTAAACCCAATCAAAGAAGATATGCACGTAACATCCCACAGGTATCTAAAGAGTTCTGTGAAGATAAGTCAATTGTGGTCCCAACAATGGGAGAATCGGTAGGCTGGGGAATAATTTCTTTTGGCATATATAATCATGTGCAAGATGGACATTTTCAAGCAGGAGTGGCATGCGCTTTGGCTTATTTATCAAATGCTACCATACATGCCTTACACAAGTTAAATGTAGAAATGGAAAGCATGCGCCTTTTCACTCAACAAAATCGTGTAGCACTTGATTATATATTAGCTGCAAAAGGGGGAGCCTGTGCTATAATTGGAGACAAGTGTATGACTGGAATAAATGCTAGTAGTTTAGAAGAAGATATTGATGAAATAAGAGGGGTTTTGGATCATATTAAAATAAGTAATGGACCATCTCTAGATTGGCTAACCTCATGGTTGCCCAACCTAAGAGGGATAAAAGAAATATTCCTGATGATAATATTAATCTTGCTTATAGGGATTATTATATGTACTTGTTTACCCTGTTTGTTTAAGTTTTTGCATAATAGAGTTAAAGCTATGCTTCATATAGAAAGAAAGATAATGTTGGCCTATAGAGCAGGCCCAGCCTTACCAAAAGTGAACAACATCTATGCCTTGTATCATAACTTACAAGAAAAAGGGGGAAATGAGAGGGTCAGTCTAACTGACCCAGAGAGGTCCCTGGAATAGAGCAGCACCCCACTTAGCACTTAGCTCAGGGCAGTGGAAAATTACAGAAAAGGAGCCTGGGTGGAAAGTGTAGGTGGTTGAATAACAGGATGTGTGTAAGTTATGTACAAGGCTAGGGCATGGAGACCTAGTATAGATAAGGAAGTGAAACATTAGCAGATGCCTTGGCAACAGCTGATAAGGAAAGATGCCTGCGCAAGTAGGGAACAGAAAACAGATAACCAGAAAAAGGGCTTAACTGCTAGAATTGCTGTGTTAGGCAAACGTAACAATTCTGCATTGTGATTGGCTAAAAATTAGTATAACTGTGTGCTGTGAACATCTAAGGGTGTGACAGTTTCTTGCCGTGAGGCTACCTGTCATCCCAGCTGGTTAATAAACCTACCTTGGTTGGAGTCAATTGTTGGTCGTCCTCCTTCTGTGTCCTCCAATCCCCGGGATATGTTTGGGAACTGCTAAATTCCCTTACATTGGTAATTGGCAATTTGTACTATTTGAGAAAAAGCATCCTCAGAATCTTTCTGGAAGACAAATCAGGGTCAAAATAAAGGGCATAAGTTAGCAGAGGCAAGAATGAGACAATCCTTGATAAATAGGGACAATTGGTATATGGCGTAGGCTCAATTTATGTCATACTGTGTACAGTTGAAACTGACCTTAAACCACTGCAAAAATCTTCACTGCAGTTTATCTGGGCACTTGAAAACAACAACACATCCTTTCCATTGTTAGAAAGTATGGCTAATTTAATCTTCCTGGTGTTATATTGGTGTTGGAGATTCATGGAGTTGGAATATTGAAAATGAAGAAGGTGATGTCATTGTATGAAACCTCTCAACCTAAAGTCAGAGTTCAAGAGAAAGAAAGCAGTTTTGTATTACATGTTGCTTAATTAAATTGCTGGGATTGATTCCTTCGTGAATTTCATGTTGTCCAAGTGCACTTGGAGCATTATTAAAATATAGCAAGGAGCTAGTCAGTTGTAAATTGCATGGTGCAATTTAGGAGGAAAAAAGACTAGGAACAGAATTGTATTCATTTAATGAAACAACAGAAGGGCACAGACACTGCTCAGTGCTTTACTTTTTCAAAAAGTAGGACCATTTGAGCTTCTTTGAAAACTACTGTTGGTGTTGGAGTATCCATTTTTGCAGTCCATAGCACCAGGGAATGTGTATCATAACAAAAATTCTCAGTGGATGGATTTCTGCGACACCCCCCCACACACACACACACACGCACACACCATATCCAAGTGGTAGATGAAGGATAGTGAAAATTGTTTAACAATGGGATTTTCTCTTCTGTTTTCTCATTTTGCAGTTGTAACATGTAAAAAGAGACAGCATTCTGTATTTAAAAAACAAAATCCACCTTCTTCTACAATCAGTTAATGGTCACTCTTCTTCTTCTTCTTCTTCTTCTTCTTTTTCTGGGGAAAGGAGAAGATGTGGGTGGCCAACCTAGCCTCCTGACAACAGGGATTTCCACAACCTGGGGACAGCCACCAAGAAGACCTTTTTTGTTGTGTCCAAACATTCATGTGATGGTGCTGGGACCAAGAAAAAACATTTCTCTAAGTGTATCAAAACCTGGGCAGACTTATATGGACAGATAAGGTATTTCAAATAGTCTGGACCCAACTCTTTTTGATAGTGCTAATGTATCTGAGGCCTGAAACACAAGGGCCAAATGACTGGATTTCAGCCACATTTGGGGCGTAGTGTTCAGATGAAACTGCACTGAGCCCATATCATCTGGAAAGAACTAGGCCAAGAAGGAGTGGATAGAGTGGTTTCCATGGTCCCAGCATGGACAGTGCCACTGTGGCCTTGCACTGGTCTGTTCAGCTCATCTGTTCTGGGCTTGAGAGAAATGGAATAAAGCCTGCCTGGAAATATTATGTATTTCAAAAGAAATGTACTAAAATTTGGTTCCTTTTTAATATTAATCTACTTCCTTAAACTCTCTTGTCAGCGGCTTTAAGAGATGCTGAATGTTCAGAGAAAAAGGAAACATGCATGCTATATGTTTTTTCAGTCACCTTATTATCCTGTAGACAATTCAGTGGTGTGTTTGGAAAATGGATTGAATTAGCAGGCTTCTCCTGTCTTCAACACAAAGGCTAGAAGGGATTTTCCATATTTGATTGTGCATATTTGGAAGATGTTACTAGATCAGATATATAATAATTGAGTTTTCTTGGACAAGTCAGAGCTTCTAAATGAATTGAAGCAAACCAAGAAATCCCCTTCAAATCTTTGCTCTGAAAACTGAAGGACTAAAGTTGAGCATGCATGCACAGGGATGCTGAGGCAGAGGTTGCATCCATGACCTCTTTTCAGTTTTAACAGTTATGGTTCAGAAGTTCAGGCAACTATAACCTGTCTGCTAATCATGGACTATGACATAGCATGTATATGATATCTGCTAGGTGTGGTAGTATTTGATTTGAATCTCGGTTGCTAGGAAATGACTGTGGAAGAGTTTTATCATTCTCATGACCTTCTTGTAGGCTTTCTAGAGGCATCTAGTTCACCTACATGATAGATATTCCTTTCATATGATCCAGGGAAACTAACCCACTCTGTTTTTGTAATACAAAGCAGGCAAGCTGGTAAGTCCAAAATATATGGGTACAGGGATGTAGCTACTGTGGTGAGGGCAGAATGTGCATTGTGTCCTGCAAATAAGAATTCTGCCCATCCCATAAAACTTTCCTTCAGTTACCAAGTTTATAGTACTCTGTAACTTAACATTTCAGTTGAGCAGAAATACAATCAGCCCTCTGTACAGATTCTGCATCCAGGGATTCAACCATCCACAACTTGAAAATATTTTTTTTTTAATCCAAAAAAACGCAAACCTTGATTATGGCATTTTATATAAGGGACACCATTTTACTAAGCTATTTTATATAAATGGGACTTGAACATCCATGGATTTTGGTATCCATGGGGGTCCTAGAACCAAAACCCTAGTAAATATCAAAGGTCCATGGTACAGTTTAGATATAAAAAAGAACAAAGATATGAAGGGAATTTAAACAAAACAAATCTATTTTCAGTGTTTCATTTCCTTCAAGAAAAGAAACAAAAGTTTCAGTTTTGGAGATAGAATTCTTATGGAGGAAATTTCCTCATTTGATCCATGTATCCCTACTGCCAGACCCTCTGTAATATATTGTTAATGGAAACCCTGTAGCACAGGGGTAGGCAACCTTTCCCCTTTAAGGGTCGAGGGACTTCAGCTCCCAGAATCCCAGGAGCTATTGGCCAACATGGGACTATTGGCCAACATGGCTGAGGCTTCTGGGAGCTGAAGTCCCTCGGCCCTTAAAGGGGAAAGGTTGCCTACCCCTGCTGTAGCATGTTACTCCACCCTATGAAGCTATATTGGTGAATACATAAAACAGGCCTTCTCAGTACAGTGACTGTACAACTCCCACCCATGGAAATTTAGGGTGGCTTCATCCTTACTGAATTTCCAAAAGGCAGTCTGAACTTTGGTACAGAACATTATCTTTCTCTGTTTAGTATATATATATATATATATATATATATATATATATATAGTACTGTTCTGTATTTTATGATGTAATGTTATTGCACACCACTATAGGAATCCTGTTGAGCAGAAAGTTGACTTAGGGCCTTTGCAGACTGCCAGAAATAGTGCAAATTGAGTCCACTTTAAATTGAGGCACTGACTTGGCTCAGTGCTAGGGAATCATAAGAATTGTATTTTTTTTCTGAGACATTGAGCCTTCTCTGTCAGAGAGCTCTGGTGCCACAATAAATTACAGTTCCCATGATTCCCTAGCACTGAGCCAGGGCAGTGCCTCAATTTAAAGTGGACTCAATTTGCACTATTTCTGGCAGTCTGCAAAGGCCCTTATACTCATATTTTAATAAATAGGGATGCAATTCTTTGGTAATTTCATTCTTGAAGTAAGAAGCTGAAAATTTTGCCTTTTTCCCACTGCAGGGAAGTCATTGGCGAGGATTACTGCCGTGGGTTTTATTATTGGGTTTTAATTGTTTTGTTGATTGTGGTTTTTAAATTCTGTAGATTTAATACTGTTTTAAGGGAGGGGTTGGATTGGATTATTGTATTGTTTTATTGTTGTAAGCCGCCCTGATTGGGCCTCCAAAGAGTGGGATATAAATTATTATTATTATTATTATTATTATTATTATTATTAGAAACTGTGCAGTTTATCATCATCATCATCATCATCCCACCCTTCTCCCAGGACTGGGACTCAGGGTAGCTTACAATATTAAAAAACAATACAATTAAAAACATAGAAAAATATTACAATAAAACAGAATTAAATTAGTACAATAATTAAAACAGATTACATGCTAAAATATGAAAAAAACTTTAAAAAGATAAAGCTGTTTTAAATACATTAAAACTATATAACACCCCAGGCCATTTTAAAAAAGCTTTCTGTCTGAGTGCTTGTCTGAAAAGGAAGGTTTTTGTCTGTCGGCTGAAGGCCATCAAAAAAGGGGCCATTCTGGTCTTCCTGGGAAGGGAGTTTCAGAGTCTAGGGGCAGTCACAGAAAAGGCCCTCTCTTGTGTCCCCACCAACCATGCTTGTGATGGTAGTAGGTTGGAGAGAAGGGCCTCCTCTGAGTCTCTCAGAGCCCAGGCCAGCTCATATAGGGAGATATGGTCTGCCAAATAGCTTGGACCTGAGCCATATAGGGCTTTATAGGTCATCACCAGTACTTTGAATTATGCTCGGAAACAAATTGGCAGCCAATGGAGCTGTTTCAACAGGGACATTGTGTGATCTCTGTAACCTGCCCCTGTTAGCAGCCTGGCTGCAGCTCTTTGGACCAGCTGAAGTTTCCGAAAGCTCTTCAAAGGAAGCCCCAAGTAGAGAGCATTATAGTAGTTCAAATGGGATGTAACCAAGGCATGTACCACTGAGGCCAGATCTCACATTTCAAGGAATGGGCACAGTTGGTGCACAAGTTTTACATGCGCAAAAGCACTCCTGATCACTGCAGAGACCTGGGCCTCCGTGTTCAAAGCTAAGTCCAGGAGTACCTGCAAACTGCAAACCTGCGTCTTCAGGGGGAGTGTGACTCCCATCTAACACAGGTTGGATCCCTATTCCTTGATCTGCCTTTCGACTGACCAGGAGCACCTCTGCCTTACCTGGATTAAGTTTTAACTTGTTTGCCCTAATCCAGTCCATTACTAATGAGGGATACTGGTTTAAGACCAGGACAGCCTCCTTGGATTGAGGTGGAAAGGAGTAGTAGAGTTGAGTGTCATCAGCATATTGATGACACCACACCACAACAGTTTTGACAACTATTCATAGTTTGACATTTATACTGCATACAGTTTGTACATGGCTTTTCCTGTGTTCTCTGCACACACAAAAAAATTTTGTGCAGAATAAATCCTGAAATGTGAAGATCTCCAGCAGTCTGGGATTCACTCTGTCAGGGTTTCAAAACACTCAAGGAAAACAAAAACAAAAAACCTTTCCAACCATTTTCTGAATATTTTTGAATATTGGTTCCATTACTATTAATATATTAACAAAACAATAAGTAGGTTGATTGTCTGGTTTCAGATTGAGCTGGTTTGCATGGTTGAGAATGATATGTAGCAAATTGTGTGCTACAAAACAGTAATTGTAACAATTCAAAGGACAACTTCATACATATGCAGTTTAAGTATGGATGGCTTTGGTATTGGTCTCATGGCAGGCTTGTAAAATCCAGTGTATGAATTTTCTGATTTTTTTTTATGTTGTTTGTTCCTTTAGATGAGTTTGGGAAGCAGATACAGAAAAGGTAAATAAACTTTGTCAATGGCAACAGTTTCTGGTTCTCTTTTTTGGGCAGGTAGTAGAACCTGCATTTGTGTGTAGTAGCCACATTTAATCTCTTGTGTCTTTCATGACCATCTTTTTTCATTTAAATAGTTGTGTTCATATTAAAATCTGCTCAAAATATATCAGATCAAGATTTAGAATGAGGCTACTTATATGCAGCAAGGTCTTAGGCTTCTTGAATCAATGTCATATATGGTTAATTTATAAACATTCTACATTCAGTCAAGGAGGAACAAGCATGCATACAATACTTGTTTTCTTACTTGTTAAGACTCATTTAAAAATCTTAGAATTGCATTCATTTGAACTTCCTTTTCTTTTGACCTATTTATATTTTATGATGTGTATCATTTGGCATCTTCTAGGAGTGTAGAACAAACCAATGTCACCAGAAATATGTTTTGCCTAATTAAGCTAATATTCAGTATATAAAGAGATCTTGTATCACCTTTGAGACTAAGGGACTCTGCAGACTGGCCCAAAGGTCAGGCGTGGGGGTAGAGTTGGGGTGGGGCAGTCACACACCAGCCACCCCAACCCCATGCCAACACCATCCTAATGTCACGTGCCATTACGCAAGGCACGCAGCATCAGGACACCTTCCCAGTGCAGCGTTTAAACATGCTGCGCCAAAAGGGGAAGGAAGAGCCACGGCCTTTTGCTGGCCCTAAAAGGAGCGGCATTTTGCCACTCTTTTTTGGAGTGGCAAAAGGGAGGATTGGGGCCACAGTGTGGGGTTGCTGTGGCCCCAATCCACTGCTTCCTGGGATAGCTCTGCAGGAGGCCTAAACTGAAAGAAAGAAATTGTGCTACAAATTCTCTCTACATACTGATTCTACAGACTAACATGGCTATATCTTTGAATTCTAAGATAATATTCAGTTGCACTGAATGATGACCCACAATATGTATGAGCACATTGATCATGCTTGGACAAAAATGCCTTAACTTGGACTGAAGAGTGTAGCTGACCAGAAGAAAAAGTGTGCTAACATCTCTAATATTAGGCAGTTACATAAATTCCAACATCTCTAGTATATATAATTGTCCCTAAACATTATAGATGCTTGTACATTTTTTCTTCTTCTAGTCAGCTATCTCTTCAGTCCAAGAGACAAAAGGACCAATTTTTAGTGTTTACACTGAAATTCTGCCTCATTCTAAAACTGGAAGTGAATGGGAAGTGAAAAATGAAAAGGAAAGGGGAAGCAATATTTATTGACACACACTTTATATTGTGAGCATAACCTTCTTCCTCCCAAATTTGCAGAAGCTACCCTGATGGCAATGACAAACCTTCTCTGATGAAACTTGCCAAGTAAACCCTCTGATAGGCTTTCTTTAGGTTTGCCATAAGTCAGAACCAACTTGAAGGGACACACCACACACCTTGACCATTATAGTATGATAGAATGCATGTGCCGTAAGCCAAAGGTCTCAGATTCAATCTTAAGCATTTTCACATGTGCTGGGAAGAGTTCTGCTTGAGACTATGGACAGTGCTACCAGCAGAGCTTGGGAAAGGTTATTTTTGGATTACAACGGCATGATGAATGGCTGTCTGGGAAACTTTCTGGGAATTCAGAAAGTTATAGTTAAAAAAAGTAAAATTTTAAAGATCTGGATGCTCATCAGTGGAGACAATATGAATTAGAGGGACCACCGTCTTGACTCAGTCTAAAGCACCTTCTAAGATTTTGGTAATTCCATTGGGGGGTACTGTTCCAACATTCTCTTAAGTACTTGCACAGTTAACATTTCAGAAGTTGATTGTAAACTATGTGCCTGATCATGATTTGTCACTCAATTTTACATGAAATGAAATCAGGAGAGAAATGTGGAGGTTTCAGATTAGGCAAACTATCTCAGGAATTGTAAGAGAAGCCTAAGAAGCTTTGATAATGCTAGTAAAGATTCTTGGGGGGGGGGGAGGTAGATGTTGCCACTGAGTTTCATTTGAAACAGAATTTCCAAACCAATTTGTATATTCTTGCTCAGGCAAAATAACCAAGGGACTTTGAAAGAAGTTGAAAGAATTTATGTCAAATTACCAAAATGTATTAGGAGACTGGTCTATCAACCCTGGGATGAACCTACTTTGGGTTTTAAATATCTGAAGATCACCTGCTGTACAGTAAAGTTCTCTGGGCTTGTTGTAGAGTGTGAAATTGCCCAATATTTGTACCTTTTGATTTAAACTTTTTTCCCATTATTATTAAGTATGAGATCAATGTAAATGGGGGAAATTGCACATGCAGGGTCTTAAAACCATGGCTTATTTTTGTTCAAAAGTAAAATGTTTATAACCCATCTGACACAAGTTAGGAGATCACAGAGGCTGCTTTGAAAGTAGTGATATTTGCCAAGATGTTTCTTAAAGTAGGTCTGGATGTAAGAAAAGAAAATGGAATTTTAGGTATGACAATACTTGGCAGTTGTATGGTGTGTGTGTGTGTGTGTGTGTGTGCGTGCAAACAAAATATTTTCTGATTTCTTATGACACATATATTCACATGGGACTATTTAATCTAATTAAATAAATTACACACTAGTCATATAACTCTGGGCCTTTACAGACTGCCAAAAATAATGCAGCTTGAGGCCACTTAAACTGTCCTGGCTCAATGCTAGGGAATCATGAGAATTGTAGTTTTTCTGGGACATTGACCTTCTCTGTCAGAGAGCTCTGGTGCCACAATAAACTACAGTTCCCATGACTCCTTAACACTGAGCCAGGACAGTTAAAGTGGCCTCAAGCTGCATTGTTTCTGGCAGTCTGTAAAGGTCCTATATATCAAGAACTCTTCATTTCATATTTTATCTCACACACTAGTCATCTAGCCAGTCTTCATCAACTGAGATAATTCATTGACATTGTTGGATTTTAGGATTATAAGAGGTGGGACAGGGATGGGAAGAAGGTTAAGAGACTATACAATAGCAATAGCAAGTACATTTCTAAACTGTTTATCAGTGCACTTAAGCACTCCCTAAGTGGTTTGCAATGTGTAAGTCATGTCCAAAAGCCTTTGTGGTTGAAATTTGCTGTTGTGTGCCTGCAAGTCATCTCCAACCCATGGCAATCCCAACGAGACTCCACCATGGGGTTTTCTTGGCAAGTTCCTTCACAGGGGGTCTGCCATCGCCATCCCCTGAGTCTGAGAGAGTGTGTCCCCCTTAAGCAATTATCAGTATTTTTAGTGTAGAAAGGAAACATGATTCTAAATTAAGACAATACATATAATTATATGCATTTAGTTGATTGTAGGTTGCAAGTGTAGGTCCCTGTGACAAGGATTAAGTAATATTAGAGGAAACAACTATTTAAATTCTGAATATTTTCATCTATAGTCTCCTGTAGAAGGGTATCAAATGTCATAAATATGGGTGGTCATTAGCATTCCACGTATTTTTCTACTGCTTATCTTCCATGAAGTGATCATTTGTGTAAGTTACCTTTGTGTCTACATAAGGTACTTTCACATAGGTATAATCAATGGTAGATAAATTAAGGGGGAATCTGCACTAGCACCATCTGCCTCTATGGTTCAAGGCCAATATATGACTGAGTACCAGATGCTGAGGAAAAACAAGGGAAGACTACTCTGCTTAAGCTTTATTGGTAAAAATATAAAACTAATCTCAAGATGGCAGAAGCTAATACAGAGAGGTTAGAAATTTATTTTGTTGGATAATGTGGTAACAGAGTAGTAGAATATTTGTTATGAAGGGATCCTTGATTCTCCATTTATTTATTTGACATTGTACAGTCCTTTTTCTGAAAAAGACTGGCTATAGCTATGCCTTTGCTTAGAGTCAGGATCATGAACACAGTTACCACCCTGGTGGATACATCCAAAATATACAGAGTTCCTCAGCCCCTGAATCAGCATGGAACTTTTGATTTGTTACTTTACAACGAGTTAGTATCATGGATGGGGGATTTCTCTTTTTTTAGACATAGCTGAATATGATTAACATCTACTTTATTGTGATCATAGATCAGTTATAAAAGGGTCACAAGCAGAATATAGAAGGAAATTGATTATTTATAAAAAATAACAACAACAACCATCTCTGAGGTGAAAAAATTCCTGTATATATACATAAGTGGTTATTCAACCACCAGCTTCAAAATAAATTCCAAAAAGCATTCACTCATATTATGCTGAGCTGTGAGGCACATTTCCTGGCTACACTGACTAGGGCAGATAGGACTTGTGGGTTCAAGAGTGATTGAGGCTCCACCTAGCACTAGTGACAGAAACTGAATTATTTGAATAAAAGAGGTGACACCTTTTATGGTTATATCTATAAAGACTTTGGTCACCTGCTGCTGCTGGAATTTCATCATTCAGTTTGCCAGCTGGGTGCGCTTTCTACTGGATATACCTTTGAAATGACAGGCTTGGGATTTCACATGTGTGAGCCACTGTGTGTTTCTCCCAATGTCTGATGGTAAAGCAGAACACCTACCACAATGAAACTGGCCATGACTCTGCTAGCCCATACCTTCAAGTTCCCAATATTGGACCCTCCCCCAAATGAGTTTGACAGTCTCTCATGCCTCATCTATCCCCAACTGGATCTGGACCCAGTGCTAAAAAAAAAGCACATCTAAAGTTGTGACAAAATTAAATGTACTATAAAGATTTATATATGGTACAGACAAAGCTATAAAACTATGACCAGGAATTTAGAGGAAGGGAGGAGATGAGGATTTAACTCTGTGCTGCTCATTGAGAGGAGCACAGGAGACAGGTCTCTAGTGAATTTGCAGGTTGGATTTAGGTTTCTATTTTAGCTCCTCCAGTCCTGCCCGCAAACACTAGGAAGATCCTCACTGACAGGTTTTCCTGCCTTTCTCCAGAACCTAGTAAACTGCACAGATATCTGGGAAGAAGAAACTTCCATTGGTAAGAAAAAAATAGCTCTTGTTTCACTCTGCATCATTGTGACCTGCAAACAATATTCTCTGATATGTCTGGGAATGCTCTGGAAGACTTATTGTTATTATTTATTTATTTATTTATACCCCACCCCTCAATTAAAACAATCGGGGCAGCTTACAGCAATTAAAAATACATCAATACAATTAAAAAAACCCAAACCCCCACCCTCCCCCATAAAAACGTATTAAACTAACATCCATTAAAACCAACTAAATCATAAATAACATACAATAAACAATGAAAATAAATAAACAATAAAAAGAATCAGACAGCGGCAATCAGAAACACAAAGGGCAAGGGTATAGCTCCTGAGGCCGGGATCAATCACGAAAGGCCTGCCTAAAGAGATCTGTCTTTACCGCCTTTTAGAAACTAAACTACTCAGGCTCGTAATCTGACGGATCTCATCCAGCAGGCCATTCCATAATCTGGGGGTGATTACGGAGAAGGCCCTCTGGGAGGTAGTAGACAGCCTAGATTTTTGTGGCTGAAGCAAATTCCTCCCAGAGGACCAGAGTGCGCAGGGAGGATTATATAGGAGGAGGTGGTTCCGATGATAAATTGGACCCAAGCCATTTAGGGCTTTAAAGGTAATAACCAACACCTTATACTGGGCCCAGAAACTGATAGGCAGCCAGTGAAGAGATTTTAACACAGGGGTTATGTGATCTCTCTGAGATGTTCCTGAGACCACTCTGGCTGCCATATTTTGTACCAACTGAAGTGTCCGGACCAAGCATGAGGGTAGCCCCATATAGAACACATTACAGAAATCCAGACAAGAGGTTACCAGTGCGTGCACCACGGCCTCAAGATCCCTTACTTCCAGGAAAGGGTGCAGCTGGCATATTAGCCGAAGCTGATGACAGGCACTCCTGACCGTCGTATTCACCTGACTAGTCATCTGAAGCGACAAATCAAGGAGCACCCCCAGACTGCGAACATAGTGTTTCATGGAGAGTTTGACCCCATCCTGGACTGGAGGTTTCAACCCAATTCCTGGTTTCGGGGCCGCTACCATGAGCACTTCCATTTTGTCTGGATTTAATCTCGATCTGTTTTTCCTCATCCAGTCCATTACTGCCTTAAGACAGTCATTGAGAGGAGAGACGCCATCGAAATTTGAGGCCGATGATCAAGATAGGTAGAAATATATCTGGGTGTCATCAGCATACTGATAACACCCAGCCCCATAACTCCGAATAATCTCACCCAGCGACTTCATATAGATATTAAACAACATCGGGGACATAATGGCACCTTGTGAGATGCCTCAAGTAAACTCCTTTTTACTGGAGCGACTGTCCCCAAGCAGCACCCTCTGGGACCTACCCGAGAGGAAGAATTGGAACCACCACAAAGCAGTGCCTCCAATTCCTAATCCCCTCCTGCGATCCAAGAGGATGCTATGATCTATCGTATCAAAAGCCGCTGAGAGGTCTAAAAGCACCAACAGGGTCACACTACTTCATTGATGCTCAGATGCAGGTCGTCGGTCAAGGCAACCATGACAGTCTCAATTCTAAATCCTATCCTAAAGCCAGTTTGAAATGGGTCTAGATAATCGGCTTCATCCAAGACCACTTGGAGTTGAAGGGCAATCGCCCTCTCAATCACTTTGCTTAAGAATGGTAACATAGAGACCGGCCTATAGTTTTTCATGTCCAGGGGGTCCAGGGAAGGTTTCTTCAGAAGTGGCCTAACCGCTGCCTCCTTTAAGCAAGATGGAGCATGCCCTTCCCTGAGGGATACATTGATGATGTCCTTAAGAAACACCATCAATGCATCCCGTCCCCACCCCACCCCCCGCCCCCCGACAGCCAGTCATGAAGTGCAAGAATCAAGAGGGCAAGTTGTCTTCCTCACTCTATCAAGTAGCTTGTCCACATCCTCGGTACTCACAGATTGAAATTGAACCAGTAAATTTACATCAACAGAATTGCTGGACACCTCATCAATTGTTAATGTCACAATAATGGCGTCTAAGTTGGTTTTTATCCAAGAAATTTTATCTGCAAAGAAGTTGTTAAATGCATCACAGCAGGCCATTTTTGGGTTAAGCAATCGGTTCTGTGCAGGTATAACCTGTGTCATCTCCCTTACCACCTTAAACAGCTCTGCCAGACAGGACTCTGCAGTTGCAATATGTGCAGAGGAGAAAGCTCTCTGTGCTGCATGTATTGCCTCTTGACAGGCCCAAAGAAAGTTCCTATGATAAGTCTTGTCGGATAGGAGTCGAGTTTTCCACAAGATGTGCTCTAGTCGTCCAACCCACTTCATTTTCCTAAGCTGTGATGTATACCATGGCCTACAATTTGAAGTGGGTTGGAAAGGATGCTTAGGAGTGATCGTGTTGATAGCCTTGGTAAGATTAGTGTTCCAAGTGTTAACCAAAACTTTGACAGGGTCACTGGCGTTACCTACTATTAAACCCTCCAAGGCTTTCCGGATTCCAATTGGCTCCTTTAGCCTTCGAGGGTGGACCATTCTGATGGGTCCACCACCCCCAGAGGGGCGGATAGTGGCTCTCAGTTCAGTCTTGACCAGGAAATGATCCGTCCATGCCAATGTGGTGGTTTTAATAACCTCCGCCCATGGATATTCCTGTTCCGTACTAAAAACCGCATCAAGGGTATGACCCGTACAATGTGTGGGCCCAACAACCAATTGGGATAGGCCCATGTTTGTCATGGATTCCATGAACTCCTGAGCTGCGCCAGTTAGATTTGGTAAACTGGTCTTGAGTGGGATGTTGAAGTCGCCCAGAACTAAAAGTCTGGGTGACTCCAACACCAACTTTGAGACCAGCTGTGTCAGCTCGGTTAGGGAGTCTGCTAGACAACGGGATGGTCATGTTCTGCATGCCTATTTTACAGTGTGTACTGTACATGTTCTGCATGTCTATTTTACAGTGTGTACAACACACACACACACACACACACACACACACACAGAGGACTGAGTTTGAAGCAACTGATAATTATTCCTTCATCTACCTTGAATGTCAGAGCTTCAAGAAGGGCAGCTTCAGCAGGAGTAGGGCACCAGAGGTGTCTGGGAATTCACCAGGGCAGTAGGACTGGAGGCATCATCAGTCTCCAACTGAGCTCCATCTATCTCTGTTCCCCTTTTCTCTGTCATTCTTTCTCTCTCTGATTACCAGTACACTGGGAATCCACAAGGAAAGGAAGGCTGAAACTATCTATCAAAAAATGAAAGCAGTATTAAATGGTAACTTAAAGCTTAAAGAAGGTGATTTTCAAAGTCTGATGTACATGTTTTATTGTCCTCTAGCATGAGTCACACATAATGGTGGTTTATTTTTAACAGTGCTGCCATGTTCTTTGGTAATGTATACCTGAAAAATAAATAGGAGTAGGGAGCTAAACACAGTATAGCAGGCTCCACTTTTCCAAACTTCTGTAGAAGTTGTAACTATTCCAGCAGTGGTGATTGTTGGCAGGGTACACATGAGAGAAATAATAAAACAAATTACTTTTGTGTTTACTGATTGAAAACAGAAAAAAATAGTCACAGAACACCTGAATAGGAAAGAGGAGGTAGACTGATTAATATCATAATTGTGGGCATTCTTACTCAACAGTACATTTGGCTCTTGTCACTGTGACTTACACCTGGTTAAGGGTGTTTCAGATTCTATCCTAAATGCTGCAAAAGGTCATTGGAGAAGTTGCCAAGTTCGTAATATTTGTAGCAGTCATGTAAAGTAAAATAGAATGATGCTGTGCAAAAGAAAGGGGAAATAATTCCAATATATTTTATGCAAGTTTTGATAAATATGATAGGATTGATATGGCTTAGAATAGTAGGATTTTTTTTTTCTAAAGCATTGTTTTGACTTCTGTTAGCAGATGTCCTCCATTTTTCCTGGCATTTTAGAAGCATGTGGAGTTCCCTATGACCCCAGCCTGACCCTTGGGAGACGACAGCCATAATCCCCTAAATGAAAGGTCATGTAGGCACTGCTGAATTTGCTCAAGACCACTAGAGATTTCATGGACAGGCAGGTTTAGGAGTTACCCATGGGAATATCCCATTAGACTGGAAAAGATGCACAATGGTGTTTATTTGTCTTAGGTCTCACACTTAATGGGGCAGTGATCAGACTTGACTGCACCCTTTTCACTAGCTTCCCTTCCTTGATAGTTTTGAAACCAAATGCATTGTTTAGGCTATGCTCATACTTAGATACACAAAGATAAGCTCATCAAAGCCTTTGTCCTCCATTGTTAGGCTCATAGCTAGGAGGCAGAAATTCCCTATAAAAACCCCTGAATTCTGGCAGTCCACATGCTACTTGGAAGTGCATGTTGAACCTCTGTCGGTCTGAACTCTGAGATAGTTCCCACAACCCCACTCTTGCCAGTTGTGCCCTTCCACTGGATTCATCCGCATTTGCTGCCAGAAGTCCGGAGCAGTCTCTCGGGCGTAAGTATATCCCTCATACCCTGGTCTCCCTCTCTGCTCTCCCCACTCTCTCCCATTCATCCTTCTAGTGTATGTGTGTGTGTGTGTGTGTGCGTGTGCGTGCATGTGCCTTATTTGGATGTTTGCTTATTTTATTAATAAATATTTTTAGCTTTTAATTGGACTTTGGTCCTTGCACCAGCACAAAGGACACAAGACTCCTCGTTTTGGTTTTAAACAGGCCACAACTTTTATTTTTGCTGTACAGGATCTATTTACAAAGGTTTACAGTTAAACTCCCAACACTTTGTCACATGTGTGTGTGAAGGTGTAACTACCCAGATGGGTGGTCCTTCACCATATGTGACAAAGTAAGTAAACAAATGTCAACAACAAATTTACAAACCCCTCCCTGCTGGAAATGACATCATATTACGTCATATGACATCATTAGTTAATGAGGTCATGCATTTAATTGCATACATCACTTCCTTTAATTTAACTTTTGCCAAATTTACCCAATTTAAATTTAATTAGCCAGATTAATTTTCCTGTGGGGTGGGGGTCATTACCAGCCCCATTAGAAATACAACCAAATTTCCAAAATGTAGACCCTAATCCCTTAAGTTGTGACAAAGCTAATGATAATGTAACATAACAACATAAGTTATTAATATCCTATGACCCATACCCAACAGTCTGAGTATACATTAATCTCAGGGAAGGCGAAAAACCCAGGGTGATAGTGAGTCTGTTACTGCAGGGGATTCTCTGGATCAGCCTTCCACAGCTCTTTTAACCCTGAAGTCTGTGGTAGGATCAAAACAACCCTTTGTCCTGGAGTGAAAAGCCAGGCCAGCCAGCCTGCCCCTAATGGTGACAGGTGACAGACCAGCATGTCTGAGATGTACTATGAAATGCAAGACCAGATCTACCCTAATAGGCCAGCCTTCTACATCCCCAATTTCCAATAAAAATTGATTAAATGCATTCAAAGCTATCTGGTAGGACTTGCATGTAGATGGGGCGAAGGAATGTAGGATCACCCTGTGAATTTATAGTCTCCAAGGCTCCATAGCAAAGCAGGTACTTCCATCGGGTGTGTCAATGCCTTGGGAGCCAGTTGCCAGAACCTAGAAAACTGGAAACAAGAAAGGGCATCCGCCAAAGGGTTAAGCACACCAGGAACATACTAAGCTTGGAATAAAACATTAAACTTCAAACGTTGCATGACCATCACCCTCACCAAACACATTACTTTGGGGGACTTAGAAGACTGAGAATTTACCACCTGAACAACCACCTGGTTGTCACACCTAAACCAGATGGTCTTGTTAGCAAATTGGCTTGCCCAGAGGTGCACAGCCACCACAACAGGAAAAAGTTCCAAAAACGTCAGGTCTCTTATCAGACCACATTCAAACCAGGCAAAAGGCCACGCCTCTGCAGCCCACTGGCCATTCCAGTAAACACCAAAGCCATTGGCACCAGCAGCATCAGATTGTACATGAAACTCTGCCCTCAGCAGCATTTCAGATCTCCAAAATGAGGTCCCATTGAATTGCTCAAAGAAGGACTCCCAAACCTTCAAGTCCTCATGAATCCCCCTTGTGATCCTAATATGATGGTGTGGTGCAAACACTTCTACAGTAGCCCTATATAATCTTGCGCAGAATGCTCATCCTGGAACTATTACCTTACAGGTGAAGTTTAGCAATCCTGTAAGGAATTGAAATTCGTGAAGTGTAGCTTTTTGCTTCTCTAGCATCAAACTAACCTGATGCCTCATAACCACCAATTTGTTGTTCGGTAATCGAGAAATCCCGGCAACGATATCTATCTCGATACCCAAAAAGGTAAGCCGTGTGTCAGGATCTTTGTTTTTTTCTTCAGCTAGAGGAACTCCCAACTCTGAAATTAATTCCTGAAAATCGGCTAATGTGTCTCTACATTGTGAGGAATTGGGGTTTCTAGCAATCAAGAAGTCATCTAAATAGTGGGTTATAGCCTTGTTACCTGACCTCTTGACTGCACACCAATGAAGAAAGGTGCTAAAAGTCTTGAAAGCTGAACAAGAAATCAAGCACCCCATTTTCATGGCTTTATCAAAATAATACTTTCCTTCAAACTGAAACCCCAGCAAGTCAAAATCATCTGGGTGTACAGGGAGTAGCCTGAAGGCAGATTTTATGTTGCACTTGGCTAAAAGGGCTCCCTTGCCTAAATTCCTAACCATCTTGACCGCTGAGTCAAATGATCCATACTTAACAGACATAAACTCAGGATATATGGCATCATTCACGGAGTCACCCTTCGGGTAAGATAAATTATGAATCAACCTAAATTCCCTAGGGGCTTTCTTGGGTACCACACCCAGAGGGGACTAACAAAGGGTGGGAATTGACAACTGATATGAGGTCCTGAAATCCTTCCAACAGCAATCTCTTTTGCTAGCTTGTCCCTTACAATAGCCGGCAATTCCTTCACAGAACGAGCATTGGGTTCATAACGATGTACCCTAAAATCTGTATACGGGATGTGAAAACCCAAGGAAAAACTGTGAAATAAATAAGATGCAGTCTCCTTGTTTGGGTATGCCCTCAGCCAAGCCACCATTGCATCTAGCTTAATTGGTGATGGAGCCTTTTCCTCCTGGTGATACTGACTGGGGCACACCTCCCAATCCTGACCTCTTACCTCTGCTGCAGGAAGCACCAGGGTGAGTACCTTCACAAGTGTTACACTTGTGATCAAACCTGCACGGCTGCCTCTTTCACTTGCCTATGTTAAAATCCCAGCATATACCAAATTGCTTTCTTTCTCCCGTGCCAGGCCTCACATTTTGCCCTCTCGGCTGAGTAACCATGGGAACAAACCCATTGTCACACCTGCTCGAAGGCGAGGCACCCAATTACATCTGCCCATAGTTCAGACTGTACATGTCTCCAAGACAGGGAGCAATCTTGGGCAGCTCTCATTCTAAACTGCTCATCATACTGCAGCCAAGCTGCGCCCCTAGCATTATGATGGCAGTTGGTATAAGCTTTTATCATGACCTCCTGGTATTTAGAAAAGTCAGGAGACCTAAGGGGCTCTTTTTCTTCTATAACTCCCCTATAGATAGTAAAACCCATGATCCAATTCACGAAATTACACTCCAGCTTGGGGCGTTTGAGCACATGAAACTCTTTTGGGAGGCTGAACACAATCCCAACCTTGGTTCAGGATCCCTGAAAGTAAGAGAAAATAAATCAATATAATCTCCCTTCCATATTCTTTCTTTGGTGGAAAGAGGAAGGTGTGAGCCAATCTTTCACCATTTTAGTCATATTCTTCTGGACACAGTCCAGCTTCTCAACATCTTTTTTGAGTTGTGGTACCCAAAAGTGGATGCAGTATTCTAGGTGAGGCCTGACCAAAGCAGACTAGAGTGGTACTATTACCTCCCTCAGTCTAGACACTATATTTCCATTGATAAAACCTAGAATCACATTGGCTTTTTTAGCTGCTGTATCACACAATTGACTTATGTTCAACTTGTTGTCTACTAGGACTCCTAGGGGGGTTGCAGAATGCCAGAAATAGTGCAAATTGAGGCCACTTTTAGGGTTAGGGTTAGTGCTAGGGAATCATGGAATTGTTTTTTTGTTTTGTTTTTTCCTGAGACATTGAGCCTTCTCTGTCAGAGAGCTCTGGTGACACAATAAAATACAGTTCCCATGATTCCCTAACCCTAACCCTAAAAGTGGACTCAATTTGCACTATTTCTAGTAGTCTGCAACCCCCCTTAGATCCCTTTTGCATGTAGTGTTGTCAAACCAGGTGTCCCCCCCTCCTATATCTGTGCACTTCATCTTTTTCTGCATAAGTGCAGTACTTTACATTTCTCTCTGTTGAAATATATTTTGTTAATCTTGGCCCAGCTTTCTAATCTATTAAGGTTATTTTGAAGTTTGATCTTGTCCTCTGGATAATACACTGAAGAACTATATGAAAACTGATTTATTCAAGAAAGAACCATTTGAAGTTGAACCTACAGTTTTAGAAAGTGAAGTAGAAGCTGCACTCAGGACACTTGGGAGAAAAAAAATCACCAATAATAGATGGTATACTAACAGATCTGTTTCAAGCTATAGAGATGAAACTTACTCTACACGATAATCTATCAATAAATATGGAAAACAAAACAGGCACACAGATTGAAAACATTCAATACAGAATCCAATCCCCAGAAGAGGGGACACCAGGGATTACAGTAACCATATGGCTATTGCATTAATTTCCCATGCAAGCAAAGTAATATTCAAAATTCTACAACAAATACTTTTACCTTATATGGAGCAAGAAATACCAGATGTCCAAATTGAATTCAGGGATCATATTGCAAATATAGATTGTACAATGGAGGACACTGAAGAATTTCAGAAGAAATTCAGCCTGTGCCTTATAGATTATAGCAAAACTTTAGATTGTGTAGATCAAGAAAAACTTAGGAGCCACAACATTTGATTGGCCTGATGCTTTACCTGTACCAGGACAAGAGGCTAGCATCAGGACAGAATACAGAGAAACAATGGTTTTTATTTGGTAAGGAGGTAAGGCAAGCTTGTATTTTATCAACTGATTTGTTGTTATTCCAAAAGCAGCACTGGGTCCAAGAGCACCCATTTGCTACAAACCTGATCTTTCAGAGGGAGAGCAGCTCCATCCAGAACAGGATGAGATCACAATCTCAGGTTGTTTCCCCTACTGACCTGTCTTGTCTGGATTAAGCCTCAGTCTGTTCAGCTGCATCCAATCCTTTCATGTATCCAGAGCACCAATTCAGTGCTACCACAGCTTCTTTGGCATTACTTGTAAAGGTGGGATAAAACTGGGTATCAGCATACTGATGATACCCAAACCTAAAACTCTGGATGACTTCTCCAAGCAGTTTCATGTAGATGTTGAAAAGGATAAGGGACAGTATTGATTACTGTGGAATCCCACAAGCTAATGACCCAAAGGCTGAACAACAGTCTCCTCTGGGAATATTCAATCAAGAAAGACCAGAACCACCACAAAGTAATGCCTCCAAGTTCCATATCAGCCAAATGATTTGGAAGGATACCATAGTTGATGATATCAAATGCATTTGAAAGATCCAGAATGATCACTAGGAATTCACTCCTACTGTCCAACCCCTTCTGCACGTCATCCATCACTGTGACCAAAGCTACTTCTGTCCCATAACTAGGCCTGAATCCAGATTGGAATGGGTCCAGGTAATCAATTTACTTACTCTAGGACCTTATTTAGAAAGGGAAGATTATAGGCTGGCTGATAGTTACCTCAGGGATGCTGTCCAATTAAGGTTTCTTCAACAAAGGTCTTAATAATTGCTTCTTTTAAAGAGGTTGGAACATATTGGTCTTTCAAAGAAACATTTACAGCTTCTACCACCCAATTGGCCAATCCTCCCTAGCAGCTTAAATTAGCCTGGAGGAACATAAGTCTAACAGACAAGTGGTTGGTTTCACCTCTCCACTTCATCATTTTGAACATCCTGAAACTCAGGTTTCCTTTACCATTATTTCTAAGGAGATTATTGCACTGGCAAAAAAACCCAACTGCTCCCCAATGGGACACATTTGGGTTGCTGGTGGGTTCTATCATACTTAATTCACCACTGATGCCACCAGGCAATTCCAACCCAGCTGCATCCTAGGTCTCAGGGGTGCTTGGGAGGCTGCTTTTCCAAGATGAGAGCTTGCCATCATGGAAAAGCAGCCTCCAAAGCATGCCTGAGACCCAGGATGCAGCTGTGTTGCAATTGCCCGATGGCATCAGTGGCAAATTAATTATGATAAAACCAGTCAGCAACCCACAACCTGACTGTATCCCGTTGGGGAGCAGTCGGGTTTTTTGCCAGTGTGATAATCTCCTAAATTATGACTTTCCTCCTTTCCTTTCAAAGAAATGAGCCTGTGTGACACACATTAATTTCCTAATGTCTATTAGTTTTGTTTTTGACAGCTCTGTCCCAATAAAAAAAATGGCTTAGGCCAGACAACAAAAGTACATCATTCAGAGCCACAACTGAAACATCAAAGGCAACAGTACATTAAAAGCTGCAATTAAAATGTCACAATTCATGAAGAGAACAGCAGCAGCCAGAGAACATGGTGTTTTTTGTTTTTTTTGCATTTTCATTTTGCATATGAAAAGAATTCCAGAGAATCCAAAGAATTTTGATGAAACTAATTCATTAACGGGGTGTGTGTGTGTTATTAAATCCATAAATGCTGATTGAAAGGAATAAGTTGGAGCATAGATTTTCCCCCGGAAAAAAACCCAGCAACCTAAGAATCCCAGAATTCCCTAGCCACCATTATTATCATTTCCCTGTCCTACTACGCAATTAGAAAAAAGTATATAGAATCCTGACCGATTATAGAAAATGAACCAGGTATTTTTTTCTATCCCTTCCTCCTTCATTCTGCACTAAATAGGTTATCTGTTTTCAGGACAGATCCTGAATGTACATTTCCAGCTTTTGTGAAGAAGTAATATTTCCTTGTTTAAATATTAAAATTAAAATACCCTGCCTTACATCCAAAAATTCTACATGCATTCAGTAAAACAGGTTACAAACAGTACAAACATTTCAGTACAATAAATGTCATACTATTATAAACACTGATAATCAAATGTGAGGATAATTACATATCCATGAACCAACCTGTCAATCCATATGCAACCATTACCCCATAGGACTAATCAGCCTTTGTTGTCTTTTTTGACATCACTCATGCTTTGCATGGCAACAGAATGCAAACTCTTACCAGTGGCCTCTTTCACACTACACAATTATAGCACTGTGGTTCCACTTTAATTGCTATTGCAATACCCTATGGAATCCTGGGATCTGCAGGTTAGAGGCATTTGGAATTTGCAGTCAGATAACTCCACTAGTGCCTCACCAAACTACAAGCCACAGAATTCTAAAGGATGCAGCCATGGCAATTAAAGTGGAATCATAGTGGAATCATCAATAAAATGGAATCATTGTGTAGTTCAAATGGGTCCAATGTCAACTAACCAAACAATCCTGGAAATTGATTGGGCAGACATGGAGTGCTAGGATAAACAAATGAAAAGTGCAAATAAGAGCTACAACTGTATCTTACAAACTCTTTTCAATTAAGTTTGATGCCAATGCAGTTTATGCTGTTCAACTTTCTTTGTGACCTTCAGATGTGAGATTCAATTCTTACCTTTAACATTTTAGTCATACTTTTCAAACTTGCAATGAGAATCATGGGAGAGATTTCTGTGAGTATGGCTAGATTTAATTTTGGGGTTGAGGGAGCTGGGGGCTCTCAAGGAATTATGACTGTGACAGACGGTTTCTGTTTGTGCACTTGTGATTACTCTGAAATGCTGTATTAACCAAGCAGACATGTGATAATTTGAAAGAAATGAGTCGGTGGGGAAGAATGTTACTAATACCTGGCAGCAGCTCTTAGAGTTCAAATGGGTCTTAGAAGTGTCACTGAATGGAAGAGAAGCTGCAGTTCCAGATGTGACTAAGTTAAACTGCACGTCCTGAAGCATTTATAGGTCTCTCTTCTACAATGACCTTCTGTGCAGATTAATTGCAAAAATTCTGTCATTCCCACATTGTGGCCCAAAATGCAACATGACACTAACATGGATAAAGTTTATCACTTGCTTCTTCTTACTCAACAACACTGCATATGGGTAAACACACATTGTAATGACTGGAGAGCTAGATCATGTTGAAGTCATTGAATATTCCAAAGTATGTTGTTGTTGTTTTTGTCTGAAGGCAAAAAGGCAAAAAGCAAAGCAAAGGAAAAAAAAAACAGTGAGTAACAAAGTGTAATACTTCTTATGTACTTTAATTAATCCTATTGTTAATAATAACAACAACAACAACAACAACAATAATAAAACAGTAATACATTCATTCCACCTCTCCAAGGAGAGAGAAATCTGGGGATACAGTACCTACCTAAATTTGTTCTCTTTGGAAGAGTGCCACTTATATACGAAGGGCTGATGCAGACTCTGCCCTGACTCTGCCTCAACACCACACCCCCGACTGCATGGTACACAGCTTCAGGGCATCCCATTGGTACAGCATGCACACATGCTGTACCAAAGGGGCACAAAAGAGCCTCAGTGGCAGCTCTAAGGGTGGCTTTTTCCTGCACCAAAAAGGAGCGGCATTTGTCCGCTCTTTTGGGAGTGGCTAAAAGCTGGATTGGGGCCATGGCGTGCAGTTGCATCGGCCCTTAGCTGGAGTAAGTGTGTGTGTGTGTGTGTGTGTGTGTGTGTTTACAAATATTCTGGATGAGTTTAGGTGGGAGACACTTAAAACAATCCAACAGGTAGGAACATTCCATTGTTGTCATAGGACATCTCAAGGGAAATATACAAGATACTTGAAGGAGACCTCTTCAGACAAGGAAGGGAAAAAGGGTAGACAGGATAATAGCTCCAATCACCAGTCTCTCCCTAGCAGGCCTTAAGGGGACTGGACATTTCAGAATTGTGTTGTACTGTCTCTATCTTTGTTTTTATTTGTTTGTTTTGTTTTTGATAGCTATGTTTTTAATTTATGACTAGTTTAATGAAATGTTTAACTTACAAATCTGGTATATTTTTATAGCCATTTTTCTTTTAGCTGTTGTAATCCACCTTGAGTCTCAAACTGAAGATACAAAGAGGAACAATAACAATAATCCACTCTACTGTCACAGTACAAGATGCAAAAGAGAAGGAAAAAGCTCTGCTCATCCTATAAGGAGCAAAGTGTGCTGATTTACCAAGGCAATTATTTTGCTATGAACAACAGCTGTGAACAACACCAAAGCCTCACTTGCTTTATTTGATGTATCTTGCTCTATAGGTTTCTGGGTTCCTCCAGGAAATCCATCTAGGCCTTTCCCCTTCCCTCTTCTCTCCTGCTCAAATTTTTTCAAACCATAGCCAGCACTTTTAGGGTTAGGGTTAGGGAATCATGGAACTGTAGTTTATTGTGGCACCAGAGCTTTTATGACACCATCACCCTATCTCATTCAATAACTTTTAGAGGGGCTTCAAATGATGCCTTGTCACTTCATAACCCTCCCTTGTTTCTTCCACCACTTTCCTTTTTTCCTTGTCACATAAAACTTTCTGAAGAGAAAGAGAAAGTACAGTGCTTTTTAAGCTAGAATGTGGAGCCCTCTGTCTGTCTGGTGATGCTTAAACTCCCTGTTCACCTTTAGCCCAAATTGCTCTCTATTGTTCTTATTACACAAAAAGACTTTAGATCACATTACCAATAACTGGGATGGAAGAAAGACATTCCCCTTTCAGGCATAATCTAGCCATTTGGAAGGACAGCTATTGCGAGCAATCTTCAAGGGTTCAATCAACAAAGGAAGGAAGCCGGCAACTTTGCTAGTGATGTTATCACACGTCGGCCAGTTTTGTTGTTAAAGAGATAATAAAGTAGAAATGAAGCATCCCAAAAAGAAAGCGAAAATAGAGCTCAATGTGGTGATGGAACCAAAAAGAGATAGAGCATCTTTAGAAGGGAAAAAAATAAAGATTTGTCAAGGTAAATTGCTAAACTCTTTTTTTGAATTGATAGAAGAGTTTGGATTACAAGATGTCTGGAGTAGTAAATACAAGCAAGCAAAGGGATTTACTTTTTTTCACAATCACATAATTCTTTGTCAAGAATTGATTTATTCTTAGTCACTAAAATGCTGATGTTGAAAACTAAAGATATGAAAATTCTAACAAAATGCACTTCAGATCATAATCCCATCATGTTGGAGATTCAAGAGAAGAAAAAGGAATTTACTTGGAAACTGCAAGAGTAGATCTTAAATGATAAAAAATTATATAAGTAAAATAAAGGAAAATCTGAAATACTATTTCAAAGAAAACAAAACAGAAGGAATGGCACCAAAAGTAATACGGGACGTGAGCAAAGCTGTGATAAGGGGAGTTATCACTAAATTACAAAATGAATCAAGAAAAAAGGAAAGGGAAAAAGAAGAAAAGATAAGGAAAGAACTAAAAAAGAAAGAAGAACAATGGAAGGTAAATGGAGATAAAAAATTAAAGTGTGAAATTGACAACTTACAATTTCAATTAAAAATATTGATGATTAAAGAAATAGAACAAAAATTTAAAGTATTGAAACAAAAACACTTTGAAGCAGGGAATAATGAAGGTAAAATGTTAGCTAATAGACTTAGGAAGAGAAAAGAGAAAAAGATAATTACAGAGATAAAACATAATGGAGAATCAGTGAAGGCAGTTCGACAGTGGAACACACTCCCTCGGAGAGTAGTGGAGTCTCCTTCCTTGGAGGTCTTTAAGCAGAGGCTGGATGGCCATCTGTCAGGGATGCTTTGATTGGGAGTTCCTGCATGGCATGGGTTGGACTGGATGGCCCTTGTGGTCTCTTCCAACTCTATAATTCTATGAATCTATGATTCTATGATTCTATGAATATTAAGAGGATTTTTAGAGAATATTATAGAGACTTATATAGTAAAGGACCAGAGGAGGAAATTGACAAACAGCGAATAAATAATTATTTAAATACTCAGAAGATACGGTCATTGAATGAGGACCAGAGAGAAAAATCTAAACAAACCAATATCAGAAAAAGAAATAAGAAAAGAAATTGGGAAACTGAAATTAGGGAAAACGCCAGGGCCTGATGGACTTACATCATTGTATTATAAAAAGACGATAGAAGTAATAGTAATCCCATTAAAAGAAACAATAAATAGAATACATATCCAAGGAGTACCGGACTCATGGAAGGAAGCCAATATCTGTTTGATACCTAAAGAAGATAAGGATTTAAGATAAAGAATTATAGACCTATATCGCTTACAAATGTAGACTATAAATTATTTGCTGCCATTTTGGCATCGAGAATGAAAAAGATAATAACAACTTTGATCCATGAAGATCAAAATGGATTCGTTCCAGGCAGACAAATAAAAAATAATATAAAGATAGTTTTAAATGTTATTGAATTTTTTGAGCATTATGCTGATAGGAAATTAGCAATGATCCTAATCGATGCAGAGAAAGCATTTGATAGGGTCAATTGGACCTTTTTACAAGAAGTGATTGATAGAATGGGAATGGGAAATATGTTCTTAGAGTGGATTAAAGCAATCTATAAAGAACAGAATGCTCAAATTATCATAAACAATGAGAGAACTGACAAAATACAAATAGAAAAAGGAACTAGACAAGGGTGCCCATTGTCACCACTCTTGTTTATTATGACATTAGAAATATTAAACACTAAAATCAGGGAAGATAAAGAGATAAGAGGGGTTAATATCAAAGGATTTAAAATAAAATTACAGGCATTTGCAGACAACATTATCTGTTTTGTCAAAAATCCAAAAGACAACGTAAGAAAACTTCTGGAAGTAATTGAAGAGTGTGGAAGTTTAGCAGGATTTAAATTGAATAAGGACAAAACCTCAATTTTGACTAAGAACATGGATATAAAAGAAGAAGAAGAATTAAAAACAATAACGGGATTTAAAATAGAAAAGAAAGTTAAATACTTAGGCATTCATCTAACTAAAAGAAATATTGAATTATTCAATAATAATTACTCAAAAATTTAGGATGAGATAAAGAAAGATATAGAAAAATGGAAAAAGCTACAATTACCTTTTTGGGAAGGATTGAGGAAATTAAAATGAACATACTACCCAAACTTATATATTTATTTCAAAATTTATCTATCATAACAAAAGATAAATATTTTGAGAACTGGCAGAAAGAACTGTTAAAGTTTATTTGGAAAGGGAAAAATCAAGAATAAAATGGAAATTATTGATGGAAGATAAAATTAAAGGTGGATGTGGGCTCTCAAATTTAAAACTCTATCATCAAGTGGCTTGCTTAAAGTGGATAGAGGAATGGAGCACACTTAAGAATGAAAGGCTATTGGCATTAGAAAAAAACAATATGAGATTCAAATTTCATGCATTTCTTTGGTATAACAAGGTAAATGCCAACAAAGACTTTTCACATCATATTATTAGAAACTCCCTTTTAAAAGTATGGATGAAAATCAAATATCAATTTTATAGTCAAATCCCAAGCTGGGTTTTGGTTCAGGAAGCTTTTCTGGGAACTTCTAGGAGGGAGGAGAATCAATGGCTAACTGATAAAGATTTATTGGAATGGAAGAATGAAAAGGAAGCTGAAATAAAAAAAAGAGGAAGATTTAATCAATAAAATTGGCAAGAATTGGTTTCTCTATAGACAAATGAAAAAGCGATTTAAAACTGACATTAGAAATAATGGGATTACAAAAGATGAATCTTTAATAGATAGAGTAATGTTTGGGGGAAAAGATAAACATATCTCAAAATACTATAAAATACTTAAAAAGATTTAGAGACAGAGCAAGTGAAACATGTTATGATTCAATGGGCTTAAGATATCGGGAAAAATATCAATTTAGAAGAATAGGAAAGCTCATGGAAGAACACCAATAAATACACGCTATATCAAAATTATAAAGAAAATTATTTAAAGATCTTCTATCGCTGGTATATGACACCAACGGTATTAAATCGAATTTATAGTGTTGGGAGTGAAAAATGTTGGAAGTGTAAATCAACAAGAGGAACACTATTTCATCAGTGGTGGGAATGCAAGCTGGCAAAAGAATTCTGGAAAAGAATTCAAGAGGAGACAACTAGAATGCTAAAGGTACCAATACCATTAGACCCAACATGTTTTCTATTGAATATGACGAGCATGATAGAGCCAGAAGTGGGAAAAAAATACAGAAGAATATTACTATACATAGTAACTACTGCTAGAATTACATACACTAGATACTGGAAACAAAGTAATATACCAACAATAAAAGAATGGGAGAATAAAATGAAAGAAGCAATGATACTAGATATGTTAACAGCATTATTGAAAGACAAACCAAAAGAAGAATACAGGAAGAATGGTTATCCATTAAGGAATACTGGAAAATAAGAGATCTTAAATTTTTTATAGGAAATTAGAAAACTGAAAAATGGGCTAATCAAATAAGGTATAGAGATGAAAAATGAAAAAGAGGGGGGGGGGGAAAGGAGGGGAAGAATGCATAATGATAACTTATAAATTAAGGTCGCACCTAAATTGAAGGTTGTAGGAGGTGAGATGAGGAGGTCAATATCAAATACAAGATCAGAATAGATGATGGAATTAAGAAAGAAGAATGAAAGATCATGAGTGAAAGGAATGTAAGCATCAATAAATTGAGTGTAAGCAAGTATATAAGTATATATAATGGTGAGAATGTTTTTGTTTGTATATATATATATGTTTATTTATGTTTGTATGTAGGTTGGTATTTGTATTTTATGTATTTTATGTATGTATGCATGTATGTATGCTTGTATTTTCAAAATAAAATATTTTTTAAAAAAGAAAAAGGAAAAAAGAAAAAAGAGCTTAATTGCACAAAAGCTTTTCACACTTAATTACAGTAATAACGAAATTAAGTTAAAAGCAAAAAAAGACGTTTTTAACTTTCATACACAAGTGAAAAGAACCTGCACATGTACTGGAAATGGGTGTGTTTTGTGACAAGACTCCTCCTTTTCCAGGGCGGGTCCTGCATTTCCCAGGAGGAAATGTCAGACTGTCCTTCCCTTCCTGCACAGGTCCTAACCCCCTTCCGTTGGGGTTAGGACCTCTCAAGAGGTTGGGGTTAGGACCTTCCGTTGGGGTTAGGACCTCTCAAGAGAGCAGAGGAGGAAGAGGAGGAGGATGAGGCTGGAAAGGCAAGGCAAAGCAAGGAAAGGCAAGCCGAGACAAGGGAGGGATTGGGATGGCTCACCCTCCCTTTTCTCTCTCTCCTTTCCTGGCATTGGAGGCTGTCAGCTTCTGGGGAGATAGGCAAGGAGGGCAGGATCACAGGCAGAGCTGGCAGGGAAGGAAGGAAGGAAGGAAGGAAGGGAGGGAGGGAGGGAGGGAGGGAGGGAGGGAGGGCTGGGTGTTCCCTGGGGAGAGCCAGAGCCTTGGATGATGCCCAGGAGAGGGGGAAACTGGAGGTAGCCTTTCCCCTTTGTAGGACCTGCAGGGCAGAACATCATGGTGAGATGGATCTCCAAGTTGCTCCACAAGCACACCCCACACTTGCACCTACATCCACCCACAGCTGCTGCGAGGGAAGCCTTATTTCCCATCCTTTTCCCTCCATCCCAAATGCCAAACTTCTCCTCCGTCCCAAACTTCCCTCTCCTGGGCTGCCTTCCCTTCCTCATGGCACTGAGGAGGAGCCCGGAACTCTCCTCCCTTGAGTCCCCTCCTCCTCCTCCTCTTGGCCCTCCTCCAGGTTTTAAAAGAAATTGTCCATGCGTATTTGCTTTTCAGATTAAAGTAAATGCGCAATTACTGTAATTTCGCGAATGAATTTCTTCTAAACTCCTGAAATTAAAAAGATCTCAGATAATACCACTTTCTGACCAGTTTCTGTGTGACGTCATGTGAAATCGTCAGGCGCAAGTACGGTTTTTTTAGGGGGGATTTGTGTGGGATAACCTACAGATTCCCCCCGTGTGATAACATCCGTGGACTATTAAGACACTTTCCCAACAGTGCTCCTGACTCTGTTAACCCACTCCTGCCTCTAATCTAATCACTGGCATAGTATTAAAACAAAATGATGCTACACAAGAATATAGGAATATGAGAAAGTGTCTCCCTCCCAAACACAATCCAGAAAGATCTGTGTGTCCCTGGATGCAGATGATATTATGCCTGGCCCATAACAATCATCTTGAGTAGGGGCTAGTATGACATTTTGTGATGGCTGGGAATCTCAATTATCATAAGTCTTCCTGTTAAATCTCAGCCAAGATCCTGCCATGTGGCCAAATCTAACATGATTTCAGCAGGCTTTATATAAGCCTACTGATCCTGGCTTTGCCCATTTTGTAATTGGTGATCAATGTCATTTGCTTATCCAATTTTACCCCATGTGGCATTCTCACTGGCTTCCCTAGGCTGGTGATGTCCTTCCACTTAGGGGACAGGAATGAAATGTTGCCGAGTTGAGTGTGGCTCATTTTTGCACCTTCTTGAGGTTCCCACCTTCTCCTAAATGGCTCTGTCATTGTTATTGTGGGGTAATTTAAGTTTCCAAGGCTTCAGCCTTTTTAAGGAAACAAAAATATTTAAATATCAAAATATGAAAGCCAAGCCTGTTGTAGTCCGGCTTTAAATTAACAGAGTAGCAGAAATGTGTCTTTGCCTAACTATGGGGTGAAGCAGACTGCCCCATGAAGTGGCTTGCCACCATCCCTTTGAGCGCTGGATCGAGGCCACAGCAATTGCATGCCATGGCCCTGATTTGGCTGTTTCCCAGCTCAAAAAGAAGCAGCAGAAAGCCGCTCCTTCTTGAGCCAGGGAAAGGGTGCCTTTGTTGCCGCCATGGTAGATGTTTTTAGCTCTAGCAGCATGTGGCATGTAAACTGCATGTCGCTGGAGCATCACAATGCAGCCTACCATGCAGTCAAGCAGGTGGCATGATACAAGCTTGGGGTGGCATTAGGTCGCCACCCCCAAGCCAGAGTATCGTGCTGATCTGTTCAGCCCCTAAGCTTCCCTAAAAACTGAGACTGACTCTTAAAAAAACAACAAACGTATAGTTTGTAGTTTAAAATAATGGCTTTAATCTATATTTACATAAAAGGCTATAGCCTAATCTGACTAGTGAATAGTTCAGGTAAAGAGAAATATTTATCTCACCATCTTTCCAAAGAAAATTGAGAGTGGAGGAAGACAGAAAACCAAACAGTTCAGATGAAAATCTTGAGAGAGAAAGACCCCCCAATGCGTTGGGAGGGATTCTTCCTTGCACCAGCCAATTCAAATGACACTGGATGCTTGATTGGCTGGACAGGGGGGAAGTCCCTCTCCTTTCTCCACTGCCCAGCCAATTGGGAAAGGGATCCTCTAGGATCCCTTCTCGATGGTAGTCTTGCATATTGCGAGACTACCCATGAGAATTGGGGGGTGCTATAAAGCCGTCTGGCTACTACGTGTTGGCAGCCATTGCTAAAAGGCAAACAAGCAAGGGAGCTTGTCTGCTCTTGGTGCAGGAGTGGCCTAGTCTGCGACCGGGAACCTGAGGCCCGAGTCGCAGCCTGCTCTGCTGTTTGGGAGCCCATCCTTGGGAGGAAGAATACAGCGGCCAGTGCTTGGGGCCGGTGCTCCGTCCCTGTCGGGGCCTTTTGAGGAGCGGCCCAGGTCACAGGGCTGGCCAACAGACGTGGAAGGAGGCCTGGAAGGCCAAGGTTTGAAGGGCCCTGAGTGGTGCCAGGCGCCCGTGGATCGTGGCACAACCTTGCTAATGCAGGGGCGCCAATTCTAAAAAGGGGGAAAGCCTGCAAAATAAAGACAGGAGGCCTTTTTAGGCCTTGGGGGGTCCGGCTGCAATTACCAGTTATTATGGTGTGTGTGTGGTGTTCCTTAAGTTGATCTATACTTGCCTGGGGTTTCTGGCTTGGCTCCTTTGTCCCAAAAAGGGAAGTTTCAGGCCTTTTGGGGTGCAAAAAGGAAGTGATAGGCCTTTTTGGCTTTTAGTTGGGGGTCCTACACTAGTCAGGATATTCTGGTTTGGTTATTGTGTCCCACAAAAGGAAGTGGTAGGCCTTTGGCCATTAATCGGGTCCCTATTTTGGGACAGGCTGCTGGTTAAGGGGACATGTGTTTATTATCTAATTACACTCTGCCCATGAATAGGGGGAAAATTATATATATATATATATATATATATATATATATATATATATATATAATTAAAATTAAAAAAATAAATTTTGAAATATTAAGACATTAAAACAATTGAGATTTGAGCAGAGAATTATCTCTCTGATAATTCATATTGAAGTCATGTCGCACAGTAAGCCACAGTCTAAGCAGCATGTGACTTCGGCTGGGCCCAGTTCTGGGCGGTCAGCACCGAAGAAACCAAATGACCCGCAAAATAGGGATGACGAAATAGCAGTTGACACAATTAGGCCGCACTATGCAGGCTTGTGTGGCTGCTTGTGAACAGCTAGCACAAACTAGGGTTCAAGGTTATAATACAGGGTCCCAATCAAGTACAATGTCAAGTCGGGACCAAGTTTCTGAGCAGCAGGCTACACAGGCACAACCAAGTACTTCACCTGGCATGTCTTTTGAGGATGTGGCACGTGGTCTCCCGGTCTCATCTGCTATGGAGATTGGTCAGCCAACCATAGCAAATGTTATGGAACTGTTAAAGAGAGTTCCAGGTGTGGCACAACAGGGAGTGCCTGCCCCTATGCTGGAGCAGCCTACTCTGGCAGAGTTGTATAGTTTGGTCCAGAGGGCTGTGGTTTCAGGTCATAGTAATGTGTCTGCACCTGAAACTGGTGAAATTGCTAACAGGGATAGGGGAAGTGTTTCTTCTATTCTGCAGACTTGCACCTGAGCAGAGGTGTTGGCACACTCGGTGGGAGTGTCACAAATATCTGGAGAGGCTGCTCATCAATTGGCTTAGTACAGGTTTGTCCCCGCCTTTGAATACTATAACTTCCTGGCCCACCTCAGTGTGGTCCTTTGGTGGCCAAGTCGGGCACAATGCTGGTGGGACAAATTCTCTTAATGTTTCTGTAGCAGCACCTTCAATTTCATCAGTTGCACTTGTGGTGCCTGACTCGAGGGTGCAAGCTAAGCAGCTTGCGGTCACCAAGGTAAGTGACACAAGGCCTGTGGTCATGGTGGGAGCCTTAGGTCTGGCAGGAAAAAACCGAGCAATGGAGTGCAACCTCTATGCTGGGATGTCAACTCCATTAGGATCTCATCTTCCCCTCTCTACTAAAGAGAGAATATGGAAAGGGGAATTCATTGACCTATTTTCATTGACTTTTTGTGACCCGAAGCCATGAATTATGGTTAAGGATGAAGTCGTGTTCAGTCTTCCCAAAGAATTCCAGGCCCACAAGCATCCTAAGCTGAAAAGGAACTTTGTGAACTGGATGATGGGATTCACCATGTACAGAGGTGTGATAGAACAAAAAGACCCATCTAGGGCTCCTGATTTTTTGAAGTACCAAGAGATCATGATTAAAATTTACACGAATTGTCATTTCAATTCTACAGGAGCTGCATGGCTCCAGTACAATGAACAGTTCAGGATGAGAGCTGCTATGGATCCGTCTTTGTCTTGGCAGCACGTCCAATCTGAACTTTAGGCAGATGTTATGTTGGGGGCCTCCCCTTCGAGCAGGTGTGACAATGGCTTTGTGCCCATGGTCACACAGCTGAAAGGGCAGTATGTGAGGCCTAACTCAGGGGAGAAAAAGGTTACAGGTTTATGCTGGGACTTCAACTCTGGCAAGTGCTTTAGGCAGCCATGTAGATTCGACCATAAATGCAACATCTGCAGGGGTAATCACCCAGGCACTTCCTGTTTCAGGGGGAGGAAGGTCAGGGCTGGAGTTCCCGGGCAACATTCAGCAGAGGGAGGGAAAAGCACTAACACCAATTAAACTGGATGTGTTAGCTGCTTGTTTGTGGATTTAACCAAATAGGGATTCCACTCAATATTTGTTAGGTGGGTTTTCAAATGGTTTTCATATTCCTTATATAGGTTTGAGGGTTCACCGATTCGCGCCTAATGCGCGTTCGGTAAGGGAGTGACCGGACTTAGTCAGGGAGAAGCTGGCTAAAGAGTTGGCTGCGGGTAGGATATCAGGGCCCCATCAACACCTGCCAGTGCTGACACTAAGGCTGTCACCTTTGGGCATCATTCCTAAGAAGGCGCCTGGTGAGTTCTGTTTAATTCACAATTTGTCATGCCCAAAAGGGGAATCAGTTAATGATATGATTGATCCAGTTTTGGCATCGGTAAAATACGCATCATTTGATGCAGCAGTGCAGATGGTAAGGGTGTTAGGTAGAGGTACCCTATTGGCTAAGTGTGATATAAAATTGGCTTTCAGGCTTTTGCCAGTATACCCTGGTGATTTTGACTTGTTAGGTTTTCAATTTGAAGGGATGTACTATTTTAACAAGGCTGTGCCAATGGGGTGTTCTATCTCGTGCTCTGCATTTGAAAAAAATAGTACATTTTTGCACTGGTGCACGGTCAAGAGGTCAGGTAATCAAGCTATTACTCATTATTTAGATGACTTCTTGTTCGCTGGAGCTCATGGTACTACATGGTGTGTAGATACCTTGTCGGCATTTCAGGTGTTGATGGCTGATATGGGAGTTCCTTTGCTGGAGGGAAAGACGAAGGTCCTGGCACCCATCTGACCTTCTTGGGCATTGAGTTAGACACAGTTGACGGAATCTCTCACCTCCCATTAGAAAAACTCGAAGCGATGAGACACCAGGTAAGGGTAATGAGCGGTAGGACTAAGGCCACACTTCGAGCATTTCAGTCTCTGACTGGGTTGTTAAATTTTGCCTGTAAAGTTATTGTTCCGGGACAAACCTTTTGTGCTCACTTATACAAAGCTACAAAAGGGGGTTTTGCTCCACATCACCATGTTAGGATTACTAAAGGGATAAGAGCTGATTTGAAGGTTTGGGAGTCATTTTTGTATCAATTTAATGCAGTCTCCTTTTGGAGGTTTGAAATGCTTTTAGAGGCGGACCTCCAAGCACACTCCGATGCCTCTGGTACGCATGGTTTTGGCTTCTATTGGAAAGGTCAGTGGGCAGCTGAAAGTTGGCCACAAGCTTGGGTGGATAAGGGTTGGACATGTGATCTCACTTTTCTGGAACTTTTCCCTATTGTGGTTGCAGTTCATTTGTGGCCAGTTCAATTTGAGAATAAAAGTGTTTGCTTTTGGTGTGATAATCAAGCAGTGGTTCAAGTGGTGAACTCCCAAACCTCCAAATCCTTGAGGGTGATGACATTGGTTAGATCAATGGTTACTCAATGTTTGAGATACAATGTGTTGTTTCAAGCTCGACATGTACCAGGGTTACTAAATCCGTTGGTGGATGCCCTTTATCGTTTTCAGTTTTCCAGGTTTCGTCAACTTGCCCCGGAAGCATCACTGCAACCATTGGAGGTACCGGAACATCTGTGGAGCCTTGGAGAATTGAAATCGACAGGGCGATTCTCCAGTCTGTCGCTCCATCGACACGCAAGTGGTATCAGCTTGCATTGTGAGTTTTTAGGCTGTTTATATCTATGGAAGGGGAGGTTGAGAGTTGGCCCTTGAGGGTAGAGGTTGTTTTACATTTTGCGGTTCATCTCCGACAGTCAGGTTTGTCCCTGGTAACTATTAGGGCAAAGTTAGCTGCTCTTTCCTTTTATTCCAGAGTGTGTGGGGGGGTCATTGACCCTACTGGGGATTTTAGAGTCTGTAGAGCCCTGGAAGGTTAGACCACGGAGCTTCCTCCGGCACGCGATACTCGCTTGCCAATAACAGGATCAATTCTCATCCAAATTTAGCAGTCCCTTCCTGAGGTATGTTCTTCAGCTCAGGAAGTGATTCTATGTAGGTCTGTTTTTTTCCTGTGGCGTTTTTCATGGCTCGGACAATTTGGGCAGAGCACTTTACCTATCTGACATTCAAATTAGTGAACAGGGAGTTCAAATATGTTTTAGGCATTCTAAGACCAACCAGTTGGTGAAGGGACAAACAGTCACCTTGTCTAGAGCACCATTAGGTCAAATTTGTCCCATTTTAACCTTGTCAGATTATCTTAGACTTTGCCCAACTGACCCAGGCTATTTGTTCCTTCATGTTTTGGACCTTCCATTGACACAGTTTCAATTTCAAGCTGTGTTGCGAGAGACTTTGAGGCATGCAGGTTTGCCAGCGGCCCAGTTCTCTGCTCATTCTTTTTGTATTGAGGCAGCGACTGCCTTTGCTTTGCAGGGTTTGAATGATGCTACAATCCGACGGATTGGGCGTTGGTGGTCCAGGGCTTTTAAGTCCTATATTCGTCCTTAAGGTATGGGTGGGGACTAGCATTATCTAGTTGAGGTGTTGCATTGTTATACTTAATATGGTTTTTTCTATTAAAGCAGATATGAATCTTGAAGATGTTTGGATCATCGGGCATAGCCTTGTGTTCTGGGCAGAACGTTGTGTGCTTCAATCGGGTTGTGATCGGAACCTGGGGATAAAAGAGGTTAGGCAAGTACATTGGTTTGGTCGGAGAGGGATGCTATGGGGAGCTCTCCTTCCATGCATCATCGAACTATCTGTGACATTCCCAACGCCTGTGTTCAATTGGAACTTGATGTTCTTGACACATCAATTAAAGGGATAGGTTGACATGGTTGGTTAGACTGGATATGTAAAGGAACATATGTGTCGAGAACAAAGTAAATTCTGGTTAAGTTAAATTGTTAAAGCATTATTTATGACCCTGTACAAATAAAGTTGTGGCCAAGTTTTATAACCGTAATATTGAGTACAGTGTCATTTTTGTGTCAGTGCAAAGGGCCTTTACAGAGCCACCCCTGGGAGTGGTGGATAGGAGCCATGGAAACTGCATGCTGCAGCCTGAATCCTTCTTTTTCCACCCCCAAAAGAGTGGCAAAATGCCGCTCCTTTTAGGGATGACAAAAGGCTACCTTAACAGCTGGTGCCACGGCTCTTCCACACCCTTTGGCACAGCATGTGTACATGCTGCACCAGGAGGGCATCCTGATGCTATGTGTTGTGCAGATGGGTGCGCAGCATCAGGATGGTGTCAGGGTTGAGTTGGGGCAGCCAGCGTGCAGCTGCCCTGCCCCAGCTCCACCCCCAGGCTGGCCAGTTTGCATAGCCCAAAAGTCTATTAATCCCAAAGCAGGAGTGACCTAAGTCACATGGTTCAAATGAGTGAAAGAGAGAGAGAGAGAGAGAGAGAAGAGTTTGCATATAGGAAATCCCGATCTATCTAAGAATGAGGAAGAGAATGCAAAAATCTTCCAATGGTTATCCTTTGGGGCTATATGATGACCTCTTAGTAGTGTTCCAAATTCTCCATTCTGTATTGTCAGAATTGGAAATATACAAGGAATACTCACAGATTTCTCAACCTCAACAAGGAAGCATTTTATCCACAAAAGTAGGAGTCTGTTGTCCCAGTGCAGTTAAAGCCAGAGTCCACACAGGAGGGAGGAGAATCTACAGTTTTATATGCTGGAGCAAATAGGTGCCAGTTGTCTAATGACCCAAAAACTGACATAAAGAAAAGGAACAGACATCCAACCATATATATGTAGGTATAGTATCCAAACATCTCTATGTAGGTAAAGTGTCACTAATTGGCAGATCACATTTCTGGAACATGCATACTAAACAGATGACATACTACTATTTCATAATGACCCCTTATTGCCTGGTAACTTCAAAATAGTTTGTGTGTTAGAGCTGATACAAGACCTCAAAGTAGTAAAGAATGACAAAGGATGGTGAACTACTCCTAACAAGAAGATCCTGCTGTCAAATACATCAAGTCTACACATGTGGGCATTAACATACTGGCAGACTGCTAGATCAGGTAGTTTGTGATGCTTGGACTGTTCGTAGTAGCTGAAAGAGTGAGAAAAGAATGTCTCATGTTTTTTCAGAACAAGCATGTATCAGCACATTGTTACATGATATGGGAAAATGTGCAACCACCTTGAGATTTTTCACATTTCAGGACTGTTGGGGGAGGGACATAGAGTTGCACAAAATGAACATGTTTGCAAAACTGAGGTTTTTGTGTATCTTAAAATGTTATAAAAATAAAAAATTTCCAAAAACTCTTCTGATCTTATACAGCTTAGAGAGAACATTGGAAATTATGTGTTCTTGCATCTGAGAACCACTACCATCACAACAATAGAAACTCCTTCCCTGTGTCTTATTGAAACTGATTTGGCTTCTTTGAAAATGTTTTGCTTTAGGACGTTTCTTAAAATTTCCTTTGAACCTTATACAAGTTGATTTTTGTTAAGTGAATTGAGTAGCCTCTGGAGTATTTTCTGAATTCCAATATATTATAGGTATAAAAATACCTTCAGGAGTGTTTGTGGGTGCAGAATCAAGAACTTTATATCTCTCTCTCTCTCTCTCACACACACACACACACAACACGCAAAATCAAAACCAAAGCATTATAGGAGGTGGAAATAACAGCTACTGTTAGGTGTGCTAAGTTGCTACTTCCCCATTTCTGCTTTCATCAGTGGCAATTGACTTCTCTCACCCTCCTACCACACTATGAGGTAGCATGGGTTTGGATTTGTATCACCAACCTATCCTGACCACATTTTCTTTTCTTTTCTTTTCTTTTCTTTTCTTTTCCTTTTTAAAAATCTGTACAAATACACAGTACCTGTTTTTGGTGCAGCCATGGATGTTTTGTTAACCGCCCTCAAGTCAATAGCAACCCATGACAACCCTATGGATGAAACATCTACAAGACCCCCTGTCCTCCACTGCTCTGCTTAAATCCTGCAAACGCATACCCATGATCTTTTTAATAGAGTCCTTCCATCTGGCATGTGGCCTTTCTCTTCTAGCCAAGAATCTATGAAGGGGAATTTAATTTTAGGTCAAATCGAGAGGGGTTCAGCTACAAGGACCCTGCAAGTCTCCCATGTGTATACCAAGAGTCTGGTGGGGCTAAGAATTGGTGCAGAGACAGAATTCTTCAATTAAAGTGTTATTTATTAATGGGGAAAGTCACACAGCAATTCACATATGCGCACACACTCACGCAAGGCTTAGGAATGAGGTAATCCGGTTAGCTTGGAAATTTTCAGAGAGAACACTATGGGTGATACTTACTACAGATGATCCCTTCTCCGGGGTCCAATTGGGTGAAGTGGTGTGAGACACAACCATTCCGAGAGCATGGGTTGAACAGAGGTGCCAGCAACTAGATCAAAGTACAAAGTGACATAGGGTCCCCCTGAACTAAGACTAGCAACACCGAGAGGAGAATTCTAGGGGTTTTTTAACGGATCAACCTAACCCCTGGCAAGGTGCTTAATTGCTTGGCTGAAGACTGGACAAAGGTATTTGATTGTCTGGCTGAAGGCTGGACAAAGATGTTTGTTTGGGCAAGGTAATCTGGTCTGTCAATATTCAACGGGAAATGGGAGAGGATTAAATCATTAGCTGGCCTATCAGGTGAGGAATCTAAGCCATCATCACCCATCCTTCTGATTATGGAGGTGATGATTGTCCATTTGCAACTCCCACACTATCTGCCTGACTATGGGAATTGGGGTTTTTCCAGTCTTCCAAGTGACCTGGTCATGACCTCTTCACCATGCTATGGAGGCACTTGGGGGGTCCACTGCAGAGTACACCTGTGGCCATGTGGAGTTCATACACACACCAAAATTCAGAAAAATGCACTGTTGCTAGCACTCTCTTCCTGCTTCCCTTCACCTTTCCCCACAATATTGTTTGTTTTTTTTTTCATGAATCTTCTCATGTATCTGAAGTACATCAGCCTCAGTTTGGTCATCTTGGCTTCCAGGGTGGTTTCCGGCTTGATCTGCTCTAGGACCCACTTTTGACTGTCCATGGGATCCTCAGCATTCTTCTCCAGCACCACATCTTAAATGCATTGATTTTCTTCCTAACATCTTTAAGGGCATTCTATAGCCTTTCACGATCTGTGCAATCAAAGTCTATAAAGCACATGCTGATTTTCATTTGGAATTCCTTGATGTGCTCCATTAGCCATTGTATGTTTGCAATGTGGTCCCTAGTGCCTCTTCCTTTCTTGAATCCTGTTGGACCTCTGGGATTTCTCTGTCCATGTATGGTTGGAGTCTATGTTGCAGAATTTTGAGCATAATTTTGCTTGCATGGAAGATCAATGCTATAGTCCTATAGTTGCTGCAGTCTCTTTTGTCTCCCTTTTTGTGGATGGGGATGTATATTGATTGCTTCCAATTTGTTGCCCATCGTTTTGTTTTCCATATATGTTGACATGTTGGTCAGCACTCAAGTTGACTCTGTCAATGTGGATTGCAGCAGTTCAATTGGAATATCATCGGTTCCTAGTGATTTGTTTTTCGCTATTTCTCTTTTTGCAGTTTCCAGTTCATTTTTTAAAATTTGGGGTTCATCTTCATATGGTTCTTTGTTCCATGTGTCCTTCATTTTGTAATCTCTTTTGCATAATTCTTCTGTGTATTGCATCCAACATCTTTTTATTATTTCCTGGTCTTTAATTATGTTATTTTTATTGTCATAGAACATCCCAGTCCTTGGTTTGAATTTTCCTTTGATTTCTCAGAGCTTGTAAAATAGGTCTCTTGTTCTTTCCTTTTTGTTGTTGTTTTCTATTTCTCTGCATTGGTCGTTGTAGTAATTTTCTTTATCTTTCAGCATAGCCCATTGTACTGTTGCATTCATAATTCTTAGTTTGTTCCTACCTCCCTTTTGCTTTCCTTCTCTTCTTTTCTTTATAGCTTGTAAGTTTTTTTCTGTCATCCATGTTTTTTTCTCTCTTTTTTGTTTACTGAAAGTGTCTGTCTGCATTCTTATTTTATTATGTCCCTGGCTTCAGACCATAGTTCTTCTTGTTCTTGGGCTATTATTCTTAGTAATGAAAATTTCTTTTCTTATATTGTCAGTAAATTCTGTTGAGATATTATTTAGATCATATTTTGATATAATCACTGGTTTTATTTTCTTCTTGAGTCCTACTCTTATTTTTGATATGAGTCATTCATGATCTGTGCCACAGTCGGTGTCTGGTCTAGTCTTGGCCACCAGTATAGAGTTTCACCATCTTTTACTTCTGATTATATAATTTGTTTCATTTTTGTGTTGACCATCTGGTGATGTACATGTGTGTAGCCTTCTTTCTGGTTGTATGAAAAAATGTGTTTGCAATAAATAGGGTGTTGGCTTCACAACAATTTATCAAATGCTCACCTGTTTCGTTTCTTTTGGCCAATCCAAATCTGCCTACAGTTTTTGATTCTTCTTTGCTTCCAACTTTTGTGTGGATGTAGGGTCCAGTAAAGTCTGATCTCATATCATGGTCATCAGAAATATGATGTCATGTTAATAAACAATATGGGAGGGACTGTTTATCATTTGACTGTTCATTTTGCCTTCTGCTGCCTGCTGTGCCCACAAAATGGCAAGATATATATTTTTTGTTTACATTTTTGTTGCTATGCAAAAAAGTAATCCAACAGCAAAATGCAATATATTTGTTGGGACAGCAATTTCTTGTCCTAGCACACCTTTCTTTCTTTTTCTTTCTTTTTTTTTAGGTCTTTAATGAAACAAATGAATACATGCTTGGCAGGTGGCTGAAACCTGGACACATTTTTTTACAACTTCTCAAATGACAATAATGTAAAATGCCTACCTTCTAGGTTATGTTCTGTGTGGATTCTGCAACAAAACTGGGGAAGTGAAATGTCATGTCATAATGAATGAGTGTTAAATACTGCTTTTGGTGGCAGCTCACCTGCGAAACTTGTTTCTTTTGTAGAAATTAAGGAGAAAAACTACTCTCTTTATATACAATCTGTGCAGTGGACCTTGAAAGTGAATGCACACCTAAAGACTGTGGTCAGCTTATCACTTATATTTATAGTGCTCAGCAAATTCAAGAATGAACACCACTGAAACAAAGCAAAGGAAACAAAAATGGGATGTCAGAATTGAGTAATTCCAGTTTTTTTCCTGTCTGTCAAAAATTTAAAAAACTTTAGTGTCAGCATCCAGTTCCTCAGAAGGCTCCTATCAACGTACTTGTTACATAGATATTTATATTTTTTAAAAAAATTAGCAAATAGAGAGATAACTTCAGTGTTTCTATTAAGTTTAGCCATAATGACCATGAGCTATCAGTCCTTCAGATTAAACTAGGAGGAGGTAAATGAGAACGAAGACTTTTTTTTATTTATCTCTTGCTCTTTGCTCACTGATCATTTGCAAAAAACAAACATTTGCCATGAAGATATAACTGCCAATTCAGCCTAATGAAGAAAAATGGGACAATGAGCTAGATGGCAGCTGAGAATTGAGAAATCCATCAGAATGCCCAATGCTAAGTGGAAAGCATCCCTTCCAGAAGGTCTATATGCTAATGCTTCTTTGATTTGCCTGGCTTGGCCGTACAATGTTCAACAGAATAGTAGAACATCCCAGTGTTACTGAAGTGACAGTAATTTAGAAGGAAACCTGAACAAGATCCAATGATCTGGTTTTGCAGAGTTTAATTTAAATTGAGATAAAATTACACAAAAATGTCATTAGATATACACTTTACTGAGGTCACTAAACACACCTGAAATTGCATGTGTGTGTTCTTTGTTATGTAACTTTAACTGCATATCTTAGTGTCTGTCATGGGGAATATTTGTTCCTTCAGATGTGTTTTCAACTGTGACTCAAATTATTTTTCACCATTTGTTATTTTGTTGATGAGAATTAGAATTCAACAATATTTGGAAAAATCCTACATTCCTGACTTCTGCTCTGTGCTCTATACACTTTCTCTTACTGGTTTGTGATTTCCAGGGGATGGTAAGAAGCTCAAATGAAGATGCACATGTATGCTGTCTCTAACATACATACAGAAGACCATATATCATGCCCTAGGGATGTAAGGAAAGCAAATTTAGGGCAGCAGCAAAGAAATACAATAAATATCACAATTTTATTTAATTTTGTATGCTTATAGTGTGAATATAATACAATCATTTGAATCATATTATTAGTCCACTTCCTTTATTGCTTCTGTTTCTATCCACATTTTTGAAGGTAAAATTAACAGATCTTGCTTCTAAGTGATACATCCAGCACTGTACATGGATAGCACTGTATAAACAGTCTTTATTGCATAACCCTCAGATGTTGGGAGTGTCTACGTGAGGAGTTGCTGGTCTGTCTCAAGATTCTAGAATGTTATGAAATTATTTGTCTGTATTTTGTGAAATAACTTTTAATCAATGGAAAGAGATTCACCATGTCATTTCTGTGGCTGAAGGACTTACATTGTATCTGTATAAAAAGTAGAGATGGAATTTTTCACTAATTTCCTTCTCAAAGGAAGCAATGAGTAGCAATTTTCTTCCTGCTTCGAGAAAGTCTTCAAAAACTACAGTGTTCAAATAACATTTACAATTTGGGACTTATTGTGGTCAAAATTAGTATATGGTGTTTTGTGCACAAAACATACTTTTTGTTCAGGAAGCCTTTTCTATGCAGAAAATATTATTTTCTATTTAGAAGAATCTATTTCCTTTACAACAAGTGTTGTATTTAGGGACCGATTCTAAGCAAACTTCACACAATTATTTGGAGGAGAGACAAAAATATCTTTTTTTCATATATATGATAGTATTTTCTGCACAGCAAAATAATATTTGTTCACATAAGAACCACATGCAAATTTTATACAGAATATACCTCAAATTGTAAAGATTCAATCAGTCCAGGATTCTTCTTGTCAGGGTCACTCAATGCTTGAGAAACATGGTTGTCCACCATTTTATCAATATCTTTGAATACATTGGGCCCTTCCCATCCACAGGGGTTGGGTCCACCCTCCTGTATGGACAGGAAAAAAACACAGGAGCTCCAGCCCATAGTCAAAAGCTAGCAGCATGCATGTACTTGCATTGATGTGTCTGTGTGAATGTGCCATCATTGACTAATATGAGATGACATGATCCACAGGAGGTTCAATTCATGGATGGATAGCCTGCTGATATAGCAGGCCCACTCTATTCTATACATTAATCAAGAAAACATGTTCACTCTCTATATATCAGTGGACAAAGAACTTTTGCTATAATTCTGTTGAGCATCTACAAATGTGTAACCTAGAATTATGCACTAGTGGCTGTTTTGAATTCATTTAGGGTTTATGTAGGGACTCTGAAATTGCCACAATCCTCATGTATCAGGAACCAGCCATTGCAATTGGTGGGAATCAACAGTTCCCCTGTTGATATGAAAGCAGTTGGTTGATAGTCCCACTTCCCTCATATGAGCTGAGGAATTTCATTGGGGTCCTGTTCTGTCTATCACACCAAAAATTGCTCACAGATGGGGATGGGACTATGAGTCAGCTGCTTCCTGATTGACAGGGGAAGAGACTTCTGTTGATCACAGTAGCTGCTTCTCAGTAAATGGGGACTGAGGGATCAGGATGAGATTTGCTGAGAGCCTAGCACCATAACTATAGTGTTTATACATATATAAATTCACAAGATCTCCACTTTCATAACCTTTTCAAAACTGGAATGTGTGGCATAAAGACATCAATTCTAGTTTAAACAGTCATCTTTTCTAGAATGTTATCCATATATTATATCTCATGGTTGTATTATGTGTCAGCTCTTTTTATTTATTTTTCCCATTTATTTAGTTTTTAAATATGATTTTTGTGAAAGAAAGAAAGCTCCAGAAGCATGTGGCAGATCTGTGTGATGCTTCAGTCTTAGGGGAAATTTTATGATACAACCAAGGATGAATGAAATTTTCCTTTCCTTGTTTCATGAAACTTTTGTGGCTTCCTCCCAAATTTGTTGAATGAATTGCCCATGGAGATCCTTCCTCTGCTCTTTAGACACAATGTTGGTGATAACATTTAACTAATGACTAGTAGGGGGACAAAATATTTTTTAGTCCTAAAAATACACATTGGGAAGGCAATATGAGGAAGAAAATTGAGGAACACAACATGATTTAATGAATGGAAATCTGTAGGTATTTTGAGCAAAGTTAAAAGAATGCCAGTAAAATAATATCTCAGGAAGGTTTGGTTTAAATCAATAAAGCTTATATAATTAGACCACTTTTTCCTCTTAGTGGAACAAAATAATTTATTGGGAATGACTGGATTTGTATAGCATGTTCAAGGCATGTGGTTCAAATGTTTGGATGAACTGAAAAAATGACATGCATGCATAAATGTTGATCGAAAACAAGAAACAACAACAATGAATCAGGACATTCTTGTTTGAAGGTATATTTGGTGACATAAGCATACTCTTCTTTGCAGTCACAAAAATCTAGATGATATTTGTTCTTGTTCTTGTTGCTGTATACCTTTAATTCATCTCTGACTTATGGTAATTCTAAGGCAAACCTATAATGGGTTTTTCTTGCCATATTTTTTTTTCAGAGGGATTTTTCCTTGCCTTCCATTGAGGCTGAGAGATTGTGACTTGCACGAAGTCAGCCAGTGGATTTCCATGACTAAGCAATTATTTGAATCCTGGTCTCCTAGTGCCCTAGTCACTATAGCACACTGGAACAGATCATGTTCTAAATTCAGGCAAAGTCTGAACTGATCTAAGTATAGATTAAACTAGTCTGGATGTGATTTGTGTCATCTTTGGGTCAGCTCTGGTTGGTACTTGGATGGGAGATCACCAGCAAATGCTACATGCTGTAGGCTATATTTCAGAGGAAGGAAAAACCACCTCTGAATATCCCATGTCTTAGAAAACTCTATGAAATTCATGGGGTCACCACAAATTGACAGGTGACCTGAATGCATATAGACACAGAAATCAGCTACCACCAAAATGATCTGGTGAAACACCAAATGATGTCTTTAAATATGAGTAGCACCTTGTCCTATAATCCATGTTGTGTCCTTGCTACTTATGTTGTTTCATATGAGATAATGCATGGTACACTTAAATAACTGTCATGGGAATGAATAACTCAAGTGCCAACAGATGCATTCTCTCTGAAAGCACATCTGACTTTATAAAAATGACAGAAAAGACATTCCAAAATAAGTACTTCTGGTAAAATGAAAGTTTTCTTTTCTTTTAAAATTGTTTCCATAGAGAATGTATGAAGAATGAACTTGAATTGCTATCCCAATGCTGTTATGTCTTTACCTTGTAAGAAAATATATATAAAAGATGCACCTTAATGCATTTGATGTTACATACTTGCAATTTCCCATTTTCACACCTTTATAATAACATAACATTTTCACTGAGCTTTGGAAGTAAAAAAATAATTTAAATTCTAGACTCCCATTTTTTTAATCTACCACTGCCTCTGTATCTCTCTGTATTCAAATTACTAATGAATCTTCAGGAGTCTAAAGATTCATATTTGGTCAACTTTAGAGGAGGGTCACTTCACTTTAGATCTTTTGCCAAATCTAACTGATTTCAGTAAAGTTTTTGAAGCAAGATTCACCTGAACATTAAACACATGTGAACTGTAAGACTTTTCCTCAAGTGACATATTTCCTTAAGTGCTTTTGCAGGAGGGTGACATAAAAATGTAGTTGATAAATAAAGGAAAGTAGTGAAATCACTAAAAATATTCAGAAAAATTGATACCTGGGCTAATAGATGACAGCAGCTCATTGTTAGAAATGGAACAGTACAAATGAGTGTGATCATCTTTGGGGCCATGCCTAAATGATATCAGTTGATATATTTCTTTCTTGCATTGTTATAATTCACCCAAAGTTATTTCATTCAAACTACTATTTGGCCTAGTTATCATTGAGGTGGTAAATGTGTGTATGAACTAATGTATATACTTTGAGACTTAAAATGTAGGCTTTCATGGCTGATTGGTTCTTACAAAAATTCTTGAAATATTGTGTGTCTGAGAGAAGCCATTTCCCTGACATTTGATTTCTGTGTTGGAGGTTTCAATAATGCTTCTTTGATATGGGAGAGCATTCTAGTCCTCAGCTGCATTCTGAAGTCATGTAGTTTGAACACAGATTTTATTGCCCCAGTGAAGAGTAGAAGAATAGTTTACCTCTTTGTATACACTTATGCAAGTGTGGTGCAGTGATTTGAGCATTGGAATACAAGTCTGGAGAGCAGGGTTCAATTCCCTTCTTAGCCATGGAATCCCCCAGGGTGACCTTTGATGAAAGTCACACATCTCTAGAAAAACCCATCATAGCTTTGCCTTAGGGTCATGATAAGTTGGAAATGACTTGAAGGTACATAACAACAACATTTCCAACTTAGGGTGACCCTGAGGTGAACCTATCATGCGTGTGTGTGTATGCAAGAGTAATTCAGAGGAGGTTTGCCATTGCCTTCCCCTGAGGCTGAGAGACTATCACTTGTCCAAGGTCACCCAGTAAATTCCATGGTTGAGCTGGGAATCAAACCCTGGTCCCCAAAGTTGTAGTTCAGCACTCAAACCACTACACCACATTTGTTCTCAGAATATTCTATATACACCACCAATTTGGGGGAAAAATTGCCATGACTTAGAGAGGTGCATTTCCCATAATGATGTTTCTACTTCACATCAATGCCAATTATTTTTTCCAGTTCGTAGAAATTTAATGATCTTTTCTAATATGGTTAGAAAAAAAAGATTACTGTATTTATTCTGTTGCTCAGAAAAATATCCACACAATTTCCAGTGTGAGTGCAATTTCAATTTGTCAAGTAAATTAGCAATAATATATGGGCTTTTATTTTTGAAGGCATCATTTCAATGTCAATTGCACATCTGACCAAACAGCTGAAATACAGTTTTCAATTGCAATACATTTGAAATTTGCTTTAAAAATGGTAGAGTTCCTGTATTTTTAGATGCAAGTGTGTATGACTCACTATCTTAAAATATATCATCTATTAAAATATGACAACACAAAAATAAAATTTTAATTGAGAATAACAGAGTATAAAGTAATCATTGTTTAAAGAGAAGTGATTTTAATATATTAAGTAGACAGGAATTATACCTATCTGTTGAATGTTTAAAATAGATCATCTGCCCCTCCAGAGGGAGCAAACTATGGTAAGAATGGACTTGACAACTAAGTATAGTACTAAATTATAGACAGTACTATCAAAGTCTATCACCAACCCTAAAATGTTCACTCTGAAATAAAAGAGGCAAGTTGCAATTAATATCAACTGCATTTCCATTCATCAAGGTTCAACTCATTGTATGGTGGCTTGAATAGGGACATTAAAATATGTTACTTGTTTCATTAATACAAGAACCTATGTAGCAGTACTCAGGCATCAAAATGCATGTAGAGACTACACATGAAGTGACAGAACAGGACAAGCATGCTAAATGGTGCTGGTTTTCACCTATAAAGACCCATTCAGCTTAGTTCCAGGTTATTTGAAGGGCTTTAACTCCCATTATGAGCCCACTAGAGCACTGGTGGCACAGTGGTTAAATAATAATAATAATAATAATAATAATAATAATAATAATAAAATTTATTTCTATCCCGCCCCTCTACCGAAGCAATCGGTGTGGCTTACATCAACAAAATATCATAATATACCCTCCCGGACTCACCCTTCCCTTAAAACAATATTAAACATAGTAAGAATTAAAACAATTAAAACAAACAAACATATTTAACAATTTACAACAATAAAACTATAAAAACAGTCTAACAGGCAGCCCGCAAGCAATAAATAATGTGGCTGAATGTGGCAATGGGTTGGGGAAAGACTAACTCACTCTTTGGCCAGTAATTTAATCAGGAAAGGCCTGCTGGAAGAGATCCGTCTTGACAGCCTTTTTAAAGCTGTCTAAGTTGGTAATTTGACGGATCTCGTCTGGCAGGCCGTTCTATAATCTGGGAGCGGTTTCTGAAAAAGCCCTCTTGGAGGTTGTCAACAGTCTAGTTTTAACAGGCTGAAGTAAATTCATCTCAGAGGACCGTAGTGTGCGGGTGGGACTGTATGGAAGGAGATGGTCCCGAAGATAGGATGGATCCAAGCCATGTAGGGCTTTAAAGGTAATAAACAACACTTTGGTATTGCAGCCATAATGCTGATATTGCAGCCACAATGTTGTAAGTTCAATCCTAAAGGAGGGCTCCAAAGTCCATTCAGCCTTCCATCCTTTTGTAGGTCAGTAAAATGAGTAATAATAATAATAATAATAAATATTATTTTTATCCCGCCCCTCTGCTTAGCAATCGGGGCGGCTTACAACAATTAAAAATACAATAGTTAAAAGCATTCCGGTATCCCAATCCCTCCACCCACCCCTCCCACACCCCTTAAGACAAAATTAAACTTAAGAAATTTAAAAGCAAACATTAATAAGATAAGGACATAGTTATATAAAAATGGCAGAGCAACAGAGAGCTTGAGGAGGAAAGTTCAATGTTCATTCCTCTAAGGAGGATCATTCTGGGAAGGCCTGCCAGAAGAGATCCGTCTTAACTGCTTTCTTAAAAGCAGTGAGTGTTGTAGTGAGACGGATCTCGTCCGGCAGGCCGTTCCATAGTTTAGGGGCAATGATGGAGAATGCCCTCTGCGAGGTCTGTTTGAACTTTGTCTTCAGCTGTTGAAGTAGGTTCTTACCAGCTGACCAAAGGGCACGGGGGGGGCTCATACGGGAAGTACCCAGCTTGTTGGGGGCAATTGGCTTACACATTGTAAACCACTTAGGGAATGCTAGTTCACTGATAAGTGGTGTAGAAATGAACTTGCTATTGTTATTGCCATTGTTATTGAGACCATCAGGAGAGGTCCATCTCTCTCTTCCACCACTCTCAGCCTTGTTTAGTAGGAACAAGGGAGGGGGGGTCTTCCCTGGTTCTGAATTCCCTCCCCAGAAGGACCCCTTCTATTCTCTTATTTCAGCAGTGGCAGCAGGTAAAAACATTTTTGTGCCATCAAGCTTTTTCAAACTGGCAAGGATAGGGCTTTAAATGCTGTATTGTGCAAATCAGATGTCAGGATGGTATATAGTTGTTAGATTTTGGTACATTTAGAAGAATCATAGAATCATAGAACCATAGAGTTGGAAGAGACCACAAGGGCTATCCAGTCCAACCCCCTGCCATGCAGGAACTCCCAATCAAAGTATCCCCGACAGATGGCCATCCAGCCTCTGCTTAAACACCTCCAAGGAAGGAGACTCCACTACTCTCCGAGGGAGTGTGTTCCACTGTCAAACCGTCCTTACTGTCAGGAAGTTCCTCCTAATGTTGAGGTGGAATCTCTTTTCCTGCAGCTTGCATCCATTGTTTCAGGTCCTAGTCTCTGGAGCAGCAGAAAACAAGCTTGTTCCCTCCTCAATATGACATCCCTTCAAATATTTAAACACGGCTATCACCTCTCAGCCTTCTCTTCTCCAGGCTAAACATCTCCAGGCTAGTACATTTTAATATTTAGAATGTGTAATTGTTTTAACTGTTTAAATTGTTTGTTTTTAAACTTTCTATTTATACTTTTAAATGTTTTTGTATTGTTTTTAAATTGTAGTGTTTCAAATTTGTTGTTCACCATCTTGAGTCCCTATATATATATTGGGAGAAAGAGGAATATAAATAAAGAAGAACAACAACAACAACAAATTGTCCCCTCTTGCCTCCATTTTTATCTTTGTAATGAAGGAGATTATACAAATGGACATCAGATGGTCAATACAGAAATCAGATAGACTATATAATTGAAAGCAGAAGATGGAGAAGCTCTAGCCTTATGGCAAAAACTAGACCAGGTGTGGACTGTTGTACAATTCATGAACTCCCATTATATCTGAAATTAAAATAAAGCTGAAGAAGAAAATAAAAACAGTCATCATACTAAAATATGATCTGAACAATATCTCAACAGAATTTACAGTCAATGTAAGAAATAGATTCACACGATTAAGAATAATTGACCAGAAGTCCTATGGTCAGCAGTTAGGGACATAATCAAGGAAAAATACAGAAAGATGCTTACGATGGCCAAAAATAAAGAGAATAAACAATGGATAACAGATGAAATGCTTCAAGCAGTTAAGGAAAAAAGAGAAGCAAAAGAAAAGGGAGATAGGAACAAAATCAGAAACATGAGTGCATGCTCATGTTCAATGACTAGTGTGTAAGGATAAAGAGAACTACTATAATAATTAGTGTAAAAAAATGGAAGACAGTAACAAACAAGGAAGAACAAGAGATCGCTTCCACAAGATAAGGGAACTCAAAGGAAAGTTCAAACAAAAGGCCTGGATGCTTGATGATAGGAAAAACATACTACACGATCACAAGGAATTAAAATATGTTGGATGTAATACACAGAAGAGCTATATATAAGAGTTGAAAAAAAGAATGGCACATGGAATGAAAAATCATATGAAGATAAACCCCAAATTCTAGAAAGCCAAGTGGAAGCTGCAAAAAGAAAAACTGGAAAGAATAAATAACCAGGAACAGATGATATTTCAATTGAACTGCTGCAATCCACACAAACAGAATCAACTCTAATATTAACTAAAATATGCCAACACATATGGAAAACAAAATGCTGGCCAAAAGACTGGAAATGTTCATCATACATCCCCATCCACAAAATGGAAAGCTTCAGGAAATAAGTAACAAATTGTGCCAAACCTTCCAAAACAGTTCCACAGCCTGAAACAATAGGTCTACCTGGAAGAGGATATATACCTTTATGGATTTTTGGTAGGGTATAGAATAGTGGGGTTCTAGGAGCCTTTGGCACAATTTGATTATTTCTTAAAGACTTTCATACCCTCCATACAATCCTATGTAAGAGATACTACAGACTTCATCAACAAAATAATGCCTCTAAAGATAAAGGAAAATGGCATATCCGAGACCATGGAGACTTTATGCCAACATACCACAAGATGAAGCTCTCAACATTATAAGAGTCAGTTTGGACAGGAGGGAACTCAAACATCCCCCAACCCATTTTTTACTCTCTTTGGCTGAAATAGCTTTAACAAAAAATGATTTTAGATTTGAACAAAAATATAATTGGCAAATTAAGGGGGTTTCTATGGGTTGTCCTATGACTCCTGAGATGGCTAATCTTTATAAGGAGGAATTTGGGGGAAAAACAACACAACAATCCACCTTAATAGTACATATAAGGGGAAACTCATTTTGGGGCTAGATATTTAGATGATATATTTTATATCTGGAGAGGTGCTAATGTAGAGCTAAAACAGTTCTACATAGCAATAGCTAACAGTAATAGACATATTAAATTTGTTTTCAATCACAACAAGACAGAGATCCACTTTTTAAATCTGAGGATAAAAAAAGAGGAAGATCATCTTATTATTGCATTATATAAGAAACCAACAGATGCCAACACATATCTAAGTTTTGATAGCAATCACCCAACAGTCATGAAGAATAATCTCCCATATGGTCAATTCCTTTAAAATGTAATTGTTCTCATTATGAGGACTTTAAGGAGGAATCTGACTTACTGTCCAAACAACTAAGTGACAGAGGCTATCCACAACATGTGATTTCCAAAGGGTTGACAAGAACAGCTGACAAACCAAGACTGAAACTGTTTAAAAAAACAAACATAGATCACAAAGTAATCATGTACACTGCACTCTGACATTTAATCATATCACTAAGGATACACAGAAGACTATACACAAATACAGGCACCTGTTAGAAAACATTCCATGATGTGAACAAAAACCAGTGATTTCATTTAAGAAAACCAAAAACATCCGGGACTTATGCATAAAGGTAAAAGGTAAAGGTATTCCCCATTGTTGTAAATCCTTAAAACAATCTGCTGAGAATACTATGATGGGTCTATCTAAGCCAGTAAGACACCATCCATGTGGTCATTGCACATACTGCACCCAGACAACTAAAATGACAGAATTTGTAAATTACAATGACAAACAACGATATAAGCTATCCCACTTTAGCACATACAATACTAGTTTTGTGATTTATGCTATTCAATGTGCATGTAAGAAACTTTACATGGGATGCACCACAAGACCGATAAAATGCAGAATAGGGGAACACTTCTCTAATCTAAAAAAATAAAAGAGTGGGAGCTCCCTTAGTTTGTCACTTTGTAGAAATGCAACATTCTAGAGCTGATTTCTGGTTTTGGATCATAGAAAAAATATAAAAATAAAGAATCTATTTTAAAGAAAAAAGAGATAGAATGGATTCTAAAACTGAAATCCTTGATGCCTATAGGTTTAAATGAAGATTTGAACTTACAATCTTTAATTTGAATATAACAGAAAAATTATACATCAGAGCATATGTATGGGTATGAATAATAGAATCATAGAATCATAGAGCTGGAATTGACCACAAGAGCCATCCAATCCAACACCCTGCCATGCAGGAACTCTCAATCAAAGAATACCTGACAGATGGCCATCCAGTCTCTGTTTAAAGACCACCAAAGAAGGAGACTCCACCACTCTCCGAGGGAGAGTGTTCCACTGTTGAACAGCCCTTAGTGTCAGGAAGTCCCCCCTAATGTTTAGGTGGAATCTCTTTTCCTGTAGCTTATATCCATTGCTCTGGGTCCTGTTCTCTGGAGCAACAGAAAACAAGCCTGCTCCCTCCTCAATATGACACCCCTTCAAATAAGTAAACAGGGCTACGTCCCCTATTCTTTCATCCAAGTCATTGATAAAGATGTTGAATAGCATTGTGCCCAGGACAGAACCCTGTTGCACTCCACCGGTCAGTTCTCTCCAGGGTGAAAACGAGCCATTGTTGAGCATGCTTTGGTTTGGCTGGTCAACAAACTACAAATCCATGTAACATTTATCTTGTCTAGGCTACATCTTACTAGCTTGTTTGCCAGAATGTCATGGGGAACCTTGTCAAAGGCCTTACTGAAATCAAGATATGCTATATCCACAGCATTCCCTTCATCTACCAAGCTGGTAATTCTATCAAAAAAAGAGATCAGATTTATCTGGCATGACTTATTTCTCTGAAACCCATGTTGACTTTTTGTGATTATGACATTCCCTTCTAAATATTCACAGACTCTTGGATTAAAGATCTGCTATAGAATCTTTCCTGGTATTGATGTCAGACTAACTGGATTATAGTTGTTGGGATCCTCTTTTTTTCCCTTTTTGAAGATGGGGGTAACGTTTGCCCTCCTCCAGTCTGCTGAGACTTCTCCTGTTCTCCAGCAGTTCTCAAAGATTATTGTCAATGATTCCAGTATTACATTTAACAGCTCTTTTAATGCCCTTGGACCAGTTCATCTGGTCCTGGAAACTTATATTCATTTAGATTAACCAAGTATTTCTGTACTACCGCTTTAGTTATTCTGTGCTGCATTTTCCCTGTTGTGTCCTCTGTTCCATTTTCCTCAGGCTGAGCACCCTTTCTTTTTCTGAGAAGATTGAGGCAAAGAAGGTGTTGAGTAGTTCTGTCTTTTCTCTATCTCCTGTTAGCATTTTGCCATGTTCTCTGTGCAGTGGCCCTACATTTCCTTATTCCTTTTGCTATGGACATACCCAAAAAAGCCCTTTTTGTTGTTCTTAACCTCTAGCAAACCTGAGTTAATTCTGCACTTTAGCTTTTCTGACTTTGCCCTTACATGTGCTCGCTGTTTGAATTCCTTTTTGGTAATTTCCTCTTTTCCCCCATTTCTTATACATGCCCCATTTAAAACTTAGATCAGTTGTAACTTCCTTAAAGCCTTTACAGACTGCCAGAAATAGTGCAAATTGAGGCCACTTTGGGACCACATCCAGTAGTTTACTGAAATCAGCTCTAGAATGAGTGTCTGACTATGTGTGGCTTCTCCTTTCCAGTGTATAACAAACTCCAGGAGAATATGATTACTCCCACTTAAGGATCCCACCACTTGCACCTGATTGTCCAGGTCATCCCTGGTGTAATATAATGAGTGTAATATAATATAAAATGAGTGTAATGTAATAATATAATGCCATGAATAGAATGAGCAAATGCCAGGAGAAATTGCATCATATGTCCCAGTGTCCTGCCCCAAAACATATAATTGGTTATGCCTTTTCAAGGCCATCTGAAATATGTATATATACAGAAATGCTACACTGTCTGGTCCCTTTATTTCTATGGTCCTGTAATTTGGAAAGTGTTTTCAAATTCAATGATTTCTCTCAAAGGTATGCATAACTTTGATAAGATCTATATGGACATTTTTGTATCACTGATGAGTGTTGTCCTATCTTTTTAAATATCATATTTTAAGTGTATTTATATTTGTTTTCAGCCCCTGAAGAAGGCCTAGTGTGGCTGAAATGAGTTGGGCTTTTTAAAACACTGAATAAACTGTTGACTATTTTAGAGCAGGTGGAGCTTGTCTCCTCTCTGTTTGCTGCAAAACTTTTTTATTCACACAAGCTTTAGAATTGAAAGAGGACTGAAATTACTGTATTGTTTTAAATTTTTATTGTTTATTGTTTTTGAAATATTTTACAGTGCATGTTTTAAATTAGATTCTGAGTTTAATTCAATTTTAATCTTTTTTTTTTGGTATATTTTTAATTGTAATATTTAAACTGTGTAAGACACCTTGAGTCTTGGGAAACAAATTAAGATAATAATGATGGTGATACTACTACTGCTGCTGCCAATAAATAATAATAATAATAATAATAATAATAATAATAATAATAATAATTTATATCCCACCTCTCTGTGAAATACAACTGAGGCAGCTTACATGATAAAACAAACAATCCCGCCCCCCAATACCCCCCTAAAATATAATTAAACAATCAAAATTTAAAAACATACTTAAATATAATAAACTACAAAAACATTACAATAAATGACAAATAAATTAAAATTAAAATAGCTGTAGCGGGGATCAGGGACAGGCATAACTATTTTTGATGGCCTGATATCTACTCAGGAAAGGCCTGCCGGAAAAGATCCATCTTAATAGCTTTTTTTTAAAGCTGTTTAAGGTGGTCAAGTGATGGATCTCATCTGGCAGGCCATTCCAAAGTCTGGGAGTGATAGCCAAAAAGGTCCTCTGGGCAGTTGCAGATAATCTAGTTTTTATAGGTAGCAATAAGTTCTTCCCAGAGGACCTTAGTGCGTGGGGTGAATTATACGGAAGGAGGCGGTCCCAAAGATAGGTTGGGCCCAAGCCATTTAGGGCTTTAAAGGTAATAACCTTTAATAATAATAATAATAATAATAATAATAATAATAATAATAATAATAACAACAGACTATAAAGAGGTAGCAGAGCAAAACTGAGTGAATAGGTTCATAGGGTGCTAACTCTGCTAGGGGATAATATCTACTGCTTTGAAGGATGCTCCAAAACACCATTTTCTGAAGACGATTTTCCTGACCCAGAAGTATATGAGAACTATGGGCTGATGCAGACCAGCCATTTGGGGCAGCACAGAGCCGCCCTGGGAAGTAGTGGATCGAGGCCGCAGTAATCCCATGCCACGGCCCCAATCCTCCCTTTTACTGCCCTGAAAATAGTGGCAAAATGCCACTCCTTTTAGGGACAGCAAAAGGCCACCCTAAGAGCCAGTTCCACTGCTCTTCAGAGTCCTTTTGGAGCAGCATATTTCAATGCTGCACCAGGAGGGCATCCTGATGCTGCGCGCCATGCATACAGCCTTGCGCCAACAGGATGGCATCGGGTTGGAGTTGGGGTGGCCAGCATGTGGCTGCCCTGTGCTAACTCTATCCTCAGGCCAGCCCTTTGGGCTGATCTGCAATGGTCCTATGTTCTATTGGATAAAAAAATCATTTTCTGTACAGAGTGCTTAAGTGTGTGATGACTGGGCAATTCCAGGTGTTCTTGGAAATAGATTATTTGAGGCCCATTTTAGGAGATTATCACATCTGAAAACAGGTACAAGTTACATACAATTTTTTTTTAAAATTTATTTATATTAATCAACTTTCCATACATTTTTATATACTTTTACATCTTAGCAGTGTTTTTTTTAAACAAAACCCCCTAAATATCCCCTCCATGCACCCCACCCCCGGAGCCATTTCCATCTTTATACTCCATCCAAAATCTTAACTCCTCCCGTGGAGCAATTTCCCGTCTTCCATTCTTAATACATTTTCAATAATTTTTTTTCCATATTTCATCAAAATCATTTCTTTTCAATAATCCTTTTTTCACTTTCAATCTACATGTTCATTTATCATTAATTGCTATCTTCCAAACTTCCTTATACCAATCCTCCAATTTCACACTTATTTTTGTTTTCCAACTTCTTGATATAATTAATCTCGCAGCAGTAAACAAATTTGTTACAAGGTTTTTTTCCTCCTTCCATTCTACATCATTATATATTGATAACAATGCTATATTCGGTTTTCTATCTATCTTTATATTCATAACCTTTTCTATCTCTATTATTACTATTTCCCAGAATTTTTGTACATATATACATTGCCACCACATATGAAGATATGACCCTACTTCCTGACAACCTCTCCAACAATATTTTGAATTTTCTTTATTTATATTATGTAATCTCAGTGGTGTCAAATACCACTTCCAAATCAATTTATAATAATTTTCCTTAATTCGCACCGATAAATTTTTCAAATGTCTTTGTTCCCAAATCTTATTCCATTCATTGTCAGAGATTTTGCATTTCAATTCATCTTCCCATATTTCTTTTAAAACAATTTGATCTAGTTTTTCCCTTTTATTATCCATTAATATTTTATAAATTTTGCTAGTTAAGCCTTTCATAATTTCATTTTCCTCCATTCCTTTTCCTTTCTGAACTATTTGTTCAAACTGTGTATATTTCCCTTTTTCTATATTTTTTTCTTCAAATTCTTAAACCATTGTTCTATCTGCATAAAATGTAACCAAGACATGTTTATCCCCCTAAGTTTTTCTTTTATATTTTCTTTTCCTATCTTTAATTCTATCCAATTTTCTATTTTATCTATTTTCCTTTCCTTTAATTCTTTATCTAATAAATCTTTTAAATTTTTGGGGAAAGATTTTTCCATTATTATTGGTGTTATTATTGAATTTTCATTCATTAATCCTTTTTTATATTTATTCCAAATTTCTAATATATTTTCCATAAATGGATTTCCAATTTCTTTAATTTCTTTCCTACTAATTTCTTTAAAAAAAAAATTTCTCTATTTTCATATCTATCTCTTTTTTCCCCATTTCTAACCAATCTAAATCTGGTACGTCCAGCATTCCTTCTATTACATATCTTAAGTGGTTAGCTTCATAATATCCTTTTATATTAGGGAGGCCTAGCCCTCCCTTTTTCTGAGACTCATACCAAAATTGTTTATTTAATCTACATCTTTTCCCTCCATTACAATATACGTTTAGTAACTGTTGCCATTTACTTAATTCTACTTCTGATATTTTTAGTGGTATCATTCTAAATAGGAAATTTAATTTTGGTAAAATTTTCATTTTAACTAACGCTATTCTTCCAAACCATGATAATCGAATTTTCTTATATTCTACTATTTTTTTCAACTTCTCTCCGTAATACTAAGAAATTTTTCTCTTCCATTTCTTTTAAATCTTTTGTTATATTTTATATTACTTTTTATTCTTATCCCTAATTCTTTTTGCTTCATAAGCTCTGATACTTCCTTTTTTGTATAATTAAATAACATCATTTCTGTTTTATTCCAATTAATTTGAAGTCCTGTTATCTCACCAAATAAATTCAAATGTTCCTTAATTTCTCCTATTTTATCCTTTAAGTCTTTAATAGTTAATAATGTATCATCAGCAAATAAACTAATTTTATGTTTTTTTCCCAATCCTATTCCTTCCAAACTACTATCCTTCCTAATAACATTTGCTAACATTTCTATAACCATTGCAAATAATATTGGTGACAACGGGCATCCTTGCCTTGTACCTCTCGTTACTTTTATTTCCTTTGTAATTCCATCATTAACTATTACTTTTATTGAGTTATCACAATATAGTTGATCTATTAGTCCCCTCATTTTTTCTCCCATTCCAAACTTTTTCATAATTATTTTTAATGTTGGCCATTCCACACAGTCGAAAGCTTTAAATATATCTAATGCTAAAATTCCTGCTTTTAATTTTTCTCTCCCAATTACATGTATTTTACTCAAAACTCTTCCTACTAAATTAGACATTTGTCTTCCCTTCACAAAACCACATTGATCTTTTCCAATATATTTATACACACATTTATTCATTCTATTTGCTATTATTGCTGTTAATATCTTTGCATCCTGATTTATTAATGATATAGGTCTATATGACCCTGGATCAGTTGGATCTTTATCTACTTTTGGTATTAATATTACTAATGATTGAGACCATGATAAAGGTATTTTCTCTCCTTGTAATATTCCATTATATAATTCTAACAACTTTGGAATTAATATATTTTCTAACACTTTATAATATTCAGGTCCCAAACCATCCATTCCTGGACTTTTGCCATTTTTTAATTTTCTAATTACCTCTATTATCTCTTCCTTTTCAATGGGTTTTTCCAATAGTTCTTTATCTTCCTCCATTATTGTTTGTCCCCAATTTTCTTCTACATAATTTTCTATTTTATCTATTGGATTTTTTCCTGCTTGATATAATTCTTTATAAAATTCTTCAAAATTTTTTATTTTTTCTTTCATCATTTTACACATCATCCCAGATCTATCCTTCACTATATTTATCATACTTTCCATTTTCTTTTTCTGTGTGGCTCTGGCCAACATTTTTGAATTTTTATTACTATATTCGAAATATTCCCTTCTTAAATAAATCAAATTTTCCTGTACTTCATCTATCTCTATCTTTTGCAGTTCCTCCCTTTTTGCCCTCAATTCTATGTAAATCTGTTTATTTCTATTAGCTATATATTTATACTCTAATTGTTCTATATCTGTTTCTACTTTTTTTTCCTTTCTTCCTGTCTTTTTCGAAGGTTATATGCTTCTTTCATACATATTCCTCTTGTTACTGCCTTCGTCGTGTCCCATAACAATCCTTTTGTCACTTCCTTATTGTTTATATCCCATGTTTCTTGCCATTCCTTTTCAATTTTGTTTACTATATCTTTATAATTCAATATCTTAGTATTTAACCTCCACCTCTTTATTTGTTCATAATCTTTCTTAATAATAAATTCTGCACTCACCAAGGCATGGTCACTTACTTTTATACTTGATATTTCACTATCTAAAACTTTAGTTATCATATTTTTTGAAACAAAAATGTAATCTATTCTAGTATATGTTTTATGTACAGCAGAATAATATGTATATTTCTTTTCATCCCCTTTTACTAGTCTCCAGACATCTTTAAATTCCCTTTTATTCATTATTTTATTTAAGTTTGTTATATTTCTATGTTTATCCTTTACTGAGGGGTTAGATTTATCTTTAATCTTATCCATTTGCATGTTAAAATCTCCTGCTATAATTACATATTGCTTCTGTATTCTTTTCACTTTCTTTAACACTCTTTCATAAAACTCTTCTTGTTTTTCATTTGGTGCATATACATTCACAAGTGTATAATTATCTTCCCCTAGTTCTCCCTGTATTATTATATATCTTCCTTCATCATCTTTTATTACTTTATTTATTACAAAATTACATTTTTTGCAATTATTATTGCTACCCCTTTTGATTTTGAATTTCCAAATGCTTTCTCATAGTTCTTTGTCCAATTCAGTTTCAGTTCATTTTCCCCCTCTTTCCGTTGGTGAGTTTCTTGAATAAAAATAATATCTGCTGAATCTCTTCATAATAAAGCTTCAATCCTCCTTCTTTTAATCACTGATCCAAGACCTTTGGTATTTAAAGTTGAAATTTTCAGTTTATCTACCATAATACCATTTATTTATTTCTCTAATGGCTCCATTTTGTGTAAACCCTATCCCTTCCCTCCTCCCTCTATTTCCCCTCCCTTCCCTCCCCAAGTCCCATTTACCTCTCCACTTCTTGCTAGAGCACATTGCTCTAGCCCCGGTCGCTGAAGCTACCCCTGTGGAGAGGGGTGACGAAGACATCCCAAGGCCCAAAGAAACTGCCCACCCCCCGAGTGCTCATAAAAACAATAAATTTAACTTTATGCTTAATTGCAGTAATTTCTCTTTTTGTCTATGGGAGTCCGCTTCCTCCACATGCTCCCAATAATTCTTCTCCTCCCAATACTCCAACCTGGACGACAGCTCCATTCCCTTTAGATTTTTTAGACTCTCCAGTTGTTCCTTCTTCTTCTTTATATATCCCAAGATCTTTCAACAATTGTATTCCTTGTTCCACTGAATCAATCCTATATCTCTTTCCTGCTTTTTGAAATTTCAGGAATATAGGATGTCCCCAAGTGTAGTAAATTCCCGCTCCTCTCAACATAGTAGTACACGGTTTCATCTCTCTTCTCCACATTTTCGTTTGAAGACAATAGTCGTTATAAATTTCTACATCGACATCTTGAAATTTTAATTTTTCCAGATTCTTCCTCACCATATTCATCAGTCCTTCCTTTTTATTGTAGTTAATTACTCTTACTATTACATCTCGTGGTGCCATCTTGTTCGTCACTGGTCCAATGCGGTGAATTCTTTCAAAGTCTGATTCAGTCCAGTTTAAGGATGGTGAGATTTCTTGTAACCATTTCAAAATTTTTGATTGCAAATCATATTTTCTATCTCTTTTCTCCAACTCTGGTATATTCTTAATAACAAAATTGGTTCTTCTTTGATAATCCTGCAGATATATAAGTTTTTTGTCCATTTCAGACAATTTAGCTCTATTGGTTTCAATTTCTCTTTGTTGTCTCCCTTGTATAATCTTGCTTTCCTTGTTATCTGATTTTAATGTTTGCACATCCTCTTGTATTTGTTTTATATTTCTTTGTATTTCCATAAACTTTTCATCTGAACTTTTCCTTTCAAGTTGCATTTGTAGTTGAAATTGCTTTGTCATAGCCTCTCTTTCATTTCGTATTGTTGTTAAAAAGGTTTGCTTGTCTGCATCTCTTGCTTGTAATATTTCATTTTTCTGTCTTTCCAGAAAATCATTCATCTCTTTACGTCTCATCTCATTCTCCTGCTTCATAATTTCTGTAATCATAGTCCTCATTTGTTCACAATCCATCATTCCTGCTTTTGCTCCTGTTCCTGCATCTGTTTTATCTTTCCCCTTTCCTTCTCCCTGCTTCTCTGGGAGTGAACTTGTAGAAGTAGCCATTTTTTTAGGGGGGCTTCTTAACATTTCTTTTTGTTCAGTTTGTTCCAATCTAACAAGTCTTCCGAAGGCTCTATCTGAAGGTTTATCTTTCTCAGTTTGTCTTAAACCTCTCTTCCAAAGCTTTCCCCCTAATATTTTTGGCCTTTTTGACATATACACTTATTTAATATTCACTCCGTTTTATTCACCTCCCAGTTCCTCCCTTTTAAGCAATCAGCAGTGGATAGTACTTTTATCGTCTTTTATCTCCTCTCGTTCAAGCTTCTAGCCACTTATGATTTGTGGGTTAATTCCATTCACTTTAAGGCAGTTACAAAGCTTAATTCCTTATCTCAAAGTCCAATTTTAACAGCCTCTAGCTGCCTCGTTAGTCTTTTTAATGGCGGACAAGCTTCCTCCGTGATTCTCCCTCCCCCACAAAACAAAAGTAAGCTATTTTAAGTCTACTCTTGAGATAATAATAATTTTTTTTTACCTTTTATGTTCCTTGTATCTTCTTGTTATAAATTCATCTCAAAGAGTCAACATTTCTCTCTTTGGGAGGTTTTTTTTTTTACTGCAATTGTCTATTTCTGAGCACTCCGAAAGCTCAGGCAGTCCTTACCCGGCCATTGCTCAGGCCCCGCCCCGTTACATACAATTTGTAACCATCTCCAATGGACCTTGTCACACTGTCCCATGCCTGGGCAGAAGGCATCCCATATGCAACCTGAGATTCTCCCACAGCTTTTCAAGAACAGGATTTTCAAAAACAGGATTTTCTGTTCTTGAAAAGCTGCTGGAGAAACCTGTGTTCATAGAGGCTGTCTGATGCCCAGACATGGGGTAGTGCAGTAAGATCCATTGGAGATTGTTGCAAATCTCATGGAACCTGTGCCTATTTACCCGTGTGATAATCTCCAATGTCTGGTTTTAGGCCAGGGTATGGCACTTGAACAGTCTGCCAGAAATAGTGCAAACTGAGTCCACTTTAACTGCCCTGACTCAGTGCTAGCAAATCATGGGAACTGTAGTTTAATGTGGCACCAGAGCTCTCTGACAGAGAAGGCTCAATGTCTCAGAAAAAAATACAATTCCCATGATTCCCTAGCACTGAGCCAGGGCAGTTAAAGTGGACTCAATCTGCACTATTTCTGGCAGTCTGCAAAGGCCTACAGTTGATCTGATTGATGATCTACTCAAGGGGAAAGCTGTAGTAATGCTACCCTGTTGATCTCTACTGAATCTTCTAGTGAGTTTTGATACTATTGATCATGGTATATTACTGTCCCAGCTCTGTGGGATGGGTATCAGATGTTGGCTCTTTCCTATATCCCGCTGATGTGCAGTAACAAAAACAAAAACTCTAGGTCCACTAGAGATGCCAACTTACAGCACTGTCTGAGGTAAAAACTCTCAGAGTAGCTAACTGTAGCAGGGTACAGAAGCACCAGTTCAGTTTAAGTATTGACAGTGCACTGACCACTTGAACAAACTCATAGACACTGTTGATATTCTTCCATGTCCTTGGTGGTTCTTTATCATAAGTTCAATAATAATGTTTACACGTATATACAAACTCTCCTCACAATATTCAACATCTGTAGTATAACATTCCAACCATCAACTTTCTCCAATCCACTATCTTCATTAGCCCACACAGGCCCTGAGTGTCAGTGCACTTATAGAGAGAGTTGCCTAATAGTTGTCACCTGGTGCTACTTAGCATGATACAATCTTATTTCAAGCCTTTGCATCATGCCAATGCTGTGAGTTAGCAATTACAACCATCCAAAATATTTTGCAAATGTTTAAAAGAACATTGTTCCAATATAGAAGACATTTGTTTTACAGTGGTTTCACTCCTATCTACAGTGCTGGTTCAAGAACCTAGCACTGGGGGATTGCTGTTCAGCCCTATGGCTGTGGAGTGCCACGGGGTTCCATTTTATGCCATGTTGTTCTCTGTTCCATTCTCTTCAATATATGCATGAAGCTGCTGGATGAAGTCATTAGGGAGTTTGGAGTTGTATGTCATCAGAATGCTGATGACTTTCAGCTCTGTTTCTACTTGTCATTGAAGTCATCTGGGATTGTGCTGCACCAGTGCATGGATGTTGTAATGTGTGGATGAGGTCCACTTAACCAAACTTAAGTTAAATCCCTATTAAGGTGGATGCTCTGTGGATTGTTGATGCTCAGGTCCAGCAACCGGATAAACAGCCTGGCCTGGATGGGATTGCACTCCTTATGAAGAAGCAAATGCATGCCTGGGAGTACTCCTAGTTCTCTGCCACTGGCTCTCCAAATGTAATCTTTGGTTGGATGCCTGATGACATTTTTTTTTGGACTGGGATAACAGTTACAGTTATTCATGTACTGATAATCTCCTGATTAGACTACTGCAAGGCTCTCTATGTAAAATTGTCCTTGAAGGAAACTTTAAAGCTGCAGCTACTACAAAATACAGCAGCTCAACAACTGATTAGGCTACTGAAAAGACAAAATAAAGAACCAGTCTTTAAAATAAATGCAGTGACTGCTAGAACACTTCTGATCTGAATTCAAGGTGCTTGTGATGACACTTAAAGCCTGAGACAACTTGGGACCTCAGTACTTGAGAGCTCATTTCTCCATATGTAAGCATGCTTGAGGACTGTGGCTTATAAGGGGAGGGCTACTCTGTGTCCCATAAATGGGGAGGATTACCTGGAGTCTACAGAAATATATTTTTATTCTTCTTATTGTGTTCTGATTGGGAAAGGGACAATTATTTGTTATATAGCAGCCCTTCTACTTTTGGTTCATAATTTTGTGCACACCATCTCCCTTTGTTTCTGCATCTCTGTAAGATATTTAACTGTTTTGACATATTTTTGTCTATAAGAGATTGGAAGCATGCTCCTACCAGATTTTGACCCTATGGCATGACAGCAAGGGTCAGACTCAGACTGAAAATAAATTTGTATTGGGTCAGTTTTGATACACCTATAAAAATGTGGTGGAATGTACCAGAAAACCACTGCTATCATTTTAAAACACAGGTGTACTTTCAGTGCTTAGTTGTGATCTGTGTTGTCAACAGCTTTCAGCAAAGAGACATAAACTCAGATGTTTTTGTTCTTGCCAATGTAATCTGAAACTAACAAGATATGGATTTACTTCTGGCATCACATATGTTTTATGTATATGTAAAAAATACCACCATTCTCCTGAATATCTATACAGTTTGTTCTTCAGAAAAAATGATTCCCCACATTTCTGTGGATGCCCATAATTTTACCAAAAATAGCTCATCACAGGTGACTTGTAACATTAGGTAAGACACTAAAGCTCTCTGGCTGAAAATTCTAAATGCTTCCATGATTCCATAAAACAGAACCATGGTAGTTAAAGTAAAATTATATAACTATAATTGTGTAGTGTGAACAGGCTCCTGGACTATGTCAGCTTTATCCTGTGTTTGTTGGTTGCATTAAAGGAGACATACATCATAAAGGGTCTTTCTCTAGCATTTGAACTTCCCCTGAACAAATATCCATGGTCCATTCATCCAAGTGATTTTTATCCCCCAACCACCCCAAATAAAAATAAATAAATAAATGGAAGCTTTTGCTACTGGAATAGTGATTTGCACTTTTTCAGACCTTGAACTCTCTACCCCACACCCCAAAGGCCAATCACCACAGCACAAAGTAGAAATCACAACCAAAAATGACTTCTGGACATAATTCTCAGCTAGCATGTTTGGGTTGAGTGTGTGTGCAGGAATACAAATTGGGTCCTTTCCCCATTTTAGCTGCCCTTTCCAGCTTTAAACAATTTCTCCCATCCAGAAAGTTATTTTAGGACTGAACAGGGCTGGAAAAAATAATTCTTAAAGCAAAAATGAACAACCTGGAAAGACAGGGGAATGGTACTTTTCAGACAAAGACCAAGGTTCCCTGTGTCCATTTTGTATGTGAATAGGGCAGATATATGGATAAAACAGCAGTATCTTGTTTGTCAAGACAGTGTTATAAAATTGTAAAAATTCTTTTGGTTGTGTTATTGAAAACAGAAACAACAGTAGCTGACAGGTCTTGTTCATTTTGGAATGTCTTGGAAATATGAGCACAAGAAAAAAGTGGGTTTGAACATATACAATTTTTATCCCAAGACCTCAAGGTGCTTCAGTGCTCCAGGGAATACACAAATTATGGTTGTATTATCAATAACTTTCCCTTGTAGTGAGAGGAATTTGATTATTCATTTATTGATAATATGTTGCTGGCTATTTTAATTCCACACTGCATTAGAATGTGTGCTGTTATTGCTTTGGGAAAAACCACTACCTGAAGCATCTAATGAGATGAAGTGAGAGATGAGAGCAAGAGAGAGCCTTCTGGCTTCCAAACAGTTAAACTGGTTTGTATGATGTGGAAAGAGCAGAGAAGTGCTTAAATAAAACATAAGCATTGTCTTTTTAATTATCTCTATACTTTGATCGTACCATTTGGAGACTTTTTATTCGAGCAGGAAAAAAGCCTAAACTGTAGACATTGTGCAAAATAAATATTAATATTTTAAAACAGCTTTGTATGAAAATTCTTTCTGATTGGCTGGTCTGATTCTGAAAGTATAAATTAATTTTAGTAAATATCTTTCCTAGAGCAATCCAAAGTGTCAGCTCACGCAGATCCAACTTATTTGCTTTAAATAATTTATCCACATATAACACTGGCAAAAACTTCAGACTAGCAATTAGAACTGTAGCAGTAAAATAGTCCCATTGTTGTAGTGATGCCTATGTTCACTTGAGATTTGATGGGTAATACTTCTGAATGGAAGATACAGCACAGTTTCACTTGTTCATAAGCAGTTCATAACACATGCACATCATCAGCTTGTTCTGCAATTGTCTCCAATTGGTTTCTTTTGCATACAAATTAATACTGGTTCAAACATGCATGTACACTTGATGACTAATATCCAGTGATGCCTTATGTCTATGAACAGGCCACTGAAGATGAGACTGTTCACAGATTCAGATACAAGTTAGAGGAATTAATTGTACACAATTAAGTCTACAGTAAAGAAGAAAATGAGGAAATTGTCTCCTCCTCCTCCTCCTCCTCTCCACCCACCACTGTATCACCAGATCTGGGACATGTATACAACAGTACTTCTATTAGAGAGCCAGTGTAACGTAGTGGTTTCAGTGTTGGACTTTGACTCTGGTGACCAGGGTTGAATTCCCTGCTCGGCCATGACCTTAGGCAAGTCACACTCTCTCAGCCTCAAGGAAAGGCAATGGCAAAACTCCTCTGATTAAATCTTGTCAAGAAAACTCCATGATTGTTTCACCTTAGGGTTTCCATAAGTTGGAAATGACTTGAAGGCCTAAAACAACATGTTAGCTATATGAAGAAATATATATTGTTCTGCATTTTAAATTCAATGTTCAAATCTGGTGCCATCATAAAACTTTTTATATTTGTGGTAATTGGATCTATAAATACATATAGTAAATATTATTATTTTTTTTAAAAAGTCTATATGTTTCCAAATATTCATTATGATTTTTAAAAGATTTAAGGCAAACAATAATTATGTCACACTCTATGGATCCTACCATATGCAATGCATCCTGCCAATGAATTCTGCTATATGCACACTCAATTCATCCTACCAATTCTAGTTTTGAGGTGTTATTATCTGATTAACTATACTGAGAAGTGATGACACTTAAATACATGGAACGTTTTCATATGCTCTTGTCTTTCTGTCACATACAGTGCTTTTAATTTGTTTCATTATATGTTATTGTTGCTATTTTCACAGCAACCCTACGAAGTAAGTCAGTATTACTCATGCATAAGCTTTATACAGGCTGCTGCCACACTGCTGAATTAATGTATTTTGACAGCATTTTAACTGTCACAGCTCCAACCAATGGTATCCTGAGATTTGTAGTTTCTTGTGGAACCAGAGGTCTTGATAGAGAAGCCTAAATATCTCACAAAACCATAAATCCCAGAATTCCATAGCACTGAGCCATGGTAGTTAAAGCAGTACCAAATTGCATTAATTTTGCAGTGCATTTGCAGCCACAGTCATTCACAGAAAGAGCTAAATCCAACTTTCCACAAGGAAGGAAAGTATTCAAAACATGTTCCCCCTCCGTTATTGTTCTCTTCACATGGAGAGCAATAGTCTGAGGAGTACCACCTCTGATATGCACTGAAGTATAACTGGAAACTTGGAAAAAATCAGTGCTCTTGACTATATGTAGAGACACTATGTGTAGAGGGTGCTTTTCTCTTTTAAACTGTCACTCTCTGTACTTAGTGATCAACAAGAGAGGAAAAGGGCTAGAACTCTCTCCTCCATGAATAGGGATTTTAACTCTCTCTGTATAGTCCCCAATGGGACTATCTCATTCTAACAAAAATGTGTTGTCTGGATTCACATTTATTTGACTCTTTTACATTCATAATTATGATGGTATTGCCCCCCTGTGTGAGGAGTGAATGGATTTTGTTTTAGTGGCACTAATGGACTGAATAGCAAAAGAAGATGGAGAATCGCAATGCATTATATGGGAGGTTCCTGGCAAGCAAGACAAAAATTCTAAAACTGCTGATGTTGGCGTATCCTAGCAAGGATGCAGCTGCCTATGTTATCTATGAAAGAAAAGGTCATTCAGAAGGTTTGGGTAGCAAGCAAGAAGATAATAAGTTCTTTAGACTAAGATTGATAAGAGCTTAGTATGTTTTGGAACTATGGAAAACATGTTTTTCCCAAGAGCTGGCAAGACATGAGTATAAAAAACTGATCCATCATTCAGCGAAGAGGCCATGTTTTGTGACTCTGTTGTATGAATGTTGTGTGAATGAGAGCTCTTGATACTTAAAATGATTGTTTTATTTTTTATTGTCTTATTATCTTATTTGTTATGTCTTCATAAATGTTACATGCATAGAGTCTAAACCCAGATCTGGTTTCCTATGTGTCTTTGTTGAAAATCCTATAGTCTAGGGTGGCTAAATTTATCTCTGACTCAAAAGAAAAACAGAGAACCTTGGTTCATGACACCTGCCTCACAAATACTCACATTGAGTATGGATATTTGAACATGAGAGCTTGTGTATCTAAACTGAGGGACTTGTCAGGCAATTTGGAATCCTTACAAATGAAGTTCTGGAATGTGTGGAAGGTTTATGTACATCACCTTCCCTGCTCAGATATCCATGTTCAATGTATGTGCATTGGGAAAGTGGGAAGTCCAGGAAGACAAATAACATCAGGGTGTAGTAAGCTATATGGCTCTGCTGTCATTCTACATATGGAACCTTCTTCATGTGGATAATGCATGTAGGAGGCTCAAGAAATACTTGAGGGAGAGCTGGAGGAACAAAGGCAACTAGCAAAGCTTTGAGGGCAACTGAATAAAGTGCAGGCAAGGTCATGGAGGTCTGTGAAGGACGTCAGTAGTTTTAACTCTTCTTTAAAGGAAGAATTACTATTTCTTTCATGCAGAACTGAACAGAAAATTAGGCTAAGGACTTAAGAAGTCACATCACATGATCTGAACAGTGGAGGAGATGAATGAACAATTTCAGCAGCAAAGTTTCACAACTCTGTTTTCTACAATTAGATGAATTCAGAGCTATTAAACTGGACTTGTCTCAATTTAATTCAACTCTAGACAAAATTGACTTCCTGGACCAGACTCCTTGCCTGGCATTTTAATTCAGATTTTCAAAAGCTCAAAACAACAGTAGCGTACAAACTGTGCCTAATGCAGCATATCTGATTTGTGTGCAAGAGACACCAATTAGAGACTGTTGCTTTAGAAATTCTCCCCTTTACTAGGTTTGCCACGGAAGACAGAAGTGGCCTTGTTTAGTTCTGATGGCTAATGACTTACTTTTAAGCAGGTTTTGCATTAGTACCAAGTACATTATTTCTGCTGCTGCCTCTATCTGTGATTCCTTCTCATTTTTGGTTCAGTCTGCTGAGAAAATGTTTTCTTTTCCCCTGTTTTATCAGAAAATGAACAGTGTGTATCCTTTAGGAGGACCGAATTGGTGCAGTGGTGGCTGCTAGCTTCCATAGCAGTGAGGCAGGCAATCTATTCCATGTTTTACTCTGAACTTCAAAGGAATTACATCCATGGTTAGATAGTTTCTAACTATATTGCTGTGTTATTGACAAGGAGGAATTGACTGTGGGGAAAAGAAATATTGCCTTATTACTGCTGGTCATGACCAGAGAAGTTATGCAAAGCTTAGATTTTAGACTGATTATCTCCTATTATTAGTTACTATTATTCTCCTATTATTAGTGATAATATAGTTTCCTATTATTAGTCTCCTATTATCAATATTATATTCATGGATAGCTATGTTGGCCATATAGTAAAGTAAAACAACATCCAAAATCCACAAAACAGTAACTCCTTTATTCGGCGAATCAAAATGCACAAAATAAATGGTATAAGCTTTTGAAACTTCCCTAGCTTCTTCATCAGGCAAATGTGGTAAAAATCACACAAGAGGGGAAATTGGTGATGTTAGTCATAGCCCTGCATTTTGTCAAAATGTTGTTGTTATGATATTCTGTACTGGGTTGGTATGGAGGGATGTATATGCAGGCAGGCCCTCCTTCTTCTGGCCATGTGGCAATGGGAACAAAGCATCCCAGAACTTTTAACACTTTTGCCTTATGAAAAATCCAGTGGAGCGTCACAAACTTGCATCATGTATGTTGCACATTTTGGTTCTCCAAATGAAAGTATCACAGTTTTGTGGATTTTGGATGTTAGTATTAGCATTACTTACACTGTTGCAATTACTTATGATTATCAAGGAAACAACTATATCAAGGGAATTTCCTAATTTTTTATGCATGAGAAGCACTCACTTAAATTGCTCAGTTCATGAAGTGTAAACTTGTGGTCATTTCTTTTAATACTAGTAGTCTAGTTCAGTGATACCATAATAGTGCGGATTCTCAGCCAGCCACCCACCCACAAATAAAACCCACATGAAGTGGTTAGCTGGAGGATCCTGGCTGGTGGGAATTCAGAGCAGATTCAGCACAAGCTGGGAGAGTCAGAAGGACTATGAATAAAAATGGTGAAGGTTTCAAGATGCATGAAGGAGACTGAGAGAAGCCTGAACCCCCAACACAATCCCACCCCACCCTAAATAGTGAGGGGGACCACCTGTACCCAGCCAAGCTGCTTGCTCAAACAGGCATGCTATTAGTGGATGTGGCCACAAGTTGATGTTATCATAAGATCACATGAGGGCCTTGTTTCACAAGACCAGTCTTATGAGATCTGATAATCATATGAGAGGATCTCCTCTTCTGGGAATTCATGCAACTTCATCAGCTAAACCTAGTCTCTTTCTGTAGTTGTCTCCAGTGCACACACCCTGAACTTCAATTTGGGTACCCTTATTAGTCACCCTTGGAAGCTAGGAAGGATTATTTTCTTATCATTGTTGCATGTTTTTCACTTTCCCTAGGGACTACTCATGGGGGATAGGCATGAGTGGGATAATGCTGGGGCATCTGTACATGGGTTGTTCTATAAATATTGTTGGACAGTTTTCTGACTTTGTTTTATGTCACAGCTGGCAGGAATTATAATGAATGAGTGGAGACCTGAACACTAATAAATGTTAGGGATATGGCCATGAGTTGAGAAGAGAAAGCTGGGCCTGGCTTATGGATTTGGTCAACAGAAGATAATGTCTTGGCATTGCCCCCTTCTATTAACCCTTAATCTGGCAATAGATAGCTTAGACTCAAGGCTGCTGCATGATGGTCCAACAAAGACAAAGAATCTGCAAGACCAGCACTGTGCACACAGGACTCTCTTTCACATCTTCATACTATATTATAATTTATGTAGCAGTAGCAGTAGCAATAGAACTTGTATACTGCTTTATAATGCTAGGATCCTCTAAGCAGTTTACAATGTATTAGCCAATTGCCCGCAACAACCGGGGTACTCATTTTACTGATCTACAAAAGGATGGAAAGCTGAGTCGACCTGGAGCCCTGCAGGATTGAACTCACAATGCTTTGGCTGCAGTATCAGCATTTAACCACTGCACCACCAGCGCTGCTATAAAACTAAATAAAGTTGTGGCTTATTTTTATTCCACCCATTGAGTCCAGTTTGTATAGCAACAAAACATTGATCATTGTAATTATAATCATGATCATAATCATTATCATCATCAGTACCAGTAGCACTAGCAGCTTCTAGGAGAGCTGAAAGAAGACCAAAGAACGATTGCAAGTGCTGAAATTCCATGAAGCAAGTGATTGAGAAGATTTGCAAATGAGAAGTGAGAAACTTTAGAGACAGCATCTAGCTCCAAGAAGGAGCTGAAACTGGAATCATGTGAGGTTTCTGGGCACTGGAAGCATCTATGGTCACTGTACTGGTTCAGATTTTGCAGGGGAAGTCTTGAGACAAATCACCTTGTGAAATACAACATGTAGACACATGTAAAGTTCACAGAATCAGTGTGTGAATATGAAGTTTAGGAAACAAAACAAAGGTTTTGAATAAGGCAGAGATGGGGGGAATGTGGCTCACAGCACCCACATGTTTCCCTAAATACCCCCTATTTCTCTCATGTTTAATTTTATTACCTGAGAAGGAAACCTTTCTGAGAAATTTTTGAACATTTTGCTCTCCTGTTCAGTTTTAGGACCAGAAATGAGAGAGTGCTAAATGCAATGATCACATATCCTAACTTCACACATTTGCACTTAAATCCCTGGAAAACACTCTGACACAGTTCTCTGGGTGTCTATAGCCCTATGCCATAGACATTGCAACATTATGAATTAACTCAGGTGAATGCTGGAATGTGGAACATTCAGTATATTCATCTGTATACAGGAACATACTAAGGACAGTTCAGATGTACAAGGAAGTTAAAATTAAATAAAGATGAATTAGAAACAGGTTTTTTTTGGAAAAAATAATAATGATAGAAATGAGTTAATTTATGAGGAATTAATTTTTAATGAACTAATTAATTAACTAGGCAGGAAATGGTCAACTAGTTCAGTAAGGAAAAGCATTGTTAGCTAAAATATAAAATTAAGTAATGGAATAGAACTTTTGTTGGGGTATGCAGACAGTTAAGAATCTAGTATGCACACATGCAGAGTAGATGCATGTAAGCAGGAATGCCCAGAAGCTGGTCTTCTGTGGAGAAGTTTGCTCCAGATGGCACAGGAAAAGTCCTCCCACACAAAGGTACTGCTTTCAGCTTGCTGAGATGAATAGCTGAACAGTGAGGCTTCATTCAATGAGTGCTTTAATCTTTGTTGCAAATATTTACAAAGATACACAGAGTATCAGACATCCATTGTGAATACTCACAGCTATACAGACTAACAAAGTGCTTCACCAACCACCAATCACAGCTAACCAACAACAGAGATTCTGACTCTCTCCCATATATAGGTGGTCTTCTTGGGAACATGTGACTGTTCGGTTTGGTGGAGTAGTGTATTTGTAAATCCAGCAGAATCAGGGAGCAAAAATCCAAGCTTCTAAAAGTTGAGTTTTATTGTTGAAAGAATAATAACAACATGCAAAGTAAAATACAGTCCATTATAGGATTACATCTTGCAAATGTGGCTAAACAAGAACAAAACCACAGATCCATGTTTCCAGATCTTAAGGCTACATTGTGAAGCAGTATAAACATATTATAGATCCATCGAGAAGTAAAGAGAAGAAAAAAAAGTGTGATCCAAAGGAAGCAAATAATAATAATATCAATGCCTAACACAAAGTTTCTCAGTCCAGCCCCTCTCCTCCTTTTGGGTGTTAACCTTCAGGTTGATTGGATGATCTGTATGTGATGTATGCTAACCCAACCTCTTGTTGTTCATCTTCCACCATGTGATCTACTTTACCATAACAACTTTTTGTTATTGTTTCCTTATGTAAACAAGGATGATTTCCCACCTAGTGGTTTTCTATTGTTTTGTCTTTCTAGCCATCTGGACTGAGTTGTTTGTGCTCTGCCTAGAAGCTGTTCTCAAGTGGAAAAAATACAGACACACACATCTCTACATTTCACCTTTGACTGCAAAGCCCATCTATACTCTGACAATCCCCTCCTGAAATGTATTGATGTGTGTATGAAGCACACTAATATATGTTGTGAAACTAACTTAGCACGGTGGCTAGGTCTACATACTTATGATGACATTCCAAGTAGACGTGACATCTGGTCATGTCTATCAATTATCAATGCCTTTGTCAAAATGTTTGCCAAATTTTGCTTTGATTCTATATATTGTAGATGTACAATTCCCTTCTGTACCAATTCTCTGACATTTTGGTATCTAACTCCAATGTACTTTGTTCTGCACTTCAGTTTTTCTGCCTCTGACATGGCAATGCATGATTGAGAATCTTCATTGATCAAAACTGGTTCAGCGCATTCCTCATTCAAATCCTGCAACAACTGTCTAATCCATTCAATCTCATTAACTAATTCTGATAACGTTGCAAACTCTGCTTCACATGTACTTTGTGCTACATATCCCTGTTTTCTACTTCTCCAAACAATTGCACTCTCTGAGTCTCCCTGGTCACAATACTAACCGGGGGATACCCCGGTCTGTCTCGTAACCTTACAGGATCTCCCCCAACGAACCCCACCTATTTACCACTTTTATCAGAGGGGTAAAGGACGGGTTGTTTGCTTCCCCATTCCAGCAAGTACCATTATTGCGGAGTTTGCAGGTACTAGCACTATCACCCTGCGTCCTCCCTCGGTGCCATCATGCCCGGAAGTTCTGAGATTGATGTTATTTGCTGGGATAAAAGAAAGGGACATATTACTAGATATTACAAACTGCTAAGAGAAAGAGATTTAGACCAAGAAAAAATTAAACATGTAATGATAAGATGGGCATAAACCATCAGGAAACCAATTGATCTTGACTGTTGGGAGAAAGCTTAGAGAGACACTAAATATTTTACTTGCTGTCAAGACTATAAAGAAAATCACATCAAAATGGTTTACAGATGGTATTTAGATCCTGATAAATTAAATAAGTTCTACAAAATCAGAACGAACAACTGTTGGAAATGTGGAAGCCAAGGTGGAATGTTTTTCCACCTATGGTGGAGTTGTAAAGAAGCCTAGAGATATTGGAAAAGGATCCATAAATTTATTTGTAACATTCTAAACCTAAGTATTGAATATGAACCAACATTATTTCTATTGAATATGATTAATGGAATTAGTAATAAAAATGAGAAAAAAGTATAAATGTATTATTTTATATATGGTTTCAGCAGCAAGAATTATATATGCTCTGCACTTCTTTGTAACTTTCAGGTTCAACCACAACTGTGCAAGCCCTAGCTTCCTGCACAACAAAACGGTCTGGTGGTTTTTGAACTCTTTGGGTGTGTCTTGGGATGACGATTTTTGTTCTACCTTCCTCATCCTCAGTATCAGAACTTGTATGAGGTTCCTTAACTCTGTGTCTCCTAGTTTCAGTCATCCTGGGTGCCTGTGGCCAGGTTTGTGTTGTCTTATCTAATGCACTTGCTTCACTGTCTGAAGAAGCTGACTCCTGTTTCACCACCCTGTCATTTCTGGCAGGTATTCCTAACTCCCCCAATCTCAGAAAAACTCCTTTGTTGGAGTGCACATTTTCCCAACCCGAATGTTTCTCAGAATTTGCGCTTCTTGAAAATAATATTTCCCTATCTCTAAGGAGAAATCTATAGCTATTCCCAGAATAACCCACAAACATCAATCTTCTCCAATTGGGCTGATTTTTCTTTCTGAAAGCAGCTGGCACATAGACATTTGCATATTGCCCAAACACTCTAAGGTATCTCAAATTAGGTGCTCTTTTGTAAAGCATATGATAAGGAGTGTTCTTCACAGCTGAGTTCCAAGTGTGGTTTGCCAAAAAGCTGTAAGAATCGCCTCCCCCCAGAGGTTCTCAGGAGCATTTGCATCCAGCATCATGCACTCTTTTATCTGTTTCAAGATGGCTATTCTCCTCTCCGCAATTCCATCCTCCTGAGGAGTTCTAGGGTTAGTTGTGTAGTGTCTAATCCCCTTCTTCCTTAGTCAATTTTTCAAAGTGTGAGACAAGAATTTGCCTCCCCTGTCTGTGATCAAAGACCCCACTTTGAAATCAAATTCCCTTTCAGTCATGTTCACCCATTCTTTAAATCTTTCTCCTGCTTCACCCTTCTCTTTCAGAAGCTTCACATAAGAAAACCTGGTGAAGCGATCCACAATCACCATGAAATATTTGCTGCCCCCTAGTGTCGCAACCATGGGACCAGAAACATCACAATGCACAGCCTCAAACGGATGTTTGGCTATAAATTTGCTTCGCTTTGCCACAGGATAAGCTTTCAACTTAATCCTGCTGTAAACTGAGCACTCCAGGTGATTTGAACAGGGTGACATTTTAAAATCTGGACAAATTTCCTCCAGCTTCACAAGACTTTTAAAACCAACTTGACCCATTACTCTGTGAAAATAATGAATACAGTTTGAATGCAAAGGCTCATTTTGTACAACTGCACATTCTGCATTATCTACCATGTAGTACATTTTGTCTTTCTTTACAGCTTTTGCACTAACTTCCACATCTTTGGAAATTAAGCATTCCTCCCCCACAAAATTCAGTGTATACCCTTCTGTGGTCAAAGCAGACACACTAACTAAACAGTTTTGTAATTTAGGCACACACAAAACATTATCAAAAGTTTTACCAAACCCAGGAATGTAGACAGTTCCCATTTCATGGATTTCTCTTGCTGCCCCATCAGCTAGAGCAACAGAGTTCACTGTGGAGGGCTTCTTGCTTCTGAGTAGCTCAGGATTGTTTATCATATTTGCGGTGGCACTGGAATACAGAATCCAATTTTGACTCTTAGCATGTTGAGTCACACTGTCACAGCCTTGAGTAACAGCTGCAGTTCCTTTGTTTCCCCCAAAGGGATGTGGTTGTTGTTGATTCCTATTCTTGTTGTCAGCTGCAAGCTTCCTGCAGTCCTTCCTTAGATGACCTGCCTTCTTGCAGTAATAACAAATCTTTCCTCTGGAAACAGCTGCCTTTTCAGTCTGTATTTCTTTGAACACTCCCTCTGTGGCATTTGAAGACTTTGAAGCTGCAGATGCCATGCTCATCCTCATTGTCACTACTGCTTTCCTGGATGTCTTGTTCCTGCTTTGGTATTTGTGTGTCCACAGAAGTGCTAAGTTCCTCCTTTACATTTCTGGATGCATCCACCCCTCCATTTCTGATTTTTGTACCAGTGTTGCCGAACTTTACAAAAACATCATGGTTGCTGTGGATCTTTTCCATTCAGCATGTATTTCAAACCTTGCACTCCTTGAGTACAGGACTCTGCCACCACCCAATAGAAATCTATAACTATTCCTTTTGTAACCCACAAACCTTAACCTTTGGCTCTTTGGTTCATTTTTCTTCCTGAACTGCGGAGGAATTAGTACTGAGGCAAACTAGTCAAAAACCCTCAAGTACTTGAGATTGGGTGCTCTACTATGCAGCAGGAAACATGGTGTCTGATTAATGGCACTGCATCACATCATGTTAATCGTATGGCATGCAACCTTTGTGGCTTCTTCCTACAAATTTGGTGGTGCCCCGGCATCTTCCAGCATGCAATCCCTCATCTGATTGATCATACAAATATGTCTCTCAGCCAAACCATCCTCAGCTGGGCAAGCTGGATTGGTGGTTTTGTGCTGAATTCCCTTCTGCAGACTTTTGGCAAGGAACTCTCTACCCCTATTGGTCACAAAAGTGCCGACCTTGTAGGGAAACTCCCTCTCAATGACATTTACCCACTTTTTGACCTGATCAGAAGCTTCATCTTTGATTATCAGCAAGGTAACAAAAGAATACCGGGTGTGTCAGTCTACTATGAGCAGGGTAAACTTGTTTCCTCCCATGCTCTTAACTTGGTGTGGTCCCAACTAGTCTGTGTGCACTACCTGAATAGGCCTCTGAGTGGCACACTTGCTTACTTTGGCAACTGAGTAAGTTTTGACTTTCACCCTTTTGCACACTGCACAATCAAGATAGTTGTTGCAATTTTCCACCTTGAAGTTTGGGGATATCTTCTCTAAGTTTCTAAAACCTTTGAAACTTGTGTGCTCCATTACCTTATGAAAATAGTGTGCACAATTTTCATGTAATGGTTTGTTGGCTCCACTGCTCCACTGCACCTTTGCCACCATGTGGTATACCTGATTTTTCTTTACAACATTACCACACACTGCCCCATCCTTGGAGATTACTCCCTCATCCCCCTTAAAATGGACTTCAAACCCATCATTGGTTAGGGATGCCACACTCATAAGGGAATCCTGCAGTCTAGGTGCACACAAAACACTATCAAATGTTTTTTCCCAGCCGTGGGATGAATACAGACCCTTTAAACTCCACTCTACCAGATTCACTATCAGTAAACACCACTGTGTCTACTGATGCTGGTTTGGGGTTCTGTAGTTTCCCCTTATCTGGTACCATGCGTTGAGAACAACCACTGTCTAAAATCCAGAGAGGGTCTCCATTTTTCCCACTCACAACACTCTCCATGTCATGGCCAGCCAGGCTGAGGACTCAGAGTATGAGGAGGACAAGGAGGCTGAACCGGGCCCTAGCTTTGCTTTGCCAGCTCCAGTAGAGTTGGCTGAGCCAGGACCTAGCTCTGTTATGCAAGCTCCAACAGGGCCTGTGACTCAGCAGCCCAGCCTCCCCCCAGTAGAGGTTCCAGGCCTGGGAGACATAGAGGGGCAGGACAAGGAGGTACCTACTTTCATCCAGAGAAAAACAAAAAGGGCATGCCTCCGTCGATCGAGGAGGTTATATGAGAAATACTCAGCAATCACCAAACAGCTGTGATTAGGAACTGGGCCAATATAAACATCTGTGAAATGCTGAGCTTCTTCATCAGAGTCTATCTGCATTCCCTGGCAAAAGCATCTTACTCTGACTCCCTTGTTGCCAGAAACCTTGCCTTCTAGACCTTAGATTGACCTGGAACTCTAGACCCTGGACTGGACTCGCTGATCTGTTATCTTGAGCCCTTGACCCTGGACTGAACTCACTGACCTGCTCTTTGGACCCCTGGACCTTTGGCTTGCCCCCTGGTTTTACTCTATTGAATATTGGACTGGTACTGTGCTCTTAGAAGTGCCTTCATGGTGCTGCAAAGTCTTGCATTTGTGTGCCTTATCCTTATCAACAGTTTCGTTGGCTGCTTTCCCAGACAGAATAGACTCTGACCCTAATTAGGTTGATAACAAGATAGCTGAGGCAGCGTTTGTGAAGGAGCTCTTGGCTCAGAATCAGCAGCTCTCGGCCCAGGTGACCCAATTATCTCAAAGCCTGGCAGTGCTCCAGAACCAAGCCCAACCCAGGCCCTGTGCAAAGTCATTCATAGTTATGCCAGACAAATTCTTTTGAGACAGTGCCATGCTGGACAGTTTTCTGGCAAACTGCAAGCTGCACTTCAAAATTAGAGAGGCAGATTTCCCCAGAGACACACACTGGGTAGCCTTTATTATCAGCTTGCGCTCTGGGCCTGCAAGCAAATGGGCTACTCTTTACCTCAATGAGGATAGCCCTGTCCTCAACAGCTTGCAGGACTTCCTGAGGGAGATGAAGGCTACCTGGGGAGATCCTGTCAAGATGGAAACTGCAGAGCACCAAATTAAGACTCTCCAATAGGGAAAGGGCTCTGTGGTAGAATATTCCACTGCCTTTGGCCTCATAGCCCAGGACCTGATGTGGAACCAGAGTACCTTGCAGGCCCAATTTCATTGGGGGTTTTTGGCCCCCATTTTGGATGAGCTGGCCTACTCAGAGCCTCCAGATACTTTGGCAGCCCTGATCACGCAGGCAACCCACATTGACTGCCACCTCTCAGCCCACAGGCAGGACCAACGGACTGGCCTCCCACTCCCTCCATTGCCTGTGCCACTGGCCCCTGCAGTTTCCCCTGAGGTTGCTTCTCCTGGGTCTGCAGAGGAACCAATGCAGCTGGCAAGAGCTTGGCCACAGCTCACTGGGGCTGAGAAGGAACGAAGGAGGAGAGAGGGTCTCTGTCTGTATTGTGAACTCTCAGGGTATTTTGCCAGAGATTGTCCTGCCAAAGGACGCCGAGCACTGCTGCAGGGAAATGGAAGGTCCCAGGTGTAGATCAGGTTCCCAACATGGGAACGTCTCTTAAACCTGCTTCTCTCAGTGCAACCTGTAGCAAGGACCCTTTGTTGGTGGAGGCCAACCTCAGACTCCCTACCCTGGAGCTCATTCCCCTAGGAGCCATGATAGACACGGGAGCATCCAGCAATTTCATGGACTTGGGGGTTTACTACACATCACCAGATTCAAATGGAGGCCCTAGCTGAGCTGAGACCCATGAAGACCATCAACGGGCAGCTCCTGCTGTCTGGTCCAGTGACACACCAGACCCCCCTGCTCCACTTGGAGATCCAGAGTCATATCGAGGAGGTCCAGTTCCTGCTGGCTGATGTGCCTCATTTCCCCTTGGTCCTGGCTATGCTCTGGCTCTCCAAACATGACCCACATATCTCGTGGGCCTGTTGGGAGGTTGTGTTCACATCAGAATTTTGCCAAGAGCATTGTTGGCTGAAGCTGATCCCGGCCGCAGTGGCAGTGGATGCCAAGGAGTGTTCATTGTCGCTGCCCGAGAAATACCGGGAATCCAAAGACGTTTTTGACAAGAAGGAGGCAGATCAGCTCCCACAGCACAAACCCTATGACAGTGCTATTAACTTGGTGCCAGGGGCCCCTAATCCGGCAGGATGCCTCTACTCCCTCTCAGAGCCTGAGCTGGCAGCTCTGAGGGACTTTTTGGAGAAGAACCTCCAGAAGGGGTTTATCCATCCTTCTAAGTCTCTTACAAGTGCCCCTGTGTTCTTTGTGCAGAAGAAGTGTGGGGAGTTGTGCCTCTGCAACAATAACCGGGCCCTCAACCAGATCACTGTCAGGAACCAGTATCTGTTGCCGTTGATCCCAGAGTTGTTCGAGTGGCTCTGCCACACCAGGGTCTTCACCAAGCTGGACCTCAGTGGGGCCAACAACTTGGTGATGATCCAGGCCAGGGATGATTGGAAGATGACCTTCCAGAGGCAGTATAGGCACTAAAAATACACAGTCATGCCCTTGGCTTGTGTAATGCCCCAGCCATCTTCCAGCATTTCATCAACAACATCTTCAGGAATTATCTGGATTGGTTTGTGATCATTTACCTATACGATTTTTATTTATTTATCTCCCCAGCTCGGCTGCCCATGACACCCACATTTGTGCCATCCTCCAGCAACTTTGGGAGCACCGCCTTTATGCCAAGTTGGAGAAGTGTGCCTTCGACCTCCGGGAGGTGAACTTCTTGGGCTACCGGGTCTTCGCCCAGGGTATGGCCATGGACAACTCCAAGGTGGAGATGGTATTGTTGTGGTAACCCCCTCACAGTAGGAAGGATGTCCAGCAGTTCCTAGGGTTTGTGAACTTTTACAGGAAGTTCATCTCAGACTATGCTGCACTGGCAAGCCCTCTTTGCCAACTGCTGCATGGGATTGCCAGCTTCCAGTGGATGGCTGCTGCCCAGAAGTCGTTTGAGGCCCTCAAGGAGAGGTTTACATCAACCCTGATCCTGCAGCACCCTGACCCATGGACGCCTTTTGTGGTGGAGGTGGACGCCTTGGACGTGGCAATTGGGGCTGTGCTTCTTCAGCCCACGGGGGCTAAGGGACACCTGCTGCCTTGTGCCTTTTATTCCCGACAGCTGTTTTCTCCCAAATGCAATTACACGATCTAGGAGAAGGAGGTGTTGGTAATTAAGGCAGCCTTCGACATGTGGTGACATCTTCTGGAGGGGGCAGCTCATCTGGTCCTCATCCACACTGACCACAGGAACTTGGAGCATCTCCAAATGGCCTGAAAGTTGTCCCAGAGGCAGAAGCAGTGGTCCCTGTTTTTTGGCCGCTTTAATTTCTGGCTCAGGTACGTTCCTTGGGCATAGAATTGGAAGGACGACACTCTCTCCCGGAAACCAGAGTATGCCATGGACCTGGAGGGTGAACATCGGTCCACCATTCTGCAACTGAAAAATGTTGTCACTGCTCCAAGGGAGGCCACACTGGTGGACAAGATCCATGACCTCCAGGGCCAGGACCCATTTCTGGTGCAGCATTTGGCACAGGGGGACGCCTCCCTCTTTGTCCTTTGGGATGCCCTGCTTTACCACTGGGGCTGCCTTTCCGTGTCAGCAGCTCCTTGTCGGGAGGCAGTCTTGCAGTTGTACCATGACTCTAAGCTGATGGGGTACTTCAGCTTTTGCAAGACCCTGCACCTCCTCACACAGGAGTTTTGGTGGCCTCGAATCTGGGCAGAGGTGGCCCTGTATGTGGACACTTGCCCTGTGTGTCACCAGAATAAGGACCATCCAGGATGGCCCGTAGGCTTGCTGCTGCCTTTGCTGATGCTATCAGGGCCCTGGAAGCTCATCTCCATGGACTTCATCTTGGACCTGCCCTCCTTTGCTGGCTTTATGGCCATTTGGGTGGGGGTAGACCTTCTTTCAAAGATGGTTCACTTTGTGTCCTGCACTAGCATCCCCATGTTGAAGGGGATGGCCCAGATGTTTGTGCAGCACATCTTTTGGCTCCATGGCCTTCCTGAGGGGGTAGCCTCTGATTGAGGTGCCAGTTCACTGCCCACTTCTGGACCAGCCTGCTGCGGCTCCTGGACATTGTGCCTCACCTGTCCTAGGCACACCACTCTGAGTCCGATGGGCGGACAGAGTGCATCAACAGGACACTGGAGCAGTACTCCACTGCTACTCCAGATACCGCCAGGAGAACCGGGTCAACCTGCTGCTGTTGGCTGAGTTCTCCTATAATAACCTGGTCTATACCTCGACACAGCAAATGCCCTTTTTTGCCACTGGCAGCTTCCATCCACGGGGGTTTCCAGCTATGGCTCCAGTCTCGGTGGTCTCTCTGGAAGACCAGTGGCTCCAGGAACTCCAGGCTGCTCAGTCCTTGCTGCAGGAGCAGCTCAAGCTGGCCAAGGAGGCATATAAGCAAGGCACAGATCAGTGTCGACAGGAAGGTCCTCCTTTGTAGGTGGAAGATTTGTTCTGGCTGTCCTTGCACCATCTCCCGCTTCAGCGACTGTGTCGGACATTGGATGCCCAGTTTGTGGGGCCTTATGAGATCATAGCCCAGGTGAATCCCATGGCTTTTCAGCTCCAACTTCCACTGACGTGGCAGCTCCACCCAGTCTTCCACCATTCCTTGCTGCTTCTGGACTTGGGGGTCTGGCCCAATGCTGGTTCGATGCCTGTGCCTGATCTGGTCCTGGTTAATGGGAAACAGGAGTTCAAGGCGGCCCAGATCCTGGATTTCCAACACCAGTGGGGCCATCTTCAGTACCTCATGGACTGGGTTGGCTATGGGCTGGAGGAGCACTCCTGGGAAGATTCCTCCAATGTTCATCCACCTCACCCAGTCTGGGCTTTCTATCGCCACTTCCCTGACCAGTCTCATCCTCCTCAGGATGAAGGGGAAGATGATGAGAGGGGGAGTGATGTCATGGCCAGCCAGGCTGAGGACACATGTGGAAGCTTGATAAGCATTCCCCAGCCAACCAATATGGACACTGACAGTGAGAAACGCACTTTAACTCACTCAGTTTCAGGACTTCATCTGTGAATTCAGCAGCAAACCACTCAATTCTGGAATACTCACAACCACTTAGGCATTGTCTAGGTGCACACTGGGCCCATAACCTATGTTGGGGTATGCAGACATGCAGAGTAGATGCACGTTGGCAGTAATGCCCAGAAGTTGGTCTTCCATGGAGAAACTTGCTCCAGACATCACAGGAAAAATCCTCCCACACACAGGCGCTGCTTTCAGCTTGCTGAAATAAATAGCTGCACAGTGAAACTTCACTCAATGAGGGCTTTAATCTTGGTTGCAAATATTTACAAAGATACACAGAGTATCAGACATCCATTGTGAATACTCATAGCTATGCAAACTAACAAAGTGCTTCGCCAACCACCAACCACAACTAACCAACTACGGAGATTCTGACTCTCTCCCATATATAGGTGGTCTTCTTGGGAACATGTGACAGCCCTGCACTAATGAAACCTGATTGGTTTCATCCCTAGTGTCTGTTGCATCATACCTCCCATGATGCATACCTGGCTTGTCTCATTCACTGTGCATGTTGCATCAGGCTTCCCATGATGCACAGTTTTCCAAATGCTGATTCATGCACCTGTCACTTGAACTGTAGTAACCCTGTTACCATTGCTCTAGTTCAGGGGTAGGCAACCTTTCCCCTTTAAGGGCCAAGGGACTTCAGCTCCCAGAATCCCAGGAGCTATTGGCCAACATGGGACTATTGGTCAACATGGCTGAGGCTTCTGGGAGCTGAAGTCCCTCGGCCCTTAAAGGGGAAAGGTTGCCTACCCCTGCTCTAGTTCCTTTCAGTGGCCACATCCATGTCATTTTTTAGACTAGGGTGCCACATGGTCTTGAAAACTTTTATGGGGACTGAATTTTTAAAACATAAAATAATAATAATAATAATAATAATAATCCTTACACAGAACTTAGGGCCTTTACTTAGGACTGCCAGAAATAATGCAGCTTGAGGCCACTTTAACTGCCCTGAGTCAGTGCTAAGGAATCATGGGAACTGTAGTTTATTGTGGCACCAGAGCTCTCTGTCAGAGAAGGCTCAATGTCCCAGGAAAAAAAAATATTCCCATGATTCCCTAGTACTGAGCCAGGACAGTTAAAGTGGTCTCAAGCTGTATTATTTCTGGCAGTCTGTATAGGCCCTTAGTCAACCTGAAATATGGCTTCTGGGCCTTCCCTAGTTTTCCACCCCAGTAATAAGGAGTAAAAGACCAGGTGCTTGACACAGCAGCAACATTATTATGCATTATGAACTTTTTACTTATAATATATGCTAACAAATAACAACCAGTAGTTACACTAATTTCCAAGTAAACAATTATATTAAATTAATAACTAACCTATTATATTTATATTTTATAATAAATATAAATCTCTGATTTCCTCCCCTCTATGGTAATACAGCACCACTGTTAAAAAAAACTAGGTACAAAGTAAATAAAAGAATTAACACCTCATGGTGGCAGAGAACCTAGAAGGTTGTGGGTGAGGAGATTAATATTTTATTTTTAAAAGTCTTGGAATCCACAGGGAGTAAATTTCCAGATTTGCTAATTTTCATGAGGCAATCATAATCTGGTTCCTGGGAGGGTCTCCCAGACACCATTACACACACACACACATGTCTGTGTATCAAGGCAGGACATAAATCCAGCCACAGTGATCCATCTATGGTTATCTTCCCCAGCCCTCGAAGAATTGCAGAACAAACAGGGCTAAATTAGGAGATATGTGGTGCAAAAACTGTATCCAAAGCCTTATCAGTGCCCCAAAGTGCCTAAGACATTGGGGGAGAGATGTATGCCAGCCTTGGAGATGCAGGTACTTCCATTTTGATACCATAAGAAGAAGAAAGAAGAAAGAAGAAATGGAGTACAGGGGAGTGCTCACCCTGGAGTGGTGTGATGTGGTAGCCTCCCTGCTTAGACTATAAGGTATCTTCTACTTGATTAAATGATTCTGTGAAAGAAGTGCATTTTTAGGAGGGACATGTAGGCACAATCGAAATTGTCTGAGAGCTCAGGATAGCTTTTGGCAACTGCAAAGCATGAGAAAGATAGGTCAAAGACAGGGACATATGAAGATATAAGGACAAAGGAAGAGGCAAAATAAAACCTGTGGAGAGCTTTGGAAACAACCATAATGGGTTTATGATCTTCAGGAAAATCTTACCATTTTGAGATCCCAAGCAATAGTTTTTCATTGCCATGTCCTGCCCTTGGCTGGCCTTTTTATCTCCAGCTATGCTGTTATATTTAATGGCAATCTGAAACAACAGCAACAACATGGAGGATGCATGTATATTTATGGGAAGTGAAGGTATCTGTTGGAAGGCAGACTTTTCCCCCTAATGGGAGCCTCTGGACTTTAGAAAGGTCTTTAACATGAGAAGCTGTTTTATACCTTTCTCTTGGCCTTTAAATGGTTGTGTCAGGTCAATTCATTCAGAAAGAGCCTTAGAGTGTTCAGTAATGTTGGCTATTTTCCAAACTACTTTTGATTGCTGAAGGCAGGATAGCCAGAAATGTTTTTACTGCTAGTTTTCAATATAGATTTCTTACATAATCTTGGTTTCAGATAATTAATTTCATTCCCTCTCCCTCACTGTGGTTTAAATATCTTGTATATTGTGTGTTTTAAATAGATAACATTTAACCAGACCATCTATTCTGCACCTTCTTGCCAATTTCAATCATTTGAAATGACAAATCAAAACTGTCTGTGACTCCTGCTATTTTGTTTTATTCAAAAGAGAGATTTTTTTTCCATTTCTACACATTGTGTGTGTGTGTGCCTTCAACTCACCTGGTCACTTATGGTGATTCTATGAATTCCATAGGGTTTTGATAGGTAAGGAATATTCAGAGCTGTTTTTCCAATTCCTTCCTCTGAAACAGTGGCATCACTAAGGTGGTGTGGAGAGTGTGGAGTGACAGCACTGCTCCTTAAACATCTGCCTTTGGGCAGAAACAAGCTGTGATATTCGCCTGTGTCCCTTTAAAATGCTGAAGAGATGAGGTGAGTGAGGTGAGTCTTATTGGAATGAGAAAGGAGAGGCCCCAGGATTCTGTATTTTAAGAATTTCCAGATTGCCCTTCTTCCCAATGGATTTCAGGGTTCTATATAGTAGAAAAACATGGCAGATTTAATAAGTTATTAAGAGTGTGTGTGTGTGTAACATTATATATCCAGTATATGTACAATCACATCATCATTATTAAAGCTGTACCAAACAAACAAGTAACAAAACTGCAGACAGAAGGAAAGTACCTAATATAAGCAAAGAGGTACCTACTACATAAAGTAAGGATAAACTCTAACATACATGTTTTTCAGCAATAATTATAATTATTTATAACATATAGGTCTTACATGTCTGTCTGTCAAATAGTAACTTCTATGTGTGGAGGCAGTATATCTAACATTATAAAAGGCTGTGGCCAAACACAAAAATGGTTGGTTCTTTCTTTTCCTTGCTTTGCAACCTTTCCAGAATTCTCAGATGTTTCTACAGATGTAATTCTTCAATAAGATTTGTGGTTTGATGTCACCAAACCACTGATGACTCCCAATACTTTTTCTCCTTTCCGTCTGATTCCAAAGAAGCTATGTTGGTATTGTAAAGAAGACCTTGAACCTGGGGAATTACTATAAGTCCAAGTCTTCTATGGGATCTTTTTCCTATTTTTACAGAGGTGACTAGGGAATAGACTGATAGAGACAAAGCTTTCCAATGAACTAAAATTTATTTGGGGATTTGAACATATGGATAATAAATGTGAGGCTTTCTAATGGTGATAATTATCTGAAGGAGGTTGATCCAATTATGAATGAAGATGGATAGAATCAACTGTTATGAAAGGAAAGACAATGGAAAGAGCTGAGACTCTAGTCAGAATTCACAGTGATGCAGTGTCATCATGAAATCTAGCCAGATCCCAATGTGCCTGAGATTTTGGGGAGCATTTATACCCTTAAATGTAGCCTGAGGTGAAGAGTTGCTATTGTATATCAAAGGATTCTGATTGTTATGCTGTGAAGTAGACAATTTCCAAAGGGAGGAGATAGAATGTTAATGTTATCTCATCTTCAGCCAGACACATCCTGGCTGGCATTCATAAATCCTCTAGGTGTGAATATCCTGCTTAGCAGCTCCTAGACCTGACCCTTTTGATCTGCAAATTGTTGTAAAAGCAGATGTGATCTTTCAGGTGCCTACGTGATGTGCACGTCTTGGGTTCATAGTAGTAGAGGCTCATCCCAGTCCAGGACCATGACAGGGACCCCAAAATGGGTCTTTATATCAAATCAGTTATCATAACAATCCCCCCCCCGGAAATTATCTACCTGTTCAAATGCAAATTTGACAGGTGATCATTTCCACATTGCCAATTTCTCTTCATCTTGAAAATTTAGAAGGTGTCAATTTAGGGAGCTATACTCATGATCCAGAGAATGAACCTTTAGAAAAGCCTTCAGCTTGTGAGGAAGTCTTTCATTCCTGGAACCCATTCACACTTGCATATCAATCCTAATTAAAGCAGTTCAAAGCATTGCTAATGACTAATAACCAATGTATGCAATGAATATTAAAAACAATATGAAATGACAATGAGCATCATCAAAAGATCATGACTAAAACAAACTTATGAATATCAAAAGGATAACATAACATGAAGTATTAATGGACCAATGTCCATCAGTAACTCAAAGCAATAATGGGTAAATCAAATAACAATCAATAAACAAAATGAATAGGTGTAATCATGAGGTAGCAACGTCCACTGTTTTCTAGAAAGTCTAAGGACCAATGTCTAATAATAATACAAGAACATCAAAATATATATTCAAGTCCATGAACATGTGTGCATTCAAATCTATTTTCAATTGTTATGGTGACAAAAGTTCAACAGCACTGTAGCATCAGTAGCCATGAAGAGAAGGAACCAATGTTCAAAATCTTGTAGCAGGTTGTGTACTGGTGTAGAAAGTGTGTATTAATATGTCTAGCAAATTTAGATGGAATTGGTGAAAGTTTGTGGAAAAGTTCAGACTTGAGTCTGGAACAGATGAACCAAAATCTTTGAATAGCACCTTGATACACTAGTGCTGAATGGAGGCATTGAAGGGATACCTCAAGAGCTGTAGTGAAGTTACAATCCCACTGGAGGACCATGGAGGACTTCACAATCTGTGCTCATGCAGCCCAGGAAGCATGAGCAGTGTCCATGAAATAGAATGTTGAAGCTGAAGACAAGAGTAGACCAGGGCCTCTGAAAACAGCTTGAGTAGACCTGGGCCCCCTATGAAGCACAAGGTATACCGGGGGCTCTGAAAGATAGGTAGACTGGGACCTCTCTGCTGACATTAAGTTGACCGGAACTCCAGCAAGGCAGGACTGTGGCTAGCAATCAAACAATTGCAAGGAAAAGTGGGGCAGGAATCCAGACAGGGAACACTTGGAGAACATCTCCAGAATTTTATCTGAGGTCTAGCAATAGTACATTGCATCTCAGGTCTGGAAACAGCATTGGCACAGATTTGTGAGAATTGTGGGTGGAGGATGTCTGGAAAATGGCATGATATCAATGAAAACAGCTTGCCGGACATCAATGGAGGACATCTGGAAAAGAGGCAGAGGCTCACCTCACCCCTCACAGGACAAAGGCACCTTGGTTTTAAGCACATTTGTTAGCACACACACATATTGAAGAAAAAAAAGAGAGAGAGAGAGAGAGATCTATGCACATCCTGGAGGAAGAGGGAGGAAAAAAAAAAGAGAAGCCTCCCCCACCTCAGCTATGAAAAGCTGAGAAACAAACAGGGTTTATTGAGATAGTGAGTTCGAAAAGAGCTGTAAATAAGCAATATTAGTGGGGTTGTCTATCTAGGTTTCTGGGGGGGGGGGGAAACAACCTTACGGTTAGTACAATACTCAGCTCAATGACAAGAGTACTATATCCTTAAGAAATTTGGTGCCATCCATTTTAGCTGACCCCCTACTTCCTGGTCAGACTAAGAATGATGGGAAAATATGCAAATTAGACCAAAACTCTATTAAATTGCCCCCAAACAAGCAAAATACAACTCATTTACAAAAACTAACTACATATTATTATAGCCCATGATTGGCTGAATCCATCTAGGTGTAAAGCTAATTTTACTCACTCTAAGTTAAAACATCATTCAAAGCAATAGGGTGCTCAGGAAAAATAACTGAAAAATAACCCGGGTGGTTATCCCTGTGAAGGGACTGAATAGCTGGTTAGCCTTGGTGGCATCACTTTAGTGCAGATATGAACAAGTCTAAGAGCAGTGATGAACCTTCTCATGAGGAGAGTCCATCACCTTTCTAGGGGTTTGTCAATCAGTTCAACAATGACTCTAAAGCAAAGTGCTGAACTGACATCTGCATGGGGTATTGCCACCAAGGCTGACATTTTAATCCATGGGCAGTGGAAATGGTGAATTCCCCTGCTCTCATTTACCAGCTAAATAAAAGAATTGGGTCCTTCTTCCTTGCTAGTCAATGGGAAGAACCAAGCAGCAGAGCAGAATTTCTGCAGGGAAGATAAGCTTCTCTGCAGATGGCATCAAATTCTGCTAACTTTCTCCTTATCCAAATGACAATGCTGAAGGTTCCAATAACAGTAGCCACCTGTAAACATAAAATGATGATTATTGGGTTAGTCAGAGTGTAGATCAGAGCCTCAGCCATAGAACTCAAATCGACTGCCCCCACCATGATGTTTCCATGATTCTCTTTATCTCTTGTGCGACTTTAATGATGTGTTAGGCTTTCATGTCTATTGCCATCTTAATCTTCTCCTCCGTTTTCTCAGTTTTCCTGGCTATGTCACTCAAACTGGTTAGCAATCTCAAACACTTCTATATGGAGAGTTCATCTTCCAGGTGAAAGCCCTGTATAGCAGTAGAATCAATTTGGTAAGGTGTGTCTGTGGCATAATCTTGTACCTATTCTTGCAAATAAAACTCTTTATTAAAACAATCTATTAAATGTATCCTACAAAAACATGGATTCCCTAAGGTTCGATTTATTTTTAAATTGTATTCCATAGGTATTCCTCAAGACACCTCCACAGCCCTCCCTGCAGGAATTCTCGCCATTTTACTCCTTGCCATATTTTTTTGTTATTTTTATGATGTTTTTATTTATATGATGTTTTAATTGAATGTTTGATTTAATATCTTTTTAAAGGGGGGCAGGTATTGGGTGTGAATTTTATATGATGTAATTTTTTATCATCTGTAAGCCGCGTTGATTGGTTTCAGAGGAGCGGGGTATTAAATAAAAATTATTATTATTATTATTATTATTATTATTATTATTAGGTAAAATGGTTAGTGTGTCAAACGGAGTCCTTAGGCAAAAATAGTCATAAGACATTTGGACCAAAATGGTGTAGTGCACAGAAATTATAGTTTGTTCTCTAACATCCTGAAATGGAGTGCCTTGTAGTGCATCATAACAGTGAATCCATTGATGTATCTTTGCACACCCATTTAAATCATACAGATGGGTTCCATTTGACCAATGTAATATGTTTCCTGGCAAAATTGTAGTGTTACTCTTGGTCAAAGGAAGTCCTAGGTGAGTTACAGGATGTAACAGTATAAGATCCCATATATTTTCATAGTAAATACCAATTCTTAACATCATGTCTTTCCATTGAGCACCAGCTACTCTCATTAAATCAGCCAGATATTCTAGGGAATCAGGGTACCTTTCTGGGAACAAGCTTAAGATCTCAGGGTATACCAATTTCATTAAAGTGGCTTGAATTAGCTGTAAGGCAAATGCAGTGAGGGAGCTTTGTACCTGAGTGCATTGCATAGCAATTGACAGGTTGTACACACTGCTTTGTAGGGAATGTCCTATATCCAAAATGATTTCTTTTTCCACCCCCACCCATTGAGGTAAACCGTGTCCAATTAAATCAACTCCTTGAGCTATGTTTGTCAAATCAGAGCCTATAGAGACAATTTTTGTGTTTTGGACCTAATCCAACCCAATTTGTTTGAGATCACTTCTGTGTCAATGGCATTTAAAATTGCACCTCCTGTTCCCAAAGTCCCAAGAGCAGTGTCTAAAGCATCCCTTCTTATCCTAAACAGAGGCTGCATGATGGCTTGCCACTTTTTCTCTCTTTGCTCCCATTGTGCCCAGGTGGCTTTTAAATATGGGATACAGGTAGGAATGGTTCTGGCTACATTAACGGCAGTTAAATTGAAAACCAGGGTGGTTAAAATGGGTTCTGTTTCAGAATAAGCAAAGGTGGAGATGTCTTGGTGGATTACTACATCTCCCATGTACAAAGATGGTTCTTTTAAAACATTAGAAGGGTATATACATATATATATGGACACCACATTCTGTTGCATGTGACTTCATAGTTTGCAGGCATTTGGGTGAAATTAGCGCAGATGAACAACCTTGTTTTCCATGTCCACATGGGATGGCATTGTTGAACTAAAGTAATAGCGGTTTGAAAGGAAGGAGGGACCTTACCATGTCTGGGGTCGAAGCAATTCCAGTTCCATGCATCAGCCTTCAATGGAAGGCATCCCGCATCTGCACCTACCCATTTATGTCCTCTTGGGCCATACATAATTACCTTTGATGAAATGGTCTTTTCAGCCGAGTTGATAACTCTTGTGGCCACTTTAAGGGGAACCTTTTTGTTATGCCATTCAGACATTCTTCCATAGCATCTAAAACCTCATAAATCCCAGGATAAGGGGATGCCCAGTGGAATCACCTGGAATGTTGTATTCCCAACTGGTGTTAAACTGTTTTGGGTATGTAGGCAAAATAGCACTTATGATTCTGCATCCAATAGTCCAGATCAGCCATCTATACAGGTGTCCAGCCATCTCTCATCCCTATAGGGAAACAAAGAGTCAGACTAAATTTGAAAACTATTTCACCCACCTTGGGGGAACAAAACTGTTTCAGACAAATCAATTAAAGGCAAATCTGGTCAGATCTCTGTCACAGACTTTACAGGAACTGGACCACCTTTCCATTCTTTCAGCTGAAATGAGTGACAGTATTTGAACTTATCCCCATACTTGTTGTGGATACAAACCTGATAGACTGCAGGGAACACTCTTCCAGTGATTTTAACAGGACCTACCCACTTGGCAGACAATTCATGTCAGTTTTGTGAAAAGTTTCTGGACAGAACCAACTGTCCTCCTTCCATTGTTGGGGTTCCTAACCCGACCCAATCAACGACCCATGGTTTCCATGTTATTTCCCAACTTTTCTGCTACCTGGCAATGAATCTGACTGATGCTTTGGAACAGAGACCGAACCCATTCCTGATTCAAGACCACTGGCTCTAAATCAGAAGATAGGATAGTGTCTAGCCATAACACTTCAAGCATCATCATTTTCCTCCTGGTCATGACTTGATGGAGTCTGAAACCATGAGAAGTTATAGTTCCTCTAAGGGCCATGAGAATGATGGGCAGTTTGGCATCCCAATCCTTTCTGAATGCACGTACTACCTTTCTCATAGCTTCCTTTACAGTTTTATTTGTCCTCTTAGTACTACCCAGACTCTGTGGATGATGGGCTATGTGAAACCTCTGGCAGATTCCTAGCACCTTACACAGTTCCTGAATCACTTCTCCAGTAAAATGTGCACCAGAGTCATGATCTATGGTGAAAGTACGTGGAATTCCCCATTGAGTAATTATGTGATTAAACAAGACTCATGTTGTGTTAATTGTCGTGTTGTCCTTAGTTGCAAAGGCTTCCACCCATTTTCTGAATGGATCAATGATGGTGAGGCAATATTTGTTCTGTGTAGGAGTGGTGAAGGGAGGGCCAATGAAATCTATTTGCAGGCAGGCTCATGGACCTTCAATACGCTGGTGTCAGATTGGGGCCTTTGAGCCACTTTCATCCACACTGACCATGGCACAGGATAAACAGTTGTCTACCCATTGACCTACATCCTGTCTCCTTTGCAGCCACCAGCCTGTCTCTCTCACACTCTCATAAATGGGTTGATGTCCCCTGTGTCCACTCTCATGTATGAACTAGATTAAATCACCCCGATCTCTGTGGGAACATTCAGTTGTAGTTTTCATCATCATCTACAGCCCACCAAACGCCTTCCTTCTTTATTAATTTGCATCCTCCAGTATGATCCCTTCCAGCTTCTATGAGTTCTTTGATCTCCATGTTTCCCTTTTGCAGCTGAACTAAGTCTAAGGTGGGAGGCATGAAGGGTTCTTTGGGCTTCCTGTTTATAGAATCTAGAGGGACATTGGAGGTTTTCTACCCTTGATGTGGCTTCTTTTGCTAACCCATCTGCACAGTTGTTTCAGTGAGCTTTTTTGCTATTTCCCTTTTGATGTCCCTTGACATGTGAAACCCAGGTAGTGGCTGTTCTGTCCTGCAGCAATTGGACCACTGTCTTCCATTTATCTGCATGGACTACTTCCTTGCTATTGCTTGCCTTTCAGTCTCACTCTAACCATATTGGGAGCCAATCTGTAGTTGCATTGACTGTCCATTGCGAATCTGTATAAATGGCTAGAGGGATGTCAGGGCTCTCAAATTCTAACACAGTGCAGAGGGCTTCTACCTCAGTGGCTTGACTAGAGTGTGGCCTCACAACCCCTTGCAATGACTGGCCATCATTTACTCGAACAGCTCCATGTCCCATTTAGTGGGTCCCTTTAGGGCATGATGATGACAAAACCAGCATACAAAGACTTGTAAAATAATAATAATAATAATAATAATAATAATAATAATAATAATTTATTTTAACCCACCCCTCTGCTCAGCAACTGGGGCGGTGTACAGCAAATTAAAACAAACAACAGTTAAAACAATCCTTCAACCCAGTCCCTAACCCTCCCACCCCTTAAAAATAAATTAAACTAGAGCAATATTAAAATAGCAATTCAACAACATACAATACAATACAATACAATGAACATTGCAACTTCTGGAGAAAGCAGACAATGGAGGCAGGGAAACAGGGAGCAGGGAGCAATCCAGACTCCTAATTTGGTCGGGAAATTATTCCGGGAAGGCCTGCCAGAAGAGATCCATCTTTACTGCTTTTTTGAAGCAATCAAGGGTGGTGATAAGATGGATCTCATCCAGCAGGCCATTCCATAGTCTGAGAGCGGTCACAGAAAAGGCCCTCTGGGAGGTCTGCGACAGCCTAGTTTTCATAGTCTGCAGCAGGTTCCTCCCAGAGGACCGAAGTGCGTGGGGGGGATCATACGGGGAGAGACAGTCCCTGAGATAAGATGAACCCAAGCCATATAGGGCTTTAAAGGTTAAAACCAGGGGTAGGCAACCTTTCCCCTTTAAGGGCCGAGGGACTTCAGCTCCCAGAATCCCAGGAGCTATTGGCCAACATGGGACTATTGGCCAACATGGCTGAGGCTTCTGGGAGTTGAAGTCCCTCGGCCCTTAAAGGGGAAAGGTTGCCTACCCCTGGTTAAAACCAACAGCTTGTACTGTGCCCAGAAACTAATCGGCAGCCAGTGGAGAGATTTAAGCACAGGTGTTACATGCTCCCTCCTAGATGTTCTGGTAATTAGCCTGGTTGCCATGTTTTGTACCAGTTGAAGTTTCTGGGTTACGCACAAGGGTAGCCCCATGTAGAGTGCATTGCAATAGTCCAGACGTGAGGTTACAAAAGCATGTACCACAGTTTCCAGATCCCTCATGTCCAGATAAGGGCGCAGTTGGCGTATCAGCCGAAGCTGATAACAGGCACTCCTGACCACTGCATTCACTTGACTAGTCATGTGAAGAGACAAATCTAGGAGTACCCCCAAGCTGCGAACACAGTCCTTGGAGGAGAGTGTGACTCCATTCAGGACTGGAGACTGTATTCCCAGATCTGGTTTTGGGCCCGTGACTGTCAGTACCTCCGTTTAGTCCGGATTCAGTTTCAATCTGTTTTTCCTCATCCAATCCATTACGGCTCTAAGACAGTCATTAAGAGGAGAGATGCCATCTGAAGTCTGAGCCGATGATCTGGTCATGGAGAAGTATAAAAGTGCTTCCTCCAGTGACTCTCCTGCTTTTACTGGCCATTTATCCTCCTTGATGGGGGGAAGGGGACACTCATGAGTGGATCCAGTGACAATTAAGTTATAGAGAGCTACCAGATAATTGGGCTATTTCTGATAGCCTACAACTCTCTTACTTAAGAATAGTACGTAGTGGAACAGAATAAAACACATTGGCCAAGTTTATGACACTGTAGTGCTTGGCTCCAGCTGCAATTGCAGCCAATATTTCATTGTACTTAGCCACTACAGGAGCTACTGCTGGAATGACTGTATTTAGAGCTCTGAAATTTACTGTCATTCTCCAAGTCACACCATCTGCATTCAAAACGGGCCATAGGAGAGATTTGCAAATGGATGGCATTGGAAGACTCACATTTGAGATCTGCAAAGGACCCTTCTCTAGCTGCGAGAGGAAGCCATTTGCTAGGTCTAGGGTAAGCCTGTTGTTGTGTAGAAATTTAACTCCCACAATACCATCATCCTCTCTCTGATTTTCACATGCCTGGATGAGATCTAGGATGGGACCAATCTGCAAAAGAATTTCCTTCCAAATGGAAGCCTTCTGCTGGCCCTTCCAATATCCCACCAGTTCCATGCTATCTCTGGTTTTGACTCCTGATTTGGCTAGATCTGCGTGCAGACTACTGCTCCTGAGCCTACCAAAATTTTTGCCATTTTCTGATTTGGATTTTGGCCTACTTGAGCATTTACCATGGGACATCCCCATTAATCTGGAGTTAGTGTAGCTGCCACTTGTGGGCAGCTGGGAAGAGAACTAGGGGTGGGAGAAGGGATGGTGGTGGTGATGGGAGCCACATGAGTTTCTTCTCTGAAGGAAACCTTTTTGGGGGCAGGAGGTTTTTTACCCTGAGGCATCCGTGGTCCTGCTTGTGTCCTCAGTGATTGAAGGGATCCCAGATGGTTCTAGTCTGTTCCATTAGTATTGAGGAGGAGCATTGGGAGTCCAGTATTTGCCTTCCAACATATCACTCAGAATTTGAACCAATTCTGCAGTTGGTTTAGCATCTAAGGGTTTCATAACTATATTTCTTCTAATTTCATCTTCCTTCATTTGTCCATTTATTGGAGTAGTGGGTCTGTACCCCCTTCTCCCTTGGGCTTCCTGAAATGGTCTGAAATAGGGACCATTGTTCCTATACATTACTGGGTACACTGGGTCTCCTTCCTTATCACTTCTTTTTCCTCCTGATTTTACAGTTCTATTGAATGAGGTTATAGGCACCTCTTTTCTAGCTTTCTACATCCAATAAATCTTTGAGTCTAATGTAATATGCTCCATAAATCCATTCCAGTCTAGGTGCGAGAGTCTCCTGGATTCAGTGCCAAAGTAGGTCTTAGCAGACTCATTAAGTTCCAGGTACACTGTTAGCGTATGTGCTCCATTTTTTCTTGATATTTTAGCCATGTAGAGTTTCCTATGACCCCAGCCTGACCCTTGGGAGATGGCAGCCATAATCCCTTAAATGTAAGGTCAGGTAGGCACTGCTGAAGTTGCCCAAGACCACTAAAGATTTCCTGGACAGGCAGGTTTGGGAGTTGCCCTTGGGAATATCCCATTATACTGGAAAAGATACACAATGGTGTTTGTTTGTCTTACTCTCACACTTAATGGGACAGTGATCAGATTTGATTGCACCCCTTTCTCTAGCTTCCCTTCCTTGAGAGTTTAGAAACCAAATACATTGTTTAGACTATGCCCATGCTTAGGTAAACAATGGTAAACCCATCAAGCCTTTGGGCTGTCTCAACTAATGTCTTAGTGACAGTACCATCTTCATCTGTCTTCTTAATTTCTACAACAATTCTAGCTCTCACAGGATCAACTAGGAGTAGTGGATATATGGTTGATACTTGAGTTGCTCCTGTTCTGGTCTTGCATTGTGGATTAAAGGGGTGGATGGCCTTGGCATCTTCTGGCAAAGGCTCTTGAAGAACCCTAGCTTGGGCTTCCAATTCATAAATAAATAAATAGTAGCTTTATTATTGCTTAAGCCAAAGGCCATTCGCAATTTTAACATTATAAAATACATCAGTATTATAAAATAAAATACATCAGATAGTTAAACAGGTAACGTACAAATTTAGAGCAATTTAAAAAAAAACAAACCTAAATCGATGTTCTTAACAGTTAACTAAATCAGCGTTAAAAACAACTTAATAAATTAAATACGATCATCTCCACGGCAATCAACTGCAATATCAGCTATAACACTAGCCCGGATTTTGATTGCTGCTGTGGAAAACATTGCGACTTTATAAGTTACCTTAGGATTAATATCAGATAACAGATAAAATATCTTTTCAGAAATACTATTACACTGTAAATTAGACAAGATAGATCCCAAAAATTTAGTCCTCGGTTCCATATAAAGTGGACAAGAAAACAAATAGTGAGGCAGATCCTCAACTTCTGGTGCTCCGCAAATACACAGACGGGAGTCTTTTGGTGTACGTGAGTATCATCCATCAATCATGGCCGAGGGCATTGTTTGAAAACGAAGCGCTGTAAAAGCCTGTCTGAGCTTTGGAAATGTGAGCTTCTCTAAGTAGATGGCCATTTGATGATCCAGTTTATATAACCTGAACCATTCAGAAAACTTTGAATTATTAATAGCTAATCTGTCCAAATGTACACCGTGATTGTAAATATATTCACGTAACTTTTCTTTTGAGTTCCAGATAGAGGGATTTTCAATTAAAGCAGGATATAATTCCAACAATTTTTGATATTTCAAACTCCAGGTTTTACATTTTGGTAGATATTGAAAACACAATTTAGGGAAAACCTTAATTGTAGAATCTTTTACCGATGTCCAGTAGTTAAATAAAGCACAATGGATACGGACTCTAATGGAAGGTAAGCCAACCTCTGCTCTGACTAAAGCTGCCGGTGTACCAGGCGGGAGAATAAGTAATTTCTTAAGAAATGTGTTTTGGAGGGTTTCCAATTTAGTCAATTGGAAATCATCCCATCCCCACACAGCAGCACCGTAGAGAATTTGAGCTATTGCTTTGCTCTGAAATATTTTTAGAGCAGGTGCGACCAAATGACCCCCAGCTTGGTTATAAAATTTAAGGATTGCTCCAATAGATTTCATTGCCATTATTCTGATAGCCTCAATATGAGATTTCCAAGAGAGATTTTCCGTAAAATAAATACCAAGATATTTAAATTCCCTACATTGTTCAATCCGGTGACCATTAATAGAACAATGGAAGTCAGAGTGTCTATTCCCAAACACCATCACTTTTGTTTTGTTGTAATTGATAACAAGTTTTTCTTTAGAACAAAAGATTACAAGTTTGGAAATTAATCTTCTCAAGCCAATACGCGTCAGCGAAATCAACACCATATCATCTGCGTATAACAAAATAGATATCTTTTTCGACCCAAGTGTGGGAGGGAAAAATTCTGGGCCCGAGAGTGCTGGAATGATATCATTTAAATACAAATTAAAGAGTGATGGTGCCAGAAGACACCCTTGTTTAACTCCTTTATTTGTGGGAATTGGTTCAGTTAATAAACCAGAGGTACCAACTCTTATCCTTGCTGTTGTGTTAGAGTAAAGTTCCCTAATTAAAGATTGTAAACGATTATCCATATTGGTATTGGCCAATTTGAGCCATAACAAATTTCTATCGATTGAATCGAAAGCTGCAGCTAGGTCAATGAAGGCGACAAATAGATGTTTTGTTGGGCCATTGATTCCTTGTTGAGCTAAAGAATAGAGGGTTAAGCAGTGATCGATAGAATTCTGGCCCTCCCTAAATCCTGCTTGTTCAGGGTAAATGACTTGGTTATTTGATTCCCATTCCTCTAATTTATTTAGCAGATGTTTACTATATAACTTGGAGTCCACATCCAACAGGCTTATAGGCCGGTAGTTATTGGGATCTTGCTTATCACCCTTCTTGTATATTGGAACCACTACACTCTGTTTCCAACCTGATGGAATTATCCCTGTGTTATTTATTTGGGTGAAGACCTTTGCTAGAATTGGGGCCCACCAATCAGGAAAATTTTTAAATATTTCAGGGGGCATCATATTTTCACCTGGAGCTTTATTCAGTGCAAGGGATGCTATCAACTTTTTTATCTCAGACTCTGATACAGGGAATCAGTGGGGCAGACAATTAGTTTTTTTGAGCAATGGAAGAATGATGTTCTACACCTATATCTCCATAAAGTTTACTAAAGTGACTATACCATTGCTGTGATGTAATGTGTCCTACGATGACCGGTCTAATCCTATTCATACCTAAAGCAGTGATATCCCAAAATTGCTTTTCATTTCTTCCTGAGACAGCCTGTGCTAGTTGTTTCCATTGTGATCTAACATATGCGTCCTTTTTTTGTTTTAGAAGTATCTTGTAAGATTGTCTCATAGAGGCTAGATATTCAGGGGAGATGTTGTTATTATTTCTGAGTACCTGTCGAGAATAGTTCATTAACGTTCTCCAGGCATTTCGGCATTCCGCATCAAACCACCTGTTAATTACTATTTTATTGGGATTAAATTGTTTATTGCTCACTAACTTGGGCCTAAGTTTTTGAATTATAATTTGAAAAACTTTCAAGATATCCGAGTTAATATTTAGAATATCATTTTGTAAAGACTTAAAAATGGAACTCTCCAAAATCTTGGAGATAGAAGTATTTAAATTGACTGACCATCGTATTCTCCGTTCTCCTATGTGGATTCCATTTAAATTTTGAGGAGTGTTTGGAGGATCGAGCGGCCTGCAATTAAATAGTAATGACAATGGAAAATGGTCACTTTCAGCTCGATTGACAGTTTCTAATCTACAAATATCAGATAGCAAATTTGCTGAGACTATTATGTAGTCTATCGTACTTGCTCCCCTACTGGTGACGTAAGTAAAAGGTCCCAATGTCAGGTCACAATGCGTTCTGTTTAGACATTGTAATCCATGTAAAGATAGGATTTCTACTAGCTTTAAACCAGATTTGTTAACATTCATATCTTGAGAGACTCTAGGAATGGAAACACCATGGGCTGCTGGCCCATGATTAGTGCTCTCCACTTGCCTTAGATCATTTCCAATTCTAGCATTAAAATCTCCACACATTAATAACTTTATGGAAGGATATTGATTTTCCAGAGAGGTCAAGGTTTCAGATAAGCCATCCCAGATATTATTAGGACCTACATTCTTTGCTAAATTAGGCGGGAGATAGATGTTTATACAGATTATAGAATCAAAATACTTGCTCTTAATAAACAACACTTGTATATATTGCGGAAATACACTAGTTATTGGGTGGATCTCAGCATGTAAATCAATTGAAATGAATATTGTAAGTCCACCACTTCCACGACCTCTTATGGAGGTTTTAACTGCAGGGACAGAAAATGCTTGGAATCCATGTAGAGATGGTAAATTAGTTTTGAAAGCCCATGTCTCCTGTAGGCAAAGAATTTTGAAGTTTTGTAGATAGCTTACAAAATCTGCATCATAGAATTTGTTTCCCCAGCCCATAATATTCCAACTTAGCAAATTTAATTGTCAAGTTGATGTAATCAAGGCCTTATCATCGCCAATATTCAGAATTTCTGTTTGAGCTATGACTTTTGGACTGCAGGATGATTCATGTTGGGAAGATGTAATATTAGCTCTCGTAGGTTCTAAGAGTTGCATTGAAGTTGTAATTGTAAAGTCTTTTTCATTCATTGATAATAAAGTATCAATAAGATTCTTGGGCGGAACCCTCTCTATATCAGAGGCTTCTGCAGTGGATATTAAATTCAACAATGGTAAGGCCAGATCTTTAGTGGTGAGCAACATATTTTTAAGATCGTCCACTCTAGCAATAGAGTCATTTTGTTCTACATTAGTTATTATGTTCCTTGAATCTATAATTTGTTTTTCTGTGGGTTGACTCTCAGTCCTGATGTTGGAGATTTTAGTTGAACCAAGCTCTAATATAATTTCTTTGGAAGTTCCTTTAGAAAGTGTCAAACAGGTCTTATTTTGTTCTATAAATTCCTCACTATTATGCCTATAAAGAAATAAAGGGACTATTGTTTGATCTCGGAAAACCTGTATTGGAGTTATTCGGAAATTAGATAGAAAAGGTTTCATTTTTTATCAACATAAGGGGAATTGTAGATTGATCAAAGGTTAACAAAATGCGCTTATGTGCTAATATGCTAGGTAGCCATTCCACAGTAAGAATGTCAATATCATAAGGGGGTACCTGTAATGATTGGCTCAACGAGGATTTAATAGTTCTTTTTGACCCCCATCTGCCATTGTTTATTCTATTATGGGCAATTTGCAACATTACTTGATTCACTTGTAAAGCCCTGGTACAATCTCTTTTTCCTTTCTCCTTAGATGGTAAGTTGCCCCTAGAATCACATATAATGAGATTCCCCATTTTACTAGATGTTACTCTATTGATATCATCCCGGTTCTCCTTTATCACTGTCTGTTTCTGTTTAGAGGTCTCAATAGAGTGTTTAAGAAGCTCCACCTGGTGCATGATCTTCCCTAGTCATTCATAAATTGAGATAACAGTATGGGCTGTCAAAAGACACTGTTTGGTCACAAAATCAGGAGAATTTAATTGTTGTTTAGTAAAGTGTTTCTTTTCCATATCTGTCAGTTTTCCCCAAATGGACTCATTTAACTCTAGGGACACATCTTCATGAGAGACCACTGTCTCATTTCCGAGAGATACTGTATGTTCGGATAAAAGTTCACTTTCTTTATCCAAAGGAAGAAATCTATTAGCAGTTGGAATTGCAAACTCCAAATTAGAGTTTACAGGTTTGGTTGGGAAGCTTAGGGTTTCCTCATTAGCTAATAGGTCGTCAATCTTAAGCTGTTTGGAGGCCTTATTATGTTTATTTATATCAGGGCTTGTTCTAGAACGTTTTTTGGTGCCCATTTTAATAGTTATTCCAAGACAGTAAGGAATAACAACTAATGGATAACAACACAGAAGGGGGAACTTCAAGACTCACAGTGTAATAGGATAGGAATATAAAATATAGAATAAATATAAAAATATAAGGGCTTGAGCCCCTGAAGAAGCCTCTGAGGGGTGGGTGGGGCCCAAACTTGCCCCGCGTTGCTCCGCTGCCACTCTCTCGCCCCTGCGGGCCCAATGAAGCCTCTGGGGAGTGGGTGGGGCCCGAACTTGCCCCGCATGGGTGTTGCCGCTGCTCCGCCGCCTCTCTCTGGCCCCGACGGGCCCAAAGAAGCCTCTGAGGGGTGGGTGGGGCCCAAACTTGCCCCGCGTTGCTCCGCCGCCGCTCTCTCGTCCCTGCGGGCCTAATGAAGCCTCTGGGGAGTGGGTGGGGCCCGAACTTGCCCCGCACGGGTGCCGCCGCTGCTCCGCCGCCTCTCTCTGGCCCCGACGGGCCCAAAGAAGCCTCTGAGGGGTGGGTGGGGCCCAAACTTGCCCCGTGTTGCTCCGCCCGGCTTCCAATTCAAGAATCTCTGGATGTACTATGGCCACGATAGCAGTATTTAAGTCAGCCTTCACCTCTAATTCCCTAATGCACTTTTCACAGGCAGTGTGGTCAGCCTACATCACTTCCTTTGTACTTTTGTACAGCAAAAAGTGTTGAATATTATTGGTGTGGTGTGCATGAAAATCCAGCAGAGCCAGGGGAAAAAAATCCAAACTTCTAAAAGTAGAGCTTTATTGTTTTTAAATAATAATAATAATAATAATAATAATAATAAGCAAAGAAAAAATACAGTCCACTATAGGATGACATCATACTGATGTGGTTGAACAAAAGAGTTACAGATCCATATTTCCAGATCCAGAAGTTACATTATAAAAGCAATATAAGCATATTATAGTCCAAGAATCAACTCCATAGTTAGATCCATTGTGAACACACACACAATCAAGAAGAAGCATGAAATGTAAACAATTCTAAACAAAGGATTTCTCAGCCCTGCCCTTTCTCTACCTTCTGGGTGTTAGCCTTATGTTGATTGGATGTTATGTGTATGATGTTTGTTAACCCAGCCCCTTGCTGTCCATCATCCACCACGTGGTTTTCTTTCCCAAGCCTAACAATGTTTTGGTTACTGTTATCTGTTCTCGGCTGCCTTTCCCAGCTAGGAACTTCTGATGTTATGACTCTCTGGCCACCTGGACTGGGCTGTGTTTGTTTGCCTAGATGTTGTTCCCATGAGGAAAATTTCAGACACACATCTCTACATTTCACCTTTAACTGTATAACCCATCTATATTCTAACAATCCCCTCCTGAAATGTACAGATGTGTATATGAAGCACACTATTATTTGATGTGAAACTATCTTAGCACAATGGCTAGGCTTGTCCACTTAAGGTGACATCCCTAGTAGATGTGACATCTGGTCATGTCTGTCAATTGTCAATGGTTTAGTCAAAATGTCTGCTAAATTATGCCTTGCTCGCACTAGTTGTTTTTCCAAAATCTCAATGCAGTCATGCAGAGAGGCATTCTCCTTTTCTGCATTTTCTACCCTTTGGATGGTGTTGTGGCCATTGTGGATTGCCACTGAATTTTTCACTACTTTTCCTCTTCTGCTACAAAATCTTCTATCTGCTCTTTTAGGATGTATAAATCTAATTTCAACATTTGGTATTCTTGAATGGGCTAACATCCAAATTCCTCATGATGGCCATCTATCCTTTTCTGATGGAGGTACTCTTTTTAATCCAGATTTAGTTGTCTTTTAATTATACACTTCTAACAATGTTGCAAAAAGATCTTTAGTAAGAAAACCTCCTGCTTTCCAGGGATTAGGTCCCTTCCTCAAAATCCATTTCTTTAATCGGTCTCTAGGTTGCTCCTCTTTCAACAGCCTGGCTACTACTGGTGACATTGCTTCCTTTGTTCCTATGTTCATTTCTCCTCTTTCTCCTTTCACTCTGGCTCACCCTATAGAGTATTAGGGACCCCTGTGTTCCCTTTCTACCCGTGGTCAGAGGTGAAACTTTTTATCACCCTCTTTGCTCCTGCAGAAAATGACCATCTAGGTTTTCTCCCTAGACTAGACCAGGCCCCAGAACTTTCACTGGAGAGCTCTTAGCATGTGCACCCTATTGGAGTGACCAATGGCTAACTTAAACAAACACCAAGGGCTTGAACCCCCAGCTAAGTTCCTACCTTGGGTTTTTCTTCCTACAGCCTTGCACAGAGGGCTTAAAATCACAACAAGAGACTCCCCTCCTGCTAGACCTGCCTGTGCTCATCCAAGGCTTTTCCACTCACCTTGCACAAAGGTCTTATGGCCACAGATCAGAGACGTCTTCCTGCTGTAACTGCCCATGCCCATCCAAGGTGGTGCACAGTCACTCTCTTGACCTTGCACTAGGACTTAAAGTCACAGTAAGAAACTCCTTTCCTACTGTACCTGCCTGAGCTCATCCAAGATCATGCCCACTCACACTAAATGCTGCCTGAGGTTTGAGTTTTGGATGATCCTGAATGTGTAGTGTGGGAGAGGGAAAGGAACATGCTGGATCCTAACACTGGTGCCCAACCCACAATAGATGAAAATAAAAATCAGGAAATTGCTCTGACTCCATGCCCAAGGTCAGCTGTCCAAGGTCACCCAGTAGGCAGGAAATTGAGCCCTGGTCTCCAGAGTCCTAGTCCAACACACAACCACACAAAGCTACATCCCAACCTTCTGTCCAGGAAGAATGTCAAAATGTCCTTCATTTTGAGCATGACTGAGAAGTATGAATTTATATTAATGGTTTTTTTTTAATTTTATTAATGTTTTTGGCTTTCAGTTGGTCACACCCTTCATTTTTCTTGAATGTCCTACATTTGCTCTACATTTTGTCTTACATTTTGCCCTACATTTTTTCTGCATTTTGTCCCAGACTTGTGGAAGAGAATTATGGCAACCCTAGTTCTGATGGACTCAGCTCTGATTCTGGATGTCTAAGTTTTAGAAATGGCCAGAAATTTTTTTGTACACCTAAAACTTGTGCACTAGTTATGCCTATTCCTTAAATGTCATATATAGCTAGGGTAGCATATGCCTTGATTACAACCTGTTTGGACTTCTGTAACACATGCTATATGGGACTGCCTTTGCAAACTGTTCAGAAAAATCAGTCCAAAATGTTGTGGTCAAAATGTTGACTGGGGTCAGTTATAGGGAATATATAATTATTTTGTCATAGCAGTTTCACTAGCTACCAGTCCATGTCCAGTCACAATTTAAAGTGCTGATCATGATCTACAAAACCCTATAAAGGTCTTAGATATAGACTATCTGAAATACAGAATTTCCCTGTACAAACTTGCTAGAATCTTAACATCTGTATAGGAGGACGTTCTCTTGGTTCTGACACCATCACAGGAAAGACAGCCTTCTCAGTGGCTGGTTCCACCCTTTGGAATTCCTTTCCATGAGAGGCTAGTCAGGCCTCCTTCCTTCTCTCCTTCTTCTGACAGGCAAAGACCTTTTTGCCCACCCACCCCAGGAATAAGATAATGGAAAGTGGGTTCAAATAGGGCCTTTTACTAACTTGACCTATTTATTAATTTTTTAGCAGAACAGCAAACCAGGTGGGGAAATAGCCAAGGACGGGAACAGCTACTGTCTTTGAGACAACCTCCACAGCCTGCCCTAGGGAATAGCACCTGAGCTCCAACAGTAACCCAAAAGCTAGGTTATCTATTGGCCAGCCCACATCAGGAAGTCTAACATGAAAGTCCCTCTCCCAATGCCCAAGAATTAAAGAAAGGGGTTTATCCTCCATGCAGTCCAAACAGGTGTCTCTTTCCCCACCTCCCAACTTCCAAGGGCCAAAGAGGTAGTTCCCTAGACTTCCCTTCCACCCAAACAATGTCCTAGGTGCTCACCAAAATCCATTTTTTTTCAAATGAAGCAAAAAATATGGGGCAAGCATGTGCTTAGCCCTATCTCTCACCAAAGCATCTAAAACATTATTTATGCCCTGTTGTAGGTCCGTTAAGAAAGTAGAATTGCCTAGTTCACCGAACTCCATCCACTTGATAAAGCTAGGGCCTTTGAAATATAATTTGTGGATGTGGTAAAAAATGACCCAACCCACTTTCCAAAGCATGGCAAATCTCAGAATTAGCCCATTATCAGGCTTTATCCAGGCACAAGGGTAGCCCTCGTCCCTCCATACTTGATGTGGTAGCATTGCCGACCATACCAGCTCAACCTGGGGCCACAGCTGTTTGATCGCTCTAAATCTTGCTTTGCTTGCAAGACCAATGCAATCCCTTTTAGCAGACCAAAATCATTACTCCCTAAATGAACAATCACAATTTGGGGAGGAGGCCAATGACACTCCTTAAATAACAACAGCAACAGGCCATGCCAAAGCAGCCCATACTTGCTGAGCCATTCAAATTGAGCAATGTCACTCAATCTAAGATGGGATCTGAAGTGGTTCAACTTGGCTTGGTGAGCTGTCCAATAGATCATGCTGTGGCCACACACAAACACTCAATGTCTCCTCGGCCATGAGCTGTGATCTGAAAAAGAAAAAAACATGTTAACAATGAAAGTTCTTAACATATTTCTGATAATCAGAGGACTTCCATAGACTGATTCACTTGATAGCTTGAGAGTGAAATCCAAGTGTAGCAGCAGTTGAAGCGGCATCTATGTGAAAAGAGTGCGTACCAAACTGTGTGTTTGCAAGACCAAGTGCAGCTAGTGCCCTAGAAGTAATACTCCAGAATTAATATTTAGTTAGTAGTGAAGCATCCTGATGAATAATCAAAGGACCTGCACTATGTCCTTTAAAGCTAAATACCCAACATGGAAGCTTTTGGGACTTAGTAGAATTATCCTGTGTCTTGGCAGAAGAAGCGCTACTAGATTTATGGACCAAATGCCCACTATGTGCACAATCACCTTGCATGGGGATGTGCTGGTGCCATTAGTTGCATCCAGAATTGGGAGTGCAAAAGATCCCAACATAAAGTAGGGTAAATAGCTACATGCATACAGAAGGCCTCATCATATAGTAGCGAAGCAGGTCCAGAGTAGTCAATATAAGCCTGATGTATAATATCCATGTGTTGAACCAAGGCTGCTGTGCACATGGGCTATGCCTTAGCAATAACACCTGCATAAATAAAGAACCCATTCAACCAGTTAGCAAAATTGTGTTCAACATTCCATTATTTTAAAGCTTTCTTATCTTTGAGTTGATACAGATGGCCCAAAAGGGGTGGCACAGAGCCGCCCCTGGGAGTGGTGGATCAGGGCTGTGGCAACCGCATGCTGTGGCCCCAATCCTTTTTGCCACCTCCAAGAGAGCAGCAAAATGCTGCTCCTTTTGGGGGTGGCAAAAGGTTGCCCTTTCAGCTGTGGCAGCAGCTTTTTTGTGCCCTTTTGATGCAGCGTGTACGCACACTGTGCCAAGAGAGCATCCTGAGGCCATGAGCCATGCGAACAGGCCCGCAGCATCAGGACGGAGTTGGGGTGGAGTCAGGGCAGCTGGTGTGCAGCTGCCCTGACCCAACTTCAACCCCAGGCCAGCCCTTTGTGCTGGTCTGCAAAGCCCCTTTATCATCAAGCTCCTCCTTATCGTTCTTTTTCATCTCTCAGTAGAGTAGAGAAAAGACATCTACATATTCACCCCTGAGTATCTTATCTATGGTAGACTGGAGAAGGTAATCCTGTAGAGGAAGGGACAGCTCACCATAGGAAATGGCAGAGTGTGCTACTATGTTGTAGCCTTGCTTGGCTTGGGGCCCATGTTGGGTTAAGTCACAGGCTGGCAGAGGTGGGTAAGGGGTTGTCATGGAATAGCCAGACCGCATTTCCCAATCAGGTGGGGCTAGTGACCACTGTGAGGCTTGTGTTGCTGGTGGTACAACTGTCCCTTCCTTCAGCAACAAATGATTTTATTGCTGTGAATAACCAGGCACCTCCCCATGGCCATGAGTATCCCACAACAGGAGCGCTTCTATAAGGTGTTCAACTCACCTGATGGGGGTGGCACCACAATTGGTAGAAGTGTGATATCTGTGTCTGGTTGTGGCATGGCCTCGGCAACCGAAGATGTGGACAAATGTACAGCAACCTGAGCACATTCCTGTTCCAAAACAGTGATATGAGATTACATCTCATTAAGCAACTGTTTGTATTAGCATGCTTAGAAGCAGCTAGAGGGGGTTGAGCATATTGAGGAATAGCCCTAGCGAGACACCCCGTGTGCTTTCTCCATGACTTGAATCCTAGTGAATATCTCTTCCACTGGCAAATCATCTGAATCATGGCTAGATGAATAAGGCTCAACTAAGGGATGTTTGGGAACCTTTGGGGCTGGACCTTTGCCCTTATTACCATTTTGCTAACCAGCATAGCCAAGCAAAATAAATTGACAGGGTATGCAAAATGTAAGTAAACTGGCTAATTAATAACCACAATAAAACACTAAAGATGGCAATGCTAAGAGTAAAATCACCACAGTTAAGCCAATGAATTACCTTCAAATGTCTATGAAATACTGGGAAAAACCCAGAAAGCATTGTGTGGTAGCAACACCCAACAAAAGTCATAAAGTGACTTAAAAATGAACAGACTAGCACAGATTGTCACTGATACTGTGACAGCTGCCCCCAGGAAGGCAGGTAAAAAGCCAAAAACACTTGTATTTATTGGCAGACTCCAATCCAAAAACTGTCTGGCCTAACCCAGCTTAGCATAGCAATTAGCTCTAAAACTGGTGATGCCAGCTTGCTATTGCAGAGTTAGGGCCCTCTTATGTTGTATAAGACACCATACACACAAGGCCACAGGCCTATTCCTAAACAAGGCTGCAAGTGCAGCAATATAAAATGGCTACTGGGTTATGAGCAAAATGGCTGCAGGTGCAGCAATATAAAATGGCCACCGGGCCTAAAATGGTTGCCAAGCCTATAATCAAAAGGGGCCTAAAATGACTGCTGGGCCTATAATAATCAAAAGGGACCTAAAAGAAGGGAGGGAGAGCCTGGTGAAAAGACGCCAAACAAGGGGGGGGGGGAACCGAGTAAAGGAAAGGCCAATGAGATATAAAGGAAGCTCTGACCACAAACAATGTCTTCCTCACTGATAAACCCTTCCTCACTGATAAACCAGGAAAATATTAGAGATGGCTAAAGAAAAGGGTAAATAAGCCAAAACCCAATTTCCTCCCCCCCCCCCTTAAAGTTGGGAAAGATGAAAAATAGAACACTTAGTCAAGCCTAATAACTGCTGTCCATTCCCTTCAATTGCAAAATTGAAGTGAAGAAGCTGGGGGCAGCAGATCATAAGTTGGCTCTGGCCATGCCCCCAAAATCTCCCAGCATAACTGCCAAAGTATCTTTTAAGTCTTGTCTCCCTGTGACTATGGGCAAACTATTCATCCCCTGTGGAAGTGGGATACAAATTCCAGGCTTTTAATAAGTAATTACTCACAAGAATGTTTCTTATTGGGGTAGGCACTTCATTTTTTAATTTTTGTGTGCCTTTTGAATAATTTTATTCAATTTTAATGTGATGATTGTATTTTTTTAATGGTTCAATTTCAATTGATTTGTGAGCCACATTGAGTCCTATTCCTCGAGACAGGCAGCATATAAAAGAAAGAAAGAAAGAAAGAAAGAAAGAAAGAAAGAAAGAAAGAAGAGGATAATTTTAGCAATTTTCTTTCCACTGCAGGGAAGCCTTCAAAAACCATGCAGTTTTCAAAGTCAATTGCAATTCAAGATTTATTTGAACAGTTTATACATAAAACAGCATTTTCTGCAGAGAAAATAATCAGGGCAGAATATTATTTCCTGTCTAGAAAATGTTGTTTTTCACACAGTAAATGCTGCTTCCTATGCAAATCTATGTGGATTTTGCATATAATAAATCCCCAAGCATTTTCTATACAAGAAATAATATTTCTGCATTTAAGCTATTATTTCATGTGCAGAAAGTGATGTTTTCTGTGCAAAACAACCATATGTGAATTCGGCACAGAATAAATTCCAAACTGTGAAGATTCTTGCCGTTCTAGGATTCTCCTCATCAGAGTTTCTCACCATTTGCAGAGAGAAAAAGAAGCCATCTTCCCTGATATATTATCTTTCAACTATTTTTTTAAAAAAATATTCTAATATTCTTTTTATCACTAGGTGGTTCAGTATTGGAAATTCTGTGCAGGATTAGAGGAACCATTGGACTAATCTACCAAAAACCACTCATACTATATTTGCACTACATGAATACACCTCATAACAAGGGAGACAGACAGACAGGCAGACAGACAGTAGATAGTTGTGGCTGTGGAGCAGCACATGAGATGGAGCTTTTTCTTTGAACTATCCAAAATGATGGACCAACTCACTAAGGGAAGTTCAACATCTCAGATTGCTCCTTTCAAGTTCAGTCTGAAACCTGGGGTAGATTCACTGCCCCACTGACATCATTAATATACCCCACATCCTCCCAGCGCACCTGGATTTTAATGTAACAGTTGTACATTTCATTAATTCCATTTGTTGTAGGTTGCCCTAAGGAATTTTTTATAATTCTGTGTGCTGAGAGGTAAATCATTAATTAATTTAATAGTTACAAACCATTTTCTGACAGGATTGGACCCAGAAGGGAAGTACAAGGGAGTTAGGGGCTATTAATGAACAACCTATTTGACTGATGAAATCCTATTGGTACACTTCTGATTATGAATAGTCAAAAGTGGGGGATTTTTCATTTAACAGTGTTCATTTTCAAAGCAGGAAGTAAATGTCTGTGACAAAAGGGTTAAACTCCATCAAAATAGAGGCAGCTTGTGATATAGTTACACAGGCCCTATAAGGTAAACTACATTCCCTTCTATCTAATTTCTTCTAGACCTGCATTTCACCCTTTTATATCTCCTGAAATTCACCTGTGGGCAAGCTGGATAAGAAGCACTCTGACTGACCCCATTACTGGCAGGGTATTAAATCACACTTTATTAGTGTTATCAGCTTTATAACACAATACAACAGGGCAGGAAGCAAAATATTTTGGATTAGCTACCTGCAACCTCTTCCACTGCACTGTGGAACAGCACTGGAGTTCTTTTTATTCATGAAAGCAGGCAGAAGAATTGAATCATGGTAGTATTCTGGTTGCAGAATATCTTTCTGCCATAGATTTTTAATGTTCCAGGCAATGGGGTAGATATTCTGGTACAAGAAGGGAACATTTCACTCTTTTCTGTGATCAGTCCCATGATGCCCCAGGAGTGGAGAAGAAAATAAGCAGAAATGTCTCAAAATGCTTTCTTGCATCATTTGAAAGAGAAGATGGTGCTCCCTTCCATTTCATGTACTGAAGCTGGACAGACTCGAAATTAAATCTTACTTTAGGACGGGGAATGGACCAGCATCTTCCATTGTGCCTGATGACTATGGGCTAGCTCTGGGAATTTGGCACAGACAGTGTGGCACACAATTTATTTGCCTTCAGTATTTTGCAGATGCTCTCCATCCCAAGCATCTTCTTCTTTAGGGAGCAGCTTCCCTGAGCCTAAAGGTTGAGCTGGCTCTGTGCATGAATATGGGATATGTACATTTATAAAGTTTGCATTTGTGGATTTCCTTCCTTACCCATTCCCAGATCTGTTCTGTGTCCCCTTTCTTTGGGTTGTTCATATATGTGTGTGTGAGACATGAGTCATTCTTTGCTTTGTTTTTGTTTTGTTTTGTTTTCCCCCCCTCAAATGTACATGCATTGTTTGGACCTGCTTTCTCGAATGATAGATACATGTTGAAACAGTGTTTGCATGAATTTGAAATTTGGACTCTTTTCAAATGTGCACATTTTTTCCAGCTACATTCTCATCCATCCATTGCTGTGAGGATTTAGATGCACAAAATATGCCCTATCAACAGATAGACAGGACATACAATCTAAGACAAAACTGTCAAAGCCCATATAGAAAAGGGATTCCTGACACATTTCTAACAAATCATGGATAAGAACCAGGAATATATTCTCACACACACACACACCAGTAACTCAGGACAGATTAAGAGGATCAATGCTGATGTGGGGTTCTCCTGAGTACTACATTAATAATTCATAATACACAAAAGACCTCACTTTGAATATCTCATTGCATTGGACTTGGCAATATAAATGGTACGGGATCTAAGCAACTGTTCAGTTTCAACAGAAGAATTGTGTAGTTATCATCTAATTTGCACTGCATAAATAATGCAGTTTGACATAACTTTCATTGCCATGGTTCAATGCTATGGAATTCTGGGATGTGTAGTTTGGTGGAGAAAAGAAGGCTAAATATCTCCCAAAAGGGGTGTCAGACTCCATTGTTTCTGCAGTGCAGATTAGATGTCTATAATTATGTAATCGAGGCTAATCATACACTTTAAAATTTCTTTTTAAAAAAATGTTTTATTGATTAAAAACATTAAACAATACAAAACAACAATGACAACAATAACCACCATACAAAGTTCACCCTAAATTCATTTAGGGTCAGAAGTATGTAATAATGCTATAGTAAACGATAAACAAACTACTCATGACACTTAAATAAGACTTCCTAGCTTGATATTAACTTGATTATTTAGCCCGATTTGCTTCTACTCCTATTTATATCATATATTTCACTACCCCATGCCATACATTAATATAACTGCTATGAATGATATATTATACTATAAGCCTATACCAAAATCGTGAACAATCCATCTATAGCATGAATATACAGCGTTTGTCTATTTATATACTAAATATATAGAATATTAATCCAAACCTATTGTGCTACCTAGTTCCCCATTTCATTTCCAATAATCGATCAAAATCTTCCAGTCTCTCTTAAAGGTATCAATGCTTTCACTCTAATTAAACCTGTTAACTTGTCCATTTCCATTATATCCAAAAGTTTGAATGTCCAATCCTTGGTTGAAGGTATATCTTTTTGTTTCCATTTTGCAGCATATGTTATTCTGGCAGCTGAAATAAGGTTGAAAATGTTTGCCATGTTTTTTCTCAAGATTCTAATCGTCAACCATGCCTAGCAAGAACAATTTGGGATCATTTTTCAAATTTATTCCTAGTATTTCAGACATGCTAAGTTTTATGTTTCCCCAAAATCCTTTGGCTTTCTTACACTTCCACCATAAGTGATAAAGAGCCTCGGCAGATGACCAATAGGGTCGTCTCCGAGGCAAGGAAGAGGAGGGGCAGCCGCACGAGCGGCACCCCTTCCTCCTCTCGAGGTTGCCCTTGGAGCTGCCAGCCCTCCGCACGGCCAGCGCGCTGAGGGCAACCTCCCGCCGCAGCATCCTCACACGCTGCAGCGGAAAAGCCAGGGAAAGTGCGCCCAATGCGTTTAGGGTGCACTTTCCCTGTCTTCTGAAAGGAGCGCCAATTTGCAAGTGCCAGAGTGCCTTGCTCCAGCGGCGCACCGTCTGCATCCCCCCAAAGTGAGCCTACTTTCTTCTCACATTTCTAACATTTATAGTCATGATTTTTTTTTTTCATTTTGCCCAAATTCACCAGCGTTAAATACCTCCGGTATTATAGTTTGTAAAAATTTTCTTTAATGTTGCAACTTAATGTATATTTTAATCATTTTCCTCCAACATTTTCCCCACTGCTCCAAATTAATGTTATAGCCGAAATCTTGGGCCCATTTTATCATTTGGAGTTTGATTATTTCTTTTTCCATTTCTATGGCTAATACAAGTCTATAAAATTTTGATATTTTATGATTCCTTCTGAAGAAATGATTTCACCGAACTCTTTACTGAGTACCCGAATAGATTTGGTCTTGTAATCTACGCTCCTTTATTTGTCTGTATACAAACCAATTACACGAATAGCCTTCCTGGCTAAGTTCTTCCTGAGTTTTTATCTGTATATTTTGCCCTTTTTGTTTTATCAAATCATTGTAGGTTAACCATCTTTCTTTACCCAATTTATTTTCTTTAGAAATTACTTCTCCTATGGCAATCCAATAAGGAAAGGTTTCTGTCCTACTTTTCTTATTTTTAACCCAAATTCTTAGTAAGGCACATCTAAAATAATGATCATTGAAATGTTTATATTTGATTTTATTGTATAACATATAACCATGCCAACCATACACATTATCGAAACCTTCCAATTTCAAACTTCTTTCATCCTTTAGGGTTATCTAAACTAGTATCTAGAACAATGAACAAGCATAGTAATAAATTTTAAAATTAGGTAGACCAAGACCTCCATGTTCCACCACATCTTGAAGATATTTTAATTTAATTCTTGATTTTTTACCATCCCAGATAAATTTAGATATACCCTTCTCCCAATTAGTGAAGAGAGAGTAGTTTATTATAATTGGAATATTTTGGAAAAGAAATATCATCTTGAGCAATCTTTCCCAACCAGGATAATTTTAATTTTTTCCATCTATTCAAATCCTGTTTAATTTCAGTCCATATTTCCTCATAGGGCCTTTGCAGACTGCCAGAAATAGTGCAAATTGAGTCCACTTTAAGGGTTAGGGTTAGTGCTAGGGAGTCATGGGAATTGTTTTTTTTCCCCTGAGACATTGAGCCTTCTCTGTCAGAGAGCTCTGGTGCCACAATACAATACAGTTCCCATGATTCCCTAACCCTAACCCTTAAAGTGGACTCGATGTGCACTATTTCTGGCAGTCTGCAAAGGTCCATAGTTATTTTTGAAAAGTTCAGAGTTTTTTGTGGTAAAATTAATACCTAGATATTTGATCATTTTTACTTTTTGAAAATTAGTTTTGTCTTTCAAAAACTTTCTTTCCTTTTCTGTTAAATTCATCACCCACGTTGCCATTTTCTCTCTGTTTATTTTTAGTCCCATAGCTTTGCTAAATTTTTCTATTGTGTCTAATAAAAAGTCAATTCCCACACATGGTTCCGCGAGTGAAACCATCAGGTCATCTGCAAAAGCTTTCGCTTTAAATTCTGCTCCTCTAGCCTTAATTCCTTGTATCTTCGCTTCCTTTCAAATCCTAAAAATTAATATTTCAAAACTCATAATGAAAAGTAGAGGGTAAAGTGGGCATCCCTGCCTAACTCCTTTCTCATTTTTAAAAGCCTTCGAAGAATCTCCATTGACCAGGAGTTTTGCTTCCTGGTTTCGGTAAATAACATCAATCCATTTGGGAAAATTTAGGCCCATATCTAATTTATTTATTAGTTGATGCATAAAAGTCCAGTTGAGGTTATCAAACACTTTCTCTATGTCGAAAAACAGTATTGCCGCTTTTTTGGTCTATATTTTTGTTGTGATATTCGATCAAATTTATTAAATGCCTAGTATTATTTTTTATCATTCTTCCAGGAAGAAAACCCACTTGGTCCTCCGAAATCCAAGTAGAAAGCCATTTTTTAAACCTCCTTCTGATAATATTAGTGAAAATTTTATAGTCAATGTTTAGCAGAGAAATTGGTCGGTAATTTTTGGGATCAGTTTTATCTTTGTTTTCTTTGGGAATTAGAGTAATGTTTGCTTGCAGCCAAGTTTGAGGAATATTACCTAACATTATTTCACTCAGGGTTTCTAGTTATGGGCTTGCTAATTGCTCTTTACATTTTTTATAATATTCCGCCACGAACCCATCAGGTCCCGGAGGCTTTCCTGATTTCAGGTCTGATATAGTCTCTAACAACTCCCGTAGTTCAATTTTCCTATTTAATTCCATTTTGTGTTCTTCTGTTACTTTAATTATATCTTGGTATTGTAGATATGAATTAATTATTTCTGTTTTATCCTGTTCTTTATATAATTTAGAAAAGTAGTCCAAAAAATTATTTTAAACTGATCCTGAGAAGTAAAAATATTCTGTCCTTCTTTTAAAGCAGTAATTATTTTTTTCCCTCGTTCTTTTTTAAATTGATAAGCCAATAATTTTCCGGGTTTATTGGAAAGTTCAAAATTTTTCTGATGCATGTATTTCAGTTTCTTTTGAATTCCATCTGCTAGGATTATTGATGTTTGTTTTCCTAGTATCTGTAAATCTATCTTCAATTTTTTAAGTTTAGGATTAAGCTTCAGATGATCTTCCTTGAATTTTATTTTGTTTTCTAAACTTTTTATTTGTGTGATATGTGCTTTGAAATTTCAAAGTGGAAAACAAATAAAAGCATACACTTTAAAATTTCAAAGCACATATCACATTCCAAAATGTGTGCACACCAACCCACAGAAATGTTGAAATGTAGAAAAAGGTGGGAATGAGTATGGGTAGCATAGAATTGTACCTTGTGTATAATTACCCAGCTTTACATGTCTGATCCCATTTTATGGGAGATAATATATTACAAACAAAGAAATAAATATACCCTAATAGGGGAATAAACCAATACCCTTATGCAATGGATTGAGCACTGGACTATGATTCTGGAGACTGGGGTTTGAATCCTGGCTTGGCCATGTAAACCCATTGGGTGACCTTGGACAAGTCACACTGTCTTAGCCTCAGAGAATGGCAATGGCAACTCCCCTCTGAATAAACAAAGGCACAGAACAACTTATTCCACTTTGGTCAGTTACAAGTACAACTTTGGAAATGACAACTGATGTAACAACCATGCCACTCCCATAACAGAAAAACCCAATGAGTCATGAGCTCCTCTAAATATTATTCCATTAAAAATAGAATGTGGTTATTCTCCCTTTAATCTCTAGCAAACATCTATTATATTGTCCTTGTCTCCCCTCCCCTTATAGTCTTCTGTTTCTGGGTCTTTTGTTTGTTTGTACAGTATCTAAGAAAATAAAGAAATAAAAAATTGGAGATATTTGATAAGGAAGGGGAGAATAACTATTTAGCATTATGTATGTCACATATAATGTATAGTGAAGGGTCACATACTTAATTCTCTTTCTATGACTAGAGGCTGTTGCAAACAGACACTATTCAAAAGGAGTATTTTCTGCTCCTTGTTTATGTAAATGGAGGCTGCTGAGTCTATAATTTTTAAATTTCATTTCCTCCCTGTTTATTTTTACAGAACAAAACTCAGGAGAACACTGGATACTTTGATCACACTTCTGACAGGCAGCTTTTGTTTCTGTTTCCCTTGGAGCAAACATACTCTATTGTGATATGTCACTCTGGTTGCGTCAATCATAGGATTTTGCTCTACCATGAGAAGAGAACTGGAAAAAACAAATCCAGTGACAACAACAGCTTAAAAGTTCAGTGTAAAACAATGTGTGTTCTTCTATAGAACAATGACAGGTTATGTTGTGTAATCCAGATGGGCTGATTTGGGGAGGGGGGAAAAAACCATCTCTTGCATATATACTTGTGCTGATTAATTTGAAATGCAAATATGGCCATTCACACCCATTAGCAGTGGCAGATGTCGCAGCTCTAATATTTGCCTTTTTATCTGCCCTTTTCAAAGTGGGTCAAGGTGCTAGAGACATGTTTTACACAGAGCACCTACAGACTAACATTATACCATGGAAACCAGGTTATTCTGTGATCAAATCACTCTAGGGCCATTTGCTCCCCTTTTACTCCCCTTTGTCATTCACACTTGAGAGGGCAGAGAAAGAACAGCTGCCATGGAGGAGGAGGAGGAGGAGGAGGAGGAGGAGGAGGAAGAAAGAAAAGGCAAACTCCTTCTGAACAAACCTTGCCAAGAAAACCCCACAACAGACTTGAAGACACACAACAAAAACAATAGAGAAGAGGTAATGACATGGTAGGAAAGCTTGTATGAGGGAGAGTGTGGGCTAATGGATGACTCCTTCCCTTCTTCTTCTTCTTCCTCCTCCTCCCCCCTCCTCCTCTTCTCCCCTCATGAAGCCCTCGGCAGCTCTCAGAAAGGATGAAGAAGGAGCAGCAGCAGCAGCGATGGCCTCCTCCTCTTCCTCTTCTGGGTCTTGCCCAGGGTTATCTAGTGAGTTTCCATGGCTGAGTTGTGAAAGGCAGAGGAAGGGAGAGAAGGTGAAGCCTCATGTTAGTGAAGCTCCTGGCTTGCCTTAAAGAAAGCCTCTGAACTCCCACCTTGCTGAGGGGAGGAAGGGAGGATGGACTGCCCCACCTGCCAGACTTGGCTGAGCCCAAAATGGCACCAGAGCACTGGGGCTGGCTGAGAGAAGCTGGCAAGAGCCAGCACAGCCCCTGATGAGAATCTGACACATTGTTCCCAGTTGTTGAACATAGTTCAGATTTGGGACTTTTCAAAATAACTTCCCAAAAATATTATTATTTCCAGATTAAAAATTTTCTCTGGCCTCGGATATGTCCACCCCAGTGATCCTTACGTGGCCCCATCTACGGATGGTTAGGATCATGGCCGCTGGGTTTATATATTGGTCTGTGTTGTTTTTACTGTATTGAATTGCTTGTTTTAATCTTTATTGATTTAATACTGTTTTAAGGGGGGAGGGGTTTTTGGGGTTGGCTACTGTATATGTTTTTATGGTTGTAAGCCGCCCATAGGGTTACCATAGGGTGGGATATAAATAAATTTTATTATTATTTATTTCCAAAAACTAATGTCAGGAAAGAGTGGTTCTTTTGCGTTTGCCTCACTTCATTGCAATTTAAACTGAGCACAGTAGGATCGGAACAGGTTTCAAGTGTGAACAACAGTCATATAACCTGATCAGCAATTTGAGTTAAATCCTAGTGGGAACAAGGCCATAGAAACCCTGGAGAGTTGAAGTGAGTGTGGCCAGTCATTAGGGTTGGGTGAGAATTTATTGTTCCTCTTTTGATATGAACTTTCCAAAATGCATTTATTTCTTCATACATTTGACAAAAAAAATTGAAGTGGTTTTTTTTTAAAATGAATGTGATAGGAAATGAAACTGATAGGTTTGTCCATAGCAGAAGGCTTTTAGTTCTTAGCACTTAAAAATGTGAATTAAAATCCCTCTATATTCAACCAAACTTATGATTAATTACAGCGGTCTTTTTTTTTTTTTTCTGGTATGCACTTCATGTTAATCAGATACACAGCAGAAGGGCAAAACATGGTCCTTTCTATACTAGGAACAGTGTACCTATTGAATTGACTAGAGGGAATTAATTTTGTTCAGATTGATAAGGACTTACCCAGATTCACTGTTTTTTAAAATAATTTGGGGATGGGAATGGGAAAGAATGGGAAAGTTTAAAAAATTGTGAGACTAAAAAAATGTGAGAACAAGTGATTGATGGATTCATCCATATTTGATATAAACATCTACTGATTATTCCTGCAATCAGAGTTCTGTATACATACATTTGCCAATGAGGCTTTCATCACAAAATTGGCTTGCCTTATTAATGGAACTTTACAGATATTCAAGATGCCGTCTTATTCCATTTTCAGTTCTACTCTATTTTCTATGTCCCCCATTGAACCCACACACATACACAAAATGATCACATTGGAAAAGTAAGTTTTGACTGGTATCACTAGGAGTTTGCCAGGGATGAACAAGCCTTTATCATTTACAAAGATAATGTCTAAAAAAAGAATTTTATTGAAAGAAACTCAACCATAGTTGAGAATCCCCAACCCTACAAATTTAGTTCATGAGCCACCTCAGTTGTCTTCTGACCCCATGAAGAAGATTTCTATTGAAACCGATTGAAAAATTGCTATGTATTCATAGGTTACTACCACTGAGGATCAACTTGAGGTTCTATCTCTTGTATTAAAATCAATATATTCATATTTATTCACCCTTAATGGTAGCAAACCAGCTGTTTTTGGATTCTTTCTAATTTTAGGCTTTACATGCTTCTACAGTTAAGCATCAATCCTACTCATTCTCCTGGAAGCAAGCTTTGTTGAACCTGGTAAAATGTACTTCTGGGTAAACATACATAGGATTGTGCAATCCTGTCCATACCACTGCATGAATCAACTTCAGGCCTGAAATAAAAAAGAGACATGAATATTCTTTTTTTCTTGTTTCTGAAACCAACAAACTTTGAGAGTGCCCTGAGTAATTAGACCTGCTTTGATTCATTGTAAACCAGGATGAGGTGTCAGTAAACTTTTGAGTTGTCTCTGTGGTGCTTTTTATTGTGTGTGTGTGTGTGTGTGTGAATCGAATGTAGGTAGTAGCAGCAGTACATCACCAGAATTAGTTTCTTGGGATTAGCATAATGTTATTCTATGAATCTTCTTCTCCATTTTACTGTTTCTATGTAGCTGTTTGCTTATAGAAAACCCTATCAATCATCTGGGTTCATTAAAGGACTGCCTAAACAGCAGAATTCTGTATATTTTTTATTATTATTTATTTTAGCATCATTTTTAAAACTGTGTACAGGAAAACCTGATCCAATACATTTTTTAAATTTAGTATAACCCTCTTCTTTGAGAGACAGACTAGATTTACACCGACTGATTAAAACAAATTATGATCCAATGGCCATAAAAATGTGGGGAAATCATCCACAGAATTTTCATTAAAAAGGTTCATTTTGATACAGAAGAGTTGTTTTGGTCAAGGACAGCCATACAATATTTTACCAAAGCTATGCCCATTTAATGACATTCAAGCACCACTTAATCCATTTCAATATGAACTTCTGGGAAGGTAATGTATCAGTGAAGATGGCTTCTTTATATACAATGTTAACAGGCCAACACCTGGATGTTTCAAATAAAGCAGGACTCATAGGCAAAAGCAATCTCTCTATTAAAGTAATTGAATTCATGTTTTCACCTGTTGTGCACTGCCCCCCATTAAATTCTGGCCTTTTACTAAAGTGATTCAGCTATCTCTTTGATTTCTGAATTAGCATGTCTTTGAGGTTGGGTTTCCTTTTCTCTAAGTTTTTGAAAACTACTCAGTGACTTCTTTTAACACTCTGCTGTTAACATTGTTACTGAATTCTTGTGAAGAAATATGTTTGACTCGATTCATTATATTGTTCAAATTTTTACAGTCAACATGCAGGCAACTTCAAGGAGATTCAGCATCCATTATCTATTCTCATGACCCATCCAATTTTTCCTAAAGCAATATTTCAAGGTGAATTTGGAGATTACTGTCTGAATGAAAGATCATAGAAATTGTAAAAGAAGGAAGAAAGAGTTTCCATAACTCTAGTGAAATTTAGGGAGATTCCACACAGCTGGAAACATTTTTTCTCAGTCTATGTAAATAATGTTGTCTTCCCTTATCAGTTTTGGATGTCTTGCTGGTTACTTTGGCCTGGTACAGATATCAAGAATGAAATTGAGAAAGACGTAGGATTAACATTACCGCCAGGTTTCATCTGAAGTCCAGGCATTCCTAAGGCTGAAAAGAGATTGGGTAAAAACAATAAATAGACAGGCAGATGGCAAAGCAGATAGTAAAGCAGGTAAAACAAACAAACAAACAAACAAACATGTCTCTGTTGAGCAGAAGGACACTGCCCAATAAAGGAAGGATGTGTTTTCTAGAGGCAGGAGGGAGGTGAACAGATTCAGGAAACAGCCTTTGGAGTCATTCAGAGTAGAAGGAGATATGGAGTGGGAGAACATTTACAATATCTTGGAAGAAGAGAGTGTGACAGATCTATTGCACCCAAGCTGTCTCCCAGGTCAAATAGCATGGGGGCAGCTCCCCCCCCCCCCCCAGTAAAGATGTGGCTATTGAACACCAAGTCGGTGAATAGGAAAAGAAGTGCCAACTTTGGGTGTGTGTGTGTGTGTGAGAGAGAGAGAGAGAGAGAGAATCTCTCTCTGTTCTGCCAGTCAGGTTTTCTGTGCAGCACCTGGGGTGGGGAGGTGGAGTTACAATAGCCTATCCTTATTCTGTTGCCCAGACCAGGTTCCCCCTCCTACAGTCTGCAGGATTTTATTGTATATATTTAAAGGTGGGTAGCCAGGCTAGAATAGGGATTCTGATAGAATAGGACCACTCTGCTGCACAAGTGTCTCTTCCTGAGCTCGCTGGGGTGGTCTTGGTCTTGGTGTTTTCATGGCTAGTGGTGCTGGAAGAGTTCAATATTTATGCTGACACTGCCCAACTGGGAATGGCTTAGGACATCATGGCCTCACTGACAACTACAGGTCTGTCCCATGTTGTATCTGGCCCTACTCTTTCTTCTGGACACACTCTGGACCTTGTTTTTTTTTTTTTTTGTACTGGATGGAATGATGGTGATCTTGGTATGGAAGGACTTTCTGCAGTTCAATTGCCATGAAGAGATCATTATCTGCGCAGTTGTAGACTCAATGAGACCCAGCACCTCTTCAAAAGGGACTAATTAAGGTGGTCTGCCCCAGGAGACTGATGGATCTGGATAGATTCTTGAATAGGTGTTGGGGAATTTCCTGTCACCACAGCAGGTGATTCTATTGAAGCTCTGACTAACCTCTGGAATGGGGAAATGGGCAGGATAGTGGACATAATCACTCCTAAGTATCCCCTCTTGCAGATTGGAGCCAAATCAGCCACCTGGTTTTCGAGGGAGTTGGTGGCAATTAAGTGAGTGAGATGGAGACTAGAGGGACATATGCAAAAGACTTGGAGCAAATCTGATCAAACACAGGCTAGATTTTATTTGAAGACCTTCTCCATGGCAATGTGGGCAGCAAAGAAAACATATTTTGCTGCTACCACTGCCTCTACAAGGAGCCATCAAACAGAGCTGTTTTGAGTAAACAGAGGTCTAGTACACTGGTTCTCAAGCAGAAAATGCAGACCACTCAACAGCACACTATGAAGAAATTTCTGGCATTTTGCAGATAAAACCACTCAGTTCTGCTCTGATTTGGGAGTTTATTACACCTTCCAAAAAGTGACTTACCCCTGTTAGGATAGAGTCGCTTATGGAATGCAACTGGGAATTATCACATTAAAAATGCCACCAATATTGCCGGGTGAGTATATCCCAGCTGCATCCCACCTCCAAGCCACACTCAGCCAGCAGATTTGCAAACTCAGGAGCTTCCAAAAAATACTGCAAAAAGGCAAACCTTGGTTTCATCCTTTTATATAAAGGACACCATTTTACAACAACATTGTATTTAATGGGACTTGAGCATCCACATATTTTAGTATCCACACAGGGTCCTGGAACCAAATCCCAGTGGATACCAAGGCCCCACTGTATTACTTTGGAAAACACTCCCATAGAAAGCATCAGCCCATCCGGAACCATTGAAACCCAATGTTCCCTACTCCTCGTTGTCACATAAACATTGTATAACTATATGATTTTAATATTTGCATTAAAGTAGTGGCCAATTTTACAACCTATAATATGGCATCTAATCTCTTGTTTTGGTGCAAAAGGGTTTTAAAAATCCATGTGGACATATTGTTAGGATATAAATCCACATTGCTGCTAAATTTACAATATGCTGGACATGAAAACATAAAAACAACAACTAAGAAGCATACTCAATGGCATCCCTGCTTAGGGTGTCACCCAGTTTGTGTGTGTGAGAGGAGCTTCTAGGGGGAGGGTTTCCAGGGGTGGGGACAAAAGGGCACTCCTCCACCTTGCCTTCATGGTGCTTAGAATAGCATCACAGCAGCAAAGTGGGGAACATGCTTGGCCCTCACAGCAGCCCCCTTGCTCTTCTGAATCCCACATAGCCATGCCCACATGGGACCTGGAAGGCAGCCACTCTCCCCAGGCCTTCTGAGTCCTGTGAGGCCATGGGCATGTGGGATCCGTAAGGCAGCTGCCTGCCCCCCTGAGGTGTACTATCCCACCAGGTGACACCCACTTCTGGGGTGTCACTCGGTGTGGTCTGCACCATTGCAGCCCCCCTAATGATGCCACTGAGCATACTGGATCAGGCCTAATATCTATATAGCACACACTGGCCAACAAGTTGCCTAAAGGAAGTTGAAAAGCAGGTCTAGAGTCAAATGGCACCTACACCACTTCCTAGCACTCCCTATCCAGTAACTGATACGTACATTGTCTCTGGTACAGCAAGGAATTCTTGCTTCAGTAACTACACTGTTTTCAATGATGCTTTGTTGTTATGTAAGTTGGATACAGGGATAATGCTATTCCATATCACTGTCACCTGGGCTGATACTGAATGTGTGTGAGTGTGTGTTCATGTTCCACTCCAACATTGGTCCCTTTTGGTTCTTGTTCAAACTATGGGCCTTTGCAGACTGCCAGAAATAGTGCAAATTGAGTCCACTTTAAGGGTTAGGGTTAGGGTTAGGGAATCATGGGAAGTGTATTTTATTGTGGCACCAGAGCTCTCTGGCAGAGAAGGCTCAATGTGTCTCAGAAAAAAATAATTCCCATGATTCCCTAGCACTGAGCCAGGGCACTTAAAGTGAACTAAATTTGCACTATTTCTGGCAGTCTGCAAAGGCCCTAAATAGCTAACGTGCTTCAGCATAAGCTTTGTTGGTCACTTAGGCATGGCCAGAAATGTTTAGTCTAAACTCTCCTGATTGGTGCACTGAACAAAAAGAGTCAGACTGAAATCATTGGGAACAATGATGGGCAGATAAGAATGCAAAGATATATTGAACAGTTGGTCACAAGTGTTACTGTGTTGTGCAGAAAAAGAACCATATTTTGGTGAGCACCCACCTGTTTTCATTCTTTAAACCTGCACCACAGGATTTAGGGGCTTTTGTGTGGGCCAGCATGGACATCATATTTTAAAGCCTTATAGCAGGGGTAGGCAACCTTTCCTCTTTAAGGGCCGAGGGACTTCAACTCCCAGAATCCCAGGAACTATTGGCCAACATGGGACTATTGGCCAACATGGCTGAGGCTTCTGGGAGTTGAAGTCCCTCGGCCCTTAAAGGGGAAAGGTTGCCTACCCCTGCCTTATAGCTTAAGGGACCATGAATTAGGTAGGAAGATGGCTGGCTAGTTAGATATTCATCCAGCAATGGCTTGATGTTTGACACTGTTAAAGAGAGAGAAAGAAGTCTGGGCGTGAGCCTTGTCTGATATTCCATACTAGGTAAGGACCCTCAGTAAGGTGGTCAGATTTACTTATTTAACATATGCATGTAGGTTTGGGCCTTAGTTTATACCTTGACCATGTCCTGTTATTTTGGTCAGGGTTCTCTATGTGCGTCACACTGGCTGGATGAGGTGCTGTGTCCATGAATGGATGCTGAATAGCTGTTGCAAAACAATGGCTGGGAATAAATGTACAGAATCTTTTCAGGAAATATAAAATTCTGTCCCTCATGTGTTTATGGGGGGAAGCAAATGGATAGATTTAGCCACCACTAGCTTTCTGTATAATCAGTTAATCAGTTTTCTTTTAAATCCTTTTGAAAGCATAGATCTGGCTTCTCTGAATGCCTTTTCTTTCCATCAGAGTAATAGTTAAGAATATAAGGGAAACCATGTTGGATCAATCTAGCATATGGGTCACAAAGGCCAGCATAATGATTATGGGGAACCCACCAGTATGACTGGTATGCAGAAATATATTGTTTCTCTTTGCGGAGCTTATAGACAACATATTGAGTAGCCATTGGTAGCCTTATCCTACATGAATTTCTCTATCTCCTTTTAAAGCCATCCACACTGGCTGCCATCATAAGATTGTGGTAGTTGTTTCCACTTTTTAAGTATGCACTTATGAAATATTTTCTTTTATTTGTCCTAAACCTCTAGCTATGTAGCTTCAGTAGATAACCCTGGAGTGACCCTCTAGAGGGAAAAAAAGTTCTCCCTAATTGTCTTATCTACACAAGTAACAGAATTTGGGCAATATTGAAGCTGCCATGCTTTAAAATATGCTAGAGTCCATCTTGTCTCCCATGGTCAGTATTTCTGACTTGGACCACTTAATTGAACAGCCAGATATTTTCCCAAAATTGTTAATCAACTACATCAAAACAAGGATCAACTACTGGGGATTTGAAATGAACAACATAAGATAATCTATGTAAAGAGCATTTTTGAATTTTCAACCAATATGTTCAAATTCATTAACCCTGGATTTTTGTCTGAAAGTGCATATAAAAGGTTCCAGGTAAAAGTGGCATCTGTTAATTTGACTTCATACTTGAAGTTGGCTCTAAGGCAACACTGAACAAATTTAATAGTTGGGTAGGTTGCATTAACCCCTGAAACCACTGGGGCACATTTCCTGCTGTCACTGAAATTCAGTAGAAGATAATTTCTCTATAAATACGAGGTGCATGAATTTCTTGTTTTCAGACTGATTACCTCAAAACTCTCTTTTCTCAACAGCTTTTCTCCCTATCTAATGCCATACCACAAAAACTTGGCAAAGTAGCCAAACTAGCTCAAACTCAAGTACTTCCCTTTAAAATAAAGTATGCAGGGAACATGCACCTTGTTTTAAAAATGGTTGTCACTTCTGGAAAGAGTCTCAGGTGTGCTAATCGGCTTGAACACCAGACAGTCACTTGTTATAAAGCTTGCTTTTTACAGAGGGGAAATGCATTCTCTGCCCCTCTTATTCTATAGGTGGTAGTAATGATGGTGGCGGACACCAGGACCACCAATAATGGAATGAAGACTGCAAACCAAATGTTGCCTATTCTTATTCTAGGGCTGAAGGAACCCTTTGAAAAACTTTCATATTGAGATATGCCATTTCTGATATCTGCCTCCTCACATCTTGGCAAGAAAAAAAAATCCCTTACAGATAATGAATAGCCTATAACCTCATTGGTGACAGCTATAACCTCTACCAGGAAAAAGCTGCTTCTGATCAAGCTTGCTAAACTAGCACTTTGAACAGTCATCTCTGCTCTTGCCCCACATTCCTTGCCATGTTCCACGGATGCTCAGAATAGCTAATCCTATTATTTCCTCAAAGTTGCCTTGAATGAATTTGCAAATTCATACAAAGTTTACTACAGAATTCAAGAAATCAGAAGATAAATTCATGAGGGCTCTTGCCTTGTATCTGCTTACAAGATCTTAGATCAGGCTAACCACTGAAGGAAACAACAATAAGCAACATATATATTGTTTAGATGCATTTCATGCATTCTTAGTTGTACTCTCAGGGATCATCTTTTTAAAACGAAATAAAATAAAATAAAATAAAATAAAATAAAAGACATAAACTGGGGAGGGGACTAACAGCACTTTTTAGTTTACATCTAGATCAATGGATTATGTTTCATCATCAGCAGACTAAAGTGGAGTGATTTTCTATCCCTCACAATACCTATGTTTCCTCAAAACCTGTTCTAGAGAACTCAGAAACCTCATTTGAGATGGTTTCCACATGGCCCAAGGGTTACAAAATGGAAGGGATGAAAGTCGCTGGTGTGACATTGGATTTAGGTCTTGGAGTAGACTCATTTAATCAATGTTTGTCATGTTAGTAATTACTTAAACCCCATTAAATATATTAAGCCTTACTGACATATCACCAAGACAGAATCCAACTGAATGGCTTTTAGGGCTGACCCTACGCTAGCAAGATTATTGGTCTTTTTTCCACCCTGCTTGGTTCCATTCCCCCACCCTTTATATGCTTTTGCTGAAGCATTTCCCCCTTCTTTCTGGTTTCTGCTTCTTTCATCTTCTGAATCAGTCTTAAGCTACTTCCAGCATATCACAGCTCAAGTAGTAAATGAGGAGATATCCCTGAATTGTAGCCAATCTGATTTGATTAAAAATACCAGTTGGGGAAAAGGAGGCCAATTCAGAATGAAAATAAAGAAATGCAATAAAAAAAATTCAAAAAAATATTTTGCTATCATTGCTGAACAATTGTCAATGGGGCACTTTTTAACACTGCCCAACTTATTCTTTAAAAAGGAATAGTTTTGACTCAACTATAAATTCTTCCCATATTCAAACAAAAGCATTACTTTCTTATGTGATAGATAACATTTTATTACAATGTTGTGTTTGCTTTCATTTTTTGAAACAAAATAATACATATACTGCTCCCAAATGCTCTATAGAGATACTATCTCATGAGTATCTATGACAGATTTTATGTCATAGTAAAACATTAGAGTTGAAAACACCTCCAAACAACACCCTCTCCTGTCTTATATATTTTGCCACCTTTTCTCTCTGCCCTCTGCCCTCTCTGACACCCCATGGTATTTTAAATTATGTTTGCATTGTTAGTTATTAGGATCATCATTATTCCATTGTGTTCGATATTTGGAATCCGGTGATTTCTTTTAATTTTTGTTCCTCTTCTTTAAATACATTCATCGTTAATATTAAGGTTTTGTCTTGCAACTATCTTGGTTAGGCAAAATTTCGGTAATCAAGATGAAAGTTTTGCCGAAATTTATGTTCCTTTTTCAGAATATCCCCATCATAACTAACTTTAAACCATTTAAATTATGGCACATGGAACTTTCCAAATTTATCTGGGGTGGAAAGAAGCCTAGAGTTAGGTTTAAATTAATGCAAATTCTAACTTCTAGAGGAGGTTTAGCTTTGCCAAATTTGCAGATATATTATGCAGCTTGCTGTTTAGAGTGGGCTTCGGAGTGGTGTTTACTTAATGATAAAAAATTGTTAGCATTAGAGGGAGTTGGGTTAAGGTTTGGATTGCACAGGTATTTGCTGTACGATAAATGTAAAGTACATAAAGATTTTAAGAATCATTTTGTTAGAAAAGCATTAATTAATGTATGGCAAAAATATAAAGCAAGAATATGTCCGAACCTCCCACTCTGGACTTCAATCCATGAAGCTTTTCATCAAAGAGAAGTGATTATTAAGGAGAAATGGGTAACATATGAGGACTTAACTGAAAAGAATACAACGCGACAAGATCTAGACTTTAAGAAACACGAACAACTGTCTGAGGAAGGATATACCTGTGGTTGGCTACTAGATAGACAACTTAGAGAGAGATTTTCCAGTGATAAGAAAATATATGGAATTAGAATGACTAATAACAATTTTGATAAGAATTTATTGTCCGATAACCATCACAAAATAGCACTATATTATAAATACTTGCTAGACATGGAGATGGAAGAAGAATTGATAACAGAATCAATGGTTAAATGGGCGCAAGATTTAAAACAGACTATTAGTTTAAATCAGTGGGGGGGAAAATTGGAATGCTAGAATGAAATATACAGCCTGTTGTGATTTAAGAGACAATCTCTTTAAAATGCAATTTAGATGGCATTTAACACTTGTTAAAATTGCAAAAATATACAAGGGACACTCAGATAAGTGTTGGAAATGTGGAAAAGAGACTGGAACTTACATTCACATGTGGTGGACTTGTAAGAAAGTTAAAAAATATTGGAAGAGGATACAGAACATAATGGAAAATATTCTGCAATCCCAAATAGTGATGGATCCTAAACTATATCTGTTAAGTATGTGTGATAATGAGGACTTGGATCGAAAATATGGTAAATTTTTATTTTATATGACAACTAGTGCGAGACTGATATTACCTAAAAGTTGGAAGTCAAGACAGATTCCTTCTACAGAAGAGTGGATGTGCAAATTGATAGACTTAATACAGTTAGATAATCTAACCAGTTTGGTTAGAGGTCAAGATTAGGAAATAAACAAAGAGATATGGAAACCTTTTTATGATTATTTAGAAAGAGAGAAGATAGAGGTGAGAATTTAACAAAGGATGAAGTAAATAAGAGCAGCTATAATAACAAATACAGGAGATTGATAGATATAATGGATATATTTTTTAGAATTACTATGGATATTTAAATTAAGGCTATATTTAATTATCATGTTTGAGCTTTATTTTTAGATGGAATGCTCCTCAGTTGACTATTTTGTTGTTAAAAAAAATATAGTCTGTTAAAATAAAAGATAGGAGAGCAAATTATAGGAAAGTGAAAGAACTTTGCCCAAATTCAGGAAGTCATTTTTGTATGGAACAGGTGGTTGGTTTGGGTGTTAGGTGTATGTTATGTTTAGATGTTTAGAAGTTTATATGTAATATATAGTTGTATTGGATATGTGTATTGTGTGGTATATGTGTATATATGTTTGATTGTATTTGTTTGTGTTGTTTTTAGCATTTAATAAAATTATTTAAAAAATTATTCCATTGTGTTCCTGCCACACTACCATGTCCCTCAGCTTTTCTTATGTCTTATTCTATTTCAAAGGAATGCTTTAATGGAGGGGGAGTGCAGTACTAAACAAGAAATTACAGATAATTTTCTATTCAGTAACTCCTAGCTCTAAAGTTGTGCCTGCTGCCTGTATGATCTTATCCATAGGCCAAAGTTCTTCTCAGTGACTTTGGAACACCTCAGCAATTATCTTTACCAAGCACTTATTTTTAAATATAATAAATATGTGACTTATGGCTCGGGCATGCCAAATGAAGACATTTTTCAATGAGAGCTATTAGATAAGGACCATCTTACACAATGTGCTCAATATTGCTAATCATTGTGCTGGTGTGTCTCTGTGTTTTAGTGATATATGTTTAACCTGTTTTTATTTATTTGTTTTGATTGTTTCACTGTGTTTTAACTTTTAGATATTGTAGATATTTATTTATTCATTTATTTTATTGTTGCAAGCCACTTTGAATCCCAATCTGGGGGGGGGGGGATGGGATAAAATATAATAAAATAAATAAATGAACAAACTAACTGATATTGGAAACTTTTCTTCATCCAAAGAGTCCAGTAAACATTATTTGCAAAGTCACAACCAGACTTGTAAGCAGGAGAAGAGTAAAAGAATCACACCATAAAAGAATATGATACATGGCTACATCTAAAAAAGTGTGTTGATGTCAACATTATGAAGTACATAATAGTATATTATAAAGAACATCCTTAACTGTGTGCAAGGGCCAATGGTGGTAAAGATGCAAAATTGCCCACTGAAAAAGAAACAAGTTCCCAGTGTAGGATAAATGCCAGTACCAATTATGATGCTCTCTTTCAAATTTTGTAGCTTTCTCTCTTAAAACACTTTATGGTGTTTGAAGCTGATTGAACAGCATATATGTTGCTGAGGGTGGTTATGCTTGAAAAAAAAAAGAGAGGAAAATGAATAAAATAAGAAGCAAAACAAAATTGTCTAGGTAGGTGGATACCACTGCATTGGGATAGTCTCTCCCACTCTGACACTTTATAAATGTGTTGAAATACATATCCCTTAGCAATTGAACTTGTGGGATTTGTACAAATCTTGAGAGTGTCAGGTTGGGAAAGGTAACTTACATTTTCAAATGTTATGTTTTGCTATCTTTTCTGTCAGTCCTATTATTTATTAGCTTAATATTAACAATTACCACAGTGGCACCTTAATAGGTTAAAGTCCCATCAAATGGCAATGTAAATGCATTAGATTTCAGTCTCAGTGGAGCCACTGAAGCCCTATACAGACAATTGTCCATTTGTTGGACTAAACTTGAAGTAGAGATATGAGACAGCATATAAACCCCACCCATGAATGTTACCACGTGCCTGGCAGCATCTCAGGGTGTTGAGTGTTTGGGAGCCCTTGCAGGGATGTGTTCCTTATAAGAGTTGTGTAACTACATTCAACTGAACATGGTCACTGAACCCTATACAGATCTTCATGTTCAAAGTCTGGGAAGCTGATGGGATATTCAGGAAAATGACTGATATTTGTGCCCAACAGTGTTTGATGTTTAGTTGAAGACATAACCTGCAAAGAGTTAACAGTAAACAAAACATGTTAACCTTTTCTACAAATATATCAATCTCTGTTAAGGACATCCCTAAATGAGGGACTTACTGGCATTGTTTGCTTTGTGTGTGTTTCTCATTTGATCAGCCTGTGGTTTTATGCATTTTCCATTTACCAAGGGGATGTTAAAAATGATATTTGGGAAGGATTTTCCCTGGATGTGGTAATCCATAATGAACCCTACTTTTTTTGTATTAAAGATTTGTAACACAACATAGACAGATATAAAAAGAAGTAAACTATTACACCAGAAAATTGGACTGAACCTAACTTTTCAAAGAAAGCATAACTTGTTCTAAAGTAACCATTTCATGAACTTCTAGATGAGTGAAAATGTCATTTGCACCACTGACATGTTTTTGTGCACCAATGTTGTAAAAGTTACAATGAACTGGTTAAAAATTAGGTAAAAGATAAATAAACCCAGGATTATTGACATATGGATAGTAAAGAGATGAAAAAACTAGAAAGAGAACTAAGACCTTGTAACTGTTTTAGAATGGAGTATGAGTTTGGTGTGGAGACTTTAATAGTATCACATTGTTAACTGTAGAAATTCAGATTTTGTTAAGTAGGTATGATATTGTCTTTCTACTGTTAGCTAGATAGATGGTAATTATTGATATTATTCATGTGTTAGATCAGGGGTAGGCAACCTTTCCCCTTTAAGGGCCGAGGGACTTCAGCTCCCAGAAGCCTCAGCCATGTTGGCCAATAGTCCCATGTTGGCCAATAGCTCCTGGGATTCTGGGAGCTGAAGTCCCTCGACCCTTAAAGGGGAAAGGTTGCCTACCCCTGTGTTAGATTTTAAGATATATTTCCTGTGTAGGTAAATAACATTTTGGACATACATGATGAAAGGCTTTGAAGGTGAATATAACTCTTTAGTACCTCCCCTCCAACTCTTTGAGATTCTCCAAATGGCCTCATTCTCTTTCATATGATACAATTGGTAAAATGGGTCCTTGGTCTACCCTGAGGTTTGGTTCCAGGACACCCTGAGAATACCAAAATCCATGAATATTCCCATTAAGCACAATGTATATTAAAATGGTGTCCATAGAATCATAAAATCATAGAATTGGAAGAGATCTCAAGGACCATCACATCCAACCTGTACCATGCAGGAATACACAATCAAAGCACCCCCACAGATGACCATCCAGCCTCTCTTTAAAAACCTCCAAAGAAGATGCCACCACCTTCTAAGGGAGCGTGTTCCACTGTTGATCAGCTTTTACTTTCAGGAAGTTCTTCCAAATGTTGAAGTAGAATCTCCTTTTCTGTAGTCTGCATCCATTGCTCTGGGTACCAGTCTCTGGAGCATCTAGCTCAGGGGTAGGCAACCTTTCCCCTTTAAGGGCCGAGGGACTTCAGCTCCCAGAAGCCTCAGCCATGTTGGCCAATAGTCCCATGTTGGCCAATAGCTCCTGGGATTCTGGGAGCTGAAGTCCCTCAGCCCTTAAAGGGGAAAGGTTGCCTACCCCTGATCTAGCTACATCCTCAGTATAACATCCCTTCAAAAGTTTTAACAGGGCTATCATATCCACAAAAAAGGAGATACAAAGGTGCAACAACTATAGGACCATAGCACCAATCTCCCATGCAAGCAAAATTATGCTCAAAATTCTGAAATATACACTCCAATGATACATTGTTAGCATATGTGATTTTTCATAAAATTTTGGACACATGTGGAGTTCCCTCTATGACTCAGAACTGACCTCTGAGGGATGTCAGCCATAATCCCCTAGATGGCAGGTCATGTAGGAACTGAGAGATCTGCCCAGAACAGATGGAAAATTCCCTACCAGACAGGTTTAGGAGTTGCCAAAAGGGAAAAACCATTATACTGGAAAAGACACATAATAGTGCCTCTTTGTTTTGAGTCTCACACTTGATGGGGCAGTGATCAGATTTTGACCGCACCCTTTTTTCTAGCCTCCCTTCTTTGAGAGTCTCAAAACCATTGTTTAGACTGCTCTCACACCTAGGTTTAACAAAGCTAAGACTATCAACGCCTTTGTCTCTGCTTCAGCCAAGCTGTTTATTCAATAGCCAGAAGGCAGAAATTTCCTATAAGAACTTTTGGATTTCTAGGTTCCATGTGCTATCTTGAGAGTGCATGCAGACTCCACGTCGGTCTGTACTCTGATCATAGCTCCCTCGGCCATCCTTCCCTTTATTCCATCCCCATTACCACCTCCTCTCTCTTTTAGTTTCTTCATTTCTTTCATCATGGTTGGGAGAAGGCAGAGATGGCTGGTCACCCTCTTCCTTCCTCCACTCACCTGTCTGGTCCTCCAGTGGCACTCTGTTCTCTGGCCTGGCTGGGGGCGGATAATGGGTTGAGTTGATTCTTTTCCCCTCTCTTCCCTGACTGTCTGATGGTCCTCTTTGTCCTTCTGCTCAGCTTGGGGGCTGGGCTAGATTCAAGCCTTCTTCCCACATCTCTGTTACTCCTTCAGGAATGGGGTGTGTGTGGGATAATTCAATCCTTCTTCCCCACTTCTCTGTTGTTTCCAAGTGCTCCTTCAAGAATGGGGACTGGGATGGATTCAGGCCTTCTTCCCACCTCTCTGCAAAGGTGTACATACAATCTATTCCTCCTCCTTTCTTTTTTGACCTATTTCTCTTTAAAAGGTTATACCCCTCTATTACTACAGTCCAATCCTGAGACTCATCCCACCAGGTTTCAGTGATGCCTATCATATAGTTTTAGTTTTGTTGTGCTATGAGTTCAAGTTCATCTTGTTTATTGCCTAGGCTCTGTGCATTAGTATAGAGACATCTAAAATCATGGGACACCCTCCATGTGCCTATGTAAAGTTTTTCCCCCCTCCTTGCACTTTTTGCCTTGTTCTCTCTATTACTCTGGCTATTATCTCCAGCCCTTGATGAACTCCTGCTCTCCAGAATACTGTCTCTCTCCCCCCCCCTCACCATAACTCAGTTCAAAGCCCTCCTGATCAAATTTTTGGGACTGTTATCAAAAACTTTTCTGCCTACTGGTGTGATGTGCAACTGGTGTGGGATTCCACAAGTCCCCCCCACCCACCTGAAACTGCAAGCCATGTTCCAAAAATCCAAATCATTCTTGATGGCACCATCTGTGGAGACAATTGTTCACCTTGGCTATTTTCCTCTCTCTTCTTGGACCATACCCTTCAACTAGGAGAAGAGCTGAGATAACATGTGCATGCAGCTCTTTCAGCTTCCCACCCAAAGATGCATAATCTCTTCTGATATTCTGAAGGCTGAGTCTTGCAGTATGATTGGTTTCTACATGGACCAAAAGGAAGGGGTAACGGTCATTAAGCTTGACAAGTCTTGTTAGCCTTACTGTTACATCAATGAATTTTTGCTCCAGGGAGACAACATACTTCACAAGACATCTTGTTGTGCCTGAAAACCACTGTTTCTGTACCCAAGCAGCAAGGAGTCCACCACCAGCACTATGTGTCTTTTCTGAGGCTTTCAGCGGCAATTCCCTATGCTGATTCTCACAAGGTCTCCTGCATGTTCCCTGAAGACAGGCCCTGCTATTCTCCCTCATCATCCCTGATAAGCGAGAGAACTCCAAATTAGCTCTGCAGATGCAAGCTCACAGAATGACCCCTGGTTTTCCTACTTCTGTGTGTCATGTTTCACCTATCTACCTTCTGTATATGGATACTGACCTCTGTTCCAGCAACTTTCTCTCTGTGCTCTCCATCAAGGACAATCCATTTTACTCTGTCCAGGAAAACCTATTTCTTTCTAATATGTTAATGTATACATACCTGGGCCTCCAGCTCCTGGACCTTTTCTTCCAAAGGGATACCAAATTGCACTTGGAGCAGGTGAAATTACCCACTTCCTTTGGCAATGACACAAACATTCCACAGCTTATATAAAATAATAAAATCAAGATTTATATTTTTGGAATATATATATTCAAATCATGGGTGCTTGAATGCATGGATAATAAATCTGTGGAGAAGGAGGACCAACTGTGGGCCTTTGCAGATTGCTAGAAATAGTGCAAATTGAGTCCACTTTAAGGGTTAGGGTTAAGGAATCATGGGAACTGTAGTTTATTGTGGCACCAGAGCTCTCTGACAGAGAAGGCTCAATGTCTCAGGAAAAAAAATATTCCCATGATTCCCTAGCACTAACCCTAACCCTTAAAGTGGACTCAATATGCACTATTTCTGGCAGTCTGCAAAGGCCCTGTATATGGTTTCCCAGTATTTCTATAGTACTTTCATTTTAAAATATGGAAATCTCTCTCAAAAGGATAGTGTCTTTAGTCTCTTTCTCTCTCTCTCTCTCTCTCCTTTTTTTTTTTTTCCATTTGTACCCAGTTACCATTGAAATGAGACCTCTAAGAACTTCTCTGAAGTGGAATTCATCCTTTAGGCTGAAAGAGGTTTCACTTCCTTGAAGTAAAGTGTTTTGGATTTGAGGAGATTATCGGGGGGGGGGGGAGCTAGGTGTAAAAGGCATACTCCCAGCATAATCATGCAATATTGCTGAAGATTTTCAGATGATGTCACACTCAACCAGGACTTATCCTGTGATAAGATAAGATGGGGAAGTCCTGGGAATGGTTTGCTGCTGGAGCATTCCTGGATCTTTGTGGATGAGTGTGATGTGCCTGAAAATCTTCAGTGTGATTGTGTGATTATGCCAGGAGTATGCCTTTTACTCCTGGCTCCCCCTCCCCCATCTGATAATCTCCTAAGGCTGCCTGGCTGTTTCTAGGCACAAGAAAAATGTTTCATAGCTGTCTTTGGAAAAGCATGCCTTTGTTGGGTAAGATGTCTAGCTTTTGAGAATACTACTGTGATGTCATCAACTATCTTCCTATATTTAATTTACATGCAGAAATAATCCTGAGTACCAATTGACAAAAGTGAGATTAATAGTAAGAGTTGCTGGTATTACAAGGGCACTGTATTTCTGCTAAATCACATTGACATTGGATGAGCTGCAGTTGTACAAGACTGAAAGGAGCAGATATAAGAGACAGTAGCCTGATTCAGATGAATGGAGAACAGCAGAGCCAAAGGGAAGAATTTTGAGCTGAAAGTGATTCATTTACAATGAATGGTTCAACATCTGTCAGTAGTATGGGTAGGAGCAAAGGGCCTAAATATGCTAAAGGGCCCAGGTCCTGTCTGATTTTGGAAACAAAGCATGGTCCGCTCTGGTAAGTACTTGCATGGCAGACCAAAAGTGAATTCTCAGGTGCTGTAGGCTCTATTTCCAAGGAAGGAACTGGCAAAATCACATCTGAGTATTCCTTGTCCAAGAAATTCACATAGGTCAACACACACACAGGCAAGAATAAAGAATGCTAATTCAGTAAAGACTTTCCTGATCACACACTGACAGAGTGGGGAACCTGTGTCCTTCTGAAATGCATTTGGCCTTCAGCTGCCATCAGCCTGCATGGAGAACAGTGAAGAATGATGAAATCCAGCCCTATCTGGAGATTCAGAGTTTCTCTGCTCCTGTATTAATGGTTTCCATTCCTCATTCTTGTACCTTAAGAAAGTGGTTTAGTTTCATTCTTTCCAGAGTCTGCCACTCTTAGATCAACCTATTAACAGATTGTCAGAGTAATGATGGCCCATAATGATGAATCACTCCAGTGTCATTTCCACTGTCACACAGGTGGCTTCTCTGATTAATTTCATCAAAGTAATGGCTCAAGGTGCTAATGCATTACTCCAAGGAAGGTGATTATTTTTAAAGAGAAGAATGAGCATCAGTCAAGATTTATAATCATATGTTTAATTGGATATTCTGCAGTTTCACATAAGAATATAGTGGGAGGGATAAAGCATTGTCAAATGAAAGTGAAGATCCATGTGTAAATAACATGCATACTTCTTAAACTGTGGGATTATATGTCATGAGCAATACTTTGATATTTATCTTGGTACATGGTGTGTGCTACTGATGGAAGAATTGACTGAGTTACCTGTAAAGGAGCATTATATGGGTTGCTTTTTGAGCACGTTCAGTTTTTCATGTTCATATTGTGCCTTCAGTGGTATTGTATGGCTTACAGATCAGGCATCCTATTTGAAGACTTATTATTTCTCCACAAGTGCTATTGGGGACTTTTCTTCACCCAAAGAGGCCAATGAACATTGTTTACTCAGCAACAAGTAATCTAATAAGCTGGATAATAGCCAAAATGATTCACACTAATCTAAACCCTCAGTCTATCTGAATAAGGACTGAACACCTATCATTTTCTCAGATGCTTTCAACGGTAACAAAATAATTACTTCTACATTGTTTCTATGTTCTCCTCCCCCTTGTAGGAATTAATGTCTGTCCTAGATTGTAGAATTAAATAAGGAATATTTTTGCAACATTGCAAGAAACTACAATGAGCTAATAGTCAGACTTTGGCTGAAAGCAGTCAGGGTAGGCTTCTAATCTTGAGGAAATTGCTGGGGAATTGATTTCACTGTCAACTTGCCAAGAATGACAGCATTTTGGCTCTAAATACCTTGTGAAGTTGTGGTCACCATGACAGCATGTTATGAGGAGTCAGGTGGGTGAGTGTCCTGTGGAAGCCTTTAGGTGCAAAATTAAACAAACTTGCTCTTAATTCTTTCCCTCCTTGAGGAAATATCCACCATGGATATATCCACCATGTATGCATATAAAGGCAATGGCAAGTGGCAGAATCTTTCTTCATCAAGTGCAGGCACCTCTTGCAGGACTCCTCCATTGGGACCATTCTTGGGGATTTCAAAATTCCCACTTAGCTGCAGATGTGAGAACTGGAAATTCTGTGCTGTCTCTTAGAAGTGGGAATACAGCTTGAAGATGCTGTATTTGCACTGGATAGGATCTTGGCTACAACCCACAACAGTCCCTGAAACTCATTGGAGGCCCTCATGGGCTGTTGTTCTTTATGGGAAGTAGTCTCAGCCTTTCTCTCTTTCCCTAAGGGGAAAGGGAGGGCAATCTTGTTTCTCAACTAAATGACAGGAGCAGCATTAAGTGATTTTGGCATTTCTTTCAAAACTACCGTATTTTTCGCCCTATAGGGCGCTCCGGCATATTGGGCGCACCCAATTTTTAAGGGGGAAAATCCAAGAAAAAAGGATTCCTCCCTTTAGCCGGAGTTGTTCAATGGGCTGGTGCTGGGATTGGAGACCGATCCCAGCACCAGCCCATTGAACTGAGGTCGCGGGGGGGGGGGGAAGGAGGGCTTCTTCCCCCCCCCCGCGACCTCAGTCTTTGAATGGGCTGGGGCCGGGATCGAAGCGATCCCGGCCCCAGCCGATTGAAGACCCGCCGGCGAGGGAAGGAGCCTTCCTTCCCCCCCCCCCCCCCGCCTCGGTCTTGGAATGGGCTGGTGCCGGGATCGTTTCGATCCCGGCACCAGCCCATTCCAAGACTGAGGCCGGGGGGAGAAGGAGGGCTCCTTCTCCCCCCCCCCGGCCTCAGTCTTTCAATGGGCTTGTGCCGGGATCGAAACGATCCCGGCACAAGCCCATTCCAAGACTGAGGCCGGGGTGGAAGGAGGGCTCCTTCTCCCTCCCGGCCTCAGTCTTTCAATGGGCTTGTGCCGGGATCGAAACGATCCCGGCACAAGCCCATTCCAAGACTGAGGCCGGGGTGGAAGGAGGGCTCCTTCTCCCCCCCGGCCTCAGTCTTTCCATGGGCTTGTGCCGGGATCGAAACGATCCCGGCACAAGCCCATGGAAAGACTGAGGCCGGGGTGGAAGGAGGGCTCCTTCTCCCCCCCGGCCTCAGTCTTTCAATGGGCTTGTGCCGGGATCGAAACGATCCCGGCACAAGCCCATGGAAAGACTGAGGCCGGGGTGGAAGGAGGGCTCCTTCTCCCCCCCGGCCTCAGTCTTTCCATGGGCTTGTGCCGGGATCGAAACGATCCCGGCACAAGCCCATTCCAAGACTGAGGCCGGGGTGGAAGGAGGGCTCCTTCTCCCCCCCGGCCTCAGTCTTTCCATGGGCTTGTGCCGGGATCGAAACGATCCCGGCACAAGCCCATTCCAAGACTGAGGCCGGGGTGGAAGGAGGGCTCCTTCTCCCCCCCCGGCCTCAGTCTTTCCATGGGCTTGTGCCGGGATCGAAACGATCCCGGCACAAGCCCATTCCAAGACTGAGGCCGGGGTGGAAGGAGGGCTCCTTCTCCCCCCCGGCCTCAGTCTTTCAATGGGCTTGTGCCGGGATCGAAACGATCCCGGCACAAGCCCATTCCAAGACTGAGGCCGGGGTGGAAGGAGGGCTCCTTCTCCCCCCCGGCCTCAGTCTTTCAATGGGCTTGTGCCGGGATCGAAACGATCCCGGCACAAGCCCATTCCAAGACTGAGGCCGGGGTGGAAGGAGGGCTCCTTCTCCCCCCCGGCCTCAGTCTTTCCATGGGCTTGTGCCGGGATCGAAACGATCCCGGCACAAGCCCATTCCAAGACTGAGGCCGGGGTGGAAGGAGGGCTCCTTCTCCCCCCCCGGCCTCAGTCTTTCCATGGGCTTGTGCCGGGATCGAAACGATCCCGGCACAAGCCCATTCCAAGACTGAGGCCGGGGTGGAAGGAGGGCTCCTTCTCACCCCCCGGCCTCAGTCTTTCAATGGGCTTGTGCCGGGATCGAAACGATCCCGGCACAAGCCCATTCCAAGACTGAGGCCGGGGTGGAAGGAGGGCTCCTTCTCCCCCCCGGCCTCAGTCTTTCAATGGGCTTGTGCCGGGATCGAAACGATCCCGGCACAAGCCCATTCCAAGACTGAGGCCGGGGTGGAAGGAGGGCTCCTTCTCCCCCCCGGCCTCAGTCTTTCAATGGGCTTGTGCCGGGATCGAAACGATCCCGGCACAAGCCCATTCCAAGACTGAGGCCGGGGTGGAAGGAGGGCTCCTTCTCCCCCCCGGCCTCAGTCTTTCAATGGGCTTGTGCCGGGATCGAAACGATCCCGGCACAAGCCCATTCCAAGACTGAGGCCGGGGTGGAAGGAGGGCTCCTTCTCCCCCCCCGGCCTCAGTCTTTCCATGGGCTTGTGCCGGGATCGAAACGATCCCGGCACAAGCCCATTCCAAGACTGAGGCCGGGGTGGAAGGAGGGCTCCTTCTCCCCCCCCGGCCTCAGTCTTTCCATGGGCTTGTGCCGGGATCGAAACGATCCCGGCACAAGCCCATTCCAAGACTGAGGCCGGGGTGGAAGGAGGGCTCCTTCTCCCCCCCCGGCCTCAGTCTTTCAATGGGCTTGTGCCGGGATCGAAACGATCCCGGCACAAGCCCATTCCAAGACTGAGGCCGGGGGGAGAAGGAGCCCTCCTTCTCGCCCCGGCCTCAGTCTTGGAATGGGCTTGTGCCGGGATCGTTTCGATCCCGGCACAAGCCCATTGAAAGACTGAGGCCGGGGGGAGAAGGAGCCCTCCTTCTCCCCCCGGCCTCAGTCTTGGAATGGGCTTGTGCCGGGATCGTTTCGATCCCGGCACAAGCCCATTGAAAGACTGAGGCCGGGGGGAGAAGGAGCCCTCCTTCTCCCCCCGGCCTCAGTCTTGGAATGGGCTTGTGCCGGGATCGAAACGATCCCGGCCCCAGCCGATTCCAAACCGAGGCCGGGGGGGGGGGAAGGAAGGCTCCTTCCCCCGCCGGCCTCGGTCTTCAATCGGCTGGGGCCGGGATCGCTTCGATCCCGGCACCAGCCGATTCCAAGACTGAGGCCGCGGGGAGAAGGAGCCCTCCTTCTCCCCGTGGCCTCAGTCTTTCAATGGGCTGGCGCCGGGATCGCTTCGATCCCAGCACCAGTCCATTCAAAGACTGAGGTCGCGGGGGGAAGGAGGGCTCCTTCTCCCCACGGCCTCGGCCCCTTCGCCCTATAGGGCGCACTCACTTCCCCACGGACGTTTTGGGGAAGAAAAAGTGCGCCCTATAGGGCGAAAAATACGGTATTTGCTTATGTATTCACATTCATTTGTCTGAGCTGATATTGTCAGGTAGATAATATAATATATTCTGTTAGCCTACAATTTCATTGCCAGAATCTTGTGACATGATGACTCACTTTAGGAAGCATGATCATTTTTGGGTTATGGAGAAACTTATTTTCTAAGTATGACAAGACCTTGTTGAAAGGGAAATAGATATTGATGTCAAGGACTGGTACTGTAGCCCCCCATGGCTTAAATGTAGACCTGCAGTTTAGCTGTCTAACTAGAACTGAAGTTTCTACATATTCCTTAAGCTCCCTCCCTGCTGCCATGTTATCACCACTACTATATTGATATTCAGAGGGAGGGGGGTGGAAAGAAAAGCATAATGCTTTGTCTCTTACCTTGAGAATTATCAGTTGTCAGACATAAGCTCTGGAGGGAAATCCAGCAGTTGATTTTCAAGGTTCTGCAAATTCTATATATTCATGTTTATTTTATTCTGTTTAATATAATAATTCTTAATTGATACATTTTATATACATCCTGATAAAAGACACACATGCACATATATGATTTTATAATTGTTAAGTCTATGTCTAATTATTACTGACATATGTACTGTTCCCTGTGTCTTTTAACAGCCCCCAAAGAAGGCATGCAAATATTTCAAAACTCAAACACCATTGGTATTGTTTGAACCATAAAATCCTTTACACATCCTGATAGTGTCTCTCTTTCACATTGGATTTAATGGATGCTTCAAGTTCCTTCTATTTTAGATGATGGTTAGTCTGAATCATATTGGTTTCCAAATACTCCAGCTAGACTAGGCCCATTTAATCAATGAAATTTACCTATGTCTCAATTCACCATTTAACAGTTGATTCAGTGGGTCTACTGTAGTTGGTATTAACCACTAAGATGCACTTCATTGTGACTTCATCCTATTCACTTTGTGATGTTTTGCTGTGTAGTCATCAGTCTCAAGGATGAAACTATATTATCATGGCAATGTTGTCAGTGATGGGTTGTCTATGTGTTTGTCTGTTCATACACACATATGTGTACACACAGAGAGTTGAGAGGAAGAAGAAAATGGGATTAGATACATGTATACAAATATATTTTCTATATTTGTCCAAATATAATAAATTAAACAAAATTAAGTGAATATTTAATATAGCCCTAATTTGGAAGGGAAGGTACTAGTGTATGAGAAGTGTGGTTATGTATTCCAGGAAACTCCAGAATTAACTTAAAGATTTAAATGTTAGTGTTAATTCAGTCTGAATGTCAAACCCTATGTGACAGAAGATTAATATTAAATCCTACGATGTGTGTAACTGAGTTGTTTTACATATGAAACTCTTCTGTTTCTATTACTATTATAATTAAGATGCTGCCACTCATATAAAGCTCCTTGTTTTCACAAGGGACTCCTCATTATCGTAGTCCTCATAGTTCAGTTATTGCCATTCAGCTATTAGTGTATAATTATATTGTAAATCAATATCACATGTGCAAATTTGCCTAACTCAATCTATCAATATTATCTACTTTAGCTATCATCTTTTCACCTTACCTCTCAGACAGGTCCTTCAGAGTGAGGATTTGTGTCCAGCATGCCAGGGTCCCAATTCACATGCCGAGAGAGAGATTCTTTATGGTACTTTATTAAATCTTGCAAGATTGAGTGCACACGGCTTAGCAGCAAATCATGTGTCTTCCCATTACTAGTGAGAACAGCATTCTTATACAGTTTTACAGTTGTATTTATGACATCAGAGCAATCTGTTATCAGAAGACAGCATTTTACATACACGTATAGCCTAAGTTCATGGACACTGCATGGACACTAACCCATGATTGGCTCCTCAAGCTTCGCTTACTATGTTACATATGTTTTTTCTGTTTACTCATGGCAAAACTGAATTCATCTATTGTCTATTCACCCCTTAGAAACATGTTATCTTTTGTAGCTGTACTTCCTAAATTCCCAGGAAAGGAAAGCCAATTGCTACCTCACAGAACCAGGCCTTAAGGCTAAAGGTTTCTGCTTGCTTCTCAGTCTGTACTGTAACATTCCAGGCCTACTTTCTGTATTTTGGCTATCAAATTATCTGTCTATCTATCTTGGTACTAATATTTATTTAGTAAGTTAGTTATTGTACTTATATCTCATCTTTCTCCCAGAAAATGTGATCCATTTATACAAGATTTTTGTTGTGCAAGGTTATTGTTATATAGGATTGATGTATTTTGCATAGAAAACAGCAATAATGTGGCCTTGATGTGCAACATTTTACACTTGGTTAGAGAGATTTTTTTTGGCTGTTGCTGCTGCTGCTGTTATTACTGATAGACTCATTAAAACAAAAAGGGCTAATGAAAAGCTTGAGAAAGGGCCTTTGCAGACTGCTAGAAATAGTGCAAATTGAGTCCACTTTAACTGACCTGGCTCAGTGTATTTTTTCTGAGACATTGACCCTTCTCTGTCAGACAGCTCTGGTGCCACAATAAACTACAGTTCCCATGATTCCTTAGCACTGAGCCAGGAGAGTTAAAGTGGACTCAATTTGCACTATTTCTGGCAGTTTGCAAAGGCCCTAAGAGTCTGGTCTGATCTTTAAAAAAAAAATATGTGTGCACTACATTTGAATGGCCTCATGTGCAACCTGTATTCAATAGAAGAGGTTACTTTTAGGGTAAAATATAGACAAATAGAATGGTTTCAAATTGGAAAGGGGATAAGACAAGGCTGCATTCTATAACCATATCTGCTCAACTTGTATGCTGCAAATATCATACACAAAGCAGGATTAGACTCAGAGGAAAGAGGTGAGATAATTAGTGGAAAGCATCAACAATCTAAGATATGCAAATGACACCATATTACTAGAAGAAAATAGCAGATACCTGAAACAGTTAATGAAGAAATTCAAGGAGGAAAATAAAAACAAAAATCCATCAGTGATACCTTTATTGGCCAAACAAAATGCACAATATACTTATTGCAAGGAGGAAAATGCTAAGGCAGGTTTAATGCTGAACATAAAGAAAACAGAAACAATGGCCACAGATTATTTACATAAGCTTAATGTAGACAAAATTTTGCTGTTTTCACACAGAAGCCTGGTTTACTGAACTGAAGGAAGTGTGCAGATTCTGACAGTCATTAACCAGAATGAAGACTGCAGTCAAGGATTCAGAAGTCTAGGACTTGCAAGAATAGCTATGAAGGAACTCAACAAGATCCTGAATTGTCAAAATATTTCATTGAATGCTGAAATTAGGATTGTCCATGCCATCATATTTTCCATTCCTGTGTACAGTTGTGAAAGCTGGGTGGTGAAGAAAGTTGATAGGAAGAAAATCAACTCATTTAAAATATGGTGCTGGATAAGAGTTCTTCAGATCATGGGCTGATAAAAAGACAAATAAGTGGTAAGAAAAACAGTCTTGAATTCTCCCTAGAAGCCAAGATGACTAAACTAAGACTGTCATGCTTTGAACATATCATTAAAAGATATATCTCACTAGAAAATACAATACTGTATGACAATAGGAAAAGAGAAAGACTGGATTACAGATAAATAGACTCAGTCAAGGAAGCCTGCAAGACATGAGCAGGGCTCCTAATAGGATAGCATGGAAATCTCTCATTTGTAGGTTCATCACAAGTCTAAGTCAACTGGATGACAGGTAACAACAACTGTACACACAAACCAGTGCAAGTGTTCATTAGTGTTCCTTGCATTATATGTGATAGTCTTTCTGCTACTTCTTGCAAAGACTCTAGTGGAACAAAAATATCTTCTACAGCAGGGGTAGGCAACCTGTCCCCTTTAAGGGCCAAGGGAATTCAGCTCCCAGAATCCCAGGAGCTATTGGCCAACATGGGACTATTAGCCAACATGACTGAGGCTTCTGGGAGCTGAAGTCCCACGGACCTTAAAGGGGACAGGTTGCCTACCCCTGTTCTACAGTTTTCCTATTGGCATAACACTGGGTGCAGTATAATGTTTTTATTACTATAGTACTGTACTCCTTGTTTTTTTATTATTATTATTTGTACCCTATGCTTTCTTGTATTTTATTTACCATCTTAATTCAGGCTTAATATAATCCTCAAGTTAATTTTCAGAAAGTTTCATTTTAAACTTCCGGTGGTGAATGGCAGTGTAACCGTCTGTGTTCCATGCAGACAGCATGAAAACTCAGGCACAGTAGCGGGATTTGAACCTGTATAGAGATATCTAATAAGGCAGGTACCTCATCCGGAAAGGAGATCTGGAGATACCCAACATAAGCCCCAAATCAGGTACCAGCTCAAAGGTTGGAAGGAGGAGAAGAGCGGACAGGACTGAGGGGCAAAGAGGGAGTCTGTCTTGGCTACTTGGAGCCTGAAGGCTAAAACAATGGCCACCACTTTTAAAAGATAATTGCAAAACCTAGAATAAGAAGGAAGCAGAGTAGCATAAACAGTTATAAAAAAACAGTAAACAATACCTTAAGTATTGTAGTTGTACAGAAAGTGGGTGGTAAAGCATGAAAACTAATAGAAGAGAAAAAACAAGTTGGAGATTGCTTCTCCCAGGGTTGTGGATGCTGAGTGCCATGTCAGTGACCAAGCAGAGAGAGGATGAGGGAGAGGTGGAAATGGAAATGTGGTGAGGAACAACATTAGCAGGAATGGAGCAGTGCAGTGTGAAGTAGAGGAGAAGCTGGAAAAGCAGATTCACAAGGCAGGAAGGGAGAGGACAGAATTGTTCTTTACTTACCAAAAACTGTGTTTTAGAAGAAACCAAGACTCCCTTCCTGTAAACATCATGGTATCCTGTATCTCTCTGCATTTGAATAACTGAGAAACTGAAGAAACATCAGCCTGAAGTCAAAAGGTTGGGCAAAAGTAGAAAGCATAAAGGCAAAAGGGAAAAAGCAGAGTGGATAAGTGAAAAAACAGGATGAAAAGAAACAAGAAAGCTTGATATTTTCTTTCTTCTTCTATTTCCTTTCCTTCCCATGTTACTCTTGCATTGCTAGATTGATCCTCCAAGTCTTACTCTTCTTGTTCTTACTGTTTCCTATCCTTATGATTTCTATCATCCTACCTCATTCTCATTCTCAATTCTCTTCTCTTTTCTTCTGGGATCCTTTCCTTTGTTTTCTCTACTATCTGTTCTTTAATTTCTACTGTGTTTTTTGCTAAGAAATCATTTGCCTTTTTGGTATTTATTACATAGTTCTTTTGTCCTATTGAAAAGGAGACCCCTTCTACTTTTCCCCACTTCTATTTTATGCCTTTTTGTCTGAGATACTGTATCAAACTAGTATAGTCTTTCTTTTTTTTGCAGAATCTGCATTAGAATGCCCTTAAAGGTCTGAACTTCTTGATCATCAATATAGAGTTTTCTTTCATAGTTTGTTTGTAAGATCAGATCTCACACTCTTTCTCTAACAAAATGAATTGTTGTATCCCTTGGAACATTCTTATTTTTGGCCGGCCATGAGTTAATTATATACAATTTATCTATTTCAATATCTAATTGTTCCTCAGGCCATCCCATATATTGTGCTAATGGGAGAATTATTCTTTTACTTACGTCTTCATTTAGTTTCTTCTCTATACCTCTTATTTTCAATGCTTTCCTTTTTAGTCTTAGTTCCAAGGATGCTTTATAATTTTCCTCCTGTTGTTGTATTTTCTCTATATTAAAAGTAGTCTTCTCTAGTTTCCCATTCTTTCATAGATCTGACACTTTTTATTGATCTCTTTCAGTTCTCCTGTTTTCTAGGAACAAAGAAAAAGGAGAAAAGGGAATACACAGAAACAATAATGAAAAACAAAATATCAGCATTAGCTAAAAGAAGAAATTAATATACCATTAGAAACAGATATACAAGGAGAGAAAAAATAGTGCATATGCACCACAAGAATATAAGGCAAAATTCTCCTAAAAACTACAACAAAAAATAATAGAATATAACTATTAGAGAAGAATAATTGCAGGGGATTGGAATGGGGTGGTTAACCCAGATGCAGATAGATCATTTAAAAAACTCAAAAAATGTCAAGGGGAACTCCCAGAAACAGCATTTGAGCTTATACAAAATCTGAATTTGATAAGACATATGGAAGATATTGCACACAGAAACTAAAGATTATATGTTCTTCTCTGAAAGGTATAAATCCTGGTCCAGAACAGACTTAATATTTGCAACTAAACAATATGGAGAGAAAATCAGAAGGCAGAAATCCTCCCAAGGATATAATCAGATCATAAACCAATAGTTATAACAGCTACTAAGAGAAAGAAAGATTATTCATGGAGATTAAATGAGTATCTTTTAGCAGATGAAGATGTGGTACAAAAAATAAAACAACTTAAGCTATATTTTCAAAAAAGCAAAACTAGAGAAACTCCAGTGCATGTGATTTGGGATATGAGCAAGGCCATTGCAAGGGGCTTTCTGATACAGCAGGAAATCAGGAGAAGGAAAATAAGTAGACAAAAAGAAAAATAACTAATGGAGAAATTAGGACTAAAAGAGCAAAAACATTAAAGTAGATCCATGGTTAAAAGGGTGTATCAAGAACTACAATTATTTAAAAACCAACTGAATCAAAATATGATGCAAGAAATAACAAATAAAATAAAATATATGAGACTATCATTTTGAAAACGCTTATAAAGTAGGGAAATGGTTGACACATAAGCTGAAAAAAGAAAAAGAAACTAATATTAAAATTCAGGAGTAAAGACAAGGAGTTTACAAACAAAACAAACAATTGTGGAATATTTTGGAAAATTGTTTATAACAGAAGAAAGAAAGAAAGAAAATCAAACATAAAGAGTTTATAAGAAAAGAACAGATAGCATAATAAAATTAATGGAAACTGAAAAAAAAATTAGAGAAATATCAGGAATCAAGGCAAACAAAACAAAAAGTCAGATTTTAACTAAAAATCTAAATTAAAAAGATGAAGAATTAAAGGAATTATCTGGAGTAAAAATAGCAGAGAAATTAAAGTACCTTGGAGCAGTTATAACAAAGAAAAACTTTGATTTGTTCACAATTAATTATGTTAAAACTTGGAAGCAAATACTTAATGATTTGGTAAAATAATAAAAGCTAAAGCTCTCACTTCTAGGGAGAATTTGATCTATTCAAATGATAATTTTGCCAAAATTAACATTATTATTTCAAACCTTACCAATTATTACAAATGCTAAACCATTTTTACAACAGGAAAAATGAAATTTTCAAATATATTGGGGGGGGGGGAGAGAAAACAAGGATTAAAAATAATGTCTTACAAGATAGAAAAGATAGAGGAGGTGCCAAATCTAAAAAAATATTATCATGCTTGTGCACTTGTATGGGTAAGGGACTGCATAATATTGAAAACAAAAGATTGTTAAAATTAGAAGGGACAAGCATGCACTTTGGCTGGCATGCTTTCCTCTGCTATAACAAAATAAACTCTAATAATCAATTTAATAATCATTTCATGAGGAAATATTTACTAAGGATGTGGTGTAAATATAAGGAAAGACTATCTCCCAAAATCCCAATTTAGATTTCACCTCACAAGGCTTTCTTCAAAAGAAAGAACTTTCATGAAGGAAACTGGTTGAACATACAGAATATTTTGGAAAGAAAAGAATGGAGAATACCAATTAAAAACCAAGAGATGAATTAGCCTCAGAAGAAATAAATTGTCATTGGTATCTCTACAATCAAATCAAATTATAAAAGATATAATAGAGTAGGAATTAAAAACACTGAGACAAAATTGGATAAGTTATTACAACCAGACTATCAAAATTCTATAAATTACTGATGGAAAGAAACAGAGGAAGAAACAGTCAAAACAAATATGATCCAATGGGCACAAGACATAGGGGAAGGGTTCACACTAGAACAATGGGAAAAGTTGTGAGAAAAGAACTTAAAACTTATAAGATGTAATGATCTGAAAGAGAATTTTTACAAAATTTTCTACCGATGATACTTGACACCTTCAAGAATCACCAAATCTAAAAATTATATAAGAAACACCTGTTGGGAATGTTTAAAAAAGTAAAAGGCACACTATACCAAATGTGGTGGCAATGCCCCAAAGCAAAGGAATTTTGGAGGAAAATTTACAAGTAGTAGTAGTAGTAAAAGTTTATTCAGTCATCGACCAGCAGTCACCAAATTATAAGCTAAAATAACATGAAAGTAATTAAAGTTATTGACAACAATTCTTGATCAGTTTAAAATTAATAACACTAAAAATCATGGTTATGGGAATTCAGGTGTGCCCAAGGCTAAACGCCTCCTATCCCATAGTCTGCTTGTATCCAGTGGCGAGAACTAAGGCTGCATTAATTTCCATTAATCAAATGAGGGTGCAATTTGCAAACAATGTAACAAAATTTAGCTACCCTGTAAACAACATTAGGTTCCTGATTATCTAGAAGGTAACATACATAAAAGGAGTCAGTATGGCCTGGATATTTGGTCAAGCAAGGAGTTATCAGAAGATAATGTATATCTTTGTGAAATTGGCAATACAAAAGAACATGTTCTATGGTTTCTATAAAACCAGCACCACAGTAACAAAGCCGAGAATCATAGGGTATTTTCTTGTATTTCCCTTATAAAACTGCTGATGGGAGGACATTTAATCTAGCTAAGGATAAAGCTCTCCTAAATTTAGGAATAGTAACAAGAAAACAATATGTTGCAGGTGCAGAGACTAAGGGGGGAAGCAGATGGGTGGCACGGGGCCACCCTGGGAAGCTGTGGATTGGGGCCAAGGTATCCACACTCCTCGGCCCCAATGCGCCATGTCCCATTCCCAGGAAGGAGCGCTAAAATAGGTGCACCACAAGGTGCACCACAAAAGGCCTCCGGCACACCTTCGGCACCTCTTCCGCTGCAGTGTGTGTGGACGCTGCAGCAGAAGTGCGTCGTTGGAGCGCCGGCCATGTGGAGGGCCAGCCGCTCCAATAACATTTTCAGGAAGGGGTTGGGGTGCCCAGCGTGAGGCTGCCCTTCCCCTTCCTGGCTTTGAAAACAGCACTTTGCACTGTCTGCTTAGGCCCTAACATTAGTTAATTAATTACCGTATGTCTAGGGAAGGCAGCAATTTCCATCTGGCCTTCGATATCTACGATTCTCTGTCTGATGGTCAATTTTGCTTGTTCTATATCCAGCTTTAAGATGGTATCTCTAGCTAGTCCTAAAAATCTGAGTTTCCTATTTATAGCTGTTTCCCAAGAGGATTTATGAGTGTCTACCAAGATTAAATGTGTTAATCCTTCAGGATTTTTATTTAGTTTGAGCCAGTAGGTAAATATGTTGATCCACAAGTTGGTCTCAATTTTGCTGACCCTGCTTCCCTTCTCAATACAGCATTTGGTACCCATTGAGCTACTTGGAATAGCTTTCTCAGAAAGTTTGTTTGTACCCTTTCAAATGCTGTTAAGTCTCTATAAGATCCTAATTGAGCTCCATATAACAATTGTGATTTTGCTTTGGCCCCAAAAAGTTTAATTGCAGCAGGGATGAACTGGGCTTCCTTGGTAAAGAAATATTTTTGGATAACATTTTCCAATCTTTGGGCATTTTGAATAACATAGTCAAGATGAGCCTTTTTGCTCCCTGAAGTGTGAAATACTATCCCCAAATACTTGAAGGTTTTAACTTGTTCTATAGGTTGTCTTTCCAACATCCAATTTCTCACATTAGGGTGTTTAGTGAAAGTTAGAATCTTAGTTTTAGTGTAGTTTATTATTAGTTTTTCTTCATCGCAATAATGAGCAAGTGATGTTAAGGCTCTTTTAAGGCCTATTGGAGTCAAGGATAAGATAGCTGCATCGTCTGCATATAGTAACAAGTTGATATGTCTATTAGCTAATTTAGGAGGAAGAAAGGAAGAATTGCTGAGAGTAGAGATTAATGAATTTATGTAGTAATTGAACAAAATTGGGGACAGAACACATCCCTGTCTGACTCCTTTTCTGACCTGTATTTCCTTAGTAACATGCCCTTGTGCACTACTTCTCACCTTCAAGCTGTTATTTTCATGCATTTTGATAAGCAATAACAGAAAGCATTTATCTATTGAACTGCTCTTAAGTTTTTCCCACAATCTAGCTCTAGAAACAGTATCAAACGTGGATTTAAAATCAATAAATGCTACATAGATGGGTTGGCCTGTGTGTGAATATTTCTCTGCTAGATGTTGTAAAACCATCACATGGTCTATGGTTGATCTGAAACCTGCCTGATTATCCTTCAATATCTCCCCAGATTCCAGCCAGTCCATAAGTTTGGTTTGTAGATGTTTGCCATACATTTTACTAATCTGACTTAGAAGGCTTTGTTGGATCATCTCTTTTGCCCTTTTTATATAAATAATAATAATAATAATAATAATAATAATAATAATAATAATAATAAAATTTATTTAATAACCCGCCTATTGGAAAACCAATCCAGGCGGCTTACAAATTAAAATCAAATACAAACCCCACAACAATCCCTCCCCCCTTAAAACAGAATTAAATCACAACAGCTTAAAAAACAATATAACAATTAAAACTTAAAATTAAATGATGCAATAGACACTCCACTATGGCCGGTAGTAGTGTTCCTGTCCATCCAAGATGGGGCCATGTAAGGAACAGTGCAGGTTAAGGCCGGGAAGAATAAATCTGGAAAGGCCTGCCAGAAGAGATCCATCTTGACAGCTTTTTAAAAGCTAACTAGCGATGTTAACTGACGGATCTCATCCGGCAGGCCATTCCAGAGTTTGGGGACGACAACAGAGAAAGCCCTCTGAGAGGTCGTCGCAAGCCTCGATTTTTGGGGCTGCAGCAGGTTCCTCCCAGAGGACCGGAGAGCACGGGGAGGATTGTATGGAAGGAGGTGGTCCCTGAGATAACTTGGACCCAAGCCATTTAGGGCTTTAAAGGTGATAACCAACACCTTGTACTGGGCCCGGAAGTTGATTGGCAGCCAGTGGAGGGACCTCAGAATTGGAGTAATGTGGTCCCTCCCAGATATTCCCGATACTAACCTGGGTGCCATATTTTGTACCAGCTGTAATTTCCGAGCCAAGTACAAGGGTAGCACCATGTAGAGTGCGTTACAGAACTCAAGGCATGAGGTTACCAGCACGTGCACAACAGTCTCAAGATCCCTTACTTCCAGAAAAGGACGCAGCTGGCGTATCAGCCGAAGCTGATAACAGGCGCTCCTGACCGTCGCATTTACCTGATTTATCATCAGGAGCAATGAGTCAAGGAGCACCCCCAGACTACGAACACAGTAACTGGAGGAGAATGTGACCACATCCAGGAATGGAGGTTGCAACCCAATTATTGGTTTTGGGGCCACTACCGTGAGCACCTCCGTCTTGTCCGGATTCAGTTTCAATCTGTTTTTCCTCATCCAGCCCATTACCACTTGCAGACATTCATTGAGAGAAGAGATACCATTAGAATTCGAGGCCGACGAACAAGACACAGAGAAATAGATTTGGGTGTCATCAGCATACTGATAACACCCAGCACCATAACTCCGTATAATCTCACCCAGCGGCTTCATATAGATGTTAAATAATATCGGGGATAAAATAGCTCCCTGAGGGACCCCACAAGTGAGCACCCTCTTATTGGAGCTACTGTCCCCGAGCAGCACCCTCTGGGACCTGCCCGAGAGGAAGGACTGGAACCACTGCAATGCAGTGCCCCCGATACCTAACCCCCTCAGGCGGCCCAAGAGGATGCCGTGATCTATCATATCAAAAGCCACTGAGAGGTCTAAGAGCACCAACAGGGTCACGCTACCCTTGTCAATGCTCAGACGCAGATTGTCGGTCAAGGCAACCATGGCAGTCTCAACCCCAAAACCTGTCCTGAAGCCGGTTTGAAATGGGTCTAGATAATCGGTTTCATCCAAGACAGCTTGGAGCTGAAAGGCAACCGCCCTCTCTATCACCTTGCTCAAAAATGGCAGCAATGACACCGGCCTGCAATTACTCATATCCAGGGGATCCAGCGAAGGTTTTTTCATAAGTGGCTTAACAGCTGCTTCCTTCAAACAAGATGGAACATGTCCTTCCCAGAAGGATGCATTAATGATATCCATGAGGAATCTCCTCAATGCATCCCCCCCCCCTGGATAGCCAGCCATGATGGGCAAGGGTCGAGAGAGCAAGTCGTCTTCCTCACCTTACTAAGCAGCTTGTCCACGTCCTTGGCTGATCCAGTATAAGTACATTGGCGGAGTCGCTGGACACCTCGCCTATAGACTCTTTTTCAATGGTAGCATCTAAGTTGGCTCTTTTCTGAGAGATTTTATCCACAAAGAAGTTATTAAAAGCATCACAGCAGGGTGTCGTCAGGTTAAGTAAGGGATTTGGTGCTGGGAGCACCTGCGTCATCTCCCTCACCACCTTAAACAGCTCTCCTGGATGAGACTCTGCAGACGTAATACATGCAGAGGAGAAAGCTCTCTTCGCTGCACGCATTGCCTCCCGATAGGAACAAAGAAATTTCCTATGGCGAGTTCTGTCAGACAAGAGTCGAGTCTTCCACCACCTGCGCTCTAGCCGTTGTCCAACCCGCTTCATCCTCCTAAGCTCTGGCATATACCAAGGCCTCAGATTTGAAGTGGGATGGCAAGGACACTTGGGAGCAATCGTGTCGATAGCCCTGGTAAGATCAGTGTTCCAGGTATTTACTAGAGCTTCGACAGGGTCACCGGCATTCCCAATCATTAAACCCTCTAAGGCTCTCTGGAAACCAATGGGCTCCATTAGCCTTCGAGTGCGGACCATTCTAATGGGTCCACCACCCCCGGCAGGGCAGATATTGGCTTTCAGTTCTGTCTTGACCAGGAAATGATCCGTCCATGGCAATGCGGAAGTACTTACGACCTCCGCCCATGGATATTCCTGTTCCGTACTGAAGACCGCATCGAGTGTATGACCTGCACAATGTGTGGGCCAGTTGACCAACTGGGATAGGCCCATGTTTGTCATGGTCTCCATAAACTCCCGAGCCGCGCCTGTTAAACTGGTCTCGAGCCGGATGTTGAAGTCCCCCAGAACTAAGAGTCTGGGGGTCTCCAACGACAGCTCAGAGACCAGCTGTGTTAGCCCGGTCAGGGAGTCTGCTAGGCAACGGTTTGGCCAGTAAACTAGCAGAATCCCCAAACTATCCCTGGTCTTCAGGCTAAGGTACATACATTCGAAATAGGCTGTGTTCCGGACAGGTATCCTGGTCAAGGTCAGGCTGTTCTTGTGAACTAGAGCCACTCCGCCCCCCACCCACTTCCCCTCACCTACTCACTGACAGAGTACCCAGCTGGGAGGGCCTGCACCCAGGTGACTGCGGTGTCCTCTCCCAGCCAGGTCTCTGTAAAGCAAGCCAGGTCAGCATCCTCATCCAGGAGAAGATCCTGGATGATGTGAGTCTTATTTTTAACCGACCTGGCATTGCAGAGGAGCAGGGTGAGGTTCTGTGGAATGGCTGGTCTGCTCTCTAAGCCATTCTGGGAAGCAGAGGGAACTGAAGGTGGGATAGCTTTCAGAGAGTGACCCCGTCTTCTTTTGTAACATATGTTCCCTCTGTTGCGACCATACCTTCTGTTCCCCTGTGCAACTCCGATAGCTGCCCCCACCTCATTCCCAGCCTCAGGAAGGCAATAGAACTCCAGACCACTAGGGGCTAGGATGACTAAAGCATACGGTATTCAGTAGTCCCCTGGTCAGGAGCGGAGGGCCGGTGAAGTTGTGTCTAGAGCGGGGAGCGATGGTAAGGGCACGCTAAGGCAACATCCACCTCCCGGCCTTTACTCTCGCTGCCGCCGATGCCTCCTCCTGGGCTGATGTTCTGGCCTATAAGTCCTCCGGAACAGGAGCAGAGGGCCACCGCAAGTGAGTCAGGAGCCGGGGGCGATGATAAGGGCGATGGTAAGGGCGCGCTGAGGCAACACCCACCTCCCAGCCTTGCTCTCACTGCCACTGATGCCGCGCTCCTGGGCTGGTGTTCCGGCTTATAAGTCCTCTGGTCCAGGAACGGAGGGCCACCACCAGTGAGTCTAGAGGCCAGGGGTGATGTCTCGGGAGAAGGAGGGTGAGTCTCCAAGTCTCACCTAGGCTTCTTCCCAGCCCCGATGCACTGGTGTTGCTGTGTTGCTGCCGGGAGAAGGAGAGCGAGTTTTAAAGACTCCCTGAGCTTCTTCCCAGCCCCAGTGCGCTGGTGTTTCTGTGCTGATGCTGGGAGAAGAAGGGTGAGTTTTAAAGACTCCCTGAGCTTCTTCCCAGCCCCGGTGCACTGGTGTTGCTGTGTTGCCTCGGGAGAAGGAGGGTGAGACTATTGGATTTATAGTGGCAAGGCCCCAGTCTTTAGGTATCATTGCTGAGCGATCTATTACAGTGAAAAGTGTGGATAATATTGGTATCCACCAATTAAGATCGTTCTTTAATATTTCTCCTATAGTAAGATCTGCTCCGGGAGCTTTTGCTGGTTTAAGCTGATTTATTAAGTTCTTAATTTCTGAATGTGAAACTGGGGGCCAAGAAGGGAGAGTTGTAACATCCAACATCAGATCTATTGATATATTCTCAGTTTGTTCATACAGGCTAGCATAATGGCTTTCCCATCTGCTGGCTGGAATGTGAAATAGAGGGTTACTTATATTTTTGGGGATGGATTTCAAAAGAGGGTGGGATTATTAGCACTTGCTGCTGTTATTAGTTTTTCCAAGTTACATATATGGCTTTTTTTTTTTTTTTGGTGTCGAATCAATTGTTTATATTGTTTCTTTTGCTTCAAAAGGTCTGTCACAAGATATTGCCTAGGGTTTGCTTTATATTGTCTAAAGAAACTTTTTAGTGAATTCCAAGATTCTCTACATTCATCATCAAACCATTTTTGTTGGTTTTTTGATTTTTGTCTATTATTGCTTTTTTGAGGGGCAGTTAGTATAGATTGAATTAGACTTACTAGATGATTAAAGTTGGTCATTACATCGGTGTCTGTCTTATCTATTATTGCAGTATAGATATTGTTAATTGCATCATTACCTAGAAATTTGGTTAGTGCTTCTGCTGCATCCTCATCTCTGATATTAGTTTTCAGTAAGGGTTGAATATTAGTGTTGAGAAAGACATGTTTAGGTGTAATTTCAAATTCTTTTAGCAATCTTCTATTTCCAAAAATCAATATGGGAATAGTGGGATTTTGAAAAACCAGTACAATTCTTGCCAGTTTATTCCATGTTGGAAGCCAGAATATTTCAAGAAGCTCACTAAAGTACATCTTTTGTTGTAACAATAGAGAAAGTGAATATAGTACTGCTCTTTTATTGTGCCATCTGCCATTATTAATAGAATTAATTGTGATCTGCAATAATATCTTATTTTCCTGTTGGATCAGCTTGTCTTTAGTGTTTATGTATTAAATTCTGATTTAGGTGTTTAAATTGAGGTTGTTCTAATTTAGTGTGGTTAGTTATTTTTTCAATTTTCTCCCTTTTAGTGATTGATTTTGGTTTCTCTAACATGTCTTTTATCCCATCTAATTTTTTTTGATTGATACTCGACAGTTGTTCAAAAATTGCAATTACTGTTGTGGCCATTAATAGGCAGTTCTTAGCTATCAAGTCTAGGTCCGTTTTTATGTTCTTAGTGGTATTCAGTTCACATACATTCTATTCACATACATTACCTTCATCTGATATAAGGCTCCCTTTTTCTTGAGTGGGGGAATTGGGGAAACTTGTGAGTAAGTTGGTAGTATTTGCTGTATCTTTGAGTAATAGTAGGTCCTCCATTCTCAGTTGTTTAAGAGTAGATGCAGCCTTAATGATTTCCAAATTTTCAGAGCTCCTATCTTGATTTTTCTCCAAGTTCCTCCCTCTTTTTGTTTTTGTGCGGCCTTCTCCTTTTACTGTCCTCCTTATTCGTTTAAGATTACTCTTCACTGTCATCTTATTTGTTTTTTTATATTCAAGCCCTCTCTAATACTTGATTAAATTTACCTGTGGTTCAATACTATATTGCTGTTTCTTAGTTCTCTGGATCAGTGTGGGGAAGAACAAATTAATATTTTAAAATCCAGATTTCTGGGGAAAATAGTAATTTGGTCATGCCTAGGACCAAATGCCAAACTTTCAAAATAGAATTTCATTACAGCAATAAATGCATAGATGAATGAGTGGGTGAGTGGATGACTGGGCACAGTGTGTTGGGGAGGGATGCTGGGGCCTTTTATGGGTCTGGGTGGTCTGGGCCTCTCCCTCTGCCCCTCCTCTGCTCACCACACCTTGCCGCTGGGACTGGGGAACACTGGGGCCTTATATAGGCCCAGATAGTGTGGGTGTCTCCCTCTGTCCCTCCGCCACTCACCGTGCCTCACCGCCAGGTCAGTGGGGGATGCTGGGGCCTTTTATAGGTCCAGGTGGTCTGGGCCTCTCCCTCTGCCCCTCCGCCGCTCACCGTGCCTTGCCCAAAATTTACAAAAAAATTATAACAAACATAAATATCAAATTCAGTTTCACACCCAGGCTATTCTTATTGAATATGTTTGCAGAAACAGATGACTCAGGGGAAAAGCACAGCAGGATCTTCCTTTATATGATAACAACAGCTCAAATAATATATGTCAAAAAAATGGAAAGACCAGAAGATTCCATCCACAGGAGAATGGATTACAAAACTGTTGGAATTATCAATTATGGATAAGATTACAACTCAACTAAATAATAAATCTATACACAAATACATGGAAGAATGGAAAGAGGCAGCCAAATTATAGGAAACAAACTGAGCTAAATTTTTATATTAAAGCAACAAATAACAATCTGTAAAGCAACTTGTAAGAAAGGTGAAACCAAATCATCTCTAAATAACAAAAAAGGACAAATAGATAAACAACGGTTCAATAGGATCTTTTTGTAGAATAAAAATCAGGTAGAAAAGAATAGAAAAAATTTAGCATCTTTTCATTAAAAGAAAGCAAGACATTCATCTAAACAAGACATTAAATCTACTTAATATGACTGAAGTTAGGAAGTTTAAAATGGAGAATGCTGAAAGTTAAGAAGAAGGAAAGATGAAGAAGGAAAGGAAGAATGAAGGATATGAATGTTCATCTCATGAAAGGAGTGCTATTTTAGTACAATAAAAATAATTATTGGAAATGTGAATAACAAATCAGTTCACATTACCATATGCTGTGGCAGTAAAAAAAAAAAGAGAAACTTAGAAAAATATACATAAAATCATGTCAGAAATGCTACAGAGGAAGCTGCCCCTAAATCCACAACTATTGTTGCATAAGATAGGCCCTCTAGAGACGGGCAGCCATGGGCTGCCCTGAGTAGCTACGGATTGGGACTGAGGCTGTCCCACGCCTTGGCCCCGATCCACCCTTTTGGCATCTCTGAAAAGGAGCACTAAAATAGCGCTCCTTTCAGAGGAGCCAAAAGGGGCAGCTCTTCCACACTCCTTCAGGCTCAGCGTGTCCAGACGCTGAGCCGGAAGGACATCATCAGAGCGCATGCCATGTGCAACGATCAGCGCTCCGATGACATCTTCAGGAAGGGTTGGGGTACCCGGCGTCCAGCTACCCCTCCACTTCCTGGGCTTGAAGACAGTGCTTTTCTCCATCTGCATCCCCCCATAACAGATGTTATAAAAAACAAATTAAATCAAGAAGAAATAAGTGTGATACTGTATATGATCTCAACAGCACACATGATATATGTGAAATACTGGAAGAGTAAAATAATGTCTACTACTGATGAATGGATAGCTAAACTAAATGATTTAGTTACAATGGGTAGATGACAATGTATATTAATGGGAAGACAACTCAACAATACGAAGCCAAATGGGGAAAAGTAAGCCAATAATGGGAGAAGGAAATTGGAGTATAGTAAAGCAAACATGCATAGTTTGATCAGGAAAAAAGGAAAAGAAGTAGAAAAAGGTGGAAAATGCATGTACCTTTCCAAAAAGTAGTTAAGAGGGATATTATTATTTTTTAAAAAATGTATCAACTGATGAAGAAATAACGAATTAGAATTAGAACTACTGTCTTATGCTTTTAGTGGCAAGAATTGTTGAATGATTGTAGAGAGAAAAGAAGAATGGAAGGGAGAAGGATGTAAGAAGATAGAGGGAAGGGAATGCTGGGTTTAGAAGACTGAATGAGAGTATGAATAAGAAAATATAATGAATGGTGATTTTATATTGAACTGAAAATTAAAATAAAAATAATATTTTTAAAAGAAAGCTTCAAGTTTAGACTTTAGCAAAACCAATATATACTTGATTTTTCCAGCTATTTTACTGGTTGTTCAGGAGTGTCTTTGCTTCCTTCCTTCACTGACACCTCTGTGACTTTACTGTAGTTCAGTCATCTCAATAAATCTGAAGTGAATAAGCTTATTGCCCCTGGAGTATTGTACGTTGGAGTACCTGAAAAGAAATTAATAAAACAATTATCAATACAGTGTTGGTGACAGTGAAAAGAATCCAGGATTCCTGCCACTGCACTTTGCTTAGATGTGAGCAATCTTATAAAGGTAATCAAGCAAAGTCAGTGAATAGGCTTATACATGGTGAAATGATGGTTTATCATTATCATTTAGATAAATGTTGCATTAAGAATGCATTATCCATGTTCATGTACTCGGCAAAAAAAAAAAAAAAAAAAAAAGCCACAGCCCTGGACCAGATGTATCTTATTATATGTAATTACATTACCTGTCACACATTCTTTTGAGAGCTAGAGTTGTGTACAGTTCTGTTCTTTTTACAAAGAACATGTTGGCTGTTAATGCTTAATAAGTAACATTTAATACATTGTTTTTCTTTTGGGGAGTTTTCAAATTTCTGATCATTTTCTATCTTTTTTTGGATAGATTTTTGAAAAAAAATATATCTATGGTAACAGGTAACACATACTAGGTCTAAATACTGTAAAGGTTCCAGATACCATCTGATCTTAGATGCTAAACAGGGTCAGCCCTGGTTTGTACTTGCATGGGAGACCACCAGCAAATACCAGGTACTGTAGGCTATATTTCAGAAGAAGGAACTAACAAACTGACCTCTGAGTATTCCTTGCCTAAGAAAACCCTACAAAATTAATGGGGTCACTGAAAGTCAACAGGTGATTTGAAGACACAGAGAGAAAGAGAGAGGGAGGGGGGGAGAGAGAGAACAACACAATAAGTAATGAACAAATTACTAGCTGGTAGCACTGACAAGTTAGTTTGGGGGCATTATCATGAATTACAGAATAAATGACTTTTACAAAATGAATGTCCTGAGCTGATTTTGTAAGAATGGAGACTAATCAAGAATTAATTATGTGTCACATTTGTTTCTTTGGACTGAAACAGAAAGCATGTTCTCCAAGTCCTGCAAGGCTGGGAGGTCACATCTCAACTCCCCATGTCCTCTAAGTCCTGCAAGGCTGGGAGGGCTCCACCTCAACTCCCCATGTCCTCTAAGTCCTGCAAGGCTGGGAGGGCACCACCTTAACACCCTATGTCCTCCAAGTCCTGCAAGGCTGAGGGTTCAGCACCTAATCTCCCCATGTCCTCCAAGCACTTCAAGGCTAGGGGGCACTACCTCAACTCCCTATGTACTCCAAGCCCTGCAAGGCTGAGAGGTCACCACCTCAACTCCTCATGTCATCCAAGTCCTGCAAGGCTAGGGGGCACCACCTCAACTCCCCATGTCTTCCAAGTCCCCTGGGATGCATGCAGTTTTGGGTGTCATGTGGAGGACTCTCCCCAGGGTTAGGTGCTGGCCTCCCAGCCTTGCAGGACTTGGAGGACGTGCTTCCTAGTCAAGCTCAGAATGGGGGATGTTTTGAAATTCCTCCTGGACAGAAGGTTGGAATATAGGATGGATCTTGGGAAAGGAGAAGGGAGAAATGGTGGATTTCCCCAACCCTCTGCCATAGTAATTCCTCTCCTTCAGTTTGATGCAATTCAGGTTCATCATTCCTACTTGCTGAACACACTTGTTAATCGCTTCGTTTCAAAAGAACAGCCAAAAAACTAGTGTCAGGAAAGAGTGGTTCTTTTGTTTTTGCCTTGCTTCATCACAATTGAAACTGAATGCAGTGAGTTCAGAACTGGTTTCAAGTGGGAACGACAGACATATAACCCGATCAGCAATTTGTTTTAAATCATATTGGGAACAGAGGGCTTAGTCTCTCTTCAGAAGATACACTTCATGAATTGAGTGAAAAGATAGGATCAGAAAAGTATAGAGACTATCAGTATTGTGTCCTTATGTAGCTATTGATTCGTGTGTGTGTGTGTGTGAGTGTGTGTGTGTGAGTGTGCATGTGTAATGATTGTTAAACCTCTTTACTGTTTCCTAGAGCATACATTGATACAGCCTTTCATTTTCAAATACTTAAAAAAGCTGTTAAGTGATATGCTAAACTAGTGCAACTGCTGAAGTTACTTGCAACAAAATAATCCCTTTGGATATAAATATTATTAGATGACAAAGCTTAATTGTTTCTGCTGAACTCAACATGTGGTTGGTTGTCAGTTTGAGATCTGTACATCCTCTAGAATTCAACTCTTCAGTTTTAAATCCGTTGCCCATAATGCAGATTTTTACAATGAATGATAGCATATTTCTATACATGACCCACAAAGATATGTCTCATTGGGTTCAATAAGACTTGCTTTGTGTAAATGAATATGGGATCTTAACCAAAAGTAACAAAGGAAAATTAAACTGACATTGACACTCCATAATGCAAGATTACTTGTGCAGTGCAGTTTGTATTCAGATGTGTATCTGAAATAAAATCAATCAAGTCCTTTTATAATTTGAGAACAGGATACATTGGTTCTAGACACTTTTGCTATCTGAATTAAATTAACATCATGCATTGTTTTGCCTTGAATATCTAAAGAAAATATTTTTGATACTTTAAAAACTAATCAATCAAAATGTTAACAGTGCTATATTTTTAATACTGCTATCTAATTTATTTACTTTAACAGGAAAACATCATTCTCCAAGAGTCATGATTACATTAATTAACAAAGTGATTATAGTGTTCATCTTTTGAGCTACCTGACACTTAGCTTTTGTAATCAGCTCCATATCCACCAAGGAATAATTGTTAACTTGTCAATAACACAATGCATTTCTAGTCATATTCTATCAATGACACATATTTCAGATTGTTAAATAATTGTGGCTGGAAAAAATATACAGAGATTAGAACTGAATATAAAAGGCACACTCCTTCATCTCCTTTGCATTATTCATAACAGCAGTGCCTTGTTAGCACTTAGTGTAATCAAACTATAAATGATGTAAGATATTTTGTGTTCAAACTGCATGTCAGATGTTTCAGGGCTACATAATACACTGATTTGTGTTTGTTAAAATGTACTATCTTTTTGGAGTTGTGGCAGTGGTACAAATTTCTTAAACTCTGCCTGACATATCATCTGTTAGGGTGAAAAATTCAAAGACTTGTGTTTTGTTTTCTGATCAAAAGCAATCAATCAACTCTTCTTTGAGCATGTAAAGATAATGACTCTATTATTTACCATTTCGCTAATTCCCCATGTTATTCCATTACATGTTGTTTGGTATCATTTCCAAGCTCTGTTACTTGGTAATGTGACAAGAGTATTTCAATACATTTAGAGATAAATAACATTATGAATAAACACACAGCAATGTGACAGGATCTCCCCCTTTTCTCTACAAGAATAGAAGGATTAAAAAACATGACTTATGGAATACAACGGCTCAGAATGTCTGCCTGTGAATTACAAGAAACAATAAAACAATTTTCAAATGCAGCAGACATTGGAAAGAAGGAAGATTAAACAAGATTACAATTATGTGTATTTACTCCCCCCACCCTCAAGTTGAAAGTAAATGAGGTAGAATGAGACAGAATGTGCAGTTGGGATAATTGTCCACACCAGTGGAATTACGATAGTCACTTTGGAAATCAAACAAGGTGGATTACTGCAATATCTCTAATTGAAATTCTGCTATGCTCCCTTAGAATTTGCTCAGATGTTTCACCTGGAGAGAAAACTGTTAGCTCTCCTTGTGTCCTGTAGATGTGCAGCAATCAAAACAGACAAAAAACTACACCAAAACAGGGGTGCCAAAGTTCAGCACTGCCTGAGGTGCTTGACCTCAACATTAGCTCACAGCAGAGTGCAGAAGTACAACCCAGTATGGAGTCTTTGGTAACAAAGCACTGACCGACCTGAAATAAGACAGACACAACAGTTGACTTCTTCCAAAGTCCTTGGAGGCTTTTATCTTCCTGTTGCAAAATATATACAAAGTATTTACAACATAAGCTCCATACACTATCTGCTATAATCCACTTCTCCAACAAACACACTCTCCAACCCACCACACCAACTTTTCTCCTCAACCCACACCTGTCCTGGGTTCCAGGGCCCTTATATACAGTGGTGATACCATTAGGATTGACATCTGGTGTTTCTTAACATTTACACCCATATAAATTATTTTACCACTTCTTAAACGGACTTTTTACCCAATAGAAACACCAAATTTATCTCTATCTTTGCCCCTGCTGAATTGTAGCAACATCCAAGAAAGTTGCTACTGCTATAGAATTTACTTGAAATTTCTTATATTTTCTTTAAGAAGGGGCTTTAAATGTTGACTGTCATCTTTTAAAACCATGAAATTACTATTAAAAGAGGTTGAAATTCTGGGTTGGAATGCCACTGATATCCACAATTTGCCAATTCCCAAGATACACACACACACTTGTATGAATGGTCTAATTAGTGAGGAGCAAGGAGTAGCGTTTATTTGTGCAATGTGTTCCCAGATTGAAACCAGTTGTGTATCTAATGTACATAATTATTCAGATCACTCTGTCCTTTCAAATAGGAATACAGATATAATGCATGACTTCCAAATGAATGTGCAGTGTACAATGACTCACTGACCTATGATGTTTTTTCCAAATATTTTATTATCTTTTATTATGACAGACATAAGCAAACACAGCTCCTAATCTCACCCTCCCTCTTAACAGATACACACAGATTGTATACATGCTTCCTGATCTCCAAGACCAGAGCCATAATTATGAACTCTCATGTTCTTCTTCATTGTGACTACCAGTATAACATATGCTCCTCCCATAAATAAGCAGGGGAAATCTGATACAATCTTTCCTTCACCCTGCTTTACAAATTATATAAATGGTCCTTGAGCTTTCACAAAATTATCTAATGGTTTCTCTTTGATCAAAGTAGATAATTTATCATTTTTTGCCATTTAAAGAGTTTTCAGGATCCAAATATCTTTTGATGAAATTTTCAGTCTTCCAATCACTTGTATAAAACAGCCTAGCTGCCAAAATGATATAATACACCACCTTATAATTTGATTCCCTATGATGACCTACATGTTGACTGTGTGCTTGAATGGGAGACACAAAATACAGCTGAGAAGAGTAATACACATGTTGTGGACATGTCAATCAGATCTGCTTTCTGAAAATTTATTAATCTTATTTATTATTTTTTCTCACAGGTAACTATTTTCCTCACTGGAGACTATTGACAATGGGCACTGACCAGGAAAGATTAATTGGAGTAGTGTGGGGCAAGGGGAGATACAGCGTAACAGGGTGGGGGTGAAACAAAAGGGAAGACAGGATCGATACCTGAAATCTATCCCACCTTCTGCTCCCCCTGTTAGCCTAAAAGAACCGAGGGTCACCCCAACCATACCACAGACCCTTACCTTGTTCCTCTTCAATGCCAGGTTGGTGAGGAACAAATCACATGTCATCCATGATTTGTTGGAGGAGGAGAATGCCGACCTGGCTTGTTTTACTGAAACCTGGCTGGGGGTGGATAGTAGTGTCACCTGGGTTAAAACTCTCCCAGCCGGGTGTACGATCAAGGAGCAGGTTAGGGAATGTGGGAGGGGGGGAGTGGCCTTGGTCCATAAGAGTACCATCACTGACCAGGAGACCCATCCGGAAAATGGATTACATTGAGTGTATTTACCTGAACATGAAAGCTAGGGACAGTCTGGGGATTCTGTTAGTATACTGTCCACCCTGTCTGTTGCTTAACAGACTCCCTGACCGAGTTGACACAGCTGGTCTCAGAGCTGGTGTTGGAATCCCCCAGGCTCCTCATCCTGGGGGACTTCAACATCCCCTTCGAGTCCAGCTTATTAGATCTGAAAGGTGTAGCTTGGGAGTTCATGACTTCCATGACAGCCATGGGCCTGTCTCAATTAGTTTCGGGTCCCAATTAGTTTGTGCTGGTAATACACTCGATGTGGTCTTTTGTATGGATCAGGAATGATCGTGGGCAGAAGTGACTCAAATTTATGCTCTGTTATGGACGGACCATTTCCTGGTCAAAGCAGGACTCAAGGCCACTCCCCACATCCTCCTCGGGGGTGGAGGACCTATTAGAATGGTCCACCCTCAAAGGCTGATGGAAACCAAAAGGTTCCAAGAAATTTTAGAGGGTTTTATTGTTGGGAACGAAGGCGATTCTGTTGAAGCCCTGGTTGATACCTGGAAAAACGATCTCACCAGAGCTGTAGACACTATTGCTCCCGAGCGTCCTTACCAAACCGCTTCGAATAAAAAACCATGGTATACAGAAAATCTTTGTCAAATGACTGGAGCGCCGCTGGTGAAAACATTGATGTTCATATGACAAGACACTCCTAAGAAGCCATTTAGACTCTTGTGGGGTGGCAATAGATGCAGCAAAGAAATCTTTCTATGCTGCATGCATTGCATCTGTAAAGTCTCATCCAGCAGAGTTGTTCAGGATGATGAAAGAATTAACTCAACTGCCTCCCACCCTGAACCCACTATTAGAACCATCTAAAGCCTGCTGTGATGCTTTTAATGACTTTTTTATAGATAAAATCTCTCAGATAAGGGTCGATCTGGATGCAGACATTGTAACAGGACCAATAAGAGAGATGTCCAGGGACTCTGTGAACTGTATTAAACTGGATCGATTTGAGTTTGTAAATACCGATGAAGTGGACAAGCTTCTTGGATGTGTTAGGAAGACAACTTGTCCTCTCGATCCATGCCCATCATGGTTGATCGTCCAGGGAGGGGACTCAGTAAAATCATTACTGCAATGAATAATTAACACATCTTTCAGGGAGGGCAAATTTGCATCATGTTTAAAGCAAGCAGTAGTAAAACCACTTCTGAAAAAGCCCTAAAAACCAATTATAGACCGGATTCTTTATTACCATTCTTAGGCAAAGTGATCGAGAGGGCAGTTGCCTTCCAACTCCAGGCAGTCTTGGATGAAACTGATTATCTGGACCCATTTCAAACTGGCTTCAGGGCGGGATACGGAGTTGAGATGGCCATGGTTGCCTTAGTCGATGACCTCCATCTGGGTATCGAGAGGGGAAGTGTGACCCTGTTGGTGCTCTTGGACATCTCAGAGGTATTCGATACCATAGACCATGGTATCCTTCTGGGACACCTGAGGGAGTTAGGTATTGGTCGATCCCAGATGGTGAGTGCTGGGGGACAGTTGTTCCTCTGAAAGGGAGCTGACATCCGGCATCCCGCAGGGTGCCATACTGTCCCCCATGCTGTTTTACATAAAGCCACTGAGAGAGATCATCCGGAGATATGGGGCGCGGGGTTATCAATATGCTGATGACACCCAACTCTTCTTCTCTATGTCTCCGACTACTGCGGTGACTAAGGATGGCATCGCTCCTCTGGAGGCCTACCTTGGGTCGGTAATGGGATGGATGAGGGAAAACAAACTCAAGCTGAATCCAGAGAAAACAGAGGTACTTGCGATAGGAACCCCTGGCCCAGGAAGGGAGATTTGTCATCCAGTCCTGGACAGGATCACACTTCCCTTAAAGGACAAAGTAAACAGTTTGGGAGTACTCCTGAACTCATTGCTACAGTTGACATCTTAAGTAGATGTGATGGCCAGGAATGCTTGGAACCAGCTTCGGCTGATTCACCAACTGCACCCCTACCTGGACCAGAGGGACCTTGAAGCAGTAGTACTTGCCCTGGTAATCTCTCGTTTGGATTACTGTAATGCACTCTACATGGGGCTACCTTTGTATCAAGTTCAGAAGCTTCAACTGGTTCAAAATGAGACAGCCAGGTTGGTTGCCAGAACATCTAGAGCAGACCATATTACACCGATACTAAAAGCTCTTCACTGGCTGCCGATTAGCTTCTGGGTGCAATACAAAGTGTTGGTTATTACCTATAAAGCCCTATATGGCTTGGGTCCGAGTTACTTGAAGGACGCCTCTCCCCACACAATCCACCCCGCACTCTCAGAAAATCAGAGAAGAATTTATTAAACATCTACTTCCCAAAAATCATTCACAACTGCGGCCCCTAAATTCTGGAACAGCCTGCCGGAAGAGATTCGTATTATTCCCACGCTAGAGGCCTTCAAGAAGTCACTCAAGACGGAGCTCTTCCAATGGGCCTACCCACCTGATCTCTCTAATTGAACATAAGATTCAGGACCTCCCAGGTGAAGGAAGATCATCATCACCCATGGCACAGACTTGTATCTGTAATTTGTAATTTTAAAAATACAATTGCATTAATTATCACCGCTGTTTTTTACTGGTTTTATCACTTTTTATTTTGCTGTGCTTTTATTGTTATGCTTTAGCCTTACTGTATTTTTTTTAATTTTATCTTTGTGCTCCCGTCTCAATCTGCAGGGAGAGGCAGGAAATATAAATAAATCATATTATTATTATTATTATTATTATTATTATTATAGCGAGAAAGTACAAGGTGTCAATAACTGTAATGATAAAAGTGCATGATTTACACATGTCTAAAGCTAGGATAGCCACCATGGCATAGTGATTTGAGGTTTGGGCTAGGACACTGGGAGACCATGGTTTGAATCCTGGCTCAGCCATGGAAACTCACTGGGTGACCTTGGGCAAGTCACACTCTCTCAGTCTCAGAGGATGGCAATGGCAAGCCCCTCTGAAGAAACTTGTGAAGAAAACCCAATGATAGGTGAATGCATTAAGGTTGCCATAAGTTGGAAACAACTTGAAGGCAAACAACAACAACAAAGCTAAGATGCAAGCTAACATTTGTCCAAAATACGCTGCAGAAATAATTCAGTTTGAGACCACGTTAACTGCCCTGACTCAATGCTAGGAAATTCTGGGAACTGTAGTTTTGTGAGACATTTAGCCTTCTCTGTCAGAAAGCTCTGGTGCCACATAAACAAAAATTCACATGATTCCCTAGCACTGAGCCAGGGCAGTTAAAGTGGTCTCAAACTGGATTATGTCTGCAGTGTATTTTGGATCAACGTGACAAACCAGGACTTGGATATAGATGCTTAAAGGATAAAGGTACATGTGGGGGGTTATGAGGATGCTGGCTCAAATAGCAATTTTGCCTTATAATAAAATTTTCCTTCCTTCTCCAAATTTTTAGTGGTACAGCAATAACATTTTCTTTCCATCTCCAAATTTCTAGTGGTACAGTAATGTAAAATTTAGAAATAGAGTTCATGTATCCAAAGAAAATGGTCAAAACTACAAAGGGAATGCAAACATTGACAATACAAGAGTTCTAGGTCTGAACATTTTTCTATTATGGGCCTTTGCAGACTGCTAGAAATAGTGTAAATTGAATCCACTTTAAGGGTTAGGGTTAGTGGTAGGGAATCATGGGATTTTTTTTCCTAAGCCTTCTCTGTCAGAGAGCTCTGGTGCCACAATAAACTACAGTTCCCATGATTCCCTAACCCTAACCCTTAAAGTGTACTCAATTTTCACTATTTCTGGAAGTCTGCAAAGGTGTGCTTGAAATTTCAAGACAAGGAAAATTTCACTAGGGGGCAGAATTCTTACATGTAGGTGTAATGTCCTCATTTGCCCCCTCTGCAGACCAGGGTGTCGGGGATGCCCTGGTCCGGAGCGGCGGCGGAGCTCAGCCTCCGCACCGCGCCGCTCCTCCGGCGACTCTAAAAGGAGCTCCAAATTGGCGCTCCTTTTAGATGTCAGGGAAAGTGCGGCCTAAAAGCGGCGGGCGCACTTTCCCTGACTCAAATGCCGTGGCGCGTCTGGTCACCATGGCGTGAGGTCATCCCCGGAGCGCCGGCCGTGCGGAGGGCTGGCGACTCCGAGGGCGACCTCAGGAAGAGGAAGGGGCGCCGCTCGTGCGGCTGCCCCTCCTCTTCCGGGCCCGGAAGACGGCTCAATTAGCCGTCTGCCGAGGCCCTTGGTCTCTCTCCTGTAGCTGTACTTCTCAATCCTTTTTTGTTTTGTTTTCACTATACTCACTTTTTGTTTGTAGAGATTGTACAAATGCATATTCAGGGGCAGAAATGCAGTTACTTTAGATACTGTTTTTTTTAAATATATATACTGCCTCTTCCCAGTTTCCTGAGTAAGCATCTACTAATACTTTGCTTCTTCTTAAAAATTTAGAAAGGTGACATTGTAAGCTGATTTTGGTTTATTCTTCTAGAAAAAATCGAAATATGCTTGCATTTCAAACACTCTAGTTGCATTTATTTTATGTCACCTGTCTTGTTCTCAATGAAAAGTGGGTTGTTGTTTTTTTGCACTCCAGCATTCCAGCTGTAGGTGAGTTCTCCTCTAATTTGAAATTCTTATAGATCAAAAATTTAAAATTCAGATAAATCCCTAAACAGAGGATGCTGATTTATCATGGATATTTCTATTCCAGCTTTCTCTCTAATATGGCTCCTTTCTATATATAGGGTTTTTGTTTTGTTTTTGTTTTTTTCCTGCATGGAGGAGTATCTTAACACATAGTCCACATTCCCTTTTTCTGCTTTCAGTAGCAAATACCAAAAATTGGCAAGGACATAAAACTCTTTGCCAAGACTGTTTGCATTTTTTTCTCATTGCAGGTCAAATTTGTGGACTTTATGACTATTGTCCAAAGTACTCATGTACCTTCCCATCACTGGTAGGAAACCACAACCATCACATTTTCTCTTCTCCCTCTCTCTCACACTTTTAAAGCATGTGACATTGAATGTGCACAGTTAAAATTTGTATATTTGGAAAATATGCATGTTACCCCAAGGATGGACATGTCCAAAAATGACATTCCCAAACAAGTATAAGTTCAAGGAATAAGATTAGACTGAAATGTTCGAATGTTGAAGGCTGGGTAATGTAGGTTGTGGGAACTATTCCAGTATATACCAGGTCCAAGAGTACACAGAAATTGAGAGGCAGACTTCCAATTAAACTGAGTGTTATTTAAAAAGGAATTAACACACACACACACAAATACAACAACACACATACACAAGAACTAGGAAATCAAAGGTATGAAGTTGGAATAGATATGAGGCTTCACAGAAGGCAATACTGCACCCGAACAGATCATGATTCCAGATGGCAGGGATGTCCAGGATGAAAAGACAGACTCTAATGCTCCCAGTGCAATGTGAGGTGGTGAGCGATAGAGGTGCTTAGCCAAGCAAACCAGCATGGATTCAGCATGTAATTGAATTGAGACAAAGAAATGGGCAAAATAGCCCCGATATTTATACCCAGAAATTCCACCTTGGGGTAGAGGCAAGGGATTTGATATGACCAAAAGTGTCTTGAGATTCTTTGAAATGGGTATAAGTTGATTTGATATGTTTTCCAAGGTGGCAACACCTGGGTGTGAAGGGATGACACTTAAATACACACTTCCAAGCCAGGGAGGATATCAGGCAGGATCCTCAGGTCTGTGTTTACCCCCAAGCCTTGAATCTCTTTGTTCTGGGGATGGGGGTCTCACCCCCTCCTCCTCAAATCAAGTCAAACCAGCACCCCTCGCAGTACCTTCCTGCTCTGCCTACATGAGAAGGCTAGGCTGTGATGATGGCTCCACATTCAAAGTTCTCACAGGGTCACCCAGCATGTTAATATTTTGATATCAAGAAAGGAGGGATTCCTTAAGATCTCTCTGCCCACTTGGCAGGGTCACTTGGCATAGAAATCTGTATATTAAAAACAATATTTAAAAAGTATACAAAAATACCTGTGGAGACAAAAAAGGGGGAGGATTCTCACACTCTGACACAGAACCTGAAGAGGGCAATAAAATGGTAGGATTGTGAGAAATATCACAAAAATAAAACTAACATATTTTTACATCTATAAAGCAACTTGTAAAACAGAGGCAGAGAACTTGTGGTCACCAAATGTTTTTGACTACAACTTTCCTCATATTTCATCACTGACCATTAAACAAACTAATGGCAGTCAGAGCCAAAGAGCACACATGCTATTAAACAAATTTTGTTCTCCTCTTTAAATTTAGATATTATCTTACTGGATATTACATGTTTTCAATATTTACAATGTCTTTTATCACCTTAGTTATATGGCCAGAGAAGTAATGTAATTTAAAATCATTTGTTGATTGTGCAAAACCTAGCTGCAAACCATAAAAATATTATAAGGAGAAAAGTAAAACCTGTTTCATGTATGTTGTAATAACACAACATGGTCTTCTCCTGATAGGTTATCACTTAACAATGTATCACCTATAACTTTCACAGCAAGGGACTGCTGACTGGTTATATATATTTTAGATTGTGTGTCATTTCTGAAAAAGAAAATGGTTTTGGATAGCATCAAAACATGTGTCCTAGAATTTTCCAATATTTTTTTTAAAAAAGAAATTATCCATAATTCATACAAATGGATAATTATGTCTTTATGTATGTATAGTAGATTGCTATATAATTAGCTTTTTCCAGTGCCTTATACATATATTATTTACACCATAATAACAACATGTTAGTATAACTTTTGACAAAGCTTAATAAACTGTAATAAATATAAATGTAGCAATATCTCTTCTAAGGTTCTATAGACACATGTCCTTTGTTTTGAAAAATCAAATGTATATGCATGTGCCTTCTATGGCATTAATATGTGAAATGGGGCAGAGAGGGTATTCTGACTGTCAGTTTTTATGCATTTAATATAAAATTGCAGTAAATATAGCTTTGTCAATGGCTATGCCTTCGACATTTTTAGGAGAAATGCTGGAATGGGCTTATAAAAGGATTAGGATTCAGATCCTGACATTCCCTGGTGAAACTGGGGGCCAAAAAGATGGCTTTCCAGTGGCTTGGGGGCTTGGTGTATGCATGATGCATGCCCCCAGGATGCTGGGAAGATGCCATCAAGCCGCCAGAGCAACCACATGGTGGCAACTTTACGGCACTCCTGAAGTGCGATACTTACATGCCGCATGCCACCAGAGCTCGCAAAAAACATTGTTGTGGTAGCAAAAGTGCCCTTTTCCCTGTGCAAAAAGGAGTGGCTTTCTTCCACTTCTTTTTGTGATGGGAAACAGCCAGGTTGGGGTGTGGTGTGCAGTTACTGCAGGCCCAACCTGGTGCTCCAAGGGGAAGTGTCAAGCTGCTTCTTCAGGGCAGTCTGCTTTGCTCCATGGAAACACTTTCTTTTGGTCCCTTGCATTGCTGCTACAAAGCAGTGTAGATTATACTGAGTTAGATTTACCAATAGTCAAACTCAATATAAGGCCTAAGGCAGCATCTGGTGGCTGTGCTATATTACTATTGTGAATTTTGAGAGGATAGGTACTAACTATTGAACAATACTGGCCCCACTGATATCAATGAATAATATTCAGCTTTGCCTATTTTAAATTGCTTACTTGAAGACAGTTGCTTTCATTTTAAATTGCTTACCTGAGGTGCAGAACAGTTGGTTCAGTTATTATCAGTATGGAGCACAGAATAAATAGGCAGTTTGGATGCCTACAGAGCAAAAAAATTACAGATATGAACAAGAACATTGGTGGCATGGAAAGACAAGATAGCAGAACCCATGTTTGGGAAAGGAACTGCATTTGAGTTAATGTGAGTGATGTTCCAAGGATTGTGGGATAGAGTTGGACTAGTGCCTCCAGGATGTACAATCCAATGTTGTTGAAGGGAAAACCTCACAATTACTGTGAATTTCACTTCAGGTCAGTGGTTTTCATACTGCAGAAATCTATGAATTTTTCTTTAAACACATTTCATACTTCTCATTTTCTGGACTAAAAGTTCATTTGTCCAGTATCCTCATCAATTTGAGAATGTGTCAAAAACTGCCCAAAAAAGTCTATGCAAAAACTCATGTTTATTTTTTCTTCAGATTCTCCTAATACGCAGTTTCATATGCACATTTTCCAATGTGTGCACTTTTTCAAACAAGTAATCCAGCAATATTTTTTTCTGTGTAAGATTCTGAAATGAATGAATTTTTGTGTTTTTTTATCTTTAACATATGTCTTTTTGTACATTTTTTGAGTCACAAAATGCATTTCAAGAAGCACGGAGTTCAATGTATTCCACCAAAGTGTATTTTGGTTTGATTATGTGGCTTGGCATTTCTAAATATAGTAAATTCACAAATATGAAGCAGATAAATCTCTCTTTCACTTCCTAAACAAATGACAATGTAACATTCTGGAGAAGATCAAGGTCCTAGTCCACAATTCTCTTTGAACAGTGACCGGATATTGAAGTGGTACAAGTGGAGGGCCTTCCCATATTATCTGCAGCATAGATACCCCTAAAAGAGTGGTATTTTTTATATTAAAAATCATTTTTATTAAACAAAATGCCAAACACAAAAAGTTGCATAAATTGAAAACAAATACATATTAACAAATGCAAAAGATGACAATATTTTTCTAAAAACTAACCAAACTACTAAACAAACATTGCTGACTTCCCCCAACAACAGATGGAATTATTACTATCATTCCTAATGTTAGTATATATAAGCTTCTACTACATACACACTCTTGAAATTGTCAGTGGTATATGCTACATGAATATACACTGGTTGGAGAAGTTATTAATATTACATCTTTCAGGGAAGATTCTAGGAAATTATCTTAGGTGGATGAAATCAGGGATCATGAGAAAGGGAAGGGGGAGAAGCAGAAGCTCTTTGTGAAAAATAACAGGTTCAGGAAACCTAACAGACAAATATTTTTCAATATTACCTGAAGTCAGAATTTGAAAACTCAGAGAGAAAGAAGAAAGGCACCCCCCAACATGTCGGGAGGGGTTTCTTGTTGTGCTGGCCAAATAAGGACAGGAGACGCCTGGTTGATCAAGGCTCACAGGGGAATAAGCACACCTGTGTGCCTTGCCCAATAGGTTTGGTTTGAACCAAATCTCACAGAGTTTATGGTTTTGCGAGAGTTGGGATGAGAGTTTGTTATTTATAACTCTGTGCTGCCTCGTGGAGGCAGACATTTTAGAGTTGAGATAGAGAGAGTAACATCGTTCCGCTCTTTGCTTTTGGCTTGCTTGGCTTTGGCCTAGCGCTCTTTTGGGTTTTTGCTATTTCAGCTTTTGCCTATTGAATCTTGCTATTTTATTTCGCTTGCTCCGGGGGCTCAGGTATCTTCCGTGAGCAACCCACGGGGGGTGGGGAGTGAATGAGGCCTTTGGGCTGGCCTTCTGAGCCTGTTCAACCTCTGCATTCCCAATTCTCGGGGGTGTACACCGAAGGAGGGCTCTGCGGGAGACATCCTCACCAGGTAACCTGTTTCAGGCCCAGAGACACCCCGGTCACTCGATCTGGTAAGGTCGGCACCCACCGCTGGTCCGGGAGGGTTGGCTGCACTTCTCCCCAGTGGTGAGTGTGTGGAGATGGCTGTCTTCGGGTGAGGGATCCGCGTAGGACCCTCGGTGGACAACTTTCCCACGGTGGTTGCCAGTGATGCTTTCTGGCTGTGGGGTCTCTTGTGAGACTTGGGAAAGGGTGGCCTGCTAAGGCCTGGTGGTAATCATCCATGGTTGGGTGATTTTGTTTGGGGTCCACATCATTTTTCACTGAGTTCAGGATGCCACGCAGTAAGGCCCAATCTAAACGGCGGGCGTCTTCTGCCGCACCTACTGCAGGTCACTCTGCTTCAAAAAGGCCTTCGAAGTCTAGCAGCAGAGAAGAAGAGATAGCTGCCCAAGTTGCACAACTGGGCAAAACTGTTCAGGCTTGTGTGGTGCTCTGCAACCAACTTGCACAGAAGGAACTACAGGCTACAGCCTCCACCTTGGGTGCCAGCCCTTCAGGTGTTAGTAACACCGAAGTGTCTCCTTCGATGGTGGCACCTGAGTCTCAGCTGGCCATGGCTACACCGGGCCCATCGGTGGTGTTGGCAGTGGAGCTCGGACACCCCACTATTGCCGATGTGTGGGATTTCCTACAAAGATTCCTGGGTTTGGGGACACACGGTGTGGTTCCCCCTTTGTCCGGGCTGCCCACTATGGCTGATTTATACAACCTTTTACAGGGGGTGGTTCTTCCAGGTGGTGCAATGGAGCATACCAGTGGCGAACAGGGAGGTAATCAAGCTGCTGCTGCCTCTGCTGCCTTGGAAACCCAAGCTGTTGTGGGGCCACACTTTGGGAGACCGCTGCAGTCATTTGGTGAAGCTTCTCAGCAAGCTTCTGGTTCAGGTTTGTCTCCTAATATTGCACATGCTAATTGGCCTACCTAGTTATGGGCTCCAGGTAGCCAGGTTGGGCAGGGTGTGGCTTTGGAACAGCCTAACTTAGTGGTTGTCAATGCATCCATGCAGGCACCTGCAATTTCACAGGTCCCTGACACGCAGGGGCAGGGTGGTCAGCCTTTGGCTGTTGTTAGCACCACGCCTGTGGTGCCTATTTCTAGTGCTCCTCTGTTGACTGGAGCGGTGGGGAATGTGGAAGCTACTCCTTACGCTGGTATGTGTACACCCCTTGGTTCTCACCTTCCTCTCTCCACTAAAGAGAGGATTTGGAAGGGAGAATACATTGACTTATTGACTTTGACTTTTAGGGATCCCGAGCCAAGGATTATGGTGAAAGGTGGGATAGTTTTTAGTTTGTCAAAAGAGTTTCAGGTGCTCAAATGCCCTAAGCTTGAGCGCAATTTTGTTAATTGGATTATGGGCTTCACCATTTACAGAGGTGTTATTGAAGAAAAAGAACCTCTCAGATCTCCTGACTTTTCTAAGTATCAGGAGATCATGATAAAAGTGTATACCAATTGCCAGCATAATTCAAGGGCTATAGCTTGGCTCCAATATGGCGAGCAATTTAGGATGAGGGCGGCACAGGATTGCTCCTTAGCTTGGAGGCATATGCAGTCCGAGATTTGGGCTGATGTTATGGTAGGGGCCTCCCCCTCAAGCAAGTGTGAAAATGGCTTTGTCCCGATTGTTACCTTGCCAAGAGGGCAGAATGTGAGGCCTGCCACGGGAGAAAAAAGGCAGTTTGGCTTATGCTGGGACTTTAATGCCGGCAAGTGTAAAAGACAACCCTGCAGGTTTGATCACAAGTGTAACACCTGTGGGGGTGGCCACCCTGGAAATTCTTGTGTTAGAGGAAAAAGAACAGGAAGGGGCTCTGTCCCCCAGCCAGTGTTGCCTGGGGGAAAAGGCCCCGTCACCAATTAAATTGGATATCATGGTGGCATGGTTAAAGGTTTAACCTAACAAAGAAGCTGCTTTATATTTATTTCAAGGTTTCTCTGTAGATTTTCGTATGTTGAACCTAGGGTTTATCATTTTGCACTCAATGCTCGTTCTGTGAGGGACTTGCCGAATGTGGTAAGGGATAAGTTAGCTAAGGAAATAGCAGCAGGGAGAATTTCAGGACCCCATGATCAGCTGCCCATCCCCACACTGTGCTTATCTCTGTTGGGTGTAGTGCCTAAAAAAGCCCCTGGGGAATTTAGGCTAATTCATAATTTATCATACCCTAAAGGAGAGTCAGTGAACAATGCTATTGACCCTGGGCTTACCTCAGTTAGGTACACATCATTTGACTCAGCTGTTAAAACGATTAGGAATTTAGGCACAGGAGCCCTGCTGGCTAAATGTGACATTAAATCCACATTTAGATACCTTCCTGTACACCCAGATTATTTTGACTTACTGGGTTGTCAGTTTGAAGGAAAATTTTATTTTGACAAAGCTATGCCAATGGGATGTTCTATTTCTTGTTCAGCTTTTGAGACATTCAGTACCTTTCTCCATTGGTGTGCAGTAAAGAGAATTGGTAACAGAGCTATTGCTCATTATTTAGATGATTTTCTAATTGCTGGTAATCCTAATTCCTCTCAGGGCCAGGATACTTTAGTTCAATTTCAGGAACTGATGCAGGAGCTTGGTGTGCCTTTAGCGGAGGAAAAGACAGAGGGGCCATATACTCAGCTTACCTTTTTGGGCATCAAGATAGATACTATAATTGGAATTTCTTGTTTGCCCAATGAGAAACTTGTGGCTATGAAGCAACTAGTTGAGATCACCCTTCATGAATTTCAATCACTTACAGGTCTTTTGAATTTTGCCTGTAGGGTTGTAGTTCCAGGATGAGCATTTTGTGCTAGACTGTATAGGATCACCTCAGGGATAGTGGCCCAGCATCACCACATTAGAATCACAAGGGGCATTCATGAGGATTTGAGGTTTGGTACTCCTTCTTGGAGCACTTTAACAGTATATTGTTTTGGAGAACTAAAATGCTGCTTTGGGCAGATTTTCAGGTGCATTCTGATGCTGCTGGTGCCCATGGCTTTGGAGTTTTTTGGAATGGCCAGTGGCCTCCTGCATGGGTTAAAAGCAGTCTAACCAGAGACCTTACATTCTTGGAATTGTTTCCAATTGTGGTGGGTGTGCACTTGTGGGCAACCCAGTTTGCTAACAGGACTGTCTGGTTTTGGTGTGACAACCAGGCAGTCGTGTATGTTGTTAACTCTCAGTCTTCCAAGTCTCCTAAAGTTATGAGTTTGGTAAGGGCAATGGTGTTACAATGCTTGAAATACAATGTGTTTTTCAAAGCTCAACATGTTCCTGGTTTGCTTAACCCTTTGGCGGATGCCCTTTCCCGTCTTCAGTTTTCCAGGTTCTGGCAGGTGGCTCCCAAGGCTTCAACACACCCGCTGGAGGTACTGGCATTCCTCTGGAACCTTGGAGATTAGAAGTTCATAGGGCAATATTAAACTCCATTGTCCCATCAACACGCAAGTCATACCAAACAGCTTTAAATTCGTTTAGCCAATTTTTGTTGGAAATTGGGGAGGATCTAAAATGGCCTATTATTGTGAACCTGGTCCTTCGCTTCATTGTAACTCTTAAGCAATCTGGACTTTCACCTGTCACTATTAGAGGCAGGTTGGCCGCCCTGGCTTTTTACTCTAGGGCAAAGGGCTGTTTTGACCCTACTAACAATTTTAGGGTCAAAAGAGCAGTTGAGGGATAGTCTAGAAAATCCCCTGTCACAAAGGACCCTCGAAGGCCATGTCCTTCTTAAGTTATGGGATCAATTAGCTCAAACATGTTATTTGCCTGGGGAAGAGGCCTTATTTAAAGCAGTATTTGCTACAGCATTTTTTGCTGCTTTGAGAATTAGTGAAATTGTGCCTGGATCTCATAATGATAAATCTATCAGGGCACTATTGATCTCTGATATCAGTTTAACAGGACAGGGGATTCAAATTCACATTAGGTGGTCCAAGACTAACCAGTTTGCAAAAGGTCAGTCTATTTTCTTGCCTAAGGCGCGACAGGTTCAAATTTGCCCAGTGGTAGCGATGGGTAAATATTTGAAAATTAGGCCTAATGTGGCTGGATATTTGTTTATTCACTTGTCTGGCTTGCCCTTAACCCAATTCCAATTTAGGGCTGTGTTAAAAGAGGATGTAAAGAAGGCTGAGTTGCCTCAGGAATGTTTTTCTTTGCACTCCTTTCCTATTGGAGCTGCGACAGCTGCGGCCACTCATGGTTTGCGTGAAGCCAACATTTGCAGAATTGGCAGGTGGTGTTCACATGCATTTAAGTCCTATGTTAGGCAATTGGCTAGTGGGACTCCTGATAAGCCACGTTAACCTGTTTTGTTTGTGTCGGTTGGCTTTTTCCACTGCAACATCTGGATAGTGGGACACAGCCTGGTCTTTTGGGCGGAATACTACCTGTTGGAACATCGTTACGACAACACGTTGGGCCTTGCCAATATTGGACGTACAGATTGGTTTGGTCAAAGGGGAATGATGTAGCCATCTCTCCTTCCATTTCTCATTGAGTTGGCATGTTCGTGTCCTCGACCCCGGGATGTGGTAGTGCACCTGCGGGAGAACGACCTTGTTTGAGTTCCATGCTTGCAATTGGTCAAGCAGATTGTTAAAGACATGGAGAAAGTACAAAAGATCTTCCCTACTGCTGTAATCCTGTGGACTAAACTTGTGCCTAGGCGTTGCTGGCCTGGAGTGCAAAAGGACTCAGCTATTAACAATGCTCGGCATTGGCTTAACTTCTATGTGGCTAAGTACCTTGCTAAACTAGAAATTTTCTTCGTGGAGCATGGCATTAAGCTTGACTAGCCACAACTGTACAGGGAGATGGGGTTCACCTTTCTTCAGAGGGGTCAGAGATGTACATAAATGCACTCTCTGACCAAACTGTAAAAGCGATCTGCGGGGGGGGGGGGGGTGAATGCCTAGCTGGGCTGGCCCCCTCTTGTGGCGGGTAATGACCCCCACCCCACAGAATAATTTAATTTGGCTAATTAAAATTGGGAAAGAAATTTGGCATAAAACAAATTGACCAGAAATGACGTAGGCATTCAATGCTTGACGTCATAAAATTACATGATGTCATATGATGAAATATGACATCATTTCCAGGGGAGAGGTTTGTTTATTGTTTATTTGTTGATGATTGTTTATTTGCTTTGTCATGTGCGGTGAAGGACCACCCACTAGGGTGGTTACACCTTCACTTACACACGTGACAAATTTGTTATTATTATTTATTGTTTATCAATAGACCCTGTACAGTTAAATAAACGTTGTGGCCTGTTTAAACCCAAAAGAGGTGTCTCATGTCCTTTGTGCCAGTGCAACAAAGACTAGACTGATAAATTCCCCAGCTACTTTCCTACATTATGATTTCCTTGACAAGGGAACAGAACTTGTAGACAGCTTTATACAAATCAAGCCATCAAAGTTTGATAAATACTAATGTCCCTGTGGGCATAATATTGCATGTGAGACTGTCTGATTTTGCTCTTTCCATTGGTGTATTGCAATTTCAATTCATGCCATTTATGTGAAGAGTAATAACTTCTGCAATATCATTGCTTGTTTTCATAACATTGCCTTGGACCAATTTATTGCTAGTTCTTGAATAGTTTCCTTGCTCTTTTCTGTGAAAGATGTAAGGTCTTCTGATATCAGTTTCTGTCCTTACATTTCTTCCGCAGAATACTGGAAACACGCAGGACCCTAATATACTGGCAATCAGGTAGACTACAAGTTTCAGGAATTTGGTTGATAACAACATTTGCATTTACAATATCAATTGTTTTTATCTAATACAAAAGTAATATATCCTGCTGGAAAGGAATAAGCACTGGGAATGTCTGTGTTATACACCAGATCACCATCATTTAGCTGACATAGAGGCTATGCAGACGGGTGGCTCTGGGCCACCCCTGCTAGGAGCAGATCGGGGCCGCAGCAACCACACTTTGCAGCCCTGATCCTCCCTTTTGCCACCCCTAAAAGAGTGGTAAAATGCTGCTCTTTTTAGAGGAGGCAAAAGGTTTCCCTAAGAGCTGGTGCCATGGCTCTTCCACGCCCTTTTGGTGCAGCATGTCAGGAGGGTGTCCTGACACCGTGCACCATGCATACAGGTTTGTGGTGTCAGGACGGCATCAGGATGGGGTTGGGGCAGCCAGCGTGCAGCTGCTCCGCTCCAACTCCACTCCCAGGCTGGCTCTTTGGGCCAGTCTGCAACGCCCCTTAGTCAATGAGAATGATCAGTGCTAAGCTTTGGGGTCCTTCCAGAAGAGATTATAAAACCCCCAGGGAGGGAGAGCACAAGGCAAGAAGTTGAGCAAAGAGAGACTTGGGACTGAGGTGCATCCTGCACATAAGATGAGCTGTGCTTGCAAACTGGACCACATGGTTCAGACTCCCAGTTTCCCCATGAAATCCAGGACTCTATTAGTATCATGAGTAGAATAGGACATCTGTAGTTAAGACGAGTTAGGGAAATTATGTTTATTTTTAACTTCAGCTGCCTATTACCTAACTTTGTAGCTTTTAAGTAATTGCCTGAAGGAAGGAATATTTATGAAAAAAAATACACCAGGGGTGTAACTAGGTGGTGCAATGTGTGCGGGCTGCATGAGGTGACACCCTAAGAGGGCTGACACCACTGCTCCCCAAACATTTGTATTTTGACAGAAATGGGCTGTAGTGTATACCTGCATCTCTTTAAAATGCAGAAGAAATGGTGTGAATGGAGCGAGGCTCAGAGGGGAAAAGAGAAGCCCCAGTTGTTTGTTTGTTTTTTAAAAAAAATGTTTTTATTTTTACATTTTATTTTTATTATTAAAAAAAATAAAAATATTGTCTTTTTAAATTTTTAAACTTCACATCACATCTTACTAAATTGCATAAAACTATGTACATGTAAAATACATTTAGACTGTGTATATGATTGTAATTCAGAAGTATAATTTTAATTTTGCTAGTTGTTTATGTCACAACTATTACTATTACATTAAGTGATATATCGGAACTACAATTTATGAGCAACAATAGTACAAAAAACATTACTAATGGTTATGTATGGTGTGGTACAAGAGGAGGTTAATGTGAGCGTACAACATGAGTTACCACACCAGGTGACATCAACCATAGTGATGCCACTGAGATACACTTTTGCTATGTAGGTACTTGCTGAGCATAAAAGCTTCCTTTAAATATCTCCTTTCTTCCCACATTGTTTCATATTTTCACCTTTTGCCCAGTGTGTGTGTCATGCTTAGACACATAAGATTCTCATTTCCCATAGGGGAGGAGAATTCTCTGCAGGGTCTGAGGTGAAAAAAGCACAGGTCAAGTTCCCCAATAACTTCCTACTGAGATAGTAGTTAAAAGGAGGGTACAATGAGATGGTTGTGTTGGCTCAGTCTTCAGGGATCCGAACTCCTACAGAGGAGTAGGAGACAAAACCTCACCACAGAGGCCAGGGCAATTTTTCACTGATAGATTTGCACATGCTGGTCAGATTCTTTATATTCTAATGTCACTGTTTTCAAACTTATTGCTTTCCAACAAATGTTTGTAAACTCTAATTTTTGGGTTTGGTCTCCCTCATGATAATTCAGCACAGGGGAGTTGCTTAGCCATCCAAAGCTTATGACCCTGATACAGATACCAAAAAGTGATGCAATTGCAGACATGTATGAGAAGCTATGTGGTTATATAGACACCAATATTGAAGAGGTAAATAGATAAATAAAATAGATCTGAATTTATCAATCGATCTAGAATCTCAAAATCAGCACATTGATGCCACAGGGTTTTTTTTTAAATCAAGTTTACTCCACAGAGTTAGTTTAGCATGCAAATATAAATAAAATTGCAATGAATGAGAGATCATATGTCAGACCAGGCTGTAGATATCAAAGGCAACACTAATCCTTTTTTTTCCTTGGACTGATGAGACTTTAAACAGCCCAGCCAAAACATTAAGCCAAATAGCTGATTTCAAAATTACCAAAGGCAAGGTATTTGAACCAAACTGTAACTGTCCTGTTTGTGTGTGTAAAAATATATGTCTTATTATACATACTCTAGTGTAGAAACATTCAACCCATCTTCAGGAAACAACAGTTTGATCTTGAAAAACAGAAAATATGGGATTGGTTTTCTGGAAATATACAGTGAGTTGCCTTGAAGAATAAATAACATACTTGCTAACCACTTAAATATTAACCATATTACAAGTACTGAATTTGAATGACACCAAACTATTCAAATCAAAGACTATTTCAGCCAACAGTGCAGACAACTTACCCATTTGAGTAATATACAGAGAAAGCATTCCTAAAAATCTCATACTGTGTGAAAACCAATGAAATTGTGAGTTGGGAAACAATCTAAATGAGATTGGTCTCAAGAGCCATAGCCTAGGATTTAATCAAATAGATAACCATAAATGTAAAAAAAAAAAAAATGATTTTTTTTCTGATCTATGAAAGAAGATTCAGGTCTAGAGAAAGAGAGAGAGAAAAGAAAGCCCTCAGCAAACAAAAACCTTTGCACCATCAGGGCTCCTTTTGAGAACCATCTGAGAGGCTTTGAGAAAGGGTAGAGGGAGGGAAGGCAGCAATCAGGTAGACCTCCCTCCCACTGAGAGTGTAGAGTAGATAGTGTGAAACTGGTGACCAGTAGTATTTTTTTTTCATGTTAGCCTCTGATCCAGTTTCTCTTCTTCACTTCTCAGTTGGGGCAAGAGATGTGAAGCCAGAAACTGCCACCAATGTCTGTGGGTTGGAGCAGACAGCCAGGAAAAAGCAGCTCAAAACCCCACTGCTCACACAGCCCACTTCCATGGTGGGCCAATGCACATGCCTGACTGCACGATGCAGTCTGCTGGGTAATTTTTTTTTTTGCTGCCTCCTTTCCATGTGCACCATCACACAAACATACTGTTGGTGACACCAAAGTACCTCCCACTGCCCACCTAGATGCCATCCAATTTAGATACCTGTCCCTTTGATCAGGCACACAGTCACACATGTGATGCTCTGCCTGTACAGGGCATCAGTAAATCAGTGTGTGAGTGATACATTGACAAAGCACAATCATGGACAATACCATACATGCCACCCTGTTGGACTGTCTGGCTTGTGTATATTGCAATTACATCCATTGGAGTTGGCACACTTTCATTTATTTGCTATATCACAGTCGCACGCTCACCTTGGGGCATTTATATGCAGGTGTGAAGATGTAGATTTTGTGCCTTGAGTTGGACTGTCCTGGGTTCTGTTTACTCCAGTTTTTAGCCCTGGAGCATGACAAGTATTGTTTCTGCCCACTTTGGAAGCATGTGTCATCTAAACACCTTACCTTCAAAGTGACTGGAAACCACTTTATTTGGCCTGTTTGTTCCACTTCTGAATTTCTGGAAACTCTATTCACCAATTAGTTGTAAAGATGAAACTCTGCTGAAGAGAATACTCCCACAAAAATAGTGTTGTAACAAAGTGATGTATTTAACTTTAGAATGAAGTTTATTTATATTAAAGGCACCTTTCCTTCTTTATCTTCAGTCCATCTTTTCTGTGATGCAACCCCCTACAACACAATTATTTATAAGGTGGCAAAAAGTGAATAGGAGCTTGTGATGGAGAAGTATTCCACTCTTGTCCTGTAGATGGACACACATCAGTGCTATCATTCTCTGGGACATCTTGAGGATTTCATGAGATCACACAGGAATCTCTCCTCCAGCTATAGGAATGGAGTGAGATGCTTCCCACTGCCATTTCACTCCCCTCCCTCATGCACACACACACATACTTTCCACCAGTCAGTAAATATCCATGGGGGGATGCATCAGCTGAAAGGTGGATTGAGGGTTGAGGGAGACAACATGGCATAGTTTCTCCTGACAGAACTTTATGGATCAGCTAATTGTTAAAGCATTAGGAGCTATGTCCCATCTTCAGGCTGGCAACCCTAATCAAGACAAAATAAATCTTGATAATGCTATCTCATTATTCTCATTATAATGTGTTTTTTATTATATTCATTATTAGTGTTTGGTGTGAGACTTCATTCATGGGTTAAACACACACAAAAGCAGTGTAGGTTTGCTTCTTGTTGGAGAGAAGAGGAGTTATACATTTTGTTCCATAACTCTGCTTGTAAAAGGGCTAGAGCCTTGTTTTGTGTGTGTGTGTGTGTGTGTGTGTTTAGAAGAAGCAGAAGAAGAAGAAGCAGCTTGGAGTTCAGCCCTGATGATAGTCTGAATGGGTATTCAGTGTCCCTAAAACAGATTAAACTGGCCAAATTGGAGTGTAAGACAACCTTAATAAAAAGGAAAAAGAGTTAGAGAAAGAGTATTTGTGAATCTTAGGAAAGGCTGGATTCATCTCACCCAAGTACTTTCAAAATTTATGTAATTTTAAATAAATTTAAATGTGTTAATAATTTCTCTTTACCACAACAAATGAAATGATACAATTCACTTTGTGTCATTTCTTTTATTCCCAAGCTAATCATATGACACCAAATCTACCTTTAGTGAATTCAAAGAAGGAATGTAATTTGTTTTAATGACATCTAGACAAGATCCTGAAGTGTAAAGATCTATGATTGAATACTGTAAAGATATATCATTGAATAAGGATATATATAAAGATATATCATTGAATATATCATTGCATAGGATCCTGAAGTGTAAAGATATATAATTGAACTTAGGATTGTCCGTGTCATCATATTACCCATTTCTATGGTTGTGAAAGCAGGACAGTGTAGAAAGCAGATAGGAAGAAAATCAACATATTTGAGAAGAAGAGAAGAGTTCTGTGGATGCTGTGGACTGTCAAAAAAGGGGATTAAATGGGCCCTAGAGCAAATCAAACCTGAACTCTCACTAGAACAAATCAAACCTAGAAGCCAAGATGACTAAACTGAGTTTGTCAGTGTGGCCATATCATGAGAAGACATGACTTACTAGAAAAAAAACAATAATGCTTGGCAAAGTAGAAGGCAGTAGGAAAAGAGAAAGGTGGCTTTATAGATGAATAGACACAACCAAGGAAGCCATTGCCTTGAGTCTGTAGGACCTGAGCAGGGCTGTTGATGATAAGATGACTGGAAGGTTTCTCCTTCATAAGTGGCAGTTAACAACAATTGGAGACATAAGTGGCAGTTAACAGCAATTGGAGACAGCTACATCAGGGGATTTCTGAACCATGACCATATCATGAGAAGACATGACTTACTAGAAGACAATAATGCTTAGTAAATTAGAACACAGTAGGGGCAGGGGGAGGAAAACCATATTCTAGAAGACTGAGGGGGGTTGCAGACTGCCAGAAATAGTGTGAATTCAGTCCACTTTTAGGGTTAGGGTTAGAGTTAGGGAACCATGGGAACTGTATTTTATTGTGGCATCAGAGTTGTCTGACAGAGAAGGCTCAATGTCTCAGAAAAATAACAGTTCCCATGATTCCCTAGCACTAACCCTAACCCTAAAAGTGGACTGAATTCACACTATTTCTGGCAGTCTGCAACCCCCCTCAGTCAAAGAAATCACAGCCCTAACTCTGCAAGACCTGAGCAGGATGGTTGATGACAGAGTGACATGAAGGTCTCACATTCATAGGGTTGCCTAAGTTGAAGTTGACTTGACAACAGTGTAGTTTATTCTGTGTATGTTCCTGCAGAGCAGGTCTGCTTTCCTCTTTTTTTGCCTAACCTACACATGCTATCACTGGTTTTTCCTCTAGTTTTCTAGATTCTCCTTCAAACTCCACCTCTCTACTATTACTCATTTTATTTCTGTGGCAAATACATACTGTCACCAGGAAATATATGGCTATGCTTCTCTCCACATGGTGATAAACCATTTGGGTGACAACATGCAAAGAGAACTTTCATAAACCATAGATAATATACAAATGACACCCTAATACTAGCAGAAAATAACAAAGACTTGGAACAATTACTAAGGAAAGTAAAAGAAGAAAGTGTCAAGTCAGGTTTAATGTTGAACATTAAGAAAACTAAATTTTTTAAAAAATAGGTTAGCTACTTTGAATCATCTCTTTTTCAATAAACAAAATGAAGCTGAGCCATGATTTTACCATAATCTCACCCTGGGATTGAATTTTCCCCTTACTTAGAGCTTTTACTCACTGTGGGCTACATTTATTCACAGGAAATAGAGTGAATGAAAGGGAAATTAATTTGTTCCAATGATAGTTCCACCAGGCTGCTTTTGGCATTACATTTAGCATTATTGAATTGGATTTCAAAGGCTTTTGTGAGATTTCACAGGGAAGCAGTTGACTAACTTGGGGCCTTTGCAGACTGCTAGAAATAGTGCAAATTGAGTCCACTTTAACTGTCCTGACTCAGTGCAAGGGAAACATGGGAACTGTAGTTTATTGTGGCACCAGAGCTCTCTGACAGAGAAGGCTCAATGTCTCAGAAAAAAATACAATTCCCATGATTCCCTAGCACTGAGCCAGGGCAGTTAAAGTGGACTCAATTTGCACTATTTCTGACAGTCTGCAAGGCTTTCCCAGATAATCTTAGGTCACCCAATGAAATTGGTAGGTAGCAGATTTGGAAGGAGGGGGATAATGCAAGCCCTTCTCACATGGAGGGTTCACTACTGTAAGATGTAGTTATGCCTACTGTTTTAGATAGTTTTTAAGGGAAATAGATCGATGATACAGGTGGTACTTCAGATTGCCAGATGTAGATCTGAAAACATGGGATTTGAGTGAATGGCTATGCTATGTTATGTCCCTCTAAAAGTGGAGAGGAATGTGAGTAGTGAAGAAGGAGATAGGGTAGTGATACCACACCTAGTTCCCATTCCCCCTTATGATATATAAAAGGTTCACATATTTTAAATGGACTAAAGCAGGGGTAGGCAACCTTTCCCCTTTAAGGGCCGAGGGACTTCAGCTCCCAGAAGCCTCAGCCATGTTGGCCAATAGTGCCATGTTGGCCAATAGCTCCTGGGATTCTGGGAGTTGAAGTCCCTCGGCCCTTAAAGGGGAAAGGTTGCCTACCCCTGGACTAAAGGATGGATCTATTAATAACTTTTAGCTATGATAGATGAACATTCTCTAGATATACTCAGTTGCTGAGCAACAACAGCTAGAGAGAGCTATTGCCTATGTGTCCTGCTCATAGACTTCCCATAGGCAATAAGCTAGCCTCTCTGGGAACAGAATGATAGATTAAACCAGTCTTCAGACAAACCAACAAGGAACTTTTATTGTGTTTTTCATTATTTTTATTATTATTCACTGTACTGGAAAATATTGAGCAATGTTGAACAATAGAATCTGAATTTTACAAATTATATGGATTTGCTGATCCTCCATATATGTACACACAACCATCTGTCAGTTCTGAAATCCCATTTAACATCTTCAGATTCACACTCCTCTGTCATCTACTTTTATGTTTCCCATTTTAAGACATGGAACACAAATATACTAGATATTGAGTAGCATTGTATATTACACAATTAACTCAAGACAGATTGATTTCTTCCCCCACTATCAGAAGAGTTAAAATACTGATTCAATGAAATCGGGAAAATGACTTGTTTTTCCTATCACTTGGAACTTGATAAAAACTAATGATTAAATGTGGTGTTAAATGATATCAGGAATAACCTTGTTGTCTGTTTCTGCTAACATTTCATTGTCACAAAAGAGGAGAGACAGTGAAATGAAATCTGTTCAAAGACTGTAATATTTTTCTTCTAACTTTGTCATTTTAAAGAGTTATCTTTATGCTTCTTTCCCAGAATAATATGATTAGAAGGTCAAAATGAATGTTACTGTTTTGAAGGGGGAGACTGCTTTTTGTCCCCTTGCTCATGGCCAATAAACATGCTAAACTCTCATTGGTTTTATTTCCTTAGTCACAGTTAGGATTCAAAGACATAGCCATGGTTATCTGGATCATACTAAGGGATATTGTAGCATCTTTGAGACTGAGAGATGCAAAGGGATATTGTAGCACCTTTGAGAATAACTGAAATAAAGAATCAGTATGGACCTTATCACATGGGGTCTAGAGCAGAGCTAATCCAAAGGGTACCTGCAGCTAATACATATTATTTCCCCGTGTTTACACACGACGCTGCCCTAGAACACGGAGCTAATCTGTATTGTTTCCCCGCGTGTACACACGACGCTGCCCCGAAACTCCACAGAACTCGAAGCTAATCCGTAGCGAGTAGGGAGATTTTGACATTCGGTTTGTTGGGGAAGTACAAGCGGAGCCTTCATATTCATTGCGCAATGGTGGGCGGGGCGGGGAAGCAGGGAGAGCTCTCCCAAGCAGAAAATCCTGGCGAGGGGAAGGGATTGGCGAAAGGCAAACCGGATTGAGAAAGAGGAGGAGAAGGAGAGGAGGAGGGAAGAGGGAGGCGATCTCTCTCTCTCCATCTCTCTCGCATTTTTCCCCACCAACACCCCTTCCCTCCTCCAGTCCTCCAGCCCTCCTCCTCCTCCTCGGTCCCCTTGGCTGCCTTTCCTCCCGACTCCTTCATCCCATCCTTGCCATCCACAGAAGCGCCTTCTGCGACGCTGGCTTTTTGGGTGGCGGGAAGGGAGAGAGAGAGAGAGAGAGAGAGAGAAGAAAATGTGTGTGTGTGTGTGTTTTCCTTCTTCCCACGTGAACCGCATCCCGCAGCGCCTGATCGCTAAATCCCCTTTGGAGCCTTCGTATTCATTGCGCTATGGCCGCCAGGGCGAAATTCAGTTCGTTTCGGTATAGAACTGAATTTATTCTCACTTCGGTTACTTTTCTGTTACTTTTCGCTTCGTGGCCAGCGTTTGATAAGGCCCTATGTAGAGAGATCTTGTACCACCTTTGAGACTATGGGCCTTTGCAGACTGCCAGAAATAGTGCACATTAAATTGAGGCACTGCCCTGGCTCAGTGCTAGGGAATCATGGGAACTGTAATTTATTGTGGCACCAGAGCTCTCTGACAGAGAAGGCTCAACGTCCCAGAAAAAAAATACAATTCCCATGACTCCCTAGCACTGAGCCAGGGCAGTGCCTCAATTTAATGTGCACTATTTCTGGCAGTCTGCAAAGGCCCTAAGTGAAAGCAAGAAGTTGGCAGCATGAATTTTCATAGACTTCAGTCTATGAAAGCTTATGCTGCCCAATGTTGTTCTTTCAGTTAGGGCTGATGCATATGCTCCGGGCTGCCCCTGGGAGTAGCAGATCAAGGTCACACCATGGCCCTGACCCTCCTTTTTGCCAACCCCAAAAGACCGGGCAAATGCCACTCCTTTTGTGAATGGCAAAAAGCCGCCCTTTAAGCTGCCGCTGCAGATCTTTTGTGCCCCTTTGATGCAGCTTGTATGCACACTGCGCCAAGAGGGCACCCTGACACCGTGGACCGTGCAGATGGGTGTGCTGCATCGGGGTGGAGTCAGGGTGGCCAGCATGCAGTTGCCCTGCCCCAACTCCATCCCCAGGCTGGCTTATAGTGCCAGTCTGCATCGGCCCTTAGTCTAAAAGGTGCTACAAGATCTCTCTACATACTGATTCTACACACTGATGCAGACCAGCCTAACGGGCTGGCCTGTGGTGGAGTTGGGGTGGGGCAGGCACATGCTGGCTGTCCCGACTCCACCCGAACCCCGTCCTGATACCACGCCCCTGTTCGCATGTGCACGGTGTCAGGGCAACCTGAGGATGCAAATAAGCTGCTGCCATGGCTAAAAGAGCAGCCTTTTGCCGCCTCCAAAAGGAGTGCCATTTTGCCACTCTTTTGGAGGGGGGGGGGGGGGCAAAAAGGAGGATTGGGGCCACAGCATGCGGTTTCCATGGCCCCAATCCATTGCTCCCAGGGGCGGCTGTGTGCCGCTACTTTCGGGCCATCTGTATTGGCCCTAACATGGCTATATCTTTGAGATAAAGAAGCTTTCATAGACTGACTCTGCTGTGATGATGTAGACTGAAGCGTATGAAAGCTGATGCTTCAGCCTCTTTTCTCTCAGTCTCAAAGGTGCTACAATATTTGCCCCAGTTAAGATTGTTTGTTTGTCTGTAAAACCCAGAGTTTGTAAAAGATACTTTCCTGGTTTATAACTCCTAGAATATTTCAGCCACCATGGCCAATGCTGGCTGGGAGATCCTTGTAGCTTTAGTCAAAAATAATTTCTCCAGAATTTTTTAAAAATCATTTTTAGTGTTTTTGAAACCTTTGGAGCTTCCTCTAAAACTATTGGTAACTTTCATTTTGAGTGCATATATGGTACCATTTTAGACTGACATTTGGGGAATGGATTTCTTAACATAGATTTAAATCAATCATAAGCAGAGTGCCTCAGTGTGGGTGAAGTCCTATGGATTGTCAACACCTATTCATTTTCCTTTCCTGTAGTGCAAAGGTTCCATATAAGGTTAAAAGAAGGATCATATCCTTATGCATTCTCCCTACACTCCAGTGGAAGGTGGAGGTCTGTTTGGGATATGAGCAGTGCCCACAGTCTTCTCATTCATAAGAATGGATCACATCACAGAAAACCTGTGTTCATGCTTTCTCTTTAAAGCTGCATCAATGCTATAGAGATAATCTAGTTTACACCACTTTAACTGCCATGGCTCAATGCTATGGAATTCTGGGAATTGTAGTTTGTTGTGGCATCAGAGCTCTCTGACAAAAAAGGTTAAATGTCTCACAAAACTACAGTTCCCAGAATTCCATAGCATTGAGCAATGACAGTTAAAGTGGTGTGAAATTGGGTTATTTCTGCACTTTGGATGCAGCCTCCATTACCCTTCTTTCTCTTTCTGTAGAGCAGATTAAGGTATGCCCTATTGGGGATTCATTCATGTTATGATAGAATGCCGATGACAGATTGGATTGACCACATTTGGTTTTATTCTGATAAACACTAGGGATGGAAAAGGAATTTCCTGGCTGTGGTCAAATGTAGAGTTCACAACTGCTCAAGTAACTTTTGTAGGAAGAGAAAGAGCATATCAATCTTTTTTTTCTCATTCCCAGCAAAACACAAACTATGCTGTTTTTTTGAAAACTTGTGCTGTTCTTGTATTGAGAAGTACTTGGGAAAAGTTAACAAAATGCAGAAATGGAGTGTATGCTATCCCTAGAAAAGAAATGTGGAGAAGGATTCTGCATTGTGACTCCAACCTTTGCCAGTCTGATGGTTGCACAACTCAGACATTTGTTGTTGTTGTTGCTGTTGTTGTTGTTGTTAATTGCCCTTGAGTCAGCCCCAACTCATGGTGACCCTGTGGATGGGATATCTCCAAGCCCCCTTATCCTCCACTGCTCTGCTTAAGTCTTGTAAAGTCATGCCCGTGACCTCCCTAATTGAGTCTAGCCATCTGGTGTTCACTGTGAGTCTTCCTCCCTTTCCACCGACTTCTATCTTTCCTAGCATTATTGTCTTTCCTAGTGAATAATGCCTTCTCATGATGTGGCCAAAATATGATAGACTCAGGGGGGTTGCAGACTGCCAGAAATAGTGTGAATTCAGTCCACTTTTAGGGTTAGGGTTAGAGTTAGGGAACTATGGGAACTGTATTTTATTGTGGCATCAGAGTTGTCTGACAGAGAAGGCTCAATGTCTCAGAAAAATAACAGTTCCCATGATTCCCTAGCACTAACCCTAACCCTAAAAGTGGACTGAATTCACACTATTTCTGGCAGTCTGCAATCCCCCTATGTTTCATTATCTTGGCTTCCAGGGAGAATTCAGGCTTGATTTCTTCTAGGCCTCATTTATTTGTCTTTTTGGCTATCCATGGTAACCTCAGCACTCTCCTCCAGCACCACATCTCAAATGAATTGGTTTTCCATTTACTTTTTTCACTTTCTAGCTCTCACATGCATACATGATGATGGGGAAACCTATGACTTGGATGATACTAACTTTAGTATTCAGTTGTATTTCTTTACTCTTTAGGAACTTATCTAGTTCATTCATAGCTATTCTTCCCATTCCTTGTCTTCTTCTTATTTCTTGACTGCAGTTACCATTCTGATCAATGTTCGATCCAAGGTACAGGGATTCTTTAACTATTTCAGTTTCTTCATTGTCTAGGCTGAATTTATGTGGTCATTAATTTCATTTAGTTTAGGGTTTTTTTTTTATGGTCATCATTAAGCCTGATTTTTCACTTTCATCTTTGACCTTTCTTAGTAATTGCTCCAAATCTGTGATGTTTTTCACTAGTGATATGGTATCATCCATATACCTAAGGTGGTTAATGTTCCTTCATACCATCTTTGCTCCTCCTCCTTCTTTCTAAATCTGATATTCTTATGATATTTTCTGTATACAAGTTAAACAAATGCATCCTTCCCTGACTCCTTTGCCATTTGGGAACCATTCTGCTTTGCTGAAATCTGTTCTAACAGTAGCTACTTGTCCTGAGTATAGAGTTCTCATTAGGACTATCAAATGTATTGACACTCCCATATCTTTGAGAGTGTTCCATAGCTTTTTGTGATCTATACAGTCAAATGTTTCACATGGTGATTTTTTTTTCCTGGAATTCTTTTGTACACTCTATTAAACATCATATGTCTGCAATGTGGTCCCCAGTACCTATTCCTTTCCTGAACCCAGCATGTATACCTTATTTTTTTCTTTTCATGTATGATTGGAGTCTATGCTGAAGAATTTTGAGCATAATTTTGCTTGCATGGGAGATTAATGCTATGGTCATATAGTTGCTGCAGTCTCTTGTATCTCTTTTTTTTAACATCTGGAAAAGAAATTTGGCCTGACTTAAACTGCGGCCTTTGCTGGTCTGAATGTCATCCAATTTTCTTCCTGTTCTAGAAGCTGCACAGTTTTAATTTCCCATACTGAAACTTCACAGTTCCCAGAAAACTATGTACTTTCTGAGCAAGCTGTGCAGGTTTCTGGGCACAGCAAGGGGAAAGCAAATCCTGAGAGCACTGGAGCTTTAGGAGAAAAAAAGTGTTTCTTTGTTCTTGACATCCATCAGGAATTGGAAAAAATATGATTTGCCAACACTAAAAAAAAAAAGTCAACTGGTCTTTGATTAGATTTTCCATGCTTTTGGAGGTTTTGAAGCTTCAAAAAGTGGCATCTCCTATAGTGTTGTAATGGTTCTATGACTATAGAAAATTCATTAATGGGCCAGTTTTTTGTTTGTTTGTTTGTTTTTGATATATTTTTGGACCTATTTATCAGAACAGATTTACATCAAATTCAGGCCTAGACAAGGTACATATCAATAGGTAGCTAACAGTAGATCATCTGCTGCCATTAGCAGAACACCTCTTAATTCCTTAGGCTAGGAAGCAAATTTGACCCACACACTTTATTATTGGAATGAACAAAAATGGTAGGGGTGTGCATGTGTGGATGCCATTTTATTCATCTTGTTAGCATCTGAACATCCCTGGATATATTTATTAATCCAGCTCTATAGTTTAATATAACATGAGGCTCCAGCATGAGCAGACATGGTTGTAATGGCATACATAGCACTGGAATAGGTAGTGTGAATGGCACATAGATTGAGCCATGTGGAAAGGCATGGGGATGGAGGAACTGCTGGAAGAGCACTGCCACTCCCCCCCTCCCCACTCTTCATTTCTGATGAAAACAAAAAGCCAAATGGTGGAAACCAAAATCCAAAAAACAACATCGGAATCCCCCTTTTATCTCTTGTGCATTTATGAAGACCAATTCCTGCCCTTTGATTCCCGGTGATTCCAGACTTGTCTAGGTATTGTAAAGTCCATGAAGCATCAGTAATCAAAACCAACTCCTCTCATCTTTCAAGTGTCAAAACAAACTTTCCACTTTGAAAATCTTCTCAGGTTCTGATGTGGGGCAACCAAGCTTTTAGTTTCTCATGGAATCTCTATGGGTTGGGGTTGGCTTAAAGGTATAAATAACACCACAAAACAGTGCTTTTCTGCAGTCTCCCCCCTTGCGTGGTGACTTTTGCCCTCAGGCTTCAGTTTGAGTCACCATTCCTCTGTCCATTCCTGTCCACTTACTCAACCCTCGTGGTTTAAGCCACTCCCATTTTCCTGCTTTCCATGTATCATCTCTTCAGGATTGGTAGATATACCCTCTCATTCAACCTTCAGTCTACACTATGCCCTTTCATTTTTCTATATTCAGTTAGCTCCGTATGCTGTGTATGTGAGAGAGTTACTTCAGTATATGTGTTCTTTTGTATTTCCTCCAATAAAAGTTCATGTAGTTCCCCATGCCTGGAGTCTCTATCAGTTATTACTGATATAATTCCTGCATATGTTACCTCCTTTCAAAGCCAAACTATACATCTTCTAAATTTATTAAAGATAGTTTGCAACTGTCAGTGGAGGCTCTATAAGCCCCACACATTTAGGTTACCACCAATGGACTGCACCAGTATACCGAATGCAACTAGAAGTGATGTCACATCACTCCTGTTTTCATTTTTGGCTGACAAGGAATATATTTGGGATATATTTGGGCTTGGGGATTATATTTGGGGGTTATGATACAAAGCCAGTACATTTTCCACCAGCTCAAACCCATTTGGTATGTTTTGGGAGAAGAAAAAAAATCACATTTATAAAAGAAATAAAAGTGGAAGCCTGGGGACACGAGGGACTTCAGAGGTGTTGGCTGTGAATTGGTGTCTCAAGACCACACTGTGGCTACACTTGCTTTATCTGTATCAGAGACCAACTTGATCTTGACCAGCCAATTTTCATAGAGTCATTTTTGGCAACATAGCAGACTTCCTTGTATGTTTGGAACTTTAAGAAGTGCTGATTGAATCTGTAAAGACTGGATTCTTCCCCAATTCAGTCCTGAAAGGTGGAAAATACCAGAATTCTTAGACTTGCCCAAATGTTTATGGTACCAACACACAGCCTTTAAAAATACATCTAGCCCCCACTTGTCAGATCAATGCAATGTGTAATCATCAGAAGGATTCCAATGAATAACAAAAATAAAATAAAATATGTTGTATGGATTTAGATAAATCCTCCAAATGACAGGCTTATTGTAAATGTTTGCAATAGGAGCAATGAAAGTCTGTAGCAATTGTACAGAGACAATTAACTCATGTCTGAATGAATAATAGGAATATTGGAGTAATCATGTGTAATTTGTTAGCCCCTGTATGTAATATTCCTTTTCACCTGTAAGATAAGCTACCTTGTAATTGGGCAATTTATCTGTTTGTTCATTCAATGGTGATTTTCCATGGGCCAGCTTTGTGGAGCACTTCACATCTTAATTTTTTTCTCAATGTAACTTTAAGGTGTTTAAACTGACTGCCTGCAAATGTGACAAATATTTGTTTTCCCACACATGTATCATAGAGATCAGCGAGAGCTCCTGTTCAATAGAAACTGAAGGCCATTTTCAGTTCTAAAGTGAAGGCATTATCAGACTGATCCCATCCCCTGAATATTTATGTTTACAACAAGGGTGAATCTCATTTGAACCATGGGCTTGTTGGTCTTCTGCCCTCCATCTGATCCCTCCCTACTCCAGAAAAAAAAATTGAAATGTTTTACAACTGACTGGCTTTATTATTGATTTCTTTTGATTTCTAATTAGTCATTTCTATTTCTATTTGCTTTTACATATCCCCTGAAGAATGCCATTGAAATACTTAAATAGACCAAATATATATGACATTCTACAGAACACATGTAGATGTATCTCCCCCTTTTTTCTTGTGGATTCCATAGTTTCAGTATTTGTTTCTGATTTGCTATGCCTAAAGGGTTTGGGAAGCAGATGTTCACATAAGCCTCTCAGCAGAGGTACCTCTGCATTCCATCAAATTACATTAACCTATGTACTTTATTCTTTTCCTCTAAAGGATAATCATTTTCTCCCTACCACAGAGTTTATATCTTTAGAAGTGGCACCAGGGCCAGTACTGCAGGACATCAGATTTGGACAGTTATTGAGATACTTTGAACAGTTGTTCCCAAAGTTTGGTTCTCTTGGTGTTTTGGGCTCCAGCTTCCAGAAGTCCTAACCAGCTTGGCCAACATTCTGGCAATATGGGAGCTGAAGTCCAAAATGCCTGGAAGACCAAATTTTGGGAACCATTGCTCTAGATCATTAGGGGGGACATGTTTTGGATGTCAGCTGCCATAATGCCAGAATATTGGCCAAGCTGTCTAGGGCTTATGAGAGCTGAAGTCCAAAACACCCAGAAGAACAAACTTTGAGAACTACTGATCTAGTATTTTCAATAACTGTTCAATGTCCTTTATCAGTGTATAACAACTGCATCCCAGCCATCTCTCTGCTTTGGTTCACTCTGCCCTATCCCATCCATTTAATTTTGTTTCATTTCATTTTGCTAATTTTTCTCTATTTAAAGCTGAGTGTGTTTAAAAGGGAAGAGTAGGAAAGATATGGTGCCCAAATATAGTATGAAATAAGGGAATGTGGCAGGTGGTGTGGGGGAAAAAAGTTAAGTGGTGTGGAGAGTGACTAGACCAGTCTCATAATACTTGAATGTGAAGTTATTCACTCAAACTGAATGGAGGTGATAGGTGGAATTCAAGACAGATAAAAGGAAGTAGATCTTCATAGAGTGTATGGTCAAATTATGGAATTTACTACCATAAGGCAATGTGTTGGTCAACATTTAGAAGACTAAAAGTGATATAGTCACATTTGTAGAGAGTATGGCTGTTGATAGTTATTCATCACAATAGAAATATGTCACCTCAAATGTCAGAAGCAATATGTCACAATATATTGCTAAGAAACATGAGCAGGAGGGTGCTCTTTTGTACATGCCATGCTTGTGGACTTCCCAAAGACAAGTGGTTGGCCACTGGTTGGATCAGATAAGTATTTGGTCTGATATAGCATGGTTCTTCTTATACATTTACCTTTAGTTCTGAGACCTGTGTGTGTGTGTGTGTGTGTGTGTGTGTGTGTGATGCATATAATGTACTGATAGGTCTGATCATGTTTGGCTTCCAAAATCTGAAAAGAATGGTCTGTTCAAAGTGATACTGTAATAACATAGACTTAAGATAGGGTTCAATGAGTGACAAGACTGAAACAAAGCAGGATGAAAATACCTTTGAGAAATTTAGAAAACCAATGGAGAATGACACTTATTGTGTGTCTTCATGTCATTTCTGACTTATGGTGACCTTAAGGCAACTCACACCCAGACAAAAGGCAGAGCCACTGGAGGAAGGGTGTGTTTTTGATACTCTCCAGGAATGAGACCAGTTAATTTAAAAATAAGCATGGCCCAATGGGCCAAGCTTAGGCATGTGATGTAGGGGCAGAGCTCAGGTATTTTAAGCTGAGTGCCCCCCATTCAGCCTCTTTTCTTGGAAGAACCCCACCGTCCTACCCTAAATGTAGTGTGAACCTAGTTGGTAACTTCAGGGCCAGGTAGGCATTTTGTCCCCTTTTCCTGGTTTGTTTGTTTTGCTTACCTCATATTGTATGCAAGGACTGGTAATTGGCTTTCCGTGGCTGCTAAATATGTTTCACAGGCCCATATGGTGGAATAAAGAACTATTTGGTGCACAGCATTGGCACTCGATTGTTGTGAAAGGTTAGGCTCTGGAATAGCTTAGACAGGTCATGGGACTTGGGGGTTGTGAAATAACCTGTCTTTGGGGTGGACATGTGGTTTTTGTTCAACCTTACAAATTTGAGGGAATTTGGAGGAGACCTCATGTTTACCTCAAATAATAATAATAATAATAATAATAATAATAATAATAAATTTGTATCCCACCTCTCCCTGTTCAGGATCAAGGCAGGTAACAGCAAAGATTAAAACAATTGCAGAAATAATAATAAGAAAATAATCCCTGAACCCCCCACCACTTCGACCCACCCTCCCTTCAATAAGAGTGGCAATGTCTAGGGGAGCTAGATCAAATGGGCAGTTAGTTCAGATCAGGACAGAGGTCAGTCTGGGAAGGCCTGCTGGAAGAGAATTGTTTTTATCACTTTTTAAAAAACATCATGGGATGCAATTGTTGGGATCTGTAGTCAAAGTGGAAATGTACAGATGTGGGAAATTTCTAGCTGTGAAAGCTTTAGGCTGCAGGTGGATTTTTCAAAACAGGTTAACCAAGGTCAGTCTGTGCCTGGGAACAGTGGAAGAAAGAACATAAACAATTAGATCATTGTGTTGTGTGAGAACCAGAGTCACATGACACATGACTCTACAGGAAGAAGGCTGGGTTAGAAGCTGGGTTTGAGGATGTCCAACAAATGTCTATAAAGTGAATCCACCCAGGGGTGGAGTTAGAGGGTTTGGCTCAGAGTTTCTTTGTTCTCTGCCTGCATACTGGCTTTTCTACAATGTAAATAGTTTACCATGTTTATTTGCAACAACAAGAATAAAGACTCTTCTTTTGAAGAGAATTTGATCTCTGGTCTGATTCCTGGAATGCTGGAATGCTGCAAGGGGCAGAGAGCTATAGGTCTAGAGATGAATGGCTGATGAAAGGCAGTCACGCACCCACTCTGCTACACTCACATCATAAATCAATAGTAATCTGGCTAGTCTCCTCCAGCAGGTCATTCCAAATTTTAAGAGTGGCAGCTGAAAAGGTCCTCTGGGAAGTCACCACCAGTCTAGTTTTCATTGACTGTAGTAAGTTCCTCCCAGAGGACCTGAGTGTGTGGGAAGGATTACATGGGAGGAGGCATTCCTTCAAGTAAGCTAGACCCAAGCCATAAAGGGCTTTATAGGCAATAACCAACACCTTGTACTGTGACCAGAAACTAACAGGTAGCCAGTGTAAGGATTTCAAAATAGGTGTTATCTGGTCGAACCTAGATTTACCTGCGACCAGTCTGGCTGTGATGTTTTGTACCAGTTGAAGCTTCCAAATGTGGCACAAGTGTTGCCCTATGTAGAGTGCATTACAGAAGTCAAGACAAGAGGTTACCAGCATATGTACAACCATTTCTAGTTCCCGTGGCTCCAGGTAGGGTCGCAGCTGGCATATCAGCCAAAGCTGATAACAGGCATGCCGCATCAATCTGAGGTGACAGTTGGAATAACGAGTCCAAGAGCACCCCCAAACTGCAAACACAGTGCTTTAGGGGAAGTGTGACCCCATCCAGGACTGGTGAATTTATCTCCATACCCGGATTAGGGTTACCTATCACGAGTACCTCCGATTTGTTTGGATTCAGCTTAAGTCTATCTTCCCTCATCCAATCCATTACTGACCTCAGGCAGTCATTCAGAGGGGAGATGCCCTCCTTGGTCACTGAAACAGTCTGAGACATAGAGAAGTAAATTTGGGTGTCATCAGCGTACAGATGACACCCTGCCCCATGTCTCTGGATGATCTCACCAAGCAGCTTCATGTAAATGTTAAACAGCATAGGGGACAGAATGGTGCCCTGAGGGATGTCAGATGTTAGCTCTTTTTTCGAAGAGCAGCTGTCCCTCAGCATCATCATCTGGAATCTACCCGAGAGGTAGGAACAGAGCCACTGCAAAGCAGAGCCCACAATTCCTAACTCTCTCAGGCATTCCAGAAGGATATCATGGTCTATGGTATCAAAGGCCGCTGAGAGGTCCAAGAACACCAACAGGGCCACATTTCCCCTGTCGATGCACAGACGAAGATCATCAACCAAGGAGACCAGAGCAGTCTCCACTCTGTATTCTGACCTGAAGCCAGTTTGAAATGGATCTAGATAATCGGTTTCATCCAAGACTTCTTGGAGTTGGTTTGCAACCACCCACTTGATCACGTTGCCCAAAAAAGGAAGAAGAGATACTAGCCAGTAGTTATTTTTATCCAAGGAGTCAAGGGAAGGCTTCTTTAACATAGGTGTTACTACTGCCAATTTTAAACTAGTTGGAAAATGGCCTTCCCTGAAGGAGGCATTAATTATAGATTTTAACAGATTTATAATTGCCTTACCTCCCTGGATGGCCAGCCAGGATGGGCAGGGATCAAGAGGGCAAGTGGTCTTTTTTACCTTGCCAAACAGCTTATCTACGTCATCATAGACTGAAATTGATCCAAAATGACCTCATTAACTGAGCCACTGGACACCTCTCTTATTGTTTCTGTACTAATGCCGGCGTCTAAGTTGGCTCTTATCTGAGAGATTTTATCTGCAAAGTAGTTATTAAAAGCATCACAGCAGGCTCTCATAGGTTGTAAAAGAGGATTCAGGATGGAAGGAATTTGGGTTAACTTCCTAACCACCCTGAGGAGCTCTGCCGAAGGAGACTTCGCAGACACAATAGATGCAGAGTAGAAAGATTTCTTTGCTGGAGCTATTGCCACTTGATAGGCTTTAAGAAAAGTCCTATGACGTGTCTTGTCAGCTAAATGCTGAGTTTTTTGCCAGCAGTGCTCTAATCATTGTCCAGCCTGCTTCATTCTTCTAAGATCTTCAGTGTACCAAGGATTACAATTTGGGGTGGGCTGGAAAGGATGCTTGGGAGCGATTGTGTCAATAGCCTTGGTGAGATCATTGTTCCAGGTAGTCACCAAGGCTTTGACAGAGTCACCATTGTTGCCATCCATAGAACCCTCTAGGGCTTCTTGGAACCTTTTGGGTTCCATCAGCCTTTGAGGGTGGACCATTCTAATAGATCCAACACCCCAGAGGGGCCTTCAGTCCAACCTTGACCAGGAAATTATCCGTCCATGACAAAGTGGAAGTGGAAGACACTTCCGCCCATGGAAGTTCTTGTTCCATGCAAAAGACCGCATCAAGGCTGTGTCCTGTACAATGCATAGGCCCAGAGACTATCTGGGACAGGCCCATGTTAGTCATGGAAGACATGAACTCCCGAGCTGCACCTATGAGATTTGAAGGGCTGGTGTCAAGGGGGATGTTGAAGACTTCCAGAACAAGGTGCCTGGGAATCTCCAGCACCAGCTCTGAGACCAGTTGTGTCAGCTTGGCCAGGGAGTCTGTTAGGCAATGGGGTGGCCGGTAAACCAACAGAACCCCTAGACTGTCCCCAGCTTTTAGGTGAAGGTAAATACCCTTGAGGACTGGCTGAGGATACATTTCGAATCATCAAATTTACCTCAGGGTTCAGTGTTGTTGCCTAAAGGGAAGGCTGAATAGGCAGTCTGTGATTGACACTTGGCTTCAGCTGGACCTGCACCAGGCTTTCACTGTAGTGGACTTCCCTCCAGAGTGTTGAAGTTCAAGTATTTGAAGTTTAAAAGTTTAATGTTGAATAGGTTATAGGTCAAATAAATGGCCCTTGATTCATCCAATTTACATCTCTGGTCTCTTTATTTCATGGTGGGGTATTAAACTTGTCACAGGGTTTTCTTGACACAATTCATTCAGAGGGGTTTGTCATTGCCTTCCACTGAGGCTAAGACACATTGACTTGCCCTAGGTCACCATTGGTTTCCATGAAATCCAGAGTCATAATCCAGTGGTTGAACAACTGGCTCAATATTTATATCAAATCAGACCACAAATTAATGTAGTCCAATATTGACATGCTCCCCATGATTTTCTTTCATGTGTTCTCCCCAGCCTTACCCAGAAATGCCACAAATTTAACCTTGCACATTCTGCATGCAAAATAAGGTTTATGTGACTATGGGCCCATTTTGTGTATGCAATGGTATACTGTTGATGGCTTACATATCATAACAAATCCCACTTCAAAGCATGGTGTCTGACATTAAAGTTCTGTCTTCTTACACAAGTAATGGTCCAGGTTCATTCACATATCTGTATTAATCAAGTAATGAAAAAAGTGTGTGGGAACCAGCTAGGCCCAGCTATCTGGTAGATTAAATATATAGGCTAAATGCCTTATAACATTTCAAAAGAAAGATGAAAAGGAGCAATACAGAAGTGGCTTCTGACTTACCTTCCCACACACCTAGGAAGTAGTTCTGCTCTACTGTCAAAGGAGATGATCCTAAGTGTATGGCTTTGTCCTGCTGGATAAATCCATCTGACAAAATCCACACATTTACAAATGAGTCCATCTGGAGGGAAGTACGACATCATGCAGGAAAGTAAGCCAGACACACTTCTGTGTCACTGCTTTTCATCTTTCTTTTGAAATGTAATAAGGACTTAAATCCTTTCAAATTCAGTTGCATATAGGAATTTGTGAGCAAGCATAAAACTCACACACATGGTCTGTAGTGGTCCTTTCATCAAAGGCCCAAAACAGATGGGTCAAAAGCTCCACCTTTGAGCCAATCCAAAGGCATGGCATTCAGATGATTCATGCCCCTGGATCAGGTTGAAAATGCACTGTGGCTACCTGAGGAGGCCCAAACCCAACCACAAAAGGAGCACAAAAAAAGTGTTCCTTGCCAGTGGTCTGTTGCAGACTGTGGCCTGCCTTAGAACCATGCCTTCTGGTCACCATGGTCCCACACCAGTCAGGGTGCACTCATATCTGGACACATCGGCTTCAAGCCACCCATCTGCTTTAGGCCAAAGACTACAAAGAACCAATAGTCCTATACTGGATCAATCTGAATGGTGAATTGTACTTTGCACCAGGTTTTATTGCTTCATTCTATTCCTTCTATTGAAACAACATGGTGGATTTAACTGCCCTGACATGAGATTCCCCACTGCATCTGCTTCTGCAGAGGAGGCATTCTGTGATCATGCTTCTTCTATGAAATATGCTCATAATAGTGACTTACACTGAGATACATAGAGGTGAGCTTCTCTGAGTTGATTGATCAAATGCTTGCCTGCCTTTATCCCAAAGACTGGCACTCTAGGCAGTTAAAATTTTATGACAAGATAAAACAAATACAACAACAAAAACAAAACCACACAGTAACAGCAATCAATAAATGAAAGAGCAGTACCTAGCTGATTAAAGTTACCTTCCACTGTCACCCAGTTTAACAGCCAAAAAAGTCTGTCTAAATAACATGACCTTTACTTACAGGAGGGCGAAAGTTTACCTTTGATGGCCTAGTTCCCCTTGCAGGGGAGTTCCACAGCCTTGGAGAAGTCATTGAGAAAAACCTCCCTTACAACCCCACCAATTCTGTCTCTGAATGAAATGGTACCGAGGGACAGGCTTCTACAAAAGATCTCAGAGCTGAGACAGTTGTATATGGAATAATATACATTTTACTATTTTGCCTTTAAAATCTATATAATGGATTTGTGCTTCCAGTTTTAATTCCGGGAAGGTATTAATTCAGCTGTTGAAAGTCTAGGAAATCATCATTTGTAAATTTTTGCACTGTCAAATGCCATGTCAAGTGCATTTTATTTTATTTTATTTTATTCTATTTTTTCCCTTTTCCCTTTTTCTTGGGGGGAGAGGGGCAACAGAATGTTGTATATCTATTTTTCTTATAGATATTACATGTCACCCTGGTAGCTTTCAGCGTGGTTTGTAAATGTCTAAATAAATAAGTCCTGTCAGGAGCTGAGTTCTTTGATTTACCTTTTCTGGCTAAGAGTGTTGGGTTTGTTGGTCATAGCTTTGCTATGCTTGCTCACAGTGTATTATAGAGTACTATTGCTAAAGGGTGGGACATGTCATACTGTGTTGCTAAGGATGGTTAATGGTAGGTGGGAAGGTATGCTGGGAAATCTAAGGTCAGTTTCATGAAAACAGATGGAGTGAATATAGAAGGAGGGGCACTTAAGGGAAAATGGGGGACAGAGGGTGTTTTGGTTTTGTGATGAATAAGATGAATAAGAATTACCCTGCTTTAACTAGCTTTAACGTTAAAGCTTTAACAAAATATTTAACTAGGCTTTGCTAATGCTGGCTCTTTGGTCCTGACAACAAACATCAGTGGTGGACATTTATAGTTTCTGAATAAAGTTTTTCTAAGTTATATGTTGAAAGACTGAATTTCTGAACTAAAATATCCCTGTACATGGCCTGCCCCCACAAATTCTTTTCTTTAATCAACCCACATCTTTTCTGCTACTACATTCCATTTCTCTCTTCTCTGCATCTAGATCCAATCCTTTCCCTACCTCACCCCAGCCATACACTCACAAATACATAAATGAAGAAGTGAATGATGATGCTCTATATCCCCACTCTTTTACTTTGTTTGGAAGTCTAGATGGTAGAGATAAAGAGCAGCCAGGAGATGCAAGAAGATGCCCAGGTCTTGGGATTAGTAATGTCCCCTCCCCACAATAGTTGCAGGGTTTTGTCAAGCCCCAGAATATTGAGCCCAATTCACATGGCAAAAGCCCATAGTTATACCATTTATGTTTTTCTTTGCATGTGGGTGGTTTTAAATTAATTCCAAGAGAAGTTAAATGCAAACAGGGGGAAAGCTTTGCTAAGTAAGCTTCTGGATAACCAAACTATATACGGACAACACCTTCTTAATTGCCTGCAACTGGATCTCCTAATAAACTACTAGGGCCCTCAAAACACTCCTCAGATAATGGCCAGTCTCATTATAAATGCTGAGTTAATTATTAATATCTGTTGGGTCAGGGAACTCAAGGTTTCTTGGCATGGCACATTAGAAAAGCATCTATGGTACAAAGGCATATTAGAAATTTTTAATGACTTTTTTAAGATGAGCCATTAAACAAGTGGATGAAAGAAATAAAAGTAAAAGAAGATCTGCTTAAAATATACTCCAAATGAATAAAGATAGTAGAAGAAATCAAATGTTTATAAAAACAAATAGATATACTGAGTGCAGAAGAATTACAAAAGAAATTAATTTTTACAAAACAAAAATTCTTTGAGCCTGCGAGATGTTTATTAGCATATCAAATCAGAAAGAAAAAAGAAAAAAGGATGACAAACAAGATTAAAGAAGGAGATAGGATGTACAGTACGCAAAAACAAATAAAACAAGTGTTTTATAATTACTATACACATTTGTATCAAAAAAAGCGTATAGATCAAGAAGAGATTTTGGAATCTCTAAATAAACTTAATATGCCCAAGTTAAATGAACAACAAAAAGAGTTATTAAATAAAAAGATAACCCTACAGGAAGTGATGGAGGCAATAAAAAGAGGTAAAAGTGGGAAAGCTCCCGGAACTGATGGTATAACAATAGAATGTTTTAAAATGTTAAGTGCAGAAATAAGTATACCATTAACAAGAACAATAAATGCAATATTGAACGGCAAAATACCAGCATCCTGGACCCAGGCAAACATCTCAGTCATTCCTAAAAAAGCAGGAGAAATCTTGGAAACTAGTCAATGTAGACCTATTTCTCTACTTAACTCTGACTATAAGATCTTCACTTCAATTTTGGCAGAAAGGTTGAAGAAGAATATAATAGATTGGATACATGAAGATCAGTCAGGATTCCTTATGGGTAGGGAAAAAAAAGATAATGTAAGACATCTGATTAATATGATTGAATACCATCACAAAAATATAAATAAGAAAGTGGTTTTATTTTTTTAGATGCAGAAAAAGCATTTGACCACATTAATTGGAATTTTCTTTTAACAGTACTTCAAAAGATGGAAATTGGGAATAATTTTGAAAATTGGATAGCGGCGATATATAGAGATCAAGTCGCACAGATAGTAATCAATGGAGAAACTGCCTTGTAATATTTTTAGAGTGACAAGACAGGGTTGGCCCCTGTCCCCATTGTTTTTTATAATAACACTAGAAATTCTCCTAATGATGATCAGACAAAATAAATAAATTGAAGGTGTCAAAACAAAAGGAAATGAATTTAAAGTGAAAGCTTATGCTGATGATGTTTTGATATCAATTTCAGACTCTCATCAAAATATTGGACATTTACTGAAGACACTAAATGAATATAGTAGAATATCAGGTTTGTAGTTAATAAGACTAAAACTAAAGTATTAGCTATGAACTTAACAGATAAGGAGAAAAAAGAATTAAAAAAATATCGAACTTTACAATACACAAAAGTAAGATATTTAGGAATAGACTGTACTACTGATAACAATAAATTGTTTAAAAATAATTATGAAAGAATCTGGAAATAAATAAGGGAAGATATGGTCAAATGGAACAGAGTAGAACTGTCATGGATGGGGAAAACCTCTGTAATTAAAATGAATGTACTCCCTAAGTTTCTTTTTCTGTTCCAAAATTTAATAATAAATAATAATAATAAATTTTATTTATATACCGCCCTGTGGCAAGCCAATCCGGGTGGTGTACAACAATAAAACAACATACAGCTAAAATAGTATAATTCCCTCCTCCCCCCTTAAAAAGTTATTAAATCGAATCTCAATTAAAACAGTTTGCAAATTTAAACAATAGAAATACAATAAAAATATAAATATAAATACAAACCAACAGTCCCCTGGAACTTCAAAGTTCTGAACAGGGACTATAAGACATTCCTAAGAAGGGGGAGGTCACCAAAGTCCCGAGGCTGGGTAATTTAGTCTGGAAAGGCCTGCCGAAAGAGATCCATCTTGACAGCCTTCTTGAAGCTGTCCAAAGATGTTAATTGATGGATCTCATCCGACAGGCCATTCCAGAGCCTGGGGGCAACAACAGAGAATGCCCTCTGGGAGGTTGCCACAAGCCTAGATTTTTGAGGCTGCAGCAAATTCATCCCAGAGGACTGGAGAGCATGGGGAGGATTGTATGGGAAGAGGCGGTCTCTGATATAGCTTGGACCCAAGCCATTTAGGGCTTTAAAGGTATTAACCAACACCTTGTACTGGGCCCGGAAACCAATAGGCAGCTAGTGGAGGGACCTCAAAACCGGAGTGATGTGGTCTCTCCTAGAAGTTCCCGACAAAAGCCTGGCTGCCATGTTTTGAACCAACTGTAGTTTCCGAACCAAGCACAAGGGTAGCCCCATGTAGAGCGCATTACAGAAATCGAGGCGAGAGGTTACCAGCGTGTGCACAACAGTCTCGAGATCCCTTACTTCCAGAAAAGGGCGCAGCTGGCATATCAGCCGAAGCTGATAACAAGCACTCCTGACCGTTGCATTTACCTGATTCATCATCAGGAGCGACGAATCAAGGAGTACCCACAGACTGCGAACACAGTCACTGGAGGAGAGTGTGACCCCATCCAGGACTGGAGGTTGCAACCCAATTCTTGGTTTTGGGGCCGCTACCGTTAGCACCTCCGTCTTGTCTGGAATCAGTTTCAATCTGTTTTTCTTCATCCAGCCCATTACCGCCTGATGACATTCATTGAGAGAAGAGATGCCAGTGGAATTCAAGGCCGACGAATGAGACATGGAGAAATAGATTTGGGTGTCATCAGCGTACTGATAACACCCAGCACCATAACTCCGTATAATCTCACCCAGTGGCTTCATATAGATGTTAAACAGTATCGGGGATAAAATAGCCCTTGAGGGACCCCACAAGTGATCTCCCTCTTACTGGAACTACTATCCCCGAGCAGCACCCTCTGGGACCTACCTACAAGTGAGCTCCCTCTTACTGGAACTACTATCCCCGAGCAGCACCCTCTGGGACCTCACAAATAATAACCAATGATGTCCCGTTTAAAAGTTGGAATAAAGGCATTACACAATTTCTTTGGTAAGGGAAAAGACCAAGGGTTAAAATGAAATTACTGCAGGACAAAACAGATAGAGGAGGGATGGCATTGCCAAACATGAGGTTATACTATTATGCCTGCAGTTTAGAGTGGATATCTGATTGGATTTAATTGAAGAAAAAGGCCACGTTAGAATTAGAAGGTTTTGAAAACAGGTTTGGCTAGCATGCCTATTTAATATATAATAAAGATCGAGTACATAAGGACTTTAATAATCATATTGTAAAAAGTTCATTATTGAGGGTTTGGAAAAAAGTCCGAAGAAACTGGAAAGATGAAATTCCTGGATGGGTTTCTGTAAACGAAGCATTCTATAGGCTAGAACCGATATGTGTGAATCATTGGGTAACTTATGATGAATTATTGGATAGACACCAACTACAAATAAAAATGAAAGAATTAGGAGAATTGAGAGAAGCTGGATATAATATAGGATGGTTTTTATATAGGCAAATTAATGAGAGGTTCAAATTAGACTATAGAACTAACAGTTTTGAAGAAAAAAGATTCGGATTTGACAAAAATTATCAAAGCGGAGGAGAATCACTACATTTCAAAATTCTACAAAATGTTATTAAAATATGATCTGGAAGTTGAAAATGTGAAACATTGCATGGTTAAATGGGCCCAAGATATAGGGAGCCCTTTACAAATAGAATGGTGGCAATATGTTTGGGATAAATGTACGAGGTTTACTGCTTGTGAAAATGAAGTTTAAGATGAAGTTTCATTGATATATAACACCATATAAATTAGCTAAGATGTGCAAGAATACAAGTGATTTATGTTGGAAGTGTGACAAAGACATTGGGTTTTTGTGGGGTTTTTTCCCATGTTTGGTGGAACTGCTGCAAGACCAGAAGTTATTGGAAACAAATTCATTTTGAAATTCAAAAAAATTTGAAAATAAAAATTCAGCTAGATCCCAAACTGTACTTACTTAATATGATTATAGATAAAGAAATAAGGAAGAATTTTGAAACAATACTATTGTATATGATCTCAGCTGCGAGAATATTATTTGCTTCCAACTGGAAAAAAGGCTCTTGCCTGAAGATAAATGACTGGTATCTTAAACTGGATGAATATATGGAAATGGACAAATTAACCAATCTATTAAGAGGAAAAAATACAGAAAAATATCTTCAAGTTTGGAACCCCTTTATTACTTATATGCAAAAAAATAAAAAAAATTGTTACACCATGGGATTGATACAATACAAATGATCTTTGATGTGATATAAAATGAATAACCAAGAGGAAACAAATGATTTTTTAAAATTATGAAATATTAGTAAATAAGAAGTGATGTGAAATTTAGTCAGTTTATATAAAGGAAAGGACCCACAAAACAAGGAAGTTGTTTTATTTAATTTATGTATTGAAGTCAGAGTTTGTATGAATGGGAAACTGTGTAACTAGTGTAGTTTTGTGGGGTTTTTTTCTCTGTGTGCTGTTTTTTTATGTAATATGTATTTATATATTGTATGAATGTATGTATGGTAAATGTGATTTTTTTTTAATAGATGAAACAATAAAGAGTAATTAAAAAAAAGAATTTTTTTAATGTAAGTAAATAATCACATAACTGGTAGAAGTCTCAAAGCTGATTTAAGCATATGTTCTTATATGCATAAGCATGTGGCAAAGATCCCAGACTAATCATAGCATGTTTGGAAAGTCTGCTATGGGCCTCAGTTTTGAAACATATTATTGTCTTCATTACAAGTTGTGTTTTTGAAATGTATACCCAAATCAAGGGCTGTGGGGAACTTTTGGTCTGCCTAATGTTTCAGAGTCCCACTCTTACATACCCTTGCCATTGGACATATTGACTAGGGGTCCCAGATAAAGTCCAAAGCATAAAAAGATCTAAAGTCACTCTTCACAATGAATATATCATGGTCACAGTCCAGCACAGAGCTGGGCATGTGCATGCCAAAAATAAAGTGAATTTAAATGTTTCTCCAAGAAGGAAGGAAGGAAGGAGAAAGGAAAAAAGGAAAGAAGGAAAAAAGAAAGAAAGAAAGAAAGAAAGAAAGAAACTGAACAATTTGATGTATTGTTAATGTAATATGTAGTTTGCCACTAATCTCCTCTAATGTGCTGACCGAATGGTTGTGCTGACCAAATGGTTGTAATAAAGAAATTTACAATTCCTCTAAATTTACCCATGCATTTGTGAACTGGCTTCAAGTAGATAATTTGTGAAAAGCAGAATGACTCCTTTCATCAATGCCATCAAAATGGATTTTAATGCAGTATGAAAAGTGAAAAATTACACCTCAATAACAAATATATGTGACTGATCTTCATTTATATTGATCTGGTGATTAGTTTGTGAGCTAACAAATACTGCAAGTATGATAATGAGATCCAACTATCATACAACAAGATTTAATAACATTTATGTGAGCTTAACATGTCAATTTTCAAAGGCTATGTCAAAGAGACAATCCCAACTTTTAAAATTAGACATTCTGTTCAGTGTTAGCTAAAAGTCACCTTTCTGTTTCTTTGAGAAAGTCCTCCACCTCTTTGGTCAAGTAAAGGGGGTTGCAGACTGCCAGAAATACTGCAAATTGAGTCCACTTTAAGGGTTAGGGTTAGGGAATCATGTGAACTGTATTTTATTGTGGCACCCGAGCTCTCTGACAGAGAAGGCTCAATGTCTCAGAAAAAAAAAAAAACAATTCCCACGATTCCCTAGCACTAATCCTAACCCTTAAAGTGGACTCAATTTGCACTATTTCTGGCAGTCTGCAACCCCCCACCCCCAAGTAGCTTTAATTTTCATGTTATATCCAGCTACCTATCTGTATACTTGTTAAAGTATAACTATGATCCTTCTTTACAAGTTTGCAGATAGCTCTTCTTTTGTCTAAAGCTATCTGTCTCAGTATATGATAAGGTTATCATTCATATTTGTAGCTGATGTAGAAAGATGGCTGTCTGCAGAAGTAGATAACGGGCTCATCATACTCATTAGAAGGAAAAGAAGGATGTGAAAGAACATGAATGTATTACCTGGAAAACTACAGCTGTCAGACAGAAGTCATGGAAGAGGTGAAAATAATGTGGAAAAAGTGTGTATAGTTGGTTAATATTAAACATTCCATAGTTTCTAGAGAGATCTTGTAGTACCTTTGAGACTAACTGAAAAAAAGAAATTGGCAAGCATGAGCTTTCATAGACTTCAGTCTACTTCTTCAGATGCATTCCATAGTTTCATTTTGTTTCTTTTTCTTAAATGTGTATATTTTAAGAGTCTATGGGGGAAGCAGATGAGAGGCTCTGGGACGCTGTGAGACGGTGCGCCGTGGGACCGAGGCATCCGCACCGCAGTGCACCGTCGGCATCCCTGAAAGGAGTGCTAAATCAGCGCTCCTTTTATACGTCGCCGAAAGTGCACCCCAAAAGTGTGGGGCGCACTTTTGACGACCCTTCCGCCGCAGCGTGTGAGGACGCTGCGGCGGGAGGTTGCCCTTGGAGCGCCGGCCGTGCAGAGGGCCGGCGGCTCCGAGGACGACCTCAGGAGGAGGAAGGGGTGCTGAGCATGTGGCTGCCCCTCCTCTTCCCTGCCTCGGAGATGGCGCAATTAGCCATCTGCCGAGCCCCAATGTCAAAATGTCCTGCGTGTGCATCTGTATCACATATGTATTTCTTTGTAACACAGTCATTTCCACCTGGGGATCCTCTCAATGTGCTGGATTACAGTTCCCATCAGCAGTGACCACAATGACCTTCACGTTTGATTTATATGTACAAAGAAGCAACACAATTCTGCATCTCAGATCTAGGTAGTTAAATGTGAAAATCCACAATCAATACTTTTCCTAAGGGGGAAAATTGGACTTTCAGATGTTTGTATTTGTAGCTCTCTAGATGCATTTGAAATGTCATAAGTAATATATATTTACAATTTCTCACTAGAAAGTAACCTGTGCATGGGGACTTCATATGTAACAAATGACAACTTTCTAGATTATTCAGATGGACCCTAAGAATTCCAATAGTCCACATAATAAACTAATCATTTCAAATCATTGTAGCAACTTAGGGCATGTCTACATGGGCCAAAGGAACTGGTTTTCTCACACCTTCATAGTACCCTATGTTCAGAATGCAGGGCCAAACTGAATTCAGTCCATCCCTCCCTTAAACCAGATTAAAACATTTAATTTTTGCTTTGAATTTTCAAGGAAAATCCAGAACACTCCAGACCAGTGCTGGACTGTTTACACATGTGTCCCACTGTGCTGCCATGGGCTGCTGGTGGTGGTGAATTTCACACCCTCTGAGGCCACAATGAGGCATCAAGGCTAAAGCCCTTAGTTTTGACCTCAGATGGAGCAACTTCCATGAATGGTAGCACCATTGGGTGGCACAGTGGGACATGTGTGTACACAGCCACCTGCTGTCACTCTGGAGTGCAAAGCTAATGGAGGAATTCAGAGCAGCTCTGGGGCCAGAATACTCCAAGCTCAACCTGGAGTATTCTGGTTGTTGCAGACTCACTCTTAGACACATAGTTCACTGGAAGGACACCTGGAGTTTTGTTTTTTGTTTTTTGTTCTGAACTAGCAGTGATTATCACATTCAAGCCTGAATTTTACTCATAACAAAACATTTCTTTCAAAATGAAACCAGAACATTACAAATTCACCTTTGAGAGCCAGCCCAAATTATTCTTGAGGATGGGGCAAATGATATGGGATACCACCATGAAAGGTGGGCATCTGGACTTGTAAATGAATCTTACTACACTACTTATGATGATACAGTGTCATTCATCTCAAGAGAGTGTCAATCTAGTTTTGGAGGTACATAAAATGCATGAATACCCTATTCTGACATCCAAAAAATGTGAATAGATGAAGAATTAATGGGGTAAAGAGTAGGGCTGTCCACCACTGCTTCTGACCCAGCAGCTTCAGCCTGAGGTGACTGCTTCTCTTTGCCAAATAGTATATTGAGACTTTTTTCTATTGTTCTATTTCTGTACTTTAAAAATCTAGATGTTGTCCCTAGTGTTATGTAGTTTGCTCCATATATAGTTTCTCCATATATATATCCCCCTCCACTTCTACAGTTAAATGAGCATGAGCATGTGCACACTGGCAGAGAGAGAGAGAGAAAAAAAAAATGTTAGAAAATTCTGGCCCAGAAGGGATCACCAGACATGTGTAAAACTTTTCTAAACTACCATATGAGACCATGGGGCTACTGAACTCCTTGATCCTTGGCTCCAAATCTTTGAGAGCTTTGTGCATCATTTCCAGTCTATAATGAGCTGTAATTTGCAGCAGAGAATTTAGGAACTGCAGCTCCCATGGTTTCCAGTTTTACAAGTCCAGCTGCATCGATGTAGGAACCATGATGGCTCAAGAAAGCTTACATGGAGATGTACCTGAAACATCTTGAGATCTTTCATAGACTTGAGGAGATTCAGAATAAGCTGCTTGATTTTGTACAGAGGGAAAGGTCTCTGATATAAAGTAATCTCAGCCTGTAATAATTTTGGTAAAGATTATAATCAGATGAGCAAAGTGATATTTTTGTGGCCCTTAACTCCTCCAGAGTCCCCAGAATTTCTTTTTTCTGCTCCCTTCAAAGGTGAATTGTCTCTCATGGAAGATTCCAAGAGTGACAACTTGCCCTTTAAATAGTTTATCATAAAGTCCAGAAATGTTTTCAAAATAAATGTGATTTTTAAACATATGGGTTCTTCTGTTCCACTTCTGAATAATGGAGACATGTACATAGCCCCAGTTTTAACTCAAGGAATATTATGAATTTGCACTGGCACAAAGGACACGAGACGACTCTTTTGGGTTTAAACAGGCCACAACTTTTATTTAGCTGTACAGGATCTATTAACAAACCAATAAACATTAACAAATTTGTCACGTGTGTAAGTGAAGGTGTAACCACCCAAATGGGTGGTCCTTCACTGCACGTAACAAAACAAGTAAACAATAATATCAACAAATTTACAAACCCCTCCCCCAGAAATGATGTCATATTGCATCATATTATGTCATGCAATTAATGATGTCATGTATTTAATTGCATACGTCATTTCCTTTAAATTTGTCTTATGCCAATTATACCCCAATTAATTTAAATAGCCAGATTAAATTTTCCTGTGGGGTGGGGGTCATTACCCACCAAAAGAGGGGGCCAGCCTAGCTAGGCATCCCCTCTCCCCCCCCCCCCCACACACACATAAAATTTTACAATTTGGTCAGAGAGTGCTGTGACGTACATCTCTGATCCCTCTGGAGAGAGGTGGACCCCATCATCCCTGTACAGCTGCGGCTGGTCAAGTTTAATACCATGCTCCACTAAAAAGATGCCCATTTTAGAGAGCTGCTTAGCCACATAATGGTTAAGCCAGCGCCGAGCATTATTAATTGCTGCATCCTTCTGCACTCCAGGCCAGCAACGCAAAAGGCAAAAGTTTGGTCCAAAGGATCACAGTGCCTGACAAAATCTTTTGGACTTCTTGCATGTCCTTGAGTATGTGTTTGGCCAGCTGCAAGCACAGAATCCGAACCAAATTGTTTTTCCCCAGGTGTACCACCAAAACCCAGGGTCGTGAACATGAAAGTGCCAACTCCATAATAAGGGGAAAGAGAGATCCCTACATCATGCCCCTTTGTCTGAACCACTCAGTGAGTCCAATGTGTGAAAGGCCCAGTGTATTGTCATGGCAACTCTCCAAAAGGTGGTGTTCCGCCCAAAAAACCATGCTGTGGCCTACAATCCATATATCTCTGTGGTAAAAGCCAGCTGAAACTAAACAAAACAAGTTAACGTGGCTTGTCAGGAGTCCGGTTACCTATTGCTTAACATAGGACTTAAATGGATGTGAACACCACCTGCTAATTCTGCAAATATCAGCTTCACTCAAACCGTGAGTGGCCGCAGCTGTCGCTGATCCAATACGAAAGGAGTGCGAGGAGAAACATTCCTGAGGCAACTCAGCCCTCCTTATGGTCTCTTTTAGCACAGGCCTAAATTGAAATTGCATTAAGGTCAAACCAGACAAGTGAATAAACAAGTAGCCAGCCGAATTAGGTCTAATATTTAAGTAGTTAATCATCGCTATCACTGGGCAAATTTGACCTTGCGGTGCTTTAGCCAAGAAAATAGACTGACCCTTTGCTAACTGGTCAGTCTTAGAATGTCTAAGGTGAATTTGAATCCCCTGTCCTGTTAGATTGATATCAGAAATTGATAGTGCCCTGCCAGACTTATCATTACGGGATCCAGGCACAATCTCACTGATTCTTAAAGCAGCAAAAAAGGCTATAGCAAATACCGCTTTAAATAATGCCTCTTCCCCAGGTGAATAACATGTGTGGGCTAATTGATCGCATAACTTAACAAGGACAAGGCCAGTTATTGGCCATCATGGATCTTTTGTGACAGGGGATTCTCTGGACCATCCCTCCACTGCTCTTTTGACCCTAAAGTCTGTAGTAGGATCAAAACAGCCCTTTGCCTTAGAGTGAAATGCCAGGGCGGCCAACCTGCCCCTGATAATGACAGGTGAAAGTCCTGCATGCTTAAGGTAGACAATAAAATGAAGGATGAAGTCAACTTTTGATCCTCCCCAATTTCCTGTAAGAATTGATTAAACAAATTCAAAGCTGTTTGGTAGAACTTGCGTGTAGACGGGGCAATGGAGTTCAAAATTGCCCATGAACTTCTAATCTCCAAAGCTCCAGAGTGATGCTGGTATGTCCAACGGGTGTGCTGACGCCTCGGGAGCCAGCTGCCAGAACCTAGAGAGCTGAAAATGAGAAAGGGCATCCTCCAAAGTGTTAAGCACACCTGGAACATGTAGAGCTTTAAATAATACACTATAATTCAAGCATTGCAAAACTATCGCCCTTACCAAACCAATAACTTTAGGAGACTTGGAGGACTGAGAGTTTACCATGTGCATGACCACCTGATTGTCACACCAAAACCAGACAGTCCTGTTAGCAAACTGGCTTGCCCACAAGTGCACAGTCACAACTATAGGAAACAGTTCCAAAAACGTAAGGTGTCTCGTCAGACCACTTTTGACCCATACAGCAGGCCATGCCTCTGCAGCCCACTGGCCATTCCAATAAACACCAAAGCCATGGGCACCAGCAGCATCAGAATGCACCTGAAAGTCTGCCCTCAGCAGCATTTCAGATCTCCAAAACAATATGCCAGGGGTAGGCAACCTTTCCCCTTTAAAGGCCAAGGGACTTCAGCTCCCAGAATCCCAGGAGCTGTTGGCCAACATGAGACTATTGGCCAACATGGCTGAGGCTTCTGGGAGCTGAAGTCCCTTAGCCCTTAAAGGGGAAAGGTTGCCTACCCCTGCGATATGCCATTGAAATGCTCCAAAAAGGAGTCCCAGACCTTCAAATCCTCATGAATGTCCCTTGTGATTCTAATGTGATGACGCTGGGCCACTATTTCTGCAGTAGCCCTATACAACCTCGCCAGAATGCTCGTCCTGGAACTACAACCCTACAGGCAAAATTCAAAAGACCTGTAAGTGATTGAAATTCATGAAGGGTAGCTTTTTGTTTCCCTAACATGGTCCCAACTTGCTGCTTCATAGCCACTAGTTTTTCATCAGGCAAACGAGAAATTCTGGCTATGGTGTCAATCTCAATACTTAAAAAGGTAAGTCGAGTATGTGGCCCCTCTGTCTTTTCCTCCGCTAAGGGCACACCTAGCTCATGCATTAATTCCTGAAATTGAACTAAGGAATCCTTACATTGTGAAGAATTGGGATTCGCAGCAATTAAAAAAAATCATCTAAATAATGTGCTATGGCTCTATTACCAGTCCGCTTAACTGCACACCAATGGAGTAAGGTACTGAATGTCTCGAAAGCTGAACAAGAAATCGAGCATCCCATTGGTATAGCTTTGTCAAAGAAATATTTTCCTTCAAACTGAAAACCCAGTAAGTCAAAATCATCTGGGTGTACAGGAAGGAGTCTAAATGCAGACTTAATATCACACTTAGCTAAAAGGGCTCCAATGCCCAAATTCCTAATCATCTTAACTGCTGAGTTGAACAATGTGTACTTAACAGAGGTAAGCCCAGGAACAATAGCATCATTCACTGACTCACCCTTTGGGTATGATAAATTATGAATTAACCTAAATTCCCCAGGGGCTTTTTTAGGAACTACACCCAAAGGAGATAAGCGGAATGTGGGGATAGGCAGCTGATCATGGGGTCCTGAAATCCTTCCTGCAGCTTTCCTTAGCTAATTTCTCCCTCACCATGCTCGGCAAGTCCCTCACAGAATGAGCATTTGATGCATAACGATGAATCCTAGGGCCTGTATAGGGAATACAAAAGCCTACATAAAAACCTTGAAATAAATAGAAAGCAGCCTCCCTATTAGGGTAAACCTTTAGCCATGCCACCATACTGTCTAATTTAATGGTGACGGGGCCTTTTCCCCCAGGGGAAGCTGGCTGGGGGGCAATCCCCACTCCTGTTCTTTTGCCTCTACCACAGGAAGTTCTAGGGTGGCCGCCCCCACAGGTGTTACATTTGTGCTCAATCCTGCAGGGCTGTCTTTTAAACTTGCCAGCATTAAAGTTCCAGCATGAGCCAAATTGCCTTCTCTCTCCAGTGGCAGGCTTCGCATTCGGCCCTCTTGGCATGGTAACCATCGGGACAAACCCATTGTCACACTTGCTGGAGGGATGGCCCCCACCATAACATCATCCCAAAGCTCAGACTGAACATGCCTCCAAGACAAGGAGCGATCCTGTGCCACTCTCATCCTAAACTGCTCATCATATTGGAGCCATGCTGCACCCCTTGAATTATGATGGCAGTTAGTATACACTTTTATCATAATCTCCTGATATTTAGAAAAGTCAGGGGATCTAAGTGGTTCTTTTTCTTCTATGACACCTCTATAAATAGTGAAGCCCATAATCCAATTAACAAAATTGTGCTCAAGCTTAGGGCATTTGAGCACCTGAAACTCTTTTGAAAAACTAAAAACATTTCCATCTTTTACCATGATACTTGGCTCAGGTTCCTTAAAATCAAAGTAAATAAATCAATATATTCAACCTTCTAAATCCTTTCTTTAGTGGAAAGAGGAAGGTGTAAACCAAGGGGTGTAGACATTCCAGCATAAGGAGTAGATTCCACATTTCTGCTCCAGATAACAAAGGAGCACTTGAAAGAGACACCACAGAGGTGTTGTTAGCAACAGCCGTAGGCTGACCACCCTGCTTCCGAGTGTCAGGGACCTGTGAGATTACAGGCACCTGCATGGGTGCATCCAAAACCATAGGGTTGGGCCATTCCAAAGCCATACCCTGACCCACCTGGCCACCTGGAGCCCATACTGAGGGAGGCCAATTAGCATGTGCAATGTTAGGAGACAAACCTGAAACTGAAGCTTGCTGGGAAGCTTCACCAACTGACCGCACTGGTCCTCCAAAGTGTGGCCCTGCAACAGCTTGGGTGTCAAACACAGCAGAGGCAGCAGCAGCTTGATCACCTCTCCGTTCACCACTGGTCTGCTCCATTGCACCACCCTTGTAAGAGGTTATATAAGTCAGCCAAAGTGGGCTGCTCGTACACAGGGGCAGCCACATCCTGTGTCCCCAAACCCAGGATTCTTTTCAGGAGACCCCACACATCGGCAATAGTGGGGTACCCGGCCTCCACTGCCTAAACAACCGATGAGCCTGGTGTAGCATCTGCCACCTGAGACTCAGATGCCACTAAAGGAAATGACACTTCGGTGTTACTAGCACCCAAAGGGCTGGCAATTGAGCTGGTGGCTGTAGCCTGTAGTTCCTTCTGTGCAAGTTGATTGCAAAGTACCACACAAGCCTGAACAGTTTTGCCCAATTGTGCCACCTGGGCAGAAATCAAATCATCTCTGCTGCTAGACTGAGAAGGCCTTTTTGAAGCAGAGTGACCCGAGCTAGGCACAGCTAAAGCCGCGCTCCTCTTGGATTAGGCCTTACTATGTAGCATCTTAACCTCAGTGAATAGAATTTGGGTCTGAACCAAATCACCCAACCGTGGATGATTACCACCAGGCCAGCAGACCGCCCTTTCCCAAGTCTCGCAGGAGACACAACAGCCAGGAAGCATCACTGACAACCACCACGGGGAAAAGGTGTCCACCGAGGGTCCTTGCAGATCCCTCACCTGAAGATTGTCATCTTCCACACGCTCACCACTGGGGAGAAGTGTAACCAACCCTCCTGAACCATAAGAATAAGAATAGGCAAAAGCCGAAATTAGCGAAACCAAGGGAAGCGCTAGGCCAAAAGCCATGCAAGACCAAAGCAAAGAGTGGAGCGAAGTTACTCGCTCTGTTCCAGCTCAAAAATGGCTGCCTCCACGTGGCAGCACAGAGCTATAAGTAACAAACTCTCGTCCCAATTCTCGCAAGGCCAGTAGCACCGCGAGACTTGGAGCAGCAACAAAACAACCCGATTGGTCAAGGCGTGCAGGTGTTCCCATTCCCCTGTGCGCCTTGACCAATCAGGCGTTTCCTGTCCTTATTTGGCCAGCACAACAAGAAACCCCTCCCGACTCGTCGGGGGGTGTCTTACTATCTAATTTTTATTCTAAGGAGTTCAACATGGTCTATGAATTTCATTTCCACTTTCAGCCCTACTTAAACCCATTGATGACATGTAATGGACTACTCAGTGCACTTTGTGGCTGAGTGCATATTTGAACCAGTTTTAACTCCTCTCTTCATGCTGAGTAAAGGTAAGCATGGTTAGTATTAGGTTTTTCCCCCCTTTCCCTCATGATCAGTCCTTAGCTTTCAATCCCTATCTAAATCAATTAACATTGTCTTCTTATGAACCAAAGGTTATATTTGTTTCTCCCATGATCAGTCCTTAGCTTTCAATCCCTATGTAAAACAATTAACATTATATTTTGCAGTATATACTTTGCATGTAGTATACTTATCTCCTTTGTTTTACACATACAAGTATTATCAAAGAAGTAATATTACATATGAAGTGATAATGGTTGCTCAAAGGATAATTATGATAATTATAGAAATATACTAAGGTAGAATACTGCATTTCTAGGAATTTCTAAACCAAATTTAATTGCCCCACTCCAGTTAAACAACAGAAACAACAGAAACAAACAACAGTTCTGTTCATGCAGTTAGGTTTTCTACAGTGAAGTAGCTCAGAAAAGAAGAAACAGGAAATGTTCATGTTTTCCAAATATAAAAATAGTGTCTCATGTTAAAAAGGCAAATTATACAAATCAAATCATCATGCTAAAGTATTATTCATACAATGACATAATGCTTGATTTTATTTTGTATGAGGTCTGTAACCAGGTCAACATATTTGAAGAGTGAGCAGGCATGGATTGTTATTTTAAAGGCAAATGTAAATTTGTCTACTCACATATTTGGACTGATTCAAGATCAAACTATTAGCCAAATGCATATATGTAAGTCCCAGTGTTGTTTCTCTGACAGCAGCAGCAGCAGCAACAACAAAAAGAAGTAGATGCATTTTAGGTGTGGGAACAGCAAATGAAAGCTGTTTTGGTTTTGCTAAAAAAATAATTTCATACAGATTTTCTCTCATGTGATGTCAGATGTAGGTTTTCCTTATAGATATTCATCTGTCTCCTATAGATATCAAGCTGTTTGAGGATTATCTTTATTATTGCGCCAAAAATTCTGCTACATTTTTTAGTCATTCTCATTCATTTTATAGGATGGTGTTCCTTACTTACTAGGTGCATGATTTCTGTACCACAACATCAAGCAGAATGTGGAAAGCATTGTTAATAATTGCCATGACTTAACCTTTCCAGTAGCCTGTGTAATTGACCTGGGCTTTGGAAAAAGCAGGAAGGACAGCTAACTGGAACCTGCCAGAGGAAACAAAACATATGTTTTACTTTGGTATGTCCCTGGCTATATAAGCTAGGTTTTAATGTTCCCAGCCTCACTTCACAGCTGGATTTTGTACCTACCTGCCCTTTCATCCCTGTATTGTCACTGCTTTATACACCAATAGCAGTTGTAAATTTTGTCATAACTTTTAGTGGTTTTAACATATGGTCCAGATCCAGTTGGTTGGGGTCTGGGGTTAATGCACCAATCAGAACTGATAAGTCCCCTTAAGTGATGTCGGGGTTGGGAAAATAGGGACAAGTCCAAGTGATGTGGGGTTGGGAAAATTGGGACATGTCCAGCTTGGGATCAAGTGGCTCTGTGACATGCCAAAGTGACATAGGAACAGTGCAGTGACTTCTGGCCATATGGTTTCCCATATCTGCCATTGTGATATTACCAGCAGACAAGATGTGTTGTTTGGTTTTCATTGGTTGACAGATGAATTGACCAATGTCTGGATGTGGACCAGTGAAGTAGGCAAGGCTCTTTAAATATAACCAATAAAAGTTGTGGGTTTTTATTGCTAACATTAAAAGCTGCTGTGCTTATTTTTTGTAAATGAAGTCTCATTTACCACTGAGCCCAGACAATAAATTGTTTTTTCAAAGGGAAATGCTGATTTGTTTGTGTGCAAAATCTTATGACAGGTCAGCAGCAGCTGATAGCTTCCATGTCAGTGTGGTAGTGAATCTGCTATACGTTTGAGTCTGAATTTTAAAGAAAATTTCTAATATGATGTATCTGTTTTGTGGATAGTATCCAGCATATTGGGTGGCTACTTTAACATTCAGACTGAAACCTAAAGCCTCACTGACACCAACCATCAGTGGAGAGGGTTGTAGGTTTCTTGCAATGATTTAGGACGTTATTACACGGGGTCAAATCTGCTGGTTAATCCACACAAATCCCAAACAGAAACTGGATTTGTGCCTCATGTTTTCACACGACATCGCACAGAAACTGGACAGAAACTGGACAGAAACCGGTGTTAACCAAGATCTTTTGAAATTCATTTGTTTTGAGGAAATGCAAATGCAAAATTAAGGTAATTTCGCATTTGCCGTAATGTGAAAAGCAAATGCGCATTTGGAAGCATTTTCCCACATTTTCCCATAGTTCTGCGGGGTCCTCGAGGCAGTGTCTCCTTCCCCCTCAGCAGATGGCTTATAGGGCCATCTTGGGGGCAGGGAAGGGGAGGGGCAGCCGCACGATTGGTGCTCCAACCCCTTCCCCAGGTCGTCCTCGGAGCAGCCAGCCCTCCGCATGGCCGGCGCTCTGAGGAGGACCTCCCACCACAGCATTTGCACGTGCTGCGGCGGAAGAGTCGGTGAAGGTCCGCCACAGCCTTTTGCGGCACACCTTCAGCAATTTGAAGGACGGGCGGCCGTGGGCTGCCCCGGGAAGCTGCGCTGCGGGGCTGAGGTATCCCCTGAAAGGAGCGCTAAATTTCACAAGTCACTGAAGGTGACTCTTCCACCATAGCGTGTGCGAACGCTGCAGCGGGAGGTCCTCCTCGGAGCGCCGGCCATGTGGAGGGCCAGCTGCTCCGAGGACGACCTGGGGAAGGGGTAACAGCTGCGGCAAGTGACAACCGCTGCGAGCATAGCTATATCTGCGCATGTGCTAGAAGATCATTTCTAATACATTTACGGGCTTTTCTCACTTGTATGTGAATGTTAAATGCAGTGTTAGCATGAGCTTACTGTAATTTCAGAATTAAGGTAATTACATGTGAAAGCCATTTGTGGAATCAAGGTTTATTTTCGGTTTATTTTCAGGATGTCTCATTTCCACTTTATTGTCGGTTTGTGGCCCACGTGTGATAACATCCTTAGTCATGAGATGGAAGAGAGGTGTGTGGGAGTCTCATGCCTTTACTGGTACAATCATCTGTAGGGGCTGGAGCTTCCTGAGTCTGACATGCTTCAATTAAAGCTTGAGAGGAAAAGGTCAGAAAGTAACTCCTCACTTGTAGATTTTTCAGATCAGAAAGTGTGGACAGCTGGGCCGGTTGCAGAGTGATGTGAAGAACAGTACAAAAAAGGGGGGAAAGACCCCCCCCATACAGCACACTTGGCAACATTACAATAATAAGATAAATTCTAAAACATCACCCAAAGAAAGTCCAACATAATTCTTAATTGCCCTAAAAAAAAAAACAGAAAAATGGAAACTTCTTTTGAGAGGGAAACAAATGTTTTAGAAAAGTGAGGGCAGATATGGCTATGAGTTTAGATGTACAAATGAGAAAAATCACTAATGGAAAAATGGTTCAACATTCTTTTATCTTCTGGTGCTCCTGCAATAGTCAGTATTACAGAGTTCCAAGGCAAATTATAAAATTGCTTAAATTAATTAAAAATAAATTAAAAAATAAAGTGAATCAGGACTACATTTCTGTACATTGACACAGAATGTATGCTTTGTCCCTGAAAGTACCTTGGCAGATCTGTCCTTAGCATGAAATTGAAACCAGATTAAAATTGATCACAGCTCACAGAAATGGTTAGCAAAGAGAGTTATCATGTTGCTGCTTTATACACCACGGTTAAAGCAGACAAAGAATGGGGTAAGGAAGAGAAGGGTGGCATCTGGGTGTTGTCCTTTGTCTTTGAATACATTTCATTTATATGATGAATGGGCAGTCTATCTGATTCTTCAGATTGGGTAGAAAATTCATCTTTACTCATTTTGTTTACTCAGTGAGCACCTGAGAAAGAGGTCAGAACAAAGTCACTCTCTTATTTTCTTTCTGGAAGGAGTTCTCTGTGTCCTTCTGGCTTATCTTATATTGGTGTATTGAAAATTCAGATGAGCTTTTTCTCATCTGTTTTGACAAGTATACATATAATAGGAAATGCTTCTTATATTTAAATATTGTATTATATAATTAATTTAACCACTAGCTAATTAATTTATTTAAAAGCTTATTAAAGAACTTAAAAGGAATCTGGGATCATTTTCTCTTTTGTGTTCCTGTTGCATTCAAAGTGGCTTACAATTCAAGAATCAGTTCATCTCCAGGACATAACACTTTTCCATATCTTAATTCTATGAATTGATGAAAATGTATGGAAGTTTGAATTGTTTTTGAACATTTTATATATATATATATATATATATATATATATTGCAATAAAATATGCATTATTATCTGAATGAGATCTAAAAATGCATTTTCTAAAGATTTGGTATGTTTTTGAGCTAGGAGATGTATCATAAAATTAAAAGAAGTGTAAAAAGTTGGGGGAAATTTATATTGTAACTGGTATATAGGAATCAGACACACAATAGAACTGTATTATCTCTATGCTAAAAAGTAATAAAATAGTAAGTTAGCCCTCATACATTTGGAAAGGTGTGCATTAAATATGGCATTCTCAGTTCAGTGGGACTGGTAGATTTTATTAAATTTTAAAATATTAATCTTCAATATTGAGGCAAAGCATTATAGAGAGCTCAGGTTTGGAAAAAGCCTGGAGATCTTAAATCCCCCCTCCCAATAGTCACATTATTCCATTAAAGTTGCAATCCTATCCACATCTGGGTGAACCCATTTGACTCTATGGGCCAGAACAGATGTCCCTTTTAACCCATCCTCTGAGTGGCTTGGGAATGTGGCGTTTATATGTCACATGCTGTCACACTGCCCTGAAGCCACCTGGAAGTCAGGCAGCTACCCAGACATAGGTAGTTTCAAGGCACTCCCGCAGCACAGCATTTATACACTGCATGCTGCCAGAGCAGCTTGAAGCCACTATGGAGGTGTGGCAGGGTGGGAAAAGCTACCCTTTCCCCTGCCAAAAAAAGGAGTGGATCTTTGCCATTCCTTTTTTGACCAGCTTCAAGGTGGATTGGGGCCATGGTGTGTGTTCACTGCACTTCCAATCTATCTTTGGAAGGGGCAGCTTCAAGCTTCCCCTTCGACGCATCTGTTTCACCCCTATGAGACTTATGTCTTATTGCTAGGTGAGTAACATTCCATTCCATAATACATCATAGCCAAAACCTGAGTCCAAGAAGGCATGGATCTTTATGATTTCACAAAGGCCAAGCAGGAAAAAACTGGTAGGTAGCCCATTTCTGCTTCTGAGTTAGCTGTTTATAGAAATATGCATGAGTGCATTCTGGTAAATGGAGATATAATTTAGATAAACCCTAGCTAGCTAGGTAATATGGCAAGTAAGAACTATGAAAGGAAGCATTTTGAATGGCTAGGCAAGTGACAAAATTTGCATCAGTTGCTACTATTCCCAATAGGGCCTTCAATTGCCATGGTCTTATGTACAGCACACTTGACATGTGAGGAGATTTTTAGGCCCTATACTATTGCTGGGCTAGTGGAAAGTTCTTGCCAACTTTGGAAGAGTATCTCTCACCACCACCACCACCCCATACACACATCAGGTCCTGCACTACTGATAATAGGATTAGGATTTGTACAAGAAATAGATACATAGAAACAACTTTGTACTGAGCTAGAGAGCCCTGGTGCCAACTGGGGATAGTGGAGATGGATGCCCAGATTGTAAACAGACTTCGGGCCTAAGCAGACTGCCAGAAATAGTGCACATTAAATTGAGGCACTGCCCTGGCTCAGTGCTAGGGAATCATGGGAACTGTAATTTATTGTGGCACCAGAGCTCTCTCACAGAGAAGGCTCAATGTCCCAGAAAAAAATACAGTTCCCATGATTCCCTAGCACTGAGCCAGGGCATTGCCTCAATTTAATGTGCACTATTTCTGGCAGTCTGCTTAGGCCTTTCCTCTCCTATTGCTGCTTACCCTGAGATATCTTTCCCTCTCTAGAGACCTGGAGAAACACAGCAATTCCCTAAGCCTAAGGCCTGGGAATCCTGCTCAACATGTGTATGATTCCAGTATAAACACACTAAACCAATAACATAGATTTCATATGCACTCCAGAAATTAATGTAGTTTGTCAGTTCTTTAACTGCCATGGCTTAATGTTATGGAATTCTAGGATTTGTATTTTATTGTGGCACCAGAGCTCTCTGACAGAGAAGGTTAAATATCACAAAACAGCCCGAAAAAACCCACAAAAAAACTATCACAAAACTACAAACCCCAGCATTCCATAGCACTGAGTCATGGCAGTTAAAGCATTGTCACTGCATTGTAATGCAGTGCACATTAGACCTTAGTTAGCTCATATAAAGTCAGACAATGTAAAGGAAAAACTGAACTACTTTGCTTAAATCAATATCTTGGAGTCAGGGCACAATGTTAAATTAGAACATTTCCCTTAATAGAAATCCATTGGTGCATTTGATTCTCTGTATTTGTAAATCCAGAAAAGTAAGGTGAAAGGAAGACTCCCCATTTGGATCTTTATGTCTGAAACATGTTTATTAAGCCCAGTTAATTACTACCACTTTGGGCTTTCCAAAGCCTCTGTTAAGGCTAAGCCTCTTCATCACAAATTGTATGCAGCTATCAAAACATGCCATCACACATCAATGCCATATGATACATAATTTTCAGATATTTAGATTGCTTCTCAGTATTCTTGTGAATACATGACCACCACGCAAAATACAAAAGAAACTGCTTTCTCTCAACCTGTGCTGAATATTTCTGGATTTGAGAGCTGAAACCAGATGGAATTTTATGAATTAGTTATTACAATAATAAGCATGAAAAGATAATGGGGAGATATTTGCAAAACCAACACATATGTTGCAGGCTAATAATAATAATAATAATAATAATAATAATAATAATTTTTATTTATATCCCGCCCCTCTGCCAAGCAATCGGGGCGGCGTACAACATATCAAAACATAAGAACAAATAAAATCACTTCAAATCCCATCCTTCCTTCCCACACCCACCCAACCCCTGAAAACAAACCAAACTAAACAGATTAAATAACAATAATTAAGCAATTAAACAATTAAACAAATAAACAATTAAACAATAGTATTAAAACCTGCCGGCGTTCTCCTCAGCTCCGCACCATCCCCAGCTGCTCCCAGCCCCCAGGTGATGATAAAGGGCAAGAGTCCTTCAGGGGCCTGAGTCCTCCAAGAGCGCTGCTGGCGCCGGGAAGGATGGTACTGGGCACACGCCGCCACCAGCTGTCTTTTCTCCCTCTGCGCTGGTGGAAGGGGGCGGAGACGCAGATTTTAAAGCCTCCAGCAGCTGTTTTTCCTCCCTCTGCGCTGGTGAAGGGGGTGGAGAGGCAGATTTTAAAGCCTCCAGCAGCTGTTTTTCCTCCCTCTGCGCTGGTGAAAGGGGTGGAGAGGCAGATTTTAAAGCCTCCAGCAGCTGTTTTTCCTCCCTCTGCGCTGGTGGAAGGGGGTGGAGAGGCAGATTTTAAAGCCTCCAGCAGCTGTTTTTCCTCCCTCTGCACTGGTGGAAGGGGGTGGAGAGGCAGATTTTAAAGCCTCCAGCAGCTGTTTTTCCTCCCTCTGTGCTGACATTGACAAGAGGGTTTAAAGCCTCTTGAGCCTGTGAACTTTTATTCAATGGAAGAATATGGTGTGTGCAATATATGTGTGTTTATGTGTGTGTGTGGCACAAGTAAAACATCCACATATTTAGCTTGTAGAAGGAAATCTGCCCATATATCTCTGAATGTTACCACATTTTGCCCAAAATTTCAAAGTAAGCCTGAAAATTTAGATTCATCAAATACAAGCACTTCTGTGAGAGACAGAAAATGTTAGTATACAAGCAATATTTTTCATGTGTGTGCACGTGCACATCCTATTTGAAACTTTTAAACAAATACATAGATGCTTTTGGAAATATCTGTAAGGTAAATCTAATAGGAATCATGTATTTTACTTTCAGGTTCTTGGCTCAGGTCCACATTGTCTAAAGGACCATATTTTCCCATATAATCTTCCAGTCTTTTGAGATCTTCTGGAGATGTCCTACTCTCTGTCCCATCACCCTCACAGAAACATTTGGTAGGAATTCAGGCAAATGACTTCTCAGTGGATGTTCCCAGGCTCTGGAACTCCCTTTCTTGAGAGGCTAGACTGGAACTCTCCTTACTTTCTTTCTGCAAGCCAGTAAAGCACTTTTTTATTCCAGTAGGCCTTTGATAATTGATTTTTTTTCTTTTTGATAGGAGAAACAGGCTTTGCATAATCTGCTGGACTTTTATTTGTTATTATTTTCAAATGGTTTATGTTTTAACTAAAGTTATTTCTTTGATCATTTAATTGTTTTTAAACTTTAGTATCCTGTGCATTTTAATTACTTTTGATTGAATTGTTGCAAACGGTCTTCAGTCCCATTCTGGAATATAAAAGGAACAAATAAATAAATAAATAAATTCTTAAATAAGCATGCATAATTGTAGTTTAATTCTCTCACAGTAAAACATATTTGTTGAGTAAAATATGAACACTGTATCAGGCTAAACAAAAAGTTAAATGGAGATCACCAGATCCCACAGAATGTATATTCAGGAGTGGAGCTGCTATGATAATCCTTTACAGTGCCAATGACTGAAATAGCAGTGAATGGTGGCTCTTATGTGTTATCTGTTACACTAGGATGGAGCATTTTAGTCCCTCTGTCTTACATGTCATTGTACCTCAGATCCACATTTTATTGGAACTTCCAAGTTGGACATCAAAGCAAGTTAAAGTTCATGAGAGTGCTCCTCAAATGGAGAGAGCTTTTTTGCAGAAAACATCAGGAGGCAAAATCTTGCCAGGAAATCTATCCCTGGAGAAAAGGGACAGTTCAGAGATTGTCCATTTGAGCTCCAAATCCTGGTTAATTATGAATATACTGCTAAAAATATGGTGGTCAAGTGTGGAATGAATAAGGGGCCTTCTTGTCTTTTCATTGCATGAATAGAACACTGTGTGCTTGTTTGATTCGAAGTGGCCCATTCTTGTCCATTTTAACTCACTCACCCCCAGTACTGCTATGTTCATACATGCCATTTCCATTTTTAGTATGTCCAGCTTCCCTTGGCTCATGCTCCTCACATTCCACATCCCTTTTTTATGTGTAATGCTGCTTTGGATGCAATTTGCCTTCCTAACAGTGTCTGCTATTTGTCTTGGCATCTTTTTTGTGTCCTTGGGTAATCTTGCAAATATGATATTCCTTTATCTCCCCTTCTTTCCCTTTCTGATAATGCTCTGATCCTGCCTGTGTCTCACTTGGGGGTGTCTCATCATAGGGTTTACTACAGGGCTAGGCAACCTTTCCCTTTTAAGGGCTGAGGGACTTCAGCTCCCAGAAGCCTCAGCCATGTTGGCCAATAGTCCCATGTTGGCCAATAGCTCCTGGGATTCTGGGAGCTGAAGTCCCTCGGCCCTTAAAGGGGAAAGGTTGCCTACCCCTGGTTTACTAGGTGATGGGGTTACACAAGGAGGGCCACCTACACCTCCTTGTGTGCAGTGCCAACCAATGTTAGCTATGATGTCACTACAATTCACTCCTGTCAGTGATATCCACCACTACTGCTGCTGCCCAGTAGCTGTTCGTCTCCCTATATTATTCCTCCTGTTGTTTATTTGCTTTTCTACCCATCCCTTTATGCCTCCCTGGGTTCCCCTCATTCCCTTCCCTTGTGTCTTCCCTCCTTTAGTCCATCCCCCATCCCAACCCCCTCCCTCCTTTAGTTTCTTCACTTCTTTCTCTGTGGTTGGGGGAGGGCAGAAATTGCTAGTCACCTTCTTCCTTCTTCCACTCACCTGCCTGGTCCTCTGGCGGTACTCTGTTCTCCAGCTCAGCTGGGGACAGAGAATAGGCTGAGTTGGTACTTTGACCCTCTCTCCCCTGCCTCTCTGATGGTCCTCTTTGTCCTGTTCAGCTGGGGGGCTGGGCTAGATTCAAGTCTTCTTCCCATATCTCTGTTGTTTCCTGTCCTCAACTGTTGTTTCCTGTCCTGATAGCCATGGCAAGGGAAAGTCCCAAACCAAGTCCTACTTACCAATCCAAAGGGTTGGCCAGTGAAGTGTCAAACATGGTCTGAAGGTCAAAGGTTCCAGAGGAGCCAAGAGTCAAGGCAGTCCAAGGTTTAGTCCAAGAGTAGTAAGAAGTCTGAGGGTAAAGATAGTCCACAATAAGTCAAGGGTTCAAGCCAAGGAACAAGGAGAGACAGAGGCAGAGGCTTTTTCATGAAGCCTCCTCGAGCTCCGAAGGCCCATCCTTTCTGCCTGACACTGACTGAAGGTAGGCACAGTCCCTCAATTCTCCTCCATATCTGACAGTTCTGTCATTGGGAAGCTTGGCTGTGGAGTGACCTCCTGAGACACCACAGGCCCTGCTGGATTCTCTGTGGGAATTGGCAGAGCAGAGCTGCTAGAGCTGAGCAGGGTCTCCTCCACTGTAGGCTCAGAACCCTGGAGGAAGTTCTGGCTAATCCTCTGAGTCCTCTGAGTCCCGGTAAAGGCAGGGCATGACATAACTTCCTCTCCCATCAACCTCCCTCTCACCTGAAGGAGGCCGAGGCCAGTCAAGGAAGGGACAATGGAAGGCCTGGACCAGGCACGTAGCATGGACATCAGAACCCCTAGCCCATACCCAACCCAGTTGACAAGGTACTGGAGATGACCCCGATGATAGCAGGAGTCCAAGATCTGGGCCACCTCGAATTCCCTTTCCCCATCAACCAGGATCGGGTCTGGTGGTGGGGATGGGAAAGCATTGGGTTGCACCCCCACATCCAGGAGAAAAGGGACCCATGGAAGATTGGGTGAAGGAAGGAAGTTAGAGCTGGAAGGCACTGAATTGACCTGGGCCACAATCTTGTAGGGTCCCACAAATCAGGCATCCAACTTCAGACACAGCAGCTGAAGTGGAAGGTGCCACATCAACAGCCAGACTGGATCTATAGTATACTCTTAAGCTTCTGCTGGGCCTGCAGAGGAACCAATGCAGCTGGGAGGAGCTTGGCTGCAGCTCACCAGGGCCTGGAAAGAATGGAGGAGGAGAGAGGGTTTATGTTTTCATTGTGGACTTTCAGGGCATTTTGCCACATATTGCCCTGCCAAAGAACGCCAAGCACCGCTGCAGAGAAATGGACAGTTCCAGGTTCACCACCTGGGAGCGTCTTTTGAACCTGCTCCCCTCAGTTCGACCTGCAGCAAGGACCCTTTGTTGGTGGCGGCCAACCTCAGACTCCCTACCCTGGAGCTTATTCCCCTGGGAACCATGATAAACTCGGGAGCCTCCAGCAATTTCATGGACTTGGGGTTTGCCACCCACCACCAAATCCCTGTGGAGGCCCTGGCCGAGCTGAGACCTGTGGAGACCATCAACAGGCGGCTCCTGTGGGTTGGTCCAGTGACACGCCGGACCCCTTTGCTGCACTTGGAGATCCGGGGCCATGTCGAGGAGGTCCAGTTCTTGTTGGCTGATGTGCCTCATTTCTTCTTGGACCTGAGGATGCCCTGGCTCTCCAAAAACAATCCGCACATCTCATGGGCCCATCGAGAGGTTCTGTTCACCTCTGAGTTTTGTCAGGAGCACTGTTGGCTGGAGCGGATCCTGGCCATGGTGGCAGCAGGCACTAAGGAGTGCTCGGTGATGCTGCCCGAGAAATACCGGGACTACACCAATGTTTTTGATAAGAAGGAGGCGGATCGGCTCCTGCCACACAAACCTTATGACTGTGCAATTGACTTGGTACCAGGGATCCCTATTCTGGTGGGACACCTCTATTCCCTCTGAGAGCCTGAGCTGGTGGCTCCAGAAGAGGTTTATCCATCCTTCTAAGTCTCCTGCAGGCACCCCTGTGCTCTTTGTGCAGAAGAAATGTGGGGAATTGCACCTTTGTAATGACTACCGGGCCCTCAACTGGATCATCATCAGGGACCAGTATCCATTGCCGCTGATTCCAGGGATGTTGGAGAGGCTCTGCCACACCAGGGTCTTCACTAAGTTGGACCTCGGGGGGGGGGGGCTACAATTTGGTGAGGATCTGGACCGGGGATGAGTGGGAGACAGCCTTCCAGATGAGGTATGGGAATTATGAATACACGGTCTTACCTTTTGGCTTATGTAATGCCCCAGCTGTCTTCCAGCACTTCGTTAATGATGTCTTCAGGGACTATTTGGATTAGTTCATGATCATTTATCTGGACAATTTTTTTATTTATTCCCCACCCAGCCTGCCCATCATGCCCACGTCCGTGCTGTCCTTCAGCAACTTCAAGAGCACCGCCTCTATGCAAAGTTGGAGAAGTGCGCCTTCAAACTGAATTTTGCCTGCTCATCTTATAGCACAAGGAACACAGCAGTTCTCTCAGTTCCCAGCTGTTACCCTGAAACTTGACAGCCTAATTGGAGAAAAGGGACCTATTGCAGAAAGGGTGGAGATAGTTTTGTGTGACCAGGAATTGTTAAAGAAAGTACCTGTTGTTCTTCTGAATTGAATCATTGCATTCTTTCAAAATTTCTTAGCTGGCTTAGCTCCTGGAATAAATCACAAAGGAATAATTCTAGCAGTTCACCATTGTCCAACATTTTCAATGCTCTAGAGCAATATCAATTTTGTTAAATCTGCTCCTGGTCTCATTGGTCTTGATCTCCCCACCTCCAAGTAAATAAAAATGTGAGTTCCCTGGAGTTGGAAATCTTTATTTGGTTTGAGCAATTTGGCAGATCATCATTAGCATTGTATGTAGAACAAGATATTGTCTATGGAAGAAGTTATCAATAAGCATTAAAAAGACTGCCAAATCTGACAGAGACATGCTATGTAACTTTCCTGGAATATATCACAACCTCTTAAACTTTTAATTGGGTAAAACTGATCACACCAAAAGCTGTTTTTAGAGAGGGAAAATGTTGTGAGAAAGGGATATAACATTGTTGTTGAGTAACCAAAAAACAAAAACAAACAAAGAAAAAAAACCAGTAAGATTTGTGGACAGATGTAGACATTGATCTCCCCCCCACACACATACACCTTAAACAGATGAAAGTGGTAGAATCAAATGCCCACCTAGGTTTCTGTAAGTACAAATCTGTCCATTTGTCTGAAATTCTAACTTAATGTATGAACTATCTCTTTTTAAAGATATTGTGTTTAAAGTAGTATCAAGTATTTATCTATGGTAATTATTTTGAGATGGCTTGTTCATGCATAGGAGTCATTTCTCATTGTTAAGAGTCCACAATGAAACAGCAAAAGACGACTTTGTTAAGCAGGTCAGTGGGTGATCATATAGTTTCTTTCATGCAGCACATTATGATAAGCAAAGATCTTTTATTTAAGGTGCACTAGCTGAACAATTTCACAAAGACCTATTTTCATAACCCATGGGTGGGCACCATCTGGTCATAGTGTTTGCTCATTTTCATTCCTATTAATCTTTTGACAAGCAGTGTCACATAGACTTTAATGACTTTATAATGTCATTTAAGCCTAAAGAGTATGGAGTGGAATTTTTATATGACTGCTCATTTGACTGGCTTATGGGTAGGTTAGTTGCTATCATCAAATATAGCAGGATGTTATAACCTAAGAAAAGTATACTTCCATGAATTATAAATGATTAAAAGAAAACCCAGTAGCCACCTCATTATTGCAGGAATCATTAAAATGCATTGCAATACTGCAAATAAAATCCTTTTTTTGAAAATATAGGAGAAAGATGCTAGTGTTGTATATGGTAGGACCATTGAGTGAAGAAAATGGTGAAATGCTAACAGGGGACAGAGAAAAGACAGAACTACTCAATACCTTTTTTGCCCCAGTCTTCCCAGAAAAGTTAAAGAGTGCTCAACGTGAGAAAAATGGAGCAGAAGACACAATACAGGAAACACAGCACAGAATAAGTAAAGATGTAGTACAGGAATACCTAGGGCCTTTGCAGACTGCCAGAAATAGTGCAAATTGAGTCCACTTTAAGGGTTAGGGTTAGGGTTAGGGAATCATGGGAACTGTATTTTGTTGTGGCACCAGAGCTCTCCGACAGAGAAGGCTCAATGTCTCAGGGGAAAAAAAACAATTCCCATGATTCCCTAGCACTAACCCTAACCCTTAAAGTGGATTAAATTTGCACTATTTCTAGCAGTCTGCAAAGGCCCCTAGTTAATCTAAATAAATTTAAGGGCCTTTGCAGACTGCCAGAAATAGTGCAGATTGAGTCCACTTTAAGGGTTAGGGTTAGAGTTAGGGAATCATGGGAACTGTATTTTATTGTCACACCAGAGCTCTCTGACAGAGAAGGCTCAATGTCTCAGAAAACAAAACAAAAAAACAAAAACAAAACCACACAATTCCCATGATTCCCTAGCACTAACCCTAACCCTTAAAGTGGACTCAATTTGCACTATTTCTGGCAGTCTGCAAAGGCCTTAAGTCTCCAGGGCCAGATGAACTACATCCAAAGGTATTAAAAGAACTGGCAAATGTAATCTCAGAGCCATTGGCAATAATCTTTGAGAACTCCTGGAGAACATGAGAATTCTCAGCAGATTGGAGGAGGGCAAACATTGCTCCCATCTTCAAAAAGGGAAAAAAGAGGATCCCAGCAATTAACCCCCAGTTAGTCTGACATTCAATACCAGGAAAGATTCTAGAGCAGGTCATTAAACAAAGTGTCAGCGTACATTTGGAAGGGAATGCCATAATCAAAAAAAGTCAACATGGGTTTCAGAGAAAAAAGTCATGACTGACTAATCTGATCTGAGTTGTTGTTGTTGTTGTTGTTGTTTTTGATAAAATTACCAGTTTGGTAGATGAAGAAAACACTGTGGATATCACATATATTAATTTCAGTAAGGCCTTAGACAAGCCCCCCCCCCCCCCCCCATGACACTCTTGCTAACAAACAAGTAAAATGTGGGCTAGACAATATAATTCAGATATGGCTCCTTTTCATCCTGGAGAGAAGTGACCAGTGGGGTGCCACAGGATTCTGTCCTGGGCCCAGTGCTATTCAACATCTTTATCAATAACTTGGATAAAAGAATAGGGGCATACTTATAAAATCTGCAGATGACACCAAATTAGGAGGAATAGCTAACACCCCAGAAGACAGGATCATAATTCAAAATGACCTTAATAGATTAGAAAGCTGGGCCAAAGCTAACAAAATGAATTTCAATACAGAGAAATGTAAGGTACTGCACTTAGGGCAAAAATATATATATATATATATATATATATATATATATATATATATATATATATTCACAAATATAGAGTGGGGGACACCTACCTTAATGAGACTACATGTAAAAAGGATCTAGGAGTCCTTGTAGACTACAAGTTGAACTTGAGTCAACATTGTGATGCGGCAGCTAAAAAGGCCAATGCGATTCTAGGCTGCATCAATAGAAGTATAGTGTCTAGATCAAGGGAAGTAATAGTGCCACTCTATTCTGTTTTGGTCAGGCCTCTCCTGGATTCCAGTTCTGGGCACTACAATTCAAAAAGGATGTGGACAAGCTGGAGTGTGTCCAAAGGAGGGTGACTAAAATGGTGAAAGGTCTGGAAACTATGCCCTATGAGGAGCAACTTAGGGAGCTGGGTATGTTTAGCCTAGAGAAGAGATGGTTAAGAGGTGATATGATAGCCTTGTTTAAATATTTGAAAGGATGCCATATTGAGGATGGAGAAAGCTTGTTTTCTGCTGCTCCAGAGAATAGGACATGGAATAATGGATGTAAACTATAGGAAAAGAGATTCCATCTAAACTTCCTGACAGTAAGAGCTTTTTGACAGCAGAACACACTCCCTTGGAAGTGGTGGAGTCCCCTTCTTTGGAGGTCTTTAAACAGAAGCTGGATGGGCATATGTTGTGGTGCTTTGATTGTGAATTCTTGCATGGCAGGAAGTTGGACTGGATGGTACTTGTGGTCTCTTTCAACATATGATTCTACGATTCTACGAAAAAGCCCATCCCTCCCCCCTTATTCTGGAATCATCCTCATTGCATAGTACATTGCTCAAACTTCAGTTCTGGTGTGCGCAGTCCAGACAATGTCTGGCATGTCCTGCACCAGTACTAAGGTATAATAAAGTTAACACAAATTTTACAGACTTACCTGTTGGACGCTGAGATGGCTGTCTGCATGGGTGTGCCACTGGATTACCTGGCACATCTGCTATTATGATAGGTTATTTGGTCAGAGTTCAGAATGAAGCACCTTATATGTGACCTAGCATTCTGATCTCAGAAGCAAATGACCCCTGCTGGTGGTGAATATGCCAAGTGGTCCAGCAAGACACCTGTGCAGACAGCCACCACAGCATAGGAACTGAGGCCATGGTAACACGGGCAGGTCACAGCTGTCTTTGGAGTATGCTGGCTAGTGTATGCAAGGCCCCAGAAACATCCCATATGATCTGCCTGTCAAGCCTTGCCTGCACTGCATTTCGGAATCCACAAAGGCCAAAGCCTATGGCATTATAAGGACCTGCTCCCTGGTTTTGGTTCTGAAATTTCAGGGAAAAGGATGCTGTTGATTGGCTCTCTCATGTTCAAGGCCTACCTCTCCACACACCTCTCTCCTATTTAGAGATGGCTTTAAAGCTAGATACATCACATGCTTGTTTTACATTGCAGTATGATTTAGGTAGTTTCCAGTTTGAAAATCAGTGGCTTGAGGTAAGCTATAATTTCTCAGCCTCAGCCCCACATTCTCAATACAGAGATAATAATATGACTGTACATTGCACATTTGTTGTAAGGACTGTAGTATGAAGTGATTAATCATTGTAAGAACTATATAAATAGTATAGGTACTGTTATTTTTGTTATTGCATTGTCATCAGACTATTATCTTAAAGCCAGTTAATACAATCTCTAGACAGAAATTGAATACACTAAGGAATGTTCTGTGGATTTCCCTCCCCCCCCCCCCCCCGTTATAATATATGTGAAGTATCATGCAGTCTTCAATGTGTCTGTGAGCTGACATTCTTGATTTGTTTATACCAATGGGCATTTGACCTTGTATGCTTCAACAGTAAAAGTGGCAAAGGACATACACACAGGTCAATTTCCTGCTCTATGTGGTTTCCAATCAACCATTTGTGAAATCAGCTATAGACTTTTAGATAACCAGCTGCAACCAAGTCACCCACCTTTAACCTTCTGCTTTGGACAGATAGAAAGTTGCACACACACATAGGTTGCCAGATGCTAGATAGATGAGAAGATATATAATTGCAGTTAGTTCTGACTTCTGTTTCCATGAAAGCAGAACATTCTGTCTTTTCTGTTCTATGAGAACCAATTCACTGCACCAATTGCTTTGCTACTTTTATTCTAATTTTCAATAAATGTATGCTCTGATGAATAAATGATTGTGATAACATAATCACACCTTCTTCCCACAGAGATCTATTATTCTTCCTTTTCATTTCACTGTCTCATAATCATTCTAACCCCCCAAAGACTATGAGAACTACTTAAATGAACATAAAATATGTTTTCTGTCTTTCAAACAATGTACTAAGTTCTAAGGACAATTGATATCAGCATGTCAGCAATGGTCAAAGCTGCAGTTAAAGGAAGCAGATGGAAATGCATTTCATGTTAGCCTTTAGAGACAGTACAATTGATTTTGAAAGTGAGAGAAGAGGCAAAATAAACCTTGAGCTATGCTACAATTATATTAATAGGTAATAGGAGGAGATGCTTCATTTAGCTCAGCAATAACAGCTTCCCCTCTTTAGATTAGCACACATTGTCTGGTTCCTCACATCTTTGTGGAGGCAAGATTATTGATGAAGGGAAAATGGAACACTCCTTAGCAAACTCTAAATCACACTATGATACTCAAACACCATTGAAATGAGAGCACTGTGGCAAAAAGAAAACTTCACTGCCTGACTCTGAGTTGGTGTAGCTGATTTCAGCTCAAGCCACTTTCCAATATTCCAAGAAGATCAGCTGAAAGACACAGACTGATTTTTTACAGGAACCTAGCAATGTGTCAGGATCTTCTCTTACAGAATTTTTCAAGTATCTAAAATCTCCCACACAGTTTAGGGAGGGTGCATGAGATGAGCAAGTGTGTCTGATTTACATAAACAAAAATCCAGTTCTTTCTCAGTGTTTGGAAATAACTAGTTATGAAAATGATATACTTGTAATTCATTCATTCAAAATAACTAGGCTATAATTAAGGTATAATATCTTTATATTATAGTTATATATAAGGTAGCGTCATTCCTTTTGTTTTGTAACTGCAGTAGTTTTTAGTTACTTTTATGATTATGGCTGTGATAATCACTGTTCAGGTGTGGTTTGTATCCAGAGGACAGTGGCTTTAAGTGTTCTGTTTCCCCCAAAATAACTAAGGGGTGGAACAGATGGGAAGGAAAAAGCTGCTTTTCTTCTTCTTCTTCTTCTTCTTCTTCTTTTTAAACAACATCAAATAGATAACTAGCCTCAGTTTCCAATGCCGCCATTATTCCTTATAGCTTCTTTATCCTCATTTTCCCTTAATTTTCAAAACCCTCATCCTATTTCTTCTTTCCATTTTTTCCCTATATAGTCATGTAATGGCTTCCAAGTCACTTTATTCTTTTCACAATCTTGCCCTCTCATAAGACAAGTTAATTCATCCAGTTGTTCCAAATCTAATAATTTATATACGCAATCTTCAATAGAGGGGATTTCATTTATTTTCCATTTTCTCGCTAGGACTATTCTCGCGCTAGTAGTCATGTAAAAAAGAAGCTTACCATATTTTCGTTCTATATCTTGGTTCTCATACATGCTTAATAGATATAATTTAGGGTCTCTAGCTAATTATATTTGCAAAATATCTTCCATTATATTATGTACCCTTATCCAGTATTTTTAACCCTTTTACATTTCCACCACATGTGGATATATGTAACTACCTTTTTTACATTTCCATCATTTGTCAGAGTATCCCCTATGAATCTTAGATATCTTAGCGGGTGTTAAACACCATCTAAATTGCATCTTAAGTAGGTTTTCCCTTAAATCATAACAAGTTGTATATCTTAATCTAGTACTCCATGATTTTTCCCACTGATCTAAGCAAATGTTTTGTTTCAGGTCTTGTGCCCATTTAATCATTGAATCTGTTATCAGCTCTGCCTCCATCTCAATATCCATCAAATATTTATAGAGCAATGCAATTTTATGGTGATTATCTGATAATAGACTCTCATCAAATTTATTGTTATTCATTCTTATTCCCATCAATTTTTTATCACTCAAAAATCTCTCTCTAAGTTGTCTGTATAGTAACCATCTGCAAGAATAACCCTCATCTATCAATTGTTCATGGTTTTAAAGTTTCAGTTCCTGATTTAATATATCCTTTTCTGTTAAGTCTGCATATGTTACCCATTTTCCCCCCATGATCACTTCTCTTTGATGGAAAGCTTCATGAATAGATGTCCATATAGGGAGATCAGGACAGATTCTAGCCTTATATTTAAGCCAAACATTCAACAGTGATTTCCTAATGAAATGATTCTTGAATTCTTTACGCACTTTGTATTTTTTATACAGCAGATATCCGTGCCAACCAAACCTCAGTCCAACTCCTTCTAATGCCATCATTCTCTTATCATATAATAAACACCAGTCTATGATCCATTCAAGACAGCAAGCTGCGTAATACACCTGAAGATTTGGTAACGCCAGCCCTCCTCTAGAGGTCTAATTTTGCAATAGTTTATACCTTACCCTAGGTCTTTTGCCACTCCAAATGAATTTGGAGAGTTCCTTGTGCCATAATTTGAATGGTGTTAAATTAGTTATAATTGGGATGGTTTGAAAAAGGTACATAAATCTCAGTAAAACTTTCATTTTAATAACTGAAATTTTACCCAACCAAGAGAGCTGCAATTGGCTCCATATTTTAAGATCTTTAACCAATTCTTTCATTAATCTCTCATAATTATTCTCAAAAAGATCAACGTTTTTATTAGTTAATGTAATCCCAAGATATTTAACTTCTTTACTAATCTGATATCCTGTTATTTCTATTAATTTTTGTTTCTCTTCTTTGGGCACATTCAATGTTAATATTGTTGTTTTACTCTTATTAATAGATAATCCTGAGACCTGACAAAATTCATCCAGCACCTCCAAAAGTTGTTTAATACTTTCATCTGTATCCGTTGTTGTAATCAATAAATCATTGGCATAAGCACGTAGTTTAAATTCATGCCCTTTACATTTAACTCCTACTATTCTATTATCATTTCTAATATTAATATTAAGAACTTCTATGACCATTAAAAATAGTAGGGGTGAAAGGGGGCAGCCCTGCCTAGTCCTGTTTTGAATATCTATTTTACTTGTTCTCTCACCATTCACCAGTACCTATGCCCTTTGTCTATCATAAATAGCTTTAATCCATTTAATAAAGTTATTGCCTGCCTCCACTTTTTCTAGAATTTGAAATAAAATAAGCCAATTAACTTTATCAAAGGCCTTCTCGAAATCTATAAAGATCATGGCTAGCTTTTTATCTATTTTTTCCATATATTTCTATCAAGTTAAGTACAACTCTCACATTATCTTTAATATGTCTATGGGGCAGAAATCCATTTTGATCTTTATGTATCCATTCCAACAATATTTTCTTTAATCTATCAGCTAATATAGAAACAAAAATTTTATAATCAAAGTTCAGCAATAAGATGGGTCGATAATTCTTTATTTCTTGTCTATCTTTATTCTCTTTTGGAATAATAGTAATGTTCCCTTGGCCCCAGGTAGGTGGATAATTACCCTCTAAAATCTTATTCATGACTTTACTCAAAGTCGGTGCCAATTACCCTGCAAACTTTTTATAAAAGTCCTCTGGGAACCCATCTGGGCCAGGTGCCTTCACAGGTTTAATCCTTTTAATTGCATCCAAGACTTCCTGACTAGTTATTTCTTTATTTGTTCTCTCTGATCTTTGCTGAAACATTTAATATTACATTTTCTTAAATATTCTAAGATTTTATCTTTTTGTATATCTTCTTTTTTGTATAGCTGCTTATAGAACCCATACACTATTTCTTTTATCCTGTTCCATATAATTATTATCATGTTCTTTTAAACAAGTTATTTGTTTATTCACTCTTTCCCTTCTCATTTGGTAAGCTAACCACTTACCAGGATTGTTAGCTCCCTCAAAATTCTTCTTTTTTTAATTTTTTATTCTTTATTAAATTAAAAACAAAGAAAAACACAAACAATATACTACATTCATAACCTCTTCAAACAAACATAAATAAAACTTGTCAAACAAAAATCATATACAACTTCCTAGACTTGACCTAACTTGCAATTTAGCCCGATTTAATATTACTTCTGAAAAGAACCATACTTCATATTTAACATGTCATGCATTATGTATACGTATAAACTTTATACAGATCATTTTCCCCTCTATTTAACCCACTCACAATATCTTTCAATCATATTAAAACAGTGCTTCTCTTATTTTATTTTCCACTACCGTACTCAATTTGCTCTATACCTGTCGTATTTACCAACTCCCCCATTCGTTTCCAATATTCCACCAATACCTTCCAGTCTTTCATGAACGCCTCTTCATTCTCGCCTCTGATTAATTTAGTTAATTTGTCCATTTCCATAATATCAAATATCTTCATTATCCATTCTTGTATCAATGGTATCTCCTTCGATCTCCACTTTCTGGCATATATTATTCTAGTGGCTGTTGTTAAGTTGAAAATCAATTTACCATATTTTCTTTCCAGGTCTTGATCTAAAATCATACCCAATAAGAACATCTGGGGATCTTTTTTCAATTTCATTTTTTTCCATTATTTGTATAATTTGGTCCCAGAATTCTCTCACTTTTATACAATCCCACCAAAGGTGATAAAAGGATCTACTTTTCTTCTCACATTTCCAACATTGAAGCTTTTTAAATTTCCCTATTTTAGCCAATCTATATGGTGTCAAGTACTAACGATATTGCAACTTAAAGAAGTTTTCTCTGATACTACTACTGAGTGTGTATTTTATCCTTTTCTGCCAACACTTCTCCCACTGTTCTAATTTGATGGAATGCCCGAAATCTTGCGCCCACCTTATCATGTATGATTTTCTCCTGTCCTTCTCTAATTCAATAGTTAACAAAAATTTATAAAATTTGGATATTATATGAACCGAGTCTGAATTAACAATTTCATCGAATTCTTTATCCAAGACACCTATTTTTTTATTTCTTTGATCTAAAAGGAAACGCTCTTTAATCTGCCAATAAGAAAACCAATTGCAAGAGTAACCCTCCTGCATCAACTCCTCCTGTGTTTTAATAGTACTGTGTTGTTCATTTTTCTCCCTACCTTTAATTAAGTCCCCATAGGTTAACCATTTTTCTTTTCCAAATTTGTTATCTTTAGATATAACTTCACCAACGGCTGTCCAATTTGGTAAATTCTCTGGCCAATTTTTTTTAATTTTGAGCCAAATCCTGATTAAAGCACATCTTAAATAGTGATCGTTAAAATTTTTATGTACTTTGAGTTTATCATATAATAAATATCCATGCCACCCATACACATTGTCAAAGCCTTCTAATTTCAAGTTCTTTTCATCTGACAACTTTATCCAATCAAGCAACCAAAACAATGAACAAGCATAATAATAAATTTTGAAATTTGGTAAACCCATACCCCCCCCTTTCAGTGGCATCCTGTAAAAATTTCATTCTAATTCTCGGTTTTTTACCTTCCCAAATAAATTTTGATATATCTCTTTCCCATTTTATAAACAGCGCATCACTAATCAAAATGGGGATATTTTGAAATAAAAATATCATTCTGGGCAAAACACTCATTTTTTTTTCTTTTGTTTAATGTATCTTAACTCTCTCTGTCTTTCCTCTAACATCGCAGAGATCTGCTGTTGTAACACCTTAATTTCTACTGTTAAATTCCCACTTTGGGGGCATTGTTTAAGACCCTTCTCTTTTTGCTTTAACATCTTCTGCAATTCATTTAACTTCTGTGTTTTTAATTTTTTAATTAAACAACTTTCCCCCCCAAAAAAAACCTTATTACTGCCTTCACAGCTTCCCATACAACTGTTATACATGTTTCTTTTTTCAAGTTCTCTTTGAAATAATTTTGTAACCAAATAACTTCTTCTTGACATATCGTATCCTTACATAATATATTCTCATTTAACTTCCAACAAAATTCTTTTCATCTAGATTTGATTCCAATTATAACCAAGCCATGATCTGAGATTACCCTCAAGCTTATTTTCACATCCACAATTTTTGGAATAATTCTCTCAGAAACAAAGATCATATCAATTCGGGCCCATGACTGATGCCTGTCAGAATAAAACATACATTCGTTTCTATCTGGATTTAATTCTCTCCAGGCATCTTTTAAATTCAATCTATCCAGAATTTCAAAATGTTTTAAAGGCAGCTTGCCTTGATTTGATTATATTTTTCCTGGAGTGTCTATCTTGCTGTGGATTAACAACCCCATTCCAATCACCTATCAGTATACATGAGTCAAATGACAAGTCCTCCAGTTTATTCAACAATTTGCCATAAAATTTACCTCTTTTCTCAAGAGGTCCATAGACACCTAATAAAAGTACCTTTTCCCCCTCTAAAACAATTTGAATGCCAACATAATGACCACAATTATCATTTAGTACCTCTACAGCTTCATTTTTAGCCTTAACTTACAAAGCTACACCCTTCTTTTTATTAACTGCTGCAGAAACAAAAACATTACCCAAGCTTACATTTTGCAGGAATTACTAGGATTTTTTTCATACTATTCCAATATATCAATTGCTGTTCTCATGATGTTTTTAATTTTCTGTCTGGGAGGAAACCATTTTGGTCTTGATGGATTATCCTTTTAATAATTTATTTTAATCTCTCCGCTAATATATTTGTGGAAAATTTTATAAACTAAATTAAGTAGTGAGATCGGGTGATAATTCTTTGGGTCTTTATGATCTTTTCCTTCTTTTGGAATTAAGCATATGTCTGAATCCTTCCATGTCTCCAGAATTTTCCCTGTGAATGCTTCATTCAATATTTCATATAAGAGTGGAATTAGTTCATCTTGTAAATCTTTGTAGAAAGATGCTGTTAAACCATCTGGGCCAGGAGATTTTCCATGTTTTAGGTTCTTAATTGCGTATTTAATTTCTTCTATTGTAATTGGCACATTTAATTTATCTTGTTGTGTTTTAGTTATTTTAATAATTTGTTGTTTGTTTAGATATTTCTCAAGCTTTTCCATTTTGTTTTCTTTCTCTTTCTTTTCTGTAAATAGGTCTCTATAAAAATCTTGATATATCTTCTTTAGAGTCTCTCATATAGTTCTTTATGGTCTGAGAACGTCCTTTCTCCTTTCTTTATTTCTGAAATCAGTTTCTTTTCTTTTTCTTTTTTTTTTTAATTTATTCGCCAACCATTTGCCTGGTTTATTTGCATGCTCAAAAAATTTTTGGTGACAATATTTCAACTTCCTTTCTACTTCTTGAGTGATTTCTGCATCTAATTGCTTCTGTAGGATTTCAATTTCTCTCTTTATTTTCTGTTTTGAAGCTTCCTCTTGTATATCATTTAAAGTCTCCTCTCTCTTTTGTATTTCTACCATTAACTTTTGATTTTTTTCTCTCTGTTTCTTTCTGACTTCAACATCTTGTTTTAAAAAATGACCCCTCATTGTGGCCTTTAGAGCATCTCAAAGTAGTTGCATTGAGACTCCTGGTGTCTTATTCTTTTTTAAATAGTATGAAACTGTTTCTTTTGTTTTTTATAAATGTTCCTCATCTTTCAATAAATATTGTTTCAGTCTCCAGATATAATTTTTCTTCTGTTTACATAATGTGAGTAAAATTGGATGATGGTCAGAAAGAACCCCCCCCCCGACAAGTTGGAAGGGGCCTTTTTATTGTGTCGGCCAAACAAGGGTATCGACGCACGATTGGCCGGGCGGACCGGAAGGCCCACCCTTCCAGGGTGGCTCGGCCAATGAGAAGCACTTCTTGCTCCCGAACCTCGCGAGAGTTAAAATCTTGCAGGATTTGGGAGCGGGATTTGTGGGGCTATAAAGCCCTGCTCTGCCACAAGGAGCACCTTGCTCGTCTTGAGCTCCGGGTTTTGGGGCCTGTACTGGGCCAAGCCCGTGGAGCGATTGCAAGGCCCGGAGGACAGGCATGGCAGTGAGGCCGTTGGGGAACACCTGATTCCCAGGCCATTTTTGGTGGCTCTGCGCTGGGCTTAGGGCGAGCGAGGCCGGGCCCGTGTGTGGGGAGAGACGGAGGTTGGCGGCCAGGAGCGTGGCCGCGCTGAAAGCGTTGCCTTACAAGGCCATTGGCCACAGGCGGGGAAGTGAAAGTCGAGCTCTCCTCAGGGGAGACTGAGGACAGGGCATTGGTAGCTAGGAGTGGAGCGCGGCGAGTATATATATATATATATATATATATATATATAACGGGGACCGCGGCTCCTTGGCCTGTTGTTGTTTTGGGGTCTGAATTGTGATTCCAGTGGCATTTGCCTTGCCCCTGGGTGGCCATATTGGTTTGCTGTGGGTTGGTGATTGTGAGAGGGACAGGCCCAGGTGGGGCAGACGGCCTTAAAGTTCAGGGTCTGCCCCCCCTCCTCCCCCTCCCCAGCATATTTAACTTTCATATTAGGGTGGTGAAATGTGCTCCCCCCTCCCTACATTTTCTGCTACAGTTGCTGGGGGCATATTGTTCAGGCCTAGCCGGGGCTACTGTGGACAGCTTGGCCTGGCCATAATAATAATAATAATAATAATAATAACAATAACATTAAGGTTGTTGATATATATATATATTATAAAAAAAAAGAAAGAAAGAATTTGGGGGGGTGAGGTATGATAATAAGGGCCTACTCTTATGTGGTGGCTAACCCTGTTATGGTTGGCAGTTGCTGACTGGGAGCACATGCAGTAGGTAACGAACACAACACACAGCCAGTTGATTATTTTACATTATCTATTGGTGACAGGAATAGCCTTAACTACAACTCGATTTCCTGCACCAATTAGTCTAATTAGCGAGTGCCATTGTTCAATTAGCAATCATGCCGCGTAGTAAGACGCAGTCTAAGCAACATGCGACCGCTGCTGGTTTTAAAGCTGGGCAGCCAGCACCTAAGCGAGCCTCTAATACTCAAAATAAGGAAGATGACATTACCACACATTTGGCTCAGATAGGTCGCACAATGCAGGCTTGTGCGGCAGTATGTGAACAATTGGCTCACCACCATTTACAGAAGGGGGGGCATATGACTTCCTCTCCAATGATTCAGTCAAATGCGAATTTAGCCCAGAATGCTACTCAACAGGACATTGATAAAACATTTTCACTGGACACTGCATGTAGTTCCCCAGGTACATCAACCATGGAGGTTGGGCAACCAACCGTGGCTGATGTAATGGAGCTTTTAAAGAAAGTTCTGGGTGTGGGACATCAGGGTGCGAGTGCCCCTATGTCCAGTCAACCTAATTTGGCTGACCTGTTTTCCTTTCTTCAAAGTGTGGTTCCTACAGGTCAAAATGATGTGGTGACACCTGCGACATCTGTGGCTTGCAATAGTGATGTACCAGGCGCACATGGTGGTCAGCACAGCAGTCGAGCAGCTTCTGATGCACTCACGGTGGGAGCTCAGCAAGCATCAATGGATGCTTCTCCTCATACATCGAGCTCAGGTTTGTCAGATTCTAATAATGTTCAGGCAGCATGGCCTTCAGTGGTATGGGCTACAGGTGGGCAGACAGGGTTGAACTCGATAAGTGACCGCCCTAGCCCGGTGCCTGTGACAGCACCTCTAGTTGGCGTGGGATTAGCTCAAGGTGCAGATTCGAGAGGGCAGCTTAATGCAAATGTTAATAACACGGTAAGTCAGGTAAGGGAGACTGCCGTAGTGGGTGCACTGGGCATTTCGGGGACTGGCAGGTCTTTCGAATGCAATCCATATGTGGGGATGTCTATGCCCTTGGGGTCGCACCTGCCTATGGCTACAAAAGAAAGGATTTGGAAGGGTGAGTATGTTGATTTGTTTGCACTCACTTTCTGTGATCCTGAACCATGGATAATGGTTAAGGATGGGGTGGTGTTTACCCTTTCAAAAGAATTTCAATCTCATAAGCGCCCTAAATTAGAAAGAAATTTTGTCAATTGGATTATGGGTTTTACCATATATAGGGGCGTTATTGAGGAAAGGGACCCGGCTAGATCTCTTGACTTCTCCAAGTATCAGGAGATAATGATAAAAGCTTATACCAATTGTCACTTTAATTCTAGAGGGTCTGCCTGGCTTCAATACGATGAGCAGTTTAGGATGAGGGCAGCATTAGACCATTCTCTATCTTGGTGTCAGGTACAGTCCGAAATGTGGGCCGATGTTATGGTGGGAGCCTCCCCTTCGAGCCGATGTGACAATGGGTTTGTGCCTATGGTCACTCAGCCGAGAGGGCAAAATACGAGGCCTAGCACGGGTGAGAGAAAACAGTTATGACTATGCTGGGATTTTAATGCAGGTAAGTGCAAAAGACAGCCTTGTAGGTTCGAGCATAAGTGTAGCACCTGTAGGGGGAGCCACCCAGGATCGGCATGCTTCAAAGGTAAGAAAGCAGGAGGCGGGGGCCCCTCTCAACAATCATCTAATATGGGAAAGGGCGCCAACACCAATTAATTTGGATGTGATGACCACTTGGTTGAGGATCTACCCTAAAAAGGTGGCCGCTAAGTACTTGTTAGAGGGTTTCTCACAAGGTTTTCGAATTCCTTATGTTGGTTTAAGAGCATACCGTTATGCACCTAATGCACGTTCGGTTAGGGAATGGCCAGGGATTGTAAAGGACAAACTGGCCAAGGAAATAGCGGCAGGTAGGATTTCAGGCCCTCATGAGCATTTGCCTATGGCAAATTTGAGATTATCTCCCCTTGGTGTTGTGCCTAAGAAGGCACCGGGGGAATACAGGTTGATACACAATCTATCTTACCCTAGAGGTGAATCTGTAAATGACGCTATTGACCCTCAGTTAACATCGGTTAAATATGCTTCATTTGATTCAGCAGTTAAAATAGTTAAGGCATTAGGTAAAGGAGCCTTATTGGCAAAATGTGACATTAAATCTGCCTTCAGGCTGCTTCCAGTTCACCCAGACGATTTTGATCTTTTGGGCTTTCAATTTGATGGAAAATATTACTTTGATAAAGCTTTGCCAATGGGGTGTTCCATCTCCTGAGCAGCATTTGAAACATTTAGCACCTTTCTACTTTGGTGTGCCTCTAAGAGATCAGGTAGTCAAGCGATTACTCATTACCTGGATGATTTCTTATTTGCTGGAGCCCCTGGGACGAATGGTTGTGCAGATATGCTGTTGACATTTCAGCACTTAATGAGGGAAATGGCTGTACCTTTGGCTGAAGAAAAAACTGAAGGCCCTAGTACACGTATTACTTTCTTGGGAATTGAATTAGATACTGTGGACGGTATATCTCGTCTCCCACCTGACAAGCTCACAGATATGAGGCTACAGGTGAGGATGATGAAAAGTAAATCTAAAGCCACACTTCGTGAATTTCAATCTTTGGCTGGTTTATTGAATTTTGCTTGTAAGGTTATAGTCCCAGGGTGTGCATTCTGTTCTCGTTTATACAAGGCCACCAAGGGGGTGAAGGCCCCACATCATCATATTAGAATTAACTCTGGAATAAGGGAGGATTTGAGGATATGGGAGTCATTTCTGGAACAATTTAATGGTATTTCATTCTGGAGATCTGAAATGCTCCTAAGGGCAGACTTTCAAGTACACTCCGATGCTTCAGGGGCCTGTGGGTTTGGTGTTTATTTTAATGGACAGTGGGCAGCTGAGAAATGGCCGCCTTTTTGGGTTGAGAAAGGTTGGACACGGGACCTCACCTTTTTAGAACTGTTTCCTATTGTGGTTGCGGTCCATTTATGGCCGGACCAATTTGCAAACAAAACGATGCGGTTCTGGTGTGATAACCAAGCCGTAGTTCACATAGTGAATTCTTTGACTTCCAGATCTGAGAGGGTAATGACATTGGTTAAGGAACTGGTGGCTCAATGTTTAAAGTTTAATATTTTGTTCCAAGTTCAACACGTTTTTGGTTTACTAAATGCATTGGCGGATGCCCTTTCGCGTTTTCAGTTTTACAGATTCCGTCAGTTGGTGCCAGAGGCAGCAGCTCATCCGTTGGAGGTACCAAAACAACTTTGGAGCCTTGGAGAATAGAAATTGAAAAGGCGATTCTCCAGTCCGTCGCCTCTTCGACACGCAAGTCATATCAGCTCATGTGAAGTCGCAGGCTTTCATGGCCGGCATCCATAGTTTTTTTTGTGGGTTTTTTCGGGCTGTGTGGCCATGTTCTGAAAGAGTTTCTTTCTGACGTTTCGCCAGCATCTGTGGCTAGCATCTTCAGAGATTTTCTCTGAAGATGCTAGCCACAGATGCTGGCGAAACGTCAGAAAGAAACTCTTTCAGAACATGGCCACACAGCCCGAAAAAACCCACAAAAAAACATATCAGCTCACTTTGCGAGCATTTAGGTCTTTCTTGTTAACTGTCGGGGAGGTGGAGGTTTGGCCATTGGAGGTGGAGGTTATCCTCCGTTTTGCAGTACATCTTAGGCAAACGGGTTTATCTGTAGTTACCATCAGAGGAAGATTAGCAGCACTTTCATTTTACTCCAGGGCGGGAGGTTTTAAAGACCCTACAGTTGATTTTAGAGTTCGTAGGACTCTTGAGGGATGGGCTAGGGAGTCTTTACCAGTTCAGGACAGTCGCTTGCCAATAACGGGGTCAATATTGGAAAAAATCTGGCAAAGCCTCCCTGAGGTATGTACTACACCTGATGAGGTGATTTTGTTTAAGGCAGTATTCTCGTTAGCATTTTTTGCAGCCTTAAGAATAAGTGAAATTGTTCCTGGTTCTCGTAATGATAGTTCTGGCAGGGCTCTTTTACTATCAGATATTCAAGTTTCAGAGCAGGGGTTATGCCTAAAAATTAGGCGTTCAAAAACCGATCAGTTGGGGAAGGGGCAATTCTTAACATTGGCCAGGGCTCCTTCTGAGCATATTTGCCCAGTTCGTGAATTGACAAATTATTTTCAGATAAGGCCAAACACATCAGGATACTTATTTTTACATGTTTCGGGCTCACCGTTGATTCAATTCCAATTTAGAACAGTATTAAAGGAGGTTTTGAGACATGCTGGTTTACCAGCGGTTCAATTTTCTGCTCATTCATTTAAAATTGGGGCGGCGACAGCTGCAGCAACTCAAGGTTTGAGTGATAATGCGATTCGTAGAATTGGTCCCTAGCACTCTAGAGCATTTAAATCGTATGTTCAGCCTTAGTTTAAGGTTAACTATGATTGTTTATTGTTTGAATTTATTGGCAGAGTTCAAGGCTGGAGATATATGGATCCTGGGACACAGTTTGGTCTTTTGGGCTGAAAGGCACATTATTGAACGGTGACTGGATTTGACCATGGGAGTTGGAGAAGCTGGAACTATGAGATGGTTGGGTCATAAAGGCATGTTGTGGGGAGCCTTACTGCCTATACTTATTGAATTGATGGCCTCTTTTCCACATCCCAAGATATTATTAGTGCATTTGGGGGAAAATGACCTTTTAAAAATGACTTCATTACAGTTAGCCAGAAGGATCATGAAAGATATGAAGGAAATTCAGCAAATGATGCCAAATACTCTGCTCATGTGGATGAAGTTCCTTCCTCGGCGAGTCTGGCATGGTGCTAGGAGTGATGTAGCCATCAACGGAGCTCGGCATTGGTTAAACAGATCTGTAGCAAAGACCTTGGGAAAAATGGGTGTTGTTATTGTTGATCCCCATGGAATACAGTTTGCATTGCCACATTTGTACAGGGGCGACGAGGTGCATCTCTCACCTCAGGGTAATGACATATACCTGGCTTCATTGGAGTCTTGCATAAAGGCTGCAATTTGGGGGGGGGGGGGGGAGGAGGGGATGCCAAGCTAGGCTGACCCCCTCCTGTGGCGGGCAGGGACCCTCCCTCCTTTATGGAATTCTTTAGGTTAATTGGAATTGATTAATTGGGATATAATAACAAAGAATTCTAGTATATGTCATGAGATTAAACAAATTTATATGACGTCATTTTAAATCTAGTGATGTCATAAAAAGGTGATGTCATAAAACGATTTGACGTCATATCCGGTGGGGGAAGGAGTTATGTGTTTGTTATGAGATTACTTAAGTTGAAGGTTTTGATGCATGCCGTGTTAAAAGTAAATATGACATAGCGCTTGCGCTCAAAACACGTGCGCATGCGTCAATTAAATTCTTATTAAGAAATATATATATAAATTGTTAGAAATGGTTAACTAGATTGGTATTTAAATATGTGAGACCCTGTACAAATAAAGTTGTGGCCAATGTTTCACCCACATTAATCACGTCTGTGTCCTTTGTGCCGATGCAAAGAATTCTTGGAAGAACTTCCATTTCTTTTATTTTAGTACTCAAAGTGCAAAAATGTTAATTCTACAAGTAGAACCATGTACATCTGAGTAAAAAGTATGCCCTTTAGTCTTGTACTTGAATCTTCATGCTTTTAATAATCCCAGATCTTGAATCATCTTGAAACATGATTCAGGCAGTTTCCTGTGAGATTCCGTAATCTTCTTCTTGGAGGTTCTATCTAGTTTGGGTTCAAATACCCATTCCAATCCCCCAATATCAATATTTCTTCACTGTCATATTTCTAAATTTCTTGATGTAATTGTTTATAAAATTTAAGTTTATTTGTTGTTGGAGTGTATATGCCCACCACTATTTTTTGTTTTTTAATTTAACTTTGACTGCAATATACACTCCGTCTATATTGCAGAAGATTTCTTTAGCTTGAAAACTATTATTAATTTAAAAGGCAACACCCTTCTTCTTTTTATCTCCATTTGCTGTGAAGCATTGTCTGAATTTCGGGTTCCATAAATATTTATTTTCATTTGATTTTATTCTTGTTTCAGTTAAACAGATGATATCTAATTTCTTTTTTTCTAATAAATGAAATATTTTGCTTCTTTTAAATTTAGAATTTAAACCCTTTATGTTCCACATTAACATCTTGAATTCCATTGTCAGAGTTAATTAAACAAATATTTAAATACATTTAAATAAGTTCTGGACTATCTTGTAGTACTTCTCCAACTTCTCCTCCTCCTCTTTCTTGCTCTTCCTCTGTTTCTCCCTCCTTCTCCTCTTTTCCTGGTGTATCTTCTCCCAGTTCTGGTTTTCCTTTCTTTTGTAGCAATACACTTTCTGCTTCTTCAGTTGACGTGTTCATCTCTTCTCCCCCCACCCCCCTTTGCTTCTTATATTGTGTCTCCTTGGCAATGTCCTCTTTCTCTGGTTCCTCCATTGTTTCCTCTTCAAGTCTTCTACAATGCTCTTTTGCTTTGTCTGGGGAGTTTATTCTGTATCTTCTCTGTTTATATATAAATGAAACCCCTTCAAATCTATCCCAGCTGTATTTTATGTTTCTTAGAGTCCATAGCTGTGTCAAAGTTTTGTATTCTTGATGCCGTTTAAAAAAAAATTGGGATATCTTTATAAATTCTCACAATTTTATTGTCAATGATGAGCTTCTCCACATAACTTTGTTGGAACACCAGGTCTCTCATCTGCATTCTAGTGCAACATATTATCACATCTCTAGGTAGATTCTATTATTTCCCAGTCCTTGAGTTCAAATGGAAAACCCAGTCTATCTCTCTCTCCACCTTCTCCACAGGCATCTGCAAGTAATTTGCTATGTAAATTGCAAACCTGTCAGCCAGATTTTCATTTGGTATTTCAGGAATTCTGTGAAGTTTAAGGCAGTGTTCTCTGTAACGTATCTCTGCAGTTAGAATTGAGATCTCATCTTTTTCTTGTTTAGACTTCAAAACCTCTAGTGCCTTTTAAGATTCTTTTGCTTTTTTCTAAAATTGAACAATGTCAGTTTTTATTGAGGTTATATCTTCTGCTAATTTATCAAATTTCTTGTCAAGTTTATCAAAGTCTGTTTTGCTTCCACTCTGGAATTTTTCATATCTTGATGAAATTACTGCCTCGTCACTTTCAATTCTTCCACAAGTACTGCAATGGAGTCCATTGATTTAGATGGCATTTCCATTGAAGGTCTTCTCTATTGTGAAGAAGCTTGTGTTTCTGGTTGTATTTTTTTCATGGTGGTAGTCGTTGTTAGCTTTTTTATACTTTTTTGTACTCTCTTATACTCTTTTTATATTCAAAACAAACAATATATAAAAAGGATGTATGAACAGCAGAAATAAATTCTTTTTACCTCATTTGACCACTTGATGGCAATCTATGCCTGGTAATAAGGAATAATGTTATTTTAAACTTTCTATCCTGTCCTTTGATCTTTCTACCAGTAGATGGCAGTGGGACTTCCGATTAACATGGCTCCTCATTGGCTGCTTGATCAGGGAAGAGCTGGCTCAAGCAGTTACTACTTGCTGTGAAACTGTGAGAATTTATGTTCTACACAGATCTAAAGACCCCCCCTGTGAAAGAGGACCAAGAGGGGTTCGTTGGGGATCCAATTCCATCCCCAGCAAGGGGGAGTGAGTGAACACAGCTTTGCCCTTTGTGGATAGAGGCTGAGGGGTCGAAGGACCACCATAGCAGCTGGACAGCAGCAAAGAGGAGCCGATAACCCGTTTTAAACCTAAAATACAAATAAGACTGGAACAAACAGAAACAGAAAGAAGCAATTAGCTTGAAGCATTTTGACCTGAACTTTAACTTTTTAGTCTCTTAATCACACTAACTGAATGAGCTCTGTTAACTTTTAGCCTTGGAATAGTGCCAGGATGATCTGTTTCCCAGAAGTTAAAGTAAAAGTAAGAAAATATCAGGGCACGAGACTTAAAGGCAACATAAAATTTCAGAGGGCTACTTCTCAAAAGAGAGCTATTTAAAAAAAAAAAGAAGGGGACAAAGCTATTTCTTAAATTTAGCTGTTATTATTTTTAAACTGACTTGTTAAAAGAATTAAAATATTACTTCCTTTCACTACATTATAAACTTTGGTTTTGGACACTACAAATGGACTGTGACCTGGGAGTATTATTTTTTCTTTCTCTTCCGCCTTTTCTTTTCTCTGAGAAATCAGATTACAACCTTCACATTAATTTTTGATTCTAAAACCAAAGCCGTGGACATTAGAAATTGACTAGGATCTTGGACCTGGATATCATACATTTATTTAGAATAGAATATAACTGTTCAGAATTCTTATTGGATTACAAAATAAAAGAACCAATCAATCATTTTATTACAGCCGTTCGGCCAGTATTAAAACACAGTATGAAAACACATATAAAAAAAACCCAATAATAAAAAACACACAGCAAAACAGGTAAAATTGAATCCCTTAGAACTAGGGAATGGATTTGCAGATTAGACAATAGAATATTAATTCACTTCAACTATATTACCCAAAGCCTTAAGCAGTGAGCATTATACATTTATCATTTATCTATACAGCAGCAATTATTTCTTGTCAATAATTAAGAAGGTTTGGTACAATCAAACTTCCTATCACATTGGCAAATTAACCAATCATAACTGGATATAGTCTCCTGGTGTCTGTTTATACTTTATAATTTGACAAGTACACTATGGCCGTATTCCCCTGAAACATCTTTTTTCCTCAGTGTAACTAGCCAAATCAAGATTATTATAACAAAACTCCATACGGTAAACATAAATAGAACACAATAATCATAACAGGTCATTAAGATGATCATTACATCTGCTTTAAGAATTTTTTACGGTTTGCAATAGCAGCTGCAAATTTTTTTGCAACATTTCGAGTTATGTCTTTGTTGCAATCCACAAGAAGGTAATCAATATAGAATTTCTCCTGTCTACCTGGTATCTGCAATACAACTGGGGTTATATATAAGGCACGTATTTCTGTATACAAAGAACATCCAAAAAGAACGTGGCTGATATTTTCAATTTCTTCAGTGCCGCAAGGACAATATCTATACTGATAAGGGAACTTTTTGTATCTACCTTCGAGGACTGATGATGGCAGAATGTTAAGCCTTGCAAGCATGAAAGCTCTTCTAAATTTCAAGACACTCAGATGGTCGAAATATCTGGCATGTTTGCCTAATCTACTAGATTCTTTAATAGGATGCAGGGTTGACTTATTTAAATGCACTTGAAAATCAATATCCTTTATACACTGAGAGATGGCAGATTTTGCTTTATCATATCCTAGAGTTACTATAGCTGCTGGTGAGAATCCAAGAGTTTTGATGTAAGAGATTCCTTCCAGGAAGAAGAGAAGGAATCCGTCAAAATTAATGGCACCAACCCAACCGGGACAAAAGACATTTTGAGCCATTGATTAAATTTACGTATCCATATACGGGCTTCTACAGACAGCAAACCTAATTCCAAACAGAGAGTGGCATTTGGGACACAATTTGGGATACCTAGAATTGTTCTTAAGAATTTTGTTTGAACTGACTCAAAAGAGGCTACACATTTAAAAGTACAAACCTCAGTTCCATATAATAATTGCGCTAGAATCTTAACAACAAAAACTTGAAGAGCTGCTGGTACAATCTGACCTCCCTTATTATAATAAAAAGAACATAGGGCCTTAACATTTCTTTGTGTATTTATAACAGCATTTTTTTGTTGAAGTTTGGTTGTTCCTTTATCGTTAAACATAATACCTAGATATTTGTAAGAAGAAACTTGCTCTATACAGTTGTTGTCTAATGTCCGCTTGTATTGAAAATGACTCCTAGAAAAGACCATTACTTTAGTTTTGTTGTAATTAATCCTTAATGCATCATTTTTACAATGGGTTGCAAGTGCTTTCAGGAGTCTATTTAAGCCTACTTTTGTAATGGACATGAGTACTATATCGTCAGCATAGGCAGTATGGACAAAGGCTTGTTTGACAAGGTCGGAGAGTGAGCTGGTATTTTTGATAAAGTTGAAATCAAAGAATTAATATAAAAATTGAAGAGAGTGGGGGCCAAAACACAACCTTGCCTAACTCCATTAGGAGTGTGGATAGGTCTTGTTGTATTACCCCTATTATTGCATCGTATTACTACACGAGAATTCTCGTGCAAATTACGAATTAGAATTAATAGACGTTTATCAATATTGGTAGCCTCAAATTTTTTCCATAGCCTATCCCTTGAAACAAGATCAAATGCCGACTTAAGATCAACGAAGGCAGTGAACAAAGTCCCCTTAGCTGAAGCAACATATTTTTCAGAGAGATGATTAAGAACTAAAGCATGATCAATTGCAGATCGATTCTTCCTAAAACCAGCTTGCTCTTCTCTGATGATTTGCTCATCTTCAAGCCAGTCTTGTAGCTTATCCAATAGATGGAGTGCATACATTTTACTTATGATATTAAGAAGACTAATTGGCCTGTAATTCCCAGGGTCGCACTAATCGCCTTTTTTGTATATTGGGACAATAATTGCAAGGCCCCAATCCTCAGGGACATATGTTGTAGAATCTATAGCTGTAAATAAGGCCGCTAACACAGGAGTCCACCGCTCGACATTGGATTTAAACACTTCAGGAGGTATGTTATCATTACCTGGAGGTTTACCTGAAATAATTCTAGAGATCAGTTTCTTTATTTCCTGCACAGAGACTGGCGACCATTTCGGGAGTTCTTCAATATCAACAGAGGGTTGTTTTTGTCTATGCTGGGATTGATCATATAGCTGGCTGTAAAACCTTTCCCAGGAACTAACAGATATATAATAGATCGTGCTTGTAGGCCTTGGCCAACCACTAGATACAATTTTCCAGAAAGAAATTGAATCCTTGTTTCTAACAGCAGTTATTAAATTAGACCAAGAATCTTTAAGAGCTATCTCTTTTTTTTTGTTTTCATCAAGTTCTTGTATTTTTTCTTTATTTCAAACCATTCTGGCGGAATTGTTGGTAAATTTTTTTGTCTATACTCCTTATATTGTTTTACCAAAATTTGTTTCATGTTAATACAATCCTGGTCAAACCAGATTTTATTTCTTGGTAGCTTGCTAGAAATTTTAATAGATGCTGGCTGGGTTAGCAAGTTTCTAATTGTTATGCTGAGCTGGTGGAAAGGTTCAAATATGTTATCTGGAGATTCTTCTATTAAGATTGAATTTCTTAAAGCAAGGCATTTTTCACTATTAAGGATTATTTTTAAGTTGTTTTCAACTTTTGGGGACCACTTGATACCACGAGGTCTCAATTACATATTACCCTCTGGTTGAGCTATTTCTTCTGCAAAGTCTGTTTGTAATGCACAATCTAGAGTCAAGGTGATAGGTAAATGATCACTCTCAACCCGTTGTTCTATTTCACATCTGGGGGATGTACATAGCAGCTCGTATGAAATCAAAAAATAATCGTTCGTTGAGGAACCTTGCTTGGACACAAATGTGAATTCCCCTTCAACATCACCTATAGTTGAACCATACATAATTACTAAATTTAGTTTATGAGATAATTGAGTAAGATAAAGACCAGCCCAATTGCATTTTTTGTCCTTCAACTGTCTTAGGGGAAGAGCCAAACCAGGGTCAATTTCAGGTTGTATATGATGAAAATGGGCATACAGATCTGCCTCGTTTGAACCAGTTCTCACATTGAAGTCCCCCGCCATTATCAGGGGAACTTCGGGGTACTGAACTAATAAGTTTGCAATATAAGATTCTAGTTTTAACCATATATTCTTTAGTGTTATTTTATGCCGAGAGGGAGGTAAGTAAACATTGACAATTAATATCCAGTATCTTTAAATTTAACTAATAAAGAGGAGGCCAAATTTGCCAAAGGTGCAATAGTTACAGAGGGATATTTTATGTTGGTGGCAACCAGAATGGCTAAACCGCCACTAGGATGACCACCCTTCTTGGAGATAGAAGCCTCGATAGTATGTGCTGTAAAGCCACTTAGGGTTAACTTTTCTTTCAACCAAGTTTCTTGAAGTAATGTTATGTCAAATTTGGAAATATATTCAACAAAGGAAGGATCACAAGTATGTCTTGCCCATCCCATAATATTCCAAGACAATAACTTCAAATTTCTTGTATCAGTTTTCTTTTGTTGTCATGAGTTTAAACTAACATGGGGAAGATTACATAGTTGTTTTGCAGCTGAAGGATTTCTATTAGTTTCAAAAGTGGCCAAGTTGAAGTTAGTATTGTCACAGCTTTCTAAAGTGGGGCAAACTTTGATATTGCTAGGATTTTTATCATCTGATAACTCCTCAATGATTTCAAGGGTTGGATGAGTGCAGCTCACATTTGATACTACTGGGCCTTGTATTTTCGGTGTGTCTTCTTGTTGGATGTAAAATAAAAGAACTATATGACCTCATTTATTTTTAAGTTGACTGTGACTTGGAACTTTTTTGAATATCAGTAAATAGACATTTTTTTTAAAGCTCATAACTTTTGGTTTGGGATAGATAAAGTGGTCCCCCCCCTTTTTTTTTTAATTTGCAAAATTGAACATTGGAAGATTTCTACTGAGAATCTGCCTCCCCCGCCTTCTTTCTTTGGATTACAATCCTGGCAGGTTTTTTTTTTTTTTTACAGTTTTGGCATTATAATTTAGGAATTTAGCCTTGGATATAACAATCTGATTGGGGCACTTTCATTCTTCTTTGCATTGCTGCCCCAACCACTTGAGTGTGGCGGCTCCATCCTTTTTTAAGGCACACCTGCTTTGGGGAATTTATATGCAGCTTTAGGATTAGAGTTAGGATAGATTGTTCCTTTAGAACTGCTCTGGCATTGGGGTGTTTCTATGCAGAGTCAAAGGTGCACATTTTTGAGGCAAAGCTAGAATATTCCCAGTTCTTTTTGCTCCAGTTTTTAGCTTTGTTTTTGAGTGTGGTTTCAATGGAGTTTCTGCCAGGTTTGGAGGCATGTGTCATCTAAATGCCCCACCTCCATAGTGGTTTGAAACCACATTATTTGGCCCATGTGTTTCACCTTTTAAAGTAACTATTTATTATTTTAAAATAAAAACACAATGGGGACTTTATAACATTGGCTATTATTGCAATTTATTTTTGGAATTTTGGAATTGTTAGTATAAAAAAAATATTTTAAAGAAATAACTTTCTGAACTCTGTTTTTTACCAGTAGCATCATTTCCTATCAGCTTTTCATAACATACCAATCATGGGGTTGGGGGAAGTTTGTTTTGGTTCATTGGATATTGTACTTGTTGATTTATGGTGACCCCATGAAACACTAAGCACTGTGTCCTAGATAACCATTCACTTCCTTTACATGCTGTAGCTGCTGAAGTTAATTTTGAAGTACAGTAATACAGTAATGGTTTTCTAGTTTACTGAAAATTAAATATAACTTATTTAAACTGAGAGCAGCACAGCCAATTGCAAAGTAAATGAATGTGGTATATTGGATCAGAGGCTTTTGCAATATTTAACAGTGAAAGAGATATTTGCAATGTTCCTTGCTGTCAAAACAGAGATATTTAATGTTACATGTGTGCACAATGATCCTTGTTTTCATCTGAGAAAGGAAAGAAGATTTCATTCCAGCTAGGAATGACTCTAACATGTTTCTGCCTGAGGCGCAAAGTAGTCCTCTCCTTCTGTATGCAGACGCTGACATTTGATTTACTTTCAATCTTAAGTAGTTTAATCTTAATTCAGTATAAATCAGGGATGGGCAAGATTAAGTCTGCAGTCTGTTATGCCTCATTTTCCAGCCCCTGAAACCCACATAGCCCCTAGACCATCATTTTTTTACACAATGTGATTTTTTTTTTAGAAATCGAAATCATTGTTAAACATGATGATATTGTTGTTAGGATATGGATGGGTTATACAGTCAAAGGTGAAATGTAAAGATGTGTGTGTTTTTGTAATTTTCCACTTGAGAACAGCTTCTGGACAAAGTAAAATAATATTTAGAGAAACAGAGTGAATCAACACCAGGTGGCCAACACAGACATCAACATGTACTTTCCCAGAGGTAGAACTAATGGACACAGACTTTGTTATGGTTAACAAGAGATATCCAAAAAGGTAAACATCGTTAGCTTGGGAAAGATAGTCATGTGGTGGATGATGGACAACAAGAGGCTGGGTTGGTAGACATCATACAGACATTATCCAATTAACATGAGATTAACACCTAAAAGGTGGAGTATGGGAAGGGCCTAGAAAATCCTTTGTCTAAAATTGTTATTGTTCAAGATGTGAACACGTGTGTGGCTGGAAACAGTGGTTTTAACTGTAACAAGTTGGATCCTAATGTTTTTGGGATTGTTGAAGAGGTAATCTTATATGGCTGAACTGGACAAGTTCATCTCAATGGATTTTACTTAGTTATCTTATTTTTACTTTTTATATGCATTAATAAAGCTAGGCTTTTGGACTTTACAATGTGTCTTCTTGACTGAGGAAGATAGGGTGCTGAAGAAGAGAAGCGGAGCCAGCTGTTGGTAAGAATTACAAAGTGGCTGTGGATCACAGCAGCCAGCTTGTCCTGCAGACTCTGCTGGGTGCCAAAGGGCATCACTACAACACTCATCATCCACACACTAACAAGGGTTATGGGCCCAGTCTATGGCTAGTTTGCCAGTTATGGCTGTTTTTGCCATTTAAGACTGTTTCTGCCAGTTGTGGCTAGTCTGGCTGAAGAGGCTTGTTTTGCCAGTCTGTGGCTAGTCTGCCAGCTAAGACTGTTTTTGCCTGAGGAAGGGCTTGTCTACCAGATGAGGCTTGTCTGCCAAAGGACAAAGAGGCCAGATGTCCAGAAGGAAAAGCCCACAAGTCCAGATGACAAGTCTGCAATGTGGCCAAGGGGCAAGTTTGCCTATCCACGACTTCAGCTGTGCCAGAACAAGAGAACCATGCTTCAGCGGTTGCTGGGAAAAGCAGAGGTGGCTTCAAATCTTCTTCAGAAGTAAGTAAAAGTTTACTGCTAAGCTGTTTTGCCTGATGGCAGAGTGCAGAACTCTTTAAAGACTGTTGTCTGAGGCTCTCCACTCTTTAAACAGTAAGATACAGGGAAAAACAAAGGCTGGAAATGCTGGAAATACTGCGGGTTCAATGCAGTGAAAATTTTTGTTCAAAGCTGCAAACAACTCTGTTAAGGGCCATTTTGTTTGAAATGGAAGCAGCTGGGACTTGAGTCACAGAATACATGTTGTAATACAAGAAGTTTTAAATGCAGCAGGATTGCTGGACACAGGTGGTTAGCTAAGCTAAAAGACTCGTTCTGTTTACCCTCTCTAAGGGGGGTTGCAGACTGCCAGAAATAGTGTGAATTCAGTCCACTTTTAGGGTTAGGGTTAGTGCTAGGGAATCATGGGAACTGTTATTTTTCTGAGACATTGAGCCTTCTCTGTCAGACAACTCTGATGACACAATAAAATACAGTTCCCATGGTTCCCTAACTCTAACCCTAACCCTAAAAGTGGACTGAATTCACACTATTTCTGGCAGTCTGCAACCCCCCTAAGTTACAGTTAAAGTTTTGGGAGAGGATGTTTCTTCAGCCAAAGGTTTTGGGAACTGAAGAAAAATTCATGATTTCTGCACAGTTTTATCATAAATGCTGTGGTCAAAGGACTTTACAGTTCTTGAAGGAAAATACAAAAGTCCCTGGTGAGGGTGAAGTTTTTACACAGTGGTCAATGCTGTGGGGGCTGCAAAAAGTTTTGCTAGATGCCAAAAGGTTCCAAAGGTTGGAACGTGATGAGCCAAGCGGTTTGCTTGAAGAAAAGCCAGAAGGGCCTAGCTTGGGGATACCTAAGCAAGCATCTGAGAAGTTGCCTAAGACAGCACTTGAAGTTCAAGAAATGCGTCTGGAAAAGGCAGCTAATGCACGGGAGAAAAAACGATGCTTTTACTGCGGCAGAGCAGGAGTTTTGAAAATGGCAATCCAAGGAAATTTGCAACAATCAACAATCAACAACCCAGAGACTTTGGGGAAAACAAAGAAAACTACAAGCTGTTTTACAGAGCTGTGACTGTGACTCACACAAGTGGTAAAAACCTGAGGACAAAATAGAGTCTATATATTCTGGGACAACCAGAAATAAATATTACAGTTTTGCTGAAAAACAAGAAATCCTCCAATCTTAAAGATGTTTATCTAGCTGATGGAGGGGTAAGAGATGTTAAAAGAAATTGAGAAATGTCTACATGTCAAGTTTTGGTGAGAAAACTTTGAAAATGTTTTATGTGTACCTGATTTACAAAACTGTTTAGTTGGTGTGTCAGGGGATATACACAGAGTTAAAGCACATTCTGATTTCCTTTTGGAATTCCCTGGTGTGCTCCATTAGCCATCATATGTTTGCAATGTGATCCCTAGTGCCTCTTCCTTTCATGAACTCTGCTTGAACATCTGGGATTTCTCCATGTATGGTTGAAGTCTATGTTGAAAAATTTTGAGCATGGTTTTGCTTGCATGGGAGATCAGTGCTATGGTCCTATAGTTGCTGAAGTCTCTTGTGTCTCCCTTTTTTTGGATGGGGATTTATATTGATCGCTTCCAATTTGTTGGCCATGGTTTTGTTTTCCATATCCGTTGACATATGTTGGTTAGCACTAGAGTTGATTCTGTCAATGTGGATTACAGCAGTTCAATTGGAATATCATCTGCTCCTGGTGATTTGTTTTTCACTCTTTTTCTTATTGCAGTTTCCACCTCCCTTTTTAGAATCTGGGGTTCATCTTTGTATGGCTCTTTGTTCCATGTGTTCTTCATTTTGCCATCTCTTCAAATGGATATTTTCAATGTAATGTGTGTGTGTGTGTGTGTGTTTGTGTGTGTCTGTGTGTGTAAAGGTAAAGGTATTTTCTGTTGACAAGGTTGTCAATTCGTGTCCGACCATAGGCGGTAGTGCTCATCTCGATTACTAAGCTGAAGAGCCAGCATTGTCAGATATTACCCTGTGATCATGTGGCCAGAATGATTGCACAGAATGCTGTTTACCTTCCCACCAAAGTGGTACCTATTTATCTACTTGAATTTGCATGCTTTTGAACTGCTAGGTTGACAGAAGCTGGGACAAGTGACAGGAGTTAACCTCATCATGCAGCACCCGTGCCTTGAACTACCAACCTGCCAATCTTGCAATCAATAGAGTCAGCGTCTTAAACACTTGGACCATGGCATAATATATCTATCTATATCTATATCTATATCTATATCTATATCTATATCTATCTATATCTATTTTTTGGAAATTTTATGTACCATATTTTCCAGTGTATAAGATGACTTTTTAACCAGGGAAATCTGGGGTTAAAGTCAGGGGTCATCTTATATGCCAGGTATAAGGAGGAGGAGGACAGAGGTGTGAGGGGAAAGAAGCCTTAGGCGAAGAGGAGGACAAGGAGGACAGACGTGGGGCAAGAAGAAGCCTTGGGAGAAGAGGAGGACAAGGAGGACAAAGGTGTGGGCAGGAAGAAGCCTTGGGAGATGAGGAGGACAGGGAGAACAGAGGTGGGTGGGGAGAAGAGGAGGACAAGGAGGACAGAGGTGGGGTGGGAAGAAGCCTTAGGAGAAGAGGAGGACAAGGAGGACAGTGGTGGGGGCAGGAAGAAGCCTTGGGAGAAGAGGAGGACAAGGAGGACAGAGGTGGGGTGGGAAGAAGCCTTGGGAGAAGAGGAGGACAAGAAGAACCCTAAGGTGATCCTCTCCTGGGGTTTCCTTGGCAAGACTGGTTCAGAGGAGGTTTGCCATTGCCTTCCCCTGAGGCTTAGAGCAAGGGTAGGCAACCTTTTTGAGCCGGGTGCCGGGTTGCTGTCCCTCAGACAATTGGGGGGCTGAAGCACCATAAATAAATAAATAAATAAATATTAAAATTAAAAATTAAAAAAAATATGCATGCACACTCTCTCAGCCCCAGAAAAGCCATGGCAAAACCCCTGTGGAGATTTTGCCAAGAAAACCCCAAGAACAAGTAATAACAACAATAATATCATTATGGCGGGCAGCAGCAGCAGTGGCAGGACCAGCCTGGGGCCGTTCCAAAGGCCTTGGGGGGCCACATCTGGCCCCCGGGCCTTAGGCTGCCTACCCCTGGCTTAGAGTGTGTGTCTTGTCCAAGTTCACCCAGTAGGTTTCATGGCAGCATGGGGAATTAAACCCAGGTCTCCAGAGTGGAAGTCCAACACTCAAACCACTATACAATGCTGGCTCCTATTCCCATGTACTACTTATGAAAGAATTGCAGGCTTTTTTGTTGTTATTGTGTGTCTTCAAGTCCTTTCCAACTTATGGTGACCCTAAGGCAACCTTATCATGGAGTTTTGTTGGCATGTTTCTTCAAATGGGGGTTGCCATTACCATCCTTTGAGGCTGAGAGTGTGTGACATGCCCAAAGTCACTTACCTGGCCGCAAATTGTACTTACCCCAGAATGCATCACCTAGTATATTGGCAGTCCTTCCCCGCAACACTTTCTCATCCCCCCCCCAACCATCTTATAGCTGGGAGATGGAAATAATTTTTAAAGCAGCATTTGAATCTGGACTAGTTTTTTTAAAAATAAGGTCCAAAACACACTGCAGAAATAAATGCTAGGGGACATGGTAACTGTAGTTTGTTGTGTTTATAAATGACAGTTTTTCTGTTAAGTACCTGCATGTCATAAGCATTTGAATTAAAACTACCATATTGAAATCAAATCTGATAGGGTTTTTTATTTTTATTTTGTGTGCTTTGGAAGAGGGGTAGTCTTATATGGTGAGTATATCCCAAACTCTATATTTTAACTGGAAAAGTTGGGGTCGTCTTATATGCTGAAAAATATGGTATTGCATTCTCCTTTCCCTCCTACATAAACAGGGACTTCCTTCTATCTATGTCATTCTATCTAAACATATGACTCCTATCACTCAAACTCTTAGAGGCTGTTTAATAGACTTTCTCCCAAGATTCTAGACTGCTTGTAACAGCAGTCAGGTTGTTGTGTTTTCTTCCTGCTATCTAAAAGATGGTGAGATTTATTTCTGCTTTCCAGAACCATCTCCAGTTAGATTAGGTTTTAGTTATTTTATGTAAATATTTATTAAAGCCATTATTGTTTCTTTTTAAACCACAAACTACATGTTTGTCATTTTTGAGTTAGTCTTTATTTGTTAGGAAAGCATATTTAGAATAAAATACCTGGACTCACACTTCTGCTGTGCTGCTAATGAAAGCTCAACTCTAACAAGTTAAACTTACATACTTGTTTTTTTTTTTCTCTTTAAAAAGGTTAACACCCTGATAAACCCATGCCTCGGCCCCAATCCACTCTTCTGCCAGCCCAGGAAGGAGAGCTAAAATAGCACTCCTTCCTCAAGGTGTGGAAAAGGTGGCGGAAGAGGCAGCATGCACCTCTTTCACATCTCTTCCATCACAGTGTGTCCCGACTCTGCGATGGAAGGATGTCATTGCAGCGCTCACCATGTGTGCAATGGTGGGCACTCTGATGACGTCCTCAGGAAAGGGTTGGGGTGGCCAGCTGTCCCTCCCCTTCCCTGCCTCCAAAATGGCTCAAAGTGCCATCTGTAGAGGCCCTTAGTCCCATAATCTCTCTGGCCTAAAACAGATGGCCCAAAAGGGCTGCCATCAGGGCACATTTAGGGGATGACATTCAGATTACACATGCCTTGAATGCAACTGGAAGCCATCCTGGGTGTGGCTCTTTTCTACAGAACCAGCCCAACAAGGAGGGTTAAAATACTACACCTTTTTGATGCCTAATTAAGGACCACAGCAGCAGCCTGGATTAGGGCCAGGCATATGCAGCTGTCATGGTCCTGGGCTAATGGTGGCAGTGTTGTCCTGGCACAGACCTTTTGAGGCATCTGCTTTGTGCCTCTGTTTCTCTCTCTGTCTCTCTCCTGTCTCTTCTTGAGACAATGCTACCAGCTGGTATTACTTTTTTCTTAATCTGAAAGAGAACATTCCAGAAGTTGTTGAAAAGATAGTTGAATGTACACTCTCTGTAAGAGAAAAGAAGGAGGAGAGAAATAATTTGGTTTTTGAGGAAGGGTGGTGTAACTTGAGGGCACATAAACACACAGGTGAGCAGCTCAGTTTCCCTAGACTCCAAATGGCTTGGGGATACCTCTTCTTCTTCTTTGAAAACCTGCCATAACCACCCTTTCTTTTGTCATTACTGGTGTAATTCCTTACTAAAGTTGTTTTTGAAGGAAGGAATATGTAATCTTACAGAGGGGATTATCTTCTCACTGCAAAGTAAGTTAAAAAATAAATTAAAAGAATGAATAGTTTTTGAAGATTATTTTTAGCTTGCCACTTCGTCTCAAAAACAATTGCATATAACATTTTATAAATGGAAAATAGCATTTTCTACACAAGAAATCACTTAGAAGCTGATCTGAGCCTCTGAGCATACTGATTATTGTTATTTTCTATGGAGAAAATGCTGTTTCTTGTACAGAAAATACTGTTTTATGCACAGAAGCCACATGCAAATTTTGTGCAGAATAAGTCCTTAACTATAGGATTTTCTATACCAGACTATTTGCAGTATTGGACCTGAAAAAAGTGTATATATTTTTTTTCTTTCTGAATGGAAAACAACATTTTCTGTGCTATTTTTTGTGGCTATTTTCCATGAAGAAAATGCTTCTATTGTGCAGAAAATATTGTTCTCTAAGGGAAAAACACAACTATATATGAATTTTGTGCTGGATAAATCCCAAAGTTTCACATCAGGTTTCTTCTTGGCTCAGGTTTCCAACATTTTTTTAAAAAAAAATGTGCGTGTGTGTGTGTGTGTGTATAATTTCTCTATCTGTCAATGCTAAACAGAGTGACAAAATGAAGGTGTGTTTCACATTCTAACCAATAGGCTCATAATACTGCAGCTTCCGAACTTTAAAGATATTTTTGGACTTAAATTATCCTGTTCCCAAAGTCAGTGCTCATACTTGTTGTGGAGATTCTGGGTATTGTAATTTAAAAAAAAAATGTTTTACAGACTGTGAAAGAAGGTTTAGGTTTCTTAAAAGCATGAATGGGAGACCTTTAGGAAATCCAATGTATGCTGCCTGAAATTTTATCATGTCAGAATATCAAGATACTTACATTACTGAAACACAGATCATAGGGTACAGCACCTGAAAATATCTATAGGTCCACCTGGTTGCAATACCAGCCTGAAGAGTATGGCAATCATTTTCTGCCAGAGTTTTGCTATGATGTGGAGCACCAGAATATCAATAAATCCACAAATATACACACAACAATAAGATATTAATTACTTCACCCTGCAAATCTAAATTATGCTTGGAAAGCAGTGCTGTATTTAACATTTTTGAATAAACAAACTTCAATCAATCTGAAACTTTCAGAAACATTAAAGTTGATGGCAACAAAAAAGCAAGAAAAAAATTGAATTTCTTCAAAAGGCATGATGACCTTGAAATCCTTCCAACTTTTATAGAATCAGCATAACTAATTAGTGTTTTAAAAGAGCAATACATCAGAATTGGTATGTAGCAACTGTATCTTTGTAAAAATATTCATAGCTAAGTATTTCATATTCACCAGTGTCCTGTTCCTAAAATTTGATCGCCTCATCAACAGTAATCATGGTTTTGGGCACTATTATAGCAGAACTAGAAGGATTGCTTTTGACTTATTCACAATATATCATGAAGATAAAATTTGAGTTGCCTTTCATTGTTTCTTACACAGACCCAAAGAGTTCTCTGCTCCCCACATGATATGCCCTAGAAGCCAGAAAATGGACTCCAAACTGTCCAGAGGTGAAATTCAGTTTTGTTGGGGTGATTGAGGCAAACAAGAAGAGGGCAGAGAAAGAGTGCATTTATTAAATATTGTTATTGTAACCCTTTTCACAACTCATCAATTAAAAAAGAATGATTATATGAATCAGAAATGCAGCATGAGAAAAACTCCTACTTCCACAAAATAGCACTCAGGAATCCTATGGTGTTGCTTGAAATAGTGCACCCAGATGCTTTATGACTATCAAATGTATCACACCTATGCATGACAATATCAAAAGAAATTCCATTCCTCTTCAGTCAGTCTGGCTTCAGTACTTTAGCGGAAGTATGACATAGGACACTGACTTTGTAGTGTAACCAAGAGGACACTGTGAAATCATCACCATAGGGTTTTGTGTGTGGAAATTAAATCGATATAGCTCAGTCATTTCAGTTTCATCTCATTTTAACTGACATGGTCCCATCCTAATGAATCTTGGATTTGTAGTTTGCTGAGGTCCTTAGAATTTTTCTGCTAAAACACTGTAGTGCAGACACACCTTTAAACTACTATAAGGACTATCTAAGACAGAATTCTAAGGACCTCCCCTACAGGAATCTGTAGGATGAAGCAATGGGTGTTAAAGTATTGAATTGTCAAAGTACTATAATTTTGTAGCACACATGGACTGCTTGTAGATTGGGGAAAACATGTTTGTAGAATGCAATAGATTTCTGCTCCTTTTCTTCTTCTTCTTCTTGGGGTCTATAGATACCATTGCTATCTGGGCAATCATATACATGCAAGGCTGGACCTGCCATTAAACAGAGTATGATAATTGTCTCTGGCAGCATATTTTTGGTGTCATAAAAAACTACAAAATAGTTATCATTATTATATATATTTTTCTGACAGGGACAAAGAGAGGCACTGATGGGATGCTTCATGTGTCAAAATGACCTGGCTTCAGGAACATGTTGAGCTTTAAATAACACATTATATAATTCAAGCATTGTAAAACCATTGCCCTTAATAAACCCATAACTTTGGGAGACTTGGAGAACTGAGAGTTTACCACATATATGACTGCCTGGTTGTCACACCAAAACCAGACAGTCCTATCAGCAAACTGGCTTGCCCACAAGTGCATAGCCACCACAATTGGAAACAGTTCCAGGAACGTAAGGTCTCTAGTCAGACCACTTTTAATCCATGCAGCAGGCCATGCCTCTGCAGCCCACTGGCCATTCCAATAAACTCCAAAGCCATGGGCACCAGAAGCATCAGAATGCACCTGAAAATCTGCCTGAAGCAGCATTTCAGATCTCCAAAATGATATGCCATTAAAATGCTCCAAAAAGGAGTACCAAACCTTCAAATCCTCATGAATGCCCCTTGTGATTCTAATGTGGTGATGCTGGGCCACTATCCCTGTGGTAGCCCTATACAGTCTAGCACAAAATGCTCATCCTGGAACTACAACCCTACAGGTGAAATTCAAAAGACCTGTAAGTGATTGAAATTCATGAAGGGTAGCTTTTTGTTTCCCTAACATGATCCCCACTTGTTGCTTCATAGCCACTAGTTTCTCATTAGGCAGATGAGAAATTCCAGCTATGGTATCCATCTCGATGCCCAAAAAGGTAAGTTGAGTATGTGGCCCCTCTGTCTTTTCCTCCACTAAAGGCACACCGAGCTCCTGCATCAGTTCCTGAAATTGAACTAAAGTATCCTGGCACTGAGAGGAATTAGGATTACCAGCAATTAGAAAATCATCTAAATAATGAGCAATACCTCTATTACCAGTTCTCTTAACTACACTCCAATGGAGAAAGGTACTGAATGTCTTGAAAGCTGAACGAGAAATAGAACATCCCATTGGCATAGCTTTGTCAAAATAAAATTTTCCTTCAAACTGAAAACCCAGTAGGTCAAAATTATCTGGGTGTACAGGAAGGAGTCTAAATGCAGATTTAATGTCACATTTAGCCAGGAGAGCTCCTGTGCCCAAGTTCCTGATCATCTTAACTGCTGAGTCAAACGATGTGTACCTAACTGAGGTAAGCCCAGGATGAATTGCATCATTCACTGATTCCCCTTTGGGTAAGATAAATTTTGAATTAGCCTAAATTCCCCAGGGGCTTTTTTAGGCACTAAGCCCAATGGGGATAAGTGAAATGTGGAGATGGGCAGCTGATCATGGGGTCCCGAAATTCTCCCTGCTGCTATTTCCTTAGCTAACTTGTCCCTTACCACACTTGGCAAGTCCCTCACAAAGTGAGCATTAGGTGCAAAATGATAGGCCCTAGGGCCTGTATAAGGAATATGAAAACCCTGAGAGAAACCTTGAAACAAATATAAAGCGGCCTCTCTGTTAAGGTAAAACTTTAAACATGCCACCATGATATACAATTTAATTGATGTTGGGGCCTTTTCCCCTGGGCGAAACTGGCTGGGGGGGGGGGAGGGGGGCAGAACTCCTTCCTGTTCTTTTTCCCCTAACACAGGAAGTTCCACAGTGGCCACCACCACAGGTGTTACATTTGTGATCAAACCTGCAGGGTTGTCTTTTACATTTGCCGGCATTAAAGTCCCAGCATAAGCCAAATTGCCTTCTCTCTCCAGTGGCAGGCCTTGCATTCGGCCCTCTCAGCATGTTAACCATCAAGACAAACCCATTGTCACACCTGCTCAAGGGGGAGGCCCCCACCACAACATCAGCCCAAAGCTCGGACTGAACATGCCTCTCATCCTAAACTGCTCATTGTATTGTAGCCAAGCTGCACCCCTTGAATTGTGATGGCAATTGGTGTACACTTTTATCATGATCTCCTGATATTTAGAAAAATCAGGGGATCTGAGTGGCTCTTTTTTCTCTATGACACCTCTATAAATGGTGAAGCCCATATTCCAATTAACAAAATTGCGCTCTAACTTAGGGTGTTTGAGCGCCTGAAACTCTTTTGGCAAACTAAAAATGATCCCATCCTTTACCATAATCCTCAGCTCGGGATCCCTAAAAGTCAAAGTAAATAAATCAATATATTTGCCCTTCCAAATCCTTTTTTTAGTGGAAAGAGGAAGGTTTGAACCAAGGGGTGTAGACATACCAGCATAAGGAGTAGCTTCCACATTCCCCACCGCTCCAGATAACAGAGGAGAACCAGAAATAGACACCACAGGTGTGGTGCTAGCAACAGCTGAAAGCTGACCACCCTGCACCTAGGTGTCAGGGACCTGTGAAGTTGCAGGTGCCTGCATGGATGCATTAAAAACCATAGGGTTAGGCCGTTCCAAAGCCACACCCTGACCAACCTGGCCTCCTGGAGCCCATACCTAGGTAGGCCAATTAGCATGTGCAATATTAGGAGACAAACCTGAACTTGAAGCTTGCTGAGAAGCTTCGCCAACTGACTGCAGTGGTCCCCTGAAGTGTGGTCCCGCAACAGCTCAGGTGTCCAGGACAGTAGAGGCAGCAGCAGCTTGATCACCTCTCTGTTCACCACCGGTCTGCTCCATTGCACCACCTGGAAGAACCACCCCTTGTAAGAGGTTGTATAAATCAGCCATAGTGGGCTGCCCAGACACAGGGGGAACAACAACCTGTGTCCCCAAACTCGGGACTCTTTGCAGGAGATCCCACACATTGGCAATAGTGGGGTGCCCGAGCTCCACTGCCGAAACCATTGATGGGCCCGGTGTAGCAACAGCCAGCTGAGACTCAGATGCCACTAAAAGAAGAGACACTTCAGTGTTACTAGCACCCGAAGGTCTGGCACTCGAGGTGGAGGCTGTAGCCTGTAGTTCCTTCAGTGCAAGTTGATTGCAGAATGCCACACAAGCCTGAACAGTTTTGCCCAGTTGTGCAACGTGGGCAGAAATCTCATCTTCTCTGCTGATAGACTGTGAAGGCCTTTTTGAAGCAGAGTGACCCGCACTAGGCATGGCAGAAGCCACACGCCTTTTGGATTGGGCCTTACTACATAGCATCCTAACCTCAGTGAAATAAACGCGGGCCCAAACCAAATCACCCAACCGTGGATGATTACCACCAGGCCTTAGCAGGCCACCCTTTCCCAAGTCTCACAAGAGACCCCACAGCCAGGAAGCATCACTGGCAACCACCGCAAGAAAGGTGTCCACCAAGAGTCCTGTGCGGATCCCTCACCTGAAGACTGCCGTTTTTGCACACTCACCGCTGGGAAGAAGTGTGCCCAACCCTCCCGAACCAGCGATGGGTCTGGACCTTACCAGACCGGGTGAAAGGGGCATCTCTGGGCCTGAAAATCAAGTACCGGGTCCACGCACCTGGTGAAGATGCCTCCTGGAGAGCCCTCCTCGGGTGTGCACCCCCAAGAATTGGGGATGCAGAGGTGCTACAGGCCCCGAAGGCTGGCCCGAAGGTCTCACTCGCCCCTCCCCATGGGTTGCTTGAGGACGATACCTGAGCCCCTGGTACAAGCGAGACAGAATAGTAAAGCTGAATAGACAAAAGCTAAATATCCAAAGCCAAGAGAGTGCTAGCCCTAAAGCCAAGCAAGCCAAAGGCAAAGAGCGGAGTGATGTTACTCGCTCCATCTCAGCTCTAAAATGGCTGCCTCCCAGTGTCAGCGCAGAGCTATAAATGACAAACTCTCGCCCCAAGTCTCGCAAAATCAAATAACACCGTGAGACTTGGTGCTATCACCAATAATCCTATTGGACAAGGTATGCAGGTGTGCTTATTCACCTGCGCGCCTTGACCAACCAGGCGTCTCCTGTCATTATTTGGCCAGCACAACAAGAAACCCCTCCCGACTCATTGGGGGGTGTCTGTCTATAGCTTGAGTGTACTCCTGGAGTCACCCCTGCACCTATAAGCTCAGCTTTTGCTATTGGACAGGAGTGTATTCAGGCCTGTGCATCTGTTGTTACTATTCCTTGTGACATCAGACCTGTGCATTATGACACAGACCTTACTTATATTCCATTTGGGTTACCATAACATGCTGCTCATGAGGTAACCTTTGAAGAGTTTTCAGAAAATTCAACTGACCGAAAATGTTGCAGACAGATTGTTAACTGTGAGGAACTCCCTTGTTTTGACAGTTCTACTAGCTGCCATTTCTTTTCCAGGCACATTTCAAAGTATTGCTTATAATTTATAAAGCCTTATACAGATCAGGTCTAGGTTATTTGAAGGACCATATTTTTTCCATAGGAACCTGCTCATACTTAAGTTCTCTCTGTCTCACCATGCCCAGAGGTATACCTGTTAGGAAAATGGGAGATGACCTTTTCTATGGCTATTCCCAGGCTTTGGAACTCCCTTCCCAAAGAAATTAGACTGGCACCCTCCTTTCTTTTGCCCCACACCTAGGTGAAGAACTTTTTATTCTGAGGAGCCTTTGAGAACTGATTATTTAGAGGAAACAGGTCTTGTATAATATGTTGGAGTTGTGTTTATAGGTTTTAATGGTTTTTCTTTAAATATGATATTCAGCTCTGCCCATGAGTTTCCCATGATATCTGACTGGCCATATTTGAAACAGAGTGCTTGATTATATGGAAAATCCTTGAGGTAACCTGTCTCTCAAAATCACAGTACGAAATGGCATTCTAGTCTCTTGTACAGATTGGGATATTATGGCACATCAAGATACTATACCGAGAAAGTGGTGAACAGTTACAAGATTATTTCCAATGTTATTTATTTATTCATTGAATGTGGGCCTTTTTGTGAAAACTTCTATGTGCAATCACTCTCTTCCCCCACAAAAACAAATAGGGGCTGCACATGAAAGAAGAGTATTTGTTTTAAAGGGTGGTTGTGCAGAAATAGTGTATTTTGTCAGAAGACTCTGTTCTTGTGCAAGGAAAAATTTTAACAAAAAGTTCAAAATGCACACACACATACAAAACCCATCCAATATGCATAATAATTTCACCCTTTGAAAGCATAAAACAAGTATAGACTGGTTTTAATACATTTACATAGTTTTGGTTTAATACTGAAAATATATTTAGAGAGAAAATGTAATTAAGCATGTTTATTTTACACTCAATGTTTTGTTTAAATTTTGTTCTTTAAAATTGACTGTTTCTGGGAAACTGGAATTGACTCTGTCCTATAGATTCAATGTTTTAGATGGGTCTGATCTGGGAGGTCATTTCTTCTGTTTTTAAAATATAAGCATGGTCAAATGCTTATGTTGTAAACTAAAAAAAATAAAAAATACTTTTATTGTAGTACTGACTGGATCCATGCTTGAATATGCTTAGGGTAGACTGAACTCAGATGAGCATGTGAAACCTATTTAAATCCCATTGATTGTAAGCATGACTAGGTATGGATCTGCCTCATTATTTTTTCTTTATTCATCTGAAATTTAGATTCTGTGTAAAACTCATCAAGAAATGTCTCCTTTACAAAAACAATGAGTTGTGAGGATAATATGAAGCAATTCTTTGTTACATCGACAGAATGCTGAAGTTTGAAAGGTGTGTCTTTCTTAATATTGTTAATGTCTTCTTTATTAGATTGTACATAATATTAACATCAGAAGTAGAACATTTTATCAGGAGGATATCCTTCTCTTGTTCTATACCCATAAAAAGTATTTTGCATTATCTCTGATGTAGAGCTTTCATAATTCATGAATATTTAAAATGACAGGTTACCCTTGAACATCAAATAAACACCGAGTGAGAGTCTGGAATTAGACACAGAGGAGTGATTAAAGGCATGCCCAAATAGTTAATAGATATATATTTATATGGTGTTTTCCCTTGGAAAGATGTTAAAATATTTGGAAAATGTGTTTTAATGTGGATTTAGTGTGGAAAATATAAACAGAAACTCTCTTGCTCATTGGAACCAACCAAGAAGTTTTAGAAAAGGATTTTTTTCTATTACCTAAAAACAGTGAGAAATTAATTGTCTTAAGAGCATCACTGCAACACCCATCATCCACACACTGACAAGACTGGTAGTGTATACCAAATCTGTCTGTCTTTAACATATACATACATTTTAAGATTTCTGAAGAATGAAAAACAATTGCCATATATTCATGCACCAAAGAACTTTGTTAATGTTCCAGAGGCAGGCTTACAAAGAAGTAGGCTACCCCTGCTATCCTGCCTAAGCTCACCTGCCAATCAAAAGTATTGACAACCTTTATGGAGTGTGTCACTTGGTCAGGGTGGATGAGGATTGGTTTTGCCCCACTCCCCACCCCAACAGATGAACAGTGGCATCACAGCCGACATTGCTAACATATTAGTTCCTGCCTAGCAGGGGGTTGGACTGGATAGCCCTTGTGGTCTCTTCCAACTCTGATTCTATGATTCCATGACCTGGTTGACTGTTTAGCTTCAATTTGTTATTGATATTAATTAATGAGAAATATATTGTTTTGTATTCAGTACAGTGGGGCTTTCTAGAATGTATTCAGCATAAATTGAGATTTGTATTTGTGTCTATGTTTCTATTAATGAATATAAAGGTAACCCAAATGGACAGATTCATTAGTTGAGGTCTCCTTGATTAGCTCTTTAAAAAGGTTTGAAAACTATGTGTATTCAACAGATTAATGTTAGATTAAACTTGCCATTATAGGTTGAATATTCCTTATTCAGAATGCTTGGGACCATAAGTGTTCCATATTTCAGATTTTTTTAAATTTCTGTATTTGCATATACAAAATGAGACATGATGAAGCTAAAGTGAGATTAGAATCTTTGAAATAACAGGAGACATGGATTCCTGCCATTTCACAGATCCTGACATCTCTCTCCAGCCAAGTCTCTCTCCAGCCTCATAAATACAGTACAGGTATATGCTAGTATACTTGTGTTGCAACTTAAAAGGTTTTAGATTTTGGAGTACTTTGGATTTCAGAATTCCAGATCAGAAAAACCCAATCTTATTTTCTGTGAAACTTATCATTTTCCACATCTACCAGGAAGACAGATAGAACATAAGCCTCCCCATGGAAGGAAATGTTATACCTATTACGTTTGGATGAGGCAGATCGAACCGATTTATAAGACTGTTAATGAATTTCTTCAGGACTTGGATTTTTAAAAACCAAAATACATGAAAAAAGTAAAACTGAAAGGTCATCACATCCATGATTTGGGATAAAAGATTATGTGACAGCAGTTGAGGTAGAAGAGATTGGTTAATCTATATATTCCTATTGTCTATATTAGAAAAGTATGCCATTATGTGTAGAAAAAGATGCCAAGTATCAAGCAGCCACATAGAGAGAATTCTGGGATGCAGGGGGTCTCTTTAGGAATGTGCAGAGCTGTGCAGAGATGGTACAGCCTGACCCTTCACCAGGCCACATTAGGCTCCTGGATGTATATGCACAGCCATAATAAATCAAATGATAAGTAAAGGAAGACACAGTGCTATGCTGAGAGGGGCCCAGATACAGATAAGAGATTCCTGGTATGTGGTTGGCATGCCAACATAGTAGAATCATAGAATCATAGAATCATAGAGTTGGAAGAGACCACAAGGGCCATCCAGTCCAACCCCTGCCATGCAGGAACTCCCAATCAAAGCATCCCCGACAGATGGCCATCCAGCCTCTGCTTAAAGACCTCCAAGGAAGGAGACTCCACTACTCTCCGAGGGAGTGTGCTCCACTGTCGAACTGCCCTTACTGTCAGGAAGTTCCTCCTAATGTTGAGGTGGAATCTCTTTTCTTGCAGCTTGCATCCATTGTTTCGGGTCCTAGTCTCTGGAGCAGCAGAAAACAAGCTTGTTCCCTCCTCGATATGACATCCCTTCAAATATTTAAACACGGCTATCATATCACCTCTCAGCCTTCTCTTCTCCAGGCTAAACATCCCCAGCTCCTTAAGTCGTTCCTCATAGGGCTTGCTTTCCAGACCCTTCACCATTTTAGTTGCCCTCCTTTGGACACGCTCCAGGTTCTCCACATCCTTTTTGAATTGTGGTGCCCAGAACTGGACACAGTATTCCAGGTGAGGCCGGACCAAAGCAGAATAGAGTGGCACTATTACTTCTCTTGATCTAGACACTATACTTCTACTGATGCAGCCTAAAATTGCATTGGCCTTTTTAGCTGCTGCATCTCACTGTTGACTCATGTTCAACTTGTGGTCCACCTGGATTCCTAGATCCCTTTCACACGTAGTCTCATTCAGCCAGGTGTCCCCCATCGTATATCTGTACTTTTCGTTTTTCTGCCCTAAGTGCAGTACCTTACATTTCTCCGTGTTGAATTTCATTTTGTTAGCTTTGGCCCAACTTTCTAGTCTGTTCAAGTCATTTTGAATTTTGATCCTGTCCTCTGGGGTATTAGCTACTCCTCCTAATTTGGTGTCGTCTGCAAATTTGATAACTATGCCCCCAATACCGTCATCCAAGTCATTAATAAAGATATTGAATAGCACTGGGCCCAGGACAGAGCCCTGTGGCACCCCACTGGTCACTTCTTTCCAAGTTGAAAAGGAGCCATTGTTGAGCACCCTTTGCGTTCGACCAGTTAACCAATTACAAATCCATGTAACAGTTACTTTGTCTAGCCCACATTTTACCAACTTGCTTGCAAGAATGTCATGGGGAACCTTGTCAAAGGCCTTACTGAAATCAAGATATACTATATCCACAGCATTCCCTTCATCTACCAAGCTGGTAATTTTATCAAAAAAAGAGATCAGATTTGTCTGCCATGACCTGTTTCTCTGAAACCCATGTTGACTTTTTGTGATTATGAAATTATCTTCCAGATGTTCACAGACTCTCTGTTTAATGATCTGCTCCAGAATCTTTCCGGGTATTGATGTCAGACTAACTGGACGATAATTGTTGGGATCCTCTTTTTTCTCCTTTTTGAAGATGGGGACAACATTTGCCCTCCTCCAGTCCGCTGGGACCTCTCCTGTTTTCCAGGAATTCTCAAAGATTATTGCCAATGGTTCTGATATTACATTTGCCAGTTCTTTTAATACCCTTGGATGTAATTCATCTGGTCCTGGAGACTTATATTCATCTAGATTAACCAGATGTTTCTGTACTATCTCTTTACTTATTCTGTGCTGAAATTCTCCTATTCTGTCCTCTGCTCCATTATCCTCAAGTTGAGCACCCTTTGCCTTTTCTGAGAAGACTGAAGCAAAGAAGGTGTTGAGTAATTCTGCCTTTTCTCTGTCCCCTGTTAACTTTTTGTCATCTTCTCCACACAGTGGCCCTACCATTTCCTTCTTTTTCCTTTTGCTACTGACATACCCCCAAAATCCCTTTTTATTGTTCTTAACCTCTCCAGCAAGCCTGATTTCATTCTGCGCTTTAGCTTTTCTGACTTTACCCCTACACGTGCTAGCTATTTGTTTGAATTCCTCTTTGGTGATTTCCCCATTTTTCCATTTCTTATACATGTTCCATTTAAAACATAGTTCAGTTGCAAGTTCCTTAGTCATCCATCCTGGTTTCTTGAGACACCTCCCATTCTTCCTCCTCGTTGGCACAGTTTGAAATTGTGCCTTCAGTATCTCCCTTTTGAGAAACTCCCATCCGTCTTGAACTCCCTTCTCTTTTAGTATTCCCGTCCATGGGATCACCCTCAGTATTTCTCTAAGTTTAGTAAAATCAGCTTTCCTAAAGTCTAGAATGCGTGTCTGACTATGCCTGGCTTCTCCTTTCCACTGTATAATAAACTCCTGGAGGACATGATCACTCCCGCCTAAGGATTCAACCACTTGCACCCCATTAACTAGGTCTTCCCTGTTAGTTAGGATCAGATCCAAAATAGCTGACTCCCTGGTTGCCTCTTCCACCTTTTGAACAATGAAATTGTCTTCGAGGCAAGTGAGGAATTTGCTAAACCTTGAGGATTTTGCCGAGTTTGACTTCCAGCAAATATCTGGATAGTTGAAGTCACCCATCACTACTATATTTCTCCTTTCTGAGTGTGTGGTCATCTGTTCTAGAAAGGCATCATCCAATTCTTCTGCCTGAGTTGGGGGTCGGTAGTAGACTCCCACACTAACATCCCTGTTGTTTCCTTCCCCTTTAATTTTTATCCAGATGCTCTCCACTTGGCTTCCAGGATTGATGTCCTGGATTTCTTCAGTGGTGTAAATATCCCTGACATATAATGCTATTCCTCCTCCTTTCCTGTTTGTCCTGTTTCTCTTGAAAAGGTTATACCCCTTTATTTCTACATTCCAGTCATGAGACTCATCCCACCAGGTTTCAGTGATGCCTATTATATCATATTTGCTTTGTTGTGCTAGGAGTTCAAGTTCATCTTGCTTATTTCCCATGCTCTGTGCATTAGTGTAGAGACATCTAAGACCATGTGTCCCCTTTACTTGCTGCCTGTGCACATTTTTAATCTTAAAATTAAAAGTATCTTAAATATATTTTAATGTATTCTAAACCTTGGACTCTGTTTGCTTGGGATTCTATATGTTTGGAGTTTGAAGTGACCACTAAAATGTAAGCTTTGAATTTCTTTGTTTGTGGTAGTATAAAACACCCCATGTGCCTTTCTTCTTGGCCCGATGATCTGAATGCTAGTTCCGTCGGGACTGCCGGCATAATAAATCTGTGTTTTTAACCCATTCAAGGTCCCCTGCTTGCTTCAGCTCTGCTAAAGAACCCTGGTTGCTGTGAATTAATTTGCTTACAGTTTGTTTTACTCAGGCCCCTTGGTGAGTAATTACATATCTCCTTTAACTGTCATTCCCAAATATGCACCAAATGTTCACAGTCAAAACAAAATTAGATAGGTATCTAATTGCCACCAAGAATCAAGACTATAGGTTTTTTGTGGGTTTTTCAGGCTGTGAGGTTGTGTTCTAGAAGAATGCATTCCTAATGTTTCGCCTGTGCCTGTGGCTGGCATCTTCAGAGAATGATGACATTGAGGTATGTTGGGTATATATACTGTGTGACCCTTGGTTGAGAGGATTAGTATAGGCCTAAGCAGACTGCCAGAAATAGTGCACATTAAATTGAGGCACTGCCCTGGCTCAGTGCTAGGGAGTCATGGGAATTGTATTTTTTTCTAAGACATTGAGCCTTCTCTGTCAGAGAGCTCTGGTGCCACAATAAATTACAGTTCCCATGACTCCCTAGCACTGAGCCAGGGCAGTGCCTCAATTTAATGTGCACTATTTCTGGCAGTCTGCTTAGGCCCTGAGTAAATCTGTGTATTGTTCTGTTGAGGCAAGGCCTCAGGGTGGGAGGATATGTAAAAAGGATTAGTGTCTATTTAATTAATGGTCCATTGTCTGCTGGGAAACCCCCTGACCCTAGGTGAAGTTAATTTGCATTTTCTGAGTTCTGATTTTGGTGTTTTTGAGGACTGGTAGCCAAACTGTTTACTTTCAGGGTTTCTTCTTTCATCTTGAAATTATCCAGGTGTTTGTGGATTTCAATGACTTCCCTGTGCAACCCGATAGTTCTTGGCATGGTCCAGAATTTCAGTGTTTTCAAATAGCCCTGGTTGGTTTATAACATGTTTTGCTACTGCTGATTTTACAGGCTGGCCCAGTCTGCATGTCTCTTGTATTCCTCTTATTCACATTGGAACACTGCATTTTGTAGTCCGTATGTAGACTTGTCCACAGCTGCACAGTAAGCGATAAATGCCTGTGGCCATAAGAGGGTCTCTACCATCCTTCGCTGAGTGCAGCATTTCCTGGATTTTCTTGGTTGCTCTGTAGATCATTTGGAGGTTGTGTTTCCTCATCAGTTTCCCTATTCTGTTTGTGACTCCTTTGATGTATTGTAAAAATACTTTTCCTATGGGTGGTTGTTTTTCTTCACTCCTGTGTTTTTTTCTGGGTCTGGCTGTTCTTCTGATATCTGAGCTGGAGTAACCATTAGCTTGTAGAGCCTAGTTTAGGTGCTCCAGTTCTTCCAGACATTACCTTCTTTAGGATACTGGACATTAGTAGAATTGAAGTCAATGATGCTCACAAAGAGAAAAGAGGTCTAGACTCTAGATGAAGCTAATGATAGGAAGGTGCATTTCTTCCCTTAAAAAGGCAGACAAGTGAGAAGTCTGGGCAGAACAAATATCAAGTAGAGATTAGCACATTTTCTACAATGTAGCCTGATTGTTGATAACAGGGTTTCCACCCCCTTGTGTTTCAACAGTTCACTGAATAAATGTTGAGTTTGTAACCCTCACTATCTGGTCTTTAAACAAGGTTTAACCCTGTATGGATGGTCTTTACTCACAGAAATGGTAGGAAGCGGGGGCAGGGGGATGGGAAAGTAGTTCTGTTATTCTGTGGGAAACCTGGACTGTGAGGAGCTGAATAATGACAGGCTCTTATCATCTTGTTGAAGATAACTTGAATGCATGGCTGAATTGCAAGAGGATAGGGAATCAATTTTTGTATCTGGTATTTATTATATTTTCATTGTCAGTTCAGGGCTATGATCTTCAAAGCACAATGTATATGTTGCTATTTGCTATTATTATAAGGCTGAAGTTGCCAGCTTTTGTTCAGGATAAGTTGAATAAATTGACTTGTGCCATTATAACAAGGAACTAGGCATAGGGTCAGTAGGTTCCACAGCTTATCCTCAGAAAACTGTTCAGTAGATTGATCTGAAACTTGGTGTGGTGAAGAATGGGCAAGAAATTCTCAACTGCATGATAAGTATTGATTGTCTGTCTCTTTTCCACCTACCTTGCTGTGGTGGATTCCCCCCCCCCCCATCAGATTTCTCAATGTAGACAATACCTTTAAGGAGAATAATGCTGGGTTCATTCAGGAAGAAGGTCTAGATAAGTGGTAGGCAACCATGGCCTTCTAGATATCTTTATCTCAGAATTCCCAATATCCCTAACCACCACTGGGATTATTGTAGTGGCCCATCCCCATGAGTGTGTTGTACATAAGTAATAGTATAAATTGTTTGTATGTTTTTAATAATTCAGTATGAGATTTGTTGACCCATTTTATCATGCAGGAGTTAAAATTACCTGTGATATATGTGGTATGTTTCTTTAAGTCTTACATCCTCTCTCTTCATCCACCTGTTTCATGTTACTGTGTTATTATAAAAGATTATGTGATCTTGGGAAGGGCAGGGGTTGTTTGGATAAGAGACTGACCATGTGTGTGTGAGTATTCTGAAACTCCAGCTTTCCAGAGGATACTGACTTTCCAATAAATGTATCTTTCTTTTTGAGAAGCTCAGCGAAGCACTCTTCTTTATATTACATTACCCCTGAACATGCTCAGCTAGAATCTCTGATCTAAAGGAATAGAGATTTATGGTATCCAGAGACTTATCTAGATACAGAGTTCTTTATGCCCGATATTTTGTATTTTTTGTGAAAATGGAAAGGCCTTTGCATGACACGTTGTGATAAATGGGAATCCCTCCATTCATTAGGGCATTCTCCCCAGCTAACAAAGGGTTAACTGTGAGAGGGGGTACTGTAATATATGAGGAGTGGTGACATTACTGGTGGTGTGAGGGCAACCATCCAATCAGGTGGCTGTTAGGAAAGAACCTTCTAGATGATTGCTGGAGGGAGAGAGGGAGAAGCCCTGAGAGAGAGAAAGGTCATGGCCTATGGACCTGTTTCTTAGACAGGGAGTTAGGTTGGGGCATGTTTGGCTGACATGATTATTATTTTGTAATTTATCCTTTAAATTTGTGCCTGAAGGACCAGTTGTCCTCCATGTTTTGCTCTTTAATGTTCTTTGTTTCATAATACGCCTTTTCCTTCAATACTCTACCTCTTTCTTCATTCCTTTTCATGGCCTTAGCTCAGCTAGTATTTTTTCTGATTGTTAGTTACCAGTAGAAGGCCCAGCAATGTCCCAATGGAGGTGTAACACTTGGGGCCTTTGCAGACTGCCAGAAATAGTGCAAATTGAGTCCACTTTAAGGGTTAGGGTTAGGATTAGGGTTAGGGAATCATGGGAACTGTATTTTATTGTGGCACCAGAGCTCTCTGACAGAGAAGGCTCAAAGTCTCAGGAAAAAAAAAAACAATTCCCATGATTCCCTAGCACTAACCCTAACCCTTAAAGTGGTCTCAATTTGCACTATTTCTGGCAGTCTGCAAAGGCCCCCAGGCTACTTAACTGCTAAGACTGGAAGCAAGAATTATATATTTCTTTTGGACTAACAAGTACTATGAATTATATTGTTCTTGGGTTAATGTAACCCTTATGAGTTTTGGTTTGGGCCACTGGGTACAGATACCTCAAGGAATGGGCTGTATTTGCTGGCTGAGTTCAAAAGGAAAGTAAGGGGGGATGCAAATGGGCAGCCATGGGCCACCCTGAGAAGCGGTGGATTTGGGCCAAGGCTGCTCCACACCTCGGCCCCAATCCATTCTTCTTCTGGCCCAGGAAAGAGTGCTAAAATAGCACTCTTTCCTCAAGGCATGTAAAGGGTGCCGGAAGAGGTGGTGTGTGCCTCCTCCATGTCTCTTCCGTTGCAGCGTATCCAGTGCAGTGCAATGGCGGTGCTCTGATGATGTCCTCGGGAAAGAGTTGGGGTGTCCAGCGTCCAGCTGTCCCTCCCCTTCCCTGTCTCCAAGATGGCGCAAAGCGCCGTCTGTAAAGGCCCTAAGAGAGCGGGAGCTGGAGAACAGTTGTAACTACCAAGGCTAAGAAGTAGTCCCTTTTCCCTTTGAATATGATAGTAGGATTTTCAGTTGTGTTTATTAGGAGGGGACAAAAGTTCCTTCATTTACTTGTATTCTGTTCTGTTCTGTTTTATTTTGTTTAGCATTTTAAGGATGTGTCAAATGTTGCAGAGATATTGAGCAGGACAGCCAGAAGTGTTCTGAAATCAAGCAATGCATTTGAATGTAATAGGATGCATGGAACTTTGGGATGCATGGAACTTTGGAGACAGTGCATATATGTCAGATATGTGTGTGTGTGTCATAATTTTATATTCAATTATAGTCAACCTTATAGAACCCAGAAAAAGGTAGTTCAACAGACTACCTCTATGCTTAGTTTTGTTTGCACAGTTCAGGTTTTTTATAAATCACTGATGCCTTAACTATTTTTTCTATTCAAAACATTGTACATTTTATTACAACTAAGAGTCACATAAGTAAAGATAATACAATCTAAGCTGAGTTTTTGACTTCATCATATGACTGCTCACAAAATAGATCATAGTCAAAGTCCCATAGAAGGGCTTCATAGCAGAAATCTTTCCTCGTGAAGTTATGTGCAGATTGTGCTATGCAATCATTGCATTGGCACAAAGGACATGAGACATTTCTTTTGGGTTAAAACAGGACACAACTTTTATTTAGCTGTACATGGGTGGTCCTTCACTGCATGTGACAAAGTATGTAAACAAATAACAACAACAAATTTACAAACCCCTCCCCTCCGGAAATGATGTCATATTACACCATATGATGTCATTCAATTATTGACGTCATGCATTTAACTGCATCCGTCACTTCCTTTTAACTTAACATTATCCAATTTACCCCAATTAATTTACATAACCAGATTAATTTTCCTGTGAGGTGGGGGTCATTACCTGCCCCTAAATACAAATAAGCACATTCTAACTTATAGAGCCAAACCCTTAAGTTGTGACAAGCTAATAAAAACATAAACAATGCATCAATTATTACCTAAGACCCATACCCAACATTAAATTACACATTAATCTCAGGGAGGGTGAAAAACCCAGGAGAGCATCCTGGGGAAAAATTCCCTCCCGGCCCCCGAAGGTGACCAGCCAAAGCCTGAGAGTAATCAACATGGCACTTTAAATAAGGGTGGGTGGGTTGGGTCACTCAGTTCAAGCTCTAAAATTGCTGCCACCATGTGGCAACGCAGAGCTATAAAGAACAAACTCTCATCATAAGTCTCGCATGATTATGATGACCATGAGACTTCCCAGACACAGGCAAGCAACTTGATTGGACCAAGCGCGCAGGTGCTCAAATACCCCTGCGCGCTTGACCAATCAGGCCTCTCTTGTCCTTATATGGCCAGCGCAACAAGAAACCCCTCCCGACTCATCAGGGGTTGGCACAAAGGAAACGAGATGCCTCTTTTGAGTTAAAACAGGCCACAACTTTTATTTAGCTGAACAGGGTCTATTTACAAGAATAACTTCAAACAATGTTGTCACATGTGTAAGTGAAGGTGTGACCCCCCCCCCAGGTGGGTGGTCCTTCACCACATGTGACAAAGTATGTAAACAAAAAACAACAAATTTACAAACCCCTCCCCTCCAGAAATGATGTCATATTACATCATATGACATCATTTAATTATTGATGTCATGCATTTAATGGCATCCGTCACTTCCTTTTAATTTAACATTATCCAATTTGCCCCAATTAATTTACTTAACCAGATTAATTTTCCTGTGGGGTGGGGGTCATTACCACCACAAGAGGGGACCAGCCTAGCTAGGCATCCCCTCCTCCCCGCCCCCCACAGACTGCTTTTTCAATTTGTTTGGAGAGTGCCTTAAGATAAATCTCCAAACCTTCAGGAGAGAGGTGGGCCCTCCGAATGTACTTGAAAGTCTCCCTGTACAGCTGCAGCCTATCCAATCTAATGTTCAATTTAATCTCATGTTCAATTACAAAAATGCTAAGTTTAGACAACTGCTTGGCCACAGAACAATTAAGCCATCGTCGAGCATTGTTAATCACAGCGTCTTTGCGTGCTCCAGGCCAGCTATGCCTTGGCAGGAGCTTGGACCAAAGGATTACAGCACCAGGGAAAACTTTTTGAATTTCTTGTAGATCTCTCACAATCTGCTTTGCCAGCTGCAAACAAGGTACTTTAACCAAGTAATTTTCCCCCAGGTGTATAACTAAAACCCGGGGTTGAGGATACGACCGAGCCAATTGCAAAATCCAAGGAAGGAGCGCTCCCCACATCATGCCCCTTTGTCCAAATCACTTAATGGTTCCGATGTGTGACAAGCCCATTTAAGAGTTGTACTGATGTTCAAGAATGTGGCGTTCTGCCCAGAAGACCAAACTGTGGCCCACAATCCATATCTCGCCTCTAAAAAATCCAGCTGAAATAGAAACAAGGAAAATTAACATGGCTGATCAGGAGTCACATTCCCTGACAGCCTAACATATGACTTAAATTCTCGAAAACACGACCGGCCAATTCGGCAAATATCAGCTTCACTCAAGCCATGAGTGGCCGCAGCTATTGCTGCCCCAATGCGGAAGGAGTGTGAAGAGAAGTAGGCCTGCGTCAGCTTAGCCCGCTTTAGTGTCTCCTTCAACACTGGCCTAAATTGAAATTGAGTTAAGGGCATACCAGACAAATGTATGAAGAGATAGCCCGCCAAATTGGGCCTAATCTTCAAATAATTGGTCATTGCTAGCACTGGGCAAATTTGCCCACTAGGCGCTTTGGCCAAGAAAATAGACTGACACTTTGATAACTGGTCAGTCTTAGAGCACCTAATACAAATCTGAATCCCCTGTTCTATTAAAACAACATCCAAAATCAAAAGTGCCCTGCCAGATCGATCATTATGAGACCCGAGCACAATCTCACTGATTCTTAATGCTGCAAAGAAGGCTATGGCAAATGCTGCCTTAAATAAAGCCACCTCCTCAGGTGAATAACAAGCATGAGCTAACTGTTCCCATAACCTAGTCAAGACTGTGCCAGTTATCGGCCATTGAGAGTCCTTTGTTGCAGGGGATTCTCTGGACCAACCTTCCACAGCTCTTTTAACCCTAAAGTCTGTGGTAGGATCAAAGCAGCCCCTTGCCCTGGAGTGAAATGCCAGTGTGGCCAGCCTGCCCCTAATAGTAACAGGCGAGAGACCTGTCTGCCTGAGATAAACTATAAAATGTAGGATCAGGTCCACCCTAATCGGCCAACTTTGAACCACCCTAATTTCCGATAAAAATTGATTGAACGAATTCAGTGCTGTTTGGTAGGACTTGTGTGTAAATGGAGCAATGAAATTCAGGATTGCCCTGTGACTTTCTAATCTCCAAGGCTCCAAAGCCAAGCCGGTACCTCCATCGGGTGTGTCGACGCCTCGGGAGCCAGCTGCTGGGACCTGGAGAGCTGAAAACGAGAAAGGGCGTCCACCAGAGGGTTAAGCACACCAGGAATGTGCTGAGCTTGGAATAGCACATTAAATTTTCAAACACTGCATGACCATCACCTTTACCAAACATATAACTCTAGAGGACTTGGAAGACTGAAAATTAACCACATGGAAGACTGCCTGGTTGTCACACCAAAACCAGACGGTCTTGTTAGCAAATTGGCTTGCCCACAAGTGCACAGCCACTATGATAGGAAAAAGCTCCAGAAACGTCAGGTCTCTAGTCAGACCATGCTCTGACCATGCAGAAGGCCATGGCAGCCCACTGGCCATTCCAGTAAATACCAAAGCCATGGGCGCCAGCAGCATCCGAATGTACTTGAAAGTCTGCCTAAAGCAGCATTTCAGTTCCCCAAAATGAAGTCCCATTGAATTGCTCCAAAAAGGAGTCCCAAACCATCAAGTCCTCTCAAATCCCCCTTGTGATCCTAATGTGATGATGCCATGCAGCTACCCCTGCAGTAGCCCTATAAAATCTCACGCAGAATGCTCATCCCGGAACTACCACCTTACAGGCGAAATTTAGCAGTCCTGTAAGGAATTGAAATTCGTGAAGTGTAGCTTTTTGCTTTTCCAACATCATCCTCGCTTGCTGCCTCATAGCCACCAATTTGTCATTTGGTAATCAAGAAACCCCAGCTATGGTGTCAATCTTGATACCCAAAAAAGATAAGCCATGTGTCTGACCCTTCAGTCTTTTCCTCTGCTAAGGGAATTCCCAACTCGGACATTAAGTCCTGAAAATCGGCTAAAGAATCCCCACATTGTGAGGAATAGGGGTTCCCAGTGATCAAAAAATCATCAAAGTAATGTGTTATGGCTCTATTACCTGTCCGCTTAACTGCACACCAATGAAGAAAGGTGCTGAATGTCTTGAAAGCTGAACAAGAAATCAAGCACCCCATTGGCATGGCTTTGTCGAAGAAATACTTTCCCTCAATTTGAAAACCCAGTAAATCAAAATCATCTGGGTGAACAGGAAGGAGCCTGAAGGCGGACTTGATATCGCACCTTGCTAAAAGGGCTCCCTTGCCCAAATTCCCTAATCATCTTGACTGCAGAGTCAAACAATGCGTACCTAACAGACGTAAGCCCAGGATCTATAGAATCATTCATTGAATCACCCTTCGGGTAAGATAAATTGTGAATCAACCTGAATTCCCCAGGGGCTTTTTTTAGGAACCACACCCAATGGGGATAAGAGAAAAGTGGGCATAGGCAGCTGATCATGAGGTCCTGAAATCCTCCCAGCAGCTATTTCTTTTGCTAGTTTCTCCCTCACAGAACAAGCATTGGGTGCATAGAAATGTACCATAGGACCTGTATAAGGGATATGAAAGCCTAGGGAAAAACCATGAAATAAATAAGATGCAGCCTCTTTATTAGGGTATGCCTTTAACCACGCCACCATTTCATCTAACTTAATTGGCGACGGTGCCTTTTCCTCCAGACGATACTGGTCAGGGGACACCACCCACTTCTGACCTCTTACCTCTATTACAGGAAGCGCCGGGGTGACCACCCCCGCAGGTGTTACACTTATGGTCGAACCTGCAGGGCTGCCTCTTGCACTTGCCTGAAGTCCCAGCAGATGCCAAATTGCTTTCTTTCCCCGATGCCAGGCCTTGCATTTGGCCCTCTTAGCATAGTAACCATGGGAAAAAATCCATTGTCACACCTGCTTGAGGGGGAGGCCCCCACCATAACATCAGCCCAAAGCTCAGACTGTACCTGTCTCCATGACAGGGAGCGATCCTGTGCAGCTCTCATTCTAAACTGCTCATCATATTGCAGCCAAGCTTCACCTCTAGCGTTATGATGGCAGTTGGTATAAGCTTTTATCATGATCTCCTGATACTTAGAAAAATCAGAGGACCTCAATGGCTCCTTTTCCTCTATGACACCTCTGTAAATAGTGAAACCCATAATCCGATTTACAAAATTGCGCTCCAGCTTAGGGTGTTTGAGCGCTTGAAACTCTTTGGGAATACTAAACACAGCCCCATCCTTTACCATGATCCTCAGCTTGGGATCCCTGAAAGTAAGAGAAAATAAGTCAATATCCTCTCCCTTCCAAATTCTTTCTTTAGTGGAAAGAAGAAGGTGTGAACCAAGGAATGTAGACATCCCAGCATAAGAGGTTGATTCAGAATGCACAGCTACTCCTGATAATATAGGAGCACTTAAAGGAGACACCAGAGAGGTGTTGCTAGCCAAAACAATTGGGCACCTGTCCTGCACCCTAGAGCCAGGGACCTGTGTAACAACAGGTGCCTGCACAATTGCATCCAAAACCGCAGGGTTGGGTCATTCCACACCCACACCCTGACTAACCTGGCCACCTGGAGCCCATACCGAGGTGGGCCAGTTTGCGTGTGCAATATTGGTACGAGGCAAACCTGAAACTGAAGCTTGCTGGGATGCATCACCAGCCAACCACACTGGTCCCCCGAAGTGTGGCCCCACAACAGCTCGGGTGTCAGGCAAAGATGAAGCAGCAGCAGCTTGATCTCCTCTTTGCGCATCACAAGTCTGCTCCATTGCACCAGCACCTGGAAGAACCACAGCTCGCAAGAGGTTATATAAATCCACCATAGTAGGCTACTCAGAAAAAGGGGCAGCCACACCCTGAATCTCCATGCCAGGGACTCTTTTCAGGAGATCCCACACATCGGCAATAGTGGGATGCCCAGACTCCACAGACGAAACCACTGAAGGACCCGGTGTAACATCCATGACCTGAGCATCAGGTGCCACGGGAGGGAACAGCACATCTGTGTCAGGGTTACCAGAAGTGCTGGCAATAGGACTGGCAGCTGTAGCTTGTAGCCCCTTCTGGGCAAGCTGATTGCAAACCGCAACATAAGTCTGTACTGTTTTGCCCAGTTGTGCTAACTGGGCAGCAATCTTATTGTCTCTGCTGGTAGACTGAGAAGGCCTTTTCGAAGCAGAGCTGGGTGCTGCCAAAGCTGCGCGCCTCTTGGATTGGGCCTTACTGCGGGGCATCACTCCACTGAGTGCGTGGAACACGGGTCCAATGCACAATCACCCGAACTTGGTTGATTACCACCAGGCCAAAGGCCGCCCTTCCCCAAGTCTCAACAAGAGACACAAACAGCCAGGAAGCATCACTGGCAACAAACACCAGGGGGAAGGTGTTCACCAAGGGTCCTAAACAGAACCCCAACCTGAAGACAATGCTGTCTTCCAACACACTCACCACCGGGGAGAGGTGTAACAGCCCTCCCAAGCCAGCGATGGGGGACCAACTTTACCAGACCGGTGTTGCCGGGGTGCCGCTGGGCCTGAAATCCAGTACCGGGTCCATGCACCCGGCGAGGATGCCTACCACAGCACCCGCTTCAGATGAAGCAGCCCTCCGAGTGTTGGAAATGCAAAGGCCCTTGAAGGCCCGAGGGGACCGGCCCGAAGGCCTCACTTGGCCTTCCGAATTGCTCAGGGAGGGACTTACTGAACACTCTGTTTTGTAAAAGAAAGAGCAAAATCAGCAAAAACCAAATGCAGCAAAAGCTGAGAATAAACACTAGGTCAATGCCAAACAATTAGTCAGAGCACAGAGCAGAGTGATGTGACTTGCTCAGTTCAAGCTCTAAAATGGCTGCCACCATGTGGCAACACAGAGCTATAAAGAACAAACTCTCATCATAAATCTCGCATGATTACGATCACCACAAGACTTCCCAGACACAGGCAAGCAACCTGATTGGACCAAGCACGCAGGTGCTCAAATACCCCTGCGTGCTTGACCAATCAGGCCTCTCTTGTCCTTATATGGCCAGCGCAACACAAAACCCCTCCCGACTCGTTGGGGGGTGTCTTTGTGTTGAATAGCAATACTATGCAAGTAAATGAACAACCAAAGGAATATTACCACTAATTTCAGCAGTGATAGAGAGATATTCATTGGCCCAGAATGTGCACAAACATGAGAAATTGCACTTCATGCACAAAACTGCTTCTGTGACCATGAATTGAACATGGATGTTGTACATCAGAAAAAGCAGTACAAGTGTTTCTATAGAATTTGTGTACACATAAGACCCTAACAGGATTACATTTGATACATATAGGGTTTTTATGGAAATCTGATTGTCTTGGCACAATAAAGCTGCATTGCAAGTATTTGGCAAGCTCCTCAATCTCATCTCCAAGATGTTATTTTTCCTTCCCCCTCCCCCACAATTTGTGCAAAACATAGGTAGTGTAAAACTCATATTCTGTTCAAAATTAGTATTTCTTTCCTCTTTATTAAACTAAACACACAGATCCAGCAAGCATAACAAGACAGGCTGATCACTAAGACACATATACTTTGCAAAAATGTGAAAATAAATTTTTGAAAATGTGAAGATTTCTAATTACTGGGGTTTTGTGGGCTTTTGGGGCTGTGAGGCTGTGTTCTAGAAGAATTTCTACAGTCTCCTCCTTTTTCAAAACAGTAATGAGAAATATGAAGTTGAAGGCTTTCGCAGCTGGCATCCATGTGTTCTAGAAGAATTTCATGTAGAATGCATGGATACCAGCTGTGAAAGCCTTCGACTTCACATTTCTCATTATTGTTTTGAAAAAGGGGGAGACTTTCTCTTGCAGCAGCTTGTGCTGATGGGTTTTTTTTTTTATTTCTCCTGTTTACTATACAAGGACAAAGCAAATAAGGACTTACTTGTTTCTGTATATATGAGCAAGGGGTTTGTGGGCAGCAGCAATGCGGTGTGCAAAGCTAAAAGCAGCTGCTAGCATATTATTGAAACTAGTTCACATTTCTGTATCACAATTTGACATAAAACCCCCAAAGGTTACTGTACAGTGATATGTTGCATAGTAAGCTAAGTTATTGAATTTCTGAAAGGTTTTAAAAAGCAAGAGAAAAATCTAGATGCTAATTTATCCAGGATTTTTCAGCCGTGCTATTTTCTCAGATAAACAAACCAAGCAGTTGACTTAATTAGGAAACACTCTGAAGAGAATAATTTGATGACTATTAGTTTGTGAACAACAAGTTGTGTCACGAAGACCTAAATCTCTTCTTTGATGCAATTATGAGCCTGGGAGAAAAAGAGAGGAATGGTGACTTACTTGAGCAGGAACTGTTCTTGTCACTTTAACTTGCTTAATACATTTCATTGTAGGATAGATTTCCAAAATGCTTTGAGTACTAAGTGAGGGAAAATCTATTACATCATGAGATTAGATGCTGTACTGCTATATGCTATCATAAAGCACATACAGCCAACTTCAATTCACAAATCACCTAATTTTTATGTTCTTCATTTGGATATTTAGCAAATTGTTTTACTATTATAGCAGTTGCTAAAAATCAATATTAGCATATTTCTTCTCAAAAAAAAATGTAAGGTGTTCCCCCTTCACTCAGTAGTTTCTTTGTCCCCATCAAAACTTGTATTTTTTCAAAATGAATCTGCTGTCTGTGAATTCATCACTATTGTCTAGAGCCCTGCAAAGTGAATACTTTTATTCTTACAGTTGTTACCAGCATTAAGATATTTTGAAATTTTGATGTGTGTGTAATTTTCCACATTACCGCAAACGGACCCTGCAGTACTGTCTGCCATAATCCCTAAAGTGAGGGGACACGTCCACACCACACCCTAAGGTGGCCAAATAGGTGGTGCCACTTGGGGAACAATGCTCCAGGACAGGCTATGGGACATTAACACCTCCATAATCCAAAGGATGTCTCATTGGATGAGCCTGATGGGCTTAATCAAGCATCTATTCCCACCTTGAGTACTGCCAGACCATGACTTCAGCCACAGACATGGAATCACTTTTGTCCAGAGGCTAGATTTGGCCTATAAAAAAAACCCTGAAACCCCTGCTTAGTGTATTGGTTTGGATTCTGACACTCTGGCTTTGTGACTAGCTCTGACATGTCTGCTCCTCATCACTCACCAGAATGACCATGTCCCATGCCATACCAACCAATTGGATCCAGAAGCATGTTTTGTCTTTTGTAAGTATCACCATTAGTTCTGCCTTGAAACTATTCCAAGCTAAGCCTTGTATGAAAGTGTGAGTGGATGTGATTTCCCCCAATAAAAGAAACATTTCAATCATATAATTCTGCCTCTGTGCAATTCCTTGGATACTCCTTTCTCTTGGTATACAAATTGGAAAATGGTCTTGTGGGTCCTTGTAGCTAACCTGAATAAAATTTGAGCTAAATAAAATACCCCAAACTAGACTTTTGGCTACACAGCAATACATAAGTAAAAAGGGTTTATAATACATGTCTCCAAAGGGAAAACTAGTAAACCAAGTCTTTTTCTCAAAGGGATGCTCCCAGTAATATCACTGGTCCATTCAAAGTGAAAGAGTATCAATATAAAACCCAAAGTTAGTCATACTGGGAGCAGACCAACACTGGGTTTCCCCAGTACTATCAGGTTACCATATCTAAGGAAAACAAGAAAGTATTTTAATGTCTGCTTGAGATGCACTACTTAGTGACAGGAATGGCTGGTTGCTCTCATGTAAGTGGAGTGGTGAATCTACTCCAGGTTTTAACCTAAATTGCAGAGTTGTTGAACTTATTTTTGGGACAGGATTCAACACCCTGTATATTCATTTCAAGTCCTGATTAAAGCCATTAAGAGAGTGTGATAATGGGCTCCTCTGTGCATAACTGCGGAGGGATACAGTCTCATCTCTAGGTAAACAAGGGGTTAATATGATGTTGAGTTAAGGTGCATTTATTGGGAATTTATTGAAGTGCAATCATGAAGGAGTCAGAGAGATCATGAGAGACAACTAGTCAATAAAGATAACCAATGTCAAGCTTCTAAATCCTTCCCATGACAGGTTGTAACCCAGGGCATGAGGCAGAGAGTTGAAAAGAGACTTGGAACTGAAGTGTCTGGAGCACCTAAGGGAAGTTCTGGGTCCAGCCTCTCAGTTCTCACCATGGATATCCAAGCCCCGGGACATTTGTATTGTGAGTAGGATAGTAGATACACTAGCAATAGCAAGTACATCTCTATACCACTTATCAGTGAACTAGCACTCCCTAAGCAATTTACAATGTATAAGCCAATTGCCCCCAACAAGCTGGGTACTCATTTTACTGAACTATGGAAGGATGGAAGTCTGAGTGAACCCTGGAGTCCTGCTTAGGATTGAACATACAACCTTGTGGCTGTGAGTGGCTGTAGTGCTGGAGTTTAACCACTGCACCATCAAAGTACATGTTGTAAGGAAAGCAGGCTTGGGCATGGAAGAGGGAGGAGTGAAAATAGGAGGAAGAAATATCAACAATCTGAGATATGTAGATGACACCATAATAGTACCAAAAAATCTCACAGACCTGGAGCAACTACTACGGAAGATCAAAGAAGAAAGTGCAAAGGCAGGCTTACTGTTGAACATACAGAAAACAAAAATAATGACCATAGAGAACTTACACACTTTCAAACTAGACAATGAGGAAATAGGAATACTAAAAGAGTTGTCATATCTGAGGTCAAACATTGATCAGAATGGGGACTGCATCCAGGAAAGCAGAAGAAGATTAAGAATGGGGAGAGAGGTTATGAAAGAACTGGAAAAGATCCTAAAATGTAAAGACATACAACTCAGCACAAAAGTTAGAATCATACAAGCCATCATATTCCCTATTACCACGTATGGATGTGAGAGCTGGACCATCAAGAAAGAAGATAGGAGAAAAATCAGTGCATCTGAGATATGGTGCTGGAGAAGAGTGCTGGACAGCCATGGAGTGCTGGACAGTCCATGGACAGCCAAAAGGACAAACAAATGGATCCTAGAACAGATCAAGCCAGATAAATAATAATAATAATAATAATAATAATAATAATAATAATAATAAATTTTTATTTATAACCCGCCCCTCTGCGCGGCAATCGGGGCGGGGTACAGCAATATTAAAATAGAACAAAGTTAAAAACATTCCATCATCCCATAGTCCCACCCTCCCATCCCCTTAAAACAGAATTAAACAAATGACCAATTAAAATACGATATTAAAAACATAATGACAATAATTTACAAGTCAGGGACCCATCCCTAGGCTGAGAGTCATTCCGGGAAGGCCTGCCGGAAGAGATCCGTCTTTACTGCTTTCTTAAAAGCAGCAAGAGTGGTAATTAGACGGATCTCATCTGGCAGGCCATTCCATAATCTGGGAGCGGTCGCAGAAAAGGCTCTCTGGGAGGTCTGAGACAGCCTAGTTTTTAGTGGCTGTAGCAGATTCCTCCCAGAGGACCGAAGGGCGCGGGGGGGTTCATATGGGGAAAGGCGGTCCCTAAGATAGGATGGACCCAAGCCATGTAGGGCTTTAAAGGTCAAAACCAACACCTTGTACTGCGCCCGGAAACTAATCGGCAGCCAGTGGAGGGATTTCAGCACAGGTGTTATGTGCTCCCTCCTTGATGTTCCTGTAATTAACCTGGCTGCCATATTCTGTATCAGTTGAAGTTTCCGGGTTAGGCACAAGGGTAGCCCCATGTAGAGTGCATTGCAGTAATCTAGTCGCAAGGTTACCAGGGCATGTACCACAGTTTCCAGATCCCTCATGTCCAGATAAGGGCGCAGTTGGCGTATCAGCCGAAGCTGATAACAGGCACTCCTGACCACCGCATTCACCTGACTGGTCATGTGAAGCGATGAGTCAAGGAGCACCCCCAAGCTGCGAACACAGTCCTTAGAGGAGAGTGTGACTCCATCCAGGACTGGAGACTGTATTCCCAGATCTGGTTTCGGGCCTGTGACTGCAAGTACCTCTGTTTTGTCTGGATTCAACTTCAATCTGTTTTTCCTCATCCTACCCATTACCGCTCTGAGACAGTCATTAAGAGGAGAGGCGCCATCTGAAGTCTGAGACGATGATCTGGTCATGGAGAGATATATCTGGGTGTCATCAGCGTACTGAAGACACCGAGCTCCATGCCTCCGAATAATCTCCCCCAGCGGCTTCATATAAATATTAAACAACATCGGGGACAGGATGGCGCCCTGAGGGACGCCACAATTAAGCTCGATTTTGGATGAGCAACTATCCCCGAGCCTCACCCTCTGGGATCTGCCCGAGAGGAAGGAGCGGAACAACTGCAGAGCAGTGCCTCCGATTCCCAACTCTCTCAGGCGATCTAAGAGGATGGCATGATCTATAGTATCAAAGGCCGCTGAGAGATCCAAGAGCACCAACAGGGTCACACTACCCCTGTCGATACTCAGGCGGAGGTCATCGGTCAGAGCAACCATGGCAGTCTCCACTCCATATCCTGTCCTGAAGCCAGTTTGAAATGGGTCGAGATAATCGGTTTCATCCAAGAGTGCTTGGAGTTGGGAAGCAACCGCCCTCTCGATCACCTTGCTCAAAAAAGGGAGCAAGGAGACTGGTCTATAGTTGTTTCTATCCAGGGGATCCAGGGAAGGCTTTTTCAGGAGTGGCCTAACCGCCGCCTCCTTTAAACAAGATGGTACCTTGCCTTCCCTGAATGACGCGTTGATTGTGTCCCGAAGGAACACCTTCAACGCGTCCCCCCCCGGACGACCAGCCAGGATGGACAAGGATCGAGGGGGCAAGTCGTCTTTCTCACACTTCCAAGCAGCTTGTCCACGTCATCGGTACTCACAGATTGTAATTGATCCAGTAAATTGCCATCAACGGAGTTCCTGGGTGCCTCATCTACAGATTCTGCTAAAACAATGGCGTCTAAGTCGGCTCTTATCCGAGAGATTTTATCTGCAAAGTGAATATTAAAAGCCTCACAGCAGGCTGTAGTTGGGTTAAGTAGGGGGTTTGGCGCAGAAGGAACCTTTGTCAACTCCCCCACCACCCTAAACAGCTCTGCCGGGCGGGACTCTGCAGACGCAATGCGTGCAGAACAGAAAGATTTCCGCGCTGCACGCAAAGCCTCCCTATAGGAATCAAGATGCTTCCTAAGGCGAGTTCTGTCGGATAAGAGACGAGTCTTTCGCCATTCGCACTCCAGTCGTTGTCCAGCTCGCTTCATCCTCCTAAGCTCCTCGGTATACCAGGGCTTACGATTCGAAGCGGGCTGGAAAGGACGCTTGGGAGCGATTGTGTCAATAGCCTTGGTGAGATCGGTGTTCCAAGTGTCCACCAAGGCTTCGACAGAATCACCGGCGTTACCAACCATTAAACCCTCTAAGGCTTTCTGGAAACCAATTGGCTCCATTAGCCTTCGAGGGCGGACCGTTCTAATAGGTCCGCCACCCCCGGGAGGGTGGATAGTAGCCTTTAGTTCTGCCCTGATCAGAAAATGATCCGTCCATGACAGTGCGGAGGTGTTTTTGACCTCCGCCCACGGATATTTCTGCTCCGTACTAAAGACCGCATCGAGGGTATGACCAGCACAATGCGTGGGCCCATTGACCAACTGGGATAGGCCCATGTTAGTCATGGTATCCATGAACTCCCGAGCCGCGCCAGTTAGATCTTGTAAACTGGTTTCGAGTGGAATGTTGAAATCGCCCAGAACCAAGAGTCTGGGCGATTCCAGCAGTAACTCAGAAACCAGGGCAGTCAGCTCGGATAGGGAGTCTGTTAAGCAACGGGGTGGCCGGTATACCAACAGAATCCCCAAACTATCCCTGGTCTTCAGGCTAAGGTACATACACTCAATGTGCGTCGTTTTCCGGATAGGCTTTCTGATCACGGTTAAGGTGTTCCTATAAACCAAGGCTATACCACCCCCCCGCCCACTCTCCCTCACCTGCTCACTAACTGAGTACCCAGCTGGGAGAGCCTGCGCCCAAGTCACAGAGCTGGCATCCCCCAGCCAGGTCTCTGTGAAGCATGCCAGGTCGGCTGCCCCATCCACCAGGAGATCGTGGATGATGTGTGTTTTGTTTTTGACCAACCTGGCATTGCAAAGGAGCAGGTTGAGGGTCAGTGGAATGGTTGGAGCGCTCTCCAAGTTATCCTGGGAAACAGAGCCAACTGAAGAAGGGATAGATATCAAACATCGATCCCTCCTTCTTTTGTAACATCTGTTGGCTCTGTTGCCGCTATACCTTCCCCTCCCCCACACCACCTGAATGTCCGCTCCCAGATCATGGTCAGCTCCAACATACAAAGGGGGAGACGGATACCCAGCTGACTCCAGTCTCTAATTTAGGCAGCAGCTGCATAAATGGCAAAAAGAATGTAGGAGGGAGATGGTTCCTCAAGGCCATCCAACCTGCCATAGGGGAGGAGGGGGGGGTAACAGGCTCAATGGGGTTTTTGAGGCCCAGGTGGTTCCGCCCTCCTCCTCCTCCTCGCTGGCAAGGCAAGCGTTGGGGCCAAGGACAGCCCAGAGTCCCTCTGCTGCTGTCGCTGGGAGGGAGATAGGGCTCAATGGAGCCTTAAAGCCTTAAAGCCCAGATGGTTCCGCCCTCCTCCTCCTCCTCGCTGGCAAGGCAAGCGTTGGGGCCAAGGACAGCCCAGAGTCCCTCTGCTGCTGTTGCTGGGAGGGAGATAGGGCTCAATGGAGCCTCAAAGCCTTAAAGCCCAGATGGTTCTGCCCTCCTCCTCCTCCTCGCTGGCAAGGCAAGCGTTGGGGCCAAGGACAGCCCAGAGTCCCTCTGCTGCTGTCGCTGGGAGGGAGATAGGGCTCAATGGAGCCTTAAAGCCCAGATGGTTCTGCCCTCCTCCTTCTCCTTGCTGGCAAGGCAAGCGTTGGGGCCAAGGACAGCCCAGAGTCCCTCTGCTGCTGTCGCTGGGAAGGAGATAGGGCTCAATGGAGCCTTAAAGCCCAGATGGTTCCGCCCTCCTCCTCCTCCTCGCTGGCAAGGCAAGCGTTGGGGCCAAGGACAGCCCAGAGTCCCTCTGCTGCTGTCGCTGGGAGGGAGATAGGGCTCAATGGAGCCTTAAAGCCCAGATGGTTCTGCCCTCCTCCTTCTCCTCGCTGGCAAGGCAAGCGTTGGGGCCAAGGACAGCCCAGAGTCCCTCTGCTGCTGTCGCTGGGAGGGAGATAGGGCTCAATGGAGCCTTAAAGCCCAGATGGTTCTGCCCTCCTCCTTCTCCTCACTGGCAAGGCAAGCGTTGGGGCCAAGGACAGCCCAGAGTCCCTCTGCTGCTGTCGCTGGGAGGGAGATAGGGCTCAATGGAGCCTTAAAGCCCAGATGGTTCCGCCCTCCTCCTTCTCCTCGCTGGCAAGGCAAGCGTTGGGGCCAAGGACAGCCCAGAGTCCCTCTGCTGCTGTCGCTGGGAGGGAGATAGGGCTCAATGGAGCCTTAAAGCCCAGATGGTTCCGCCCTCCTCCTTCTCCTCGCTGGCAAGGCAAGCGTTGGGGCCAAGGACAGCCCAGAGTCCCTCTGCTGCTGTCGCTGGGAGGGATATATCCCTCATAGCCAAAATGACAAAACGTAGACTGTCATACTTTGGACACAGCATGAGAAGGATTAATAGTTGGAAAAAGACAATAATATTGGGAAAGGTAGAGAGAAGTAGAAAGAGAGGAAGGATACATGCTAGATGGATGGACTTTATTAAAGAAACCACAAATGTGAGTTTGCAGGAGCTGAGCAGAGCAGGAGAGAACAGGGAGGGCTGGAGATGTCTCATCAGCAGGGTCGCCTGGGTCGAGATCGACATGAAGGCAGTTAACAACAACAACTAGGCTCCTTAGGGAAACATGCCTCATTTAAGAACTCAGCTGAATATGACTTTGGCTATTTTGTAGCTTTGTTTGTAACTATCTGAGGAATGGTGCTTTTTTGTAAAAGGATACATTTTGCCAATGTAAATCAACTGTTTAGAATAAAAAGCTTTCCTTTAAGATCTCCTGTCCCAAACTCTTTCACACATCTTTTGCTCAGTGTTCATGTATATGTGCAGGTAGAATTCACATCTCCCACACAGGAAGGGACATAAAAGTCTCTGTAGAGTCAGAGGTGAAGATGTGCAAGTCATGTTCCACAGTAACTTCCATTGAATTACTAGTAAGCTGGGGGGAGGAGTAAACTCAGTGGGTGGTGACAGCTCAGCTAGATTATCTTGAGGGATATCATCTCCTACCTGAGAGAAGGAGTGGGAGGAAACACACCACAGAAAATCTCTGTCCAATTACATTGGAGCCACTACTCCCTAGTCACTTTTACTCAGTTCATTAATGATCTCATTGCATGTCTTATTCTGTATGAGCTTGTTCTAGTGGCAGTTTTCTATGCAAGGTGTTAAATTTTACCTGATGCTACTGCACTCCTGAGGCTAAACAGATATGACCCTGAGTCTTGCCTGGATAAGAAACATCTGGAAGCCCTGTGTAAACTATAAAAGCAGGACAGATTAACCAGAGTAACTAAAAATGTAGTCTTAAGATATTGTTCTGGTTTAAGTTGATTGTGCTATTTATAGGTTGATTATGCTATTTATCTTAAAACAACAACTATGACATTTATATAGACCAGAAAGAGACTAATTTGTTCAACCTAATGATGGGCAAGGGGCACATGAAGACTGGGAATGCAGCTGATTAAAATGATCATTATCAACCAGTTATCACTTTATGATTGTGACTTTCTTATTTGTGTATTATACCAATTTTTAATGAACAGTTCAAGAAGGTTGCAAACATTTTTAAATTTTTTAAGAAAAACAGCCACAGATTGTTTTAAGGCACATAAAAACAGAAAAGACAATTGATTGAGAGATTGATCGATCTATAAAAAAAATAAAATTTAGAAATCTCAGTGGGTGATGTTATTGTTCTGTGTCTGGCTATAGAGACGTAGCTAAATGTTTCCCCAATTAGGGCTGCAATCCTTCACTTGGAGCTGTACAGACAGCCCATATGGGATGGCATGAAGCTGCTCCACCTGAAGATGGATTGGAGCTGTGACAGCCATGCGCCACAGCCCCAATCTGCCTTGGCGCTGGCCCTAGAGCAGTTCTTCTGCGGCCCCGTGGCAGGTTTCCAGCATGTTGGGGGCTTGTAGCATGTAACCACCATGCCCCCCGGAAGCTGGCTGACATGTGGCTGCTCTTGGTGCCTTCAGGGAATGGGACATGTGGTGTGTCCACACCATGCCTCCAAGCTGCCTGCAGCCACTCAGAAGGTGGCTTTTAGTGCTGGTCTGTATCAACCCTAAGTTTCTACTTGAAGGTAACAAGAAGTGATTCCAGCCATTATCTTCCCACTGTGAGAAAGTATTCAAAAAATACAGTTTTCAAAGGATTTTCACAATTTAGGACTTATTCTATGCAACATACACACACTGTTGTCTTGTGCAGAGAAGACCATTTTCTGTGTAGAAGATATTCCAATGCTGAAATTATGTGCAGAAAACATTTTTGTACATAAAATGTTGTTTTCTGTGCAAATCTAACTATGTGCAAATTTTACCCCCACAATATTGCCAGAAATGGCCCCAAATTACAGTATTGTCTCTGCCAAAAACAGCATGTGCAAGAATTAATACTGTGGCATTGAAATATTAGTTTCTATGAAGAAAACAGTTTTCTGCATGGAAAAAAGTTTTCTGCACAAATCACCACTTAATTTTTTAAAACCATTTTTGAATATTTTTGAATAGTCTTTCCCTCTCTATCCCCATTACCCATGTTCTCTTTTAGTCATCATCATCATCAAGTGATTTGTCTGTGGCACAATGTCTATTACAAAATATTACAAAGCACTGCAGGAAAATTATAATAATACAACCAGCATGCTTTCTAGAAAAGTATCTACAAAATACAAAGACAATAAAGGAATAAAATCTATTAAAATTACAGGGGGAAATGCCAAGGCAACAATAGGGTTACAACAACTGGTCCCCTTTGCAGTCCACTGCTGATGTTTTTAGAAATTTGCAGTAGATCTTTTGGGCTGCTACTGTGAAAGTAGCCACTTTAAGTGTAGTAGATTTGAATTTGCCAACACAAATAATATCAGAAGGCACCCAATCTGCCCTCACTTTCAAAAGGTCTCCCAGGAAATGATTCTTGGGGTCCCCATACAGTGAGCAGTGTAAAAGATAATGCACTAGGTCTTGCACCTCCCCAGAACCACAAATACAAAAATGCTGTGTGTAAGGGATCCCTTTATACCTTCCTTCTAAATGAGCTGAAGGCATTGTCGGAAAATGGAGGGCAGTAAATGCTTTTCTCAGAGCAACAAAAATTAAGTCTTGGAAATACTGTTGGAAATATTGTTCCCTCTTTATAAGGCTGTACCATGGAGAGAACACTTGCCGTTGGCTAGCAAGCATATTTCCAGAGAAATCCAACTCAAAAATTCTATCTCTGATAGAACATTTGCCCTTTTGAATAATAAAGGTCTGGACATTTTCAGAGTAGGAAAGGGACAAAGTTGTCTCAAATTGTGTCCATCCTCCCTTAGCAAGTTACTCAGTAAAACATTGTTTTGCTAAATTACAATCATCCAAGCTCATCAATCTTTTCCCATAAAGTTTAACTGTTTTGTGGACTCTAGCCTTAATAGAAAGGCAATCCACTTCCTGCCTTAGCAATGAAGAGGGTACTCCTGGGGAAGAGCTAACAGTTCTTTCAAGAATCGGTTCTGGATGGTTTCAGCTGCTGCAACATGGACCTGTCCCCATAGCTCTACTCCATATAGTAACTGGGGCAGGACTTTGGACATAAAGATTTTTTAGAATGGAGCCTACCAGGGAACCTCCACTGACCCTTCCAAAGGTTAGTATTGCTTTTGCTGTTCTCCAAGCCAACAGTTTTACTGCCTCTAGATGTGTTTTCCAATTTCCATTATAGGAAATATGTACCCCCAGGTATTTGAAGCTATAACACTGCTTGATCAGGTGACCATCTAAGTACCATTTGTGGGGGTGATTCCTTTTAGAGAAAACCACTACTTTAGTTTTGGAATGGTTAATAACAAAGTTCTCCTGACTACAAACCTTGCCTAGTTTTCATAGAAGTCTCCTCAGACCTATCTGAATGATAGATAAGAGTGCCATGTCATCAGCATATAACAGCATTTGGAGTTTCCTGTTTCCAACAGAGGGTGGGAAAAAAATCTACAGAGCTCAATTCAGAAACAAAATTATTCACATAGAAATTAAACAGAAAGGGGGCCAACAGACAACACTACCTGATATCTCTTCAAGATTTGACTTTACCAGAGAGAGTACCTGATAACCCAACCAATACTCTTAAGTCAGTGTGTAAATGCAATTGGTTCAACAAGAACAACAAATGTTTGTCTATGTTTGTGAGTGACAATTTCCCCCACTGTCACTCTCTGTCTATTGAGTTAAATGCTGAAGTGAAATCTATGAAGGCCACATATAGACTTCCTTTTGGTATCATCAGGCTTTTTTGGATCAGATGAGTGAGCACAAAACAATGATTGATTGTGCTCCTACCATGGCAAAAACCAGCCTGCTCCTCTATTATATCATTTTCTTCTGCCCAAGTTTGAAGTTCAAAAGAAATCTGCCATGAACTTTAGATATGATGTCCAAGAGACTTATTGGTCAATATTTTGGGGGACTGGATCTCTCCCCTTTTTTTGTACAATTGGACAACAATACTGGACCACCACCCAGTGGGAATGATTCCTGTCTGGTTGATATGAGAGAACAGCTTAGCTAGGATAGGGGCCCACCAAGAAGAACTTAATTTGAATAATTCTGGGGGAAGCATATCTTCCCCTGGAGCTTCACCTGATGTCAATTTTTTGAGCAAACTGTCAATCTCTTGGGGTGTTGCTGGGGGCCAGTCTGGGAGATCCATTCTAAATGGTGCTTCCACAACTGGCTTATGACCATAGAACATTCCTTTAAAAAAAATCCCATGTAAAGACTGAAATTTGCAATTCTAGGTGAAGCTTAGAGCCCCTTAAACCTGCACTGATCACATTCCAAAATTTTACTTCATCTTTTTGCCTGATGGCCAGGCCCAAATCAATCCATCTTTGTCTTATAAATACAGTTTTCTTTCTCTTTAACAAGACTTTATATTGGGATCATTTTTTTTAATCAGGTTCCTGTATGAATTATTAGACCCATTCTTTTTGACAATCGTAATGAGCTTGGTTAGTTCCTTTTTAGTACTCTTGCATTCAGCATCAAAACAGCTTGCATTATGCGATTTTAAAGATTTTGACTGGTTGTGATTGAATTAGGTATGGTTTTAGGAGGTCTGCAATTTGTTGATAGCCCTCCATCACTTCAAGGTTACCTTCCAAGATTGTATTCCTAATATCAGTCAAAGGAGGACCATACAACAGATCAGTGACCTTGATGCTGAGAGCTTCAGATTATTTAAGTCATCTATTGCCTGCTGTGACCATTCCTAATGGAAAAGTATTTTTATTTCTAGTTCATTCCACCTCCATCTGTATAACTAACTTAATAGGCTAATGGTCAATTTCTAGTTGGATTTCTGCTGAAAATGATTTTTTTTTTTTACATAAAGCAGATTAAGAGTGATCAAAAAATAATCTGCTACACTGCCCACCTTAATGAATTAAAAGTATAATAACCATCAGACATGTCTAATTGGCTGCCATTTAAAATGAGCATGAAGTACTTGTATGCTAGCAAAATCAACTCTAGCCCATTTTGTTAAACTTCATATCTCAGGTAAACCAGTCCAAAAAAAGAGGATCCTCAAGGCTACAACTAAAATGTTTAAGAAGCTCTGCATTTGTTTGTCCCAACTGGGCATTTATGTCATCTCCCAATATAATGTGGGTGTCCTGACTGAAAAGCTATGCCTCCCAAAGAAGCTTTTAAAGATATCCAGATGTGTTGAGAAGACTGCACAGAGTTTTCCGGATGGATATAGACATTAATGAATACTAAGGATATGTTGTTAAAAAGCTTTATCTGTAAAATTAAAATATTGTCCTGGTACTGAGAATTCAAAATTTGACAGTCACCCTCAAAATCCACTGAGACCAAAATTGCTAAGCCACTAGAGCTACGACCTATTTTATGGTGTCTTACTGCCACAGTTGCAAAGACTCTGAAGCCAGACAGATGCAGACTGGAAATGTCCTCCACCCATGATTCTTGGATAAAGATTATAGAAAACTGCTGGAGATATTTAATAAATTCCTTGTCCACAAATTTGCCAACCAACCCAGAGTTGTTCCAGGACAGTATTTGCAGATCTAATTGTATTTTCCTCTTTGTATTACTTCTTAGTCAGTGAATGTGAGCATACATAGAGGCTGAAAGAGCCTATGCTTGCTTAAGAATATATTTACCTTGCATGATTCTGAGTGGTAGTTAACTCCATTAGTATTGGGACCTCTCTTTGTGGAAAATTTCTCTTTCTCTTTTCACAGGATTTTTTTTCAGGGTGCCTACTGCTTTTATGATTTTTTCCTGAGCTCTTAAATTCATGAATTTGAAGCATACATCTAAAGTAGCTTAATCAGAAGGCAGTTTTTCTTTCTGGGTGGCAATCCCATCTAAGAGATATGATTCACAAGATGGGATGTGAAATGTTTCTCCCTATTCCTTAACCATGCTAATCCAGTGATAAGTCTCCAACATTCCCTGGAGAAAATTTAAATTGGATAAAATGTGCTCCTGGCATCACAGTAAAGTGCTTCTTTAGTTCTAATTCTTCTATTACTAAGGGCCTTTACAGACTGCCAGAAATAATGCAGCTTGAGTCCACTTTAACTACCCTGGCTCAGTGCTAGGGAATCATGAGAAATGTAGTTTTTCTGAGACATTGAGCCTTCTATGTCAAAGAGCTCTGGTGCCACAATAAACTACAGTTCCCATGATTCCCTCGCACTGAGCCAGGGCAGTTAAAGTGGATTCAAATTGCATTATTTCTAGTAGTCTGTACAGGCCCTAAGTTGTCAATGCTCTCCTCTAGTGCCTCAAAACTCAAGCTGTACCTCTCCTTTGGACTAGGAGTCTTAACCTGCCCCACTTCCTCTCCGTTGAGAGATGGAGCATGAACAGTGTTTGGGTCTCTGCACTTCCTCATCCCAGTTATGTCTGTTTGTACCTGGCATTTCCCAAGAGGGGATTTAATTTTTCAATCAGGGCTTTGTGAGTTTTTAGGATAATGTACTATCAAGGGGAACCTAGAACATTGTTTGAAATATCTAGTGTTTGATATTCCCTCTCTTTCTTACAGTGATTTAACTTTTAGGAGATAGATGAGAGAATATATATCTGCAAATTGGACTATCACCCTTGTACATAAATTTGTAGATGGAAGAAAATCAATTCCTACTACATTGAAGTAGTTAATCTGGGTGAAACCAATCTGCCTCAAAATATTTAAAAGATGACTGATTTTATTTATTTTCAGGAAATTTGCCCAAGTCGTGGGGAAAATGGAAAGGACTATATATTTTCTCATTAAAATTAAAGAGGGCTGATTACTTACTTGGGATGGGGATCTCTTGCAGCCAAATGCGTGCTTACCAACTGAAGCTAGATCTATTGGAACTGTCTGGGAACTATTGTCCTGAGTGAGTTTGGCGTGTGCACTAGAAACATGAGTGGGTTTTCTATTATCTTTATGGTCGTTAGCCAGATTATCCACTTTCCTCTTACTCTTAGGCTTCTGTTCCTTATCCAATAAAATAAAAGGGGTTTGAAATTCAATCCTTTTACCTTCTTTCTTGTGCTTGCATATTTTCCAGGCATTTTCTCAGCTTTTGCAAGAGGTGTTACACTACATTTATTACTTTCTATTTTTCCCTTTCCCTTTGTGTGTACCTTTCTGGTACCTGATCTCTTCTTTTGAGGCTTTTTATGATAACAGATTGGCATGGCAGCCTTGCTCATAGGTTCCTTAGTATCTAACAAACCAGCCTTCTCAACTAAAGGCCTCAGGTGAGGTAACAGAGGAGTAATCTCTTTCAAACATGCAGGTGTTTCATGTTTCAAATTTAGAAGATGTGGTGTTATCTAATGCTTCTGTGGCTGCCAAATCTTTATTTACTGCTACTATTCCTTGAACAATTAGTTCAGCCACCAGTCCAAATTCTGCTTTGAGGCCTGTGATAGTTTGTTTTAAGCCATGGATCTCTTGACACGCTGCACCAAAAAGGTGTGGAAGAGCTGCTGTGCCGGCTCTTAAGGCAGCCTTTTACCACCCCTAAAAGGAGCGGCATTCTGCTGCTCTTTTAGGGGCAGCAAAAGGAAGGATTGGAGCCACAGCTTGGGGTTGCCACAGCCCTGATCCACCACTCTCCAGGGCAGCTCTCTGCCACCCCAAACAGGCCATCTGCATTGGCCCTAAGTTGCTAAATTGTTTCCAGTATTTTTTCATGTATTGCATTGTACTGTATAAATGAATTGTACTATGAGCTATTTGAAAAGAATATCTCTATTTCCATGACACCTTAATTTTGTTATTGTTTTTTCCCTTCACTCTACAACCTGCAGCCAATGGAAAGGGATGGGAAAAATACCGATGATTCAAAAATAATAGTGCAAAAGTCAAGCTGTTCTTATTCAGTTTTGCATCATTCTTTTTAAATCACCCTGTAGTAAATTTAATCTTCACATTCATTGTGAATTAAGGTAAACCAGTGTTTAATTAACATTCTGGTGCCAGAGTAAGGGGTGAGGTGGGGTGGGGTAGGGAGGAAATCCACTTACATTCCCTCCCAGTGTGGACACTGAAAGATAGAAAGAAATCTAACTTGACATTTGGGATAACTACAGCTGGCATATGATTGATTGATTACACCCTGTCACAGAAAAATGCCCCGAGAGCACAAAAATTAATTTAGATCAATACAAGGTAATAATACACTTAGGGAAATATGATACTGAACTGGAGTACAAAATTGACTAATGCTGGTTTGTGAACAGAAATGCAAAGGATGGTTAACAGGAAAGCCTGAATCACAGTGTGATGCTGTTATAAAAATGTAGTTGCTATATTAGTAGCTATACAAATAGGGATAATGTGCATAAGGACCCAAAATATTCAGAGGGTGTTCTTGTGTTTTGAAGGCCAAAGAGAGAGGAATGATTATCTGTTTTGATTGACTGAATACAGCCTTGATAAGCCAAGTTTAGAATAGTATGTGTAATCAGTTTATTTTCCCCCATTATGCAATCAAAGAAAGAGTGTGATAATAGTTGAGAGATTCAAAGGAAATGAATGAAAGTTTTATCAGATATGCTGGATAGACATTTTGGGAAGCAGATGGGTGGGACAGGAGCAGGGTTGGCTGATGGATTTGTGGCCATAAAGATGGGTAATCTACTCATGGACTGGATGAGGAAAAACAGATTGAAACTGAATCCAGATGAAATGGAAGTACTTACAGTAGTGGCCCTGAAACCTGGTATCGGAATACAACCTCCAGTCCTGGACAGGATCACACATACCACAAAAAACTGTGTTCACAGTCTGAGGGTGCTCCTGGACTCATGTCTTCACATGATTAACCAGGTGAATGTGATGGCCAGGAGTGCCTGTTATCAACTTCGACTGAATATGCCAGCTGCACCCTTTCCTGGAAGTAAGGGATCTTGAAACTGTGGTACATGCTCTGGTAATCTCCCGTCTGGATTTCTGTAATGTGCTCTACATGGGGCTACCCTCATACTTGGTCCAGAAACTTCAATTACTTCAGAATATGGTAGCCAGGCTGGTCTCTGGCACATCTAGAAGAGACCATATTACACCAATCTTAAAAAGACTTCACTGGCTGCTGATTAGTTTCTGGGCCCAGTACAAGATGTTGGTTATTACCTGTAAAGCCCTACATGGCTTGGGTCCATCCCATTTTCAGGACCGTCTCCTTCCATACAATCCCATCCACACACTTCGGTCCTCTGGGAGGAATTTGCTTCAGCCTATTAAAACTAAACTGTCGACAAACTCCCAGAGGGCTTTTTCAGAAACCACTCCCAGATTATGGAATGGCCTGCCAGACACGATCCATCAAATTACCAGTTTAGACAGCTTTAAAAAGGCTGTCAAGATGGATCTCTTCTGGAAGTCCTTTCCTGGTTAATTTCCCAGCCAAGGAGTGAGTCACTCTTTCCCCCCATCTGCTGCCACATTCAGCTACATTACTTATTGCTAGCTGTCTGTCTGTTAGACTGCTTTTTATTGTTTTATTGTTTATTACTATTGTAAACTGTTAACTTTGTTTAATTGTTTTGTTTTAACTGTTTTAATTCTTATCATGTTTAATATTATTTTAAGGGGTGGGAGGGTCTGGGAGGGTATATTGCGATATTTTATTGATGTAAGCTGCCCCGATTGCTTCGGTAAAGGGCGGGATAGAAATAAAATTTTATTATAATGATGATTTTGCCACAGTTCTTCCTAGAGATGCTCAAGTTGTACAGAAGCTTTCTTGGGGCTGAATCACTGAAAGGATGTTCTCTAGCCCCAGGAGAGCACCCATAAATTTGAAACACCTGTGAGAGAACATATAAGATCAATAATGCATTTATAGCTTTCGCAGATCCAAATCCACAGCTTGATTTTGGGTGGGAAGCTAAGGATATGAGAGTGGACCTGGTCTGGTTCATTCTGTTTTTATACATTTTCACCTTTAATGCAGGGCTGCATATCATGTGCCACCTCTAGATGATTTTAATATGCATCTCTCAGTGTACCTCATTATTGGCTATGCTGGTTAGGGTTTCTAATACTTCAACTCCAATACTATCTGGACAGCCTCATGATTCCTACCTTGCTTTAAGATTTAGGGCCTGTGCAGATGAGCAGCACAGAGTCTCCCCAGGAAACAGCAAATTGGGACCGTGGCAACCCCACACTGGAGCCCCGATCCTCCCTTTTGCCACCCCGAAAAGAGTGGTAAAATGCCGCTCCTTTTAGGGGCAGCAAAAGGCCACCCTAAGAGCTGGTGCCACGGCTCTTCCTCAACCTTTCAGAGCAGTGTGTTTAAATGCTGCACTGGGAGGGTATCCTGATGCAGGGGGCATGGGGCCACCCCAACTCTATCCCCAGGCTGGCCCTTTGGGCAGGTCTGCAGAGGCCCTTATTGTGGGAGTGCAATTTTAGTTTCCAGGGTGAATCCTTTTAATTTTTAAAGGTAAACTAAAATATGCAGGTATGAAAGTTAAACTTGTTCCAGTTCACTTGCATCAGCAGAGCAGCAAAAATGTGGGTCAGACAATTACTTTAAATTTGTCTTCCTAAAGAATAGAGACTAAGGTAGGTTGCAGACGGGTGGCTCTGGGCTGCCCTGGGAACCAGCAGATCAGGGCCGTGGCTACCCCACACCATGGCCCCGATCCTCCCTTTTGCCACCCTGAAAAGAGCTTCATCATGGCCCCGATCTTCCCTTTTGCCACTCTAAGAACTGATGTGCAGCTTTTCTTTGCCCTTTCCGGCGTAATGGTGTGCAGTGTCAGGATGGTGTTGGCGTGGGGTTGGGGCGGCCAGCGTGCAGCTGCCCCACCCCATCTCTGCCTCCAGGCCAGCCCTTTGGGTCAGTCTGCAGAGGCCCTTACACAAAAAGACAAACATGTAGTTTGTGGTTTAAAATGAACTATAATGGCTTTAATAAATATTTACACAAAAGAACTAAAACGTAATCTAACTGGAGTTTATCAAGCAGAAAGAGAGATGTTAACCTCCCTCAGAGATGACTGTGACAGACAGCATACTGCAGTTACAGACTGTTTACTGACTATTTAGAATGTTCACAGAGTCAGTTAAACTGCCTCATGACTGACAGAATGAGAGAGGGTGAGGGGTGAAGTCCTGCCTAACTAAAGAGCAACAGAAGAATGCAAAACATATTTTTTTCCAACACTTATTCTTGCCCTTAGCTAACTAAGGGCCTTTGCAGACTGCTAGAAATAGTGCAAATTGAGTCCACTTTAAGGGTTAAGGTTAGGGTTAGGGAATCATGGGAACTGTATTTTATTGTGGCACCAGAGCTCTCTGACAGAGAAGGCTCAATGTCTCAGAAAAAAACATTCCTGCTGCTAAAATCTTCCAGCATTACATTTTTTTTCTCAGGGGTCTCAACTCCCAGAATCCTCTCTGTATGTGGCTAACTTGGCATCTATTTTCTACATTTCTAACATAGATGGCTAAAATATATTCATTATTGAAACTTTTCCACCTCACTAGCACTCACCAAATTCTGCAGGTGTTATAATCTCAGAAAAGAACAGGTAGACCACTTAGCTTTTTTGTCTATTGAGTATGATGAACCTACAAGTGAAATTGACTTTCAGGAGATAATTCATGATTTTGCAATAAAAAAAGTCTGAAAAACTATAAAGCTTTGAAGTGAAAACACTCAGTTTAACAGACCTGCTATTGTGTTGGTCCATTAAAATAAAAGACAAGCAAACCAAACAAATCAAAGATTCCTGTTCATAGAACCGTGGAGTAGTAGTTTGAGCATTGGACTATGACTCTGGAAACAGGATTTGAATCCCTGTTCAGCCATGAAACCCACTGGGTGACCTTGGGCAAGTCACACTGTCTCAGCCTCAGAGGATGGCAATGGCAAACCCCCTCTGAAGAAATTTGGCAAGAAAACCCAATGATAGATTCATTTATGTATCACCATAAGTTGGAAACAACTTGAAGGCACACAACAACACAATAACAACAACAAACTTTCAATGGGACCAAAAGAGTCTGTAAGTTTTCTATGACCCTAGATAAAAAAAGGGAAAGAGATTGTAGCATGCTATAAAACCTTGAGTCATAGGATCAGAAATGTAGGTCATGTAATTTCAGAATTAAAATAGAAGTTTTTATTTCATGTCTATTACACTGTAGTATGGAATGGATGTGTAATATAATTTTGGAAGGTGTCTTTGTTACAAATTCGTGGAAGGCTTTAATAAATGATTAGACTCAATTGCTAATAATGATTTTTCTCAGCTTTGGCTTTTCAATACCAATGTCTGAAGGATATCAATACATGGTGTATCTGATCAGGACTGTGTTACAATTTATTTATTTATTTATTTTATATAATTTTTATTGAATTTTATAACACAACTCCATCCAATCCATAACACAAACATATCCAACATAATATTTCATTATTCTACAATATTCACTTCCTGTCTTAATATAGAATAGTCTCATTTACATTGCTTCTTTGTCTTCTTATTGTTTCTTGCTAACAGAACATACATAGTTTCTCAGTTTTCTTTAAATAAAAAATAAGGAATAAAATAATAATCCTAATAATAATAATAGTCCTTAAAACAAAATTTTCCAGATTATGTAAACTCAACATATTCTCCAAAATTATAATATAACTAATCTTGTTTTAATCCAAGAAAAGTAAAGAGAAAGCAAAATGTCCTGGATTATTTTCATTATCCTAACCTTCAAAAATCATCTCAGCCAGGTTTTTATCCATACACCACCTTTTCTTAAGAAACGTCATTATCTGCTTCCATTCATTTTCCAATTTCTCCACCTTCTTATCCTTCAGCTTATAAGAGAGAATATCCAGTTTTCTAATTTCATCTGTTTTCATTAACCAGTCATCTAATTGTAATTTTTTATCTTCCTTCCAATGCTTTGCTATAATCAATCTGGCCAGAGTTATCATATATAACAAAACCGTCCCATACTTCTTCTCGTCTTCTGTTTTTAAAAAAGTAAGTCATATTTAATATATATATCTCTGGTCTTTTTTTAAAGCTTATTCCCAGTATCTCTTTATTGTAGCATGTATCTCATTCCAGAAATCCTTCACTTTTTCGCACTTCCACCACATGTGGATTGTCGTTCCTTTCTCTTTGCCACATTTCCAACATCGATCATTACCTTGCTTAAATATTTTATTTAATCTGGCAGGTGTGTAGTACCATCTGTTACAAACTTTCAGAAAATTTTCCTTTAGATCTTGGCATCTAGTGAAAGAATTTGTTCTAACCCATGCTTTTTCCCACGCTTCTAAGGGTATTTCCCGTCCTAAATCTTTTGCCCAGTCAAACATGTATTGTTTTATTGGTTCTCTTTCCAACTCTCTCTCTCTAAACAAATTATAGTATTTAGTTATCTTTCTATCTTCATTTTCCAAAATTATTTTATCCAAATCCGTCAGTTTTAATTCAATTCCCAAAAACTTTACATCTTCATTAAATCTTGTTCTTATTTGACAATAACTAAACCAATTTACATCTATCCCTTCACCAATTATTTCTTCTCTAGTCTTTATACTTAACTCACCTTTTTCATTAGTCTTTATAATATCTTTATATCTTAGCCAATCATCTCGTCTATCCCACCTATTTGCAAACGCTTCTTGAGTGGACACCCATCCTGGAATTTTAAAATAAAAAAGTGGCTTAACTATTTCCCATGTCCCCAATAGTGCCCTTCGAAAGGGATTATTATAAAAATCTTTATGAATTTGTGCTTTTTTGTACTAAAGGTACCCGTGCCAGCCAAAACGTAGGGAATCACCCTCCAAATTCAAAACATAATTATCTTTTAACTTTATCCATTCCTCTAACCATTGCATATTACATGCCCATCTATATAATTTAAAGTCTGGCATGGCACACCCTCCTTTTTCTTTTTTTCCTTTAAGATTATTCCACCTAATTCTTGCCTTTCCCCCTTTCCAAATAAATTTTCTAATTTCTTTATTCCAATTATCTATTATCCGATTACCTATACAAATTGGTAAATTCATAAATAAAAATAGAATTTTTGGTAGTATTGCCATTTTTATAATGCTAACTCTTCCCAATAATGATATATCTAATTTTGCCCATCTGTCCAGTTGCTTTTTAACATTATTCCACATTAATTTATAATTATTATCAAATAAATTCGTATTATTATTTGTTATATATATACCTAGGTATCTTACTTTATTTGCTATTTAACATCCTGTTTTCTTTTTCAATAATTCCTTTTCATCCTTATTCATATTCTTAGTTATAATAACAGATTTTCCTTTATTTATCTTAAATCCTGATATTTTCCCAAATTGATTTAATTCATTCCATAAAGCATCAATATTTTGTATTGGGTCCTCAAGAATCACCAACAAATCATCGGCATATGCCTGCACTTTAATTTCCACATCCCTTATTTTTAACCCTTTAATCTCCTGATTCCTTCTTATATTATTGAGTAAATATTCCAGTAAAAGTATAAATAATAGAGGGGACAACGGACACCCCTGCCTTGTCCCTCTTTTAATTTGAAACTCTTTCATTGCCTCTCCATTTATAACAATCCGTGCAGATTGGCTTTTGTATATTTCTTCTATATTTTTACTGAATCTTTCCCCCACTTCCATTATTTTAAGAATTTTAAACATAAACTTCCAACTAACACTATCAAAAGCCTTCTCCGTGTCAATAAACAGAAAAGCCGCCTTTTTTTCATTATGCATATTGTAATAATCCATAGCATTTACTAAAGTCCTTATATTATTCTTTATTTTCCTGGTTGGCAAAAAAATGTTTTGATCCTTTTTAATTACCTCATTTAATACTTTTTTAAGCCTATTTGCCAAAATAAATGCATAAATTTTATAATCATTATTCATAAGCGAGATTGGTCTGTAATTATTCAATTGAAGCTCATCTTTTCCCTCTTTAGCAATTAATGATATAATTGTTCTACCCCAGGATTCTGGCTTGCCTTCTATATGAATCAAATTAAACATTTCTTTCATTATTACCCGTAACTCAGATTCAAAAGTTTTATAATATTTGGCTGTAAGACCATCCTCTCCTGGAGCTTTCATATTTTTCAAATTTACTATTGCCTCTCTCACTTAGGACTGTGTTACAATTTAAGGTCTTCTTATGCTACCTTCCTATACCCATAGGCTTCTGACATACTAAATGAGACATGATTTCTGTAGGCATGTAAGCATCATCATATACACCAGTTATGGAGAACATGTTTTGTTGGACTCTGACTCTAATCACCTTTAAACTAGTGTAGGCAATGTTACAGATTGCTAAGAGGCTGCTGTCCCTAAACAACAAGAAGGCCATCTTTGTGGTACAGAGGGCATACACTCATTATATTTCTGGAATAGAATTAGAATCCATCAATAGTGATTCCTGCTTCTTGTGCATCTTCCCTAACCAAAATATTATACTGTCTGAAACAGAAATTGATTACTTTTTTTAGAAAATATTTTTTTATTAAATACATTTTTTATTTATATATCTAAAATACACAAACACAAAATAAGGAAACTATAAATTCTACCAAACAATAAAAACAAACTACCTACACTACTGACTGCCCATCCCCTTACTGATGAATTTTCTATGTTGCTGTATTGTTAACTGCCCTCAACTCATAGCAATCCTGTGAATGAAACAGCTCAAGATCCCCTATCAACCCTGTGAATGAGACAGCTTAAGACCACCTATCATCCACTGCACTGCATAGGTCCTGTAAATTCATTCCTGTGTCCTTCCTCCCTGATTGTGTCTATCCATCTAGCATACAGTTTTCCTCTCTTTTTACTACTTTCTAACTTTCCCAGCATTACTCTTTAGTGAGTCATGCCTTCTCATGATGTGGCCAAAGTATGACAGCCTCCATTTCATCTTCTTGGCTTCCAGGAAAAGTTCAGACTTAATCTGTTCAAGGACTCACAATATCCTCAGCACTCTTTTCTACCATTACATCTCAAATGAGTTGATTTTATTTTTATCTGTTTCTTCACTATCCAGTTCTCACATCTCACATGATGATGGAGAAAATAGTGGCTTGGATGTTTCTAATTTTAGTGTTCAGTTGTATATCTTTACATGTTAGGATCTTATCTAATTCTTTCATGCCTTCCCTGTAGTATCATGTCATCTGTATATCTTACATTGTTGGTGTTCCTTCCTCCTATCACCACTGCTCCTCCTTCTGAGTCCAAACCTGCTCTTCATATGATATTTTCTATGTACAAATTGAACAGGTAGGGTGATAAAATGCGTCCTTGCCTGATCCCTTTACTAATTGGGAACCATTCTGTTTGAACCATATCCTCTTGCACTACGTACAGATTTATCATCAGGACTATCAAATGTAATGGGGCTTCCATGTCTTTGAGAGCATTCCATAGCTTTTCACGAACTATGGAGTCAAAGGCTTTGCTATAGTCTATAAAGGACCTGCTGATTTTTCTTTTTGGACTTCCTTAGGGCACTCCATTAACCATCGTATATTTGCAACCTTCCTTTCAATGATATTCTACTTAATACAAACTCTGATTAATTTACAAACCCTAAAACTGATATATGGCCCCAGAGAGACTGTTAAAAAAAAAAAGTAATAAACAATTCACATTTTTTCTTACAGTTAGTCAGTGATTTTTTTCCTTAATCAGAATTGCAAATTTGTTCATTTCAGCAAATTCAATTGTCTTCATTAGCCAGCCTCTTTTTTTAGAGTAACAACATTTTTCCACTTCTGGGCATAAACTGTTCTTGCTGCAGTACTAATATATTATTAAGTCCTTCTAAATTTCTACTCAGTTTGTCTAGTTAACATTCCCAACAGAAACATTTCTGATTTTAATTTTAATTTTAAAATGTTCATTTATTTGAGATATTTTTGATAAACCTTCTAATGTTAAATACCATCTATGCACCATCTTATAATTGTATAGTATTATAATTATAATTATAATTTTTTTTTATTCATAGCTCAAAGTAAAATTCAAACTCTTTGTCCATATGCTTTCTATTATTCAAATTGGTTGCATAGCCAATATTTTGAGCTCATTTCATCATACAATCTTTTACCTGTCTCTCTTCTGTTTCAAATCACAACAATTTACTGGTATATATTTTAGCAATCAAATGTTTGTCATCGGCACATTTGTTGTTGTTGTTGTTGTTGTTGTTGTTAACTGCCCTCAAGTTGATCTCAGCTCATGGCAATCCTATGGATGAGACATCTCCAAGAACCTCTATCCACTGCTCTGCTTAATTCCTGCAACCCCATACCCATGACCTCCTTCCATCTAGCATGTGACCTTCCTCTCTTCCTACTTCCCTCCACCTTCCCCAGCATTAGTTTTTTTTTTTCCAAAGAGTCCTCACATGTCTGCAATGTGATCATATTTGCAATGTGATCCCAAGTACCTCTTCCTTTCCTGAACCCTTCTTGGACCTCTGAGATCTCCCTTTCCGTGTATGGTTGGAGTCTATGTTGCAGAATTTTGAGCATGATTTTGCTTGCGTGGGAGATAAGTGCTATGGCCCTATAGTTGCTGCAGTCTCTTGTGTCTCCCTTTTTGTGGATAGGATATATATTGATGGCTTCCACTCTGTTGGCCATTATTTTGTTTTCCATATCTGTTGACATATGTTAGTTAGCACTAGCGTTAACTCTGTAAATGTGGACTGCAGCAGTTCCATTGAAATATCATCTGTTCCTGGTGATTTGTTTTTCACTATTTCTCTTATTGCAGTTTTCACCTCACTTTTTAGAAATTGGGGTTCATCTTCATATGGCTCTTCATTCCATGTGTCCTTCATTTTGTCATCTCTTGTATAATTCTTCTGTGTATTGCATCCAACATCTTTTTTTATTCCTTCCTGGTCTTGAATTATGTTATTTTTATTTCCATAGATCGTCCCAGTCCTTGGTTTCAATTTTCCTTTGATTTCCCAGATCTTGTGAAATAGATCTCTTGTTCTTCCCTTTTGTTGTTGTCTTCTATTTCTCTACATTGGTAGTTGTAGTAATTTTCTTTAACTTTGCACACAAGCTGTTGTACTGTTGCATTCATAATTCTTAGTTTATTCCTATCTCTCTTTTGTTTTTCTTCTCTTATTTTCTTTATTGTTTGTAGTGTTTTTTTCTGTCATCCATGGTTTTTCTCTCTTTCTTTTTGTTTATTAAAAGTGTCTCTCTGCATTCTTCTTTGATTATGTCCCTGGCTTCAGACCATAGTTCCTCTGGTTCTCGGTCTATTATATTTAGTAGTGCAAATGTGTTTCTTATCTTATCAGTAAATTCTGTTGAGATATTATTTAGATCAAATTTTGGTATAACCACTGGTTTTGTTTTCTTCTTGAGACTTACTCTTATTTTTGTTATGAGTAATTCATGATCTGTGCCATATCTATGACCTTTAGATATCCCTACCAGTATTAAACCATGACGTCAGGCCATTCATAATGTAAATGGTTACTTACTTCATTCTCACATATTTTTGAAAGATTTTTCCCATTTGCTGAAAATACAAAAAGGGTGGACTTGTTCATATATTAACAACATACTGAGACATTCAATTTGTAGCATAGATATTTGATATTGTTTGCTTATGGCTATTTTACAGTAATTATTTTCTGTTGGCAATCATTATTATTGAACTGGAATAGATATAAAGTTAGATTTTGTTCAAGATGACCTTTTTGGTGTTCACTGCAGAAGCATTTTTTTTTTTTAAAAAAAAAAAGAGAGAATTGTATACGAAAGCTAATTGGATCACATGTAAGGATCTGCTATAGCCAATATAGATTGAAATCTAGAGAGGACTTGGATCATGTTTTAAACTGGTTTTCTTATAGAAAATTGTTGAAAAGATTTAAAGATTAAATATTAATCTGGACTGGCTGCTGGCCTGACTCCTGGAGGCCTTTGAGGCCAGTTGTGGTGGCCTATTGAGGCCGGTGGTGTGGTGCTAATTAGTGCAGTAAAAAATTACACCCAGAGAGACAGGCCCTGAGCAGAGTGGATGGCCTTGGGGTTCAGGGCCTGCTCCTCCCTCCCCCCCCCCCCATTGGGTGAATTGGTGCAATTGGAGGTGGCTGGCAGTGATGCACCCCCCCTCCCCTCTTTCCTCTCATATCATTAGCAAAATAATAAGCCTTGTTGGCCAGCCCAAGTAAACCAGTCTGGCCTAAATAAATAAATAAATAAATAAATATTAGGGGGAACGGCATTCTGCCACCACCTGTGGGATTTGTGTTAAAGGCTTACTCTGGATTGGTGGCTAACCTTAATTTCAGGTGGCAATATTGATTGGGGCACGTGCCATTAGGTGACTGCATTTTCCACAATTGGGAATTGGTCTCAGCTAGCAAGGGACTGCTCTCTTTCTCTCTCTCTATATATATATAGTAATAATAATAGTAATAATTATAATAAATTGTTCATTAATAACTCAATAAAACCATAGTTATACAGTATTGGAAGGTGGTTATTTATGTTATTAGTTCTTAATTGACCTTATTCCCTTAATTAAAAAAAAATTGTGACACAGGTATAACCTTAACAGGAACACTATATCCTGTATTATATAGCATGATTTGGCATTTTCATAATTTTGGTAAACATGCCATGAAGTAAGGCCCAGTCCAAACGACGTGCGGCCTTGGCTGGCCCTAAAGTTAGTCAGTCAGCACCTAAGCGGACTAATATTAATCAAAATAGGGAGGATGACATTAATGCACATTTAGCTCAGATAGGGCGTACAATGCAGGCATGTGCAGCAGTGTTTGAGCAGTTAGCTCAACAACATCTGCAGAAGGAGACATTAGGGTCTCAAGTTAATCCTTCTCCAACAGTAGAATGAGCTTTAAGCCTACACCAGAGTCAAGTACAGCTGGCTATGGAGCATTCACCTTCTGTAACAGACATGGCACGTAGTTCCCCAGGTACATCAGCTATGGAGGTTGGGCATACGTAATGGATGTATTGGAGCTTTTGAAGAAAGTTCCTGGTGTGGGACAACAGGGTGCAGCTGCCCCTGTGTTAAATCAACCCACTTTGGCGGATCTGTTTAACTTTGTTCAAAAAGTGGTTGTTTCAGGTCAGAGCAATGCACCTACTCCTGAGACTGCGGAGGCTTACAGCGGAGATATGCCAAGTACTTATGTGAGGCAACACAACACCCGAGCAGCTACCGTGACGCTCTCAGTGGGAGCTCGGCAAGCATCAGCTGATGCTTCACATCAAGCTACGAGCTCAGGTTTGTCTCACACTTCCAATTTGCAGGCAACATTTTGCGGCAACCTCCCAGAGGGCCTTTTCTGTTGTCGCCCCTAAACTCTGGAACGACCTGCTGGACGAGATCCATCAGTTGACATCATTACACAGCTTTAAAAAGGCTATCAAGACGGATCTCTTCCAGCAGGCCTTTCCAGATTAAACACCTCGGCCTTGGGTTCCTCGACTCCTACATTCCTCTCGTGGCCCCATCGGTAGCTGATGGATGAGGAATGCAGTAGAGGTTGATGAAGATATTGTAATCTGTTTTAATGTTGTTATATGTTTTTACTGTTATGTTTATTTTTTATCCTATTGCTATTTTAACTATGAATCATTTAATACTGTTTTAAGAGGGTGGGTCAGTTTCTTTCTTTTTCTTTTTTAAATATGTTATACGGGTTTTATTGTAAGCCGCTTGGATTGTTTGCCAATAAGCGGGATATAAATAAATTTTATTATTATTATTATTAACATGGCCTTCATCGGTATGGGCTACAGGTGGGCAGACTGAGTGGAGCTCTGCAATTGAGCGCCCTATGTCTACAGCAGTGGCAGCACCTGTGACAAATACTGGGCTTGCTCAGGGTTTGGACTCTGGGGTGCGAGAGGACACGAATGTGAATAACACGGTAGGTGATCTCAGGGGAATGGCTGTGGTGGGAGCATTGGGTATTTCTGGGGCAGATAGGACGGTTGACTGCAATCCATATGCAGGAATGTCTACTCCTCTGGGGTCGCACCTTCCCCTGGTTACTAAGGAGAGAATATGGAAAGGTGAGTATATTGATTTATTTTCACTCACCTTCCGTGATCCTGAGCTGAGGATCATGGTTAAGGATGGGTTGGGTTTTGCCCTTCCAAAAGAATTTCAGTCACACAAACATCCTAAGTTAGAAAGAAATTTTGTGAATTGGATCATGGGCTGTACAATATACAGGGGCGTTATTGAGGAGAAAGACACTTCTAGATCTCTGGAATTCTCCAAATATCAGGAGATAATGATCAAGGCATATACAAATTGCCATTTTAATTCTAGGGGGTCGGCTTGGCTTCAATACGATGAACAGTTCAGAATGAGGGCGGCATTAGACTGCTCTTTTTCCTGGCGTCACGTGCAGTCCGAATTGTGGGCAGATGTTATGTTAGGGGCCTCTCCTTCGAGCAGATGTGACAATGGGTTCATACCTATGATCACTCAGCTGAAAGGGCAAAATATGAGGCCTGGCACGCAGGAGAGAAAACAATTTGGACTGTGCTGGGACTTCAATGCAGGTAAGTGCAGGAGGCAACCCTGCAGGTTTGACCATAAATGTAACACTAGCAGAGGAAATCACCCAGGGTCATCATGCCTTAAAGGTAAAAAAGCAGGAGGGGGAGCTCCCTCACAGCAGTCCTCAACCAGGGGAAAGAGCACCAACACCAATTAAGTTGGATGTGTTGGCTCTTGGTTGCAGATATACCCAAAAAAGGATGCCGCACAGTATTTGTTTGAGGGTTTCTCACAAGGTTTTCGCATTCCTTATGCGGGTTTTAAGGTGCATCGTTATGCATTTAATGCATGCTCGGTAAGGGATTTGCCAGGGATTGTGAAGGACAAGCTGGCTAAGGAAATAGCGGCAGGTAGGATTTCAGGCCCCCATGATCAATTGCCAATGCCAACTTTGTGACTGTCTCCCCTTGGTGTCATCCCTAAGAAAGCACCAGGGTAATACAGGTTAATCCACAACCTATCTTACCCTATAGGCAAATCAGTAAATGACGCTATTGACCCTCAGTTAGCGTCAGTTATGTATACCTCATTCGATTCAGCAGTAAAAATGGTTAAAACATTGGGTAAAGGAGCCCTATTGGCAAAATGTGACATTAAATCTGCTTTTAGATTACTACCAGTTCACCCTGAAGACTTTGATCTCTTGGGTTTTCAATTTGAAGGGAAGTATTACTTCGATAAAGCTATGCCAATAGGGTGTTCCATTTCTTGCTCGGCATTTGAGACATTCAGTACTTTTTTGCATTGGTGTGCCACTAAGAGGTCTGGTATTCAAGCAATTACCCATTACCTTGACGATTTCTTATTTGCTGGGGCCTCTGGGACGACTAGTTGTCTAGATACATTGTTGGCATTCCAAGGACTAATGAGAGAAATGGGGGTGCCTTTGGCTGAAGAAAAGATGGAGGGTCCTGACACCTGTCTTACTTTCCTTGGAATTGAGTTGGATACTATGGAAGGTATATCGCGCCTTCCATTGGATAAGCTCCTTTCTATGAGGTTGCAGGTCAGGATGATGAGAAACAAATCTAAGGCCACGCTATGAGAATTTCAATCCGTGACAGGTTTATTAAACTTTGCTTGCAAGGTGATAGTGCCGGGCCGGGCATTTTGTTCACGTTTGTATAAAGCCACCAAGGGTGTGAAAAACCCCCATCACCACATCAGAATTACTTCTGGGATAAGGGAGGATTTAAGGATCTGGGAGTCATTTTTAGAACAATTTAATGGTGTTTCCTTTTGGAGATATGAAATGCTCCTAAGGGCAGACTTTCAGGTACACTCCGATGCTTCAGGGGCTCACAGTTTTGGGGTATATTTTAATGGGCAGTGGGCAGCTGAGAGATGGCCACATTCTTGGATAGATAAAGGGTGGACAAGGGATCTCACCTTTTTAGAACTTTTTCCTATTGTGGTAGCAGTTCATTTATGGACTGAACAATTTACAAACAAAACGGTGTGGTTTTGGTGTGATAACCAAGCCGTAGTCCACATAGTGAACTCCCAGACTAGGGTAATGACACTGGTTAGGGAAATGGTGACTCAGTGTTTGAAGTTTAATGTTTTGTTCCAAACTCAACACGTTCCTCGTTTACTAAATCCGTTGGCGGACTCCCTTTCACGTTTTCAGTTTTGCAGGTTCCAGCAACTGGTGCCAGAGGCAGCAGCCCAACCATTGGAGGTATCGAAACATCTTTGGAGCCTTGGAGAATAGAAATCGACAAGACGATTCTCCAGTCCATTGCCCCGTCGACACGCAAGTTATATCAGCTTGCATTGCGGGCATTTAGATGTTTCTTGTTAACTGTCAAGGAGGTGGAGGTCTGGCCATTGAAGGTGGATCCGGCCTTCCGGTGACGCAGTTTCAATTTAGGGCTGTGTTGCGAGAGGTGTTGAGACATGCTGGTTTGCCAGCAGCTCAATTTTCTTCTCATTCGTTCAGAATTGGGGCAGCAACAGCAGCGACAATACATGGTTTAAGTGATTCTGCAATTTGTAAGATTGGTTGCTGGTGCTCTAGAGCATTTAAAGCTTATGTTCGCACATAGGATAAACTGTATTGCTAACTCTCTGATTTGTTCCGATTATATTTTAGCAGAGCTGAATGGTGATGACGTATGGATTCTTGGCCACAGCTTGGTCTTTTGGGCTGAGCAGCACATCATTGAGCATCGACGGGATCTTACCTTGGGATTGAGAGATGCCGGAACTGTAAGGTGGTTCGGTCGTAGAGGAATGCTGTGGAGAGCTCTACTACCCATTTGTCTCACGCTTCCAATTTGCAGGGGAATAATTAGGTTAATTGGAAAATACTAATTGAGTTAATAAAAATTCTAAATTCGGTATATGTCATTAGGTTAACTAAATTGGTATGACATCATTTTAACCTTGGATGATATCATAATGTTATGATGTCATAAGAACCCTTATGACATCATATCCGGTTGGGGGAGGGATTAGTTATTGTTGTTATATATTGCATAAACTGATGGACTTGAAGCATGCCATGTTAGAAGCAATTAATCAATAGTGCTTGCGCTTAACTACACGAACGCATGCGTCAAGAACAAATTCTTGTTTTCTAAAACTGTTATTTAAATGTTTAATTGATTGATAGCAAGACCCTGTACAAAATAAAATTTGTGGCCAATGTTTTACCCAAATAATCGCGTTCGATGTCCTTTGTGCCGATGCAAAGACACCCCCCGACGCGTCAGGAGGGGCCTTCTGTTGCATCAGCCGCATTAAAGGGCATTGACACGTGATTGGCTGAGCAGTCTGGATGGCCCGCCCTTGCCGGACTGCTTAGCCAATCAAATGGCAGTCTCGCTCCCTGGTAATGTGAGAGTTCAAATCTTGTGTGACTAGGAGCGAGATTTCAGGGGGCTATTTAGGCCCACACTGCCACATGTTGGCAGCCATTTTAGAATTGCAGACGAGGAACCCATCCCGACCACCCTTAATTAATTGGTAAACATGTTATTTACTCTGAGGCTTCGGCTGGTCACCTTTTGGGGCCGGGAGGGAATTTTCCCAGAGTGGCAATTTGGGTTTTTCGCCCTCCCTGAGAATAACAACATTACCAATTACAAGCTGAAAAAGAAAAAAAAGTGTTGTTAATATGCTGGTTAGAAGTTATTTGGGGTGAAGGCATAATGAATAGTTTGAAACGTTCATGGAGAGAAGTTCAGTTTGGTAAGGTATAATTTGTCACAATTTGAGGTTCTGGGTCTATTGGGTTGATTGTTATTGATAAATTTTGTTGGCGGGCAGGGACCCCCCCCCCTTAGGGGAATAATTAGGTTAATTGGAAAATACTAATTGTGTTAATAAAAATTCTAAATTCGGTATACATCATTAGGTTAACCAAATTGGTATGACGTCATTTTAACCTTGGATGATGTCATAATGTTATGATGTCATAAGAACCCTTATGACATCATATCCAGTTGGGGTAGGGATTAGTTATTGTTGTTATATATTGCATAAACTGATGGACTTGACGCATGCCATGTTAGAAGCAATTAATCAATAACGCTTGCGTTTAGCCACACGAATGCATGCGTCAAGAACAAATTCTTATTTTCTAAAACTGTTATTTAAATGTTTAATTGATTGATATCAAGACCCTGTACAAAATAAAAGTTGTGGCCAATGTTTTACCCAAATAATCGCATTCAATGTCCTTTGTGCAATGCAAAAGATTCCAAAATGCAAAGATATACATACAACTCAGCACAAAAGTTAGAATCACAGAAGCCATTGTATTCCCTATTACCATGTTTGGATGTGAGAGCTGAACAGTTAAGAAAGATGATAGGAAGAAAATCAATGCATTTGAGATGGGGTGCTAGAGAAGGGTGCTGAGGATCCCATGGATAGCTAAAAGGACAAACAAGTGAGTCCTAGAGCAGATCACACTGGAAACCTCCCTGGAAGCCAAGATGACCAAAATGAGACTGTCATACATCGGACATATCATGAGAAGAAGGGACTCTTTGGAAAAAAACCAATAATGCTGGGGAAGATGGAGGGAAGTAGGAAGAGAGGAAGGTCACATACTAGATGGATAGACTCTATTATGGAGGTCATGGGTATGGGGTTGCCGGATTTAAGCAGAGTAGTGGAGGACGGAGGGTCTTGGAGATCTCTCATCCATAGGATCACTATGAGTCAAGATCGACTCGAGGGCAGTTAAGAACAAAACTATCCTGTGGAAGGGAGTAGGGTTTTTTGTTTTTTATGCCTTTGCCCATAAATCTGTCCTGTCCTGTTGCCTCTGCAAAGATTTATTTTATTGAGGTTTTTAAAAAACAAAACAAAACAAATGAACAAATCACATGAAAATTCGTACTTGAATATATATTTAATATAAATATATATTTTCTTCAAACTACAAATTTCTGATCATGTTTTCTCTCAAACTATACATATTGTCATATGCTATTTGGGCTGGGAAGTATCCTGAAATGTTCAGGAAAGGCAGAAGCTCATAATTCAGTTCAGATCTGAGGTCATTTTAAAAAGTTAATTTGGCAGTATGGATTTATAGCAAACTTTTGTCCAGGTCAATAATCTTTATGCCATGGAGTTCCCTAAATAAAATAGGTTTTGACTTCACTTTGTTTGCTGCTTTAGCAAAGCAAAGCAAAGCAGCTTCATTTATATACCGCTTCATACTGCACTATGGGGTGTCTAAGCGGTTTACAACTGTAAGCTCATTGCTACCCCCCCCAACAGTTGGGTACTCATTTTAGCAACCTCAGAAGGATGCAGGCCTGAGTCTGGCCTGAGCCCTGGCTAGTATTGAACTTGCAACCTTGTGGTTTATGAGTGAATGGCTGCAGTGCAGGCATTTAACCACTGCACCACCAGGGCTCCTTTACCATCAGCTCTCTTAGAGGAGAAATATACTTCCCTTATTCCCAATATGTTTGGTCTTGTCAACCAAGCAAGGTTAAAACAGTTGAAAATACACTATGGCCTAAAACAGATGGGCCCAAAGGAACAGTGTGATTGCACCAGGACCACGGTGATCACACGGACCCATTCCCAATGCGGCTTGTCACCATAGTCCTGAACCAGACCACCAGCAGGAGTGGATTGTATCTGCTCCTTCTTGGCCCAATTCTTTTTCTTTGTGCAGACACAGTGCAGCTTCAGGCCATGTTCAACATGTGTGTTGTGCAAACAGCATGCCCCCAGAAGCCATGTCATTTTGCCTGTTTGCCCCAAGTCTATGACAGCTCCTAAAGGGTTCACAGCTGTGTTGGGCTGTTGGGCTTCCATGGGGCTGGTACTGGAGTGTCTGCACAGCTGCTCAGAGGGAGCTCAATGAAATTTCATGGTTGCACAAACCATTGCAAGACTTTGGGCTATGATCTGGGTTGACATCTCATCCCAGATCATGTGCCAATCTCACATGATCACAAAATTTCCCTTGTGATTTAGTTGACCTTATAAGGCCTCCACACATGGCTTCTGGCCATTTTTGGGCCAGATTTCTATGGAAGTCAGTCATGTTGCTCACCACAGATGATTTTTAGGCTTTACTACATGATCTGCTGAGCAAGTGAGGCACTCAGGTGGGTAGGGAGACTGGGAGATGGGGAAGAGGGTGTTGGAGGAATGTCCCCCTAGTCTGGACACCAGTCAGGGTTAGGTGGGTCATTGAGGAAGTTGGTATGCAGGATGGCAGGTGGGTTGGGGCATTTGTGGGCTTGCTTGAGCAGAGGGTGGACAGGTCCAGGACATGACAACAGAAAGTTAGGACCCTCATGGGGTTGGGCAGGGGATTCCGGGCCCTAAAGGGGACATTCTAGGTCTGATTTGGCTGGCATGGAAGGAAGAAAGGAAGGTGGAGGATGGGTGGGGGGTTGGAGGGATGCTCAGGTTTCAACTGAGGGCAGGGCAGGTAAGGACACCCAGGGGTTTGAGGCAGTACCTGGTGTGATGTGAATGGGATGGGATGGGCTAGGACCACTGTCCAGGAGAATAGGAGTTACCACTTGGGCCACCGTTAGCTGGATGATTGGGTTGTGGGAGCAGTTGGTTGATTCACACATAGGTGGGTGGGGAGGCACACCAGCTCTAGTCCTTGAACATGGGAGGACTGGGGGGTCACTCAGCCATGCCTTTCTAGCTCTCTCAGACTGGTCCAGGCTGCCCAGCTCCTCTGTCACATGTGGTCAGCTGGCACAGGAGGCAGCATCGGGCTTTTATTGGCTTACAAGAAACTGGTTTGTGATTTTGGCAGGAGGAGGCAGAGGAGGATATGTGGCAGCAGGGGGCCATGCTGGACCCCTTTCTCCCAATGTTTTTGACCTTATCAATTTGGCCTGATTGAAACAGTTGACCTCCAGTGCCTGAACTACAAGGACATCTGATTTTAATATATTACCCTAATTTGAACAGATAAGATCATTTTATTCTCCTTTTTCTTTCAAATGTCATTAGTGAAACCACATTTAAGGTGGTAAAATTTGATGTTTTAGCCTCTTTTACTAGGAATCAACTGGCTAAACCTTCTTAATAATTTCATTTCTGTTCTAATGTATTCCTTATTGAAGGCAAATATGTGTGTGTGTTTTTACTGCATGCCCAAATGTTGGAAACCACCTGGACTTGTTGTTAGTTCCTATTCATTTTGCAACTGGTTATTATAGCACTGTAGAGGATAGTCTATAATCAGAATAAAGCTATGTAGTTAAACTGGAACTATGAAATCTGTTACACATGGCAAATGTAAGGGAAAGTAGATTCTACAGGACTGGTTGGAATTCTATCCCTCAGATAATTGTCTTAAAAGTTACTAGAAGATTTGGTTGTGTATTGTTCTGCTGGCAAGATATCTAATATACCACTGGGGTAATATGTTATGCTCCTTGAAGGAATAATATAAATACACAGGCACACATTGACATGGCCATTATTTTTAATGCTAATTGTGAAATATTCAGTCTGCCTGTTTCCCTAATATTAATGTGATTTACAATGTATTCTTTGTTGCCAACTGTGTTTCCAGATGCCAGCAGTTTGAACATGTTTGCCTTATTGTCCCCATCCCCACAAATCCCTAGAAGGGAGAATAATAAAGATGTATATGAGATAATGACTTTTTTATGTGAGAGGAGAATGCATAGAGACAAATTAGATCAGTTATACAGGTGTGAATGACACAGTTGGACTTAATATGAGGAAACATTGTCACTTTAATCAACAGTTGATGAATGCTATTTTCACCCTTCAAAATGAGCTTCCACAATTAGATTGCCTCAAAGCCCCCCCCTCGCTACCCCACCCACAGCTTCTATATTCTGCCATGCATTCAAAAGCTTTATCCAGAAATTTCAGGTTGTGAAATTGGGGCTTACCCTGGTCAAATATGTTTGAGTGGAACCTGGTGGCTCCAGTGCACTGAAAGAGTGAATATGGGCTGAGAATTAAAGGAGCGATCTAAGGTACTAAATCTTTCTTGGGGAGTGGGTTGCCCTCAGCATCTTTGATAGTTCGGATTAAATGCTAGAGTGGACCCAACACCCTACTGACATCAGATTCATCTGCTTTCATTGCTTGGATCTCTGAACTCAGTATCAAGAATGTTGTCCAGACACTGGAGAAAGGGAGTTTTCAGCATGTCATGTTATTTTGACATATTTATACTAATATCCTCAAAGACAGTATAATGAGTGCATAGATTAGTGGAATGCTTATGTAAAATGTTATGCACTCCTGCATGCCCTGTGCTGCATTTTTGGACCTATATTTTGATATTTCATATTTCAAGGTAGCATGTTTTTGAGAGATCAATGACCTTTCAGGAACACTAAAGATCAGGTTCCCAGGAAAAAAAGGAATTATTTTCTGCAGGTAATGCCCTTCATCAATCTCTCTTGTAGTGTTATATAGTGGGATTACTAATTCATCTTTAAATGTTTTATAGTATTTGGCCATTAGTCCATCTGGCCCTGGGGCTTTGTTTTCTTTTAAGTTCTTTATTGCTTTTTATATTTCTTCTTTTGTTATTGGTGCATTTAAGTCTTTTTCCTGTTCTTCTGAGAATTTAGGAATTCTTGGATTCTTATTTTCTTGTTTTCTGGTATTTTATCTGCTTTAAATAAGTTTTTATTTGCTATTTGTTTGATTTCATTCTGTTGAGTATATTCTTTCTCCTTCTTCAGTTTTGCAAAAATTCTTCTTTCCTTTTGTTTTTTAATCTTGTATGCATGCCATTTGCCTGTTTTGTTCGCATTTTCAAAGTATTTTTGTTTTGAGTATTTTATTTTATTTGCTATTTTTCATGGTTTTTTATTATTTAATTGGTTCCTTAGTATTGTAGCTTTTGATATAATTTTTTATCTTTTGGTGTTTTATTAAATTCTTATTCTTTTTCTCTTAACTTTTCTATTATTGCTTTTTCTTTTTGTTGTTCTAATCTTTTTCCCCCTTACTTCCTGTTGAATAAGATATCCTCTTATGACAGCTTTGCTGGCATCCCAAATGATGTGGGCAGGTATTTCAATATCTGTGTTTTCCTTAAAATACAGCTTTATTTATTGTTTTATTCTATGTACAGTTTCTGCATCTGTTAACACATGATCTTTCAATTTCCAGTTGAATTCTCTTTTGGTTGTTTTAATTTCTAAATTAATAGCACTATTAAATTTTATTACAACAACAATCATACAAAATATAAACACAATACAGTACCACAAAAACAGACCAACAAAACATAAACATAAACATATTAGCATCAATCCCCCTATAAATCCCCCTCCCCCTCCCCCCCCACAAATTCAAATACAACAAACACATTTTTTAATAAAAAAAAACATAAAAACTTCCAGAGCTTCAGCTGAGTCATTGAAATAATACTATCCAACTCACCCTCCATCACAAGTTATCTGGGAACATAATTTCCTCTTCTTATACTTTACCTCAACTTAACATAGTTACTTTAATCTTTTACTTTTAGTGCAGAAGGTGCCTACATATATTACTAACAATACCCACCGAAAGATATTTTTATGTCTTTCCACTTATTGGCAAACAATGTTAATAACATTCAGTAATTCAATAAAACAAAATCATAGCAAAAATTCTTTAACCAAATCACAATATTTGCCTTTCTTTAGGTGATTCATCAATGGCTCCCAGGCTTTACTGTATTCTTCCCATGTCTTCCCTATAAGAAGTAAGGTCACTTTATCTGCTGTCATACATCAATCAGTTTGTACAGCCAATCTTTTATTTATGGCATTGTATTATTTCTCCATTTGGCAGCCCATACCAGCCTAGCTGTAGTTGTCATGTAAAACAACATCTTACCATATTCTTTCTCCACCTCTTCATCTTCTACCATACACAACAAATAGAATTTAGGATCTTTATTTATTACACAGAGTACAATTTGTGTAACTTGCCTATGTATATTATTCCAGAACTTTCTAGCAAACTTACAGTGCACCACATATATATCAAAGTGCCTGGTTTTTTATGGCACTTCCAACATTTCTTACTAACTCCTTTCTGCATTCTCGCTAATCTTACGGGTTTCAAATACCAAATGGTGGCACATCTTGTGTAAGTTTTCTCTTAAAGAGGAACTAAGAGAATATCTTATTCTATGTGACCAGTTTTTCCCCCCATTGCTTTAATGGTATGTTTTGTTTAAAGTCGATGGCCCATTTAACCATATATTCTTTAATAATTTCACTTTCTTGATCCAACTTTAATAGCAAATCATAAAACTTGGCTATCCTTGGTTTTTTCTCTCTATATAAAATATCCTCCAGTTCTTTTTCCAACTGACCAATACCCTTCTCTTTCCTACCCTTTAGAAACCACTCTCTTAGCTGTCTGTATAAGAACCAGCCACATTCATATCCTTCTGCTATTAACTCTTCTCTTGCTTTAAATTCTACTTTGTTCATGTCCATTCCTGCTCTAATTAACTCTTCATAAGTCACCCATCTTTCTTTGTCCAATCTTTCACATCCAAAAAAAGCTTCATTGGTAGATGCCCATAAAGGGATCTTTTTACATAAGACCCCTTTATGCTTATTCCATATCCTCAATAAAGGTTTATGAATATAATGATTCTCAAAGTCCTCATGGACTTTTACTTTTTCATAGAATAGATAGGTATGAAATCCATATCTGAGATCTACACCCTTTAAATTAATATTTCTTTGTTTTCCAAGGGAAAAAAACAGTCTAAGAGCCACACAAAACAACAGGACTCAAAATAAATTTTTAAATTTGGTAAAGCCAAACTGCCTCTTTTCACCTTATCTTGTAGTGTCTTGAGTCTGACTCTCAGTTTCTTTCCTCCCCAAAGAAACTTAGAAAGATCTCAATGCCATATCGTGAATGGTATGTCATTTCTATTAATAGGCAAGTTTTGAAAAAGAAAGAGGATTTTGGGGAGAATGTTCATTTTAATGGCCAAAATTTTCCACAGCCACGAAAGCTTTAATTTAGCCCATTTATCCAATTCTTTCCTTATTTCCTGCCATTTTTTCTGGTAGTTATTTTTAAATAAGTCAACATTCTTAGTTGTAATATATATTCCCAGATACCGGACTTCTTTTTTAATTTAAAACCCTGTTTTCTCTACAATTACTAACTTTTCCCCGTCAGAGAGATTCATTGCTAATATGGCTGTTTTGGCCTTATTAATCTCAAGTCCTGCAACCTTTTCAAATCTCTCAAGTTTACATCCAGGGTTAGATAATGTTAATACCAGATCAGCCGCATATACTTTTAACTTCATCTACATACCTTTAATTTTTATACCTTATATATCTTTATTTTGTTTGATGTTATTATTCAAAGTCTCCAGAACCATCAAAAATAACAACGGGGAGAGAGGACATCCCTGTCTAGTTCCCTTCTGAACTCTGATGGGCTTAGTCTTTTCTGAGTTTACAATCACACTAGCATATTGATCTTTATATATAGTCTCAATATACATTCATAATTTCCATTAAAGTTTCGACATTTTCACTTGGATTCTCCAAATTTACCACCAAATCATCTGCATAAGCTCTAACTTTATGCATATATATATATATATATATATATATTTTAATTCTTATCCCTTGCAATCTTTCTTCTTTGTTAATTTTCCTAATTAATATTTCCATCACTATCAGAAATATCAAAGGGGACAAGGGGCATCCTTGTCTTGTCCCTCTTTGAATTTGTATAACTTTTGTTTTATCTCCATTTATAATTATACATGCCCTTTGTTTCTTATATATTTCTTTGATCCAAATTTGAAAATTTTCTGGCAGATTCATTTTTTTAAAATAATTTCCAATATAGTTATCCAATTAACCGAATCAAAGGGTTTTTCCAGGTCAAAAAAATTAATCCCAATTTTTTATCACAATGTTTATCATAATATTCTATCACATTCAAAATATATCTTATATTTTATCTGCCTTTCAGGTAGAAATCCTCTTTGATCCTCACTAATGATTTCCTTCATGCAATTTTTAAATCTATTTGCTAATGTCATCGTAAATATCTTATAATCAACGTTAAGCAACGAAATTGGTCCGTAATTTACTGGATCTTCTGGGTTTTTTTTCCTCTTTAGGGATTAAAGTTATATTTGCCTCTCTCCATGATTCAGGGACTCTTTCTTCCTTAATTTTATCAATTAGTATCTGTAAATATTCACTAATCTCATTCCTAAATATCTTATAAAAATTAATTGGTAACCCAGGGGTTTTATCCTTCTTACTCTGCAAAATAGATTCTATTATTTCTTCTTTCATGATTTCCTTATCCAACTGTTTTCTTTGTTCATCACTTATAGTAGGAATCTCCTCCTTACTCAAATACTCCTCTAGTTTTATTTTATCTATTGTGTGTTCTGTATATAATTTACTATAATAATTGCAAAATACCTCTTTTATCTTATCATGTTGTATATAAATATTATCTCCTTCTTTTATTTTTATTATTTGTTTCTTTTCTCTTTCCTTTCTTAGCCTTTGTGATAACCATTTTCCAACCTTATTTGCTTGTTCAAATGTATTTTGTTTCAGCTTCTTAATCTTTTCTTCTATTTCTTTAACCATTTCCATTGATAATTGTTTTTGCAACATCTTTATATCTTTTAGTGTTATATTATCCTCTGGACTTTCTTTTAATTTTTCCTCTTTCTTTTTTATTAATTCATTTAGTTTCTGCATTTTTCTCTTTCTATTATTTTGTAATATTATATTTTGTTGGATAAAAAATCCCCTAATAACCGCTTTAAAAGCATCCCAAACTACTATTTCCTTTGTTCCTTTATTCCTATTCTCTTCAAAAAATGTTTAATTAACTTCTTTACTCTCTCTACTACTATCGGATTTTTAAGTAATTCCTCATTTAACCTCCATTGCTTTAATTTCTTAGGTTCTTTAAATTCCAAAATTAACGGATTATGATCCGAGACTGTTCTGGGCAATATTTCCATTCTTACAATTTCATCTGTCATCCCTTTATTTATCAAAATTAAATCTATTCTTGCCAGGGATTTATGCCTATCTGAATAAAAGGTATAACCTTCTTTTTGGTCATATAAATGTCTCCATGAATCTACCAATATTAAGTCTTTTATCATTCTAAATAAAGTCTTTGGCAATTTCCCTTGTGATTCACCTATTCCTTTTCCAGATTTTCTGTCCAGTTTAGGTTCAATTACACCATTGAAATCTCCTAAAATTATAATATTTTCATAATCATATTCACTTATTTTGTTGTTAAAGTCCTCATAAAATTTTGCCTTGTTTTCTTGGGGGGCATACACTCCTACTATTAAGATTATCTTCCCTTTCCATATAGTTTCTACTCCTATCCAATGACCCTTTTTATCATTAAATATTTCTTTTGAGTCCCATTGGTTACTTATATACAGGATTACTCCTTTTTTCTTTTTATCTGTTGATGCAACATATTCTTTTCCTAATGTTTTTATTTTTTTATTAATCTAACATCATTCATTTTAATATGTGATTCTTGAATACAACTTATATCACATTTTTGCTTTTCTAGAAATAAAAAGGCTTTTTTTCTTTTTTGTGGTGAGTTCAATCCTTTAATATTTAGAGATAGTATTTTCATTATTATTTTAGTTTTAACTCAGGAAAGAACTACTTAGTAAGAGATCAATGGGGGAATAACTTTTCAACCCTAATCTTTTAACTTTATTCTTTTCTACTTTTCCCCTTATCCTTCTTTTTCTTCTTATGATTCTTCTTCTCCTCCTGTGTTTTGTCTCCCTTCCTCTTTCTCTCTTTCTTTCCTCTGAGCTTCTTGTAATCTTGTCCTTTCCAAATATCTTTCCTCGTTCCTTTCCCCATTTGGGCTACGTTCCTTCTTGCCTTCAATTACTTTTCTATATTTTTTCCAAAAATCACATGCTTTTTCTATAGAGTTTATTTTGTGTCTCTTTTGCTTCCATGTAAGGGATAAGTCCTCTATGTCCTCCCATCGGAATGGAACTCCATAAACCTTTAATTGATCCATCAAAAAAGCATAGTTCTTTCTAGATTTCAACACTCTTCCTGGCACATCTTTAAAAATGTGAATTGTCTTTCCCTCAATGATCAAGTTTTTTTTTTATAACTCTCTTAAAGTACTAAATCTCTTGTTTGTTTTCTCACAAAATATGCAATCACATCTCGAGGTAAATTTTTAGTTCTCGTTGCTCTTTAATTAATGCAATATATCCTATCCAATTCCCATGGGAATTGTTCCACTGGTTCATCAATATAGTCTGCTAGAGCCTTTGTTAACATTTTGTATAAATTTTCATTGCTTCACTCTGGTATCCCTCTAAATTTTAAGCACTTTTCTTTCTGCTTAATCACCATTCTTGTCATAATCTCTAGATTTTCCTTTTGCTGCTGTGAAAGTCCTTTGATTTTACTTTCCATTTGTTTTGCATTAATTTCTAGTTTCCCAATCTTATTTGTTATTTTTCCCATGTCCATTGTCATTTATTCTAGAGTCTGTTTCATATCCGACATCTCAGATTTTATTTCTTGCTTTACTTGATCTTTATATATAGTCTCAACCCATCTGATAAATTTACTCCCCACTTTCACTTTTTCTAAACATTACAACAGAAATTCCCATCTCACACTGTTGAAAGCTTTTTTGAAATCAATGAATATCATAATCAACTTTTGATTGATGTCCTTTTCATGGTATTCCGCCAAATTTAGGATATGCCTTACATTATCTTTGATATTCCTTCCTGGCAAAAAAACATTTTGATCTAGAGATATCCATTCAGCTAATATTTCTTTCAGTTGGCAAGCTAGAATCATAGTGAATATTTTATAATCTCCATTTAACAAGGAGATGGGTTGAAAATTTTTAGCCTCTGATCTGTCAGCATCTTCTTTGGGTATAAGACTGATATTTGCCTCTCTCCTTCTTTTCGTCATGGGAACTGTAATTTATTGTGGCACCAGAGCTCTCTGACAGAGAAGGCTCAATGTCCCAGAAAAAAATACAATTCCCATGACTCTCTAGCACTGAGCCAGGGCACCTCAATTTAATGTGCACTATTTCTGGCAGTCTGCAAAGGCCCTAAGTCTTCTGATTCCTCATCTATCTCTTCTTCTGTCTCTTCCTTCTGTCCCTCTTATTCCCCTGAATCTCTACTTTATCACTACTCCCTTTGCTCTTGTAATCTTCCTCTTGCACTCATTTTGAAACAACCTTTCTCGCTATTACTGTTTTATCTTCTATTTTTATTCTCTCTGCGCCATTGCCTTTTCTTTTGGTCTGGCTCCCTCCTTCTCTAATTCTTTCTTATCTTCTGTTCTCCTATTATCCTTTTCCTGTTTTGTCGAATCCTTCGTCTTTTTTCCCCTCTTTCGTACCTTTTTTGCTCTCAAATTGAGCATCTACTTTAAAGTCATCTCTATATTTTCTCCAAAATTCACGAGCTTCAGGAACCAACCTTAAATCAATCTTAGTCCTTCTAAACCAGAAAGTCAGGCCTTCTGGGATCAGCCATCTGTATGGTATTTGAAACTTTTGCAAATGGCTCGTAAGAAAAGAATAGTCCCGCCTCTTTCTAATCACATTTGGAGCCACATCCTTATAAATTTTTACCACTATGTCATTAATAGTTAATGGAGTTTCATTCTGTAAGCTTAAAATTTGATCTCTGATGTGCCTCCTCACAAAGTTCACTACAATATCCCTCGGCACCTTTCTCTGTGTTGCTATTCTCAAATTTAATCTGAAAATCTTACCAATTTCCAGTTCAAAAAGATGTTCCGGTTTGCCCAGGTATTGTGCTAACACAGGGGACATAATTTCCATTAAATTTTCACCCTCTGATTCGGGGAGACCCCTCACTTTTATTGATCTTTCCCTTAGCCTAGCATCAACCCTTACTTTTTCTTCTTCTAAATCTTTCCGAAGACCTTGTAGCATGTCGTTTTTCCTCTACTTTCCCCTCCTTATTTTCAAGCATTTCCATTTTAGTTTTCATTTTATTAAATTCCACCACTATTTTGTCTATTGCATGCCTAACATCTTTCATTTCAGACTTAAGTTCCCGCTTTATTTCCACCTTAAAATCTGACATATCTTGTCTTAATTCTTGGATCTCCCTGATCAAGTCTGTCCTGCTCAATTTAACCTCCTCTAATAAATTAGTAATAGGGTCCCCTCTCTTAATCGGCTCTAATGATGGTCTCCTTTGTTGAGAGGCTTGCACCTTAGCTGTTTGACTCCTTGTTGACATTGTTCCCCCCCCCATTATCTTTACAAACAAACTCCAATACTATCAATCATACGACAGGTTAGTCACCATCTTATTCCAATTTCAGTCCAATCAATTCAACACAATCCAATTTAAACAGGCTATATATATATATATATATATATAATATTCTAGTCAATTTCTTTCTTCTTCCACTTCCAGCCTCTTGCAAGGGCCAGCTACTACAAGCCAATGAGTGCTATTCTCCACCCTAAAAATTTCCCTCCCGCTTGACTGAGGCTCTCAAAAACAAGCTTATTGCTGTATCTTAATCTTCACCAATGTAATTGTCACCTCCAAGCTCTAACCCAGTCAGTTCGCCTTACATGGATGAGAAATGAGTGAGTCAGGACAACTAAAATGGTGCCAAACTGGATTGTTTTTGCAGTGTGGATTGGACCATAATGCTAGCCACACTCTCTCAGCCTCACAAGAAAGGAATAGAAATTCTCCTCTGTATAGATGAGAAATGAAAGCTGTCCCCGATTCCAGCTCTCAACTCTGTCTTGCCTCCAGCCTTCAGCAATCCACTTACTTCAATCTTTAGGCTCTTGTTTGCCTCTTAACCCTTAACTCTTTTGCCCACCCTCATCCGATCCATATCACTGGAAGAGAAGCATTCCCACAGTCTGCAAATAGCCTCTTCTCACAACTTCTTCCTCTCTTGCCTCACCAAAGCTGGCCATAAAGTTCAAACAGAAAAAAGAAAAGAAAAAAGACTACAGCAACTAGGGTGCTTTGCACTTTGAGAGGGGTCCTCAGCTTCCACTCATGCGTAGTCTCTCTCTTTTCCCTGCTCAGGGCCAATAATTATTGGTATTCTGACCAGCCTTAGGTCTGCCTACAACTCCCAAGATCCTTTGCTCGCCCAGCTTTCCATGCAAATTTTAAAGGGCCAGTCTTTAAAGCTCCAGAATTTTACCAAGGACAAGAACAAGACTCCATCTAGAACAATGCGGCCAAACGCCTTCAAAAGTCTAAGCAAGTTAAAGGTTTCCAGGTACAGCTAGTCCACCTTATAAACATTCAGGCATCAGGATTTAAGTGTGCCTAGCTTTGGCTGTATCCACTCTAACCATCCAAAATCTGTAACTTCATAAGCCAATATCTTGCTGTGTAGATCGTTCTTACCCTACAGTAAGCGCTGGAGCCGACCGTCACGCCTCTGCCATGAATGTCGCACTCTATAATCAGGCAAAGTTTAGAGATGTTATTATTTTACTCCTCAGTTTATACTCTGCTGTTACAATTTTCCACTTCTTCAGCTTGTTAAAGTTGGGATGACTTTCCATAACATCCCTTGGGGTGGGAGCCTCAGAATGGGTATGTAGGCTCATTTCTTCAGTCTTCGGTCTTTCCTTCACTCTTCCACTCCCTTCTCAATCCCTCACTGGTCTTTTCAGCTGTTTTCCAATAACTCAGGGAGAATATTGAAAGCCCCTTCGCACTTTCCCTAGCCAGGGATGTATAAGTAGGCATAAAGTTGTTATTTTCTTGATGTCTTAGTACAGAGGTAGGCAACCTGTCCCCTTCAAGGGTCGAGGGACTTCAGCTCCCAGAATCCCAGGAGCTATTGGCCAACATGGGACTATTGACCCACATGGCTGAGGCTTCTGGGAGCTGAAGTCCCTCGGCCCTTAAAGGGGACAGGTTGCCTACCCCTGTCTTAGTATATAAAACATCCAAAAACCATGCTGAGCATATGGATCATGAAGCGAATCTGTCTTACCGGATTGCCTTCCCAACCGGAAGTCTCCTAAGCATTACGATCAGATAAAATCCTGGGTAATATTTCTATTTTTGTAATATCTTTACTCAATTGTTTTGAGGTGCAGATTAAGTCAATTCTTGACCAGGATTTAAATCTGTCTGAGTAATATGTAAAATCCTTACAATTACTATGACAAAACCTCCACATATCAATTAGGTTAAGATTTTCAGCAAGAGTGAATGTTGCCTGTGGTAACTTCCCGTAGCTACCCTTTCTAAAACTTGGGTTAGATCTATCTGTAGTTGGATCCCATACCCCATTCCAATCACCTGTTATTATGATTTTCTCGTATTCTAATTTCCCAACCTCTTGATATAACTTCTGTAAAAGATTTCTTTATTTTCTTGTGGTGCATATATATTTACTAACAGTATTTTTTCTCCCACAGACCTGGTGCAAAGCGACAATTATACTAATTCCAAAAGAAGATAGAGATTCAAGCTTAATTGAAAATTACAGACCCATATCACTACTGAATCTAGACCAGGGGTAGGCAACCTTTTTGAGCCGGAGGCCGGGTCACTGACCCTCAGACTATTGGAGGGCTGAAGTAAATAAATAAATAAATAAATAAATAAATATTATTTTAAAAAATAAAAAAAATTCTTACATACACTGCACACATCATATTTTGAAATAAAAAAACAAAACGGGAACATATACAATATTTAAAAAAGAACAAGTTAAATCAACAAACTTACTGGTATTTCAATGGGAACTATGGGCCTGCTTCTGGCTAATGAGATGGCCAATGAATCCCTGCTCAACCAGGGAAGCCCACTGCCTGAACTTGAGCAAGTCATGCCTTCTCAGCCTCAGAAGATGGCAAAGGCAAATGCTTTCTGAACAGTGTCTTCTGAATAGTTTGAGGACCCCTGGGCAAATCCATCATAGATTGGCAGAATTGGTTCCAAAGAGGGGTTGCCTTTGTCTTCCTCTGAGGCTGAGAGATTGTGACTTGCCCAAGGCCACCTGGTAGTTGATTTTCCAGATATATTAAAAAAATGTATTAACTGAAATACAAAGACTGACATCTTAGTCAAACACCACAATCCAAAAATGAACCAGCATTTTCAGACACAGAAGGCTAAGGGCCTTGCAAAACTACAAATCCCAGGATCCTATAAAACAGAGCTATGACACTTAAATGTGCGGTCAAACTACATTGTTTTTACAGTTTGGCACCACTTTCATGGCTCCATCTTGCAAAATCCTGAGATTTGCAGTTTGGTAAGGCACCACTACTCTTGGGCCAGAGAAAGCTTGCAAAACGATAGATTCCTGGATCTCACAAGACAAAACTTACAGCACTTAAAAGTGGGGTCAAACTGCATTATTTCTCCAGTGCAATTTAGATCTATGAGTGCATCTGCACTGTACTAATAATGCAGTTTTGACCACAATAGGGTCAAAATAAGCCAGAAATGACTCCAAGGCACTGGGTTACCCTGGCCAAGTCACACTCTCTCAGCCTCAGAGATCGGAAATGGCAAACCCCCTCTGAAGAAACCTGCCAAGAAAAAACCCATGGTAGGGTTAAAATACACCAGAAATGACTCCAAGGCACTGGATTACCCTGGCCAAGTCACATTCTCTCAGCTTCAGAGGGTGGAAATGGCAAACCCCCTCTGAAGAAACCTGCCAAGAAAACCCCCATGGTAGAGTCAAAATAAGCCAGAAATGACTCCAAGGCACTGGATTACCCTGGCCAAGTCACACTCTCTCAGCCTCAGCCTCTGAGAGGCCCAGCGCGGCCATGAGGCCCCCAGGAGGGCTCCCTCAACCGTGCCAAGCCTCTGAGAGGCACAGCACAGGCAGGGGGTCCTCCGGGACACAATTTTGGAATCCAAAATGGCACCCCAGAGTCTTGCACGACCTTTCCCATGAAGGCAAAGGTCGTACAAGACTCCAGGATGCCATTTTGGATTCCAAAATGGCATCCCAGAGGACGTCATGGCTGCGAAAGCGGCGGCAGCGGCAGTGGCAGCAGGACTAGACAGGGGCTAGTCCGAAGACTTCCGCAGGCTGCACCCGGCCCACAGGCCTTAGGTTGCCGACCTCTGATCTATACTATAAGATAAATGCCTCAATAATAGCAGAAAGATTTAAAAAGTCCTGTCACAGTGGATAAATGAAGATCAATCAGGCTCCCTTCCAAGTCGTCTAATCAAGAATAATATCAGAACACTAGTGGATATTATAGACCATTATGAACAGAATAAAGGGAAAAAATTGGGCATTATCTTACTTGATTTAGAGAAGGCTTTTGACAATGCCAATTGGTTTTTTCTGAAAGAAGTGTTAAAAAAAGTGACATTGGGAGTAACGTACAAAAATGGATTAATGCTATCTAATAATAATAATAATAATTTTTTATTTTTATCCTGCCCCTCTGCAGCACAATTGGGGCAGCATCCAACAAATTAAAACAACATCACAAGTTAAAACAAACCAAGAATCCCCTTCCTAACCCACCCGCTCCTTAAAAATATAATTACCATTATTCGCAAATAAATATAAATGGGGAGAAATCAGGCAAGTTCAGAATAAATAAAGCGACAAGACAAGGTTGCCCGCTTTCCCCACTTTTATTTATAATGCTGATAGAAATCTTAATGAAAAAAAAATAAGAAATGATAAACAAATTAAAGGTTTAAAAGTGGGAAACCAACAATTCAAAATAAAAGCATTCGCAGATGATATAGCAATAATATTGGACGAACCAAAATAAAAGCATTATAAAATTATGGTCAACTCTAGAGGAAGTATGTGATATGGCAGGTTTCAAAATCAATGAACAGAAAAGTGGAATATTGGTAGAAAACTTCTCAAAATTAGATGAGATTGAACTAATGATGAAAACAGATTTAAAGATAGTAACAACAACAACAAAAAATCTTGGGTATTACAATGACAAATCAAAATTCGGACCTTATGCCAAACAGCTATACAACAACATGGAACAAAAGAAAAGAGGACATTACTTCTCAAAGCCCGAGACAAAGAATCTCGTCACACCTACAACATTACATCAATCTCTCTCTGCCTACCCTCTGTTGTGTTTCTAGCCAAACTTCTCCATCCATCTCAGGGTTATCCTGATCCAATTACTGTTTTGTTAAAACCATCAACCAGATGGGAATCCCATTGTTAATTCTGGGGACAAGCCATTCTGCCTTTTTTTAACCTATCCAGATAGCCCATCACCTAGGACTAGATTTAAGGTATAGATATGGCTTCAACCCTAACCTCTGTGCATAGAACCTAACCTGCATAGACACCCACACTCTGTCTATCTTCTGTGTCACCTTCAGATCTCATTTGAGCTATTCCCACCTGCCATGATCTTCTCTTCAGATGGGTAATTATAAGCCTACTGCAACCCCTAAAACTCCCCTTTCCATTTTTCCATTTTGTTTAGTTCTGTATGTTGAGTGTGTTTGAATTGCTATCTTATGTGTGTAATTGTATTATGCATACAAAACCTTAATTCACCAAGAATCCTCCAAATTTGTATTGGTAGATAATGGTGCCCATGGTCTAAAGGTTACCCAAGCCTCTAATATTCTTCAACATTTGAAGTATTGATGACAATCCCTCCAACCTGTTCTTTGGGTAACAAAACCAAGAACCCTTCCATACAATACAATTATAACTGAACCTTTTGTCTTTATCTGCTATGGTTGCATCACACAGAGTACTGAAATTGGTAGAGTAGGTAGAGGTATTTACAATACTCAACCATAGAGCTCCGTTAATCCTTCATCAAACTACTGATCTTAGGATACCATTAGACAGTTAAACTGTCATTACAGTTAAAATGGAATCACGGGTTTATAACTGCAGTGTGAAAAGCAACAGAATTAGATACAAGTTTTTAAGATACTTCAGTGTCAGAAGTCTCTGAACTAACCCGGGTGAGTTCCAGTAATTGCATTATGGGATAAAGGTATAACACTTCATATATTAAAAGGACATGCCTTGGCAGGAGGTCATGAATTAGCTCTGTTACACACTGGAGATATGGCTAGTGGCCACATTCCTGGGCCTCCATTGTCACTATTTCCGTACTCCCAACATCTGAGAGTCTAAAATGCAACAGAAGGCCAGAGAAAGTCAGAGGAATGTAATGTTTACATTTTTTATTTTATTTTCCATGAGCAGACATAAATGAAGAACTGTCAAGACATTTAAGAAATACAGAAGATAGTATGCAGGGAATGCCACAGCTAGGATGGAGTGTCTCTGTGTCGTGTGTTTGGTGTTGTAAAACAGCATTGTTTTTCTTAATTATTCTTGACATTTCACCTGTTCTGTAAGTTGCCTGAGAACATAAGTGGGGAAGGTAGAATGCCAATGCATTTCAGAATAAAATATGAACTATGGTTTTTGCAGCATCTGCCCTTATGAAGAGATCTTGCCCTTTGATATGTAACCCCACAGTGCCATCTAACTTGCCAAATTAGCAACTACCCTTGCATATCTATGCAGATTCTGGGTTTACAATATGAATAACAAGGCAAGGCCAGTCTCTCCATTTAAAAGTGAGATAACTATATATTCCAAGTCTTAACTTCAATATTGACTTTAAAAGGTCTGGTTTTTATATTTCAAAGCTAAACATGCATACTGTATATCTTTTCTCTTTCCTCAGAAATAATATATTTAATTAAATTACTGAAAGTTTTTTTTTTTTAAAAAAAGGAAGTTGGATGCCTTCTTGAATTCAGTATCTTCAATTCAACAGAAAGAGCTTACATTAATTTCTGCAGACATTTCAGAGGTCTGCTCTAAAACAACATGTGAACAAGGATTAAGAGACTGTTCAAGTGAGGCAGTGAAAAGAGAAAATAGATGGGCATGCAAAGACTCCTAAAGGAAGACAAAAAGTCCAGCAGTGGTGTAGAAAAGTTATCTTCTTAATAAGGATGCCTTCATTCCACTGCCTTTTATATTTCTATACTTCAGTGACCCATTAATTATATTCAGGAAGCAGGTTGCTAGCTAAATAAGTTGCAGAAGAATTGACAATTACTTGTTTTGATTAACAGAATACATTCCCCTATATACAGAGGATTTAACAATCTCTTTCACACATGGAGAAAGAGAGAGAAAGAGAGACTGGTTGGCATTCTCTAGGTTAATTCCAAATACAGTAGCCTCAAGACTAGCAACAGGATTTAGGCCACTCTTTGTACACTAGAGATGTAAATCCTTGACTATTTCATCCTCACATGCTTGGACAACCAGTTATTCTACATTTTCCCCCATTGTAGGAGAAGGCCAATTTTTCTCAGCAGCATTCTCCTCATAATCAAATGTTCCAAGTCCTATGAGAAATGACTTCTTTGAGAATTACTTTGCTTACAATGACATTAGGACAGCTAGAAAGAAACCCACAACCATATTGGGTTTGGACTTTTGGATATAACATGACCCCCACTGCTCTCCCTGCTTCCTGTCCTCTCCATATCCCCTGGAACTTCCTGAGCTCAGTAAAAACCTACAATTTACCCAGATCACTGTCAGCTGAAACAATTAATTCCACTAAAAGAGCAGTTCTTTCCATTCTTAAAGCTGCCTTCAGAGGGAACCTTAGCAACTGAGGTAAGTTTCCATAATGCATACACACAAGCACAGAGGAAAAGGGAACTCTAAATTAGAGACTCCATGATTGCCCTCATCCCTCTCCTGCCCTGCCACCAATCATGTGAGAGCCACAGGACTTACTTTTATTTCCCTATTGTAAGAAATTAGGAAAGTGCCATAGTCAGGGGAGTAGAGGAGGAAGGAAGAGGGTGAAAGATAATGCACATGATACCTTTAATTGCTCCCTCCCTCTACCAGCATATTTGTATTTGAAGAGGCACTGTTTGGGCAGGTGCAAGATGGTGCTGCTGGTGCCATCTCTAGGATGGCTGCTTCAGAGTTTCTTTGCAGTGTGTTGTGAGATTGCAGCTTTCTTCCCCCCCCCCCCAAAAAAAAAAAATCAAGCTACCTCCCAAATGTTAAAAATCCCTTCCCCAAAGCCGCATTGAAGTCCTAAGCCCTCTGTGTGTTTGTTTTTTTTTAATGGCAATAGCAAGTGAGGTGATATCACTTCTGATTCTGATTTTAAAGAGGAAAGGAGGAAAACAGAGGTATTTTAGTGTACTGGAGAGATGAGGCCCATAGGGTAGAAAATTATACCTTGCTTCCTATGCATTTTATCACTCTGGGATGCTGAATAGTGCTGAATAGCAGAAGACACATTTCAACTCTCTGCTAAGTGATGAGTTTGCCTGAGTGGACATGGCAATCTCTTCCACAGTAGTTCACAATGACATGCAAGAGCAGTCATTGCTGATGACACCAACATCCCAGCTGACTATGATTTACATGCATGATTGAATCATAGCCCAACTCATTCTGTAAAGATAACTTTCAAATAATACATTAAATTTAAGTTTGCCAGGGCCAAATCTCTCATAACAATAAAGACCTACCAAACATCTGCATTAAAAATATATAACAGCAGCAGCAAAACCCCTCTAATGTGTGGGACTAAAGTTATGTTACCCACAACATTGCTTTTATCCCTAAACTCAAATCAGCCTCCCTGAACCACTTGCCACCTGAAATGTAAATTCTCTCTCCTGAAAGCCTTCAAGAACAGCAATTCATTTTATAAATGGCAACCCGTAATTAACTTTTAAATTAACCTATATTTTTGTTATATCTGGAAGTGTAGGTATCTCTAAGAGATTCTGAGGCACAGAAATCAAGATCAGGACCATTGTGCTAGATTGTTGTTAATTCCTGTCAGATCAGCTTTGATATTGATGCTCTATGAATTACAGCATTAGAGCAGGGATGCAGTGGCTTAGTAGTTAAAACACCAGTTCTGATGATCGGAAAATTGGAAGGTTGGCAATTTGAGGCCTGAGTGCTGCCTGATGAGGTGAGCTCCTGTCACTAGTTCCAGCTTCTGCCAACCTAGCAGTTTGAAAGCATGTACATGCAAGTAGATAAATAGTACCACTTCAATGGGAAGATAACAGCATTTGGTGCAGTCATGCTGGCAACATTACTGGATTCATCTTTGGACAATGCTGGCTCTTAGGGTTAGTAACAGATATTAGCAGCACCCCCTACAGTTGCTTATGACTAGACATTCATATCAAGGGACAACCTTTACCTTTACCTTTGTGAATTAGAGATTTACAAGAAATCCTGTCATCAACAGCCCTGTTCAAGTCTTGCAATCTCAGAGCCTTGGGGCCTTTGCAGACTGCCAGAAATAGTGCAAATTGAGTCCACTTTAAATTGAGGCACTGCCCTGGCTCAGTGCTAGGGAATCATGGGAATTGTATTTTTTCTAAGACATTGAGCCTTCTCTGTCAGCGAGCTCTGGTGCCACAATAAATTACAGTTCCCATGATTCCCTAGCACTGAGCCAGGGCAGTGCCTCAATTTAATGTGCACTATTTCTGGCAGTCTGCAAAGGCCCTCAGTTTCCATAATTAAATCTATCCACATGTACTATGGCCTCCTCTTTTCCTACTCCTTTCCACTTAACTGCTTAACTAATCAAGCATTACTGACTTTTATAATACATCATGTTGTCTCATGATATGGCCAATGTATGATAGCTTTGGTTTGGTCACTCTGGTGTCGAGTGAAAGTTCAAGCTTCATTTGCTCTAAGACTCATTTATTTGTCTTTTTGGCACTCCATGATATCTATAGAACCCTCTCATGCACCACTTTTTAAAAATGTGTTGATTTTCCTTCTATCACCTTTCTTCACAGTCCTGATTTTGCAACCATGCCTTTCCCTGTTGTGCTTCTGAACCTTATTATCACCTCCTCTTGTGCCTACTATTGCAATTTTATTCATTCATTCATTCATTTTCCACTTTTTCCCCAGACCTGAAAATCAAGGCTGCTTACAAAAATTAAAACAATTACAAATAATAATTCATATCATAAAAAACTCATATCATAAATAATTCATATCATAAAAAAATAATTCATATCAAAAAAAAATATAATTAAAATATCAAGATAATGAAAAGCAATTCAAAGCCATATTCAACCGGGGGCGGGGGGGGGGGAGGGGTGGAACAATGTGGACAATATATTACATTACTAATATAGGTTGTGCTCCCTATAACTAGCCCCAGTCAGAGGTCTGACTGCAGCTTTTTGGACCAACTGAAGGTTCAAAACACTTTTCAGACCCATGTAAAGAATGTGATCAAGGAACATGTCACCATAGTTATGTCAGAAATTTCTTCCATGCTGAGGGCTGAATCCAGGAGTACACAAAAGTGGTGGTTCTATGTCATCAATGAAATCACATGCCTGTGCAGACTGAATCCCCATTCACTGATCTGTCCTTTGACTGGCCAGGAGCACCTCTGTCTTCTCTAGATTAAATTCAATTTGTTTATCCTCTTCAATCCATTACTGATTATAGGCACTGGCTTAGAGTAAGCAAGCAGGCAAATAAAGAATTTGGGCTTTGCAGACCGCCAGAAATAGTGCAAACTGAGTCCACTTTAACTGCCCTGACTCAGTACTAGGGAATCATGGGAACTGTAGTTTATTGTGGCACCAGAGCTCTCTGACAGAGAAGGCTCAATGTCTCAGAAAATTTTTTACAGTTCCCATGGTTCCCTATCATTGAGCCAGGACAGTTAAAGTGGACTCAATTTGCACTATTTCTAGCAGTCTGCAAAGGCCCACACACAGCTTCCTAGGATTAAGGTGGAATGGGGTAATGAGAGTTTTGTCTCCAAAACTCCAGGAACCTTTTTCAATGTCTTAAAACAGAGGTGCGCAAAGTGCAGACCTTAGACTACATGCAGTTGCAAGGACATTTTTGTCGTCTCCAGGGCTCCCCGTGGAGTAAACTTGTTTTGCCCCAGAATGGATCATATGCCCCCAAAATGCACTCTAGGAGATGTGTATGGAATTTCCACAATGTTTCAAGGGCATTTGGGCCCCCCAGGTTAAAAAAAAACATTGCCATTTTTTTTAAAATGTTTTGCCCTGAAATGCCACAAAAATGTATATTAGGTGACTAGGGATAAATTTCCAACAGATTTTGTCACATCCTGGGCATTGTAGGCCCAGGAGAGGCCTTTTTTGAACCATGAAGTGAACAGGAAATAACTTATTGTTGTTAAAAAGGGCTCTTCTCAGCCTGAAACCTCCAGTCCTGGATGGGGTCACACTCTCCTCCAGTGACTGTGTTCGCAGTTTGGGGGTGCTCCTTGACTCGTCGCTCCAAATGGTAAAGCAGGTAAATGCGACGGTCAGGAGTGCCTGTTATCAGCTTCGGCTGATACGCCAACTGCGCCCTTTCTTGGAAGTAAGGGACCTTGAGACTGTTGTGCACGCACTGGTAACCTCACGCCTGGACTTCTGTAATGCGCTCTACATGGGGCTACCCTTGTACCTGACTCGGAAACTGCAGTTAGTGCAGAATATGGCGGCCAGGCTGTTATCTGGGACATCTAGGAGGGATCACATCACTCCGGTGCTGAGGTCCCTCCACTGGCTGCCTATTGGTTTCCGGGCCCAGTACAAGGTGTTGGTTATTACCTTTAAAGCCCTAAATGGCTTGGGCCCAAACTATCTCAGAGACCGCCTCCTCCCATATAATCCTCCCCGTGCCCTCCGATCCTCTGGGAGGAACTTGCTGCAGCCCCAAAGAGCCAGGCTTGCGGCGACCTCCCAGAGGGCCTTTTCTATCGTCGCTCCCAGACTCTGGAACGGCCTGCCGGATGAGATCCGTCAATTAACATCCTTATACAGCTTTAAAAAGGCTGTCAAGACGGATCTCTTCCGGCAGGCCTTTCCGGACTAGATAGTTAATTCGGAGACCTTCCGAAGCTGGACACTTATAGGACCCTTCCTCTTCCCTTATGCAGATTCACGGGAGATTAGGGACTGCTGTATTGTTCCATAGTTGCTGTGCTGTGTGTATTAGTCGTAGTTGCACTGTTATTATAATTGGTTTTAATTAAGTACTGCTTAATTGCGGTTGTTTTAATTGTATTTGATTTAATAATGTTTTAGGGGGGGAGGAGGGATTGTTGTTATTTTAACTTGTTGTAATTTCTAAATTTTATTGTTCACCGCCTAGATTGGTCTTCCACTAGGGCGGTATATAAATAAACATTATTATTATTATTATTATTATTATTATTATTATTATTATTATGAAACATGGTGAAATGCCCCCATATCCCCTTAAGGGTATTTGGTGGTGGGGGAATTATCTTCCAGGAGCAGGTGCAGTGGTGAGGTGCAGCTCTCTAAGGACTCCCGGGGAGGTGGGGGTGGTAATGCAGTCCTCTTGTGTGAAGACACACCCAACTAAAGGTGGTGGCAAATATGGGTGTGCAACGCCAGTACCCTGGTGAGATCAAGAAGTAGGAAGAAGTAGACTCAAAATGGCTGCTGTAGCAAGACAGGCTAATTAAGCACAGCAACTGTTGCCTTCACCCCTTTTACAGCCACAGAAAGGCCTCTTCTTCCTCTATGCAAGTCTTGGGAAATAGCTTCAATGTAGGGCCATGCACTGGGCTCTCTATTAACAGACAGGAGTGGCAAGGCCGCCAGGCTTTCTTACACTGTGAAGACACACCCAACTAAAGGTGGTGGCAAATATGGGTGTGCAACGGCAGTACTCTGGTGAGATCAAACTCTTATACCCAAAATGCTGAATGTAAAGTCCAAAAGGGGGAAATTTATTTTTGAAGAACAAAAGAAAAAAGGTTTCTTCTCCCCAGCTCTAATAGGCTTAAAATAAAAGGTACTTTACAGTTTAGGTTTCAGCAATTTTCAGTGTTGTCATCTCTCTGGGTTTGATCTTGGTTTTAATCTCCTACTCAATGAAGCTGGTGCAGGGTCTTTCAGCTTCTGGTGCTCTTAACTTCTTTATTGTTGATGTTTAATAGAATTAACTGCTTCTGGTAACTAAATTGGCTAAATGGTAAATAAATTGGCTAACTGTGGTAACTAAATTGGCTAAATGGTGTAAGAAATGCCTTTTCCCTCTGTCTAAGCCTGTTTGCCACCAAACAGATAAAGTCAAGCCTGCCTAAGAAAAACTAAAAATCCCAAACTGAAGCAGAGCTTGCTGGGAAGGGACAAACCAAAAACTAGAAAAATGCATGGGATTCCTACAGCTCTTCCCACAAACTAATACAGTGGAATATTCCTATGCTCAAACTGAACTGAAAATGAAGGAAAATGCAGGGGAGAATTTAAACAGTCCAGGCTGGACATCACATCTAGTTTTACACAATTATCCATTTCTGGTTTAAAGTATGCATTAAATAGCTTGAAGGACAGAGGAGAACTCTGAAGAACCCAAAAGATCAAAGGCCATCAGGTGATATCCAGCATCATGTTCTGTCTTTGCCTCCAAGTGCCATCCCAGAAAGCTATCCCAGAAGGCTGCTATGATCAATGGTATGAAAAGCCACTAAGATGTTACACAGAATTAATTTAATGCTGAGGTTCAAATTGCCAAAATGTAGAGTAATAATAATAATAATAATAATAATAATATTTATTTAAGTGGAAAACCAATCTAGGCGGTGAACAATAAAATTTAGAAATTACAACAAGTTAAAATAACAACAATCCCTCCTCCCCCCCTAGTAATCAAGTGATATACATCCATGTATAGATTAAGGTTCTGCTGAATCTAACACACGAAATAATTGTCAAAGTATTTTAAATACCCTCATAATCACTTGGGAAGAAAGGGTGAAAATACAATGCATCCTCTATGCATGCAGTACTGGAGAGTTATGGGATCAGAGATGCAGCTCTAGAGAGATAGAAAGTATTGTACAGGAAAGTATGAATTACGCCTGAGTTGCTACCATGACACTTTGTATTATTTTTGGACAAATTGGGAACTGTGGAGCTCAAAACATTGTAGAAGCCATTTCAAAGATACCCTGTGCAACTGGCATGCTAAAGAATTTTGTAAACATAAATGTATACATGTTCCATCTGTGGATTTCCATAGTTAAATTGTTTACTAATTAGTACTTTCAAGCCTGCCTCTAAATCCACTTGAAAGATGATTCACCAGAAGAAGGTGAGAATATACTAGTGTGCTAAATTGTCTGTGGCATAACACTGCATAGATGGAGGAAAGTTCCTGTCCTGATCATGCACATCAACTGCATATCTATATGGACAAACAGATGGATGTTTGTGCACAGATGGAATATATTATTTTGCCTATACCACTGTTAAGCCAATACTGGACTTTTAAGTCATTTAAAATAAACAGGAAATAACTTCAACTGGATTTCTTTGTTTGGTTTCAAACACATTGCCCTTTCACTCTTTGGAATTGATCTGTTTCATGCTGGGTTCTTTGTAATATGTAGGTCTTTAAGACAGCTTAATACAAAGAGGTTTAGCCATGGGTGGTGCTTTGCCTTAGCCAAACATCTTTATCTTCATCACTGTCATTATCACCATCACTACCACCCATTGTGCTTGTACATGGTCTTTAAGTCTGTGGTCAGGCTAAGGAACTAATTTGACAAATACTTGAAAACTTTACCAAGCTCAGATAATTATGAAAGAGGGAAACTCTTGTGATAGAATTTAAATGTACATCATTTCTACTCCATTGAAAGGTGGTTTCATTTAACAGCATGTTCCTCATGTCCTTCAAAAAACAGGGAGGGAGGGAATCCTGACAAGGATCATTTTAAAATGCAAGGCTGAAATGTATGGAGTCTATTCAGCACTTGATTTATTTCCCTTCTGATTAATTTTTAAATTATCAGATTCTCTTCCTTTTGTCAAGAACAAAGTCTTCTTATTTAAGGAGTATCTTGCCCTAGGCAAAGAGCTCCCAGTTTGTTTTATCTTCTGAGCCTGTCTTATTTTTAACAATATATATTTCTTTTCAGAGAAGTGCAAATCTGTGTTTGACCCTACAGGAAAAAGTTTTCTTTTTGAAGAAATATTTACAAAGTAGTTAATAAATTGTGTCACTCAGAGTTTTAACTGTAGATTATATTCTTGGTGACCATGGTTAACTTTCTCCTGTCCCCCATGTAGCAACATTTTAATAAAAACAAGGCATTTTCAACAAAATGTCAGTCACAGGGTGATCAAAGTGCTAGGGTAGCCATTTGGCAACAACCTGAGCTTTGAATTTCCTCTCCGCTTTCCAAAATATTCACTTTAAAAAGCATTTATTGAAGCTGAACTGCCTTTATCAGCCTGATCAAAGTCCCATAAAGAACATGCATGATTCAACTACTTTCCCAAGCTCGGAAAAATATAACTCTGATATATGCTTCACAAGCGCGGCACAATAGTTTTCAGGCTCACATTTGTTAAGATTTGCTGCAGCCATTAAAGAACAGAAGGGCTCTTTGGTGGCAATCCTCAGACATACCAAATATCCAAAAGCACAACCTTCCACAAATCAGAGATTAAGGCACTGACAAACATTTCCACTTGATTGCAGTTTTTCACCTTCAACCTTATATCAGGAGTGACTATCTTCTAGATCAAATCTCTCAAGGAGGTGAATATCAAAGGTTTTGTTCCCTCTTGGAGCAAAATATCAACCAAAAGATTAAAAAGTGACATTTTATGTGCCTTGTCTAGGAGCCAGTCAATTTACCCTCACAAAGAATTGGGGGCGGGGGGGGAATCCAAATAAACCCTGGACTGTGCCTGACCAATACATGAGATTTGTGACATATTTCTTGTCAAGTATTGATCATTTTAAGACTTTTTTGTTTGCCTGCTGCAATGTACCCAATAATCTTTTTTTATTTGGGTTTGTGCCTTTGAATTCTTATCATGGCCTGGCTTGATTTCTCAGGGACCTATTAGATCTCACTTTTGCTGTGTAAATGGGCTATGGAAATGAAACTTGCTGAAGCACTCAGCCTGGGCAAACAGTCTTTGTTTTCTATCAGTTCATGTGTTAAGTGTTTTGCATGCAGATGGAAGGAGTATGTGCTATCAATCTTCATGACTTTCTGATCTATGCTATTTCACCTCTACCTGCTTCCTTGGGAGACTCTAAGCTGTGGCTGAGTTGAGCAATCAAGCTGTTCCTCTTGACTGGCATTCCACCTTCTCATCCTACTCTTTGGGGCACTGTTAGTATACAGTGAGGATGGGCTTTCAACAGTCCTATGCTCAGCTACTATAATCAGTTTTATTCTCTCAAAATCAATGAAGCAATGTGCTGCAATGTAGCATATGAAACAACTTACTGAAATGAAACAACATGCTGCATTTCTTAACAAGATCTTTTTTTTAAGCAAGATCTCATTTGTGAAGACTGCATACAAATCTTTTAAAATTTCCTGGGACATCCTCCAGTTATGTGGAAATGAATGCTAACTTAGCTGTGTGCAAAGATATAATGGAAATGAGTCAGGCCTAAGTTTTTGTTTGCACTTACTAAATTCATATCTATAAGCAAATAGAACATATTTGTACATTGGAGATTCCAAACTTTTCAGAATGTTATGTTCTGATTCACCACTCAGAAATGTTCCCCTAAAAGGTGGAGGAATGTGGAAATCCCTGTCAGAAATGGTAACATCTCCTTGAAATCTGGGGAAAATTATAGCTCAGAAGGGAGCCTGTGTGAAGTCGGTAACTTTGGGGATTTTTTCACCTGTTTATACCAGTACTAACTGCAGAGAGATTCTGGTTTTAAGTAAATAGAAGAGTTTTATTTAGAAAAGTTTGCAAGGAGAAAAGTGTAAAAATGCATGCAGACATATAAAACCAATGCAAACTTAAAAACCACACAAGGCTGACAGAAAGAAAGGTGTGGAATGGTGGATAGCAAAGAATTGGGGTTTAAAGAGGGTGATGATTGCCAGTCTTGAAGAGGGATCTACAGAAAACAGAAAGTGGCTCAGACAGCATCTGAAGTTTACACACACACACACACACACACACACACACACAGAGTTGTCAGTTGAACAGATCCCTGGTCTGCAAATGACACCATATCTGTGAACAAAGTGGCTATGGCTGGGGTGGATATTTATGTCCTATTTTATAGCCTTGAGGAGTCTTGTGATGCAGCTACACAGTTTAACAAAAGCTTTGGTAGTTTTTCCAGGGAATTGACAAAAGGGGCTGGATCAGTTGATGTCTTTAACTTTTGAGTGACAAAATACTGACTGGATTTGAGACAATCTCTGGATAGTCAAAAAGGAAGGCTGAATAGGAAGGCAATGTGAAGTCAGGTAGAAGATGGTCTTTAACTGCTTTTGTGATGAGACTCCCTTTATCCCCATTGCAAGAGAAAATGTGAAAAGCCATTAGCATTTATTTTAGTTCTGTCTAGGTCTCCCACATGTCCTTAGGTCAGCATGACCATGTACACATGCAACTTCCTAGATTTCCACAGGCCATCGTGACCTCTCAAAAACATGCCTGACACTAGATATCAAATATGAAACCCTATGCCCAACAAGAGGGGTGTAGGGTATGTGAACAGAAATGTACACAAAATATACTGCAGAGAAATTAGTACATAATATATTATATGGGATGATGTTTGCAAAAAATGAGCACATTATAGGAGAAACCCTATAAAATACAGTGGCATAGTAAAATGGTTTCACTTATATAAAATGACAAAAACATTTTTTTTATTTTTTTTTTATTTTTTATTTTGCTTGGGAGGGTTATTTTTAAGCTATAGATGGTTGAATCTGTAGATGCAGAATCCATGGATACAGAGGGCTGACTGTATATGTAATGGAAAAATGATACAAAAATGCACACAAATGATACAAAAATGCACACAAATTCTCACACAAGTTTTATTTAGGTACCTGGGATGAGTTTTGCCTTGTTCACAAACACTTCTATTTAATTTCCCAAGAACAGTGTTTCTTTGTATGCACTGTTCTGTACTTTCTAATGGAGTTGACATAGTCATGGGGTCAGAGAAGGATGATTCTGAACACAATGTTTTCAAAATTAATTTTAATAATTATTTAATTGGCTTTTTAGAAAGGAAAATTACATTTATATGTTTTGTTTACATATAGGAATTGTTAGTGGACGTCCTCCATTTTTCTTGTATATTTTAGCCATGTGAAGTTCCCTATGGCCCCAGCCTGACCCCTGGGAGATGGCAGCCATAATCCCCTAGAGATGAGGTCAGATAAGCAAGCTAAAATTGCTTAAGACCACTAAAGATTTCCTGGACAGACAGGTTTTGGGAGTTGCCTTGGAGAATATCTCATTATATTGGAAAAGACACCGAATGGTGTTTGTTTGTCTTAGTCTCACACTTGATGAGACAGTGATGAGATTTGATTGCACCCCTTTTCTCTAGCTTCCTTTCCTTGATAGTTTTGAAACCAAATGCATTGTTTAGACTATGCCCAGACTTAAGTAAACAATAGTAAACCACTCAAGCCTTTGTCCACCTATTATTTAACTCATGGCTAGAAGGCAGAAATCGTCCTTAAAACCCCCTGGATTTTAGCAGACCTCATGCTACCTTGGAAGTCCATGCTGAAACTCTGTTGGTCTGTGCTCTGAGATAGTTTCCGCAATCCCCTTTTTTGCCGGTCATACCCCTTCCACGGAACTCATCTTCATTCGCCGCCAAAGCCCAGGGGAGTCACTCAAGTGTGAGTATATCTCCCTCTATCCTGGTTTCCCTCTTGCCTCCCCCACTCTTGCTCTTCCCTGCTTATTCTTCTAGTGTGTGTGTGTGCACGCGCGCTGCATTTGGATGCTTGTTTATTTTGTCAAATAAATGTTTTAGACTTTAATTGGAATTTGGTCCGTTTCAGTGTCTTTCCTAGCCAGAATTCTTATGTCTCCTGTAGACAATTGGATAAAATCCTAGAAGCAAAGTTGAGCACTTCCCTCTCATTTGAGCTAATTATAAATCCCCCCAAATTAAGTCTTGGCTTCCTAACAGAAAATATGAAAATAATTGCACAATCATTTCAATAATAACATGGTAAGTTACTTCCGGTTGGGATGGTGAACCGCTGAGATGTGTTCCACATCGTCTCTTGTGAGAACTGTCTAGCTTTTGGTGGAAATAGGCTGTCTGAAATTAATATAGACAACCTGAATTGTCCTTCTGGTAAGGGGGACTCGGAGGGCTTAAGTTTGAGGCTGCAGAATCCTTAAGCAAGTGGAAAAAAGAAGAAAAAAAGGCAAGCAAGAACTAAAAGACGCATAGGACTGCAGTGAGTTACGAGGCCACATCCACCTCTATGCTATCCCCCGAAGGAGGGGTTCAGGAATGCCACCAACTTTTAATTTTAATTAAATGTTTTTTGTTTTGTTTTTTTAGTTTAAGTGGAACTGAGGGCTTAAGATTGGATTGGCACCTTTCTTGGAAAGTAGTGACTCATAGAAGAAGCCAATATCCTCTTCTGAGCAATAAGTTTTTGCTTACCTTGAAATTTTGCTCCACATTGGTGGTATATGGGACTTAAGACTATTAAGCTTCCTTTATTGACTACAGAGTGAATTTAATTTGTCATTTAAATGTTGAGATGAAGATTTTCATTCTCATTTTTGATATTGAATTCTGGTTAAACTTACAATTTATGGTGGCTGGTTCTGCTTGAATGTGCTGTATTCCTTGGGAGCAAGCAAGGGAAGGCTGGAACCGGAAGGAAGCTCAATTTTGTCATCACTTTGGCTGCTGGGAAATGGAGTTCTCCGGTCTCCCCAGGAGATCCCAATGATCCCTGGGAAGTGAAGTCCGAGGTTTCTCCACTTCCAATAAGCGAAGTCAGTAGCCTTGCAGGATAAGAAAAAATAAACAGTGAAAGAAAATAGCGAAGCCTTTCCCCTTTTTCATTTTGGGCTCCTGGATTTGGGAGTCGATAGTGGTGAGTGAGCAACAGAAAGGCTGGTAACAACACGAGGCTACGGAAGACTTTGGAGGTCATGTTTTTTTTTTTCTTTTTTGGGAGGCTTGACTCTCAGTTTAAGCTTCTTTCCTGTATTGACTGCACCAAAGGGTGGTGGATCCGGGGACCGTAAAGAGCTTTGAGGATGTCGCTCCAAGTTGTTTGTTTATTATTATTACTATTACTGAGCTATTTATTTGAAGCTAAGAATGGTGTTATTTTCACGGAGATAAACTTTCAGATGACTTCATCTCTTGCCGGCTGAATTATCATGATTTATCATTGCTACAATCTGAGGAGATTATCTACTGTTGACTGGTATCCTAGATGTAATTAGAGTCAACAACTGTACCCGAAGCTGAAAATTTCTTAATTGACTGAGAAGGGTATTATGATTGGAACTGTCGCTACAGTCTGATGTGGGTTGATATGTGGTGTAGTATGTTATATTCCCTGTTTATGTAATGGGTATGTGATATATATATATATATATATATATATATATGTGTGTGTGTGTGTGTGTGTGTGTGTATAGATAGATAGATAGATAGCTGCCATATATTAAGATACAAAGATACAATATTAAGATACAAAGGATTTGTATAGACTGATTGAGAGTGTGGACACTAAGCACTAGTAGATATGAAATACTAAGTATTAACTGGGAGAAGAAGAGTTATAACTATTTACAGAGGATATAAGCAAGAAGTGGGCTTTACCTTCTTTTCTTTTGCCTTTAATTGTCTTTAATTTGTTGGATAAGGGCTCTTGATTTTTTTGAGCCATACTGACATTAACTTAAATATCTTGAAGGAAATAAATGGCGTCTGGGAAAACAAGGTCCCAGACTCAAGCACAACTACAAGCCCAACAAACCCATAGGCCGTCTTTAGACCGAATAAAAACAATGGATTCCAATTTACATCTTCTGGAGGAAATAAGGAAAATCAGATTGGATTTAGGGAAAGAAATTCAGGATTTAAGACAAGAAATGGTCGTTTTTAAGACAGAAATTAAAAGTGAGTTAAGGGAAAACTTAAAGGTTGTCAGCTTCTCTTTAGATAAGATCTCTATGGAAATAAGTAGGATCCAAAATAAAATAGAAAAGATTGAGGCTAAGCATGCAAATTTAGAAGATAATCTAAAAGACATTAAAGGAAAACAGAAAGAGTTAGAGGATGATAATGTGGTTAAAGATTTAAAGGCCAGGGAAAGATCTTTAAAAATAAGAGGAATCCCAGAACAAGATAAGGAGAATTTACTAGGAAAAGTGACTCATATCTTGAGTGAATATTTTTTAAAATCCCATGAATTATGTGAAATCAAAATCAACAACTTGTATAGACTGAATTCGCTGGTGGCAAAACAAAGACAGGTCCCAAGGGATATTATGGTGGTATTTCTGAGGAAGCAACTGAGGGACTTCTTATTACAAAAACATAGGGATGAACCTATCCAATGGGAAGGTAAGGATCTACTCCTATACAAAGATATACCTGTCAGGGATGATGGGAGTTGTAGCTCTTCACCTCTGGCTCTAACTCACCACCTTGTTATGCAGCAGAGCTGACCAGCTTTGATCAGTGGTTGATGCTTCTTTCCCAAGCAGCAGAGTTTCAGAGAATAGGCTGAAGACCCTGACAAATTCTCCAAGCCTTCTCACCCTACTTCCTGAGATGTCTCCAAACTTCTCCAGGATTCTTCTGGCTCTTGTATCTTCCCTCAAGACACCAGACAACTCAGTAGTCTTATATAAAAGATCTACTTTATTCTACTATATATAAATACTATATGCCCTACAAATCACAATCTCTACTCCACACTACTCCACCATACACCAACAATATGCATTGGCAAACATTGCACTTATAGCCATTGTTAGTCACCACCCACTAGTCAGTTTCCACCCAGTGGGCGTGTACATTCATTTTGGTTGGTTTACATAGATCATCCCATACTTAAGACCAACCCAAGTATTTCATCATTTTACCTTGACTACTTAATGAATCTCAGGTGTTTGCAATCTATAACAGGTGTTTTCAATATACACTCTATAACTTTGTCCTTGGCTCTCAGGGCTTCCAAATTACATTATCCTTTTCACCTGTGTAGCTTCATGATTGTTCCTGCTTAGTCACTGTGACTATCACATACATATTTTATTTCTATTACTGTATGTCCCATGTTGCATTTTCCTTAATACCTCCTGTGATTCTGAGGAAAAGACGGGAATACACTTTCATAACTGCCATCCTTAGGGAACAACAAATTGTTTATAGATGGTTGATCCCCAAAGGACTGAGTTTTTGGTTTCAAAAGAAAAAGGTGGAAATTAGATCAGTGTATGAAGCTAAAGATTTCCTTAAATACCTTTAAAGAGGGGAGAAAAGAGAGGAAGGTAGAGGAAAGAAGAGCTATAAAGAGACGAATACTAAAGGAAATCATGATAGAGGGAAAAAGGATACTAAAAGAGAAAAGAGTGATAAAAAAAGAAAATGGAAACTTAAATTATCAACAAGAGGAAGAACTATCAATACAGAAAGAGGATAAAGTGAGAGGGAATTCATCTACCCAAGGAAAGGTCGTAGAAGTTAAAGAACTGGAACCATCTCAGGTAAAGCAGGAAAAAAAGTCCGAAGAAGATTTAGATTCAGAAGGAGAGATAGATAGTGACTCAGAAATTGACGAAGAAAAGGATCAATATGCCAATATTAAAGAAACCCAATAGGAAATCTGTTAGAGAAATTACAACCATTAATCAATCATTTACCCCTTTGAATATATGGAAAATAGCATCACTGAATGTAAAGGGTATGAACGGCAGTGCAAAAAGAGGGAGAGTTTTTCAATATTTAAAGAATTTTAATTTTGAGATGCTTTGTTTATTAGAGACACACATTAAGAAAGTAGATGTTAAACTTCTCCATAACCGAAAGCTGGGCAAAGTATTTGTTTCTGCTGCAAACAAAAAGAAAAAAGGCGTGGCTCTCTATGTAAAAGAGATATATGATCCTGTGGAAGTCCTAAACGATAGTCAGGGACATTATGTGGGAGTTCAAATTATGCTTGAGGGGAAAAAAGTTCTTCTATTGGGCGTTTATGGCCTGCTTGAAAGGAAAGGGAGATTCTATGAAACTTTATTAAATAAATTAGATATTTTATCCTTCGACTCTTGTATATTAATGGGCGACTGGAACAGGGTCATTAACCCACAGTCCGATAGGCATTCTGGGAAAGAGGTAAAAACCAATCAAGTTAAGCTCCCTTAAAAGTTTTTTGATATTGTGGAAAGGCTGGAATTAATCAACGTGTGGAGAGAATTACATTCAGATAAAAGGGAATTTACATTCTTCTCTGAGAGGCATAGGTCTTGGGCTCAAATAGATATGATTTTTATCTCTAAAAATATTCTCCCCAGGATTCTGAATGCCAAATTATGCCCAAGAGTAATTAAGGACCATGGATTAGTAATGTTTGCTATAAAATCAAGACCTAGAGAAACATCATGGAGGTTAAATGAGAATTTGTTAAATGATAGGAGGCAAGAGGCAACTGTTTGCCTACAAAATTATTTTAAAGAAAAAATGGATAAGGACAATGATATATGTGTTGTATGGGAAGCTGCGAAGGCGGTACTGCATGGTTTTTTTCTTACAAAAAAATTCCTACCTCAAAAAATTGAAAAGGCAGAAATTAAACAAATTACATGAGAAACTTAAACTAAAGGAGAAATATCTTAAATACTATCCTAATAAACAACCTCTTAATATGGAAATGAAAGAGCTACAACACCAAATTTCCTCACTGTTGTTAGAGGAAAGACAGAAAGAATTAAAATTCATTAAACAAAAATACTTTGAAGGAAGCAATAAGCCGGGTAAATGGCTAGCTTTTCAACTAAGAAAAGAAAGAGCTAGAAGGCAAATAGTATGTTTATAAGATCAAGGGGATAAATACATGGAACAAGACCAGCTAAAAAGAATTGTACATGACTTTTATGAAAATCTCTATAATAAAAGAGAAGAGAGCCAAGATGAAATAATTTCAGAATATTTAAACAGCTGTCATCTCTCAACATTTAATACAACTTATAGGGAACATCTCAATAGGGAGGTCACTATACAGGAAGTCTTGGAAACAATAAAAAGAATTACATCTGGGAAGGCCACAGGACCTGATGGCTTTCCTGCAGAATTTTATAAGAGATTCACATTATTATTGGCAGGCCCTCTTGCTAAAGTTATGAACGAGATCTTAATAGGTAGATATCCACTGACTTGGGCTCAAGCTAATATTGCCATCATTCCCAAAGATAATAAAGATCCTCAAGATATAAAAAAATATAGACCCATTTCACTTTTGAATGTGGACTATAAAATCTTTGCCTCCATCCTTGCTGAAAGATTAAAAAAAATTTGACTGAATGGATTAATAAGGACTAGTGTGGGTTTTTACCAAATAGACGTATAAAGGAAAATTTGAGAGCTATACTTAATTTGATAGAAATACATGAGAAAAGTATAGAAAAGAAATTAGTTATGACTTTTATCAACTTTGAGAAGGCTTTCGACCAGGTTAGCTGGTTGTTCCTTTTGTCACTCCTGAAAAAAGTTAATGTCGGTGATAAATTCATCAATTGGGTTAAAGCAATCTATGATAAACAAGAAGCATGGGTTCTCGTAAATGGAGAAAGAACAAAAAAATAGGGATTGAAAAAGGCATGAGACAAGGCTGCCCGTTATCCCCTTTGCTCTTTTTGATGGTAATTGAAGTACTTAATAATAAAATAAGAGAAGAGAGGAGGATAGGTTTAAATGTAAAGGTCGTGAATTTAAATTACGAGCCTATGCTGATGATTTGTTAATTACTACAACAGATTCAGATGAAAGCATTAAACAACTATTGAAGGTACTAGATGACTTTGCTGTAGTTTCAGGACTTAAAATCAATAAAAATAAGACATCTATATTAGCTTTGAATCTTCAGAAGGAGGAAGAAAAGAAACTACAAGAATTAACAGGATTTGAAGTTTGCAAGAAAGTTAAATATTTAGGGATAACCTTGACTAACAAAAATGTTGACCTCTTTAAAAATAACTATGAGCAGATCACAAAAGAAATGATAAGAGACCTAAAGACCTGGAATCAATTGCAGCTCTCTTGGATGGGAAGAATTTCTGTCATCAAAATTAAGATTTTACCTAAATTTATGTTCCTGTTCCAAAATCTTCCTATTATTACAAATTTCAAACCATTCAAAATTTGGCATAAGGAGATATTTAAATTATTTTGGGGTGGGAAAAGGGCTAGGGTAAGGCTAAAATGATTGCAAAATAAAATAGCTAATGGAGGATTAGCCTTGCCGAATTTATCAGTATACTACTCAGCCTGTTGCCTCGAATGGATGATGGATTGGTTTTTACTCACTAAGGATAAGGTGTTGGTTCTCGAAGGGACCGGGCCAAGATTTGGATGGCATGGTTACTTATTTTATGAGAAATATAAAATACATAGGGAGTTTAGTAACCATTTTGTGCATAAATCATTGATAAATATTTGGCTAAAATATAAAGCTAGGATTTGCCCTGATCTACCTAAATGGGCATCCTTACATGAGGCCTTCCATCAACGGGAAGTGATTAAAAGCGGAAAATGGGTAACATATGGAGACCTATTAGAAAGGAATATCGGGGACCAGAGCTTTATTTTGAAGAAACATGAACATCTAATTGAAGAGGGATACTCTCTCGCTTGGATACTCTATAGGCAACTCAGGGAAAGATATATTTGTGATCAAAAACTGTTGGGGATTAGGAAAGAAAATAATAAATTCGGTGAAATAATATTTTCAAGAAATCACCAAAAAATTGCTAAGCTATATGAATATCTGATGGGTTTTGAGTTAGAAGAGGAACTAATAACAGATTCTATGATCAAATGGGCACAGGACTTAAAACAGAGCCTCAGTCTGGAACAGTGGGAAAAAACTTGGATTGATAGAGTTAAACACACGGCCTGCTATGACTTAAGGGAAAACCATATTAAAATGCAATTCCAATGGCACCTCACGCCAGCAAAGATAGGGAAAATTTATAAAGGTACCTTGGATAAATGTTGGCGATGCAAAAAAGAAACCGGCACATATGTTCACATATGGTGGCATTGCAAAGAGGTTAAAAATATTAGGAAAAAAATACATAATATAGTAGAGAATATTTTGCAAATACAAATGACTATGGATCTGAAGCTGTATTTATTAAGTATGTGTGATAACCAGGTTCTAGATCGTAAATATGGTAAACTTATTTTCTATATGACAACTAGTGCTAGAATAGTGCTATCCAGGAAGTGGAAAATGAAAAAAAAAAATCCCACAGAAAGAGGAATAGATATGTAAACTAAGAGAACTAGAACAGATGGATGCACTGACTAGTCTTCTGAGAGGATATAGTTGAGAGGAAAGCCAAAAGATTTGGATACAATTATACGAATATTTGAATAGACAAAATAAAAAAGAGGAGGATTAAATTAAGTTATTGATATATTATAAGAAACTATGTTAAGTTTTAATTCTAAATAGCTGAGGTAAGTGATTATTTTATTTACATGATTATATTTTTTGTGATTTGATTTATCCCGTCAACTCTGTATGCATTTGTGTTTTTATTTTTTATAATAGGGAGAAATGGCCCATAGCTTAATGGCATAAATACAGGAAGGTGAGATATAAAACCTGTTAAGATCTTAGTCCTGGTTCAGGAAGTAGATTTTTAATTAGTTGTTGATTAGGCGGTATGTGTTATATGTATAAGCTAGGTGTTGTTTTTTTCTGTTGTGTGTCAATTTATGTTTGTTTGTTTGTATATATGTATGTATATGTATAATATTATGTTTTTTAAACTAATAAACTTTAAAAAAGAGAAAAATAATAATAACATAGTAAGTTAAAATGTATTTTTTTTCTGATCACTAAAATCTGTAAAAAGTAACAAAAATAATGTGTACCAACAACAAAGGCACCTAAATACTATACAAGCATCAGATCCTCTCTCATCTCAGAATTTAAGCAGGATCAGCTCTGGTTAATACTTTGGATGAGAGACCACCAACTAATACCAGGTACCATAGGCTATATTTTACCATCTCTGAGTTTTCCTTGCCTAAGAAAATGTGGAGACAAGGATTCGAATCCCAGCTAAACCATGAAACCACTGGATGACCTCAGGCAAATCATGCTCTGTCAGCCTCAGAGAAAGGCAACAGCAAACCTCATCCCAAAAGAATCTTGCAAAGAAAACCCTGTGATAGATTCACCTTAGAGTCACCACAAGTAAGAAATGACTTGGAGCAGGGGTAGACAACCTTTCCCCTTTAAGGGCCGAGGGACTTCAGCTCCCAGAATCCCAGGAGCTATTGGCCAACCTGGGACTATTGGCCAACATGGCTGAGGCTTCTGGGAGCTGACGTCCCTCGGCCCTTAAAGGGGAAAGGTTGCCTACCCCTGACTTGGAGGCATACAAGAACAAGAAGAAACCACTATCAAATTAATGGGGTTGTCATAAGTTGATAAGAGACTTGAAGGCACATACACATACACTAACAGCAAGGCAGTATTAGAAAAAGGTTTTAAATTTATGCTAAAACACTTTTCAATATATATATATATATATATATATATATATATATATCTTGACCTAAAAAGCAATAGTGCAAGAAAACCTGTTTAAAAACAAGTACATAGATTAAATGGTGCTGATTGCAGGGACTATACAGAACATAATAAAGATGCTCTATGTTCAGAGGCATCACTAAGGAGGTGCAAAGGATGCAAACCACACCAGGTGACACCAAAGCATCTGTTTTTTATTATCAGAAATGGACTGTGAGCCTTTGCAGACTGCCAGAAATAGTGCAAATTGAGTCCACTTTAAGGGTTAGGGTTAATGCTAGGGAATCATGGGAATTGTTGTTGTTTTTTTCCTGAGACATTGAGCCTTCTCTGTCAGAGAGCTCTGGTGCCACAATAAAATACACTTCCTATGATTCCCTAAACCTAACCCTTAAAGTGGACTCAATTTGCACTATTTCTGGCAGTCTGCAAAGGCCCTGTGTCATAAGTCCGCATCCCTTTAAAAAGATACAGCAAAGCAAAAGAGGCACAGTGAGAAGAAAAAGAAAAGACCCTAGGTTTTTTTTAATTGAATTTTAAATTTAAAAAAAATTATCTTAACCAAATTTTCATTTTAACTACATGAAATGATTCATGTGTAAATACATTTAGGATTTATGTATGATATTGTAATTTGAAGGTATAATTTTAAATCTGCTAGTTTATGTTAGATCATTGCCATTACATTCAGTGATACACAGAAATGACAATTTATGAGTAATATTAGCACATTTTTTTTTATATACTTAGGATTCTGCATGGTGTGGTATGGGAGGAAATCAATGGGAGTGTGATGCCATGAGTAACTGCACCAGGTGATGCCAATCCTAGTGATGCCACTGCCTATGCTGTATCAATTGTGTTGCTTCCATATAATAATAATACACAAGAGTGAAGATAATTTTGTTGTATGAAAAAGTTCTTCCCAGCCTTGCAAGAACGATACTGCTTGACTGATGTGTGGGCCTCTGCAGACTGTTCCAAAGGGCCAGCCTGGAGGCAGAGATGGGGCAGGGCAGCCACACGATGGCCACCCCAACCCCACAAAAATGCCATTTTGATGTCATGCACCATTACGCATGGCGCACAGCATCAGGATGCCCACCTGGTGTAGCATTCGGATGCACTGCACCAGAAAGGGTGAAAAAAAGCCCCACACAGGTTCTTAGGGTGCCTTTTTGCCACCCCTAAAAGAAGTGGCATTTTGCTGCTCTTTTGGGGGCAGGAAAAGGGAGAATTGGGGCTGCAGTGTGGTGTAGCTGCAGCCCAGATCCACTGCTTCTGGGGATGGCCTCCTATGTTGCATCTGATTATTGCTTGAAATTTAACTCCTAGTTTTTTATCCCTTTCCCTCAGTTTCTGATACTGAAATAGAAACATTTTATTCTACTGTTGAGATCAAAGCTTTATCCTTCTAACACTTTAGCCTTGAGGAGGATATTTTTCTCTCTACCAAAGGACTGGGAGGGAGGAGGAGACTTTTTACATCTTAAGAGAATGAAAATGATCCAGCTAAAGTTAGAGTCTAAGGGCCTTTGCAGACTGCTAGAAATAGTGCAAACTGAGTCCACTTTAAGGGTTAGGGTTAGGGAATCATGGGAACTGTATTTTATTGTGGCACCAGAGCTCTCTGACAGAGAAGGCTCAATGTCTCAGAAAAAAACCCAAAAACAATTCCCATGATTCCCTAGCACTCACCCTAACCCTTAAAGTGGACTCAATTTGCACTATTTCTGGCAATCTGCAAAACAGATTTTCTAAAGTAGGAAACAAGACTTCAGAGATTCTTGGTCTGATAGTAGTAGGTAGTGGGCCTTTAAATAGTAGAGAGAGAATGTAATGCATGTGATCTTGAAGAGAACCCTTTTCATAATGTAAGTGTGTACGTAATAATATGTAATAATCCAGTCCATCTCTTTTTCCCCCATCCAGCATTCCACAAGTTTATTGAAATACAACTCACATCACCCCCAGTCAGCATAGCCAACAATCAGTATGAATGAAGGTCCTTAAATGAGGGGTAGACAACTGTGAGGGGAAGAGGCCACTTTCTGTACCCCCCTCTGCCTCACTGAAATGTATGAAGTGTATGCAGTGAAAATGTGGGGGAGGGGAACTAGAAGTGGCTAGAATTTTCAGGGTATGGAGGTCTGCAATAAAACCACTATAAATTATTAGCTTTCCCAAGAGGTGGAGAAACCTAATGATGCTGTACTTACTAGTTACTAGTCCAGAAAGAATGAAACAGAGAGAGAGAGAGAAGGAAGAGGAACTTTCTTTGTCCCAGATAAGGATTAGGCCCTTTCCACTGTGAATTAGATAACTACAGTTTTAATATATAGATGTAGGAAAATTCCTTATAATAGGATTTCTAGTATTTGTTTGAATTTTGATTTAGGGCTTTCGAGTTGTGTACAATATCTTCTAAGAATAAGATTTCTACAGACAAATTGTGGTGCATTTGTGGGATGAATGGACATTTTGGAGATTGTGAATGTGCTGGATAAAGCACAAAATATGCAATATTATTGTTGGATTTGATGGCTTTAAAAACACAAACACACACAAACACAAAAAAACTGTTTTAATTTTTGTAATTGTGTTTGCAATAATCATTTATAAGTTGCTCTTTTGTATGTTGTATGCCACTAACCAGCTCCTGCTCTGAACATTGATATCCTATACATTAGGTGGCAGAATCATGCTTGAATTTAACATATGGGTCAACCATTATCTAAACAAAAAAACAAAAAAAAAAATCAATATCCTTATAAAATAGGAGGAGGAAATCTAAGACATTGCTGGACTATAACTTTGATCATTCTTAGTCATTGAGTATGATGTCTAGGATTGCTGACTTGGATGGATAGGAGGTAGAATCCAGTCCAGCAATGTCTTGGGGTGGGATTGGTAGTTCCCCATTTTGGTTATAAATTAAAACTAATTCAGCAACAAACCATGACATGTTCACCAGGTGTAGTCCCTGTTTTCAAAAGAACATGGGAAAATTACTTTTGGATTGAGGTATATGGAGTCTTTCAGCTGGAATGCACAGTGGCTTTGCTGGCTCTGGGATTCTAGAAATTATAGTCCAAAAAGTAACCTTCCCAGCATATTTTTGATACATCCATGTTAGATTGCTGGGAAAGTTGGAAGATGTATTTTTAAAGAAAACAACAAAAATAACATTTTAAAATAATAATATAGTAGTAGCAGCTCTTCATATGCAACATATAAATTTCTTCATGTCTTGGTTTCTTATCCATCTTGTGAAATATTAAATTGCTTATGGCCCAATTTATCATGATTGTGGGAGACTTGTGATTGCACATCCTGGAAGGAAGAGTTAAAGGCAAAAATAAAAGTGAGGAATGTCTGGTTTGGATCTGGATCATGATGGAGATGATGAAAACTTTTTTTGCAACCCTTTCCCACTGAGTCATTTCTAAAGTGTCCTGCTCAAGCTTTGATTCTGTCAGCTGCAGTGCTGTGGAGGAGGAAGGTAAAAAAAGTATAAGGTCACTAAGAATGATTACCATCTCTACAACTCTAACTCCACTTTGATTTGGGTAAGAGTTGTTGCTGTGATTGAGTGCTTGTTACAGGACTTTTTAGATTTGGAGAACCACATTTTCTGATCATGTTCAAGATTTCAAAGAATATTGTCAAAGTTTCTTGCCATTGGTGAAAAGGTATCTCTTGTCATACCAAGACATTCCACCAAAGAAAAGTCAGCTACTTCAAGATTTTTCATATTCCATTACTTTTTTGTCAACACTTTCTAAAGGATTTTTTAGCCCATAATTCATTTTCAGCATAACCCCCACAATGCTTTACATAAGTCCTCTAAATATTTTTACATAAGAATTCATTTTTGATCATCTCAACAAATAAGGTGAAAACTTTTGATACTGATTGACTTATTGATTGCTGGTTATGCTTGAAATAAGTGAAGTACAAACTGGTAAACTATAGTTTAGACTTTGATAAGAAGCCAACATTGCAAAGCATGATTTGATTTTGGTTTACAAGAAAGGGACAAGTCTACATTGAGTTTCCCCCCACACTCACCATGATATTATTCACATGCTTCAGATGTAGAAACTGGGGCAGGACAGACAAATATAGTGTAAATTATTTGATCCAGACACAGCAGCTTTGAACCACAAAATGATGATGCAGGGCCAAATCCCCAATTCCAGTGTGGTCTGGTCTGTCTTTATGAGTGATGTCCAGTTCCTCACTGAATCCACCTTATCCCTGCCTAAATCAGTTTCAAAATCTCCTCACCTTTAGTTCAGGAGTTTTCAGGAAAAAATGTGTGGACACCTCCTTTCTGACTTCAAAAGGAGCAACACACACTAGCAGCAGCAACACTAGTTGGGACATGAGTGCTGACAGCTGCCTGGCATTGCTACATAGTGTGGAGATATGTTACTGAAAGTGCATTTTTCTGAATTTTGGTGTGTATGAATTCCACGTGGCCCCAAGACATCATGTGCCTCCATACATAACAGGGCAGATAGGTCATGCTCAGGTCACCTGGAAGGCTGGAAAATCCCCAAACCCCAGAGCCAGGCAGTTAATGTGGGAGTTGCAAATGGACTATTATCACCTCCATAATCAGAAGGATGGGTGATAATGGCTGAGATGTCTCACCTGATGAGCCGGCCAAACACCTTATTTGCTCCCATCTCCTTTGAATATTGCCAGACCAGATTACTTCATCCAGGCAATCTAACATCTTTGTCTAATCTATAGCCAAACAATCAAACCCCTTTGTTTCTGCTTTAGCTGAGAAATCAAGCACCTTGCCAGGGGGCAGTTTGAGCTCTTAAAAACCACTGGATTTCTCCTCTCAGGGTTGGTAGTCTGAGTTCAGGGGGACCCTGTTCTCTGAACTGGTTACCGGCACCTCTGTTCAACCCAGCTCTCAGAATGGCTGTGTCTCACACCACTTCACCCAACTGGATCCTGGAAAAGGCTTCATCGGTAGTAAGTATCGCTGTAGTGCTGCCTTGGCATTTACTCCAGCCTAACCCTGATTTCACAAGCCCTCTCTCTCTCTCTCTCTCTCTCTCTCTCTCTGTGTGTGTATTGGTGTGTGATTTTTCCATTTTTCAATAAATAATACTTTAATTTGAGGATACTGCCCCTGCATCAATTCTTAAGATCCCCCATCTCTTGATATACATGTGGGAGACAGTCTTGCAGGGTCCTTGTAGCTGCCCCACTCTTGATTTGAGCTAAATAAAATTCTGCCTTCATAGACTTTTGGCTACATTTTGATAGAGAAAGGGGGGCAATTAGTTGGCCTTTCCTCCAGAAAAAAAAAATTAATTTCCCCTGAGGTCTGTGCACTCCGACCACACAATTGAGGTGTTCAGATCCCAGATGTAGACAGCATGAGGATCGAGAGAAATTGTTGCAGATGCAGGCGTAAATAGGAAGGTGTGTGAGTGTGAGCCCTGTGCGGTTGGCCATAATGGCAAAGGGTTGACCATTTTCTCTGTCGTGGATTGGAAGAAAAGGCAGCCCCCTTCCCACTTAGGAATCTCTAAAACCATATTCCACAAAAGACAGTCACAAACCCACCTTGGTTGGGCAGAGGTAGGCAAAGGCAGAAAGACGTCTCCACTGGAGGCTGTAAAACCTGAGGCGCAAGGTTGTGTCACTGGAGGGATGAGGTGGTCCCACTCAAACCCAGCCGGGAGGAGGTGCTTCCAAAACAGGAAAACTCAAGGGCCAGGATCTAACTGGGGTCCAAGTTTCTGGTATCTGCTAGGAACCTACCGAGGGAGGTCAACCAAGGAGGACGGCCACACCAGGGCTTCCCAGGACATGGCTAGGAGGGGGAACTAGCTGATCCTTAGGCCTGGGTCTAGCAGTGGCTATACATGGCACCAACTCCAGTGGTGACCTGATACCAACTGTGACAGTGGCAGAAATTTAACCTAGAGGCAGAGTTCCATTGGGTAAACCCTTACCTCAGAATGTATGAGGTTCTAGATGCCATGGGTGAACTCACACCTGGTATGACAGGTGGCTCCCCCTTAAGGTGAAAACCTGGGTGTACTTCACCAAGAGCCATCAAATATGAGGTCATCATTTTCAGACCCCAGGGACACACATGGGTGGAAGCAAATGCTGACAGCATCCCCCTCTCGGCAGAAGTCTGGATTAAACACTGATTCAACCCCCCCTGATGAGCAAGACCCCCGGTTCCTTTTATATCACCCTAACCTTAGACTCACAATGCCATTCTACAGGGACTTGGAAGACTAGGCTCTTCCTGTGCTGGAATTTCATGCAAACTCCCACTGATTGTAGCATAGATTGACATGGCATTAAGTTCGCACACATACTTAGGTTCACCCCAGCAATGATATAAGAACCCTCTCATGGATGTTGGCAATCTGGTCATCAGGAGAGATATATCTGTCTACACATACACTGAGGCACAGCCTATAGTCACCACCCTAGCCCTAAATTTGATTGTCGTTGATGTAGCTTGCACCATCCCCATATATAGCCCATACCTAAAGGTCGCACAAGAGCAATGGAAAGAATTAGAAAGGAGATGGCAGCCGGCAACACACCCGCTTTTCAGAACCAAGCAAGATACCGTGGACACTATCTTAGGAGGCCTGGGAGTGGGAGCAGATGTACTGAATGCCATAGACACTGAAGTTTTGGCCAATAAACTAGGGTTGATGGGAGCTAGGACTAAAGACATAGGCATATCCATAGCCTCTGGTTTGACCAATGTGGCCCAAGGCATAGGCATAATAAGATATATCCTACCATGATGGGTGGCTATAGAAAAGGAAATAATAGACCTCAAAAGCTTTATCCAGAGAGGCATATACAATTTATCTATCACCATCCAGTGCACCCAGATACAGAGTAGCTCACAGCATTCGCCTCACAGCACAAGCCTCCCTTATTAAATTAATGCACCCAGAAGTCACGGGACTGCTCAAAGTCAGAAACCCAGACTCTATTCAATATCCAATGGATTTCATTAAGATAATAGGAGAACAATGGGAAGACCTGGTCCTTAAGATGAGTGTCTATCATGAGAGAGTTTGGAGTGCTCAGATTGTCCATCCCATTTCACATGTGGGACTTCCCTTAGCTGAAAGCAACACCACCATGCTACCCGAGAGTACGCTACATTGGACCAATGGCACACACTTATATGACTTGTTGGGGTGTGTCAAACTCAGCAGTGAATGCATTGTTACGGCAGCCTAGAAGGAGCCCCCCCCCCCCCAGACACACACAAGACATCCAGGAGCATGTTATAGTCCTGGTTAGGCACTCCCTGATGGTCTAAACAACCCACAGTTGTTTTTGTTCCACACCCCCTGTATTGAGCTTACACTCATGCCTTTTGAATGCATTTTAGCCATAGATAGAACCAAGGGGAACCACTGTTTTTGTTGAGTCTACATTAGGGACTGCTTTAACAGAGATTTTTATTTACACGAGATAGTCCGGGAATGCACCAGTGAGACCATATACCATATAGATAAGGAGGCATTAGAACGATTTCATATTGAGGAAGAATTACAGGTCTCCAAATGGCTGCACCTACTCACTAGCTTAAGCAAATATCAGATAATCTTTTGATGACTTTGAAAGTGATGGGTCCTCATTCATGGAAGCATAGAATGAAAGAGGCTGCAATGAATCTGGGATTCTCTGCATCCTTTCTTTTGTCTCAAGGCTATGATAGAGCCAAAGTATTATAGTAACAAAAACGTAAGGACACAGAGATACACTATCAGATAACAGAGATTAAATCCTGCTAAACTAATCCCTTTCATATCTACATTACTCCTTTGCACTTATTATTACCAAAATATATGATGGACATTACAAATACGAAAATGAGGGTAGCCTTTACACAAGCAGGACAACGGGTTCTTTCACTAGCAATTCAGATGTAAAGATATAAGAGGCTGCATATTAAGGACAGAGTATGTGGATATAATTCTGTCTCAACTGAAGATTTAATCCATGTTCTGCTTGACTGTTGTATGTATAATGATCTTAGAAACACACACACACACTCCTTTGTTAAAATCATTGTAAGAGTTGTGCAGCTCATTATTATTATTATATTTATTTATTTATATCCCAACCTTTTCCCCAAACTGGGGCCCAGAGAGGCTTACAAGATTAAAAACAGTACAATTAAAAACATAGAAAAGTGTTACATTAAAACATATTAAATTATTATAATATTAAAACAGATTTCATATAAAAGAATAAGACAAAGTGTTTAAAAATACTTTAAAAGAATACAACACCCAGGCCATTCGGTTTTAAATGATTGTCTGAACAGGAAGGTCGTAGCCTGCCAGTGGAAGGAGCAACAAAGAGGAGGCCATTCTGGGTCCCTGAGAGGGGGGTTCCAGGGTCTAGTGGCAGCCACTGTAAAGGCCTTGTCTCGTGTCTCCACAAACCATGCTTGTGATGGTGGTGGGACAGATAGAAGGGCCTTTCCTGAGGATTAAAAAGCCTGGGGTGGCTCATACAAAGAGAGATGGTCTGTGAAATAGCCTGGACCTGAGCCATGTAGGGCTTTATAGGCCATAACCAGCACTTGGAATTGTGCCTAGAAACAAACTGGCAGCCAGTGGAGCTGTTTCAAGAGGGGTATTGTGTGATCTCTATAACCTGCCCCAGTTAGCAGTCTGGCAGCAGCTCTTTGTACCAAATGAAGTTTCTGAACACTCTTTAAAGGCAGAACCAAGAAGAGCACATTACAGTAGACAAAACAGGATGGAACCAAGGTATGTACCATCAAGGCCATACCTGACATCTCAAGGCATGGGCACAGTTGGCACACAAGCTTTAAAAGTGCAAAAACACTCCTGGTCACTGCAGAAACCTGGACCTTCCAGTTCAGAGTTGAGTCTAGGAGTACTCAAACTGTGAACCTGTGTCTTCAGGGGGAGTACAATCCCATCTAACACAGGCTGAATCCCTATTCCCTGATCTGCTTTCTGACTGACCAGGAGACCTCTGTTTTGCCTGGATTAAGTTTCAGTTTGCTTGCTCTCATCCAATCCATTACTGATGACAGACACTAGTTCAGGACCAGGACAGCCTTCATGGATTGAGAGGGAAAGGAGTAGTAGAGGTGAGTGTCATCTGCGTATTGATGGCACCACACCCCAAAACTCCAGATGACCTCTCCCAGCAGTTTCATGTATATGTTGAATAGCATAGGGGACAACATAGAGCCCTGGGGAACTGTACAGGCCAATGGCCAGGGGGTCAAGCAGGAGTCCTTCAGCACCACCTTCTGGGTTTGCCCCTCCAAAAAGGAAAGGAGTACTGTAAAACAGCACTTCCAAGTCCAATCCCAGAGAGGCAACCCAGAAGGATACCATAGTCGATGGTATCAAAAGCTGTTGAGAGGTACAACAGAACTAAAAGGGACACACTCCCCCTGTCCAGTTTGCTGCATAGGTCATCCACCAAGGTGATGACTGTTCCATAGTCAGGCCTGAAACCAAATTAAAATGGAACTAGATAATCTGTTTTATCCAGAAACCCCTAGAGTTGAGAAGCCACCACACATTCCAATTCTTTGCCCCCAAATGGTAGGTTGGACACTGGCTGATAATTATTCATTACCGTGGGGTTCAGGGATGACTTTTTTTAACAAAGGGCTCACAACTTCCTCGATTAGGCAAGTTAGAATTCTGCCTTGTAGGGAGGAACTAACTACCTCCTTCATGGTCTTTTTCTAGCTACCTGGTGTTAAAAACATTGTATCTTTTAGAACATCTAAATTTTTAGCCATGACTATGCAAATGTGCACTACAAATTTTAAGAAAGGTTTGGGAAATGACCACACCATGAATCTCTGTTATTTCTATTTTAATCTGTTCCCTTTTTCTCTGTGTAAAATGGCTGCTTACTTGAAACCCAATAGACTAACTCCAGGACTAATAAAATTTGTTGGATTCTACAGTTTCCACAGAAGTAACATTTTCTTACTTTGTAAGAACCGGTGTGAGAAAATGTGCACCTCCTGATCCTCTCTGGGAAATGTGAGAAGCTCCTGAAAACTCTCTGGTTCCTCTGCTACTGCAGCACACACCCTAGCATTCTGAACTACAAACTGCTCTGGGGGCCTTCTGACTCTTTGGGTCTTCCTGGGAATGATCACCTTTGTCTTGCCCCTCTCATCCTCACTATCACTACTACTCTGCACACCTATGTCAATGGATGTAGGTGTTGATGCCTCAAGCTTAGGTGTAGTGATAGTGGGAGCTTGTGTATCTGTGGGCTGACTGGAGGTGCTTGGCTGGCTTTCAGATGTTCCTCTTGGTGTTTTCACCCCTCCAGTCCCAGTACTACCAGCACCCTGTTGTCCCAGTCTAACAAAGATTTCAAGGTTGGAGTGACTCCTCTCCCACCCAGAGTGCTTCACAAAGTTAGCACTCCTTGACAACAGAATGCACCCATTCCCCAGGTAGAACCTGTAGCTGTTCCCTCATACCCCACAAACATCAGGTGTCACCATTTGGGGTCATCTTTCTTCTGAAAGTTTTGGGGAACCAGAACATTGGCAAACTGCCCAAACACCCTCAGTTAACTCAAATTGGGTGGCCTCCCATAGAGCATGAAGTATGGGGTCTGTTTTACACTGAATGCCACAGTCTGTTGCTAATGTGGCATGCTGTCAGAATTGCCTCCCCCAAAGACCTTCTGGGGCCCCAGCATCCAGCATCAGACAATCCTTTATCTGTGTCAGCACTCCATCTTCCTCTCTGCCAATCTGTCCTCCTGAGGGGTGGCAGGGTTAGTGGTGTTGTGGTGGATACCCTTCTGCTTCAACCAGTTCCCCAGACTGGAAGAAAGGAATTCCCCGCCTCGATCTGTCACCAGGGAGCCCACTGCCTTGTAGTCAAACTCCCTCTCGACCATCTCCACCCAAACTCTAAATGCGGGAGCTGCCTGATTCTTCTCCTTCAGGGTGAAGGCATGAGTGTACCTTGTGTGGCGATCCACAACCACCATCAGATAATTGCTGCCCCCTACTGACTTGACATAAGAGCCTGCAATATCTGCATGCACTACTTGGAATGACATCTGGGTGGTGCACTTGCTCCTTTTTGCAACAGGATAAGCCCACAGCTTGATCCTGCTGCACACAGAGCATTCCAAGTGGTTGCTGCAGTTCTCCCACTTTAGCCCAGGACACACACCCTTCAATCTTTCCAAATTTGTGAACCCAGTATGGCCTAATATTCTGTGGAGATAGTGTACACAGTTTGAGTGCAATGGCACATTTCCAAATGTAGCACACCCTGCCTGGGCATCCAAATAGTATAGCTTATTGTGCTTGTAGGCTTTAACACAAACCTGCCCCCTTCTGGTGATGAGACATTCATCCCCCTCAAAATGCACTGCATAGCCCTCTGCAGCCAGTGCTGAGACACCGATTAAGCAATTCTGTAACTGGGGGGCACAAAGTACATTCTCAAAGTCCTTGTCAAACACTGGGCACTGTCTCCATGTCTCTGATTTGACTTGAACCCCCATCAGCCAAGCCCACTTTTTTGACACAGGAGGGCTTCCTGTCCTTCATCAAGGACCTCTGGTTCACGATGTGGTGAGTTGCGCCACTATCGACCATTCATTGATTTTTGGCAGCATCAGCATGATGGACTTGATAGACACTGTCCTTTACTGCCGAAACAACTCCTTTCCTGTTCCCAGGAGACCAGCGTTATTGTTTCCCTCTGGCAGCAGGCGACCTCTTGCAGTTCCTCTGGAAATGCCCTGGCTGTCCACAAGCAAAACATCTCTTGACCTTGCAGACAGCAGCACTCTCAGTCCCTTGAACTGCCTCTGGTGGTGTGATTGTTGTTGTTGACTCAGTCTGTCACTGTCTCAGAATGCCAGTCTCAAAATGCCATCTCTGGCATTTTTGCAAAACACATGTAGTTACTTGGTCTACTGTGAACTGACTCTCTGGCACTCCCTGGAGGCTGTACAGTATATGGTCAAAGTCAGAGGACAAACTGCTCAATAGAAGGTATGCCTTTTGCTCCCTTGACAGGACAATTCCTCTGGACTGCACTTCCAGGAACAAATGCTTCATATTTGCTAGGTGCTCCTCTGGAGGCTGACCCTGAACCATTTTGCAGCATAGAGTCTTTTTGACCAAAGCATTTTAGACAGGGAGGAGTCAGACTGATGTACATTTCTTAAAGCTAACCAAACCTCCTGGGCAGACCTTTTATCTCACACATGGACCAGCTGGCTTGGGTCCAAGCAGAGACAGATAGTCACGTGTGCTTTTCTATCTATTTCAGCATTCACAGCAGTGAGACCTTGTTCCACTGGTTCCCAAAGATTCTCTCTTATCAAAGCAGACTCTGTTAGTTGGTGGAAAGGAAGGGAATGAAAGTGGATGGAACAAGAAGGTGAGAGTAGGTGATATAGATGGCATGAGGTGAGAAGGTATGAGTAGGCAGAGAAGTAATTATAAGAACGGTAAGGGGAAAAGAGGATAAGAGGGAGAATAAGAGAAAGGGAAAGAAGAATGGTGGGTGGTAGATAGAGAGAAAGAAAGAAGTAGAAGAAAGTTAGGAGAAGGAGTGTGAAAAGAAGGAAGGATGGAAGGAATGGTATAGGAAGGGAAAGAAGGAAAGGGGTATGATAAGAAAGGATAATAGCAATGCAAATTGGGAAAATTTAATGTTAAGCAAGGTATAGAAGTATGTTAAGAAAGTTTAAACATTTGTTATCATTTTTATGTTCTTATTGGATGGATAATGAATAACTATATATTGTGATTTGGAAATGATGAAATGTGATGGTATGTGTGATTTTAATTAATATATTTTTAAAAAATAAAAATAAAAAATGCCTCTTATATCAGTCCCTCTACATTAAAAAGGGCACACTAGGAAGTCACAGAGGCTGTACAGATGGGCAAAAAGAGGTGCTTTCAGGCTGACATGGAGGCATATTATTTACACAGTGCATGCCTAAAAGCTGACAAGAAAGCATCCTCTAGGTGCCGTATACTGGGAAAAGCTGCTCCAAAAAGGAGCAGCTTTTTTCCACTGCTTCCTGAAAAGTGTGCACCTTCACAGGTGCATCTGTATACAGTGACACAGGGGCAACAGAAAAGGGGCACTTGAGATTTAAAATGCCCATGTAAATGCACTAACACACATGCGGCAGAGTTCGAGTCGCTGATTCAGAGCATGCACCCTATGAAGAAAGTTTCAATTAAAAGCGTCCTATTGGCCCAGGTGTGGATGCACTGCTGAAGGTGCACCTGCATATTACAACCTTAGCTGTAATGCTAATTCTTACAGTACCCATGTGCCTTAACAACTATTTGGACTCTGAAAATATTGCTGCTGGATGTTTCACCATGAGAAAGTGATAAGGGAAAAGTTTCACTTTTAAGCTGGACCCCCATGCACATTCAATTGCCATTTTCCCAGCGGCCCTGTGCAGCTGTGCAGGTTTATAGCTGTACTCCATCGGTGCTAGTCTTCTACATTGGCCAGAATGGCAGAGCCATCCACAAGTGATGAGCCAAAAAGAGGGAGAAGGACTTCGTGGTCCCATGCGGAGACCAGCTGACCTCATAGCTCTGTGGTCACAGCCACGGACAAGTTGAGAAAGTCCTTCTTGAATTCTGAAACATTTAAGGAGGTGGCAAAAGGCATGAGGGCTAAAGCCCACCAATGCACTTGGGAGGAATGTCATCAGAAAACCAAAAACCTAGGGGAGATTACAAAAAAAATAGGGATCACAAAGCCAAAAGTGGCCGGGGTCCCTCCACCATGCCCATGCCTTCCTTGCTAAGGATGGTAGCATATGACCCAGCAGATTATGTACCAGTAGTGAAGTTGTTAGGGTCCCAGTTGGCCGGCCAGCCAGCCAGAGTTGAACTGTGGAGGACACCTCCATGGCAGAATGTGCCTAGGGCCTTTTCATGCCCTCTCAAGGTAAGATGTGCCAGAGCCCCTGGGAAGGGGTACAGGGGACAGCACTAGGGTGGGCAGAGGGCAGAGATGACCCCATGTTATTTAGATAACCAGGATGGTTACAATAAATGGGCTATTAGGGAAGGCTGATTGTTAGGGACTTGATACATTGTCAGAGATTTCACTTGATTGTTCCTGCATTGTATCTTTCTGTGGCCAAGAAAACTGGTGCTGGGTGACCCCTCCATGCCTGTGTGTATGTGTCTGTGTGTTCCTTAGGCTCATGGTTATGAATAACTGCATAAGAGCATGAATGCTGGCCATACACAGAGTGTGGATAATAGGATATGTGTATTCAGCTGCTTATCATGCCACAGTATAGTAGTGCCCTAAGATTACAGATGGAGGAGAGGGGATACTTCAGATCCTCCTGTTACCAAAGAAGTCTGCCCGGCCTCTCTCACATCCTGCCCTTCTCTCTTCTTCACAACATCATTGTCCTCCATGGGTACCCCCAGGGTTGGCAGGACAAAGCAGTGCCTGTAGCGCAGTTCCTCATCCAGCACCCTTCCCTTCGTCTCACAGATGTTGTAGAGGATGATACATGAGGTGATGATGGGGATGACATTCTCCTCTGCCACAAGAAGTATCCTAAATCTCCTTAGGATAAGGGGAATTTCAGGAGTCTTGCAGAAGAAAGAGAGGGAAAGGAAAGTAAAGGAAAAGAAAGGAAGTGGTAGCTGGTGTTTTCCTTATTGGGAAAAGAACTGCAACAAAGTGTAGAAAGGAGTTGTAAAGCGCACATGTTTTGGAGGCTAACAAAGAAGAGGTGAGAAGCAGAAAGAGAAAGCGAACTGGAATAGAAGGACAAAAAAGAGAGACTGTGTGGGGAGGAGATAAGCAAGCAGCGGCAGCAGCAGTGACTTTAAAACTTCTGCTTCTGATCATCGGCAGCTGCTGTTAAGGAGGTGAAATTGAGAGGGAGAGAGAGAGGAAGAGCAAGTGGCGACAGTGGAGGTGACTTCAAAACTGCTGCCTGCCTGCTCTCAAGTATTGGTGGCTGCTATGGAGGCGAAGCTGAGAGGGAGAGAGAGAGAAAGAAAAAGCAAGCAGCAGTGGTGGAGACAGTGCAGATGATTTCAAAATCACTGCTTGCTTGCTCCTGACCATCAGCAGCTGCCAAGGAGGTGAAGCTGAGAAGGAGGGAGAAAGAGAAAATACAAGCGACAGCAACGGAGGTGACTTCAAGTCCACTGCTTGCCTGCTCCCAAACACCAGAGCCTGCTAAGGAGGTGAAGCTGAGAGAGAGAGAGAGCAGTGGTAGCAGTAGTGACCATAAAACCGCCAGATGAGTTACGAATGTGTAAATAAAGGAACAATTGTGAAAAGGGGAAAAAAAGGAGATTAAAGAATACCTTGACATATTTGAATGGGTATAAAGCAGCTTGGAACTCAGTGTGTTGAGGTGTGGAAAGTTGGTGGAAAGAGTCAGATTAATGGAGACAAGAGACTCACAGAAGACGAAAGAAAGAGTAAGATACAACTGCATTTAATAGTAAATAACATTGACTGTATGAGGAGAAAAACATGAGATTTATCAAGGGTTTTTGAGTGATATAGTTATGGAAAATAAAGTATAAGCATAGTAATGTGACATAAAGTGGAAAGGTTAACTCAAGATAGTGACAAAGTATGGTACATACAATATATTATGGAAATTAGGTGTGAATTACCAGAATAGAGAAGGATAATACTATAAATGTATTTCACTTTCTGGTTTTTGTTTGTACTTTGAATTTGTGTGGCTTTATTGAGGTAATGTGAAATAATAGAAAAACTGAGAATTTAGAAAGGATTGTATAGGAAAGTGAAAACAGAATATTTTAAAATATATTTGAGAGTAGATTAAGAACTTAGCATATAATTGGTATCTAAAATAGATCTTGTCACATTGGTATTCATTTTACAGTAGTTAATTTGGGGAGTGAGTGTTTTATATTATACTATAAATATATTGGTAGAATCTTTCAGGTGGAATACTTAATTAATTGTTAAAGAATCTGATTTGAATCTTGTTCTTTGAATCTTGTTGTTGTATTTAATCAATGATTACCTTGAAAAAATAGGAAAGATGGCTACATCAAAGAAAAATCTGATTCAAACACAAATATCGACTCAGAGGAGGGGATCAACATGTAATTAAAATGACAGACCCCATGATATTACTTCTTGATGAAGTTTGATGTATAAGACAGGAAATGAAAGACAATAGACAAGAGATGAAGGACAATATGAAAGAATCTATTCAAGAACTAAGAGAGGAGAAAAAAAGAAGCTAGAAATGAGTTAAGGAAAGACTTTAAAAAACGTGATACTTTTTATAAAAAGATGGAGAAAATGTTGACAGAGATTAATAAAACTCAAAAACAAGTAGATATAATAAGAGAAAGAACAAAAACGTTTGAGGATCTATCGAAAGATAATATAAATAAACAAGAACAACAGCAATCAATGATATGGACTAATGAATTTAGATATCATGAAAGATGTATTAAAATAAGGGGACTGGCTGAAAAAACAAATGAAGACTTAACCCTGAAAACAATACCGTACTTAGCAGATCTTATTGGAATGGACAAAGAGATACTGGAGAGAGAAGTTGATAAAATCTTCAGGATTAACTCATCACAGGCGAAAGACAAGAAAATGCCACTTGATGTAATAATATGTTTGACACGAACAAGAATTAGAGATCTTGTAATTCAAAAAAGTTATGATACCAAAATGATAATTGAAGATAATGAAATAAAAAGTGATGGTTGGTAGACAAAAATACAAGATATTGACACAATTACTAAAAAACATGGGAGTTAATTATAAATGGGACAGGATGGAGGGACTTTCATTTACTTATAGGCAAAGAAGAATAAGAATTGATAATGAAATAAAAGCAAAAGAAATGGAACAAAAACTTAAAGAAGATCTCAAAAGGAAAGAAGAAGAAGAAAGAGGAAGGAGGAAAACAACAAGAGAGTGGAGATAAAAAAATACAAAGGAAAAGAAAACAAGAAGGGGAAGAATAAAGGAGAAGGAAGAGAAGGTGAAGAGAGTACAGAGGAAAAATCGATAAACAAGGATTTAGAAGAAAGGAACTCTAAATTGGAAGTGAATAGTGAATATAATAGTGAAGGGGAAGTAGAAGAGGAAGAAAGACACGAAATATAATATAGACAAAAAGGAAGGAAAAAAACAGCTGAGAGAAGAAGATAAGAAGGAATATGAAGAAGGGATTTAACTGGGAAAAGGTAATAACAATTGAAATAAATAAATAAATAAATAAGAATAAAGGGGCGGAAGGGGTGGTATTATCAAAAAATCAAATAAATTTTGTGAAATTACTTGGAAAACAGTTTGGAAAAAAATATGGTGATAATAACATCTTGGAACGTGAAAGGTATAAACTCAAATTATAAGAGGAATATTGTCTTTCATCAATTAGAAAAACTTAATAGTGACATCATATGTATACAAGAAACTAAAATTAAAAAAGAAGAAGTAAAATATATTAGGAATCCAAAACTAAGAAATGCATATATCTCGGTGGCAGATAGAAAGAAAAAAGGAATTGCAATATATGTTAATAGAAAGTATCAATCTAAAGAATTTTTTGTGATAACAATGGAACATATATAGAAATAGAAGTAAAACTTGAGAATAGAACAATTCTTGTGGTGGGTATATACACACTGCTAGAAAATAGAGACATGTATTTCACTAAGATCAATAAAGTGCTTAAAAATCAAAACTATGATAATATTATTATATTAGGGAATTTCAATGATGTAATAGAACCTAAACTTGACAGATTATCTAATGAAGGAAGGAAAATACGAATAAACCAGTGGAAACTACCAAAATCCTTTTTTGAAATGCAAGATCTGGGGCTAGTGGATGTGTGGAGGCACAAATATAAAGGATTTACCTTCTTTTCTGAACAACATAATTCTTTTTTGAGAATTGACCTTTTTCTGGTATCGAAATCTATAATACCAATGATATGATCTATGTACATATTAACAAAGTACACATCTGACCATAACCCTATAAGTATAGAAATGGTAGGTAAAAAGAAAGAATACACATGGAGATTAATGAAGATCTACTTAAAAGAAAAGAAAATATAAAAGAAATAAAATAAACATTAAGACAATACTTTAAAGAAAATAGAACAGAAGGAATGAAGAATAAAATTATATGGGATGCCAGTAAGGTAGTTATTAGAGGAGTGTTCATTAAATTACAAGTGGAACAAAAGAGAAAGGAAGTCAGGAAAGAACAGGAGATTAAAGATGAATTGAGAAAGATGGAGAAAAAAATGGAAAAAGAGAGGAGATAAAGAATTAAAATGCAAAACTGAAAACCTGTAACAACAACAATAACTGAAAGTAATGGCAGTTAAAGAAATAAAAAAGAAATTAAAACAGGTAAAACAAAAATATGTTGAATTAGGAAACAAAGCAGGGAAATTATTGGCAAGTAAATTAAGAAGAGAAAAAGAAAAGAAAATAATTTCAGAAATATTTAAAGATGGGATAATAATTACAAATCAAAATGAAATTAAAAGAGAGTTTAAAGGATATTATGAAAAGATATATAGGAATATACAGAACTCAAAAGAAGAGAAAGAAAAAAGTAACAGCATATCTAACAGAACAAAAAAATATTAAATTATCTAAGGAAGAAGAAAAAAAGTTTAAATCAACCTATTACAGTGAAAGAAATTCAAGAAGCTATTGGAAATTTGAAGTTGGGGAAATCACCAGGTCCAGATGGACTAATGGCTAATTATTATAAGCAAATGTTTGAAGTATTATGTGAACCATTAAAAGATGTGATAAAAGATATTCTGATTGAAGGGATACCAGAATCATGGAAGAAAGCTTATATCTCCCTAATTCCAAAAGGAAACAAAACCAAATATGAATTGAAAGATTACAGACCAATATCTTTAACAAACACTGATTACAAGGTATTTACCTCCATAATAGCTACAAGGATGAAAAAGTTATTGGAAATCATAGTTCATGAAGATCAAAATGGATCAATACCTAAGAGACAGATCAAAAACAATATAACGGTATTGAATATAATTGAATATTTTGAATTTCATAACGAAAAAAAGTTAGCTAAGATTCTATTTGATACTGAAAAAGCCTTTGATCGAATTAATTGGTGTTTCATGTTAGAACTGATTGAACAGATGGATATGGGGGATATGTTTAATAAATGGGTAAGTGCTCTTTATAAAGAACAGTGGGCACAAATAGTTATAAATAATGAGAAAACAGAACAAATTAAAATTGAAAGAGGGACAAGACAAGGATGTCCTCTTTCACCATTATTATTTATAATAGTACTTGAGATCTTAAATAACAAAATAAGAGGGGAGTCTGAAATAGGAGGAGTTAAAATTAAACATCATGTATTCAAAATTCAGGCATTTGCAAATGATATTATCTGTTTTCTAGAAAATCCGAAGATAAGTATAAAGAAATTAATAAAGGTGATAGTAGAATTTGGGAAGGTGGCCGGATTTTATATAAACAAAGAAAAAAACAGTAATATTGACAAAGAACATGGACTCAAAAGAAGAAGAGGATTTAAGAGAGATATCAGAATTTAAGATAAAAAAAAAGTAAAATATCTAGGGATATATCTAACTAAGAGAAATATCTACTTGCAAAAAATAACTATCAAAAGGTCTGGGAAGAAAACACAAAAGACTTGATAAGATGGACAAAAAAAATCTAATTCTTGGGGAGAATAGAAACAATAAAATTGAATGTATTACCTAAATTAATGTGTTTGTATCAAAATTTACCAATAATTAGTGATGGCAAATCCTTGGACAAATGGCAAAGAGATCTATTAAAATTTATATGGGAAGGGAAACGACCTAGAATTAGCTGGAATTTTTAACAGAAAAAAAACTTAAAGGAGGGTGTGGACTACCCAACCTTAAACTTTATAACCGAGCCGCATGTTTAAACTGGTTAGAAGACTGGATGAGACTAGAAAATGATCGAATGTTAGACTTAGAGAGTACTAAAATGAGATATGGATTTCACACCTTTTTATGGTTCGACAAATTAAAAGATAATAAAGATTTTTCTCATTACTTTCTTAGGAATGCTATATTTAAAACATGGATGAGAATTAAAAAACAGTTCTATAAACAGTTCCCTAGCTGGACATCACCACAAGAAGCTTTTTTTAAGAGATCTAAAAATGAAGGAATACCTTGGTTATCTTATAAAGAATTATTGCATTGGGAAGGAATAGAAAAAGGTAGCTTTAAAACAATGGAAGAATTGGAAAAGGAAATAAAGAGGAATTGGTTTCTATATAATCAATTAAAATATAGATTCAGTTTAGATAAAAGAAGTGGTGGAATCACAAATGAAAAAAATGAAATAGATGTAATCTTTTGGGATAGAAAAAAAGGACATATTGCCAGATATTATAAAATTCTTAGAGAAAGATATCTTGAACAAGAAAAAAAGTAAACATTCAATGATAAAATGGGCACAATACATTGGTAAACCAATAGAGTTAGAAAGATGGGAAAAAGCTTGGAGAGATGCCAAACTTTTTACATGTTGTCAGGACTATAAAGAAAATCATATTAAAATGGTCCATTGATGGTACCTGTCTCCAGAAAAAAAAATCAATAAGCTATGTAAGACAGGCAAAAATAATTGTTAGAAATGCAGTATGGATGGGAATGCAAGGAAGCCCAAGAATATTGGAAGAGAATACATAAATTCATATTTGGAATATTAGAATTGAACATACCATTTGAGCCAACCATTATATTATTAAATATGATTAGTTGAATAGATACAAAATGTGAGAAGAAATATAGACGTATCTTGCTACATATGATTTCAGTAGCTAGAATTATCTATGCAAAAGAATGGAAGTAAGCAAGAACCCCAAGTAATAGAGAATGGAAAGAAAAAAGGTGGAAAGCAATGGAACTTGATATATTAACAGCTTTAATAAAGGGAAAAGTAGAAGATGATGTAGAAAATTATTGGTTGCGCTTTAAAGAATACTGGGATAAGGAAAACAGAAAACCAATGATTACATTATCATAATCATTAATATTATGATAAAGAAGATAATAGGAAATAATATTGGAAAGAACAGAAATCATTGATTTATGATTAATTCAAATTAATATACTGTTCAAATTGTATTTGTATAAATGTATTTAGTACTGATTAAGAAGGGAATTCATTAAATCTTATTTTTACAAAAGGAAAGGGTAGATATTCATTAAGGAAGTCAATTTACTTTTGATATGAATTGAACAACTAAATCTAAATGAATGAGATGCAACTGTAACTGTTTATGTTGTATATAGGTTTGTATGGGGTGTAACTGATATTGTTGTATGTAGGTTTGTAAGATATTGTAATGTTTATGTATATGTATATATAAGTATTGAATGTGTGTGTGTGTGTATTGATACAATATGTGTTATATGTATGTTTATGTGATATTATGTTTTAACAATAAAATTAAAAATAAAAAAAAATAAAATGGCTGGCACAACAGAAGGCCCCTCCTGATGCATTGGGGGTGGAGGTCTTTGCACAGGCACAAAGAAGTCCAAATACCGTTTTTTGGGTAACAAAATGGCCAGAAATTTATTCATCTGTACAGGGTCTGAAACAATGATTTCACAGCTAAAAATGTTCACTTTATTATAACTTCCTTCTTGACACATGTGTATGTGTGCATGCCATAATTCCTGATGCAATCCTCACCATAATCAAACAAGCCATCAGGGATAAGTCATTCCTCCAACCAAGCATATGTCAACAAGGGTCACACATAAGTTGTCAAACATGTAATCAAATCATCCCCCCCATCCAAATTTTGACGTCATCTCTATGATTGATGAGGTAAGAAATTTTTATGTTGACGATGTAAACTAGTCATCCCTCTTAAATGACCAAATATTGAAAAAATCAGATATCCAATTATTCCCTGGGGGGGCCTGCCCTGCCACAGGAGGGGGCCAGGCTAGCTTGGCATCCCCTCCCCCCCCCCCATAGGACCCATTTAATGTGAGAAACAATGGGTCCTATGGGGGAGCCTACCTGGGAGGGATGAACCCCATCAGCCCTGTACAGATGTGGCAAATCAACCCTAATCTGGTCATGCTCAACACATGAAGCCCCCCAAAGCTTCCAACCTCCTCAAAACACCCCTATTCACCCAGCAAAGAGCCACATTAATAGCAGAGTCTTTCCTTGAACCAGGCCAAGTTCGTCATGGCAAGGGCTTGGTCCATAACAGAACAGTCCCCGGTAACCGTTGTCGTACTTCCTGGAGGTCCGCAATGATCCTTCAGACTAACTGAAATCTGGGGATCTTGACCAAATTGTTCTCACCCAGGTGAATGAGGAGTATCCAGGGAAATGGTAAGGTAACAGCCAACTCGATGATGTGGGGAAGAAGGGCCCCCCAAAGCATGTCTCTCCGCCCAAACCAGTGGATGCTCCCAAATCGCTCTAGACCGAAGTTTGGATCTCAGCCCAACTGGATAGCATGCCGTTCAGCCCAAAAGATCAAGCTGTGACTGACAATCCATATGTCACCCTGTTCTCCACCTGCCCAATAGAAAAACACACATTAGAACATCAAAGCATGATTGCATCGGCCCCCCCAGAACTAGAAATCAACATTTAACCAGCCTAAGGGCGAATGTAAGCTTTAAACACTCCAGAGCACCATCGCTCAATACCTCAAATCACAGCATCACTTATGCCGTGAGTTGCTGTGGCCATGGCAGCTCCGATCTGAAATGAGTAAGAAGAAAATTGGGCCGCTGGTAAGCCCACATGCCTCAGAGCCTCCCGCAACACCGCTCGAAATTGATACTGCATCAATGGAAGGCCTGAGACATGCAAAAACAAATAACCAGGGGATTCTGGGTGCAATCTGAGGTAATCTGTCAAAGCCATTATTGAGCAGATCTGACCCTTAGGAGCCCGAGATAAAACTATGGTTTAACCCCTAGCCAGCTGGTCCATCTTTGAGCACCTAAAACACAATTGCAGGCCCAGCTCCAAAATGTGAACATCAGATAATAAGAGTGCCTGGCCTGACAAATCAGAGCAAGAACTGGGGATGAGCTCGCTAATTCTAGTTGCAGCAAAAAAGGCCAATGAAAAAGCAGCCCGAAACAAGGAGCACACTCCTTGGATGCAATGCCAAATCTGTATAAGGACTGAATCCATCACCGGCATGTGGGTATCGCGTGCCACAGGAAGATCCCTAGACCATCCCTCCAATGCCCTCAAAACCCTAAAATCTACAGTATGATTCGGAACCTCCCCCCCCCCCCCGCCCAGGAGTAAAAAGCCAGCGCTGCCAACTTTCCCCTAATAGTAACTGGAGACAACCCGGACTGAATGAGATGAACTGCAAAGCAGAGTATAAAGAGTATAACCTCCATCCTCAAGGGTCAAACCTTGATTTCACCCACAACCACAAGAAACTGTGTAAAAGCTCACATTGCAAGCTGATATGAATTTCGTGTAGAAGGGGCAACGGAGTGCAGAATAGCCCTCTCGATCACTAAACTCCAAGGTTCCACAGATAGGCTGGTACTGTCAAAGGCTGCATTGCTGCTTCTGGAGCTAGCTCTCAAAACCTGTGAAACTGAAAACGTTAAAGGGCATCTGGCAGGGGATTCAATAGGCCAGGCACATAGCGCACCTGGAACAACACATTGTATTTTAAACACTGTAATACCATAGATCTGACCAAAGCCATCACCCTTGGAGACTTAGAGCTCTGTGAATTGATAACATGAACTACTGCCTGGTTGTCACACCAAAACCAAACAGTTTTCTGAGCAAATTGCTTTGGCCAAATCTGAACTGCAACCACAATAGGGAACAGTTTGAGAAAGGTAAGAGCCCTTGTCAAACTGTTATTCATCCAACCCTGAGGCCAACTCCCCGCCACCCACTGCTCCTTCCAGTATACACCAAAACCATGGGCTCCAGATGCATCAGAATAAACCAGAAAATCTGCCTTTAGGAGCATTTTGCTCCTCCAGAATGATACACCATTGAATTCACCAAGAAATGAATCTCAAATCTTCAGGTCCTCATGTATCCCACTGTTAATGTGGATGTGGTGATGCGGGGAAGTCACCCCCCTTGTGGCATTGTATAGGCGAGCACAAAAAGCCCATCCAGGAACTACCACTTTGCAAGCAAAATTCAACAAACTTGTTAGAGATTGAAACTCATACAACATGGCCTTATTCTTACCTCTCATTGCCCTTACCTGTTGTTTCATTAGGTCCAATTTCTCATTCGGGAGGAGAGATAAACTCTCAATTGTATCAAGCTCAATGCCCAGAAAGGTGAAACGGGTGGCAGGGCCCTCCGTCTTCTCATTAGCCAAAGGCATTCCCATCTCGTCCATCAAAACTTGAAAAGCTAGGGAAGAATTGCTGTTGGAAGGCTATGATTGTGGTTGGTTCCTGCACAGACAGCTTAGAGCAGGGGTAGGCAACCTTTCCCCTTTAAGGGCCGAGGGACTTCAGCTCCCAGAATCCCAGGAGCTATTGGGTAACATGGGACTATTGGCCAACATGGCTGAGGCTTCTGGGAGCTGAAGTCCCTCGGCCCTTAAAGGGGAAAGGTTGCCTACCCCTGGCTTAGAGAAAGGTTTATAAAAGATAGAAATGGTAGAGGAATTGGACAATCTGAAAAAGATTTGGAAAACATTTTGGAGTGAAAGAGCCAACCAAGGATATCAAAATTTTATGATCTATTGTTAAAATTGGATCAGAAGGATGAGATTATCAAACAGAGTATGGTAAACTGGGCAATAGATCTTAAACAAAATATACCACTGGAGCAATGGAAGAAATCCTGGTCGTTGCGTATAAGGTATTCCCTTTGTTCTGATATAAAAGAAAATTTTCAGAAGATGCAGCACCACTGGTACTTGACACCGGTGAAATTAGCTAAGATGCAAAGAGGTACTAGCAAAAAATGTTGGAAATGTGACAAAGAGGATGGTACCTTTATGCATATGTGGTGGCATTGCAAAGTGGCAAAAAAAAAAAAATAGCATAAAATACATAGTACCTCTAAAGGGAGACATAGACCCAAAGTTCTATTTACTAAGCATGGTAGATAATGGAAAGTTAGAAAAAGAACATGGCAAGTTGTTATATTACATAACAACTACTGCAAGAATTGTGTATGCATCAAGATGGAAAAGTAATAATCTGCCCTGAGGTAAAGGATTGGTTGTATAAATTAATAGATTGTGTGGTCGCAGATAGACTCACTTTACTTTTAAGGGGGAAATCTTGGGACAAACTGAAAGTAGTCTGGGAACATTTGAAAACTTTTTGGGGAAAAAGTGAATATAGTGATTTATTTGCAAAGTTATTGGAATAGGCTATTAAATTAAGTCAGATTTTCCTTTTTTAGGATAATTTCTTTGTATGAATTTGATGTAAACTTTCTCTTTTTCTTTTTTTGGGGCCTCTCCTTTAAAAGTAAAGGTGGTAGAAGTAAGGAAAACTAAAGCATGATTATACAAACTTTGAAAGATATAGCTTTGAGGTTGAAATGGAAGCTATTAATACCAATACCCAGTCAAATCTCGGGAAGTCATTTTTTGTTTAGGTTTGTGTTGTATGTGTAATTTACGTTGTTGGGGGGTAGTGTATGTAAAGGGGGAGGTGGCATGTTTGCCAACTTGTTGTATTGTATCTGTTATTCCTTGTATCTGTGTCTTTTTTACACAATAAAGTTAATAATTAAAAAAAAAAACTTGAAAAGCTGACAAAGTGTCCCAGCATGTTGCTGTGCTGGAGGCCCCAGCAAACAGGAAGTCATCTAAATAATGCAGAATTGCAGAAGTGCCAGACTTCTTCACTGAACAGCCCATTGGCATTGCCTTGTTAAAATAGTACATTCCCTTAAATTGAAAGCCCAGCAAGTCAAAATCTTTGGGGTGTACTGGAAGTAGCCTGAAGGCAGATTTTATATCACATTTTGCCAAAAGATCTCCCTTGCCCAAGGCTCTAACCATCTGCACTGCTGAGTCAAATGATGCATATTTCACAGATGCCAACGCAGGGTCAATAGCATCTTCACGGACTCCCCTTTGGGTAAGAAAGATTGTGAATTAAATGATACTCACGTGGTGTCTTTTTGTGTACCACACCCAGCTGTGACAACTGTAATGTTGGCATTGGCAATTGTTTATGGGGCCTAGATATCCTCCCTGCTGCCAGCTCTTTCGCCAGCTTGTCCCTAACGATCCCTGGTAACTCCCTCACTGAACTTGCATTAGGTGCAAAATGATAAACTCTTAAACCAGAATATGGAATGTGAAAACCATGTGTAAAACCATCAAGTAAATACTGGTCATAATCCCGCTTAGGATAAGCCCCCAACCAAGCAGTTAAAACATCTAACTTAATGGGTGTTGGTGCTTTTTCCTCCAACTGGGGTTCCTGAGGGGTGGCTCCGGCTCCAGCTCCAGTCCACTTACCTTTGAAGCAGGAAGTGCTAGGGTGATTTACTCCACAGGTGCTACAGCAGTGTTCAAACTTGCAGGTCTGCCACCTGCACTTACCTGCATTAAACTCCCAACAGACTCCTGATAATCTCTTTTCCCCCTTGCCAGGCCTCGCATACTGCCCTCTCTGCTGAGTGAGCATAGGCACCAAGCCTTTATCACACCTGCTCGAAGGGGAGGCACCAACCATCATGTCTGCCCATAGTTCAGCGTGTACGTGCCACCATGAAATGGAATGATCCAAAGTGGCACGCATCCGAAACTGCTCATCATACTGAAGTCAAGCAGACCCTCTTGAATTAAAGTGACAATTAGTGTATGCCTTTATCATTATCTCCTGATACTTGGATAGATCCGGAGACCTTAATGGCTCCTTCTCCTCAATGATACCCCTGTAAATTGTAAACCCCATTATCCAATTAACAAAATTCCTCTCTAACTTTGGGCACTTGTGTGCCTCGAACTCCTTAGGTAGACTAAATACAACTCAGTCTTTCACCATAAGTCTTGGTTCTGGGTCATGGAATGTTAAAGAAAAGATCAGTAAACTCACCCTTCCAAATCCGCTCCTTCATTGTGAGTGGGAGATGTGAGCCTAAAGGAGTGGACATACCCGCATAAGGGTTGCAATCAGCCATTCTTTCCACCCCCACTTGACCTAAGGCTCCTACTGTAGCAGCTCCCTTGGTTGCCCCTCCCTTGCCCACCAAGGGCTGCTCCACCTGGACCCTTGCTACCTGAGTCTGAATCACCCCAGCCACTGCTGAGGGTGTGCCCAGTGAAACTGAGGGTAAACACTCAGCTTCGCTGCCCTGGCCAGCTTGAACACCAGGTGCCCATGCTGTTGCTCACCAAGACCCCAAGGAAATAGGTAGAGTAGACGCACCTGAGCCTGCCGGCTGCTGCAAGATATCCACTGATGTTTGAGCACCTCCAACTGAGTGTGATGCAACAGGGGCTCAGCTGTTATGCTGCAGGGTGAAGGAAGCACCTCCCACCACATTGCTCAGTACTTCTGGAGCTTCTGCAGCTGGCCCAATGGCCTGGCCTGAAGCTACCGCCTACTGTACCACCTTATACAAATCAGCCAATGTAGGCTGCACAGACTCAGAGGCTGCTGCTGCCTGCTGTACCAAACCTGGAACCTTTTTCATAAGCTCCATCACATCAACTACAGTTGGCTGCCCGCCCTCCATAGCTATAGCATCTACTGGACCATGTGATGTGTCACCCACTGTCATACCAGGTGAGGGTACTTCCTGCTCCTATGTAGCTTGTAGCCCCACCACTTGCTCCTCATTTGAGAACCCTGCACTTGAGGCTGGTAGGGCTGAGGTTCCTGAAATACCACCCTGCACCCCCCTCTGGGCTAGTTGCTCAAAAACAGCCACACATGCTTGCATTGTACATCCCAACTGAGTCAGGTGGGCAACAATCTCATCCTCATGTCCCTGGGCCTTGGCCAAATGTTTAGGTGCCAACTGGCCGGTGCCAGATCCAGCAGGCGCAGCACGCTGCTTGGATTGGGACTTGCTCCATGGCATGATGACAAAATTCACTCTTTATAATTACCAAGCCTCCGGGTTATAGCATCCCAAGCAGGGACTAGAAACCTGTTAAACAATTTACAGACCAATGAGGAAAAATTCTTCCTTTAAATCAAATAAGCCCTGGTGGCTACAGTGCCCCAAGCAGGGACAAAAAACCATTTATAGTGTCCCAAACAGGGACAACAAACCCTCCAAAAGTCACAAACCAATGAGAAAAAACTCCTCCTTAAATTAACAAGCCCCAAGCAGGGACAAAAAACCATCTACAGAGTCCCAAGCAGGGACAGCAAACCCTCCACAAATCACAGACCAATGAGGAAAAAACCCCTCCCAACTCAACAAGCCCAATGTCAAACTGTCCCAAGCAGAGACAAGAACACCCCCCCATGGGCCGCAAACTGAAGAGGAAAAAAAATCTCCCAAAACAGCAAGCCCTGGGTGCTCCAAAGCCCCAGGCAGGGACCAGCACTGTGGTCACCAACCAGGAAACCAGGCCCACTGTCCAAGCCCCGCTGGCTTTCCCCCACGCGGCAGCCGATGCTTTCTCTCGGCTGCTGAATATAAAATGACTGCCTCCACTTGGCACAGGGGGATTAAGTAAACCCCCAAATCCTGCCTGAAATCTCACAAGACTATCCAGTTTTGCGAGAATATGTGGGCTACTGGGGGATCTTGCAAGATCCCCCCGATTGATTGGGAGCCGAAGGGAGGGCGGGACTCCCAGCCCTCCCAACCAATTGCGGCATCGGCCTCCAAAATGGCCGGTGCAACAGAAGGCCCCTCCTGACACGTCGGGGGGGGGGGTGTCTTTCATCATATTATCCAAGATCGAGCAATATTTTTCTGTTCTTTTCTTGTAATGTTAATTTTTCTCTATATCATATTTCCCCCTCCCTTTTTTTATTCCTTGAGAGCTATCACACTTTTTTCTCCTCATTTTTGTGTGAGATATTTCATAACCAGGGACCAGTCTCTTTCATATCTATTTTTAGTTTGCTCTCTCAACAGACACATGAGTTTATTCATCTCCATTATATCATATAGTTTAAATGACCATTCCTCTAAAGTTGGTGCATCTTTGCTTTTCCATTTTTTTGCGATTACAGTTCTTGCTGCATATAACATATAAAATATGATTTTGCCATATTTCTTTTCATTTTCTTTGTTTATTATTCCTAATAAATATGTGGTGGGTTCCATATTCATCCTAATATTCAATTTATTTATTTTTTTATTTTTGAGACCTGCACAGGAGTTTGAGAAAATGTGCAGCTTTGCAATAAACACACATACAACACACACACACACACACACACAGTTTGAAGTCTTTTTGTTTTGTACAGAAAACCATGCAGATTTTTTTGGGGGGGGGCACCACCTGATAATATTTCTTAATGTTGTTGTTTGTTTTGTTCTTGGGAAAATGCAAAAAATGCAAAACTAGAAGGAACACTATTCATATGCATACAATATGGTGAATGGTTCAACATCATGTCTTCAGTCTTTGCTGGTCTGAATGTTATGCAACTCATATCTTACACAGCAGAGGGGGAAACAAACAAACCTCAGACTGACTGAAGCTGTAGGCTTTTCAAGTTTAAATGTTGCACAATTCCCTTTTTGTGCCAAAATCTGTGCAGTTTTCACTTTCTGTACTGAAAGCTGCATATCTTCTTGAAAGCCACAATGCTTTGGGGCCAAGCTGTACAGCTTTAATAGAGAAGTGTACAGCTTCTCACCATTTCAAGAGGGTGGATTCCAAAGTGTGTCAAAGCTAAGGGATGTTGTATTCAACATCCATTGGGAATCTCAAAAATGGAGATATGTCATCTCTTGTGTACATGCATCCAGCCAATGAAAGAGGATTGATGGTGTCAAGGAGCCCCCCAAAGAAACTATATTTAAATCCTGGGGAAGTGCATGCAGTGCTGGTTCTCAAACTATAAAACTCCCTGTGGTAGAGGAAGCAGTGTGTTGTATGGATTCAGTCACATAACTGCCTACAAGATCTTCCCTTGATTACAAAGAGTTTTCTATTGTTCCAAAGCAATAGAATGAGTTGTCAATAGATATATGACCTAGGCAAAAGAGGGATTTTTGCTTACTGAATGGCAATTAGGCTCAGTGGGTACTGAGCTGAAATCAAATTTCTGTTAAATAGGCCCCCAAGAAATCAATTGTAACCAGCGATTAATGACAAGCTTGGAAACAGCTTGAGGCAAAGCCAAGGGCAGTTGAAACTGTGACAAATTAGTTGTTAACTGTGCTAATGACTGATTTTGGGGGGATTATTGCTGTTATAAACAGTAATCAATCCAGGTTTGCCACAGTGTTTTGGAAGATGTTTGTAGCCAAAAATATGCAGCTTAGCACTTCAAATTCTAGTTAATATGGTAATCTGAATATTACATACTGCTCAATTCCCCTCTTAACTTCCCCAAACAGAGGTTATATGGAAATTAGGCATAAAGCACTATCATTATTAATTCACAAAATAGTGCCTTGTTAACAGGTCTCAAAGCCCAGAGACTTGCCAATATGATGCTCTAATGTATGATATGTTGTCTTCAGATCATTTACTTCACAAAACTGACCAAATAAATCCAGAAAGAACTGCTTGGAATATGTGGATTGAAGATTATGGACACAGAAAAATAATATTAGTTACAAGGGATGGCTTTCTGGAGAAGATGCAATGCCATATTCTAATTTCATTTTGTGCAGTTCCCCCCCCCCCTTCACAGTAAAACATGCATGATGAGTCAATTCAGTCCTTTCCTTACATTATCTTTTTTCTATGGGTGGAAGGAATATTCAAAACTATTTTTAAAAGGTTCAAAATGTGGATTTCTTGAGTGTTAGTAAATACTGAAGAGAATCCTTATCAGACAATAATCTTCACAGTTTGGGACTTATTCTGTACCAGAAATACACATGGGGTCTGTGGAGAAAGTATAATTCTCTGTTCAGAAAGTAATGTTGTGAATAGTCTTCAAAAATTGCAGATATTTGTTTTTTTGTTTTGTTTTGTTTTTGTTTTTGTGAGAATGAAATCATTGAATATTTGCACTCCTACTTTGCAGTATGGGGTTACTGCAATGCACCTCATTCTTCTGTGGTAAAATTTTGAAAGCTGGTAAATATTCCAATTGGATGGGTAATGGAGAGGTAGAGCTGAGATACCAGAGCAAAAACAATATATAACACAGAGGGAACACCTAAAATCCACATTAAGTCCTGCATGATCCAGGAGAAAAATGGAATATAAATCCAATAAATAATTAGATTATTGAAAAGCCACAGGATAAACCCGAGTTGCCTATGGGCTGTGTACAGGCTGCATATGGGAGAATGTGATAAGACCTATCTTTGACATTAAATGCATGTGTATCCCATTAGGAAAAAGATGGGATAAGACAAGTTTGATAATCTCCACAGTCTTTCTCTCAATATATCTTTCTCTCTTTACATATCCAATTTGTTCCAAAACATTGCATAACAAATTCAAACCCCTCCTCAGTCTCAACACTGTCATTCTTGAATTGACACCTCTTGAGTTCCAACATTCCTGATTTTTCTGCATGTGGTGGCACTTAACATTTCAGAGAAAGCTACTTTTAGCTTCATAGTATCATAGATTTTTAGATTTGGAAGAACCATCCAGTTCTACCTCCTGCCATGTAAAAGGTAAAAGGTAAAGGTTTCTCCTTTGACAAGATTGTCAAGTTGTGTCTGTCTATAGAGGGTGGTGCCCATCCCTGTTACTAAGCAGAGGGAGTCAATGTTGTCACAGACAACGTGTGTTCATGTGGCCAGCATGAGTGCATGGAATGTTGTTACCTTCCCACCCAAGTGGTACCTATTTATCTACTTGCACTTTTACATGTTTTTGAACAGCTAGATTGTCAGAAGTTGGGACTAGTGATGGGAGTTCACTCCATCACATGGCGCTTAGGTCGCAAACTGCCAACCTGCTAAACTGCCATGTAGGAATGCACAATTAAAGGACTCCTGAAAGATGCCTATCCAACCTCTGTTTAAAGAACTCCAAGACAGGAGAGTTTGTTGAATTTTATTGGTGTGGTGTGCTTGAAAATCCAGCAGAGCCAGGGAAGAACTCAAACTTCTAAAAGTAGAGCTTTATTGTTTCAAAAGGTAAAAATAAGCAAAGAAAAATACAGTCCACCATAAGATCACATCATGCTGATGTGGTTGAACAAAAAAGTTGCAGATCCATGTTGCCAGATCCAGAAGTTACATTGTAAAAGCAATATAAGCGTATTATAATCCAAGAATTAACTCCATAGTTAGATCCATTGTGAACACACACACAAACAAGAAGAAGGCAAGAAATATAAACAATTCTAGGCAAAGGATTTCTCAGCCCTGCCCTTTCTCCACCTTCTGGGTGTCAACCTTATGTTGATTGGATGTTATGTGTATGATGTTTGTTAACCTAGCCCCTTGCTGTCCATCATCCACCACGTGGTTTCTTTCCCAAGCCTAACAATGTTTTGGTTACTGTTATATGTTCTCGGCTGCCTTTCCCAGCTAGGAACTTCTGATGTTATGACTCTCTGGCCACCTGGACTGGGTTTCTTCTGCCATTTCTGGTGCTACTGGGAAATACAAATGCTGATACAGCTCTATATACCAGCATCTGTTTTCATACCAGCTAGTCAAGTAGTCAAGTGTTCTATACATGAATCACAAAACCAGCTCTCTTTATTTCTAGTAAGCAATTTACCTGCTACTGTGTTCATCACCTCCAGTGATATATTCTCAATGTGAGAGGATATTGTTTCAACACCCAAGGAATGGATCTCCTCTGAGGGATTCTTTCTTTCTTGGAATTCTATCCTTTTTTTCCTTCACATTCTCATTTTTTATGACACCAGAAGAGGTATCACTGTGGGAAGGAAACATCACTATCATTTCCTCAAATGCTTAATCTGTAAACCTCTCTGAGTTACTCCAGGTCAGTTTGTCTTGGCTTCTATAATAAAAAAGTGTCCCTTATACACTACTGATTTCAACAGGTAGTCAATCAAATAAGATATACTCTGTGGAATACCTACATAACTGCTGGCATTCAACCAAGCATGGCCCAGGGTCTAATTCCTTAACTTGCTTAATCTTGGATGGTCAGTGCTATCTACCACAACTTTTTCAATCACTTACCAGACTATTCTTGTTAGAAAGTTAGGATTTATATTCTCAAAAATGCAAGACAAGTGTGAATGGGTAGCCTAATCTATAACTCTCCTGGTTTTACCTGGCTAGTTAACTCTCTGCCTCCAGACTGTGACTGGAATACCATGGCAGCTGGGAACCCTTCTTAGAGATGGGAATTGTAGCAAGTTTGATAATGCTGGCTTCCTTTCTTCAACTTCTGCTTCAGTCAATTATATTAGGTGGGCGATGTTTAAAACTAAAGGTATGTGAAACAGCTAGTGGGCTGTAAGGGAACTTGTGGCAAGGAATTATGATTTTTATTCAGACAGGTCATGACTTCAGTTTGGGAAGGACAGTTTGAATCTAGTGAGTGCAAACATCTGGATTGTGATACACTTGCTGCTGGGGACACTTTGCTAAACAACACTCTAGATTTAAAACTAAATGAAAAATAGAGAGAATTCATGAGAATTATGTCATACAACTATACCTGAAATTAGAAATTGTATTTAAAACCTACATCTCTCCTAAACATTGTAATTAGGATTAGTGTTGGTTAATGTTAGAATATGAGGTGAGTAGGCTCTTTAGACAGCAACATGTATCACTTTGCCTAGTTCAGTGTACGTTAACTCAGGGGGGATGCAGACCGACAGCTGTGGGCTGCCCTGAGAAGTGGAGGATTGGGACTGAGGCTGCTTCATACCTCGTCCCCAATCCTCCTTTTTGGCACCTGTGAAAGGAGTACCAAAATAGTGCTCCTTTCCCAGGCAGTGAAAAGGGCACCCGAAGAGCCGCCTTGTGGCTCTTTTGTACCTCTTCTGGCACAGCTTGTCTGGATGCTGCACTGGGAGGACGTCATCAGAGCACTTGTTGTGTGCAATGGCATGTGCTCTGATGACATCCTCAGAAAAGGGTTGGGGCATCTGGCGTCTGGCTGCTCCTCCCCTCCCCTGGCTCCAAGACGACACTTTGTACTATCTGCAGAGCCCCTCAGTCTAGCTCTGCTAAGTGCAGTCCAGCACTTCTGCTCAAAGTCCTGCTCTGAGAGCACTGTTCTGTTTATACCCTTTTTATTAGAAGCTGTTTCCATTGGCTGTAGCCACATTGTCACCCAAGTCAAAAGAAAAACTTAGTTTTAACTTCTTTCAAAATTAGGTTCATTCTAATTTTATGATTTATATTTAATGCAGCCATTCATGTTTTCACAGCTAGAAGAAACTTCAAGAGAGAGAAATACAATATTTCTACATTATTATCCCCCTCAGAATTCAGTTTTTGATGTGTAAATTTCTAAAGAATTTCACCCCAGACATAAATTTGTGCATTTTTTAAAATATATACATTTTACCAGATAGCTAAACATGTCTGTGCACAGTTCTGAAAATAGTATGCATTTTTCCATGCACAATTTCTAAGTGTAAATCTATTTCTATTTCTTTGTTTCTTAACTTTCATTTCTCTCTCTTCCTGAGTGCACCAATTTCACTGTGAGGTCAGAAGTTATATCTCCCCCATGCTGGAAGCTTTGGGAGAGGGACTTATAGTTTGCTGCCCTCCCTGGACTTAGAGACATGTTTTTGAAAGATGGGAAGAAGCTAAGGGCATAGCCAGAGGCAACTTGTAGCTAGCTGCCCATAACTTCTCATTCTGGCTGGAGCGATTGACCCACCCTTCCACCGCTGGTACTGTGTGAAGTTTATTGGTTGCTTCTGGCCCAGGTAGGAATATTCTCCCTTTCCACTGTCTTTTTTGCCTACTCCATACTGTTTCCAGTTGGAAAATGGGAAATTAACTAGGGTGGTGTCTAAATAGGTTCTTATTTGGCTGGACAGGGGGTGATTTAAAGTTTGGTGAGTGTCTAGGACATCACTTGGGTGGAAGAGACATCTCTGGAACTATCTCTTTAAGTTTTGGAACTTGGGAGGTGGAGAAATAGATTGCCCTTGAGACTGGCCTGAAGGATAAACTCTATTTTTAACCTCTGGAGGTTGGGAGAGGGACTTTCAGTCAGTCTTCCTCATGTGGGTTGGCCAGCGAGTAACCCAACTTTTGGGTTCTCGTCAGGGCTCAGGTGTGATCACCCAGAGGAAGCTGCAGAGGTGGTATGGGGAAGAGACTCCAGCTATAGTTGCTCCCACACTAGGCTACTCTCCCATCTTAGCTGCTTTTCTCTCAAGCAAAGTTAATAACTAGGTCAAGTTAATAAATGGCCCACTTTCAACCCACTTTCCTTTGGCTTGTCTCATTATTTCTGGAGTTGGCCAGAAAAAGAATGGGCCTCTGAGTGCAATTCTCATTTTGGGCTGCATCCAGATATAAATTAGATAATTTCTGACCAAATATGAACTCAAAGTCTTATCCAATCCTGACCATGGCACACAATGCCCTTGTTTAATCCTTCTTTCAGTTTCAAGTGATGATTAATCAATTAAAGAAAGTGATACTTTCAAAAATAGCTTGAACATCACTGTTGTGAAGCATATAGGAATCAAAGAACTCTAAATTATCAAAATAATCCTAGATGTTTGTTTTCCTCAAAAGAAGCCTGCATATGACTCCCAGAGAAATATGTTACTGACTGTCAGGTAGAAGCTGATTAAAAGAAGTCATATCTTTAAATCATGCAAACAAATTGTGTGTGCAGCCTATTCTGTGGGTCAGTAATTTGAGTTTATAAAAGTCTTTAGTTATTTAATTAATATGCACAACAAATATGAACTTGCCAACTGTTACTGACAGTCATAAAATTCTATTCTATTAGGCTTTTTGCTTTTTTTCAAAGTTGTTTACAGATCAGTGAATAGGACAAAAGAGTCCTGCTTCGAAGCTTTCAATTCAAGAGACATAGCACACACAAAAGGAGAGGACTAATAGGGAGAGAGGAAGGACGGAAACAAAACTTGGGCACCAGTGCCTTTACTTCCCTTCTCTCCTCCTGCTGCTATAATATGATTTCTCCTCCCAGCCTTTTCCTCTTGAGAATAACAGAGGCCATACAGGTGCATATTATTCTATACAATCCTACGAGGAATATCTTCAGTTAATATCTGTGGATTCAACAATTATGTGAGGGATAAAAAGAAGGATCTAAACAATTGCCCACCACTGTTAGTCAAGTAGTTTGTAGGTAGGTTCTAGCTTCCCATATCATGAATATACAGTTTGGAGAAGCCCAGCTCACACACTGAAAAAAACAACAGAGATTCACTTATCAATTCCTGCTTACTATCTTCAGTTCAGTAAGCCAGTCTTTTGTGAGATCACAGCAAAACTTCAGCAATCAAAATTAACAGCTTGACTTCTGCAGACAGAACTATCATATCACTCACCCACCCATTATAAGCACATTAAAAGCAATACACCTTTCCAGGATTTTGCGGGCATTCTCCCTATTTGTCCATTCCTCAAAGCATTCCCACATCCACTCCTACTCACTCCTGCCCCTTCTGTCTCAGCCTCCTCCCATTCCTGTCTGTGAGACTGGCCTGGGTGGTTGCTAGTACCAGTGTTATTCCCCTCCACACATAATCTGCTCAATCCTGCCTTGTACAAACAAAATATATCCCATCATATGATTTGACATAACCCATCTTACTATATATATATATATATATATATATATATATATAATGGTGCTTAAACATACCTATAATGATTCTATGAATTATAATGAAAAAGAACAACCAAATACAGAAATCAATAGTATAATAGAAGAAAGGAAGTCAGCAATAACCTTTTATAGCACGATCTGCCAGGAATCCTGACATCAATGCACACACACACACACACACACACACACACGATTCTTCTTGTTTTTCTTCCCAAGTTTTGGTGATCTGGCAGTCATAAGTATCTATAGTTGCAACATATTCCATTAAACAGGAACTCAGTTTTAATTTACCTTTTGTAAAATTTTAGCTGTTTCTTTGCAACACTCTAGCTTGCTTCAGCAAACATTTTGGAAATTACTAATACTGATGTGATGATTTCAAAGCCAAGTGTATAACTTGTTTTGTGCTACTTCAGAGACTAGGACATAAACCAACAGACGTACAAGAAAAAAAATAGTCCATCTAAACATTAGGAAGAATTTTCTGGTGTTAGGAGTTGTTCAGTAGAGGAATAGACTGTCTCAGAGAGTGGTGGACCTTCCTTTTTTGGAAGTCTAAACCAATATTGAATGGCTAACTTTTATAGGTGGTTTAGGGGTGTATTTCTGTGTATCAGAGGGTTGGAACAGATGCCATTTGAAGTCCCTCTTAGTTCTATCATTCTGTGAATCTATTACGTTCTGTGAATCAGTTCTATTTGTTGCCTCTTTTCATTGACAAGAAGAGAAACAAATTTGAAGGGTAGTTTTTGCAATGTGTAATATATCAAATGGTTTTTAAAAACATGCAGTGTTTCCAATTCAGAAGACAAATATGGTATACTATGACTTGGAAGTCAAGGGAAAGCTAGAACTTCACTGAAAGCACTATTATTGCTCATAGTACTGAGTTAGGTTGTTCATAGCAAAAGATGATTTATATACGTATACATATACATGTGTGTGTGCGAACGTGTGAGTGAGTGTTTAGGATTCTTTGTGGAATACACTTTATATTAGCAGAATGTGATCTTATTGCCTGAATGTCTCAATATTTGGGGCACACGTGGTGGCGGCAACACTCCTGGCCCTGCGGAGGTCCTGTGGAGGACCCAGGCCCCTGGAGGACTCTGTCTGCCCTGATTGTTTCCACCTGGGGCGGCCTGGAGCAGCTGTGCGGCGCGGAACCAGGGAGAATGGTGGCGGGTTTAAAACCCCGCCCAGGAACATCCTCCACCGGCACATGTGGTGGCAGCGACACTCCTGGCCCTGCAGAGACTCAGGCAGCTAGGAGATCTGGCCAGCCGTTGAATATCTTTAAGATGGCCTTGGGGATTTTTTTTTTTAATGTAGTCGCTGCCTTATATAAAGGATAGGAGCTATTTGGCTCACTCATCTCCCCCTTTGCAAACTGGACACAATCATAGCCTGGGAGCGGGTATTCAGGTAGTGTGGGGGCAGGGAAGGTATGGCGGCATCAGAGTTAACAAATGTTACAAAAGAAGGAGGGATCGATGCTAAATATCTATCCCCCCTTCAGTTTGCTCTGTTTCCCAGGATAACTTGGAGGGCGTGCCAACCATTCCACTGACCCTCAACATGCTCCTTTGCAATGCCAGGTCGGTCAAAAATAAGATCCATATCATCCACGATTTATTAGTGGATGAGGCGGCCAACCTGGTATGCTTTACTGAGACCAGGCTGGGGGATGCCAGCTCAGTGATATGGGCGCAAGCTCTCCCCGCTGGGTACTCAGTCAGTGAACAGATGAGGGAAAGTGGGCGGGGGGGGGTGGCATAGCCTTGGTCCATAAGAACACCTTAACCCTGATCAGAAAGCCTATCCAGAAAATGACCCATATCGAGTGTATGTACCTTAGCCTGAAAACCAGGGATAGTTTAGGGATTCTGTTGGTATACCGGCCACCCCGTTGCTTAACAGACTCCCTAACCGAGCGGACCACCCTGGTTTCTGAGTTGTTGTTGGAATCGCCCAGACTTTTGGTTCTGGGTGATTTCAACATTCCACTCGAAACCAGATTACAAGATCTAACTGGAACAGTTTGGGAGTTCATGGATACCATGACAAACATGGGCCTATCCCAGTTGGTCGATGGGCCCACACACTGTGCTGGTCATACCCTGAATGCGGTCTTCAGTACGGAGCAGAAATATCTGTGGGCGGAGGTTAAAAAAAAACCTCTGCATTGTCATGGACGGATCATTTTCTGATCAAGGTGGAACTAAAGGCTATTGCCCGCCCTCCCGGGGGTGGCGAACCCATTAGAATGGTCTGCCATCAAAGACTAATGGAACCCATTGGTTTCCAGAAAGCCTTAGAGGGTTTAATGGTTGGTAACGCCGGTGATTCTGTTGAAGTCTTGGTGAATACTTGTAACATCAATCTCATCAGGGCTATCGACACAATCGCTCCCAAGCGTCCTTTCTGGCCTGCTTCAAACTGTAAGCCCTGGTATTCAGGGGAGCTTAGAAGGATGAAGCGGGTTGGACAATGACTAGAGCGTGAATGGCGAAGGACTCATCTCTTATCCAACAGAACTCGCCTTAGGAACCATCTTGATTCCTATAGGGAGGCTTTATGTGCAGCGCAGAAATCTTTCTGTTCTGCACGTATTGCGTCTGCAGAGTCTCGCCTGGCAGAGCTGTTTAGGGTGGTGGGGGAATTGACAAAGGTTTCCCTGCACCAAACCCCCTACTTAATCCAACAACAGCCTGCTGTGAGGCATTTAATACCTACTTTGCAGATAAAATCTCATGGATAAGCGCCGACTTGGACACCAATGTTTTGGCAGAATCCGTAGATGAGGTGTCCAGGAACTCTGTTGATGGTATTTTACTGGATCAATTTCAATCTGTGAGTACCGATGACGTGGACAAGCTGCTTGGAAGGGTGAGGAAGATGACTTGCCCCCTTGTTCCTTGTCTATCTTGGATGGTCGCCCATCCAAGTGTTCCTTCGAGACACAATCAATGCGTCTTTGAGGGAGGGTAGTATTCCATCGTGTTTAAAGGAGGCGGTAGTCAAGCCACTCCTAAAAAAGCCTTCCCTGGGGCCCCTGATAGAAACAATTATAGACCAGTCTCCTTGCTACCCTTTTTTAAGCAAGGTGATTGAGAGGGCAGTTGCTCCTCAACTCCAGGCAGTCTTGGATGAAACCGATTATCTTGATCCATTTGAAACCGGCTTCAGGATGGGATTTGGAGTTGAGACTGCCATGGTTGCTCTGACCGATGACCTCCGCCTGGGCATCGACAGGGGTAGTGTGACTCTGCTGGTGCTCTTGGATCTCTTAGCGGCCTTTGATACTATAGATCATGCCATTCTGCTGGATCGCCTGAGAGAGTTAGGAATTGGAGGCACTGCTTTGCAGTGATTCCGTTCCTTCCTCTCGGGCAGATCCCAGAGGGTGAGGATCAGGGACAGTTGCTCCTCCAAAACTGAGCTTAATTGTGGCATCCCTCAGGGTGCCATCCTGTCCCCGATGTTATTTAATATTTATATGAAGCCGCTGGGTGAGATCATTCGGAGGCATGGAGCTCGGTGTCTTAAGTACACTGACGACACCCAGATATATCTCTCCATGACCAGATCATCGGCTCAGACCTCAGATGGCATCTCTCCTCTCAATGACTACCTCAGAGCGGTAATGGATTGGTTGAGGAAAAACAGATTGAAGTTGAATCCAGACAAAATGGAGGTACTGACAGTTACAGGCCCGAAACCAGGTCTGGGTATTCAGCCTCCAGTCCTGGATGGACTCACACTCTCCTCCAAGGACTGTGTTCGCAGTTTGGGAGTACTCCTTGATTCATCACTTCGCATGACTAGTCAGGTGAATGCAGCGGTCAGGAGTGCCTGTTATCAGCTTTGGCTGATACGCCAACTGCGCCCTTATCTGGATATGAGGGACTTGGAAACTGTGGTACATGCTCTGGTAACCTCACGTTTGGATTACTGCAATGCACTCTAAATGGGGCTACCCTTGTGCCTATCCCGGAAACTTCAATTGGTGAAAATATGGCAGCCAGGTTAATTACCGGAACATCTAGGAGGGAGCACATAACACCTGTGCTTAAATCCCTCCACTGGCTGCCAATTAATTTCTGGGCGCAGTACAAGGTGTTGGTTTTGACCTTTAAAGCCCTACATGGCTTGGGTCCATCTTATCTTAGGAACCGCCTTTCCCCATATGATCCCCCCCGCGCCCTTCGGTCCTCTGGGAGGAATCTGCTACAGCCAATAAAAACTAGGCTGTTTCAGACCTCCCAGAGGACCTTTTCTGCCACCGCTCCCAGGCTGTGGAATGGCCTGCTGGACGAGATCCGTCTCATTACCACGCTTACTGCCTTTAAGAAGGCAGTGAAGACAGATCTCTTCCGGCAGGCCTTCCCGGAATAATATCTGCCCAGGGAGATGAGTTTTTTAGTTTATTATTTGTCCACACTCCGTGTGATTTTTTGGTTTGGTTTTTATTGCTTATGGCCTTTTAATCCTTTTCTAGTTTAATCTTGTTTTAAGGGGCTAGGAGGGCGGGGTTGGGGGAATGAGGGGTTGTTTTTAACTTTGTCTGTTTTTAATGTTGTAACATGCCCCGATTGTTGTGCAGGGGGGCGGGCTATAAATAAAAATTATTATTATTATTATTATTATAAAACAATGCCCATCATGGATGAACAATAAACATTATCCTTCTGTCCTTCTTTCTGTCAGTCCATCCATCTTTATTTCTTGGTCTTAATATTTTGTGAAAACAATCATTACTAGTTAGGATCCAAACTTTCATCCAAAAAGCAGTACTATTCATTTTAATTTGTATCAGAGCAGTCAGTTCCAGCCTTTGTCATGAATTCATCAGCTGGTAGTATACATGGAGCCAGCCAGAACAGTTAAAGTGGAATAGCAGCACTACAAGAGTGTAGTTCAGTAATCTGCATAGATACCTACTGGAATATTACTAGAGTGAATAGTCATTTGAAGAGATATTTGGATGCCCATTTGAATCTTTGTTGCAATCTGTGTATGCTTTCCTCCCTCCCCCAGCTGAATGCTACATGCCTGTTTCTGCATGCCGGTAACTTTATTTATTGTCTTGAATGCTTCCTGTCATTGATCTTTTTAATAACTAGAGGTACACAGTGAGTATCCTTCCCTCTTTTTCTGCAGGAAAGTTTCAAACCTTGTAGAATTTCTCTCTTTTATTATGCTATGTGAGCTTGTTTGTTAGCTTATTTAGGTCATCAGAGCTAATTTTTTTCCATACAGTTCTTTTGTGCTCCAGACTTGGACAGCATCCAAAGTCTTTTATCAAGTACTAATTCAAGCATCCAGTGCATTAAGTAATCTCAGCTTCAGAGACTTGCTACATAATTACCTGCTGCACTTTCATTTCAAATAGAGAGATTCACTCTGGATTTCTGGGGATTCCCTTTGAGGTATTAAATATTTGGGTGGCTTTTTTAATTATAAAAGTCTTATATTTATATAATGAATATAATATTTATATAATTATAAGCCATTTTATATTTACATTATGAAGAACCTGAACAATTTCATTCTCTCTCTTTCTCTCTTTCTCTCATCTCGTTTGTCATATGCATTTTGTATGGTGTTTAGTATTTCATCAGTAAACAACATGATAACATGAGGTACATTTGGGAGTTTGACTTCTAAAATAGCTTGAATATGGAGGAAAATTAAAATTTTAATTTATTCCCCCTCAGTATGCATAATCCTGCAAAATGATAACCTCCTACACTTAAGATCATTAAAAATATGACTGCCCCAGCCTCTGCCACTTTATGCATTCTTCTGCAATAAATGATTTTATTGTTCTGTAATGTTCTTTGTTGTATTTAATTTCTTTAAATAAAGTGAAGATTGCATTAAAAGGACATTAGAGACAGTTCCCAATTAAAGTGAATGAGTGAAAATAAAATACTGCATAACAAAGATACTAAGAGCCTAAGTGATCACAATGTGGTGGAAAGTGTCCACCTTGAGAATGATTGCCTCCTTGTATTTATGCAGAAGATAAGATGTTGTGTAACCATTTAATAATGTATACACATTTATGAAAGCACTAAGAATGTCTGAATCCCTGCATATGGGCTCATTTCAGACTCACACATATTAACTGTTGTACTCCCTGTGCAATAATTAAAACCCAATGTTGCAAATAGGGTTCATAATTTCATTTTTAAATGTATTGCGTAGATGTCAAAATTTCTATTCCTGTTCAAGCACTCATAATCTATGTAAAGATAAGAGGAGTAGTGGCCCCTACTTTGTTCTCCATGAGTTCTTTGTTTTCAACAGTGTGAGAAGGAGAGCCTCTTCTACACTTGGAGGTGAAGAAAACACATTGCCAAAATTGCCTGGAGGACTCCCAAATTTAATGAAGACACTCCTTGTCCACTTGTCACCATCCTCATATGGAGAATGCATGAGGAATGTGTGATGGGTAACATCCTTTATTTAACAAGATGTTGAATGCATAAATAGAGCTAATGTCAAATACCACTTCAAATTTGCCCCTACTTTCCCTGTTTACAAGGAATATCCCCTTTATACTAATAGGAATAAAGATGACAAAGAGGAGAACAGGAGACCCAAGTATACTCCCTGTGTTAACTGGAGCAACGATTAAGTAATGACTATAGGCTTCTGTAGGTGTAGTTCCTGTATTGTGGGTAAGTTTACATCTGAGTAAGTATTTGTAGATTATTTTGTCTATTTACTTTTTTGTGCAGCCTACTTTTTCTTCTTATCTCTCTCATTCAATACACTTCTTTTTATCTGAACTGTGGTTTGGGGTACAGTTTGCAACAAAAGGCACACCTTACCTTGAACATTCACACATTCACAGAACATTTATGGGAAAGAAATGTACATAAAACATTGTACAAATTTTAAAAAACAGACACAGAAATGCACTTTAATGAATGGAGGAAAGTGCCATATGTTAATGTAATTGTGTTACAATGTTTCTAAATTTAGGGGGAAAGGTGTAAAAAATCCATATATTTCAGTGTGAGAGGAAAACGTTGGAGACTGAGGGATTTGAACAACCCCATTGTAGCTGTCCTTCTCACAGTGAATGCAAATGGTGTGCCAACAACTAGGAAACAGGCCAACCTAAAACTTCCTCACATGTATCCTACTGTAAATGGAGGTCTGACTCCCTCTATCAGAAGTGACAGGTTGGGAGAAAGGTGGCAGAAAAATGAAAATAAATAAATAAACAAACTAGAATAGACTAATTGAACTGACCAGATGTACTTAAATTTTGGCTAACCATTTATTATTATTATTATTATTATTATTATTATCATCATTATTATCATTATCTCTGAGCACTTCAAACCTTTTGAAGTAGCTCTTCAAATTACTGAAGATAGATAATCCAGAAATGTATTTAAGCACATCATTCATTTCATCAAGCTACAATCAGTTTAGGCATATAGATAATAAATTTATAGATATCTTTTTGTCTTCGCTCACTGAATTCAGAGCTTCTTTTCTAAAACCTTATTTATTTATTTCAGATTAGGCACTTACATGGGAATGATCTCTGTACTTTATTTTATTTTAAAAAAACAAACAGAAGAGGGAAACAACACTGTAGCTAGACTACAAGGTCTGAACTATGGACAATCACCATTCAGTCCTGTAATGAAATGACAAAAGAACAATACATAAAAAGTTATAAGTTTATAAATTTTAAACTTTTTGAACTTTAGAAAGTGCTTCAAATTTAACATATTAGCTAAAAATAGACTGAAAAGAAACAATGACATCATATCCTCTAAAGCAGGAGATAGAAATAATTACCCTTCCATATGTTATTAGACTGCAGCTCCCATCATCCTTCACCATTGGTGGTGCTGGCTAGGTTTGATAGGAGTTGTAGTTCAATTTCATCTACAGGCCACATATTCCCAAATCCTTAAAATATTTGACAGGAAACAAACACACATATACAAAAGAGTTAATCTCATACAAAATTGAAATGTACTCTCTCACCCTCACTGTTATATGTTGGTAAGCACTAAAAAAAATATTCAAAAATATTTGGAAAAAATAGTCAAAAATATTTCCAAAGTGTCAAGAAACCCTGTAAGCAGAATCTAAAACTGAGGAGAATCATTGCAATTCAGGATTTAATCAATGCAAAATTCACACATGGTATTCTTGTACACAAAACAGCATCGAACATTTTGTAACAAAAATAGCATTCCCACAGAAATGTGTGAATTTTACACACTAAAAAGTTCTGAATTAAAGCATTTTATGCACAGAGATAGCCAATTCTCTTCATAAAATAATGTTTCCATACAGAAATATTATTTTCTAAAGAAAATTTACATTCTGCGTAAAGTTCACCTTTTTCCCCTGCACCAGGTAGAATTTTCTGTGCAGGAGAACATCTTATGCACAGAAAATAATATTTTCATGTAGAAATATTATGTTATGTGCATAAGATCACAGAATCATAGAATCATAGAGTTGAAAGAGACCACAAGAGCCATCCAGTCCAACCCCCTGCCATGCAGGAAGTTTCAATCAAAGCATACTCGATAGATGGCCATCCAGCCTCTGTTTAAAGACCTCCAAAGAAGAAGACTCCAACACAGAAAATTTTACTTACTGAAGTGCAAAATGTTGTTTTTGTTCTTCTTAACTGCCCTTATGTTGACCTTGACTCATGGCGACCCTGGAGATGAAACAACTCCAAATCCCCACTATCTTTCACTGCTCTGCTTAGGTCTTTAGATCCAGACCCATGGTTGAGTCTTTCCATCTGGCATGTGGTTTGTCTCTTTCTACTTCCCTCTACATTTCCTAGCTTAATTGTCTTTTCTAATGAGTCATGCCTTCTCATGATGTGGCCAAAGTATGACTACCACATTTTAATAATCTTGGCTTACAGGAAGAGTTCAGGCTTGATGTGCTCAAGAACCCCCCCCCCCATTCTTTTTTTTTTTTTTTGTCTTTTTGACTGTCCACAGTATTCTCAGCACTCTTCTCCAGAAGCACAGCTGAAGTGAGTTGACTTTCTTTTTATCCACTTTTTTCACTATTCACCTCTCATATCCATATATGGCAGTGGAGGCGAACCTGCGACACACGTGCCAGAGGTGGTACTCAGAGCCCTCTTTGTTGGCATGTGCACCATCGCCTCAGCACAGAGTTCAACAGAATTTGTTACTAGAAAGCCAGAGGAATGCAGTATTTTGTGATAAATAAGTGGGTTTTGAGTTGCAGTTTGGGCACTCAAGGTTTGCTATCACCGATACGTGCTAATGTGGAATACAACAAATGAGATTATTCTAACTTTAGTGCTTAGTTGTATATCTTTACTCTTTTGGATTTTATCTAGTTTTTTCATTGCTGCTCTTTCCATTCTTAGTCTTCTTGATTTCTTGATTGCAATGTTTTGATCAATGTTTGATCCAAGATATGAGGAATCTAACTATTTTATTTTCCTCATTATCTTGGTTCAATTCATGTAGATCCCCTGTGGCCATTATTTTTGTTTTCTTTATGTCCAGCATTAAGCCTGCCTTTGCACTTTCTTGTTTGACCTTCCTTAGTAATTGTTCCACGTTTTCCACTAGTACTATGGTATCATCCACATTTCTAAAATTGTTGACATCCCTTCCTCTTTTCCTCACCTTCTTAGTCCAGACCTGCTCTACCTATGATATTTTCTGCTTACAAATTGAACAGATAGGGTAATATAATGCAGCCTTTGCCAATTGGGAAGCATTCTGGTTCTCCATATAAGAAACAAACAACTAAGAATAGTCTTTGAAAATTATGAAGTTTTAAAGAATTTTTAAAATTAGTTGTTACTTCTTCGAAGAACAAGACTAGGAAAAGAATTGCATCCCTAGTAAACACTTTACTTTGGTTGGTTGGCCTGTATAATTAGATGATGAGGATGAAAATTCTGAATGATGTCTTCAGGATTCTGAATTCTCACAATAACAACAACATTGGAACATTGTATGGTGTTGCACTGTCACAAAGGACATGAGACACCTCTTTTTGGGTTTAAACAGGCCACAACTTTTATTTAGCTGTACAGGGTCTATTTACGAGGCAATAAACATGAACAAATTTGTCATGTGTGTAAGTGAAGGTGTAACCCCCCCAAAATGGGTGGCCCTTCACCGCACATGACAAAATAAGTAAACAAATAATATCAACAAATTTACAAACCCCTCCCCTCCGGAGGTGACATCCTATTACATCATATGATGTCATTCAATTAATGACATCATGCATTTAACTGCATTCGTCATTTCCTTTGATTTGTCTTACGCCAATTTTACCCCAATTAATTTAATTAGCCAGATTAATTTTCTTGAGAGGTGGGAGTCATTACCCGCCCCCCCCCAGTACAAAACAAGCAATTTTCCAATTATAGACCCTACCCTTAAGCTGTGACAAAGCAATAACAAGAACAACATGAATTATTACACCATGACCCATTCCCAAGATCAATTTTGATTAATAATCTCAGGGAGGGCAAAAAAAACCAGGGAAGCACCCTGGGAAAAAAATTCCTCCCAGCCCCCAAAGGCGACCAGCCCAAGCCTGAGAATAACCCATTTTTAGTTTCTTAATTAAGGGTGGATGGGATGGGTCACTCAGTTCAAGCTCAAAAGTGGCTGCCTCCACATGGCAGCACAGAGCTATAAAGAACAAACTCTCATCCCAAGTCTCAGGAGACCAGGAGCACCACGAGACTTTAGAGTAACAACCAAATTGGACAAAGCGCGCAGGTGTTCTCATTCCCCCCCCCCCGCGCTTTAACCAATCAGGCTTCTCATGTCCTTATATGGCCAGCACAACAAGAAACCCCTCCCAACTCGTTGGGGGGTGTCTTTATCTGCAGTACTCGGCTGTTCACAGGGTGCATTGAGAAGCAGTACATCAGGACCTGAGGGGTCACTCCAGCTGCCTGTTCTTGATATGTCCCATGACTGAGAAAGTGTTGAGGACATCATTCCCCAGTGCAACAATCTGCAACACCTCAGAAATTCTGGTATCACAGCACTGTCAGTCTGAAAAAGTAGGCTTGGGGGCAGGCCATCAGATCTAACTACAATGATGGATCACATTTTCTGTACAAATAAAAACCTAAAACACAGGTTTTGTGGAAGACGTGGTCACCTTCCACACAGAAGATGCTGGGTTTTGTGCAAAAGAACATGTGTGAGAAGTGTGCATAAAATAAGTCCTGAAATATGAAGATTCTCAACTCAGGGTTTTTTTCTCATCTGGGTTTCTTGACATTCAGGAAATATTTTTAATACTGTTTTTGAGATATGTTCATTATTCTTCCCATCCCGTGTGTGTGTGTGCAAATTTATTAGTGCTGAAAAAAACCTGAAAGTCTTCTGGCACTTCAGTGTCAGCACAAATGTTTATGATTTCTAGCTCTTTTCACAAAATGCATGGAGTGTAGTCTCAGCTGGTAGATTTTGATTCACATGCTGGTAAGGGGCACTATTTCCAATGAAGCATGATAGCCTTTATAGTTCCAGGAGACTCACTTCTATATTTGCTGCAATAGTCCAACAAGCATATATGTTCATACACACACACACACACACACACACGTAATCTATGCTAACAATATTGCTGCTATTATAATGTCATATGAAAATAAATTGAACCAGATTATTTTGACAGCGATACAGTTTGTTACAAAAACCTGAAATGAATGTATTTGTGATATCATGGGGATTATCCTTGTAATGTCAGAGAAACAGGACAAGGGCAAGTTAAGAAGGTTCCCAAACAAATGGGCAGACAACGGCAGCTTGTGGATGCTACAGGGCATGCAGTTTACATGATGCATGCTGTCAAAGTGCCCAGAAGCTGCCCTGGGGCCACCTATGGTGGCCCAAAACCAGCCCCAAAAGGAGCAGCTTTTTCTGCTCCTTGCAGTGGTCCATTTGGGACTGTGGCAGGAGGCACCCTTGGGGCCACAGTGTGTGTTTGCTGGGGTCCTGGGCAATCAGGCTGAAAAAGAATTCCTCTCTCTCACCAGCATGGTCTATCATTCAGCCTATCTTTTCCACATGTCTGGGGAGTTTATCAGTTATCAGGAAGAGCACAGCTATCTTGGACAGCATTCTTCATTGGTGCAGACTGCAAAGCAGTCTAAGCTGCTGACTTCTATTATTCTCTTCATAGCCTTGCCCTTGCTATCAGTTACCAATATAAATAAATCAAAACAAGTAGATCTGTTTCTTGCTTATGATATCCAATCAAAACAAAGGTCTTCAGTACACTTGGAGTCTTTGGCTTCTAGCCATCCTGATAGCATCACCAAGTGCATGTTAGGAGGTTATTCTTGGTCAAAACTACTGGGTATCCACTCAACTTGATTAAAATTGAGCAGGCATTATATTTGCTATGATGTTATTATTGGTCACATCTGCTCACATCTTGCAGTGTTGTTAGAATCACATTTGTTGTCACCTCTTGTTATGATCCCTGGGCCCCAGCTAACCACAGACTCACTGTATTTGACTCTTAGCCCCCAGCAGATCATTGGATTCCCAGTCTCCTGGGTCTCTGTTCCCACCCGCTGCTAAGCTGAATGATACTCCTTGAGACTATCTATACTAGCTGCCATCACCTGATGAATTTCCTGATCCCTCTCCTAGCAACACATCAGGTCTTTGCTAAGGGATTTAGAATTTCCTATCCTTGCTAACTTAAGCAAGGAACAACTGAGCTCAGGCATGTGGAAGGAGTGTGATAGAAGCCAAGGTACTTTTTAAAGGAAAGACTTTATTCTGTTACAGAGCTCTACAGAAAAGGGATCTCATTTCATACAAGGCCTCCTTATCTTGTAGGCACATAAAGTCAGTTGCAGGAATACTCATTTCAGTCAAGCCAAGAAAATAACTCAAAAAAAGAATCATCACTCTATCTAGCAATACATGGCCCTAAGTTCCTGGGTTGGCCCAGCTGATAGATCAGTTGGCATCTGTATCAGCTGTGATATACCTTTCATTAGTATGTGATGTAACTCCTGTTTAGTATGAGGCCTTCCCTCCTAACCCTTTGTTGTCTGGGAGAAATCCTCAAATCCCCAGTCTTATCTACATTCTAGTAGGAAGCTTTCCCAGACTTAAGTTGATGCCATGTTCTCACTGATACATATACACACATTCTAATGAATGTAGCTTCCTGTATTATATCTTATGCCATATATGCTATAATCCATAGTATACTTTGTACTTTATATGTTAATTCCCATGCTGCAAAGTTGGTAGCTGAGCAAGCCTGGCCTGTTACACAATCCAGAGTGGGGAGGGAGACACCATGACATAATTATTTTCATCAGGTACATACATGTGTCCAGTAGCTGCTTCAAACTTCCACCATTCCTGTAGAATGTGCACCTCATGTTGACTAAGGGCCTAAGCAGACTGCCAGAAATAGTGCACATTAAATTGAGGCACTGCCCTGGCTCAGTGCTAGGGAATCATGGGAATTGTATTTTTTTCTGGGACATTGAGCCTTCTCTGTCAGAGAGCTCTGGTGCCACAATAAATTACAGTTCCCATGATTCCCTAGCACTGAGCCAGGGCAGTGCCTCAATTTAATGTGCACTATTTCTGGCAGTCTGCAAAGGCCCTAAGGGGAGTTGCAGACTGGCTCAAAGAGCCAGCCTGGGGGAGGAGTTGGGGCACAGCAGCCACACGCAGGCAGCCCCAAACTCACCCCAATGCCGTCCTGACATCGCACACCCATTTGCATGGCGTGCAGTGTTAGGATGCCCTCCCAGCACAGCAAGTAGACACGCTGTGCCAATAGGATGTGGAAGAGCCACAGCTCCAGCTCTTAGGGTGCCCAAAAGGGCATGAAAGAGCTGCAGCACCAGCCTCAATGTGGATTAAATGAGACTGATTTAAAGGAGCTATATGCTGCCTACCCAATGTTTACAGGCTTGGGTAGCATATGTTCAGGGTGGCAAGTTCAGGACCCAAATCTGTGGTTCTTTTTGATGGATGGGCCACTAATTATCACCCAGGATGATATCAATGTGTTGGAGTTGGATATTTAACCATCCCAGTCCAAATAATTCATCCTAAACAATATATGGATTCTTCTTTCCATAGAATAAGGGCCTTTGCAGACTGCCAGAAATAGTGCAAATTGAGTCCACTTTGAATTGAGGCACTGCCCTGGCTCAGTGCTAGGGAATCATGGGAATTGTAATTTTTTCTAAGACATTGAGCCTTCTCTGTCAGAGAGCTCTGGTGCCACAATAAATTACAGTTCCCATAATTTGTTTATTTTACCCTGAAGGCTGACAGTTTTACAACCTGAGGAGGAAAGCCAGATTCGTTCATGCATAAACAAGGGGGGGGGGGGAAACATAATAGGAAAAGGAGGGGATTTGGAGTTATGTCTTATAACCAGTGAAAATGGTCAATTATGCATGTGTTAATATAATTATAAACTAGCTGTTTAGGATGGTATATAAAGATGTTGATTAGCAGGAAAGGGGCGCTCTCCAGTCACAGGACAGACCTGTCTTGAGATGCCCGTCAATGTGAATAAACTCTTCTTTCCTGAAATTCCATGGTCTCTGTTCCTTTTTACCAATTACAGTGTTTCTGTTTACTTACTGAAGTGAGTCCCTTGATTTTCTATCATATTTATTGATTTATTGACTATTTTTCTTTGCATTTGTTTTTCCCCCTTTATTAGCAAAAACTTGAATTAAAAAAAACACATGTGGTTATCATTTATGGTTAAAGAAAACTGTCATTCTGATCTACAAACTAATTCAGGGGTAGGCAACCTTTCCCCTTTAAGGGCCGAGGGACTTCAGCTCCCAGAAGCCTCAGCCATGTTGGCCAATAGTCCCATGTTGGCCAATACCTCCTGGGATTCTGGGAGATGAAGTCCCTCGGCCCTTAAAGGGGAAAGGTTGCCTACTCCTGAACTAATTAAACCCACCTATTTGCATTTTAACTGTCATACCATCTAAAAAAACCTTCATGAACATGTAAGTGATTCCTGGATCTGCCATCTCATCAACAACAATGAAAATAATCAAGCTCACATGTTCACTGATGCATACAAAAATACCTTTAAAGGAATACAAATAAGTGTTCTAGTTTTCCAAGATGAAATGCCCAAAGGTATGTGAATAGTAACAACAAATAAAAAAACATATTTGAGCATATAATTGAGAGTTGTATTGCAAATTATGCTTTTTCATGTCATATCAGAATTTGTTTTGCTGAAGTCAGCAAGACAAACTGACAGCAAGAGCTCATGGTGGTAGTTATCTTAAGAAGGCTTGTGCCTTCTTTTAAACACAACAAATCTTGTGGGGAGGGAAAAGCGTTTTTTCAAAAAATAACCAATAAGAGCAGTAATGAAATGCTGAAGGACTATGGGCCTTTACAGACTGCCGGAAATAATGCAGCTGGAGGCCACTTTAACTGTCCTGGTTTAGTGCTAAGGAATCATGGAAACTGTAGTTTATTGTGGCACCAGAGCTCTCTGACAGAGAAGACTTAATGTCCCAGAAACACTTTCTGGGACATTGAGTCTTCTCTGTCAGAGAGCTCTGGTGCCACAATAAACTACAGTTTCCATGATTCCCTAGCACTGAGCCAGGACAGTTAAAGTGGCTTCAAACTGCATTATTTCTGGCAGTCTGTAAAGGCCCTAAGTTCAAATCTTGTCTGGGTCATTAACTTACTACACTTTTATCATCTTCAGCCTCATACATGCCATATTAAAACAACAACAACAACAACATTGTTATAAGAATACCTAGATCAGTGGTTCCCAGGCTTTGGTCCTCCAGGTGTTTTGGATATCATTTCCCAGAAGTCCTAGTCACCATGGTGCATATTCAGGAATTCTGGGAGATGAAATCCAAAACATCTGTTTGCTGACCCCTAGCATAGATAGTACTCATAGAATACTGGGAATAATTTGTGTGAAATATTCATAGCATACATGAAATATTGGGAAAGGTGTGGGGATAATATGTATAAGTGCATTGCACACTGAAAAAGTTATATAATGCTAAGTTCAATGGACATGATAAATGCCTATGTCATCCCGCTCCCCCATCATTGAGGGGAAATGTTGTAAGCATGATGTGACATGGTTCCTGTGGCCCTTCTTTCCCCTTTTCAAATAGAAAACACAGTAATCTGGCCATCACACATGCATAATTTCATTTGTGAAATCTGCATCAAATATTGTTGTCCATATCTACAGAAAGGGATTTAATGTTCACCCAGATCAGATTTCCAGAACCACATTCACCAGAACAAACAGGATGACAGAATGCCACTAAAAAGCTCCACTCCCATAAAAGTCCAAAGGCTTTTGGAGCCATTAACTCCAAAATCTAAAATTGCCTTAATTTATCAGTGGAATGGCAGGGCAGATATTTCACTCCTTTTGAATGCACATTTTCAACACTGTCCAAATAATTATCTGAATTGAGACTAACTATGGGCCTCTGCAGATGGGTGGCCATGGGCCACCCTGAGAAGCCGCGGATTGGGGCCGAGGTACCAGCACTCCTTGGCCCCAGTGCACCCCTTTTTGGCCCCTGGAAGGAGAGCTAAAATAGCGCTCCTTCTGCAAGGTGCCAAAGGTGCACCGCAAGAGGCGTTGGGTGCCTCTTTGGCGTCTCTTTCATTGCACCGTGTCTGGATGCTGCAGCGGAAGGACGTCATCAGAGCACCCATTGTGTGGAGCGACGGGCATTCCGATGACATGTTCAGGAAGGGGTTGGGGCACCCAGCGTGAAGCTGCCCCTCCCCTTCCTTACCTCCAAGACGGCGGGGTATGGGGCTATAAAAATGGGCAGGAAAAAAGTGACCTAAAGCTGCCTTTTCTCTAAGTTGCAGTAACCACACCGCCTGCTCTGAGGATGCCCTAAATGGGGACAGAGCAACTGCACTGGGAGGCAGTCAATGCAGCTTTTCTGAAGCCGTATTGAAGCCCCAACCGTGCTGCTGGTCCTGAAGATGCCCTAAATGGGGATGCAGCAACTGCACAGGCCGGCAGTGGCTGCTTTAATTTTCTTTTCATTCTCTCAGATGCATGCACATGTGTGCAGGAACACATCCTTGCACACCTGTGCACCAGTGAAGAAGACGTCATAGGGTGGTATACATTCTGTCATTCTCTGTGTACAAAGGTGACTGAAGTTCAGCATGCCTGCGCACCAGCTCAGGACCTATCATACACCCACAAATCATACAATGATTCACTGACTGCAGCTTCCCCCAAGGAGTGGATGCAGTAGACAGGTGCCACTGTCTGATTGTGCCACCCTTGGGATGAAGGAAACATTTTGTTAATTGAAAAGACATCTACTCCATCGTCCTCCACAAAACATGTCTCACACAGATCAGGGGGGAGGGAAGAGGTACATGCAAGGGAAGTTTGTTTGGGCAAAGTTGATACATGCCGCTAGTGGTCATGCAAGGGACATGATCAATAGGACACAGAGACAAACATTACTCCAGAAGCCCCCCTCCCAGCATGCCAGGAAGTGGTGTACAGGTTTTATGTACACCTGCACACCTGCACAGAAGAGGTCAGAAAGCCTCTTTCATGCAAACTACTATGCATTCTGACAGCAAGCATACATGGAAAAGAATGCATTTATTGTCATAATAGAGAACAGTTGCTAGGGCACATGCATAGGGTTACAATTCGGGTTAGGGTTAGGGTTCTAATATTAAAGTGCACCTACACCGGTGAATCCACACCTAGGAGCATAGGGTGCTTTAAATTAAAGCCTGCATTGTGGGGTGCATGCTCTGGATCATCAATTCTGCCACAGGTGCAGCGGTGCATTTATATGGCCATTTTAGATCTGTGGTGCCCTTTTTCTGGTGCATTGGTGTTGCTGCATACATGCGCATATGCGAAGGTGAGCATCTTTGCGGAAGAAGCGGAAAAAGCAGCTCCTTTTTGGAGTGGCTTTTCCTGGCATACAGCACCTAGAAGGCACTTTCCTGCTGGCTTTTAGTTGTGTGTTGTCTAAATGCCACACCTCCAAGTGAGCCTGAAAGCACCTCTTTTTGCCTGTCTGTATGGCCCCTATAAAAAGGGAGAGATTAAGGGATGATGCAGACCAGCCGTTTGGGGTTGCACAGAGTTGCCCCAGGAAGTGGTGGATTGGGGCTGCAGCAACCCCACACCATGGCCCTGATCCTCCCTTTTTCTGCCCCCCAAAGAGTGTCAAAATGTTACTCCTTTTAGGGGTGGCAAAAGGCCACCCTAAGAGCTGGCGCAGAAGCCCTTCCATGCCCTTTTGGTGCAGCATGTTTAAACGCTGCTCTGGAAAGGCATCCTGACACCATGCGGTGTCAGGATGACATCAGGGTGGGGTTGGGGTGGTCAGCGTGCAGTTGCCCCACCCCAACTCTGCCCCCAGGATGGCCCTTTGGGCTGGTCTGCAACAGCCCTAAATAACAATGTTTTAGGAAAACTTCACTTCAGCACTGGAAAATGGCTTTTCTGTGTCTTATTCTTTTCAGCAGTTTTTTCTTGGACAAGGATATAATTGAGAAGCCCTGTAGCAAATTAGATTGATGTGTTGTCCTCAGTATACTGACAATTTCATTTCTGGGGCCAAGTCTAAAACAGAACCATTTTTTATGCTTGTACAAAATCCTGAGAGAAATGAGTTCAGGTGGTATCAGCCCAGCTTCCTGTGAACAGGAGGACACATCATAGTGCTGCCCTCCTGAGTTTATAGTAATTCATCATTCTCCATTTTGAAAAGCCAAAGGATTATAAGCATAGGGTGAGGGAAGTACTACTAACAACACTTATCCACCAGCTTGATCTCTGTAACCTAAATTATGTGCGTATATGAGCAAGAATATCCAAAGAGGAAATGTGACTATTAATTACTGGTTGCAATTGACCTTTTCTTTTCTTTCCATCCAAAGAAAGATCCTCAGTATTATGAGACCAGATGACAAATGAAGTGTCGGACTGAAAGCATGGAAAACAAATAATGGAAATGACATTTAGATACACTTGTACACATCAAAAGTTGGAAAAAAGAGACTTTAGGCTGCAGACTTGTACAATGTGTATACATCCTGTTGAAACTTTGTTCTTTTTTCTTTTTTAAAATAATATGCAACTCACTTTAAGAAACTATACAGCTAAAGCAAAAGGTGTAAATGCTATAAATAATTTAGACAATCTGACTAGGGAATACTTCTGAGAACACAGGTATAAGATCATATACCTGTTAGGGCTGAAACAGATGGACTGAAAGGCGTGGCACAGTGCCACCCCTGGGAGTGGTGGATTGGGGCTGTGGAAACCACATGCCATGGCCCTGATACTCCTTTTTGCTGTCCCCCAAAGAGCAGCAAAATACTGCTCCTTTTGAGGCAGCAAAAGACCACCCTTTCAGCCATGGTGGTGTTTTTGCACCCTTTTGGTGAAGTATATGTGCACGCTGCACCAAGAGGGCATTCTGACACCGCACTCTGTGTGAATGGGTGTGTGGTGTCAGGATGGGGCTGGGGCAGAGTCGGGGTGACCTGCATGCAGCTACCCCACCCAAACTCCATCCCCAGGCTGGCCCTTTAGGCCGGTCTGCATCGACTTTCAGTCTAATGGAACATAACTTACAGAACACTCAAGTTTGGAATTAAAGAAACCTGGATTAGGCCATTTTTATCTGTATAGTTTCTTGAAATTACCTTGGGGGTGAAATAGGATGGTTGAAAATGTTGACACCTTAATAAAACATTTTTCTTTCTTTACTTCTGTTAAGTAGGAAGCCAGAATGGAGATTACTGATTTAATTAAAATCACATTAAATATTTCTCAGAGGAACAGCTATATTAAGAATTATGTTTAAGTTTTCATCAATAACGGGAAGAGACTTCTTAGACCCAACAGTGTATTCTGTGATACACACACTGATAGGCCATTGTTAATAGCAAGCTTGATGCATGCAATCTATTTCATTCACATTAATCAACAAAACAACCGCTCTGAGAAGTCAATGACCATTAGTTCCATTAATGTACAATAGAAAAGATATAGATGGGTGGTCTGCTTCCTTAATAAAATCTTGTTGTTCACCCACTCTGTATCCATTAAACTGAAAACAGAGTTTCCAACCCAGAGCTGGGGGGTGTTAGATTGACCAAGGGGTGTTGTTAGGGCCCCACTGTTGCATATTTGAGCTAATTATAAATTCCCCTAATTAGATCCTTCCTAACAACCCCACAGGTTTTCTCATAGAGATACTTGTATCACACAAGGGTGACTTTCTATTCAATCTCTGACAATGCTCCTCCAAACAATGTTATGTGAAGATGTCATGTGATTGACAGAGATAATTTTGGGGGGAAATGGCAATCACCAGGAGAAGTGGCAAGAAGTGCAGGAGAAGTGGCAGTGCTACTGGAAATAGATTCACTTATCTTCCCCTCCCACAAATGTTCTACTTGTCACCACCTACAAATTGGTAAGAGATGAACATTGTGATGAAGCTTCACTAATGATTACTGAAGTAAGACCTACTCTAGATGCACATTATGAAAGGATGCATCTCAAGCTGTACTGGTTTTTTAAATATTTTTAATTACTATTATAACTAAAGAACTATGTACAAAACATATCACAACATTAAAGCAAAATAAAAAAATCATCTCACAACTTTGAATTATGTTGCAGGTCTCCTTTTTGGGTTCTGTTCAATGTAAGTGGTCATTTTAAAGTTCAATGCTGTCTTTGTGTAAATCTAGTCTAAAATGTCTGACCAAAGTTTCAGACGAGATGGAGATTGTCTTCTCTTGTTTCTGTCTTTGTTTACAAAGTCAATGAGTGGGTACCATTTCTAATAATAATAATAATAATAATAATAATAATAATAATAATAATATGTTTATTTATATCCCACCCCTTTGCAGAGCAATCGGGGCGGCTTACAACATTAAAATTTCCATACATATATATTAATACAATTTAAATGGAACATAAAAATCCCAGTTCCCACCCATCCTTTAAGAAGTAAGGGTTCTTATTCCAGGCCCGATGGTGCTGGGCCTGGTGTGTCTCTCCCAGATGACATAGGATGGTAATGGAGGGAGGGCTCTTATTATTATTCTAGGCCCGATGGTGCTGGACCTAGTGTCTCTCCCCCAGATGACATCGGATGGTAATGGAGGGAGGGCTCTTCTTATTATTTTAGGCCCGATGGTGCTCGGCCTAGTGTCTCTCCCCCAGATGACATCGGATGGTAATGGAGGGAGGCTCTTCTTCTTATTTTAGGCCCGATGGTGCTCGGCCTAGTGTCTCTCCCCCAGATGACATCGGATGGAATGGAGGGAGGGCTCTTCTTCTTATTTTAGGCCTGATGGTGCTGGGCCTAGTGTCTCTCCCCCAGATGACATCGGATGGAATGGAGGGAGGGCTCTTCTTCTTATTTTAGGCCTGATGGTGCTGGGCCTAGTGTCTCTCCCCCAGATGACATTGGATGGTAATGGAGGGAGGGCTCTTCTTCTTATTTTAGGCCCAATGGTGCTCGGCCTAGTGTCTCTCCCCCAGATGACATCAGATGGTAATGGAGGGAGGGCTCTTCTTATTATTTTAGGCCCGATGGTGCTCGGCCTAGTGTCTCTCCCCCAGATGACATTGGATGGTAATGGAGGGAGGGCTCTTCTTATTATTTTAGGCCTGATGGTGCTCGGCCTAGTGTCTCTCCCCCAGATGACATCGGATGGAATGGAGGGAGGGCTCCTCTTCTTATTCCAGGCCCGATGGTGCTGGGTCTGGTGTCTGTCTCCCAGATGACATTATTAAAGTTCCTGTATTTCAGACAGACAGACAGAAGGACAGAACCAGAATCCTTACTTCACAAACTGTTTTAAAAGGCACAATAGATCATATCTAAACTGAACTATTTAATGAAGTAGAATTGTCATCCTATTTAATGAGTCAATGTTACAGGTTCTTTTTAATCTAAAATTGTAGTAGGGCTGATGCACATGGCCAAGTAGGGGCGGCACAAAGCTGCCCTGGGAGTGGTGGATCAGGGCCGTGGCAACCCTGAAAAGAGTGGCAAAATGCTGCTTCTTTTGGGGGCAACAAAAGGCCACCCTTTCAGCCGTGGTGGCAGCTTTTAGCATTCTTTTATCAGGGGGAATAGAAAGATTTGTGGACTAGGAAGGGGCAAATAGGAAAGGGATCTGGTGCTAGAACTTACTTCCATCTTGAACATTTCTTTACTGATGTTTGTAGCCATGGCTTTTTATTGTTTTTAATTACTTGCAGAGTGGGTTTGTTAAAGAGCAAAGCAAGATTGACTGATGGTGAGCCATTCATTTCCATGTGTATGTTCTGATCTTTTTTAATTAAATGAGGGATTTGACTAAGGGGCTATGCAGACCAGCCTAAAGGACTGGCCTGGGGGTGGAGTTGGGGTGGAATAGCTGCATGCCGGCCACCCAAACTCAACCTCAATGCCACCATGATGCCGCATGCCCATCCGTGTGGTGCACGGCATCAGGACACTCTCCTGGCATAGCGTGTAAATATGCTGCACCAAAAGGGCATGGAAGAGCTGCAGCTCTGGCTCTTAGGGTGGCCTTTTGCCATGCCTAAAAGAAGCAACATTTTGACACTCTTTTGGGGCAGAAAAAGGGAGGATCGGGACCATGGTGTGTGGTTGCCATAGCCCCGATCCACCACTCCTAGGGGCAGCTTTGTGCCACCCCTTTAGGTGAGTCTGTAAAGGCCCTAAGTTGGAATGCTGCAAAATATAGTTCAAGAACAGGCATTGCTAACCCTGTTTTTTGGGAAAGAAGTGTCATGTGGATTTCCTGAATCTGGGCCTCTTATGTTTAAAAGCAAATGTATTGATGAGATTTTGCCAAAGTTTGAATTTTGTCTGTGATAGCTGAAGTGGGATAGTTTGAAATAGGAAGGATAGGTGAGGGACAATAAACATTTTAATGAGGGCTATTCTGCCTAGAATAGAGAGTTTCAATCTCTTCCATTCTAGTGTTTTAGAAATGAACCATTTAGTTATTTTGTTGTAGTTTCTGGGGATTATCTTATTGAAATCTTTTGTAATGGTGATTCCTAGGTAAGTAAATACTGAGGGTTTTAACTGGAGGTTGGTAGCTTTTTGAATTGATCTTCATGAGCAATGTTGAGACACAGTGATATATGATTTTAAGTAGTTAATTTGGAAACTTGCAAAAGTATCAAAGGAATTTAATACTGTGTGTAAGGTAGGGAAGGATTGTTTGGGTTGTTTTAGGAAGATGATCACATCATTTGCTAAGAGATTTAATTTTATGGGTTGTTCCTCCTATTTTGGGTCCCCTTATGTTTTCATTTTCTCTGATTAAGGTGGCTAAGGCCTCTACTACAATAGCAAATAACAGAGGGGATAAGGGACATCCTTGGGCCTCTGCAGGCAGGACAAAGCACCATCTTGGAGGCACGGAAGGGGAGGGGCAGCCACATGGTGGCCACCTCAACCCCTCCCCGAGGCCAGCATCAAGGTGCACACTGTTACGCATGGCGCGCACCCTGAATACGTCCTCCCAGTGCAGCATCTTCACGCACTGTTCCGGAAGAGGCTCAGAAGAGCCGTGTGGTGGCTCTTGATGCATCCCTTCTGCTGACTCTGGAAGGACCGGCATTTTAGTGCTCCTTTCAGGACAAGCAGAAGGGAGGGTTGGGGCCAAGGCATGAAGCAGCCTCGGCCCCAATCCTCCACTTCCCAGAGTGGCCCATGGTTGCTTCCCAGAGTGCCCCCCCCTTGTTTAGTTCCCCTTTGGAGCCTAAAGGTTGAGGAGTTTATTCTATTGACTGTCACTAAGGCCCCTGAGTTTGTGTATAGGTTTTCTAGCATACTAATAAATTTATTTCCTAAGTTCATTTTTAAATTTAGGTTTAATTTTGAGGCATGATAGATGACATTTAGGACTTGTCTAATGCCATCAGATAGTTTTCTATATGGCATAAAGCCAGTTTGGTTAATAGAGATATAGGGCTTCTGCAGACCGGGCCAAAGGGCTGGCCTGGGCGTAGAGTTGGGGCGGGGCAGCCACATGCCAGCCACCCCAACCCCATGCCAATGGCGTCCTGATGCCAAGTGCCATTGCACACAGCATGCAGCATCAGGGCAACCTCCTAGTGCAGCGTTTAAACACACTGTGCCGAATTGGCACTGAAGAGCCGCAGTGCTGGCTCTTAGGGCGGCCTTTTGCCACCCCTAAAAGGAGCGGCATTTTGCCGCTCTTTTTGGGGTGGCAAAAGGGAGGATCAGGGATGTAGCATGGGGTTGCCGTGGCCCCAATCTGCCACTTCCTGGGATGGTCCAAAGCTGCCCGTCTGCAGGGGACCATATGCAGTGATGAAGCTATTAATTCTTTTCGCTAGAATTGAGGTCAGTAGTTTCACATTCTGGTTTATTAATGCTATCGGTATAAATGCTGAGGTGGGAGGTTGACAGTCACTTGTTTTGGGGATAGCGACAATTCAGGAAGTGTGCCAAGACTGGGGACATAGACCTTGTGATATTATCTCATTGAATAGTTTTTGTAGGTGTGGGGCAATTTTATTATAACATAATTTGTAAAATTCTCCTATAATCCATCTAATCCAGAAGATTTCCCTGGTTTGATATTTTGGATAGCCTGTTTGATTTCTTCTGGTGGCACAGTGGTTAAATGCCTGTATTGCAGCCACTCACTCATAGACCACAAGGTTGCAAGTTCAATACTAGCCAGGGCTCAGGCTAGACTCAGCCCTGCATCCTTCTGAGGTCATTAAAATGAGTACCCAACTGTAGGCAGGCAATGAGCTTACAGTTGTAAACTGTTTAGACACCCCATAGTGTGGTATGAAGCGGTATTTAAATGAAGCCAATTCTGGAATACCCTTCAGATGAAGGTTTAATCATCTTTCTCACTTCTCCAAATTCTTCAGCTTGTTTTGCAGGTGAGAATTTGCTTCTTCTAATATACAAATTCTCTTTTCATGATGAGATCTCTGTTGAAAGGCAGAGTGTGTGAGTGTGGCTAGTCTGACAGATAGTTTCTGTGATGAAAATCATAGTGAACCCTTATCACAGATATAAACTCATAGGGGCTTTGCAGATGGTGCAAAGTGTCATCTTCAAGCCAAGGAAGGGGAGGGGCAACCGGATGCCAGGCACCCCAACCCCTTCCTGAGCACGTCATCAGAGCACCCACTGTTGCACACAGTGGGAGCTCCGATGACATCCTTCCGTTGCAGCATCCAGAAACACTATGATGGAAGAGGCGCAGAAGAGGCCCGCACCACCTCTTCTGGCACCCTTTCCTCTGCTTGAGGAAGGAGCACTATTTTAGCTCTCCTTCCAGGGCTGCTCAAAGAATGGATTGGGGCCAAGGAGTGGGGCAGCCTTGGCCCCAATCCTTGACTTCTCAGGGCAGCCCATAGCCACCCATCTTTGGAGGCCCTTAGATATAAACTCTTCAGCTTTTAGGGTGATTATATTTTATTAAAACATGGACTTTTATTTCATTTAAACATTTTATTTAAAAATGTAAAGATGAAATTCATGAATCGCTACATTTTTATTAGATAAATACAAACACACATACACGGATGCTGTGAGCTATCATAAAAAAAAATAGGAGAAACTTTGGGGAGATATCTCAAATTTTGCATATTTCCAAGAAATGTACAATACTGGAAAATGTGATAACTGGTGCCTTTTAGGAAGAATAGAATAGCATGGGGTTTGTGATTGACCAGCTTGTCTTGTGCTTATTGTGCCTGTGTGCTGAGTTTCAAAATGGAAAAGTCCAATACAAGTTTTTCTTGGAAACAGTAGTTTTGTGCAAAATTCATCTTGCACAGCTTCCAAAAAATATGACAGTGGTGGGACAGAACCATATTTGGTGTTTAGGTCTTGTGCTGGAGGTGAGAACTTTTGATGGAGTTGAATAATTCCTGAGAAGTTGTTTCTTCAAGTGAAGGAAGCCAGTCTTAACTAAGGGCCTCTACAGATGGGCGGCCATGGGCTGCCCCAAGAAGCCGAGGATTGGGGCCGAGGCTGCCCCACACCTCGGCCTCAATCCACCCTTTTGGCGACTGGGAAAGGTGCACCAAAATAGTGCTCCTTTCCCTAGCCATGGAAAGGGCGCTGCAAGAGCCGACATGTGGCTCTTTTGCACCTCTTCTGGCACAGCATGTAAAAATGCTCGCCAGAAGGATGTAATTGGAGCGCTTGCCACGTGCAATGGTGGGCACTCTGATAATATCCTCAGGAAGGGGTTGGGGCATCCAGCGTCCAGCTGCCCCTCCCCTTCCCTGGTTCCAAGACAGCACTTTGCGCTGTCTGCAGAGCCCCTAATTTCTCGACACTAGTGATATTTCTCCACACCCCGAACTGAAAGTGTTTAATAATTAACACTATGTATGCAACACAGAGATGTACATTTAAAGAAAATGTACTTCATAAACCATAAATGTAGAAATAATTTTAACGAGACATAATTGGCCATCAATAACCAGCTAAGAGCCCCTTAAAAGTAAAAAAAAAAAAAAAATGCATTCGCACTCTTTGTGAAATCACAATATAGTTAAAGATTATGTCTACACTAGACTGTTCCCTCCCTTCATCAGGTAGGGCAATCCAAAGCTTAAGTGTTATGGCAATGAAAGCCCTCTACCTTACTGAAGAAGGTCTATTCTGAAGCAGAGACAGAATCATGAAACTGTTCATCATTACACACAATTGACAGGAAAACTGTTAACAGAGCTCCTTCCTCATCTTTTGTCATCTTTGAAGGTGTTTTGAAATGTAATTGTGATTTAGAAAGATATGTTTAATTTATTCCTGCTGCCTGTTTCTAGCTGCATTCTGATAACTTTTTTACTCTGGTTAGAAAAACAGCACATTAGTCACGAATGAAACTATTCAAGTCTCAACCCTAAAAACACCAAGTAAACACAGAAATAATACTTTACGAGCTAGTAAAGTGAAGGAGGAACTAGATTGCTGTGAAGACAGTGAAGCTACATGTGCAATATGTTGTTATCCTTCTACTTAACCTGCACTGTTTGCCCCCACCCTCCTTACATGAGCTTCTCCCACAGAGACTGTGAAGATACATCGAAGTGCTAAATTGCACTGCTGCTATCAACAACACATTTCATGCTTCAGGGTTGAGTTTAATTCCAAAGGAAAGCTGCTTTCTGATAAAAACAGACAGATAGGCAGGTAAACATAGAAATTAAGACACAATGTAAAATGGGTAGAGTATAAGTAGGTGAATCACCTCAAACAAACAATGCTAGATAGACAAATTACATTTCAGGGTCATGAACCCCTATCAAGAAATCCAAGTATACAAAAACATTGTGGAAAGGAGAAAACAGTAGAGGTCTCACATGCTGTTACAGTCTAATCCCACTATGAATTTATGGGTATGAGAAGATATGATTATTGTCTGGAGGCAGAGGAGCTTAAGAATGTACAAACTTAGGAGAATTGTCTGTTCAGACAGTCAACTTTCAGGTGCATTATAAAGTAAAATAATATTGAAGCAATTTTTCTTGATACCTGAATGATTATTAGAAGGAATATTTTTCATTAAAAATACCATGATCTTGAGTGGAAGTAAAGACAATTTGTATTATTAAGCAGATTCTTGAAACACTAGGTTTTGGTAAAGAAGTCCCTCCCAATGTTTAGAACAGTACCTCCCATCATTTCTGACAACTAACTATTGTGGCTAAGGTTGATGAGAGTTATAGTCAAAATTAATCTGGATAGTATATGATTATGGAAGGATATGTTAGAGGCTTCAGGAAAACTGTATATGTTTTACCCATCATCATTAAATTTCTCCTGTAGAAGAAGTTGGAACAATTTTAGCCACTGTTAGGTAAATTACTATTTGATGACCAAACATGAAATAATGAGTCCAGAAACAATACATTGAGTTAAACAAGGATAATGTATTTGACCTAACAAATTTATTTAACAAATGAAATCTGGTAGAGCCCAAGAAGGGGCAGCATCCTGATGCAAATCCAGATGAAGCCAGGTATCACTCTATGACCACCCTCTCAGCCTTCCATTGGGCAAAACACCAGACCCTAAGGGTAATCCAAAATCCTGTATTGTATCCCCAGCTAGACATTTTGGAAGGAAAGCATAGGGCACTCACCCCCTAAATCACATGACATTGTAAGAGAGAGCAAACCAAAAGTCAGCTCCAAGGGCAAGCTCATTCCTAAACTCCAGATCCCTTGACCTGTTGTGTTGTTCCAGAGCCCAACCCTTCACCAAAAGTATGTCAAAGTGTACACCATACTCTTATATTCACTCCCACTACCTGCCAAATGACAACCTATTTCAAGACCCACACAGTACAACTGACAAAGGGGGGATGGCAGCCCTGGTTTGCCCCGGAAAATGGAGGATCGAGGCCGAGGCTGCCAGATGTGTCGGCCGCGATCCTCCCTTTGTCTGCCTGGGAAAGGATCGCCGAAACACCTCTCCTTTCCCACATGGGGAAAAGGGCACCTGAAGAGCTGCCACGCAGCTCTTTTGTGCCTCTTCTGGAGCAGCGTGTAAAAACACTGTGCCGGGAGGACATCCTGACAGCGTGCACTGTGTGTAGCAGCGTGCACCATGCGTATCAGCACGTGCTGTGATGACGTCCTCAGGAAGGGGTTGAGGTGGCCTAATGTGGCTGCCCCTCCCCTTCCCTGCCTCCAAGACGGTGCTTTGAGCTATCTGTAGAGGCCCAAAGTACCACAAATACAGATAGGCAAAAACAAAACAAAACAAAAGAACCACCTCTACCCATCATGATTAATTTTCCGCAAAGAAGAAATAAGTTGCTAGAACAATTTTAGCTACAATTACATAAATTACTTTTTCTCTCTGATTGATTCTCTTGTCATTCAGCACAGACACTTTTGTCCACAAAGAAAAATAAGAACAGAAGAAATAGATCTTGAAGAAGCGTTTCCCCCAAAATGCATTGAGCAATACAAATAAAGCCTTTTTGTATCAACACAGCTTATCAGCATTTGTCCAACACCGGAGCACATCTCTCCTCCTCTACATATTCATAGTATTTCCTCCTCCTCAACTTTCTTACATCAAAAATGAAGCCACATAATGTTCAAAGTTGATCTCCTAGACCCTTTCCCGTGATTTAAGCTTCAATTTTCATGGTGACCCCATGAATTTCATAGGGTTTTTTAGGCAAGGAATACTCAGAGGTAGTTCTGCCTGTTCCCTTATGTGGCGCACACTACTGTCACCTTTCTCCTTTTTCACTTTAATTCTAACTAGCAGTCCTGTTGGAACTTGTTATCCCCACCCTTGCCACCTAATGAAGTGTAAGGGACCCACACTGTCTTTTGTATGATGTCCCACCTCCAAAACTTCAAAATATTAGTAGTGTGGTTTGTGATTAAAACATAGGCCAAGCAATGTTGGAACAAGAAGAAAAGTTTATTTTAAAAACAGCATGTAATAAATGTAACTTACATCAGAACTTGCTACATAGTCTTTCTTGATTACAAAATTATAACCTTTGTTTCTAATTCACTCACAGTACCTCAGCCACACTGGCTTTCAATATCTATCTGGAGAGAACACCATAGCAACTCTCTTCTTTAGAGTTCTGTAAGTGTTCAGAGTCTCTCCTTTCTAGACTCTAACTCCCCAAAATACAGTTCCCTCAGGAACACCCTAAAACACAGCCCTCTCTCTGACTTAACTTTCTCAACCATCTGCTCATCTCAACACTCTCTCTAATTGTCCACCAACTGGCAGCCTGGGCTTTTTAAATGCTCCCATCTGGAATCCCATTGGCTGGCTCTCAGCTGCCTACTGATTGGCCAGCTGGACATTCTGTTCACCACACTTCCCCTGAAATATAGCCTACAGAATCTGTTATTTTTGGTGGTTTCCCATCCAGCTAATAACCTGGGGTGACATTGCTTAACTTCCAAGATCAGACAGGATCTAGTGCTTTTACAGTATTTAGACCCTTTAGGAGTAACCTTGATTAAATCAAATGATGCACTTCTAAATGAATGTACATAAGATTTGTTATTGTTGTTAACTGTCCTCAAGTCAATTTCGACTCATGGCGACCCTATGGATGAGACATCTCCAAGACCCTCTGTTCTCCACTACTCTGCTTAATTCCTGCAAACCCATACTCATGACCTCTTTAATACAATCCATCCATCTGGCATGTGACCTTCCTCTCTTCCTCCTTCCCTCCATCTTTCCCAGCATTATTTTTTCCCCCAGAGTCCTTCCTTCTCATGATGTGTCCACAGTATGACAGTCTCAGTTTGGTCATCTTGGCTTCCAGGGAGGTTTCTGGCTTGATTTACTCTTTGTTGTTGTTTATTGCCCTTGAGTTGATCTCAGCTCATGGAGACCCTATGGATGAGACATCTCCAAGATCCTTAGTCCTCTACTTCTCTGCTTAAATCCTGCAACCCCATACCCATGACCTCCTTAATAGAGTCCATTCATCTGGCATGTGGCCTTCCTCTCTTCCTACTTCCCTCCACCATCCCCAGCATTATTGTTCTTTTTCCCCCCAAAGACTCCTCTCTTCTCATGATGTGTCCGAAATATGACAACCTCAGTTTGGTCAGTTTGACTTCCAAGGAGCTTTCCGGTTTGATCTGCTGTAGGACACACTTGTTTGTCCTTTTGGCTCTCCATGGGATCCTCAGCACTCTTCTCCAGCACCACATCTCAAATGCATTGATTTTCTTCCTATCATCTTTCTTAACTGTCCAGCTCTCAAATCCATACATGGCAATAGGGAATACAATGGCTTGTATGATTCTAATTTTTATGCTCAGTTGTATATCTTTGTATTTTAGAATCTTTTCTATTTCTTTTATAGCCACCCTCCCCATTCTTAGCCTCCTTCTGATTTCCTGACTGCACTCCCCATTTCTATCAATGTTTGATCCCATTAATGGGATTTCTTTTACTATTTCTATTTCTTCATTGTCTAGGTTGAACTTGTGAAGGTCCTCGGTGATCATTATTTTTGTTTTCTTTATGTTCAGTATTAAGCCTGCCTTTGCACTTTCTTCTTTGATCTTCCTTAGTAGGTGTTCCAGGTCTGTAAGGTTTTCTGCTATTATTATGGTGTCACCTGCATATCTTAGATTGTTAATATTCCTTCATCCTATTTTCACTCTTCCTTCTTCTGTGTCCAAACCTGCATATGTTCTGCATACAAGTTGAACAGATAGGGTGAAAGGATACAGCCTTGTCTGACTCCTTTGCCAATTGGCAACCATTCTGTTTCTCTGCGTTCTGTTTTGACAGTAGCCTCTTGTACTGAGTACAGATTCCTCATCAGGACTATCAGATGTGCTGGCACTCCCATGTCTTTAAGGGTGTTCCATAGCCTTTTATGGTCTATGCAGTCAAAGGTTTTGCTGCAGTCTTTATAGCACATGCTGAATTTCTTTTAGAATTCCCTAGTGTGCTCCATTAGCCATTGTATGTTTGCACTGTGATCCTTACTGCCTCTTCCTTTCTTGAACCCCTCTTGGACCTCTGGGATCTCTCTTTCCTTGTATGGTTGGAGTCTATGTTGCAGAATTTTGAGCAGAATTTTGCTTCCTTGGAAGATCAGTGCTATAGTCCTATAGTTGCTGAAATCTCTTGTATCTCCCTTTTTGTAGATGGAAATGTATATTGATGACTTCCAATCTGTTGGCCATTGTTTTGTTTTCTATAGCTGTTGACATATGTTGGTTAGCTCTAGAGTTGACTCTGTCAATATGGATTGCAGCAGTTCAATTGGAATATCATCTGTTCCTGGCGATTTTTTCCCCACTATTCCCCTTATTGTAGTTTACTTTTTAGAATTTGGGGTTCATCTTCATATGGCTCTTTGTTCCATGTGTCCTGACTTCCTATCCATTACTTCAGATGCAAAGGAACTATCCATGAAGCACTCTAGCTGTGACTGGTTCCCCTGTATCACAAGCTTCCTGTCCCTGCTACCTTTCAGGTACCTCAACACTCTCTTTATGCAGTCCAGTCTTCTATACTAGGCTTTGCCACCTTCCTACTCAATAGTCCAACTGAGAATGAAATATCTGGCCTAGTATTGTTTGCTATGAAAAGCAAACTTCCAATTACCAAATGGTAAAGCTCTGTGTTTTCAAAGAGCTTTGTCGACTCACCACTGGCATAGCTAGGAGTCATTCGACTCATCACCTCCTTTGCACTCTCCACTCCACACTTCTCCAAAAGCTTATCTATCTATCTATCTATCTATCTATCTTTTTTTTTTTTTTTGGTACGATAATAACCTGCCATCCTGTGTCCTTTCCACTTCTATTCCTAGATAGCATTTGAGATGACCAAGATTTTTCAGAATGAACTTCCTCGACAACTCTTTCTGCACTTTTCTTACTGCCTGCTCAGTGCTAGCTGCCACACAAAGGTCATCCACATAAATTACTAATGTGACATCTTGCTTAGTGTACACACATGCATCCGTGATGCTATGTTTGTACCCTAGCCTCACCAGTTCCTTGTGTATGCATTTCTTCCAGCACCTGGCACTTTGCTTCAAACTATAAAATGCTTTCCTGAGCCTGCACACCTTGTTGCCTTTGGTGTCATCATACCCAGGTGTCTGCTCCATAAAAACTGTTTCCTCTAATTAAGTGTTGAGATAAGGAATTTCAAAATCAAAATGTTTAACCACCTGTCCTTTCCTAGCAGCTAACGCTAATACCAACCTCAGGCTTTCTGGCTTTGCTGTGGGTGAAAAAGTTTTTGTCCTTGGCAACCAACCTAGCCTTGTATTTCAGTGTCCCATCAGGCATCTCCTTTCTCCTATAGATCCAGCGACAGCTGACCACTCTCTGGTCTGCTGGTCTATCTACCACTTCAAAAACCTTCCTGTTTACTAGTGACAAAAACTCTCTATCCAAGGCCTCATGCCATCTCTCCCACTCTAATATTTCAGAATCTCCTTGTAGTTCTTTGGCTCTTTTGCCACCACAGAGCAAGCCCTTGCTCCACGGACCAATAGATCTAGATAACTGCCACATGGGTTTAGTATCAATTCTGGACACGCCCCACTCAATTTACTCAAACTGGTAAAGCTAGTATGTCCCATCACCCTGTGGAGGCAGTGTGAATCGTTAGAGTTTAGAGGCACATGGCAAACTGTGGCTCACTCTACTTTGTCCACCATTTGGTAGAGCCTGTGCTTTTTCTGGGCTCTAGCACACACCGTCCCATCCAGTGAGATTGTGCAGCCATCACCTTTGAAGTGCAACTCATAACCATCCAAGGTCAGAGTTGACACACTCACTAAACAATTCTGCAGTTTTGTGGCACATAACACATCATTAGAGTCCCTCTCAAAACTGGGAAAATAAACAGTCCCCATGTCTTGTATTTGGCTGGAACCACCAACAGCCAAACCTAGTGTCCACGCATGAGGGTTTCTTTTTAGTCAGGAGGGAGAAGTCATTAATCAAATGATGAGTGGCCACCAAATCTAAAAGCCATACCCCCCCCCCTCTGTCTGGTTGTCTGGTGGGCAAAACAACCAATGTCCTGAGCCAAAGAAGCAACTGCTCTCCTATCCCAGGGCTTTCTCTGTTGCTTCTTGCTTACAAATATCCCCTCCTGTGCTCCTGAAGGCTTCCAGATATGCCCAGCCTGTCCACAATTATAGAAAAGTCTTGATTTGTAGATCACAGCAGTCTCTGTATGCAGAGCTGGGGGAGTCATCTGTGTGGTGTGTGTAGGCAATGGCTCAGCGTCCTTCCATCTCTGAAGCCCAGCTTCAAACTGCCACCTCTGATGCTCCTCCAGAACATGCACTGACACCACTTCCACAGAGAGATCTCTTTCTGTCACTCCTTACAGACTGTGCATGGTATGGTTATAGTGTCTTTGCAGGCTGCCCAGCAATAGATAAGCATTTTGCTTTCTAAGTATTTCAACTCCTCTGCTGTCAACCTGAGCAAACAAATCTCTCATTTTCTCTAAATGCTGGATGGGAGACTGACCTTCTCTCATTTTACAAGTGTACAGCCTTTCACACCAAATCATTCTGGATAGTGCAGATGTTGACTAGTGTATCTCTCTGTGTGTGTTCCATACCTCATGTGCTGATTGCTTGCCTCTGATGTGGTTGAGCCTACTGGCCTCTAGGGTCAAAAACAGGGTTGCCCTAGCCCTTCTGTCCATCTCAACTTTGTCCTTTGTGGGAAAATCTTCAGCAACATCCCACAAACCTTCCCAGATGAGAAGTGATTCAGCACACATGCTCCATGAGGCATAATTACTGTCATTCAGCTTTGGAAATGTAGCTGATTCCATTGTCTCAGCTACCTCTCACCAAGGCCATGCTGATCCTTGGCAGACCTCCAAAACTCAGCTGCTCACAGATAAAGAGCCGGTGAGCAGCACAGCACTTTAACTGTTTGCCTTCTGCAGTCACAGACAGTCTGGACAAGAGTTCTGACACACCTTACACACAGCAAAAAACTCACACTGACCGCTTGGCATCAGAATGCTGCACCGGAAGGGCATCCTGATGCTGCACATTGTGCCCAACAATGGTGCACTCTGGGTTCATAATCCTTGTTGGAGTGCTTGTGCTACCTGAAGTGCACTGTGCTGAAGCTGTGTACCTGGATGAACATCCAAGAAATCACATGGAGCTTAGTGCAGGCTGGAGAACTCCTTTTCCCATTCACAGAAACTACAAATATGACAACACACTTAGTTCTTCACAAGGAGGCTTTTATTCTTCGTTCAACTATTTACAGAGCCTGTCCTCACCAACAGAGTCTCTTGCCACATACACATCACTAACTACCCACACTGTACACTGAGGCTCCTCCCCTTATATACATGTGCCATCCCTGGGCATTTAATCCAGCCTCTTTCTGGTGTGTACCATCTATACATGTCCCTCATGTGGCATGACTATGCACTTTCAGCCACATGATGGCTTCATATCCTGCCATGATTGCATCAGAAGGTATGACTCAATTAGGTCCAAATGCTGACTCATCATGGTTGCTTATTGACCTTTAGTAACCCTGTTACCTTTGTCTCACATCTGGACATTTTCCCTAGGATCCCATATCCTAACAGCAACAACTATTAAAAAATGCATTCCTATATCAAATTGTATTCAACAGTACAATGATGGCTCAAGATATATTGCCATTTTAAACAATGGTAAGCAGTTGTGGGCACATGAATGGAATTTGGTTTTAATTGATGTACATAACAAATGTAAACCAGTCATTAATAAAGTTATCTTCATAAAGTTCATTTTTACAGTGTTTAATCTCATTTCCTTATTTCTTCATGAGTATGAATGACCAGTTTTTACCCTCACTGACTGTATAATGGAAGGCTATGCAAACTCTTCCACTTTTGAGGAAAACTCAGGGGGGTTGCAGACTGCCAGAAATAGTGTGAATTCAGTCCACTTTTAGGGTTAGGGTTAGTGCTAGAGAATAATGGGAACTGTTATTTTTCTGAGACATTGAACCTTCTCTGTCAGACAACTCTGATGCCACAATAAAATACAGTTCCCATGGTTCCCTAACTCTAACCCTAACCCTAAAAGTGGACTGAATTCACACTATTTCTGGCAGTCTGCAACCCCCCTCAGTCTCATAGCCAAACATAATAAAGAGAAAAGACTTTTATGGACAAGATCTTAGTTTTTGTTTACTAAAAATAACCACAGAACCAGTGAGGGTTGCAGTGGAATCTTTTGATTGATTATTTGCTCTAATTCAAAAATATTTTCTAACCAAAACACAACCACCACATTAGAAAAAAGTACCAGTGTCATTACAATTTCTCCAGTGCTTGGGTAAAATATACTTTGTTTATATAGCTGAACTTTAGTGAAGTGCTGTATTCTTCTCTCATCTTGGCTAACCTAGATTTAAATGGTGAAGTAAGGGGGTGTGCAGATGGACAGCTCTGGGCCACCCCAGGAAGTGGCAGATTGGGGCCGCGTCTACCCCATGCCATGGCCCTGATCCTCCCTTCTGCTGCCCCAAAAAGAGTGGCAAGAGGCCGCTCTAAGAGTCAGTACACAGCTCTTCCTCACCCTTTCTAGTGCAGCACATCAGAATGCTGTGCCGGAAGGGCATCCTGACACTGCGCACTGTGCATAATGGCGTGCAGTGTCAAGACAGCATCAGCATGGATGTGTGCAGTTTTCCCCAGTTTGTTAATTAATAAATATTTAGACTTTAATTGGAAAAGCCCATCTCTGCATCTTCCCTTGAGAGATCTCTTAACCCTCTGGTATACATAATGATACACCATTCCGTGGGGCTTTGTTGGGACCCAACTCTCACATATTTTAACTAATTATAAATTCCCCTAATTAGATCTGATCCTAACAAGCTACAACAGATAAAATGTTTCTGAGGGGTGAATAGTTAATAGATCAATTCAGTTTTCCTATGCATAAGCAGAAAAAATATATGTGATGTAGTAAGTGAAGCTTGAAAAGCCAATAATGGGTTAGTGTCCATGGAGTGTCCATAAGCTTAGACTATGTTGTATGTTAAATGCTGTCTTCCAATCACAGTTTGCTCTGATATCGTAAATACAATTGTAAAACTGTATAAGAATGCTGCTTTCACAGTAATGGGATGACATGTGATTTGCTAGTAAGTCATATGTACTCAATCTTGTAAGATTTAATAAAGTGCCATAAAATATCTCCTTCTCAGCATGTGAATTTGGACTCTGGAATGCTGGGCATGAATCTTCACTCTGAGGGGCCTCTCTGAGGTTTAAGTGATACAACTTCAACTGATAATATGAACATTCTCAAGTCTGCTGTTTTGTCATGTTCTGCGTTTTTGTGGATACACAATTCCTAGCTTATTTCTCTGCAGTACTGCATACTAATCTTCAGCCAGGCTTCCTATAGCTTCTTTGGCACCCACAATCTTACCAACATTTAGGTTCAAGCTCTTGATGTAGTATTTTCACTTTCTTCCTAGCAGAAAGCTGATATATTTCCCTTCTGCACCCTTCACAAAAAGAAGCTCTCCAAACATTATTGACAACAACAACAAAGTTAATCTTTCCCCATCTACTGGTAGTTTTCTCCAGTGCTCTGATCTTCAGTGGATGATTAAATTAAATGAATAAATAAATATATTAAAATGCATTGAGACCTGTGCCAACAAAAAAATTAATTACTTGTACTTACATAGATTCCATGTTATAATTAATACATTGAATTCATTCTAACTGTAATGGCTCTTCTACTAGCCACTAATTGGTTTCCAAAAGTCTCCACTGGTCAATTACTTTTGCTTTATGTCAAGTTCCAAAAGCTGAAGACAAGTGATTTTCCTACCTCTTACCTCCCCTGCTGATCTATCAGGCCCACTGTGGGTTCCTTGAACTGCCATTGCAGTGAGAAAGTAATCTTGAAAGGGGGATAGAAAGCTGGCTTAATGTATTGCTTAAATATTGCAGAAAATTTATTCTGTCAAGTGTGTTTCTTCTATTTTCAGCAAAGTTTGTTACATATAGATTGTTTTTGCATCACTTTCCATTCTGTATTAGAACTGAACATTACAGGTAGCCAAAATGTCATATGTTTAAAACTACCTAATGTTCAAAGCAGAGTATCTCTCCATGGAATATAGCTTGATTAACCGCTAGACTACATATGTACAAGATTCCTCTGGTGGTCACTTCTATAGCCTAAAAGTTTATTTTGCAAGGCAAGACAGTGGATATACTTTTATCTTGTGTGCTCCTTGACAATTCCAGCAGTTAAGAATTTTATAGAGTTCACTTCAGCCTCTAGCAAATCCCTGTTACAATTCTTTAACCTATTTTTCTTGTTGTTGTTGTTGTTTTAAGTCAGTTTAATTTATTTAAAAGTAATAGACATGTTAAAGTTATAAAAGGCAGATATGATACAATTCCTTCATCCAAGAAACACAGCATTAATTTAGAGTAGATGACCTCCAGAGAAAGATACGACATCCATCTGGAAAACTGTACAATCAGATTTTCCTTGCTACTAACACAAAATACTATTTTCAGTGATTTGTTGTAAACTATTTCTCTCATGTTTAAAATATCACTAGCCACAGCTGGGAGAACTGCTGAATTAAAAATGGACTTTCATAAAATCAAATATGCAAATTTTTCTTATTTTATTCTCGAAATATGAGAAAAAGAAAGAAAGAAATTACACCATGATTTATACATTTTACTGGAGAATTTGCATTTTATGTTTCTTGAGGAGGTGAAAATCTTATTTTTGCACAAACAATGTGCTTTTAATATAAAATATAAGGTCTTTATGTAAAAAGAGGATTAATTTATTTTTGCACAAAACTATGTTTTTCATTTTTTAAAAAAGACACAGAAGAAGGAGTAGAGGGAAAGCTCTAGTATTGCAGCTCCCAGCAATTTTTTCAACAATGCTTCCTATCTGTGAAGACCTCCTTTCTCATGGAGGATGAGAAAGTTTGTGAACAGTCTTTACAACCATGCTGATAAATTTGAGCTATTAAATATAGTGTGGTTTAGTGAAATATCAAATATTGACAAGTTCAAGAGGTGGGATCAAGGTGTGTTTGGGATATTTGCAGGGGGATCTGAGAAATGCTCAGAGCCCATTGATAAGAGGAAAGGCTGCTATTGTTGGTATTTATTTATTTATTTATTTCCCACCATTTCCCCAAAACTGGAACTCAGAATGGCTTACAATATTTAAAAAGGTACAAATAAAAACATAAGAAGTGTTACATTAAAACAAGTTAAATTATTACAATATTAAAAAAGATTGCATGTAAAAGAATAAAATATAGTTAAAAAGAAACAAGTGTTTAAAAACACTTTAAAAGAATACAACACCCAGGCCATTCTTTAAAAACCTTTTGTTTTAAATACTTGTCTGAACAGGAAGGTCTTAGAGCCATTGCAGACCAGCCCAAAGGGCTAGCCTGAGGGTAGAGTTGGGGTGGGGCAGCCACATGCTGGCTGCCCCAACCCCACCCTGATGTCATCCTGACACCGTGCATCCTTACACATGACACGTGCCTTCAGGACACCCTTCTGGTGTAGCATGCAGACACACTGTGCCGAAAGGGCATAGAAGAGTTGTGCCACTGGTTCTTAGGGTGGCCTTTTGCCACCCCTAAAAGGAGTGACATTTTGCCACTCTTTTAGGGGTGGCAAAAGGAAGGATTGGGGCTGTGGCATGAGGTTGCTGCAGCCCCAATCCGCTGCTCCCCGGGGCTGCTCTCTGCCACCCCAAATGGACCATCTGCATTAGCCCTTAGCCTGCTAGCAGAAGGACAACAAAGAGGGGGTCATTCTGGCCTCCCTGGGAAGGTAGTTCCAGAGTCTAGGTGTAGCCATGGAAAAGTCCCTCTCTCATGTCCCCACAAATCATGCTTGTGATGGTTGTGAGGCTGAGGGAAGTGCCTCTCCTAAATTCTGAGAGTTTGGGCTGGCTCATACAGGGAGATATGGGCTGCCAAATAGCATGGACCTGAGGCATATAGGGCTTTATAGGTCATAACCAGCACTTTGAATTGTGCCTGGAAACAAACTGCCAGCCAGTGAAACAATTTCAATAGGGGCATTGTATGGTCTCTGTTTCCTGCCCCAGTTAACAGCATGACTGCAGCTCTTTAGACCAGACGAAGTTTCTGAATACTCTTTGAAGGTAGCACCAAGTAGAGCATATTACAGTAGTTAAGTTATTCGTAAATTTCAACAATGGATCATTGGCAGCAAAGAATGAGAAACAGGAGACAGACTGTCATCTAAAGTAATCTAAACTAACAAAAGTAATTTTACTTTCATATCTTGTGTATAACTCATACACAGGCACAGCTGTATGGTATAGATAGAATAAGTTCCACATGTTACTTGTAAAAAGACATCAAGAAGAAAAATGGTTTGTCAGTTGGCCAACAGTTACATTCTAAAAACATAGAGACAAATGGAATCTTGAAGACAAAATGGAGACTAGAGACAAAATGAAGTCTGCATGACTTAGCAAGCTGTGCTTTCAGGAAGTGAGAGGATGTGTTCTAAAACAGGAAGTTACAATAAACATGTAAAGTCCTAGAGAGTCTCAGCATATGATAGTTGCTATATCCAACAATTACAGTACCAACATGTACCACCGTGGCTATATGCAACATCTCAATGAATGCACACAGTAGATAGACACAGCACACTTTAAATGTGTAAAAGTACTCTTGGTCATTGCTGAAGCCTGGGCCTCCAGATTCAAAACTTGAGTCCAAAGTGAGTCCCCAAACTGCAAACCTGTGTCTTCAGAGGGAGTGAAATCCCATCTAACAAAGGAAGAATCCCTGTTCTGCCTCCCGATTGACCAGGAGCATCTCTGTCTTGTCTGGATTAAGATTCAATTTGCTTGTTCTCATCCAGTCCATTACTGATGAAGGACACTAATTTAGGGTAAGGACAGCTTCCTTGGATTGAGGGGGAAAGGAGTAGCAGAGTTGAGTGTCATCTGCATATTGATAGCACCGCACCCCAGAACTCCAGATGACCTCTCCCAGCAGTTTCATGTATATATTTAATAGCATAGGGGACAGCACTGAACCCTGAGGGACCACACAGTTCAATGGATAGAGGGTCAAGTGGGAGTCCACCACCACCACCTTCTGGGTTTACCCATCCAGGAAACAACCGATCCACTGTAAAACAATACCTCCAAGTCCTTTCCCAGAGAGGTGTCCCAGAAGGATACCTTGGTCAACGGTATCAAAAGCTACTGAGAGATTCAGCAAAACTAACAGGGACACACTTCCCCTGTCCTGTTCCCTGCATAGGTCACCCAACAAGGAGATCAAGGATGTCTGTCTTACATAGCCAGGACTAAAACCAGATAGAAATGGATCTAGATAATCTGTTTCATGCAGATACCCCTGGATTTGGGAATCCCCCACAAGTTTCAATACCTTTCCCAAAAAAGGTAGGTGGAACACTGGTTGATAATTATTCATTACATTGAAATTCAGGGAAGGCTTTCTTAACAAAGGTCTCACAACTGCCTCCTTTAGGCAAGTTGGGACACTGCCTTGTTGTAGAGAGGCATTGACTAAACCTTTCACCCACTCAGACAGTCCCACTCTAGCATATTTAGTAAGCCAAGAAGGACAAGGGTGTAAGACTGTTGTGGTAGCTTTCACCTCTCTAAGGATCCTGTCCAAATAGTCAGGCTGCACAAATTGGAAATTATACATGAACAATGGGCAGAAAGGTGCCAAGATTACATCCACGGGTACTGTATCAACTACAGAGTCCAAGTCAGAGTAGATCTGAGCAACTTTATCTGCAAAGTGCCATGCAAATTATTCACAGTGGGCAGCTGAGTGGTCTGCATTTTTTTACTAGAGGGTGAGCGTGTAAAAGACCCCTGACCATTTGGAACAACTCTGCTGAATGGCTTTCTTCAGATGCAATACTGTCAGTAAAAAACATTTTTTTGCTGCCCACTCTGTGTTAGCCAAAGTGCATATTTCTAAATTTGGTGTGTGTGTGATATTCCACAGAACCCCAGATGTACCTTGCAGTAGACCCCAAGTGCCACCTGGGTAATAACAGGCAGGTCATACCAAGGTCACTTAGAAGACAGTGTGGGAATTGTGAATGGACCATCATCACCTCCATAATCAGAAGAATTGGTGATACTTACCTAGATGTCTCACCTGATGGGCCAGTTAACAACTTAATCCTTTTCCCATTCACCTTGAATATTGTCAGACCGGATTACCTCACCCATACAATCTTACACCTTTCCACTGCAGCTAGTTTTAGTCCTTAACCCCCCCCTCCAGATTTTCCCCCTCAGTGTTGCTAGTTTGGAGTTCATGAGGACACTACATCACTGTGATCTCTAGCCTAGTGACTGGCACTTCCGTTCAAACCAACACTCTTGGAATGATTGTGTCCCACACCACTTCACCCAATTGGATCCCAGAGAAAGCCTCATCTGTAGAATCACCTGTAGTTTTGCCTCAACGTCTTTTCCAAGCTAAGCCCTGATTTCCTGAGCCTTGAATGAGTGAGTGTATGTTTGTGAATTGCTGTGTGATTTCCCCCCTTTAATAAAATAATACTTTAATTGGAGAATTCTGTCTTTGCATCAATTCTTAGGTCCACTGGCCTCTTGGTATACAAGTGGGAGACAATCTCACAGGGGCCTGTAGCCAACCCCCTCTCAGTTTGAGCTAAATAAAATTCCCTATATTAGATTTTTGCCTGCAATTGCCATAGAGATGTCATGGGCCAAGAGCTACAGGACTGGGACCTGGAGGAATAGTCCAATAAGGAGGCTGAGGAAGGGACCCAGACAAGGAACAGCCTGCAGCTCTCCCTGTTCCAGAGCATCCAGCCCTCCCTGCTGAACAGCTTCAGCCAGCTCATCCTGGGGAATTGCAACCTCAGCCAGCAGGACAAGGGAAGATTCACCCGCTGATGACACAGATGAGGTCTTAAGTCAGGGGTAGGCAACCTTTCCCCTTTAAGGGCCGAGGGACTTCAGCTCCCAGAATCCCAGGAGCTATTGCCCAACATGGGACTATTGGCCAACATGGCTGAGGCTTCTGGGAGCTGAAGTCCCTTGGACCTTAAAGGGGAAAGGTTGCCTACCCCTGTCTTAAGTCCTCAATCAAAGAGGAGGAACAAAAGGACCCAACAAAAGTTAGAGCTAAGATGCTCAGCCAGGCTGCAGACTAAGCAGCAAGCAAACTCTGATTAGAACCAGCTGGTGTCAGGCTATTTAAGAGCTAAATTTGCTTCATATAAGTGCTGGAAGCAACTTGTCTGTTTCCTGGCCAGTATTCCTGTTACTTGTGTTTAGACTCCTGAATTCCTACTTCAGACTTCTTTGACTTTTGGACTGCATTGACCTTGATTCCTGTTGCCTCCCTTGCCTTGGACTGCTTGACTAATGCCTTTCTCTTAATGGATTCTCATAGGCAAGGACAGTTTCTATCTGCTTGTGATTAGCTGCCTCTGCCTGCATTATCAGTCAGACGTTCAGAGTAGACCTTTAAATAGGTTCTAGCCCATGTTCAGTCAGATTCACTTCAAGTTTTCCACCAACATCGCTCTAGTCTCTGTCTCACTTGCTTCATCACCACCAGCTCCCTGGAAACCCAGGGGGCTGATTTGGCTCCACTGAATAAGAGGGGATGCTCAGGATCAACTGTGTCCACTGCCATGGCCATTCTCCCATTCTAAAAAATTGCCAGAGCTTCAACAGAATCACCTGCTGAGGCGACAGGAAACTCCCCAAGAGCCCTCAGGAATCCATGCAGATTCATCAGTCCCCCACCCCTGCAGAGGTGCAGAGTGCCAATGAGTCTAAAGTTGTCCAGATAATGATCTGTCCATGACAATGGAACTATGGAGAGTTCCTACACACTAAGATCATCATCACCCAGCACAGAAAAACAAGTTTGAGTGTGCCCAGCAGCATTAGTAGAGCCGGATACTACTGTTAGCAACTTAAATCTCCAAACTCTGAGGTCAAAGTAAGGTTTACATCACAGAAGAAATCCTTGCTCTCTGAATTAGTTTTCCCCACCCCATTTGAGTGCTGTGATACAGGAAGCAATATATTTGTGGTATGAAATGTTAAAGCAGCTTTTGTGCCCAGTTCATGGAGCATTACTTAAAATGAGTGAACTCATTCTGGATATATTTCTTTGAGTTAGGGATGGAAAAAAATACTGGAAAATATTCAAAATTTGTCAAAAGTTGTTTTCTTGAGTGTCTCTCTCAAAATCCTAAAGAAGAAAATGCTAGATGAAAACTGTGGCAGTTCTGAATACACTATCTTTTAAAGATGCATTTGTTTGTTTATTTTGCATAGAAAATATCATTTTCTACTTTAAAAAAAAAAAAGCAATAACATTCATGCACAGGAAACAAGTTTCCCGCAGAGGAGAAAAATATAGTGTTTCCCGTTCAAGAAACCTGTTTTCTGTGAAGAAAATGTTATATTCTGGTAAAAGGAAGCATGTGCTTTTCTTTGCAGAGAACTGGTAGTATTTGCAAAATACAATTTCCTTTTAATGAGGACAAAAAATGGCAAAACTGCATTTTCCTCACCTTGAAGAGAAAGAAAAGATAAAATTATTTGTTCTTACTTACAAGTATTAAATTTAAAAAGGTTTACATACTTACTATGGTTTCAAGCCAAGGTATACCCTCTAGGTCCCTCTCATTGAGCCTGACTATCAGTATCAGAAATGGGGCAAGTACTGTTACGACTGAATTGTGACAAATGGAATCACAGCCACTGAGAACTAGGGGCCGATACCTTGATCCTTCCTTTTGCTGCCCCTAAAAGAGTGATAAAATACCACTCCTTTTTTTTTGGGGGGGGGGCAAAAGGACACCCTTAAGAGCAGTGCCGCAGCTTTTTTGCGTCCTTTTGTCACAGCGTATCTGCACGCTGCGTTGGAAGGGCATTCTGATGCTGCAAGCCATGTGTAGGGCTGGGTGGCATCAGGACAGTGTTGGGGTGGGGTTCGGGTGGGTGGCGGGCAGCTGCTCTGCCCCAACTCTACCCCTTGTGCTGGTCTGCAATGGCCCTAAGCCAGCCTTATTTGCATAACTGAACCTGGTTTTATACTATCACTATGGGTGGATGTGTGCTGGGTGTGGAAAAAGAAAGAGAGACAAAAAAAAGAGAGAATGGATTTTCATGAATGCCTACTTTGCAATGTAAGGAGAATTTTGACAACTTTATAACACTTTGGAACCCCCTTTTCTGTGTCAATAAGAGACATACTGGAGATCTAGATTGGATAGATCAAATTTGGAGGAAAGATTTTGTTCTCATAACAATCCCATCCTGATTGCTCCTTGCCTGAGTGAATAACTACCACTCTTAACTGTGGAATATTAGAGGAAACAGTGGGTACCACTGGCTAAACATTATCCTGAGCAGGACATTTCATATGCACAGACCATTGTGATTAGGGATGGGAGAGAATTTCATTTCATTCTCCTTTTTATCAGAATTCATCAAAGGTGATGAAATTCTGATGAAAGAGGGGACTGACATGTTTTCTTCAGTTTTTTTTTTAAATAGCAGACTTGACAGATGTCTACAAAAATCAAATATGAGAGAAACCAAAACTGATGAAATAGCCCAATGTACTGAATTTTTCCTCTTCATCATCACAATAAAATGTGACACTAGACCAAAGATGAAAAACTGGCTCTATTCTTTGTGGGTGGGTAGTCTTCTGCCAGATAGTTGTCTAACTGTCAGGAATATTTGACCATACAAACTGCCTTCCTCTGATGGGTGCTCAAGCTCCAGCACGAAGTTTATAGCACAGAGCCCTTATGGGTCTCATATGCCCACCCATTTATTGTAGCTCCCTAGATGTTACCTTGATTAAGACTTTCACATTGAACTTCAATGGTGTTGGAGTAAGGGGAGGCAACTATATGGGAAGCAAAGAACAATTTTTGTTCCTTGTCTCCTGCAGACCATACCTCAATTTCCCAGGTGCATAATAAATGATGGAGAGACTTTCCCGATGACATTTTGTTTGATTTTCAGCTGATTTTAACTACTGAAAAGAAAAGAAAAGAAAAGAAAAGAGTATTGGGAACCTCAAGGGAGTTGACAAGTGCAACTGGTAAATTTGTACAAAGTATGAGGCGTTTTGGGTTCATTTTGAGTAGCAAATTGCCCCCCCCCCCATTGTTCACATTTTTTTTAAAAAAAATGTTGGGGCTTGTATAGGCCACATTATTTCCCATCCCTGCTTTAGAATATTTTCCCCCTTAAATCAAAGTGCACACTCTCTACATTGCTTATTTGTGTGTAGATCCATATTTTAGGAAGCCTTCTGGAAACACTAATCTACACATGAACAAAGTATGCAGGAGTCATAGAATCATGGAGTTGGGAGGATCCTCATGGGCCATTGAGTCCAAATTCCTGTTCAATACAGGCTTTCCAGCTAAAGCATTCCTAACAGGTAGCTGTCCAGACTCTTTCTGAAGATTTTCAGAGAAGAATAACCCCACTACCTCTCTATGGAATTGGTGTATCTTGTTTGAAAGGCAAGGAAGCATTAGTAAAAGGAGAAACAGCACTCTTGTGCAGTGGATGCAAGCTACAGGAATAGAGATTCCACCTCAACATTAGGAGGCACTTCCAGACAGTAATGGCTGTTTAACAGTGGAACATTCTCCCTTGGAGAGTGGTGGAGTCTCTTTCTTTGGAGGTTTTTGATCAGAGGCTGGATGACCATTTAGCAGGTATGTTTAATTCAGAGTTCCCTTGTGGGTGGAACCCTTGTGGTCTCTTCCAACTCTATGAGTTTATGAATTGCACACACCCCTCTGGCAAAGTTGTCTGGAGAAAGTGGCCCTGAACTCACAGAAAGCAGCAAAAACATTATGGAAACATGCATGTTTTGGACTAGTACTGAGCATAAAGGAAAACTTTTACCTATTACATAGGGTTTATGTGGGTGTATGTGGGAATAGAATAGCTTTCTTCCTTATAAATTGAACACATTTTCTTTATCTCACAAGTGGAACAGTTGATTTTTTTTAAAAAACATAGTCTTTTGATTAAAATTTGTCTCCCCCCCCCCCTTTTAGGGGTATCCTGGGCCACATATAGTTGACTCAGGGCCTGGATGTGGTTGGCAAGCTGCCAGTTGGTATTCTCTCTTATAGGCAAATCTTTCAAGAGTGAATTTTACAGATATTGACTGATGATGCCCAGGATGGCAATAGAACGATTTTTGTTTTTGTTTTTTGGACGCCAGATTGATCATGAAACTTTGTATAAAAGACAGGGGTTAGTGCTGGCAAATTCTTCACTATGTGGATAATAACATAGCTGATCAGCTATGTCTGATACAAGACAGCTCCTCACAGAAAGCTTTCTTTTTACTAGAGATTGGAAAATAGCCAAACAGCATTCAGTATAACTTTTCACTGATTGCTACACTGGTTTATGGGATAAACAGACTGAGTCAGTTACTTTCTCTTGCTATGTGTACTTCTCAAGAAGATTATTTTAAAATAAACAAATACATTACTTTTGGTTGGTTGGTTTGAAACCCTAAATTGGTTCAGCACTTTGGATAGCTCCTTTATATTTAATACCGAAACTTAGAGAAAATTTGCCACTCCACTGACATTAGAGCCACTAGCCTCCACTGTATTTGTTTATTTCAAGTTCTCTTTGAGAAGGTCCCTCAGCCTGCAAAATCAGCTTTGGGATGCGAGACAGGGTTGAGGGGATAGGCAACATTTGGGTTGCATTCAAAGGAACTGTTTGCAGATTTTGGTATTCTGTTTGTTTATTGTTCTATGAACTTCATTGTCTTTGACATGTGACTAACATTCTGGACACTAAAATGCCTGGTTGTTGTTATTTTTTAAAAAAAAATATAGTATGATGGACAGGGGTCTGGCAATGCCTTGCTATTATAATGCTGGCATAAGTGAAGAGTGTGAGATATTCTCTCTCTCTCTCTCTCTCTCTCTCTCTCTTTTAAATTTAAAACATACACATTTATCAAGATTTAAATACTAGACCAATATGATACATTTTTTTTTCTTTTTTGCTTCATGACACAAGTATTTACCTTGTTAGAAATTCAGTGGATTTGTATATATGCCAATCAGTCATCTGATACATACATTAATCATATATATGCTAACATATTTCAACATCTGCTAATCAGTCTTCCAAGCATTGTGTATAATGGATGTACCAATAAAAGAGACTTGACTGAGGGGAGCTGCAAATAAATAGCTTTCTTCAAAACCCTAGCTGCTTAAAGTGGAAACACTTCTCTCTCTTTCCAGTACCTATGGATATGGCCATCCTTTTTGAATGTTTGCAAGGATCATAGTGAAATTATTTGGCAATTAACACATAAGGTTGGATGAGTCCTAAATGTTCATCACTTGATGTGATGCCTTGCACATGTCAGTCCTTATAAGATTTAGTACCTCACTAAGAATCTCATACCAGCACCAAGATTTTCACTTCAGTGAGATTTTAGTCAGCTGTCATTCTTCAAGTAATCAAAAATCAAGCAGAGACCTAAAATAATATATGAATTAGTCCATCATTTCTGTTTCTCCTTCATAGGTGTAACTGATTTCTGAACCAGCTGCCGCCCCTGAGCTTCATAATAATTTTATCTCAAACCCTGTCATAAACCATCCAATAGCTTCTTCATTTCCTTCTGTCTGTGATTATGATTCTGCATTGTCTTCCCAGTTGCATCTGGTTCCTTCTGCTGATCCTAGCCTGCCAGGGCCTTCTATTTGCCATGCATCACAGCTAATTAGTGATATTATTTCCCTATTAAATGAAGACTTAACTGTGATCATATCTATTTTATCTCAATCATCACTGATATCCATTCCAATAGTCAGGAAGTAAAGTTTGTATACACATTTTTCCCCATGGGCATCAAGACCTTATTTTCTCACTGGTTGCAGATATCCAGATTTATATCTTTTTTCTCATAACACAATTAATGGTGAATATTCAATATATTCTTTTTTAGAGCTTATATAGTATTTCATTATCTCATGGGGAATAGCTTGTG